>CP124719.1:25172500-27672500 GCA_031232105.1 Capsicum rhomboideum | reverse complement strand
CTTATCTATCATACAGTTTCATATGAGCCTTACATACTCAGTACATTCTTCGTACTGACGTCCCTTGGGGGACTTACCTTGCTGCAGGCACAGGTGCTAGTAGACCTCCACAGTAGGTTGTATATCATTTGCCGATCTTTGGTGAGCTCCAGTTGGTTCGGGGCTTTCTGAGTCACATGTGTATATTTTTTTTGGTTCTGTAATATTGTATAACGTGGGGACTTGTCCAGACTTTAGGTTGGTTATATATATACATGTGTTAGAGTCTTTGTAGACGTATGTAAGAATATGAATGTAATGGGATGCATGTCCATTTTGACTTGATGGCCCTGACGACAAAGTTTCTTATATGTATATATCACATGTTTCCATGACTTCCGCCATTAGCATCTAGTATGTATAGGTGATGGTGATGTTTCTTGAATGAAATGCATATGAATGGACATGGATGAAGATTGGTTCTCTCGGGTCTTATCGGCTTCGGGTGACAGTCCGCCCCGTTGGTATTCGAGGCGTGACAAAAGTGGTATCAGAGCAGGTTGTCTTAAGGGTGTCTACAAACCCGTGTCTGAGTAGAGTCTTGCTTATGGATATGTTGTGCACCATATTTATAAGTAGGAGGCTACGGGGAATTTAGGAGTTGTTTCTTTTATTCATTTCTAGATCGTGCAATAGAGCCAATGTTTTAAGTGGAATCGTATCTAACCATCTGGAATTGGTTTTATTTGTTATAGTACAATGCCGATTACAAGACGAGGTAGGGGTAAAGGTAAGCAGGTAGATATGCTTGCCGGACAAGGAACGAGTAAATCACCACCGGACCAAGCTAGTCAAGGTCACTGAACAGGAGTTTGCATCACGGGCTCCTTCTACCCTTCCATTTCCGGAAGAGCCAATAGGTAGAGAAGTACCCGCAGAACCGCCTATGAATGCTGCTGACCAGGATTTATGAAATGCAGTGCATATGTTGACTCAACTAGTTGCGACAAAAACTCAGGGATGAGCTGGTCTAATGACAAGTGAGGATGACGCGGCTAGAGTAGCTAGTCGGCGGACACATGATTTTCTGAAATTAGACCCTTCCATATTCACTGGATCAGATCCGAAAGCAGATCCACAGGATTTTATGGATCAAATTCAAAGGGCTTTAGATATTATACATGTGACTGGTATAGAAACAGTTGAGCTTGCAGCATATAGATTGAAAGAAGAGGCGATATTGTGGTATGAATTTTGGAAGAAATCTCGTGGTATCGGTGCAAATCCACCTAATTGGGAAGAATTTAAAGTGGCATTCTTTGATCACTATCTTTCCTATGAGATCCGAGAGGCTCGTGCGGATCAGTTCTTAAATATCCGTCAAGGGAATCTGAGTGTTAGAGAATACAGTTTGCAGTTTAATTCTTTGGGTTGATACGCTCCGAATGTAGTAGCCACAATGACTGACAGGGTCCATCGATATATGGACAGATTGGAGCCATATTTGGTAAGGGACTGCACTATTGCTGCTTTGAACAGAGATATGGATATAGCGAGGATTCAGGCTTTCGTACATAAAATGGAGGACCAAAGGCAAAGAAGAAGGGTACACTAATTCAAACGAGGGTCGTCAAAGAGGGCTAGACCTATGGGGCAGTTTATGGTGTCCCAAGGAGAATCTAGGCCTCGGATTTTTTCTAGACCGCCTAGACCCTCATTTTCTTCCCCTACACCAGGTACTTCATCCCAGTTCTGGGGGTTTAGAGGCAGCCATTTTGGGCAGAGTAGTGGACTTCAAGGTTCATAGACCGCAGGATTTTCTCATCCTCCGTGTCAGCGCTACGGGAGGTAGCATTTAGGTAAATACGGATTGGGGACAAATGTTTGTTTTTGGTGTGGTACGATGGGGTACATAATGAGAGAATGCCCACAGAGGAGCATGGGGGGTATAACACGACCTATGGGAACAACTATTGCATCATCATCATTGGTTCCTTTCCTAGACCAAGGTATGCGGCTTACTGGTCGTGGTAGAGGTGCCAGAGGAGCAGCCAGTTCTAGTGGAACCCAGAATCACACCTATGCTCTAGTGGACCAACAGAATTCGGAGGCTTCTCCTGATGTCGTCACAGGTACATTATCCATATTTTCGTATAATGTATATGCATTGATTGACCCAGGTTCTACATTGTCATTTATTACTCCGTTGATTGCTGCAAAATTTGAAAGAATACCAGAATTATTAATTAAGTCAATTGAAGTATCTACACCCGTTGGTGAATATATTGTTTCAAAAAGAGTATATCGTAATTATGTGGTAACTGTGTGTGGTCATGATACACTGGCTGATCTTATTGAACTAGAAATGGTGGATTTTGATGTCATAATGGGTATGGATTGTTTGGCTTCTTGTTATGCCATGATGGATTGCTGGGCTAAGAAAGTACATTTTCATTTTCCACAAACGAATGTTCTTGAGTGGAAGGGAGATGTGGGGGCACCGAGAGGAAAATTTATTTCCTATCTTAAAGCAAGGAAAATGATAGCCAAGGTGTACATCTGTCACTTAGTACGAGTGAAAGATACTAATGTGGAGCCACTAACTCCTCAGTCGGTTCTAGTGGTCAATGAATATCTCGATGTATTTCCTAACGATCATCCAGGTTTACCCCTAGAACGGGAAGTAGAGTTTAGAATCGATGTAAATCCAGGCACTCAGCCTATCTCTATTCCCCCGTATAGAATGGCTCCAACAGAATTACGTGAATTGAAGGAGCAATTGAAATACTTGCTGGACAAGGGCTTCATCAAACCTAGTATGTCCCCGTGGGGTGCACCGGTATTGTTTGTACGGAATAAAGATGGCACATTGAGAATGTGTATTGACTATCGGCAATTGAATAAGGTAACGATCAAGAAAAAATATCCCTTCCCCAGAATTGATGATTTGTTTTATCAGTTACAGGGTGCCAAATGTTTTTCAAAGATTTATTTGAGATCGGGTTAGCATCAAGTTAGAGTAATAGAAAAGACATACCCAAGATAGCTTACCGAACACGGTATGGCCATTATGAATTTTCAGTTATGTCGTTTGGACTAGCAAATGCACCAGCTGTTTTCATGGATTTGATGAATAGGGTGTTTAAGCCATTTCTAGACGTGTTCATGGCAGTGTTTATAGATGACATCTTAGTTTATTCACGATCACAAGAGGACCATGCTAATCACTTACGACAGGTGTTACAAATTCTTCGTGAGCGTAAGTTGTATGCAAAGTTCTCTAAATGTGAATTTTGGTTAAAATCCATCGCATTAATGGGTCACATTGTGTCAGATGAAGGATACGGGTTGATGCGCAAAAGATTGATGCAGTGAAAAATTTGCCAAGGCCTACGACGCCTACAAAATTTTTTAGTTTTCTAGGGTTGGCAGGGTATTATCGAAGGTTTGTTGAAGGGTTTTCTTCCATTGCTGCACCTTTAATGAAGTTAACACACAAGGCAATGAAGTTTCAATGGAATGATGCATGTGAGAAAAGTTTCCAAGAGTTGAAAGATAAATTGTCTTCTACACCGATATTGGTACTTTCGGAAGGCACTGAAGGGTATGCAATCTATTGTGATGCATCCGGAGTTGGTCTCGGATGTGTATTAATGCAGCTCGGTAATGTAATAGCATATGCTTTATAACAGTTATGCCACACGAGAGAAACTATCCCACACATGATCTGGAGTTAGCAACGGTGGTATTTTCTCTAAAGATATGGCGTCATTATTTGTATGGAGTTCATGTTGATATCCATACTGAACAAAAAAGTTTGCAATATATCTTTAAGTAGAAGGATTTAAATCTGAGGCAACGGAGGTGGCTTTAACTAATGAAAGACTATGATCTTGATATCCTATATCATCTAGGAAAGGTAAATGTGGTAGCCGACGCATTAAGACGCAAGGCAATAGAGGGCACTAGTGGCCAGTTGACGAAAAAGCAAAATATAGTCAAAGATCTGCATCAACTAGCCAGCTTGGGAGTTCGTCTTCTTGAATCTCAAGATGAAGGGGTTATTGTCCAAAATGCAGCAGAGTCTTCCCTAGTAGCTGAGGTGAAAGAGAAACAGGATGCATACCCTATTTTATTGCAACTGAAAGAAAATGTACAACAGGGTCTGACAAAGGCATTTGATCTTATGCAAGAGGGAGTACTTCAATGCCAAGGTAGATTATGTGTACCGGATGTAGATGAGCTGAGGAGATGAATTATGACAGAGACGCATCATTCACGATATTCTATTCATACGGAAGCTACTAAAATGTACCATGATTTGAAGGAAGTGTATTGGTGGGGAAACATGAAGAAGAACATTGCAGAATTTGTAGCTCAATGCCTGAATTGTCAACAAGTAAAGGTAGAGCATCAGAAATCGGGAGGTTACCTGCAATGTATCAATCTTCCAGTCTGGAAATGGGACATGATTAATATGGATTTCATCACAGGTTTGCCTCGTACACTGCGGAAAGTTGATTCTATATGGTTCATAGTTGACAGGCTTAACAAATCAATGCATTTCCTACCACCCAAGACCACCTATATAGCTGAAGATTATGCAAGATTGTATGTTAAAGAGATAGTGCGATTGCATGGTATTCCAATTTCCATTATATCAGACAGGGGAGCATAATTTACCGTACATTTTTTGGAGATATTTTCAGAAGAGCTTGGGTAAACAAGTGAGTTTGAGTACGGCTTTCCATCCTCAGCCAGATGGACAAACAGAACGTACTATCCAAACACTTGAAGATATGCTACGAAAGTACACGTTATATTTTCAAGCCAGTTGGGATAGTCATTTTCCTCTTATTGAATTTTCTTACAACAATAGCTATCATGCAAGTATTAAAATGGCAACTTATGAAGCTTTATACGGAAGAAAATGTAGATCACCAATTGGATGATTTGAAGCAGGTGAAACTACTTTACTTGGGCCAGATCTTGTTCATCAAGCTATGGAGAAAGTTAAAGTGATCCAACAATGGCTGCAAACGGCCCAGAGTCGACACAAGTCTTATGCTGATGTTAGAAGAAGAGGGCTCAAATTTGCCATAGGTGATTGGGTATTCTTAAAGGTGTCACCGATGAAAGGGGTAATGCGATTTGGAAAGAAAGGGAAGTTGAGTTCCCGATATATAGGGCCATATGAAATTATTAGAAGATTTGGGCAAGTTGGGTATGATTTGGCACTACCCCAAGAACTCTCCACAGTGCATCCGGTGTTTCATGTTTCGATGCTTCGAAAGTGCATAGGAGATCCATCTCGTATTGCTCCTGTTGAAGATGTACAAGTTATGGAAGATCTCAC
Source organism: Capsicum rhomboideum (assembly GCA_031232105.1). NCBI lineage: Eukaryota > Viridiplantae > Streptophyta > Magnoliopsida > Solanales > Solanaceae > Capsicum > Capsicum rhomboideum. The sequence goes on along the minus strand of CP124719.1, from coordinate 27,667,165 downwards.
TTATGAGGAGATACCTATTGCTATTCTAGATCGACAAGTAAAGAGGTTGAGGAATAAAGACATAGCTTCCGTAAAGGTACTTTGGAGAAATCAACAAGCAGAGGAGATCACATGGGAAACCGAGGAAATAATGAAGTCCAAGTACCCTTATACGTTTCCAAGGGAAGATAAAGTTCAAGATGCGGGATCGAAGCAATAACAAGTAAGTATCTATGAGCCTTAAGGGTATATGTATATATATATGCTAAATATAGAGATGCATTTATTGTAATTGAAAAGATGTTGTTAACATTCGAGGATGAATTTTTCTAAGGGGGGAAGAATGTAACACCCCGTACATTTCCAACCCTACTTGAAAACTTTGAACCATGCTTACCTTAGTTGCGAGAGCCATAAGTACGTATTTTGTCTTGTTATTGATGGAACATTTGATATTATGCTAGTAAATGTGATTAGACCTTTGTAGGAGGTGTCTGTGACTTTGAGGAGCATTTGTGGGGTGAAAAGCGAGGTTTAAAGGACATCCAATCAAAGGATCTTAAAGATAAGAGGTAAGCAAAAGGTTGGAACTTGAAAGATCCAACCAAATCCACAAAGAAAAGTTGAAATCACATTTTAAGCATGGGGCATGCAACGAGCCGCTTTTGGCCGAAATATTTTTGGCACAGGCAGCAAGGGGGAACGCCCAGGGATGTGACAGGCCGCCCCTGCACACCTTTTCTAGAGTTGAAATTTTTCTAAGTCTCAAGGGCGCTCTGGAGCGTCCTGGGGTGCTTTTTGCCAAATTTCTTCTACGATTATGAGTCTATAAAGAGGACTTTTGGGTTATGGTATCATTATTACATAGTAGTAGGACTACTCTTGAGCGAGCTTGGCATCCGAGTTGGGGCAATTCTTCATCACAAGTGTTTTATCAAATTATGTTCAATTAATCCATGAGTGGCTAGAATGTCTTATTGTTTTGAGATTGAAGCTACAAACATGAATTTCGTTAGCGAATATTGTTGTAACATTTATGGAATTATTTAAAAATGAGATAATTGGAGTATTACACATTGAAATTGGTGGGCTAAGTTAATATGTGTTAATGGGCTCAATTTGAGGCCCAAAATGGAATAAAAGACATGGCCCAAAAGGGGCAAATGACCCATTCTTCCATTTGACCAAGTAAATATAGCATTTAATGCCCAAGGAGTGGCTAAGGATTACTTGAGGTCTATATAAAGGCCAAAAATCAGATTTTTATTCATTTTAACACACATGCCATTCTAGACATTTCCAAAACATTTTTCTATCTTCCAAACCCTAAGGCAACCATTTTCCTTAGACACTTTGGACAAGATCATCACTTTGCAAGCTTGGGTAAGTGTTTATTATTATGATTTAATATATTATATACATGAGAGATTGTGCAGATCATGATGGTTATGTTGGCAAGGTTGAATAGGGCACTTTTTCTTTTTGTTGATAGATGTGCCATCTTTGTGATTTAAACTTGAAAGGAGACTTGGGGTTTTGATGAAAGTGCATGGTATGGATGAAATATCAACATGTATGGTGTGTTTATGTTCCTTACCTTTTTATTTTTCTATAAGTATAACTTGTTGGATTGTTGTCGATATGTTGTTATGAAGTGTATTGAGGTGACTTGATGGAGTAATTATGACGTCGTGTTAATGAGGAAGCGTAAAGGATGAACTTGGTGCGAAATGCTATTGGTTTGTGAAGTTTTGGTCAATGTATGGCATGTTGTGGTATTTTTGGTATGATAATTCCATGAATGGTATTGTAAAGGGTGAAATGACGTTATAGGGCAATCATGTAACTCATTGTCGTCTTATGCACTTTTAAGATAGTTAGTTATTAACGTGAGCTCCGCTATGTACTTGTGTTGTAGATTGAAACATAAGGAAGGAGATGGAATATTGTGTTATATATAGGACTGTATATTCATATTGGGAAGATAAGGTATGTAAGGTTACTCTTTCCGTATCCTTCTGCAGCACATAGTGTTCACATTGTCATTGTACTTATTCCATTCCGAAATGTTCTAAGGTATCCCATTTCCGGTTATGAATTATTGTTACTCGCATGTTCCTTATTCATTGATCAATTGTGATTCCCATGACTCATGTTCATTGGCTAATCTTTCAAATATCCCAATAATGTTATGACTACTAATGTATCAATCTCATAGTAGTAAAGAAATGAAGTAATGTATAATTGTTTCTATATGCTTGAGTAACATCCCATGGGTGACATAAAAGCCTAGCATGGGTTATCACAATTACATCCTAGGGGAGATATAAAAGCCTAGCATGGGTTATTACAGTTACATCCTAGGAGCGATATAAAAGCCTAGCATGGGTTATCACAGTAACATCCCAGGGGCGACAGAAAAGCCTAGCATGGGTTAATCACATCCCAGGGGTTAAAATACCTAACATGGGTTAAATCTCATCCCAGGGGCGACAGAAAATCCTAGTATGGGTAGAACGATCAAGATGAATAAATGAAAAAGCAAAAGAAGTAAAGGACGTAATGTACATGGTTCCACCTATGCAAACCGGTGGTTTATCTGTACTAACTATTCTCTTATACTTGATTTCATGAAAGTACTTATATATCATACAGTTTTATATGAGCCTTACATACTCAGTACATTCTTCGTACTGACGTCCCTTGGGGGACTTACCTTACTTGTTGCAGGTACAGGTGCTAGTAGACCTCCACAGTAGGTTGCGGATCATTTTCCAATCTTTGGTGAGCTCCAGTTGGTTTAGGGCTTATCGAGTCACATGTGTATATTTGTTTTGGTACTGTATTGTTGTATAAAGCGGGGACTTGTCCCAACTTTAGGTTGGTTATGTATATGCATCTGTTAGAGGTTTTGTAGACGTATGTGGGAATATAAATATAAGGGGATGTATTTCTATTTTGACTTGATGGCCCTAACGACCAAGTTTCTTATATGTATATATCACATGTTTCCATGACTTCCGCCATTAGCATCGAGTATGTATACGTGATGGTGATGTTTCTTGAATGACATGCATATGAATGGACATGGATGGAGATTGGTTCTCTCGGGCCTTATCTCTTTCGGGTGCCAGTCCACCCCATTAGAATTTGAGGCATGACAAAATGAAAGGTTTTTTAGTCTTCTTCATAACACCTCTGATTTCGTGTTAATACGGTTCCAAAGTTAAGAGTTATGACCATTTTAGTGAAGCAATATCCTGCAGCAAGATACCAAGAACCAAGGTACGGCAATGGTTAGATAGTACGATAGTACCATGTCCTTGTCTACATAAAAAAGCCCCTAACACCTGCAAGTTGAAAAATATTTATCCCAACCATGAGAGGATCCCACGATCTTAGTTAGAAACCACGATCGTTGGTACGATCTTGGTTCACAAAGTACGTTTTGAATTAGACTTTCAACTACAGACTAAGGTACGATCGTGGAAGGGTCCCATGAGTAATACCATGTATTTTTTGATGGAGTCCACAAAAACCTCAAATCTAGCCAATAACCCATAAGTACCACCCACGATCATGTGTGGGTCCCGCGATCATGGGATAGTCCGTCCGTCACAATTCTGTAAATTTTTAGTAACATTTGGTCAGGGGATTTCCAGTCTTTTCCCAATATTTAAACCCCTAAAATTCATCGTTTAAACTATTCTAAGGCTAAATAATAAGCCTAAATTACCCTAAGTCCCTCATTACTCAGAAAATCATTCGACACTTAGAAAGATAATAGAGAAAACAAGCGATTTCACTATCCAAAGCAAGGAATAGGGTTCTTCAATCTCAATCTCCAAATTCAAAGGATTCACAAAGGTTTTCAATATAAGATATGTGGGGTTTCATCATTTGGTTTCATTTCACCCATTGAGTCTCGAAGTGAATTCAAATTCTCAGTTTAAATATCCCTCAAATTCCATGAAAAGTATAAAATTCCTTTTTGCCTTAGTATTTTGCTTTGACTAAGACATGAATACATGTTTCCCATAAATTCTAGTTTCTGTACATTCTCATAGTCATGAATTTTCCATATGTTGATAAATTCCTGATTTTGGGTTTGAGTTATAAAATTCCTTATCACGTTCAGATTATATAATTGTTATGATTAGTTGTATTCTTCAATGATGGCGGGTTATAAAAACCCGATAACCTAGGATAGCATGCATTGTCAGTTGAATTTGAATACTTAGTCCTTCAGTTTTCTTAATTTAGAATGCTTTTAGATAAAACTCTTATCTTTTTGGTTTAGAACATCAATATTATTGAGCATTTCAGTATATCAGTTTACTTTTTGTTTGGAGTACTACTTAGAACTGAGAGGATACAGGTTCAGAACTGAGAGGATACTGGTTTAGATAACACAAGTCCCAAACTACATACCACCGGAGGTTAAAAGGGTCCTCGCTAGTTGATAGTGACTCCCTTGCCCTTGTTGGGCTCTCGAGTGAATTCACGCTAGTCATGATTCTTACCCTTGGAAAGGTATAGAACACACTCCTAACTTGGATTACAGGTTAGATTCCATGTTGCTCACATAGTCTATGTCAGTTACTGTAACTGTCACAGTTAGACTCAGACCTCGCATGACCTTATATTCAGTTTATTCAGTATATTATGATGTTACTTATTCGTTATTTGGTCATTGCATCAATTTACAGATTTTAGTCCCATGTTCCGTTTATAATGTCATTTTCATCATGCTTAGTTTATGTAGTGTAGTGGAAATCTCACATGCTCAGTACATTCAAAGTATTAACCACATGTTTTCCTTTGTGTTGTATTATCTTATAATATAGGTTAACATGTGTAGCATCCCGATCGCGGTTAGCTCAGTTCATCACTATTTTAGCAGTAGTTTTTTGGTGAGTCTTCATCATTCGAGGACTAGTTATCAATATTTAATTTCATCATTATTTTAGTTTCAGTCAGTTAGAGTTAGTTGGGGACTTGGCCCATCAACTCATCTTCTTTAGAGGCTTTCAGATCGACAGATAGATTATTGATGTCACCCAATCTATACCTCCAGAAAAGTATAATGCGGTCGTTGAATCAAATATAGAACCCAACTAGGTTAGGGTCGATCCCATAGGGAATAGGACAAAATTCTATCGAGTGTTTGTCTAAGTAATTGGCAAGTAAGTAAAAATGGGGGGTTTTGTAGACGAATAGTAACAGTAACAATTGTTGATTGTCAGATTTGTGATCAATACGAGAAATGCACTAGGATTGTGATCCCCAATATTCCTTAACTCCACCGATTACTTATGCTGGTAAACAGTCCCGCTGTATTACATGCACAATCTAACAATATAGGTTCATCTAAACGTCTCTCAACCTTGGTTAGATGGATTTCACTCTTCTCCTCTCGGTCTCCTAGTGTCGTACTACTAACCCTTGTTCTTAATCTCAGATTAACTATCCCTATTATGGCTCATGTTATTAAACGAAGTTTGATAGCTTCAAATATCTGTTGTTATTCCCTTTCCCAATACCTACCTCTCTATAGAGAAAGTCTAGAATATAGGCGAGTTTCAAAAGTTTGTAACCATTAGAAGGTTAATTATAATGCAGGAAATACCAATACATGCAGTCACACTGGTTCAGAATTGCTTCACACTTAACCCATTTCGTTAATTCCTCATGGTTTACTCAACCCTAGTTATGGGGTTTAGGTACTCATGATTGCAAGAACACAAGAAGAATTCAATGATGAAAACATAATTTTGAACTCACAATAAGAATAATACTTTGAAATCTTAATATAAATTAAAACCCTAGAATCGATGTTTGAGATTACAATATCAATTTTTTTATGCACCTTAAAACTATGTAATAGAATCCTCAAAATAATGTAATGATTGACTCCTAAACATAGGACAACCTAATACAAAGTGAATCCTATCCTAAACAAAGTAGGATAAAAAAGTAGGCAACTTTCCACGGACCTTGACTTGAAGTCGTGGGATCTACCCACGGATCATGGGTCCAGACCGTAGGAATCAAGCCTCACTGTACATTTGTAGAAGTTGACCTACGGTCATTACTCACAGACCGTAGGTCACTTTCTTGGGTCACATCATGAAATTCTAGCTCTGCTATTTTGTCTTAAAAAACTTCATTCTAGTGCATGCTTCATCCCTTTTTGTCCAGTTTGCCTTCAAAACCTATTCTCCTGAAATATAGAATAGAAAACACATCATACCTACCAAACATACCCAAGTTATTACATATTTTCCTTTTTTAAGAATCAAAAGTGCCATGAAATCAAGGCACATCAACACCCTCAAATTAAAACGTTTGCATGTCCTCAGGCGAACAAAACAAAACAAACACATTTGATTCTTAACTAAGAGAAACCTAAGAGACATATGGTCGTCGACTCATTGCTTTAAGCACCAAAACTTTTTCGACCCCCTCCTATTTTCAAATCAAACCCACAGTATATATACATGCAGTATATTATCATGACATAGAAGGGATCAAGTGATGGCATCAGATTATAAACAAACAACTAATCATATATGCAAATGACATTATCCGAACAAATAAAAGCTAATAATGCAACCCATGTACTCCCACAACAAGGAAGTCCCTTACACTCATATTAGACTAATGATTATCAAAGTAGGGGCTGGGTCAAACACTCTCTCTTACAAAGAAGTTCAAACTGTGTGCATGAAATACCATAGGTTTGCCCTTATTTTCTATGCCTTAGTTTTTTGGACAGTTGGACTAGGATCACTATAGGACTTTCATCGACTTGTAATGTAGGCTTGGGGATAGGTGTGGTACATATGGTACATTTGGTTCATGAAGGACATAGAAAAGTGATCCTTTTTGGTCCAAGAATTTATCTTTCAAAAATCCATGCAAACTCTCCATCCTTGGAACCACAGTGATTCCACCCTTTTTCGGCACACACTAAACTAGGCTCACCCACTTACTATCAGTGATGGGGTAAACCATACTCATATCTAACCACTTGATAATTTTTTTCTTCATAATTTCTTGCATTGGTGGGTTCAGACGATGTTGATGCTCAATGCTTGGTATACACTCGGGATCAAACTAAATTTTGTTAGTGCAAATGTCGGGTGGAATCCCGATAATGTTAGAAATGGACCAACCAATGGCCCTCTTAAACCTTTTCAACACTGAAACAAGAGCCTCTACTTGCCACTCCACCAACTCAGCAGAAATTATCATGGGCAAGGTGTTGTTGGTTCCCAAGAATGCATAGCTAAGGTGAGATGGGGAAATCCTTAAGCTTCAAAACTAGAGGCTTATTAATATAAGGACTAGCCTGTGGGGTCACCCTTTTGTTTAAATCAAGATCAAGTTTCTTTGAAGCATAAGTATATGATCCCCTACCAGCAAGTGCACCAACCATCTCATCGTACTTCTCAATAGCATTGCTATAAAAATTCATAATCACGGCAACAAAGGCTTCAAGCTCCATCCTTTCTTTGATAGGAACCACCAAATCTGCTTCTTCAACTGTGTCAGTCATCGAAATTACATGCATGTCTCTTGGTTGCTTCATGGAATGGCAAACATTGAAGGTAACCTGCTCGTCATTCAACCTGAACTTAATCTGCCTAGTTTCCATGTAAACTAATGCACAGTCGGTGAAAAGGAATGGTCTTCCCAAAATTATGGGAACCTCAAAATCAACCTCACAGTCTAGAATTACAAAGTCAGCCGAAAAGATGAAATATTCCACCTTTACCAAAACATCATATAAAATACCAACCGACTTTTTCACAGTTCTATCCGCCATAAGAAGTCTCATCAAAGTCGATTTTGGTGCTCCTAATCCTAACTGTTTAAACACGGCTAGCTGCATCAAGTTAATGCTAGCACCCAAATCATACAGTGCCTTTGCAAAGTTTTAAGACCCGATAGTACAAAGAATTGTGAAGGCTCCCGGATCTTTATTTTTCTCGATAAGTGAAGGAGAAGCAATTGCACTACAATGGTGCAAATTATTTGCTGGCTCAAAACTGACAGTTCTCTTATTTGTCACCAAATCTTTCATAAACTTCGCATAACTTGGCCTCAATAAGAGGGATATTTACCGATAAATTCTCTAACATTGAAATAAATTTCTGGTATTTACCCTCTTCAGCTCTCTTTTTCAACCATTGAAGAAATGGAGGAGGAGGTCGTGGAATGGGTTTCAGAACTTGAGTAACCTCTTTCTCCTTCCTCTTTTCAGATTTAAATCCCTTATCAATATTTTGGGGCTTGTGAGCTGCTTTTCCTTCAACCTCTGAATTCTCTGGCTCTATCTCAGCCTCTTAATCAACTACCACCGGCTTATCTTTCCTACCATTATCTACAGGCATAGATGAATCATTCGTGCTTTTCTCACTTCTAGTAATAATGGCCAGACAATGACCATCACTCTTCTGATTCTGGACGGTGCTACTTAGAAAGGTATCTGGTTGACGTTGGTTTAATGCCATTGATATCTTCCCTAATCTCCTTCAAGCAACTCTCCAACTATTTTATGGCAGTAAAGTGAGATTCTACCTTCTAACTTATTCCCTAAATGTCCTCCCTAATCTCTTTCAAGCAACTCTTCTGGCTCTTTGACCCCTTAACCAGTTTATTAAGAAGGGCTTCCATTCGTGAATTTTTGGAATCAGCGTCACGGTTCCCCAGTGGAACATATGCACCACGCTTCTCTTTGTAATCATCCTTTTGCCTCCAATCACCGTCATGATCCCGTTCTCTGTCTCTATATCTTGACTTGTTGTAATTGTCTCCATAGTAGTTCAACCTTGATTCCGTTGCATCGAGTTCCAAAAGCCTTGGTTAGACCCTTGGCCCTTGGCTTGGAAACCCTCCACCTCTCGATCCAAGTACTTAGCCTCCACATCAGATTCATAATCGTCATGCCTAGATGTTTTGCCTTGTGCACCTATGATATGTACCTTCTCAGCAACTCCAGCCGTAATTTGTTTGGCTAGCAAGCCAATATTTATCCTTAACTATGCAACCTCTTGAGCTACAAATTCATCCAAAACCCGTTGTGCTGCCAAGGCTCTAATAACATACATCCTAGCAGGTGTATCTGCCTCCCGAGTGCGCCATCCTCAGTTGATCTTAGTGATACGATCTAAAATCTTTAAAACTTGTTCCCATATTAGACTCATAAATGGTCCTCCAGTGATAGTATCTACTACATCCTTGGTATTGGCATTTAATGCTCTTTAGAAGATCTCAAGTAAATTTTGACCGTTCATTCTATGGTTTGGAACATTTTGCAAATTCTTCTTGACCAGTAACCAAGTCTCATAAAGGGCTTCAGAATGTAGCTATCTGAAAGTATAAATCTCATCCTTCAACTGTAGCATCTTGGAAGGTGGGAAAAATCTCTCTAGAAACTGATTTCTCAAGTCTTGCCAAGTAGTTATAGAACCTCGTGGTAACTCGGCCAACCACAAAGTTTCTTCTTTTGTTAGTGAGAATGGAAACAATCTCAACCGAATAGCCTCTTGGTCAACTCCAAGAAAATTATATAAAGTGCAGATCCCTACAAAATTCATCATATGCATATTCGGATGATCTGTAGGAAGACCGGTGAATACATCTTTCAAGTTTAGCAGGTGGATCATGGCACTTCTAATGTCGAACTTAGTGCCCTGAGGTAACTCTGGTGGAATAATGACGTGGAATAATGACACCAGTCTCAGTTGGCTCAAAATAAGCCACATCTTCTTCTTCGGGATCATCATAAACTGGCACATATGGTATTTGTGGTGGTTGTTTCACCCTCAGTCTTCTTTGTTTCTCTTCAAGTGAAGTAAGACATTGCGCTACCTCTTGCATTCCTCGATAATCTCTATCTGCTTGTCTAAGAGCTACTTATCTTGCATTCTCCTCAGCTGTTAATCGAGCAATGATTTTCTCAACAATTTCATGACCAGCTAAATGAATTGGTGGCTGGTTATGAATATCCACAACGACTACGGTGTCCTGAACTCCGTCAGTGTTCACCATTCTTCAATTATTCCTTAGCGTTCTTTCTATTTCCTTATCAAGTGGAATCAGAGGATTGCCTTGACTCCTAGTGTTGGGAATACACCGGCGTGTGCCCTCAAAATGACAAAAAAGTAAGACCAATCAACTCCAATAATTCAAAGTAAACATACTCCATAACCGTAGTCCCCGACAACGGCACCAAAATTTGTTGTCGCCCAAACTATACCTCCAAAAAAGTATAACACCGTCATTGAATCAAATATAAAACCCAACTAGATTGGGGTCTATCCCATAGGGAATAGGATGAAATTCTATCGAGTGTTTGTCTGAGTAATTGGCAAGTAAGTCCATAGGCTCCGAGGGGTGGGGTTTGTAAACAAATAGTGATAGTAACAAGTGTTGATTGTCGGATTTGTGATCAATATGAGAAAGGCACTAGGACTGTGATCCCCTAGATTTCTTAAATCCACCGGTTACTTGTGCTGGAAAACTGTCCCCCTGTATTACATGCAAAATCTAACAAGATAGGTTCATCTAAACGTCTCTTGACCTTATTTAGATGAATTTCACTCTTCTCCTCTCTCTCTCTCTCCGAGTGTCGCACCACTAACCCTTTTTCTTGATCTCAGATTAACTAACCCTGTTATGGCTCAAGTTATTAGATAAAGGTTGATAGATTCAAATCAATATTGTTATTCCTTTTCCCAATCTCTACCTCTCTCTCTAGAGCAAGTCTAGAATATAGGTGAGTTTCCAATGTTTGTAACCATTAGAAGGTTAATTATAATGCAGGAAATACCAATACATGCAGTCACACCGATTCAGAATTGCTTCACACTTAACCCATTTCATTAATTTCTCATGGTTCACTCAACCCTAGTTATGGGGTTTAGCTACTCATGATTGCAATAACACAACAAGAATTCAATGATGAAAGAATAATTATGAACTCACAATAAGAATAATACTCTGAAATCTCAATGTAAATCAAAAACCTAGAATTGATGTTTGAGATTACAAGATCAATATGTTTATGAACCTCAAAACAATATAATAGAATCCGCAAAATAATGTAATGATTAACTCCTAAACATAATACAACCTAGGGGTATTTAAAGATACAAAGTGAATCTTATCCTAAACAAAGTAGAAGAAAAAAGTCGGGAACTTTCCACGGACCGTGACTTGAAGTCATGGGATCAACCCACGGATCGTGGGTCCAGACCGTCGGAATCAGGCCTCACTGCACATTTGCAGAAGTTGACCTAGGGTCTTGACTCACGGACCATGGGTGGACCTATGGACCGCAGGTCACTTTCGTGGGTCATATGATGAAATTTTAGCTCTACTATTTTGTCTTCAAAAACTTTATTCCAGTGCATGCTTCATCCCTTTTTGTCTATTTTTCCTTCAAAACCTATTCTCCTACAATATAGAATAGAAAACACATCATAACTACCAAACATACCCAAGTTATTGCATATTTTTCTTGTTTTAAGAATCGAAAGTGCCATGAAATCATGGCATATCTGTTATCAATTTCAGCTTATGGTTTTTGACATTTCAGTTTTGATATTGGTTTCTATTATTATTATGTCATTTCAGTTTAGCTTCTGCTCAATATTTATCAGTTTATTTCATTATTCTTAGTGTCATGCCAGGTCATGGGTTAGCTTGGGGTCACTTGTGACTCTAAGCACCGTGTTATGACTATGCGGTAGTCTCGGGTTATGACAATTCCAAGACTTATATATGCACTTTTTATTTTAACTCTTTCTGAAAAGTGAAAACATCACATTTTCCATGATGAATATTTTTCTTATTTCACAAACCCCTCACTATTTCAGAATTTGAATATCGCTTTGTGTTCATGAAAAGTAATGTTGAGATCTACAAAAGTTTTTAACATTCCTCCGCTTGAGTTGAACAAGTAGAAAAACACTTTACTCATCTATTTGTTTCTTTCATCTCTTGATGAGATCTAGTAAGGTTGAAGCTGGGTGATGTTAAGATCTCCCATCTTGATATTCATATTTTCTCAAACTGTAACAAAATCATGAATCTCCTTAAAATTGATGGAGTAATATACTACAAATTACAATAATTGCAGTTGAAATTAAAATGAACAAAAAATGAATAAATAATATTCAGGCTGAGGCATCGATATCTCACTCTCTTTACGGATATTAAAGCCTGCTGCGGCATAATCTACACCGATCCAATGATATTAACTCTTGACTTGTCTCCTCTAGGATACAACAGCCCATCACGATGTACAACTCAAGAAACTCCAGATTAGTTGAAGAGTCCAAAGTTCCGCCATAAAACACCTTCCTTTAATATATAGTTACTCTCTTTGTATAGTGAATATAGTTAAATACTTAGAATATTTTCTGTCTTAACTCTTTTTTTTAATTAAATGGGCCAAAGAGGCCTTTTATTGAAATAAAAGAACAAATATGTACACAATAAACAGTCTAGGCCAAAAAGTGGCCCAGACCCGATTGACTAAAGCAAAATGAAATAAAAACAAAAAGAAAAACAAATCCTATTAGAGAAATCGAACAAATTTAGGAAAGTAGCTCCGCCTATTCCATTTCACCTCATCGTCTTCCCGATGGAGCTCTGATGGAAATGGGGAAACTACGGTCAATGTTAAGCTGCCATCTCACAAAGCATTCTCGAGTAGAAGTCACTATAGACATTTAAAAATTTCACAAACGCCATGACTCTATCTCCTTGAAGGATCCATCAGCAAAGCTTCTTAAACCATTGTGTATCTGAATTGGTGAGTGAAACCTTCCATTTACCTCTTAGCTAATGTGAAAACTCATAAGAATCTAGAAAAACCATCGCTTAATAGGTTGAGCTCCACAGGAGCTAATACCATTGCTCAGGGAAGATTTCTATTAGATCTATGTGTTTCTACCTTATACAATCTTCTGCAATTACTGGTATGTTATTAATCTTCTCGATTCAAGTTTTCCAATCTTATTTTTGACTTAACTGTTCTATATGGTGTCCGCAACTGTTGCTTGTTGTACTGGCTGAAAATCTTTGTTTTGATATTTTCTTGTGCACAAATTTGGGATTTGCCTCTTATCCATGCTTAGTATTACTCTTCCTTACTTAGGTACTTGTTGAATATTAGTAAACTAAATATAACTTGTACCTACAAAAGAAAAAATAAAGTTAGCACAGTAATCCACAAGCTTATTCCCTTCTCTTAGAAAATGAGCAACCTCCACCAGATTAGGAACATTCATCCATGTATGCTTTATTCTCTAAACCTCCATCGAAATGTTCTAAGGGATTTTCCATGCCCTGTCTAACACCTTCTTAAGAGAGAGTGAGTCTGTTTCCATCACTAGAGGTAATAAATTGTGAGAAACACAATATTCCAGTCTATTTCTTAGTGCTATAATATCTGCTTTAATCACTGTACCCTCCCCTGTTAATATTGATTCTACATAGACAACATCTCTCATGGCATTCCTCACATAAAAGGCACTGGATATAGGGCCAAGATTGCCTTTACAGGAGCCATCAGAATTGCATTTGAAACACCCCCTACTAGGTGCATTACATCTAACCACCTTTATAACTAATAAGGAAGTATACTCCTACAAGTATTGAACAATCAAAGGACAACTCTTAGGGATGTTCCTTATCCAAGGATATGTAGTAATAGTAAATAAATGAATATTCCTGTTAATTCAACCATCAAACAATGTACAGACATATTTCCTCCATGATATATCACATTCCTTCTCTTCCATATATGCCAAATCACCATAACAGGTATGATTTTAAAAATAGGCTTCAATTTAGGAGCACAATCTGTCTGCCACCATTTAATTATGTTGTTCCTTAATTGAATGAATTTTTCATGAACCCCAACTGCAGAAGCTAAATTGTACCAAACCATCTTAGTAGTATCTGGACAACCAAAAAAAAGGTGTTCAAAAGTTTCCAAAGTTGTTGAATTACAGCAGCAACATTTTACATTCTCTACCACCCTCATCTTCAAAAGTACCTCACTTATAGGAATTCTATTTTTGCACACCCTCCATAACAAAAAGGCTACTTTAAATGGCAGTCCTTTTACCTAGATGTTAGTGAAGAATTTATGCTTACCTTTTTCTTTCCTCACCAGATTCTCAACTTTCTCTTTCTTTAATATATTTACTCTTTTTTGTATAGTGAATATAGTTAGTGTTACGACCCAAGGTCGAGGTCATGATGGAACCTACTTCGGACTAGCCTTAGTAGATAAGCCAAATCCCACCCAAGAAAGGACAATCAAAAATATGAAAAAAAAAATAATAAATGCAAGACTTCTGGAGAGGAGTCAAACCATAATATGTAAATAACATAAACTACGAACGAAATAAAATAAATCCCAAAATACTGGCGTCATAAGTGGATAGAGACTCTAATACAAAGTCTGAAATCTAAAATACAAGTCTGTCTCCGAATATAAGTAAAGACATAATAAAATAATAGGAGGTCTGTAACCAACCCCAAACTCAGGAGCGCACCAGTACCTCGATAATCCATCCACCATGGCATGAGGTCAGCCACCACGTGTCGCACTCAAATTGGGAATTACACCAAAAGGGTATAGAATTAAAAGTGTGTGCGGTCCACTTGTACTCAGTAGGTATCATAGGCCGTATGAGCAAAGTATAAAACAAAAACAAGTAAAAGATACAATTTATCTCCACTTGTACTCAGTAGGTATCATATGCAGAGTACCAAACCTCGAAGTGCTGAAATCTAAGCCTAGACCCTTCAACATAGAGAGCTTTCCTTTTGAATGGTCTTAGAATGATCTAAATCTATCAAATACATAATATATGTGTCAAAAGTAAGCTAATGATACCCATACAACTATATTTAAAATAGATCCAAAACGGGGTCGAAAAATGGGTTTGAAATCAAAAGAGGTAAAACCACAATTTATTTTAGAAACATGCTCTTCATATCCATAGGAGTCTATATATGAAAACCCATGCGAAAATGAGTTGAAATTGATGTTCAAATCGATGAAAAACTATTTTAAGAGTCTACCCAAAACCCATTTTTTAAAACTGGAAAACACCCAATTTCTAATGTGAAAACAAGATTTAAAGGTGTTTTTGAGGGTATAATCATAAATATTAATGGAAATAAGAGTTTGGAGCTTACCCAAGCATAGATGGGGGAGAAACCCCTAGAAATTGCCCCTTCCCGAAGCTCCAAGGTCCAAATATGATGAAAATAGCAAAAAAAGAGGATTTATATTATTCTGTGAATAGTACCTTGCGAACGCGGTCAACCATTCGCGTTCTCGAGGGTCAATGACGACTAGGCCATTAAATAGGCCTTCATGATCGTGGTCAACCTTTCACATTCGCGAAGGCTGATGACCGAGCCCATCACATTCGCTATGGTCTGATCGCATTTGTGATGAAGCAAAATTGCTCGACCCAACTTGATAAGCCTTTGCAATCGCAATCTCTATGAAAAACATTATCCTTCTCCATGTTTGTAGTCAGGGGACCACATTCGTAAAGAAGGAGACATCATGCACTAGATATCAACAACTTTTGCTAATTTGTATGTTTTCAAATCCTCCAAACGGACACTCGGGATTCATTTGGAACTCCACCAAAATAAACCATATATTCTACTAGAATATTGTCAGCATTCCGGACTCAATGGTACTCTCTTATTTTGGAAAAGAGGTTGTTTATAACAAATTAGGGACCCCATTTAGGCTTATTTTACTAATTTTTGAAAAAAGGGTAAAAATACAAAATAAAGCTTCCAAATCCTAACCAACACTGGTAATAACCCAAAATTGATAGTCTAGATCTATTAGAACTGTCCAAATCGCCATCCGGTGCTCAAAGCACAAAATGTTGACCGATGTCAAATTCATGGCTTTTGAAGCCTCTGAGAGTCTCAAACTCTCCCAAATCACTCTCGAATGCATCAAGAACCGTTCCAACCATCCCTGTAGCTCACAAATAGTGTATAAAAACTATAAGGAAGGGCAAAATGGTCAAACACATAAAAAGGGAAAATATCTCAACTAAGGTTGTTGCATTATCCACTACTAAAACACTATTCATCCTAGAATTAAAAAGCAAATAAAGTACCTGAAGAGGTAAAAGCTGGGGGTATCTACATCTTATATCAGACTCGACCTCCCAAGTAGCCTCCCCAATAGGGTTGTGTCTCCACTAGACCTTTACTGAATTAATACTCTTAGACCTTAACTTCCTAGTCTGCCTGTGTAGGATAGCAACAAACCCTTCCTCAAAGAATAAATCATGGTCTAGTAAAACAAAATCCCATCTAATCACGTATGTATTATCCAAACGATATCTCTCCAATATTGAAACGTGGTATATAGGATGAACAACTGATAGATGTGGACGCAAAAATAGCCTGTACGCCACATCCCCATACTTCTCAAGGATCTCGAAAGGTCCAATGAAACTTAAACTAAGCTTCCATTTATTTCCAAACCTCATCACACCCTTCATGAGTAAAACTTTCAACAAAAATGTCACGCCCCGAATCCCATCGGGACGGATTGGCACTCGTAGCCGACAAGGCCCGAGAGAACCAATCTTTGCTTCTATTCAATCATATACATGCCATAAGAAACCCATAATCACATAATAGCTATAGATACCAACAATGGAATTCATGGAACATGATATATATATATATATGTGAAACTTGGCCGTTGAGGCCACTAAGTCAAGAACGACATATCCCCTTTACATTTATACACCCACATCCGTCTAAAAAAGCCTCTAACAAATGCATCGACCAAAATGAACTAAAAGTCGGGACAAGTCCCCACTTTACATAACATGTACAACATCAAAACATATGTAAAAGTGTGACTCGAAGAAGCCCCGAACTAACTGGAGCTCACCAAAGATCTGCAATACTGGCAACCTACTGTGGAGGCCTACTAGTACCTGCGCCTATAGCAAGTAAGGTAAATTCCCCAAGAGGGGTCAGTACGAAGAATGTACTGAGTATGTAAGGCCATATGAAACTTGTAAGACATGATAATATGTCAAAGAACTCAAGTTCAAATGCATAACCAATATAGATAAGTCACAATGTAGATGAGTCACTATTCTGTACTTTGGGAACCATGTATGTTGCTATCATTACATTCTTTGTATCTTTACTTCCATGAGTATTCATGTTATGTTGGGATCGACTCGATCTAGGCTTATGCCCCTAGAGTTGCCACCCTATGAATTAATTTATATATCGAAATCGGCTCAAGCTAGGTTAATACCTCTATAGCTGCCACCCATACAATATTTCAGGTTCGGCTCGAGCTAGGTTATTACCCCTAGAGCTGCCCCCTGTCAGTATTGGTACGAGCTAGGGTTATGCCCCTAGGACTGCCCCCTGATTCGACAACCTCGGGATCAGCTTGAGCTAGGCATTTTGCCCCCAAAGCTGACACCCATACTTGATCATTGACCACATATGCATTACTTTGTTCATTACTTTGAGAATGATACTTTGAGATTGATACCATGAAAGTCATAACTTTACTTGAATCTTTGGATCATTAACCAATGAGAGAGAGACATGTGAATAACTGGGCAACATAACATTATTAGAACCATAACACCATGGTAACCATTGGACAATAATCCATGAACAAGAGACATGAGTATAATCACTATTGGAACATTGGAACATAGCCTTATTGAGATTTTTGAACATTAACCATGAATATGAGACATGAGATTCACAAATGATCAATAAGTAGGAAATATATGACAACGACCATGGATAACCGGATATGGTGTACCTTCGCACATTTCGGGATGGAACAAGCGTAATGTCAATGTGAATACTATTTATCGCAGAAAGATACGGACAGAGTAACCTTACATACCTTGTACCCTCAATACGGATATACAATCTTAGATGTATGCCAATAGTTCCGCTCCTTCTTTATGTGTCACTCTACAACACAAATACATAATGGGATTTACATTAACCATCAACTACTTTACAAATGAATATAACGTCAATGAGTTACGTGTTTGCCTTTAAACATGCCATTTTCCCTTGTCAAAACCATTGATAAGATTATTATTCCAAAAATTTCCCAATATTCCCAACATTGACCAACACATGATAATCAATACATTTCACCACAACACTTCTCCTTTGCACTTTCCTATCCATACCACATCACAAATAGTCCATCAATTTACCTTAATACACTTCATAGCACATATCGGCCAGAATCCCACAATTTACACTTATAGAAAAATAACAAGTTTAATAACAAAATAACACCATACACGTTCATATTTTATCCATACCACGATCTTTCATCAAAGGCACAAGTCCTAATTCAAGCTTGAATCCCATGGATCACAAATCTTATACAAAAACACAAAGTACCATGTCCAACATTTCCAAGCACAACCAACATGATTTAAATACTCTTTAATGCATATAATATATTAATCCACAACAATAATCACTTACCCAAGCTTGAAAAGTGATGATCTTGCTCCAAGAATTGACTTTGAGTTCTTAGGGTTTGAGAGAAGTGTTTGAGAAAATATCTAAAAGGAATGAGAGTTCCAAATGAATAAAATCTGATTTTTGGGTCTATATATAGTCCTTGGGGTCATCCTTAGCCATTTTTGGCATTTAATGCTATATTTGACTTAGTCAATAGAAGATTGGGTCATGTGACCCATGTCTTTTGCCTCATTTTGGGCTTTTATTGAGCCCAAATCACTTAACCAAATAAAATCAATAATTTCTTATTTTTAAGTCATCTTATACGTTTTACAACAATATTCCCACTCATGCTACTCATATCCGTAGCCTCAATCCCAAAAACAAGTGTTTCTAGCCACGTTTGGCTTATTTTGACCATAAGGGCAAAACTGTCATTTTGACTCCAAATTCATTCTCGAGTAATTTTATCATACCAATGTAATACTTTAATCATTTCATGTATATACTCATGGTTGTAGAAGAAACGTGGCAAAAATAGGCTCAATACGTCCCCGAATACCCTTGGGACTTAGAAAATTTTCAACTTTTGAAAAACTGAAAATTCCATCCTGGCACGCCCCTGGGCGCTCCAGGTTGCTTCCTTTGCAATAAATTTTTTTTCCCAGAGTTGCCTGGCACGCCATATGGCGTGCCTAGGCCCAAAGTTTTCCAAAAATTTTGTTTTTTGACTTTTCTTCGCGGGTTTGATTAGATACTTCAAGTCCTATTCTTTAACTTACTTATTAGCCTTGATATACTTTGTTTAGAGGTCCTCTTAGCCTCATTTTGAACCCCACAAGTGCTCCACAAAAATCACAAAACACCTCCTATGAAAGTCTAATCACATGTACGACGCCAAATTTAAATTTTCTCATCATCAATATTACAAAATACATGTGTATAGCTCTCGACACCTAAGTAAACATTATTGAATGTTGTAAAGTAGGGTTAGGAATGTAAGGGGTGTTACATTCTTCCCCCCTTAGGAACATTCGTCCTCGAATGTGAACAATATTATTTCAATTACGACATTTGCATCTCTATTCTAACATACATACGCATAAACACTTAAGGTTCATGGATACTTACTTGTTAAGACTCCATTCCCGCACTTTGAACCATTTCATCCATTTGAAATAGATAGGGATACTTGGATTTCTTCATTTCTTCCGTTTCCTATGTGATCTCCTCTACTTGTTGATTTCTCCAAAGGACTTTCACGGAAGCTATATCTTTATTCCTCAATCTCTTTACTTGTCGCTCTAGAATAACAATGGGTGCCTCTTCATAAGTAAGATCCTCCATAACTTGAACATCCTCTACGGGAACAATACGAGATGGATCTCCGATGCATTTTCGAAGCATCGAAACATGAAATACCGGATGGACTGAGGAAAGTTCCTGGGGTAGTGCCAACTCATAAGCAACTTGCCCAATTCTTCTAATGATTTC
The DNA here is from genome assembly GCA_031232105.1 of Capsicum rhomboideum. Lineage (NCBI taxonomy): Eukaryota > Viridiplantae > Streptophyta > Magnoliopsida > Solanales > Solanaceae > Capsicum > Capsicum rhomboideum. Next base: position 27,647,137 of record CP124719.1, on the reverse strand, counting down.
ATATGGGCCTATGTAACGTGGACTCAATTTCCCTTTCTTTCCAAACCGCATTACCCCTTTCATCGGTGACACCTTTAAAAACACCCAATCAGCTATGGCGAATTCAATCCCTCTTCTTCTATCATCGGCAAATGACTTGTGACGACGTTGAGCCGTTTGTAACCGCTGTTGGATCACTTTAACTTTCTCCATAGCCTGATGAACAATATTTGGCCCGAGTAAGGCAGTTTCACCCTCTTCAAACCATCCAATTGATGATCTACATTTCCTTCCTTACAAGACTTCATAAGGTGCCATTTTAATACTTGAATGATAGCTATTATTATATGCAAATTCAATAAGAGGCAAATGGTCATCCCAACTGCCTTGAAAATCTGGCGTGCATGCTCGTAACATATCTTCAATTGTCTAAATAGTACGTTCTGCTTGTCCATCAGTCTGAGGATGGAAAGTTGTACTCAAATTCACCTGTGTACCCAAACTCTGCTGAAAAGATCTCCAAAAATGTGTTGTGAACTGTTCTCCTCTGTCTGATATAATGGAAAGTGGAAGGCCATGCAATCGTACTATCTCTTTCACATACAACTTCGCATAATCCTCAGTTGTGTAGGTCGTCTTGACTGGTAGAAAATATGCTAATTTGGTAAGCCTGTCCACTATAACCCATATAGAATCAAACTTCCGCAATGTACGAGGCAAACCTGTAAGGAAGTCCATATTAATCATATCCCATTTCCAGACTGGAAGATTGATACATTGCATGTAACATCCCGGTTTCTGATGTTCCACTTTTACTTGTTGACAATTCGGGCATTGCGCGACAAATTCTGCAATTTTCTTTTTCATATTTCCCCACCAATACACTTCTTTCAATTCATGGTACATTTTAGTAGCACCCGGATGAATAGAATAGCGCAAATGATGCACCTCTGTCATAATTCGTGTCCTCAACTCATCTACGTACGGTACACATAATCTCCCTTGACATTGGAGTACCCCTTCTTGTGTAAGATCAAATGCCTTTGTCAACTTCTATTGTACATTTTCCTTTAGCTGCAACAACATAGAATCCGCAAATTGCTTCTCTTTCACTTAAGCTATTAAGGAGGATTCAGCTGCATTCTGCACAATAACTCTATCATCTGAGGATTCAATAAGGCAAACTCCCAAGCTGGCTAATTGATATAAATCTTTGACTAAACCCTGCTTTTCTGTCAATTGGCCACTAGTGCTTTCTACTGTCTTGCGGCTCAATGCATCAGCTACTACATTTGCTTTGCCTGGATGATAAAGAATATCAATATCATAGTCTTTTAAGAGCTCTATCCACCTTCGCTGCCTCAAATTGAGTTCCTTCTGCTTAAAAAGATATTGCAAACTTTTGTGATCAGTGTAAATATCAACATGAACCCCATACAAATAATGACGCCATATGTTTAAAGCAAAGACCACTGCTGCTAATTCAAGATCATGTGTGGGATAGTTTTTCTTATGTGGCCGCAACTGTCGTGAGGCATATGCTATGACATTACCATGTTGCATCAATACACATCCGAGGCCAATCCCGGAAGCATCACAATACACTACATAACCTTCTGTGCCTTCGGGAAGCACTAAAACTGGTGTGGAGGTTAATTTATCTTTCAACTTTTGGAAGCTTTTCTCACACGCATCATTCCACTAAAATTTAACTTCCTTATGTGTAAGCTTTGTTAACGGTGCAGCAATAGAGGAAAAAACTTCCACAAATCTTCGATAATAACCTGTCAGTCCAAGAAAACTACGAATTTCTGTGGGTGTCATAGGTCTTGGCCAATTTTTCACTGCTTCAATCTTCTGTGTATCAATATGTATCCCTTCATCTGACACAATGTGACCCAAGAATGCAACTGATTTTAACAAAAACTCACATTTGGAGAACTTGGCATACAACTTACTCTCACGGAGAATCTGCAACACTTGCCGTAAGTGATTAGCATGGTCCTCTGGGGATCTTGAAAAAACCAGGATGTCATCTATAAACACTGTGACGAACACGTCTAGAAATGTCTTAAACACCCTATTCATCAAATCCATGAACACAGCCGGTGCATTTGTTAGTCCAAATGACATAACTAAAAATTCATAATGGCCATACCGGGTTCGGAAAGCTTTCTTGGGTACATCTTCTTCTCTAATTCTGACTTGGTGGTAACCCAACCTCAAGTCAATCTTGGAAAAACACTTGGCACCCTGTAACTGATCAAACAAATAATCAATTCGAGGGAGGGGATATTTGTTCTTGATCGTTACCTAATTCAATTGCCGATAGTCAATGCACATTCTCAATGTGCCATCTTTATTCCGTACAAATAATATCGGTGCACCCCACGGGGACATACTAGGCCTAATGAAGCCTTTGTCCAGCAAATCTTTCAATTGCTCCTTCAATTCACGTAATTTTGCTAAAGCCATTCTATATGGAGGAATAGAAATAGGCTAAGTTCCTGGAATCACATCAATGCCAAATTCTACTTCCCGTTCTGGGGGTAAGACTGGAAGATCCTCTAGAAATACATCTAGAAATTCATTGACCACTGGAACCGACTGCGGAATTAGTGGTTCCACATCATTGTCTTTCACTCGTACTAAATGACATATGTAACCCTTAGCAATCATTTTCCTGGCTTTCAGATAGGAAATAAATATCCCTCGTGGTGCCCCTACATTACCCTGCCATTCAAGAACATTTTCTTGCGGAAAAGAAAACTGCACCTTCTTGGCCCGGCAATCTACCGTGGCATAACAAGAGGCTAACCAGTCCATTCCTATGATCACATCAAAATCCACCATGTCTAATTCAATGAGATCGGCCAACGTATCATGACCACACACAGTAACCACACAGTTACGATATACTCTCTTTTCAATAATATACTCACCAACCGGTGTAGACACTTCAATTGATTTAATTAATAATTCTGGTGCCTTTGCAAATTTCGCAGCAACCAATGGAGTAACATAGGAAAATGTAGAACCAGGGTCAATCAATGCATATACATTATACGAGAATATGGATAATGTACCTGTGACAACATCAGGGGAAGCCTCTGAATTCTGTCGGTCCACTAAAGCATAAGTGCGATTCAAGACCCCACTCGTACTGGCTGCTCCTCTGGCACCTTTACCCCTGCCAACAGACTGAACACCTCAGCCCAAAGAAGGGACCGATGCTAATGACGCAACGGTCGATCCTGCCGGTCGTGCTACACCTCCCACACTTCTCTGGGGACACTCTCTCATCATGTGCCTTGTTATACCGCACCAGAAACAAGCATTTGTCCCCACTCAGCATGTACCTGCATGAATACGCCCACAGTGCTGACACTGCTGACGAGGAAAACCTGCTGCCTGTGATCCGTGAACTCCGCTACTCTGCCCAGATGGACCATCCCTAGACCCTCGGAACTGTGAGTGAGCACCCCCTGTAGAATAGGAGAACGATGGTCTAGGTGGTCTCGGAAACATACGGGGCCTGGATCCTCCTTGGGACATCATAGGTGGTCCCATAGGTCTAGCCCTTTTGGACTGTCCCCTATCAAATTCATGTACCCTTCGTCTCTGCCTTTGATCTTTCATTTTCTGGGCGAAGGCCTGAATTCTCGCTATTTTCATGTCCTTATTCAAGGAAGCAATTGTGCAATCCCTTACCAAATATGGCTCTAGTCTGTCCACGTATCTATGGACTCTGTCCGTCATCGTAGCCACTGTTGACACCCAATTTCGACCTCCCGATATTCCCTCCAGGCTGCTCTTTATCAAAAAAATATTAGTTTTTGAACTTTTAATTATTATTTTGATATCAAATAAATTTTAACATTTCGTATTCATGATTTAAAGGTATGCAATTTATTTTAAGCATTTTAATTTTAAAATTCTTATATAATATATAATTTACTGATTTAAATATAATATTTTTATAATTTTATAAATATTATTACATTATTTCTACAAATGTGTATACTCATAATTTACAGACACATAGTCTATTATTATTATTATTATTATTATTATTATTATTATTATTATTATTATTATTATTATAGTATTTTTAAATTTGTATTAATAAGTGGGTAATCTATTTCAAATCATTTTTTGTCGTTGATTTTTATATTACGCGTCATTAATTTTGCTTACGTAATTTATTCATAATGATTTTATGAACTTGATAATATTTTATTATATTTACTGATTTTATTAAATAGTAGTCTAATTCAATTCAATTTCCCCAATTTATTTAAAATCTAGCCATTTTGTATTCAATTTCGTGTCAATTTTAGCCTGAATTAAGCTCAATCTGGCTCAATTTTAAACCCCAAATCTGTTCAATTGAACTCAAGTTAAATAACCCTAATTTTGGCCCCTTTTTGTAATTTTTGATCCCAGCCGTTGATCAAAATTGATCCAACGGCTGAGATTAATACTCCCCTTTCTTTTCTTTAATTCCCTTAACCCCCCCCCCCCGCCCCCACCAAAAAAAAAACCTAATTCTCTCAACCCACAACAGTCGCCTCTCCCTCGTCTCTCTCTCCGCCTCTATCCTCCTCCATCTTCCCCGACCAGTGCCACCGGCCACCACCACGCCGGTGGACTGTCCACCTCAACCAACACCGCCGGACTCCCATAGGCTGCAACCCCACCAGCCGCACCACAACCCCCTTCTCTCTCTCTCTCTCTCTCCTTAACCCATGAACCAAACCAACATCTCTCTTCTCTACCGATCTCTCTCTTTTCTCTCCCTTCTCCCTCGATCTCGCCACCACCTACGAAGCCCCATCCAGCCGGCGAAGGTCTCCAGTCGCCGCCGCTGCCTCCCTCCGGTGAAACCCATGCCGGCAGACCCCCCCCCACACAGTCGTCGCGCCACCATTCGCCGCCTCACCTTCTCCGGTGAACCATCAACACCATGCTGCCCCTACTCCATGCTCCGGCTAAGTCTCGTCGAAAATATTAAAGTTCTATGACGAATTCAGAAGAATCTGTCTCCGGTACACTCGTTCTCATCTCTATTTTTTAACTCCGATTTTAGGTGTGAAATTCGTGATGGCTGGATATGATATTTGGTTTGATGTTTTTGATTTCATGTTTGTTTAAAGGCTTAGACTATCATGTGTGTGAAAAGCCCCAATTTTACATGAACTTGAATTCTGGAACTAATTGCTAATACGTGATCATGTTTTAAAATTTGGCTCATCTCTGCATATAGGTTTTGTTAATGTGGTTTAGCATAGTTCGTGTTGAAAGCGTTGATTCTGGACAGCTTTGGTACTTGCGTTCTCGGTAAACTTGAATGTGCTCATTAATTAACTTTAGCATATCTCCATCTCTGCAATTGATTTTTTGTTAGTACTTGATTTAATTAATGGAAACCTTATCGGTTTGGTTGAATCACTATACTTCTGAAAAGGTTGTGGAAAATAATTCAAAATCGTATTGTGATGCTTTGGTTCGAAAACTCGTTTTTACATAGTCATCTTGATCTCTATTCTCATTTTAGTATTGTAAAATAGACTTAATAGTATATGTTTATTTGCCTTCATTTCTGCTCAGGTTTAAATCATAGCAGCATCTTTGGGATTTTTATTAACATATATATCCTTCATGATATAATTTCTAATACCTATCTATTTTGGTAGTGTATGGGAACTTGATCATTAAGAAAGATTTTACACCTATTTATTTATGGCAAACTTTGATTCATAAACCATCAGTGATTGACTTTAGAATTCCTGTAATTGATTTTTACTTAGCTATTTACGGTAGGTTTGGTCTGATTAATTGAGTGATCTAATATTTATGGTAAATTTTATTTTGTTCATAATAATTTTGATTTGATTAGGCTAAGTAAAGAAAAGAATTTCATGATTGATTTCCTTGATTATGTCTTTGCCTTTACTAATTCTCTCTTGAATTGCTATATAAACAAGCCCTATCTTCACTATTCAAGGGATCATTATACACATCTCTCACTTCTCTTAGACAAACTTTTACACTCTCAGACTTTTGAAGCATCTACTCCCTCTCAAAAAAAAAAAAAGAGAATATTTTTACTATTTATATTTTGCTTTGCTTCGGAAGGATCAATCTTGGTTTTCCCTTTGCTGTTTTCTTCCTCTACTGTGCGCTGCTTAAGTTTTTCTTATCATTATCTATTGTCGTCAACCGGTTAGTTCTCTTGACAATGCATTCAATACTTACGTGTATTGCTTTATTTGTTTTTCCAGAATTCCTAAGCATTGATTGTCTTTGTTGTGTTTTTGTGTGCTCTTGAAATGGATTGTTACGATTCATTCCTGATCCTTGTCTTTTTGTGCATTTTGTGTGTGTATTTATGTTTGACAGGTTATATTAGAGCATGATTTGAAGAGCCGCTAAAGGATTATTCAAAGGCTGCCTATTTAATTCATTTTTTTTCTCTTATCCATTTGGGCTTGTAATTGTATAAACTCTATGTCTATGTAATAAAAATCATTGGGGATGCTTTGGGGGTGGGGATTCTATGTGTTTAATATTTTACCACTTAGAAACCATGGCTATAGGATTATTTAATAAATTTCATGTTAATTAATTAAATTATTTTTATCACTTAGGCAAATAATCTAGGATAATTAATCAATTGCCTTTGTCGCTTAGAAATCATGTTTTTAGGATCATTAAACAACTTTTGGACGTATTAGACTAAGTTGAGTACATTAATTTAATTTAGGTGTGCTTAACTAACTCCTAGCATGTTTAATAAATTTTCAACATGTTAAAACTCATTTTCCAACAATTAAAATCAATTTCCAGCACCTAGAAAATCATTTTCCAGCAATTAAAATCAATTTCCAGCACCTACAAAACCATTTTCCAGCAAATAAAGCAATTTCCTGCACATTAAATTATTTTTCTGCATACCTAAAATTAAGCTTCCTGCATATTTAAATTTAAATTTCCTGCACAACTAAAATTCATTTTCTGCATATTCAAATTAAATTTTCTGCAATTACATTAATTTTCTGCATATTAAATAAATTTTTCTGCACAATTGAATTAACTTTCTGCAATTACATTAATTTTTTGCATATTAAATCAATTTTCTGTATATTAAATTAATTTTCTGCACAATTAAATTAATTTGCTGCATAATTAAATTAATTTTCTGCATGTTTAAATTTAATTTCCTGCATAATTAAGTTTAATTTTCTGTATATTTAAATTAGGTTTTTTAGCATCTTTAATTTAATTTTTTAGCATTAATACGTCTCGTCTAGGAATCATGCCTATAGGTTTAAATCACATAAAAATAAATATTTGTCCCTTTTTAAAAACAAGCTAATAATATCCTAGTTAATCCAGAGGCTTACTTGAAACCTTTTCGTGCTAATTGTTTGTCCTGTTTGTTTGTTTTGTATGACGTGAATTTCGGGTCTAATTATGTGGCCTAAGCTTTTTCTTGTCTAGATCCTTATCCAAAAATAGTAAGTCCAAAGTCTCTTGGACACTAAGTTGGGACGGGTAGGCAATTTAGGGAACGTTAGTTTTTTATCGCTTTCTTTAGAACGCCTCTAAGACTAATAACCCAACTAGGTGGGGTAGATAGAAAAATCGAAAATGATGTAAGTCGCCCCGAACAAAATTCGACAATGTAACATATGACATTGTCATCCGTTAATAAGCCGGGCGCTGATCCGAATAGGCTAAAATTAATCCATTGTCTAAAAGCTTCTCTAAATCGGCTTTTCTTTATCTTAGTTTTGAATGTTTAAATTATTTGGGGTAGTTTAAGTTCGTTATTATTTAAATAAATCATTTGGTTATATAATTATGTCCTTCTCTCTTGCTTATCTTTCTTAATGTGTATCATTTAAGTTTATATTAACTAGATAAATAATTATCTTTCCTGTTTAAATACTTAGTCACTATTAGGTTAATAAACTAATTAATCGACCCTTGCTTATCACATAAAATCCCCACGTAATATACAAGTTCGGTCGGAAACCACATTTGTGGACCTCGAAAGGTGCCTAACACCTTCCTTTCGAGGTAACCTGAACCCTTACCCGAATTTCTGGTTGACATAGGTTAATAACTAAAATTAATCGCAATTAGTCTATAATGGTGCCCTAACGTACCTTAATTCGTTAGGTGGCGACTCTTCACCAAATTAATCCCCAAAAAGAGTCTGTCACGTCGAATTTCGCTTTTCGCGAGAAAAATGGGGCGCGACAGCCACAACATTTGGCACATATCGAGCCAAGGAATTAAATTGCAAACTGTATTCCCTGACGCTTAAATTTCCTTGACGGAGATTTAGAAACTGATCCGCACATGCCTCACGAATCTCATAGGGCAGGTAATGATCAAGGAAGGCCACTTTAAACTCTTCCCACGTAGGTGGATTTGCACCAATATCACGGGATTTCTTCCAATCCTCGTACCACAATATTGCCTCTCCTTTCAACCTGTACGCAGCAAGTTCAACTGTTTCTACCCCTGTCACGTGCATAACTTCCAAAGCCCGCTGAATTTGATCCACGAAGTCCTGTGGATCTGCTTTTGGATCTGACCCTGTGAAAATAGGAGGGTCCAGTTTCAAGAAATCCTATGTTCTGCGACTTGCCACTCTAGCCGCATCATCATCATGTGTCATTGGACCAGCTCCTCCTTGACTCTGGGCTGCCACTAACTGTGTCAACATATGAACTGCATTTCTAAGATCCTGATCTGTGGCATTCATCGGTGGTTCTGCGGGTACTTCTCTACCAACTGGCTCCTCCGGAGCTGGAAAAGTAGATGAAGATCGCGATGAAATTTCAGCATTTGCCCCACCCTGACTAGCTTGGTCAGGTGGTAGTCTACTCATTCCTTCTTCCGCAGGCACATCTACCAGCTTTCATTTACCATTACCTCTTCTCGTGATTGGCATTTTGACTATATCAAAGAAAAACAATTACCATGATCAAATTCAATTCAACTTACAACACTGGCTCTATTGCATGATCTAGAAGTGAAGAAAAGAAACAACATCCTAAATGTCTCGTAGCCTCCTACTTATAAATGTGGTGCACAACACATCGATAAGTAAAACTCTACTCAGACACGGCTTTGCAGACACCCTTAGAACGACCTGCTCTGATACCACTTTTGTCACGCCCCGAATCCCATTGGGACGGATTGGCACTCGTAGCCGACAAGGCCCGAGAGAACCAAGCTTTGCCTCTATTCAATCATATACATGCCATAAGAAACCCATAATCACATAATAGCTATAGATACCAACAATGGAATTCATGGAACATGATATATATATATACATATGCGAAAATTGGCCGTTGAGGCCACCAAGTCAAGAACGACATATCCCCTTTACATTTATACACCCACATCCGTCTACAAAAGCCTCTAACAAATGAATTGACCAAAATGAACTAAAAGTCGAGACAAGTCTCCGCTTTAGATAACATGTACAACACCAAAACATATGTACAACTGTGACTCGAAGAAGCCCCAAACTAACTGGAGCTCACCAAAGATCTGCAACACTGGCAACCTACTGTGGAGGCCTACTAGTACCTGCGCCTGCAGCAAGTAAGGTAAATTCCCCAAGAGGGGTCAGTACGAAGAATGTACTGAGTATGTAAGGCCATATGAAACTTGTAATACATGATAATATGTCAAAGAACTCAAGTTCAAATGCATAACCAATATAGATAAGTAACAATGTAGATGAGTCACTATTCTGTACTTTGGGAACCATGTATGTTGTTTTCATTACATTCTTTGTATCTTTACTTCCATGAGTATTCATCTTTGCCTTTGACCTGTGACCCCCGGGCCCCGACTGAACAGTAGGTTTTAACATAACATCATGTTATGTTGGGATCGGCTCGTGCTAGGCTTATGCCCCTAGAACTGCCACCCTATGAATTAATTTATATAGCGGGATCGGCTCGAGCTAGGTTAATACCTCTAGAGCTTCCACCCATACAACATTTCAGGTTCGGCTTAAGCTAGGTTATTACCCCTAGAGCTGCCCTCTGTCAGGATCGGTCCGAGCTAGGCTTATGCCCCTAGGACTGCCCCCTGATTCAACAACCTCGGGATCGGCTTGAGATAGGCATTTTGCCCCCAAAGTTTCCACCCATACTTGATCATTGACCACATACTTCACCTTTTGGAAATTAAAGCACTTAGCCATGAACTCCATAATATCCTTCTTCATGCTACCCCACCAATAATGTTGCTTTAGGTCATGATATATTTTGGCCGCCCCTAGGTGAATGGAATATCTAGAACAGTGAGCCACTTCCAAGATCAATATAACCCATCCACCAACTCTTGACACATAATGAGCCTTTGCCTTGCAACTCAACACCCTATTATAAATTTCCCTTAATCTATCATCATCAAACTGATGAGCTCGAATCAGCTCCATCAAAGAAGATATAGCCTCAACAAAGGCCAACACATAACCGGGTGTTGAAATATCAATCCTAACCAACTGGTTAGCTAAGGACTGAACCTCCAAGGCTAAAGGTTACTCCTGAGTCAAAGGATGAGCTAAATTCCCCATACTCATTGCATTCCGTCTCAAGGCATCTACAACCATATTTGCCTTTCCCGAAAGATAAAGAATAGTGAGAGCATAATCCTTAAGCAACTCAAGACAATGTCGTTATCTCATATTAAGATCTCGCTGAGTGAAGAAATACTAATGGCTATAGTGGTTGGAGAAAAGCTCACAATAAACTCCATATAAGTAATGTCACCATAACTTCAATACAAAGACCACTGTGGTCAACTCCTAGTCATAGATAGGGTAATTCTCTCATAAGGCTTCAGCTAACGAGAAGCATAAGCAATTACCTACCCTATGACATCAACACCGCACCCAAACTAACATCAGATGCATCACAAAACATGGTAAAATCTTGTCACGACCCAATTTCTCAGGTCATGATGGCACCTACTCTAACCCACCAGTAGGTAAGCCAACCCGTAGTCCGAAACAACTAGTAATGGACTATCAAGAGAAATAAGAAAAGAAATGGAAAAGAATATAATAAAGAGACTAATATCTAGCTTACAACCCCAAGACCTAGTGAAATCAGTACATGAGCTTCTAATACAACGAGAGTACAAAGTGAAATATAGAATAAATACAAGTACAAGCCATCTGTGAAACACAAAATATAGATCAGTCTAATTAATAAAAAGGAGAGCAGGAATACTCTAAATGTCAGGAGCTCACCCTAAATCTCTGATCCATAGCTTCTCCGCACGATGAATAAGTCAACAGCAAGAACTCATACTATGATCTATAGGCTACAGAATTGTAGTATGATTACCAAAAAATGTGGTACTCAGTAAGCATCGGTCGACTGAGCTCCAAAAATAATGCAAACATAAATAACATGTAGGAAGGAATATAATTGCAGGCAACTATCCAGGAAAACTAAGAATAATGAGGCTAATAGAGAAATAAGGATACACTATCCTATCCTAATAGTATTTAGGAACTAAAGTACAATGCCGTATATCACATGCCAATATACCGATGAAGAGTGAAAGAAGGATATATAGTAGTATGAAAGGCCAAATAATACATATACAAAATGAATAAACAAAGAAAGAGAGGGATATACGGTAATACCATATAAATATATATATATATAGGACTAACTCAAAGGTAATAACCTGAGGGAGTCAACCTATAATCTCGAGGATCATAACCAAGTAGGGAAGCTAATACTAGCATAATCAGGGTCCTTAACCATAATGTATAACTGTGAGGTAACTATCAATGATGCAATTTACCAAAGAAAAGAAAAGGGATCAGAAAAAACATACCGACAACCTCGGGTACAATTCCATAATCACCCGACCATGAACTAACCATAATAACCAAAAGTAAAGTAACCAGCTAGTCCAAGCAAATAACACCTAACCAGGCCCGCATATGGCCAAAAGGTTCAAGCCAACACTCAACAAATGACAATCATAGCTTATACCTATAAACCCCCCCATAATTCTAATAATATAAGCACCAAACAATTATATTGGTGATAAACAATGCATATGAATGAATGAATGCAACATAAACCAATAGTACCATACCCAATTCGAGTGCCATAATGTACCAAGTGTATACACCTTCTCTGGCACTGCGACTCAGGGATGATGGGGCCCCTAGGTGGCTCGAGATATCCATATACGTTACCTGGTCCCGAACTAGGACTTACAATAATCATCATAATTAATCTACCCCATCTAGTACCGGCGAGATATATAAGTATAATAAGTTCACGGACTCAAACCATGACTAAAAGAGTGTAAGTTTGTAAATCCATTACCCGAGATCAAGTTTGGGACTAAATCGGAATAGTAGCTTAGAAAGGGTCGAAATCTCTCTCGACCAAAGTAAATAGTAGTGGTAAAAGAGTGGATTAATAATGGATCGGAATCAACCTGGGTCTAAATTTCAAAACAACATTTTTAGTGCCAAAGCTGATAATTCATTAAATAAGGTGGTATGATTCCTGTTGTAAAAGAATCCATTTTAGAAGTGAAAAGTGGGAATAAATCCCTTTTTAGAAAACAACAGTAAAATCAAGGTTTTGATGGGAATCGTACCACAAACTGAGAATAATGTGCCCTAAAGTATGCATGCCATCACCAGTATCCAAATAATACGGCCATAAGCGCCTAAGCATAATCTAGAATCATATCCTTTTTAGGGATAAAATAATCACCTGGAGTCTAACTGGTACTATAACCACGACCTCAGGCCCAACAATAGGTAACCAACATAATAAAGCCTCATAACTCGAGCAACTACGGTAATCAAGGGCATGAAATTACTACGAGGATCTAACTGGGGCACTATCACCCAAATCACTAAGTTAAGTGGTAAGTATTATATTAAAGGGTTCGCAATATCAATCTATGACTCAACAAGTCTAAAATCAAGGATAATATAGTTCTAGGGCCATATCGGGTATCTTAGGCTAGGGTTCAGATCACATTTCTATCCCAAGCTCCCTAAATAGACTAATTTATGATATACTAGTCATAATCCGATCCAATAGTTCCTACCAGCATGCAATCTATACAATGTACAATCTCATAGAGAAAAGTAGATCGAACCTTACCTCGAAGCCGAACTGCGACTGTTCATAAATTGCTCGCCCTTGCTCCATGATCTCAAAAATGACGCTGCACTATCAAAATCATAATCTACACATTAATAGGAGTAAAATGATACCCATATTGCTATATAAAACTTCGTTCCTAAAATTGGGTCAAAAACGGCCCTTGGGGACCACAAACAAAATCCAAATATTGAATCGTCACGAGGTCCCTCGAAGGACAAGGAATGTGTGCTCAAAAGTTGTGCACAAATGGAGTATAAACTGGGGAAGCCTAAATCAACCCCTAAAGTTTATGGAATTTAAGACCTAAATTCTAGGAATTTGCAATAAAAAAGGATGGAATTTGACGGGGAAAATAATGGAAAATGATCAAGGCGTGTTGAACTAGCTTACCTTTGCTTCAATGGATAATTTCCCACACTTTCCCACATTTCAATCTCTCAAAAATAGGGAAAAAGCCCTAAATAAATGAGGGAAAATGGGTGAAGAAGAGAATATAAAACTAGCAGTTGCCACTAAAGGCTACTGACCGCTAAAGAGGCTGGCGCTAAAAGTGACTGCTAAAACGACACCCTAGTCTCTAAAGCGATGTCTGCTTAAGAGGGAAAAGAGCACTAAAGTAGCCCTCAACTAAATAGCCAAGGCTGCTAAAGCGGAATAAGGTTGCTAAAGTGGTTACCGCTTAAGTGGTCATTTGGCCACTTAAGCGACTGAACCAACAACTTGAGGCATCATATTTTGTTAAGACCAAATGGACACAGATCGGGAGCTCAGGATTTGTTTAGAACCCCATGAACAAAAATGAACTATGCTACTATACCAAGTTCAACATTACGAACTCAATGAAACCATCAAAATTTCCAACGGAGGTTGTTTCGACACAATATGGGGCCCTCAACTATAGTTCTATTTTAATCAAATTCTACCCAATAGCCCAAAATGAGTTTGAAAGCCTTGGGACCTGAACAAAGGGTTCCTCTAGCCTAAAATCAAAATTACAAAGTTGATGGAACTATTGGAATTATCATCTGAGATCATTTACTAGGAGTTTTGTTTCGAGACCAATTCCTTAACAGCACAAGCTCCAAAATAGGAAAATGAGCCTAAAATCCGAACGAACTGTCCGATAAGTGAACCGACAGTTATGGCAAGTCATAAATGACCTGTATCCATGTGGGGAGACTCAAAATGCTGGAAATGCATGGAAATCAAGAAAATGACCTAGAGGGTCATTACAAATCTACATCTTCCTTAGTTAAGGTCCAAATATGAGTCAAAGTCAACAACTCCTTGATCTTTTAAAATCTCTCCTCACAAGAATCTGACCTCTGAGGTACAATCCTTTTTTGAGTCAACTTGTTCAAAAGAGCCATAATAGAAGAGAAACCCTGCACAAAGCATCAATAATATTTTGCTAGCCAAATAAAACTCCAGATCTTGGTGGGACAAGTGTCCTATCTCAATCACGAACAACTGCTACCTTGGATGGATTAACCATAATGACATCCTTAGTCACTACATGACCTAAGAAAGAAATAAAGTCCAAATAAAACTCGCACTTGGAGAATTTGGCATATAACTTCTGATCTCGCAATCTCTGAAGTATAGCTCTCAATTGTCTCACATGGTTGGCCTTATTATTGGAATAAACCATGATATCATCTATAAATACAATCATAAAGGAGTTAAGATACTATTAAAATACTCGGTTCATCAGCTCAATGAATGTTGCTGGGGCATTGCTTAGTACAAATGGCATGACCAAAAACTTATAATGACTGTACCGATTCCGAAAGATTGTATTTGGAATGTCCGAACCTCTAATCTTCAACTGGTGGTACCTAGATCTCAAGTCAATCTTGGAAAACATAGAAGCGCCCTAAAGCTGGTCAAATAGATCATCAATATGAGGAAAAAATTATTTATTCTTGATCATCACTTTGTTCATTTATTGATAGTCAATACACATGTGCATAGATCCATCCTTCTTTTTTACAAAAAGATAGGAGCACCCCAAGGGGACACACTATGTCTAATGAAACCCTTACCTAACATATCCTGTAATTGCTCCCTCAATTCCTTCAACTCAGCTGGGCCATACTATAAGGAGAAATAGAAATGGGCTTGGTGCTTGGCTCAACATAAATAACAAAGTCAATATCATGGTCTGAAGGCATATGAGGCAAATCTGTAGGAAATACATACTTGAACTCACAAAAAACCTAAATAGAATCCAAAAGAGGCGGTGAAGCAACACTAGTATCGAGTACGTAAGCTAAATATGATAGACACTTTTTTCTACCATGTGACGAGCACGTAGAAAAGATATAACTCCCTTCAGAACCAAACTAAGAGTACCCTTCCACACTAACCTTTGCACACCCAGAGAACCTAAAGTTACGATCTTGGCAAAATAATCCAAAATGGCATGATAGGGAGCTAGCGAATCCATACCCAAGATAAAATCAAAATCAACCATATCTGGGGTAATCAAATCTACCTAGGTCTCATGACCTACTAAAGTTATTGCACAAGATTAGTACACCTAATCCATCACTAACGAATCTCCTATCGAAATATGTAGAGGCATAGCAAGGGACTCATATAAAGCATCGGTAACGATCGATTTCGCCGTTACTAAAAATATATGTGGTAATCACATGTTGTTTTAATTCATCATAAGTTTTAGGATTATTGATTTAGTATAGGAGTGCATTTGATATGTACTAAGGTCATACAATACCCCTAGCAAAAAGTTAAGTTGAAAGTGTCCTTACCGATTTAGTTTTGAGCTAAGTTTAAACTACGGTCAAATTCAAATGAGAACTCCTCCTATAATATAAAAATAAGGGGGCCTAATACCACCAAATTAATGATCTCTGAGTCTGCTTTCCAACTCAATTGACTATTTGTTAATTCGCTTCCTGAGTAAAAGGTTATGACCATTTTACTGAAGACTGTCCGTGCTTAAAAGCTGAGGGCGTTGTAGTGGATCAGGTCTCTATAACATTGTTGCTATAGTGATGGCATGTTTCTATAGCTATGCAATAAAAATTTATAACCTATTTTTGACGTGTTTTAGCCCCCAAACTCCAAATTTTCATTCCTAAGCCCTAGAGGGGTGATTTTCTCTTTGTTTGGATGGAAATCCTTTGTTGAGGTTTGATTTTATGCCTTTTTAACAATGTTTAATTCGTTAATCTTCTAGAATCATTAGAACGGGGAATTTATGGTGAAATTCTTGAAGTTTAGAATCCTAGGTTCATGAAATTATGGGGAAACCCATGGTATATGTATTTTCACCTTGAATTGATGTTAGTTTATGAGTTAACTCTTTGTATAATTAAATTAAGTCTCAAAGCATGAAAGTTGATAGTTAGGGATCCTGAATTCTATAAAGATGGGACCTTTAGCTTTAAAACTTCATTAATGAAGTTGGGTTGATATTGATTGAACTAAGTTGATAATTAATTGACCCTTGGGTAAATTTGAAGGCCGTGAATAAGGGTAGAAATAGTGGATTTGAATTTCTAAAATAATTGTTTGAATTACTCTTATAATTATTGTTTGTTAGATGAATAACCTTCAGAAATGTGAAGAACAAAGAGGACCATCCGTAATATAGCTTACTTGTTGCACTAGCATGGCTCTAAGTAAGTTATGGTTTATGAGTAGTAGATTGTGGATACAATTTGTAGATTTTATGGGAGAAATCATGCTTAGGTTGCGGGTATGGAGTTTGGATGGATAAAACAAGGATTTATGTAGTAAAGGCCTAATTATGTGTTATTATGTTAATGTATGAATCCTTGATGGGTATTTTGTGTTGGCATGACTCCATGGTAAATTGTAATGTGAATTTGTTAATATAGGTGATAAGGAGATTGTGTGATCTTATAATCTAATGATTTAGTCTAATTACCATAAAAGGGATGGATTGGTACTATGTGTTTTTGGAATATAGGATAATCTTGCTTAAAGTGAGTGATGAGAACTGATTATGTTATGAGGAGGCAGTGACATAATGTTAAATAATTGGCTAATTGAGTAGGTCTTGAACCTAGTAATGACTTGAATTTAGGGGTTGCAAGATAATAGTGGAATCCCCGATCTCAATATAAATAAAAAAAGGTTGGATAAGTGAATGAATTTATGATTTTGAACAAGAGTTTAGACTCCTTTGGGTTGAATGTGCTCTCCTATAATAACTACATGGATTTAATGAATATGGATTGATAATTCTTGCTTAAATAAGTTGTGGATTGGTCTCATGATATGCTATAACTGATGAAACCAATGATTCGTATCTACTTGTAATTTGGTGTGTTTAAGTATGATTGTTTTTTACCTAAAATGATTAACTCAAGTTTACCAAGTATTTGGGTGGTTGCCTATTTTTGCAATGAATACTTAAGGAAGGAATGTGTTAACTGATATTCTAAGTGTAATCACATTTAATGAATTTGTATATAAAGCTAGTTGTTATTACAAGTGTTGGTTGTTATCATTGTTTTCTGTGATTGCTGTGATATTATATTGGTTATTTATGGGATGTACCGATATTTGGATATCTTCACGGGATTAGGTGGAATAAGGTTAGCAGACACTTGATGTTTGGGTTTTGGTAAATGGACAGAGGTTATCCCCTGCAGGTCATGAATAATGGGCAACCATAAGACCCTTAGCATGTATGTGGAAGGAATGTATGATTGTGACAGTTCCTTGAGTGGACCGGGCATATGATTATTGTTATTGTTGTTGTTTATATTGGTTTCATGAGTGGACCAAGTTATATTATGGTTGTTGTTGTGGGTTCCTTGAGAGAACCAGATTATGATATTGCTTGATATATTTGGGATTCTTGTAGGGTTCGATTACTTGGCATATATTTTGGGATTCTTGTTGTTAGAGTCAAGTGTTGTTGACTTGGTCATAGTTTGACTTGACTTATTATCTCTTGACTTGTACTTGAATGTAGTTGTAGAGTTGCTTGAAAAGGCTAAGTGTCATAAACTTAAGGTGTTTATCATAATGTGTTTTCATAGTTGTATTTGTTACATGGTAATGATTATTAGTTTTCATTTATCATTGAGGTTAATTGAGGCATAAGTGTAATAGATTGACTTAATAACTACCGGGGGTTAAACAAGTGAGAGTTATGATGGATGACACTTAATAAGAAGGTGATGAATGATCAACGAATATAAGAGTCGAATACTCTAAGGTAACACAAGCCGATGGAAGTGATGTGGATTAAATTATTATATAAGTGGTCATGCTTTCTTTTTATGATTTTTATATTGTGTTTATGTGATCTAACCCCGGTTAGATTAGGATACCTACTAGTAAGTGTTGTTTGTACTGATTCTACTCTTGCTATACCCTTTTTGGGGTATAGTCTGGTTGCAGGATCAATTGATGTTTCACAGGTTACGTGGATAGCGATCTCCAATAGCTTTTACTCCTCTTATTCATATTGAAAGTTGTGTCCAGTATTACCTTCTTCCTCAAAAGCTCTTGTACTTGTTAGACCTAGGTCTTTGGATAGTTTACATTTTTTGTAGATTGTATTTTAATCTTGTAAAAAATCTGTTGTAATAAGGATTTGGTATTTTGTTACTTATCTTATGATTTTTGCATATCATGTTGAAAGGGTTATTAGGGGTTCTGCTATCTAGGTGGACTAGAGTAAGTGCCCTCACGATTCGGTAATTTGGGTCGTGAGAATTTTGTATCAGAGCCTAGGTTACCAGTCTCCCAGTACAAGAGAAAATGTCGAGTATAGTCCTAAGAATTGGTGTGTTGACGTCCACATCTAATATTTGGGGAGCTATGAGGCATTCAAGGGAAGTAAGGCATTCTAGGAAATTGTTTCACTTCCTTCTTTCCTCTCGTGTAGTTTGTATAGTTGCTTGTATGGTTTGAATCCAATTGGTATCTCTTGATTCTAATTGGTATCTCTACAATCACAATTGGAATCTGTCGATTCCAATTGTTATTTTGAGGAGTTCGCAATTAGAATCTAGTTGTTTCCAATTGTGATTATGAATTATGAATTATGATTGTCATATGAATTATGCTGAAATTGGTTGGTTGTAACTTTGTTGGTTTAATATAATATGTGTTTGTGATTTGTAGTTGCTTGATTAACTCTGAATCTGTGATAGATGAATGTTGCAAGTTGCCACATGTTGTGTGGTGTGTGATAGAATTTGACTATGATTGTTGCTTGTATTGTTGGTACTACTATAAAGGTTTAAATTGGTGCATAAGGTTAATTCCATATTACTTATATGAATCATAGTTGGTTGAATTATTGTAAATTTTGTGAATTGTGAAAGGTCATAACTTGGTTATGTGTTAATGGTTAAACAAAACTGTTGTTATGGGATTTAACTGGAAAATGATATGCTAAATACTGAACATGACCTATCATTGGTAAAATGGTAAGGAAAAAATAGTACAGAATTGTGAAAACTCTTGTTTCAAATAGTTGGTACGTGAATAAGTACAATGGAAAAAGGACTATTGTTGCTTGTTAGCGGGAATTGCAGTAAGAAAATTCTTGTGGTAATTCATGATTGTGACTTAAGGAAAATTTTTTTGGTTTTGAATTATGTGATAACTTGAAGGTTTAATTGATGATGCGGTTGTCGGTCAAGTAAATGAAAGGGTGGATATGGTAGCCCTTGATATAAAAGTTAAATGTTTGATGTAGGTGATGTTGTCTGTTGAGGTAACATATATATATTTGAACATCTGACTTTCTTTGCCTCAATGGTTTTACTGTTGATTGAGTAGCTACTTGCATTGTGATGATAATGTGTAGTTGATGAAGAAATCTTAAAATTATGGTGGGACCAAGTTTCCTTGTATTTGTGAAATAGTAATTATGATTGTCTATTGGTAGAAATAGTTACCCATGTATTGATTAATGAAATGACTTATCATTGATTGATTATTATTTGGATTGCTCATATACTTATTATATGACAATAATTATCGATTAATAATATCCCTTGGGAATGGTATAATTGAATTGCTAGGGTCCTTGCAATGAGATCGCTTGATTATGATTGTTGATCCTTAGTTGAGGGTCGAATAGATTATTGTAAGTGGTGGTGGATAATCTATGTGTTAATGAAATCTATAGTGGTGTATTGGTTAGTGGTTGTACTCTAGATGATCTATTCTTGTGTGTTGATCATGAAAGGATGAAAAAGGTTCATAAGGTAGATGTCCCAAGGGAAAACATAGTGTAAGTGTTTGGTATATGATGTGTTTGCTATATCATTGTTTAGGGTGTAACTGCCTGGGTAAAGTTTTCCCTAGGATGGAAGTTGATAAAATTTCAGGCTAGGGGGAGTTCCAATGGAAGTCCGGCTTGATGTGGTTTTTTAACGACCTTATCCGTCGTTACGGATAAGTCTAGCATACAAAAATTTGAGTTAAGATTTTCCTTGGGTTGGGAGTTAGATTTTTAAGGCTAGGCTAGTTTTGGATAAAATCTGAGCAAGGTATGGTCTAGGACAATTCAGGAATGTGGTGGATAAATATAATAAAGTTTAGCTTGGTTTAATATTAGCTAAGATGTTAAAGAACCCGTAGAACTTTTCAAAATCAAATTCGGGCAAGTAGAACTCCTGGTATCGATCTTGACGTAAAGAGGTTAGTTCGAGATGTCTTGGATTTAAGATGTGTTGTGAAAAAGGAAATTTTGTAAGAAAATTGGACATTCTACCTCACCCATGTCGCTATAGCGACATTCTCCAAAGTGAAAAAAGTTCAGCTATAGCGGGATCAATGTCGTTATAGCGGGGTAAATTGTAATTTAATTAGATTTTTCCTCAAAACATTTCATTATTTCAAAAAAACCGTTTTGGGGAAGGAAAGGGCAATTTGGGCAATTTAGTTGATAAATGATAGTGAGTAGGTAAGTGAGGTGCTGTCTAAGAAACTCTAAAAGTATAGTGAGTGGGTAAGTGAGGTGCTGTCTAAGAAACTCTAAAAGTATTATCTTTCTAATTCCGACCTCGTGCTTTTCTTTACTCAATGCCCATTCGGGGACAAACGGATGGTAAATTAGTATCAGCTGTAACGACCGATTCCATCTTTACTAAAAATATATGTGGTAAAAGTATGTTCTTCTCATTCAACATAAGTGTGAGGATTAATTCTTTAGTATGGTAGTGCATTTGATATGTACTAAGGTCATACAATACCCCTAGCAGAAAGTTAAGTTGAAAGTGTCCTTACCAATTTAGTTTCAGGCTAAGTTTAAACTAGGCTCAACTTCAAATGAGCACTCCTCCTATCTATACTATATTAAAAGTGTGAAGGTCCTTATAAATGTTGTTTGAAATTTTTGCCCTTCGTTAAAAGACTTCACAATAGACAAAACTGTCATTTACTATTTTTTTAAAAATATTTTAGGAGCTGGAAATCAATTAAAACTTTGTTTATTAAACCTCCCATATTTAAACTATTACGTAAGAAGTCCTAATTATATTAAATTGAAAACCAAATATAAACTAATACCAAATATACGAATTTGGTTCGTAAAGGAGTGTATATTTTGTTGAGAACTCAAATGTCGTGTATGACTTTTTTATTAGGTTTAGGATTCTTAGGTTTTTCTTTATTTAAGATTAAGATTTTTACATAATTATTAATAATTGTTTTTTTTTAAAGAAAAGCATACTGCAATGCATGTATAATTAACTTTTCTTTAGTTAGATTTAGGATTCTTCAGGTTTTTCTATATTTAAGATTTTTATGCCATGTCGAATTTTTAAGCTTGTACTTATAAATTCTTTCGTTATTTCAAAGTTATTATAACTCTCTCTCATTAGGGATTTTAAGTTGGTATTTATATGTTTCCACCAATATAAGCCATATTTGTATTGTCTTCTTCTTTATTTACTTAACTTTTTCGCTGGCTTTATTAGAATTTTTGTTAATTGTTGTATTGTCTTTATTTATTTTTCTGTTTTAATATTATTATATATATGTTTATAGACAATTCCTAATTGAGAATTTATTTTTATTTTTTTTGAAATTTTGATAGTATATGTGATTTAAGAGATAAATTTGCTTGTGACTTGAGGTAAGTTTTTAAAAATTTTACTATGTTCTTGATGTTTACAATAATAAATTATCATATATTCTTGATAGACAATTGCTAATTGAATATTTTTTGTGTGCAATTTTAGTATGTTTTTGAAGTTTAAAGTACAATTGCTAATTGAGAATTTCTTTTGTGAAATCTTGATAGCGTCTATGATTGAAGAGACATATCTGCTTATGATTTGAGGTAAGTTTTCTAAAATTTTAGTATCTTCTTGATGTTTACAATAATAAATTATCATGTATTTTTTAGAGACAATTGCTAATTGAGAAGTTTATTTGGTGATTTTAGTATGTTCTTGAAGTTTGCAATAATAACTTATCATGTATTTTTGAGAGACAATTGCTAATTAAGAAGTTTTTAGTGAAAAATAGATTTGGGTATAGAATTTTCTTACCAATTGAAATTCTAATAGTATCTATGATTAAAAAGATAAATTTGCTTGTGATTTCAGAATTTTTTTTGTATGTTCTTGAAATTTACAATAATAAATTATCATATATTTTTTATAGACAATTCCTAATTGCGAAGTGTTTTTTTTGGGTGAAATCTTGATAGTATTTGTGCTTTAAGAGACAAATTTGGTTGAGATTTGAGGTAAGTTTTTTAAAATTTAACTATGTTTTTTATGTTTACAATAATAAATTATCATATATTTTTGATAAACAATTGCTAATTGAGCATCTTTTTTTTTTTTGTGTGTGATTTTAATATGTTTTTAAAGTTTAAAATAATAAATTATCATGTATTCTTCATCCAAATAAGTCATGCTGGAGTATGGGTTCGGGATATCGGATTAGAAACCAAAAAGAAATGTCTAGGCTTACAACAATATTAAGAATTTTTAAACAATTATAATATTTAAGTTAAGAATATTCACGACTCATAGTCTAAACTAAAATTCACTAAAAATGTAAGTTCTTTATAAAAGTGATTTGAACTTTTTGCAATAGACAAAACTATCATTTACTATTTTTTAAAATTATTATTTAATCTTTTTTTTTATTTAATTTAAGATTCATTTTTTAGATTAGAATTTCTTTATATTTCGAATTCACTTTAGGTTATGGACTATTCCACAAAAATTATCGTGAGCTCCAAGGGAAAGAAAAAAATTAGGTCTAAGTTTTAGCATTTAATACCACATTTATTTAATAAATGATTTAATTTTGTAGGGTATAAATATCTTAATCTATTATTTTCTTAATATTTAAAATTTTGAAATTAATTGAAATAAATAATTATTAAATTTTAATTTTTAATAATCAAAAGCTACACGTGTGAGGCACGTGCCTTTAAACTATATCTATATCTATAATCTATTAAAAGTGTGAAGACCCTTAGAAAAGTGATTTAAACTTTTTGGCCTTTATTAAAACTCTCTGCAATGAATAAAATTATCTTTTCACATTCTTTTATTATTTAAATTTTTGTTTTTAAATATTTCCTTAATTATTTGTTATTATTTCATAGAAATTTATTGCCTGAATTTTGTACGTTTATTTTCCTAATAATTTTACAAAATATGTAGGCTATTTTGGTAGGAATTGTACTTTAAATAGAAAAAGGATTTTTAAGTCAAAACTGCCTCTTTAATGTCCTATTCAAAAGGTAATATATATTAGGTGAATTGATGTAGACTCCTTAAATATATGGGAAGAATTAGAAAAGTACTCCTAACCCATGTTTTAATCACATTTTCCTAATAATTTTACAAAATATGTAGGCTATTTTGGAAGGAATTGTACTTTAAATGCTTGTGGACAAATTAAAAAGACAACAAATTACATCAAGATAGTAGCGTAGTTGCTTCTGTACCTATAACAAATTGAGTTGGCACATTGTACATTGACAGAAAAAGATGGTCGACATCAAATGATAGGAACATGACATTACTTTATACTTTTAAAAGAACTTTTCACAAAGTGAAAATGAAACGGAATGTAAGACTTATATGTTACCATCATCTTCATTTGTTCACTCTTAAGCAAGCAACTCTTTTAGATTACTATTAAGAATGTATCACAGAGAATATAATCTTCACTTGTGTAACTTCACATCTTCTTGTAACATCTATCACTTATGTAACTTCGCATCTTCTCGATGCCTACATTGAATCAACTTATTTCATCAAAACAAAAGTCTAGCCATTGAGGATGCTCCCAACTTATGTCTCGTAGATGCTCCCAACCATTGCACGTGATATCATGTGTTGTGCAAACGAGGCACTTACACAATCGTATCAAAATTTTGCATGTGATAATGAATTTTATAACTATTAGGTCTTTTAATTAAATACACTAAATATTTTCTTACAATTCTATTTTTTTAAGTAATATTTATAGAATAAAAAAGGCAAAGTAAGAAGTCAATCATATATTTACTTCTGCGGTTAATTCTTTCTACAGCTATGAGCATATGACTTAACTAGAAAAGGAACTAAAAGTGACAAATTTGAGGAAATAATCCGTAGGTAAATAGAGGGGAAAAATACGAAGAAGTCTAATTAGAAAAGGAACTAAAAGTGATAAATTTGAGAAAAAAATCTTTAGGTAAATGGAGAGAAAAAAATAGATAAGGTAGAGTAGTCTCATGCCTACAAGAAATTAAATGTGATTGGATTTTTTTAGTGGGAAAAAGAAAGAATCCTAGAGTTCAAGGGAAAAAGTTATGCATGGATAGGAAAAAAATAAGAAGCAAAATATGAAAGTCCTTGAAAAAAGTATTTATGATTTTTAAATTAACTAAAGTCTTTATTTGATTTAAGTAAGAAATCATAATATTTAATACTTCTAACTTAATTAGAATTTTATTTTATATAAAAAAAGAAATTCTACAATCCTATTTAAGTAATATTTGATCATATTTTACCAGAAACATAGCTTCTTCTAATTCTACATTTTCTTCTTATTTTGATTTTGATTCAAGTTGTCTTTTTGAATTCATTATCATCATCATTTCTATCTTTCTTTATTCCTTTTAGTTAATAAATTTAAAGATTATATAAGATCAACAATTGTTTTGGATGCTCCTCTTTTGATAATTTCTCGTGTTTTCCTTTTAGTTGAAAATTTTTGATAAAAAAAATTTGACGAAACAAGCATTGTTGCCATCAAATGAAGTAGCTGGGAAAATCAAAGATATATATGTTTCACATTACTTTTTAATAAAATTTTGTACTTAATACTATAACACACAAAACAAATTTAATCTTTTTATATACGTCTATTATTTATTAACGCAATATACACGTGCAAAGCACGTATACTAAACTAGTATATTTAAATTTAGGGGGCCTAATACCCTCCAAAGTAAAGATCTCTGAGTCTTCTTTCCAACACAATAGACCTTTCATTAATCTGCTTCCTGAGTAAAAAGTTATGACCACTTTACTGAAGATTGTCTATGCTGAAAAGTTGAGGGCTCTGTAGTGGGTCAGGTTGCTATAGCGATGCCGTTATAGAGACGCCATGTCGTTATAGTGACACAACAACACTTTATAACCTATTTTTGACGAGTTTCAGCCCCCAAACTCCAAAATTTCATTCCTAAGCCCTAGAGGGGCAATTTTCTCTTGGTTTGGGTGGAAATCCTTCGTTGATGTAAGAGTTTACTCCTTTTTAATAAGGTTTAATCCGTTCATGTTCTATTATCATTAGAATGGGGAATTTATGGTGAAATTCTTGTGGTTTAGAACCCTAGGTTCATGAAATTATGGGGAAAACCCATGGGTATATGTATTTTCACCTAGAATTGATGTTAGTTTGTGAGTTAACTCTTCGTATTATGAAATTTATTATCAATGCATGAAATTGATAGTTGGGGATCTTGAATTCTATAAATATGGGACCTTTTGCTTTAAAACTCCATTAATTGAGTTGGGTTGAGCTTGATAGAACTAAGTTGATAATTAATTGACCTTTGGGTAAATTTGTAGGTTGTGAATAAAGGTAGAACTAGTGGGTTTGAATTCCCAAAATAATTATTTGAGTAGTAGTTTATTAATTACTTTTATAATTGTTGTTTGTTAGATGACTAGCCTTTGAAAACGTGAAGAAGAAGGAGGATCATACGTGATATAGCTTACTTATTACAGCAACTTGACGCCCAAGTAGGTTATGGTTTAGGAGTAGTATACTGTGGTTAGTAATCATATCCATAATGTAGATTTGACAGGAGAAATCATGCTTAGGCCTGCGAACATGGAGTTTGGATGGATAAAACATGGATTTAATGTAATAAATTCCTAATTATGTGTTATTATGTTAATGTATGAATCCTTGATGGGTATTTTGTGTTGGTATGACTCCATGGTGGATTGTAATATGAATTTGTGAATATAGGTGATAAGGAG
Organism: Capsicum rhomboideum; assembly: GCA_031232105.1. Classification (NCBI taxonomy): domain Eukaryota; kingdom Viridiplantae; phylum Streptophyta; class Magnoliopsida; order Solanales; family Solanaceae; genus Capsicum; species Capsicum rhomboideum. The sequence goes on along the minus strand of CP124719.1, from coordinate 27,620,484 downwards.
ACTGTGTGATCTTATAATCTAATGATTTAGTCTAATTACCATAAAAGGGGTGGATTGATACTATGTGTATTTGGAATATGGGATAATCTTGCTTAAAGTTAGTGATGAGAATTGATTATGTTATGAGGAGGCGGTAACATAAATTACGAGCCTAAAGTCAAGTTAGGCTAAGGGTTAAAAATTAAAAGGTATAAAGGTGTATGATTGAAGCTAGGTTGTAAGTTGAATAACATTAAATGATTGGCTAATGGATGTCACGCCTCGAATTCCAACGGGGCGGACTGGCACCCGAAGCCGATAAGGCCTGAGAGAACTAATCTTCATCTATGTCTATTCATATGCATGTCATTCACGAAACACCACCATCAGATATAGATACAAGATGCTAATATCGGAAGTCATGGAAACATGTGATATATATATATAAGAAACTCGGTCGTTAGGGCCACCAAGTCAAAATGGACATACATCCCTTACATTCATATTCCCACATATGTCTACAAAGCCTCTAACATATGCATACACAAAACCAACTTAAAGTCGGTACAAGTCCCCGCTTTATACAATATTTACAATACCAAAACAAGTGTACAACTATGACTCGGAAAGCCCCGAACCAATTGGAGATCACCAAAGATCTGCAAATGATCGGCAACCTACTGTGCAAGTCTACTAGCACCTGCGCCTGTAGCAAGTAAGGTAAGTCCCCCAAGGGACGTCAGTACGAAGTATGTACTTAGTATGTAAGGACATAAGAAACTGTAATAACTACTTCAATGGAATCAAATACAAGTGAATAACCAATATGGGTAAGTCACCATTCTGTATGTTTGGAACCATGTATATTTCTTTCGTTACTTTCTTTGCTTCATTGCTTCTATGTTTATTCATCATCACTTGTGTCATATTGTACCCGGGCCTTGACTGATCAGTGGGTCTTAACATAACATAACGTTATGTTGGGATCGGCTCGAGCTAGGCTTATGCCTCTAGAGCTACCACCCATAAATCAATACATCGGGCTCAGCTCGAGCTAGGTTATTACCTCTAGAGCTTCAACCCATAAACCAATATATCAGGTTTAGCTCGAGCTAGGTTCTTACCTCTAGAGCTGCCACCCATAAAACAATATATCAGGTTCGACTCAAGCTAGGTTCTTACCTCTAGAGCTACCCCCTTTCAGATTCGGCCCGAGCTAGGCTTATGCCTCTAGGACTACCACCTGATCCAATAATCTCAGGATTGGCTCGAGCTAGGCTTATGCCTCTAGAGCTACCACCCGTACTCTTGTAACCAACAACTATGCATTACTTCATTTCTTTACTTTTGAGAGATTGATACAATGATAGTCATAACATTATTAGAGCTTTGGAACATAACATTATTGGAACTTTGGAACATGTCCGCAAATTATGTAACACATAAGTAACATTTGATCAATGAATGAGGAACATGTGACTAACAATGGATGGCAACCTGAAATGAAATAACTTAGAACATTTCGAAATGGAACAAGTATAATGACAATGCAACCACTATGTGCTGCAAAAGGATACGAAAAAAGTAACCTTACGTACCTTATCATCCCACTATGAATACACAATCCTATATGTGAATACAATAGTCCAGATCCTTCCTTACGTTTCACTCTACAACACAAGTACGTAGCGGAGCTCTTAATAACTAACTACCTTACAAGTGCATAAGACGACAATGAGTTACATAATTACCCTATAACGTCATTTCACCCTTTACAATACCATTGATGAAGTTATCATACCAACAATACCACAACATTCCATACATTGACCAATACATCATAAACCAATAGCATGTCACACCAAGTTCATACTTTACACTTTTCCAGCAACACAACATCACAATAATTACTCCATCAAGTCATCTCAATATGTTGCATAACAACAATCCCAAACCAATCCCACAAGTTAGACATATACCTATAAAAAATAAGGTAAGGACATAATCACACCATACATGTTGATATTTCCTCCATACCATGCACTTTCATCAAAACCTCAAGTCTCATTTTAAGTTTAAATCACATAGATGACACATCTTTTAACAAAAACCAAAAGTGCATTACTTACACTTTTAGACATAACCATCATGATCTACATACTCTCCCATGCATATAATATATTAATCCATAAGATTAAAAACTTACCCAAGCTTGAAAAATGATGATCTTGTCCAAAGAAATGGCTTAGGGTTTGGAAGATATGAGAAATATCTTTTAGAAAATGTCTAGAAAGGCATGTGTGAGTTTTGGAATAAAAATCTGATTTTTGCCTTTATATAGCCCCTCAAGTCATCCTTAGCCACTTCTTGGCATTAAATGCCATGTTTACTTGGTCAAATTGGAAGAATGGGTTATTTGCTCTTTGGGCCATGCATTTTGGCTTTATTTTGGGCCTCAAATTGAGCCCATTAACGCATGTTATCTTAGCCCACAAAATTCAATTGTATGATCAACCATATATCTCATGTTTAAATAATTCCATAAATGTCACGACAATATTCACTCACGAAATTCATGTTCGTAGCCTCAATCCCAGAAATATGAAATTCTAGCCACTCATGGCTTAATTGAACATAATTTGATAAAACACTTGTGATGAAGGATTACCCCAACTCGGATGCCAAACTCGCTCAAGAGTAGTCCTACTATGATGGCATAATGATACCATAACCCATGAGTTCTCTTTATAGACTAATAATCGTAGAAGAAATCTAGCAAAAAGCACCCCGGCACGCTCCCGGGCGCCCTAGAGACTTAGAAAAATTTCAGCTCTGGAAAAGGTGTGCAGGCGCGGCCTGGTACGCTGCCTCGCGCACCCCTTTGCTGCCTGTGCCACAAAAAATTCAGGCCAAAGCGGCCTGGCACAGCCCTGGACGCGCCCCACACTTAAAATGTAATTTCAACTTTTCTTTGTGGATTTGATTTGATCTTTCAAGTTCCAACCTTTTGCTTGCCTCTTATCTTTAAGATCCTTTGCTTGGATTCCTTTAAACCTCACTTTTCACCCCACAAACACCTCCTACAAAGGTCTAATCACATTTACTAGCACAATATCAAATGTTTCATCAATAACAATACAAAATATGTACTTATTGCTATCAAACCTAGGGTAAACATGGTTCAAGGTTGTCAAGTAGGGTCGGAAATGTACGGGGTGTTACATTCTTCCCCCCTTAGAAACATTCATCCTCGAATGTTAACAACATCTTTTCAATTACAACAAATGCATCTCTATATTAACATATATATACATATACATATAATGCTCATAGATACTTACTTGTTATTGCTTCGATCCCGCATCTTGAACTTTCTCTTCCATTTGAAACAGATGAGGGTACATGGACTTCATCATTTCCTCGGCTTCCCATGTGATCTTCTCTACTTGTTGATTTCTCCAAAGTACCTTTACGAAAGCTATGTCTTTATTCCTCAACCTCTTTACTTAGTAATCTAGAATAGCAATAGGTATCTCTTCATACGTGAGATCTTCCGTAACTTGTACATCTTCAATGGGAGCAATACGAGATGGATATCCTATGCACTTTCGAAGCATCAAAACACGAAACACCGGATACACTGTGGAGAGTTCTTGCGGTAGTGCCAAATCATACGCAACATGCCCAAATCTTCTGATAATTTTATATGGCCCTATATATCGGGGACTTAACTTCCCTTTCTTTCCAAATCGCATTACTCCTTTTATCGGTGAAACCTTCAAGAATACTCAATCATTTATGGCGAATTCGAGCCTTCTTCTTCTAACATCAGCATAGGACTTGTGTCTACTCTGGGCCGTTTGCAGACGTTGTTGGATCACATCAACTTTCTCCATAACTTTATGAACAAGATCTGGCCCAAGTAAAGCAGTTTCTCCTGCTTCAAACCATCGATTGGTGATATACACTTCCTTCCGTGTAAAGCTTCATAAGGTGCCATTTTAATACTTGAATGATAGCTATTCTTGTAAGCAAATTCAATGAGAGGCAAATGATCATCCCAACTTTCTTGAAAATCTAACGTGCATGCTCGTAGCATATGTTCAAGTGTTTGGATAGTACGTTCTGCTTGTCCATCTGTCTGAGGATGGAAAGCCATACTCAAATTCACTTGTGTACCCAAGCTCTTCTGAAAAGGTCTTAAAAATGTGTGGTAAATTGTGCTCCTCTATCCGATATAATGGAAATTGGAATCCCATGCAATCGCACTATCTCTTTAACATACAATCTCGCATAATCTTCAGCTATATAGGTGGTCTTGACTGGTAGGAAATGCGTTGATTTGGTAAGCCTGTAAACTATGACCCATATAGAATCAACTTTCCGCAGTGTACGAGGCAAACCTGTGATGAAATCCATGTTAATCATATCCCATTTCCAGACAGGAAAATTGATACATTGCATGTAACCTCCTGGTTTCTGATGCTCTACCTTTACTTGTTGACAATTTGGGCATTGAGCTACAAATTCTGCAATGTTCTTCTTCATGTTTCCCCACCAATACATTTCCTTCAAATCATGGTACATTTTGGTAGCTTCCGAATGAATAGAATATCGTGAATGATGTGCCTTTGTCATAATTCATTTCCTCAGCTCATCCACATCCGATACAAATAATCTACCTTGGTATTGAAGTATTCCTTCCTGCGTAAGATCAAATGCCTTTGTCAAACCCTATTGTACATTCTCTTTTAGTTGTAATAACATAGGATCCGCGAACTGCTTCTCTTTCACTTCAGCTATTAATAAAGTTTCTGCCGCATTTTGTACAATAACCCCTTCATCTAAGGATTCAAGAAGACGAACACCCAAGATGGCTAATTGATGTAGATCCTTAACTAAGTCTTACTTTTTCCGTCAATTGGCCACTAGTGCCTCCTATTACCTTGCGGCTCAATGCATTAGCTACCATATTTGCTTTTCCTGGATGATATAGAATATCAATATCATAGTCTTTTAAGAGCTCTAGCCACCTTCGTTGCCTCAAATTGAGTTCCTTCTGCTTAAAAATATATTGCAAACTTTTGTGATCAGTATAGATATCAACATGAACTCCATACAAATAATGATGCTATATCTTTAATGCAAATACCACCACTGCTAACTCAAGATCATGTGTGGGATAGCTTCTCTCGTGGGGCCGTAACTATCGTGAAGCATATGCTATTACATTACCGTACTGCATCAATACACATACGAGGCCAACTCCGAACGCATCACAATAGACTGCATACCCTTCGGTGCCTTCCGAAAGTACCAATACCGGTGTAGAAGTCAATTTATCTTTTAGCTCTTGGAAAATTTTCTCACATGTATCATTCCATTGAAACTTCATTTCCTTGTGTGTTAACTTCGTTAAAGGTGCAGCAATGGAAGAAAACCCTTCAACAAACCTTCGATAATAGCCTGCCAACCCTAGAAAACTATGAATTTTTGTAGGCGTCGTAGGCCTTGGCCAATTTTTCACCACATCAATCTTTTGCGTATCAACCCGTATCCCTTCATTGGACATAATGTGACCCAAGAATACGACGGACTTTAACCAAAATTCACATTTAGAGAACTTTGCATACAACTTACGCTCACGAAGAATTTGTAACACCTGTCGTAAGTGATTAGCATGGTCCTATTGTGATCGTGAATAAACCAAGATGTCATCTATAAACACCGTCACAAACACGTCTAGAAATGGATTAAACACCCTATTCATCAAATCCATGAAAACAACTGGTGCATTTGTTAGTCCAAACGACATAACTAAAAATTCATAATGGTCATACCGTGTTCGGAAAGCTGTCTTGGGTATGTCTTTTTCTCTTACTCTGACTTGATGATAACTCGATCTCAAGTCAATCTTTGAAAAACACTTGGCACCCAATAACTGATCAAATAAATCATCAATTTTGGGGAGGGGATATTTGTTCTTGATTGTTACCTTATTCAATTATCGATAGTCAATACTCATTCTCAATGTGCCATCTTTCTTTCGTACAAATAATATCGGTGCACCCCATGGGGACATACTAGGTCTGATGAAGCCCTTGTCAAGCAAGTCTTTCAATTGCTCCTTCAATTTACGCAATTCTACTGGAGCCATTCTATACGGGGGAATAGAGATAGGCTGAGTGCCTGGATTTACATCGATACCAAACTCTACTTCCCGTTCTGGGAGTAAACCTGGAAGATCGTCAGGAAATACATCAAGATATTCATTGACCACTGGAACCGACTGAGGAGTTAGTGGTTCCACATAAGTATCTTTCACTCGTACTAACTGATAGATGTACCCCTTGGCTATCATTTTCCTTGCTTTAAGATAGGAAATAAATTTTCCTCTCGGTGCCCCTACATTACCCGTCCATTCCAGCACATTCGTTTGTGGAAAATAAAAATGTACTTTCTTAGCCCGACAATCCATCGTGGCATAACAAGAAGCCAACCAATCTATACCCATTATGACATCAAAATCCACAATGTCTAATTCAATAAGATCATCCAGTGTATCATGACCACACACAGTTACCACACAATTATGATATACTCTTTTTGCAATAATATATTCACCAACGGGTGTAGATACTTCAATTGACTTAATTAATAATTCTGGTGTTCTTTCAAATTTCGCAGCAATGAATGGAGTAACATATGATAATGTAGAACCCTGATCAATTAATGCATATACACTATGCAAAAATATGGATAATGTACCTGTTACTACGTCAGGAGATGCCTCCAAATTCTTCTGGTCCACTAGAGCATAAGTATGGTTCTGTACTCCACTAGTACTGGCTGCTCCTCTGGCACCTCTACCACGACCAACAGACTGCACACCTCTGCCTAAAGAAGGAACTGATGATGATGACGCAACAGCTGATCCCATAGGTTGTGCTATACCACCCATGCTCCTATGGGGATACTCTTTCATCATGTGCCCCGACATACCATACCAAAAGCAGGCATTCGTCCCTAACCGGCATGTACCTAAATTAGTACGCCCGCAGTGCTGACACTGCTGACGAGAAAATCCTGCTGCCTGTGATCCGTATATTCCACTACTCTGCCCAGATTGACCGTCTCTAAACCCTCAAAATTGAGAGTGAGTGTTTGTTGTGGAATAGGAGGAGGATGGTCTAGGTGGTCTAGGAAACATTCGAGGCCTAGATTCTCCTTGGGACTCCATAGACTGTCCCAGAGGTCTATTTTTTTTGGACTATCCTCTCTCAGATTCATGTACCCTTCTTCTTTGTCTCTGATCCTCCATTTTCTGTGCGAAGGCTGTATTCTGGCTATGTCCATATTTTTGTTAAAGGCAGCAATGGTGTAGTCCCTTACAAAATATGGCTCTAATCTGTCCACATATCGATGGACTCTGTCTGTCATTGTGGCTACTACATTCGTAGCATATCGAGCCAAGGAGTTAAACTGAAGACTTTATTCTCTAACACTCATATTCCCTTGACGTAGATTTAGAAAATGGTCTGCACGTGCCTCCCGGATCTCATATAGGAGGTAATGATCAAGGAATACCATTAAATTCTTCCCAACTAGCTGGAAGTGCATCAATACCCCTTGATCTTTTCCAGTCTTCATACCACAATATAGCTTCACCTTTCAATCTATAGGCCGCAAGCTCAACTGTTTCAACACTAGTCACGTACATAACATCTAGATCCCTCTGGATTTGATCCACAAATTCCTGTGGATCTGCTTTCGAATCTGACCCAGTGAATATAGGAGGGTCTAATTTCAGAAAGTCCTGTGTCCTGCGACTCGCCACTCTAGCCGCATCATCCTGATTTGTCGTTGGACCAGCTCGTCCTTGACTTTGTGCAACAACTATCTGAGTTAACATATGCACTGCATTTCTTAAGTCCTGGTCAGTGGCATTCATTGGCGGTTCTGTGGGTACTTCTCTACCTCTTGGCTCTTCCGGAGCTAGAAAAGTAGAAGAAGACCGCGATGTAATTTCAGTGTTAGCTCCACCTTGACTAGCTTGGTCAGGTGGTGATTTACTCATTCCTTCACCGGCAAGCATATCTACCTGCTTACCTTTGCCTCTACCTCTTCTTGTCATCGACATTTTACTATAAACAAGAAAACCAATTCCAAAGGTCAGCTATGATTCCACTTACAACATTGGCTCTATTGCACTATCTAGAAATGAAGAAAAGAAACAACTCCTAAATGTCCCGTACGCTCCTACTTATAAATGTGGTGCACAACGCATCCATAAGAAAGATTCTACTCAGACACGGCTTTGTAAACACCCTTAGGACGACCTGCTCTGATACCACTTTTGTCACGCCTCAAATTCTAATGGGGCGGACTGGCACCCGAAGCCGATAAGGCCCAAGAGAACCAATCTTCATCTATGTCTATTCATATGTTTATTATTCACGAAACACCACCATCATGTATAGATACAAGATGCTAATAGCGAAAGTCATGGAAACATGTGATATATATATATAAGAAACTCGGCCGTTAGGGCCACCAAGTCAAAATGGACATACATCCCTTACATTTATATTCCCACATACGTCTGCAATGCCTCTAACAGATGCATACACAAAACCAACTTAAAGTAGGGACAAGTCCCTACTTTATACAACATTTACAATACCAAAACAAGTGTACAACTGTGACTCAGAAAGCCCCGAACCAACTGGAGCTCACCAAGGATCTGCAAATGATCGGTAACCTACTATGGAGGTATACTAGCACCTGCGCCTGCAGCAAGTAAGGTAAGTCCCCCAAGGGACGTCAGTACGAAGAATGTACTGAGTATATAAGGCTATAAGAAATTGTATGATACACAACTACTTCAATGGAATCAAATACAAGTGAATAACCAATATGGATAAGTTACCATTTTGTATGTTTGGAACCATGTATATTTCTTTCGTTACATTCTTTGCTTCTTTGCTTTTATTTTTATTCATCATCACTTGTGTCACATTGTACCCAGGCCCCGACTAATCAGTGGGTCTTAACATAACATAACGTTAAGTTGGGATTGGCTCGAGCTAGGCTTATGCCTCTAGAGCTACCACCCATAAATCAATACATCGGGCTCAGCTCGAGCTAGGTTATTACCTCTAGAGCTTCAACCCATAAACCAATATATCAGGTTCGGCTCGAGGTAGGTTCTTACCTTTAGAGCTGCCACCCATAAACCAATATATCAGGTTCTGCTCTAGCTAGGTTCTTACCTCTAGAGCTACCCCCTGTCAGGTTCGGCCCGAGCTAGGATTATGCCTCTAGGACTACCCCCTGATCCAATAATCTCGGGATCGGCTTGAGCTAGGCTTATGCCTCTAGATCTACCACCTGTACTCTTGTAACCAACAACTATGCATTACTTTATTTCTTTACTTTTGAGAGATTGATACAATGATAGTCATAACATTATTGGAGCTTTGGAACATAACATTATTGGAACTTTGGAACATGTCCACAAATTATGTAACACATGAGTAACATTTGATCAATGAATAAGAAACATGTGACTAACAATGGATGACAACCTAAAATGAAATACCTTAGAACATTTCGGAATGGAACAAGTACAATGACAATGCGAACACTATGTGCTGCAGAAGGATACGGAAAAAGTAACCTTACATACCTTTCATCCCAATATGAATACACAATCCTATATGTGAATACAATAGTCCAGCTCCTTTCTTACGTTTCACTCTACAACACAAGTACGTAGCGGAGCTCACGTTAATAACTAACTACCTTACAAGTGCATAAGACGACAATGAGTTACATGATTACCCTATAATGTCATTTCACCTTTTACAATACCATTGATGAAGTTATCATACCAACAATACCACAACATTCCATACATTGACCAATACATCATACGCCAATAGCATGTCACACCAAGTTCATACTTTACACTTCTCCATCAACACAACATCACAATTACTCCATCAAGTCATCTCAATATGTTGCATAACAACAATCCCACACCAATCCCACAAGTTAGACATATACCTATAAAAAATAAGGTAAGGACATAATCACACCATACATGTTGATATTTCCTCCATACCATGCACTTTCATCAAAACCTCAAGTCTCATTTCAAGTTTAAATCACATAGATGACACATCTTTTAACAAAAAGCAAAAGTGCATTACTTACACTTTTAGACATAACCATCATGATCTACATACTCTCCCATGCATATAATATACTAATCCATAAGATTAAAAACTTACCCAAGCTTGAAAAATGATGATCTTGTCCAAAGAAATGGCTTAGGGTTTGGAAGATATGAGAAATATCATTTAGAAAATGTCTAGATAGGCATGTATGAGTTTTGTAATAAAAATCTGATTTTTGACTTTATATAGCCCCTCAAGTCATCCTTATCCACTTCTTGGCATTAAATGCCTTGTTTACTTGGTCAAATTGGAAGAATGGGTCATTTGCTCTTTGGGCCATACATTTCGGCTTTATTTTGGGCCTCAAATTGAGCCCATTAACGCATGTTATCTTAGCCCACCAAATTCAATGTATGATCCACCATATATCTCATTTTTAATTAATTCCATAAATGTCACGACAATATTCACTCACGAAATTCATGTTTGTAGCCTCAATCCCAAAAATAAGAAATTCTAGCCACTCATGGCTTAATTGAACATAATTTGATAAAACACTTGTGACTAAGGATTAACCCAACTCGGATGCCAAACTTGCTCAAGAGTAGTCCTACTATGATGGCATAATGATACCATAACCCAAGAGTCCTCTTTATAGACTAATAATCGTAGAAGAAATCTGGCAAAAAGCAACCCGGCACGCTCTCGGGCGCCCTAGAGACTTAGGAAAATTTCAGCTCTGGAAAAGGTGTACAGGGGTGTCCTGGCACGCTATCTTGCGTACCCCCTTTCTGCCTTTACCATAAAAAATCAGGCCAAAGCGGCCTGGCACTCCCCTGGGAGCGCCCCACACTTAAAATGTGATTTTATCTTTTCTTTGTGGATTTGGTTGGATCTTTCAAGTTCTAACCTTTTGCTTGCCTCTTATCTTTAAGATCCTTTGATTGGATGTCCTTTAAACCTCACTTTCCACCCCACAAATGCTCCACAAAGTCACAAACACCTCCTACAAAAGTCTAATCACATTTACTAGCACAATATCAAATGTTCCATCAATAACAATACAAAATACGTACTTATTGCTCTCAAACCTAGGGTAAACATTGTTCAAGGTTTTCAAGTAGGGTCATAAATGTACGGGGTGTTACAATGGAATAGATCTTGAACCTAGCAATGACTTAATTTTTGGGGTTGCTTGATAATAGCAGAATCCCCGATTTTGATATAAATAAAGGAGGGTTGATGTAATGACCCACTAGGTCATTTTCTCCATTTCTGCGAGTTTCTAGCATTTCAAGCATTCCCATAGTTGTTACAGGTCATTTATGACTTGTTGTAACTGTCGATTCGATTATCGGACACTTAGTTTGGATTTTAAGTTCATTTTTCTAATTTGAAGCTTTTGCTGTTAAAGAATTTGTCTCGAACAAAAAATCTTAGTAAACAATCTCAGATGAGAATTTCAACAGTTTCATCATCTCTGGAACATTGATTTTAGGCTAGGGGGACACTTGGTTCAGGTCCCGAGGCTTGCGGGCTCATTTTGGGCTATTAGGTAGATTTAATGAAAAATAGAACTAGGTGTAGCAACCCACATTTAATCGAAACAATATCTGATGAAATTTTTGATGGTTTCTTTGAATCCAAAATGTTAAATTTGGTATGGTACACTATATCATATGTGCACATGGGATTTCGAACGAATACCGAGCCCCAGGTCGAAGTCCATTTAGACTTAGGAAAATTGCTGGTTTTCCAGCAAACTGGTGCAACCATTTTGCTTTCCGCATTTGCTAGTCCTAGGCCGCATTTGTGAAGGGTCAAACTCTTTACCAAAGCGATCGTGAGCCTTCCCTCTTGCGTTAGCGATGAATGGTCAAGCCGACCCAATTCCTCTCCTTCTTTGCGTTCGCGACATCTTCTATCTTGTTCTCAATGATCCACCTTGCCAAGCCTTCGTATTCGCGACCCATCCCCTCTTATCACAAAGGGTAATCTCGATAGGCACCGTGATCGTGACCCTCGAGCCCCACATTTGTGATGGGCAAGGGCCTGACAGTATATATATTTCTTCCCCGATTTCTTCATCATTTTCAAGCCCTATTTCACCATTTTTGGGAGCTTGGGAGGTGGGAAAGTGTGGGGAATCATCCTTGAGGCTAAGGTAAGTTAATCTAATGCTCCTTGGTTGTTTCCCATTATTTTACCCCGTTAAATTCCATCATTTTCATTGTAAATTATTAGAAATTAGGTCATTGATTTCTAAACTTTGCGGGATGATTTGTACCCCTTTTGTGCTCAACTTTTGAGCACACATGCCTTGTCCTTCGAGGGACCTCATGCCAGATTTAATTTTTTGATTTCGTTGATGGGCCTGTGGGGCCCATTATTGATCCAAATTTGGGCTCCAAGTTTTATGTTGCAATATGGGTATCGTTTTACTCATACTAACGCATAGGTTATGATTTTAATAGTGTGACGTCATTTTGGAATCATGGATCAAGGATAAACGAATTATGAACGATTCAACAATTGCAATTCGGCATCGAGGTAGGCTTCGATTTGCTTTTCTCTATGAGATTGTGTGTAGAATGGATTGCATGATAGGTAGGGATTATAGGATGGGAATGTGACTAGTATATCATGATTTAGCCTATCTAGGGAAATTAGGGTAGAAATCTAACACAAACCTTAAAATAGGATACTTGTTATGGTCATAGAATCTTATTGCCCTTGATTATAATCATGATAACCATAGTTTATGATTATGGATCCTTTACTATAAGATTTACCATTTGACTTAGTGATTTGGGTGGTATTTCCCCAATCATATCCTTTAGTGACTTTATGGCTTTCTTTACCGTAGTTTCCGAGTTCTGAGCCGTTATTATGTTGACTATATATTATTGGGCCCAAGGCCATGGTTACGATACCAGTTGGACTCTAGCTGAGTATTATATCCTTGAGAGGACATGATTATAGTTTATAGATGCTTAGACGCTTATAGTGGTATTGTTTGGATATTGGTGATGGTATGCATACTTTTAGGCGCATTCTTGCTCACTTAGTGGTACGATTCCAACCGAAACCTTGATTTTAACACTGTTTTCTACAAAGGGAATTATTCCCACTTTTCACTTTTAAAATGGATTCTTTTATAATGGGAATTGTACCACCTTATTTATTGGATTATGAGCTTTTGGAACTAAAAATGATATTTTGGAAATTAGACAGAGGTAGATTCTGGTCCATTACTAATCCACTCTTTTACCTCTATTGTTTACTTTGATCGAGGGAGATTCCGACCTTTTCTACACTATTATGTTTATTTAGTCCCGACTCGGGCAACAGATTTACAAACTTACACTTTTTTAGTTATTGTTGGAGTCCGTGCACTTATTATATAATGTACACTCTTTTAGTCGCGGTTCGAGTCCGTGCACTTATTATATATGTATATATATATATATATATATGGTACTAGATGAAGTAGATAGATTATGATGATTATTGGAAGTCCTGGTTCGGGACCAGGTAGTGTATACAGATATCTCAAATCTCCTATGGGCCACTTCCTCCATGAGCCGCAGTACCAGAAAAGGATGGTGGTCATAGGTCCTGCCTTTGTGAGCTACTGAGTTGGAGGAGGTGTATACACTTGTTACATTATGGAATTCAGACTGGTTATGGCATTATTAGTTTACGTTGTATTTCATTCATTCTTATACATCGCCTATCACCAGTATGATTGTTTGACACCTGTATCTATCGGTATTATGGAGGGCTGTATAGGTTCAGGTTATAATTATTGTTTGTTGCATACTTATGTGAACCTTTTGGGTTTATGGGGGCTCGGTTAGGTATTCTTTGTCCGAACTAGCCAATTACTTTACTGTTGATTATTATGGTTAGTTCGTGGCATGACGGTTATGGATTGGTACCCAAGGTTGTCGGTACATTTCTTATTCCCTTTTTTTATCATGATAGAATATGTTATTAGTAGGTTGTCCCATGTTTAGTCACCCTTTTGGTTGTAGGCCCTGATTTTGCTAATATTAGCTTCCCTAGTTGGTTATGTTCCCTGAGATGTTAGGTGGACTCCCTCAGGATTTTACCTGGGATTTAGGCCTATATGCATATATGTATATATATAAGGTATTACCGTATGTCCCCCATTTTCCATATCTATTCATATTGTATATGTATCCTTTGACCTAATATTATTACTTTATAGCTTTCTTTCAATTATCATTTTTAATTTTTCTGGTGATATACAGTATTGTATTTTAGTACTAGAATACTACTGGAATAGTCTAGTTTATCCTTATTTCCCTATTAGCATTATTATTTTTAGTTACCTGGATAATTGTTTGTAGTTACTTATCTGCCTTGCATATTATTTATATTTGTATTATTTCTGGAGCTCAGTCGGGTGATGACTACTATGTACCATGTGTTTGGTACTCATACTACACTTCTGTAGCCTGCAGATCATATTCCGAGTTATCACCGTTAATGTATGCATCGTGCGGAGCAGCCATGGATCGAAGATTTAGGGTGAGCTCCTGACGCTTGAAGTTTCTCGTACTCTCTCTCTTTTATTGTTAGACTAATCTCTATGCTATATTCAGAGACACCTTTATATATATATTATCCTGTGTTTCACTTGTACTCCCAATGTAGTAGAAGCTCTTGTATTGGCTTCACCAGGTTTTGGGATTATATTCCCCTTTTTCTTAGATTTTTCCCATAGTTTCTTCTTTTCTATCAGTAGTCCATTACTAGTTATTCCGGACTATGGATTGGCTTACCTACTGGTGGGTTAGAGTAGGTGCCATCATGACCAGAGAAATCAGGTCGTGATAAATTGGTATTAGAGCCTAGGTTTACTAGTGTTGTTTGTACAAGATCTAAGTGTCTAGAAGAGTCTTGCGGATCGGTACGGAGACATCTGTAACCTATCTTCGGGAGTCTATAGGGCATTCTTAGGAAATTCTATTCTTGACTTCCTGTCGTGTGTACATATTTCTATGAACCTCTAGTACTTTCTCTGACTCTTTTTTTTCCCAGATGGGTGGCACGAGGTTATCAATAGATGTCGATGGTACTTCTTCACGTGTGACCAGAGTTTCATCTCAGTGTTGGACTAGGGAGTTAGGGATTGATATTGAGCATCTTCAGCATTAGTCAGACGGTCTAGGGTCAGCCCAGGCTCTTACAGAGTTTATGACCGCCTTAGCTTATCAGGATACAGTGTTGGGAATTCCAAGTCTTTTCAAGGATAATTCACAGTCTGTAGTAGTGCCCAGTACATCGAGTGGTTCTTAGACCATAGTTGGGTTAGTTAGTGTTCAACAAGGATCTCTATCACCTTCAGAGTTTGAGATTGGGTTTCTCGAGTGTTCCAGACATACTCGCATGTTATTTCCTACAGAGCGTGAGATGGTGCATGGATTTATTAGAGGGTTAGCTTTGCCACTCTACTTTGCATCGTAGCATTTGATAGCAGCTGGATCTATTTTCCCTTAGGTTGTTGAGCATGCGAGGGCCACACAGATGGTGGTAAGAGGCCATGCCAATAGTACAGTGTTAGTGGTATTCCGTCTGGTGGTTGGGATCTTTCCAACCGAGATCAGCATCATTTACAGCCTATTAGGCCTGTTCAATATGCCTAGTTGGCGGATGACGCAGTTTATGCCGGTGGAACCCTATGGAGATAAATGACTAGTGTATTTGTGAATTTAGGTTGTTGCTATTTGACATAGCATTTACATTTTATGGTCTTAGCTTTAGCACTCTTGATTAAAGTGCATATTTATTGCCGTTAAAAATTATTTTGTTATAGTGTCTTTTGGTTTTGATCTGTCATGGAGTATCGTACATTTGGTATTGTTGCATAAATTATCTAGATTGTGAGGCAACACGTTATTAGTATCCTAATATGGATGTTCAAAGAATATACTTCTCTTATTCCATTGCTTAGTTGCTCGTCTTGATCTTTTCCTTCTGCCATCCAACTCTGCTCCTCTCGCTTCTTCTATTTACCTCAAAATATCAGATCCTAAAAATTTTGATGGCAGATCTAGTTTCTCTGTTCTTCCATTAAAGCAAACTCGATTCATTCTAAATTGATGATTTATTTTTAGAAACCGTCGATGACCCATAGAGCGCCACTTACTGTGACAAAGACGACGAGGTTCTATATCAATGTTACAAGTTGGGAAAGCAAAACCAATATGTGCGTTCCAGATAGATATTATACCTAACCCTTAAAAGTCACTAGTTGTCCACATAAGACCTGCTCGCGTTCTAAAGGCTTCATTCGATGATGAATCAAAGGTTTCCACACCACCATTCCATAGCTCACATAATTCCTTCACGAGTGGTTGTAAGTACACATAGGTATTATTTTCGCCATCTGCTTTCCTGGAATGATCATTGATAGGATGAAGAAGGTGTTCTTCATATACATCCAAGGAGACAGTACAGAATCAAGAAAACTGGCCAAATACTATATGTAGAACTCATTGTTCCAAAAGGATTAAAACCATTAGTAATAAGGCCTAAGCAAACATTTAGAGGATCCGAAGCATATTCAGCGCGTGTTAGATCAAATGTATTCCAGGCCCCACCATCCCTTTGATGCCTAATCAACCCATCTCTGCTACTCCCTAAAACATGCCATCTCATGTGCTCTGCAGTCTTACGACACATATATAATCTCTGCAATCTTGGTTTAGTGGAAAGTAACACAAAACCTTTGCAGCTTGAATTTTCTTCTTCTTCTTCTCCCATTTAGATGTACCACAATATTTACATTCTTTCAATTCTAAATCACCTTCCCAATATAACATACAGTTATTTGGAGATGTAGGTATCTTAATGTAGTCAAGGCCAAGTTTGTTGATGTTTTTTTTTTGTTTTATTTTTTGCCTCATAAAAGGACGGAGGTAACTTTGCATATGCAAATGCATCTCTCAACGAATTTAGTATCATAGTCAATGCCTTGTCACTTAATCCACACAAGACCTTTATATGATACATCTTTATTACAAACTCTTAGGCGGCTCAATAAAGTTGATGGTTTAAAGCTAAATTATTTAGAGACCCTATTAAAAACAAACCGTATATATTTTTATTTACTGTTTTTCTTGCTTAAATGATGAGAATTAGTCATTACTATTAATTAAATTATTTATAATATATTTATTTTAATAAACCTTTTCCAATTGAAAATATAGTGGATCCATTTAATCTTTCTTGAGACATATTAGTTTATATATTTATATAACTATAGGCTAAAAATAAATTAAATAACAAATGTAAATTAAAATAGAAAATTAAAAAAAATATTATAATAAAATTCAATTCTTGAAGTTGTTACTCGATATCAAAAAAAATTTCACATCTTCATTTGCTTGCTATGATGCTTGATTTGAAAATGAATGAACAAAACATGCAATTTAATTTATTCAATGTTCTTGCCCTGATTTTTTAGGTGAAATATAACTTAGAGGAAGAAAAAGAAAGTACAAAGTACTCCATGTGTCTCAAATTATATGTCATATTTTTCTTTTACACGTTCCTTAAGAAAATATTAATTCAATTTTTTTTTGAATTTTACTTTTATTTATGTCTTAAGATATAATCTCTCTCATTAATATTTATTCTATTTATTTGTCATCACCCCTTGAAGTATTTGTACTCTTTAAGAATAATTACTACTAAGGATAAAAGTGAAAAAGAATAATTAACTCTATGTTGAACTTCTAAAATGATAAATAAATTTAGATAATTAATTTTAGAAATCACAACAGATAATTTGAGACAGAGGAAACACAAAATTAGTTATGAAAAAGGAAAGAAATGTTCTTTCCTTTGTTACAAAGATCTTATATATTTTCTACCTTAGAATAAACAATATGTTTGAAAGAAAAAAAATAACTAGAGAAGATAAAACCTATTTATTACTAATAAAATATGAGGCTTAAAGCCTTTGCTTTTACTTGCTTGTCCCTTAAGCCGGCCCCGCAAACTCATTTGATATTTCATCTGAACCCAATTGTTTAAATGTCCTTACATCAGTAGCTTGGTAATTATGGTGCCCAAATGCATAATTAATCATTGTTTCTATTGGACTTTCTTTTTTTTTTTGGTCGAACTAACAAATTTTATTGATCATTTCCAAATCACCAGTTAGTACACTATAAATTCAAATTAACCTAGCAAAGCAAAAAAAAAAAACCAGACACCTATTCTGTTCTATCCATATTCAACATTTTATTCTATACATGGTCCGTCATATACAACATTTCCACCCACTTCTTATCCTTACTAGCCTTCTTTCTTGTAAGCATTTACATTATCCTGTATTTGTTGTCCTCTATGAGCTGCTGCACTAGCTTTCTTGGTTGAATTACCACCTGGTTCCATAACGCTTCATTCCTTACACATGATATATCAAAGTTGCAATCACTGCTCTACTTAGCTTCCCTTTTGCTTTCCTTGCTAGCCTTTTCCAGGTCCCCTCAAGGTCTACTCTATCCCCCTTCAGCTGCATCTATTCAAGAACACCTTCAAGCCATCGTTTGGATAGAGTACATTCATAGAATAAATGGTCTAGCGTTTCTGGCATGTCCCCACAGAGTGCGCATGCAGTATCCTGGGTAATCCCTATTTTATACAGTCTATCTCTTGTCAGGAGACGTTTATGCATCGTTATCCAACAAATGTAAACATGTTTGGGTATTGTAACAGCACCCCAGGTTTCTCTCCACCATTGCCATGGGTTACCAGTACTTGTCTTCCATTGGTACCCACTTCATATTGTGTATTTTCCACTACTTGTTAACCATCTATCTCCCCTGTATCCCAGAGCAAATTTATCCCTTATATGACGTATCTTTTCCCAATATCAGCTTGATTATGATGGAGCACTGTATTTCCACCAATTCACCCCTTTAAGATATATATGATTAACCCATTTTACCCATAAGTTGTCACTTTTATTGGCAATATTCCACACATACTTCCCTACTGCTGCTTCATTCCATGTCACACAATCAGGAATTCCTAAACCTCTTTCCTTCTTTGGTGCACACACAGTTTCCCAGGCTATGAGAGGGGATTTTGATGCACACACTTGCCCACTCCACAGAAAGCTTCTACAGGCTGCAGTGATTTCCTTTTGCACCTTCTTTGGCAAGATGAAGATTGATGACAAGTATGTATGCATGTGCTTAAGAACTGAGTTAACCAGTTGTGCTCGCCCTGCATAGGACAAGTTCCTAGTCCCCCATGTGCGTATTCGATTCACCATATTGTCTACTAATATCTCACAATCCACCACTGAAAGTTTCTTGGGAGAAATTGGTATCCCAAGGTACTTGAAGGGTAGCTTTCCCTTTGCATAACCAGTAAGCTCGTAGAGATCATCCACATCCTTTTTATTCATGTTGGACGTAAAAATATTGGATTTTCCTGCATTAGCTGTAAGACCAGATGTTGCTGAAAACGTTAGCAGCCCTCGTAGCATAAGCTTAAAAGATTCAAACTCACCCTTACTAAATATGAGCATATCATCCGCAAAACAAAGGTGATTAAGTGGTAAATGCTTGGATTTTGTGTGATATTTGAACCCCTTTTGTGTTGACACCCATTGCATAAGATGGGAGAAATACTCCATACAAATCACAAGTAGCAGGGGCGAAATGGGGTCCCCCTGCCTCAGCCCTCTCTTCCCTCTAGTATCTCCATATACTTCCCCATTGATTTCTAGTGTATATTGTGTCGAAGTTATACATCCCATTGTCCATTTGATGAACTGGTATGGGAAATTCAACCCATACAATGTCTCTTCAACTAAACCCCACTCCACACTATCGTAGGCCTTCTTTAAATCGTCCTTCAAGAGACAACTCTTGATGGTATTCTTTCTATCATATAGCCGTACTAAATCCTGACACACCAAGATATTGTGTACAATATTTCTCCCAGCCACAAAAGCACTACGAGTCTCAGCAATTATACTTAGCAGCACTCTTTTCAACCTGTTGCAAAGTACCTTCGAAATCACCTTATATATTCTATTGCAACACACTATTGCTCTGAAATCAGTGACCTTTACAGCATGTGTAGTCTTAGGGATTAGAGTGACGATTGTATTGTTCACCCCTCTAAGCATCTCACCAGTCCGAAAGTATTCAGTAACCCCTGCTATCAAATCTTCCCCTACTGTTGTCCAACAATCTTTGAAAAATTTACTGTCGTACCTATCTGGACCAGGGGCTTTATTGTTATCTATTGCCCATAGTGCTTGTTTTATCTCTTCTCATGTAATTTCCCTTTCCAGCATATCCCTATCATCTGGGCTAATCAAATGACCTTGTTGTATAATGTATCTGCTAGTGTGTTGTCTGGTTTCAGTACTTATACCTAATAACTCTGTGTAGTAGTCGATGAATGCCTGACTGATGCTTTGTATACTGGAATGTTGGATTCCATGCTGATCTTGAATTATGAATATCCTATTGTAATTTCTTCTGGCCTTGAGGATGCTATGATAAAACCGTGTATTCATATCTCCCTCCACAATCCATTAAGCTTTGCTTTCTTGCAGTAGATACATTTCTTTTGCTTTCTTTAGGTCATTATATTCTTTCCCTGATTTTTTCTCTTCCTCATGTAGCGTCTCATTCAACGAGCCCTGTTGAATTTGGGCCTGGCAGTTGTGCAGTCTCGTTTTGGCCTTCTCCACTCTTAATTCAATATCGCTGAATCTCCCAACATTGATCTCTTTAAGGATTTTTCGCAATCTATTAAGCTTCTCCACAAATTGGAACATTCTCCTACCCCTACATGGTTGTTGCCAACTAGTCTTCACCTTTTCTTGAAGTTCCGAAGCCAAGCTCCATATGTTAAAGTATCTAAATTGTCTTTGTCTCTACACATTTCCATCTTCCCATTGGATTATAGTTGGGCAGTGGTCATATGTCCCTTCAGTCATGAAATGCACTTCAGAAGCAGGTAACTTTATCACCCATTCACTGTTGACAAGCACTCTATCGATCTTGTTGTATACTCTAGCATTACCACTTTGTTTGTTATTCCATGTAAAATACACACCAGATGATTTCATGTCCTACAATCCACATGCTACCACACATTTTCAAAAATCTTTAATCTCAGCAAGAGTCACTGGATTACCCAGTCTTTCCCCTGCATTAAGTACACAATTGAAATCGCCCAATTGAAATCGCCCATTATAGGAATGGCTTTCAAATCAAATTATCGTACACTATATCTGTTGTTTTCCACTTGCCAAAACCACACACACGACATGGACATCTTATTGTATCTCCAGAAGCCGAATTCTGAAATGCAAAATCTAAAAATTCATTCAAGCCACGTTCATACTCATTGCTGTTCCGTGGCTTTCCAATCCAAGATTTATCCATTGAAAAGTAATATAATTAAAGGTAAGAAACCTTTCAAGAGTCTAAATTATAAACCAAAACTAATCTTCATAATTCTATCAATAACAGCCTACATCAATCAAGAAAGAGGAATCATATCTTTCCGTGCAAAGAACATGCATCGTCTAAAGAAGAGTCCGAGGCTGAAAGAGACATTTTTTCAACACAACATACTAAGACAGACACTCCCTTTAAACATGTACCAAAATGAACAGTTAGCCCAAAACTATTTATTTATGTCGTTACCTCCATCTAACATGTAAATTTTTCAAAAAACTTAAGGGTTTGCCAAAAGCCAGGCGAACCCCATTTCCATAAATTATTTTTTATATAGTTTGCCCAAAAACTGGCGAACCAAGAAGAAATTTTTTATTTTTTCATACATGGTTTTACTACATATTTTCTTCAGTTACCGTCTTTATGTTGCATTATGAAAACTTATTTCGTGTGGGTTGAATTCTGCTGTTACTAAAACTATGTGTTTGTTTGACAATGTTCTCGGTTTAAAAAAAAAAATTACGAGTACATATTTTATTATTGGCATACATAATTATTATTTCCTTAAATATGTAGTAAAAAAAATTTACTACATAGTTTATTGTTTGCCCATGTGTAGGCAGTAGGGGTGTTCACGGGTCGGTTTGAGTCGGTTATTGATCAAAATTAAAGCCAAACCAATATAATCGATTTTTAAATTATTAAAAACCAAACCCAACCAAATATAATATATATTTATCGGTTTGGTTGTTATTGGTTTGAGTTCGATGTGGTTCGGTTGTTCGGTTATTAACCATACACAAAAATAAAAGAAATGATTCATTCAAAAGGAAAAAAAAAAGACAATTCATTTAAAAAAGATAAATAAATCCTAAGATTACTACCTAAAACAATAACATGACGTACATCTAATACAATATTATGAAAATAATAAATTATGTATGCCAATAATATAATATGTAGTAATTTTTTTTTTTTAACCAAGAACATTTGTACAAACACATAGTTTTAGTAACAGCAGAACTCAACCCACACACATAGTTTTAGTAACAGTAGAACCCAACCCACACGAAATAAGTTTTCATAATGCAATACAAAGACAGTAAATGAAGAAAATATGTAGTAAAATTATGTATGAAAAAATAAAGAATTTCTTCATAGTTCGCTAGTTTTCGGGCAAACTATATAAAAAATAATTTATGGAAATAGGGTTCGCTAATTTTTGGGAATAAACAGTTCGCCCAAAAATGGGCGAACTGTCCATTTTGGTACATGTTTAAAGGGGTGCCATCCTACTGTTCCTTATCCAGTTCAGGTCTCAGAGGAACGTCCGTGCACCTGAGCACCCTGACACATTGGTCCCCGCTTGTCCTTTAGTTCAGAGTCATTATGGTTGGTGGCTTCTCATGCTCTCGGTGCCAGAACGAGAAGTCGTTCCTCTTACCGACTCATCTTGGCTTTGTTTTCGTGAGAACCCAACCTGTGATGCTTCTCATTCTAGTGTTCCCTATTTTGCCCCATACATGTGGAGTTTTAACAATTTTTGTAAAGCCAGTACCTAAATTATATTTTTCTTGGTTTGCCTTCCCATCCAGCTTGATATCAGTCAGGCAAGCTTTTGGTTTATGTTGTATTTTGGGTACAAAATCTGTATTTACAGCATGAACTTCAACAATATGTTCAATCTAAAATATGAACAACCAAATGAAGTTTTAACTCTGTATTCAAAACTTTGAACTTTAACAATAAGTTCAATCCCAACTTATGAACAACAAAAAATAAAGTTCAAACTATTTTTTAAAAAATAGCGAAAATCAAACGTTTAGAAAAAAGATGAAGATTGAAAGATTCAAGTCCACCGAATTCACGGTGTTTTCTTAAGGAAATTATTCCCCTCAAGTACCCGAGGTTATGGAATATATCCTCCTAGGATAAAATGAATCACTACAACAGAATAGCGGTACCTCAAATTCTGTCAAACTACAAACGCACTCAACGGTAGCAAATCACACTAGAGTTTTTTCAAGAAGAAGAGTATTTTTACTTCACAAAAATCAGGTATTTATAGCCATCAAGGTGTTTCTTCATGAAGAGAAGCAATGGTTTAGAAAGGCGCACCTCTTAATAAAGGTGCAACTCTTCGAAAAAGTCACAACCCATTGGAAAGGTCATAACCATCCAAACTGAAAAGGTGCTTATTCAAATTGCATCCTTTCTCTTGGTGTCTTTTTGAAAAAATACCTATTCATTTTCCATTCAGACATCTTAAAATCCTAACAATCCCCCACATGAATGGGGAATGACTATTTCATCAAAAAAAATTTACGGACAAGTGTATGATCTATAAGAAAAGACTAATTGCATCTGAATAAGTAGGTTTCCCTTTGAACTTTCCATAGTGAACTTGCATCAGATGCACTTGGTCAATCGGTAGATATGATATCTTTGAACTGCCGAACTTTAATGTACACCTAGACAACACAAGTCACACAACTAGCCTTTTACCATTTATAGTTCTCACGGTTTTGTTCGTTTCAGCCATGAACACTTCCTGGTTTCATGAGAGCTTAAAGAATAGGCCTTTACTAGCATTCTCCTTGAAGTGACTTCCACTTCACCCTCACATAGGTGATTCCTAAACGTTTAATCCTTTAGATCAAACTATTTGGTCAAAACTCCCAAACTTAGAAACCATTAAAAAGCTTCAAACCATAAGCCTTATCCTTATTTCCTAAACATTGTCTTCATCATGAGAATGGGTTGATTAATTGACAATGTTGAACCGTAAACCCATTCCCTTCGATGATCTCTCAACTCCCTCTCTAGATAGGCCTTTTTTAAGTGGATCCGACACATTATCCTTTGACCTCACATAGTCAATCGTGATAATTCCACTGGAAAGTAGTTCTCTAATAGTATTATGTCTCCTTCTTATATGACGATATTTCCCGTTATACATCATGCTCCCTTCCCTACCTATCGCAGCATGACTATCACAGTGTATGCATATTGGTGCCAAAGGTTTGGGCCAATAAGGAATAGCTTCCTAGAAATTCTGGAGCCATTCAGCTTCTTCACAGGCTTTAACTAATATGATAAATTTAGATTCCATTGTAGAGCGGGTAATACATGTCTGTTTGGATGATTTCCAAGAGACTGCTCCTCCACCTAAAGTAAATACATACCCACTCATAGATTTTATTTCATTTGATCCGGTGATCAAATTTGCATCACTATATCCTTTAATTACCAAAAGATATTTGTTATAATGCAAAACAAAGTCTTGAGTATGTTTAGATACCCCAAAACTCTTTTCATTGCAATCCAATGAGTTTGATTGGGATTTCTCGTGTACCGACTCAATTTACTTATAGCACATGCAATATCTGGTCGTGTATAATTCATGATATACATCAAACTTCCCGACACTCTTGCGTAGTCTAATTGTGATTCACTTTCACCTTTATTCTTTTGAAGTGCAAAGCTCACGTCTAATGGAGTCTTGGCAATATTGAATCCAAATACTTGAACTTGTCAAGTACTTTTTAAATGTAATGAGACTGTGACAATGCCAACCTTTGTGGAGTTTTATGAATTCTTATCCCTAAGATCACATTAGTAACTCCAAGGTCTTTCATGTTAAACTAGCTCTCGAGCATTAGTTTAGGTGCATTTATGTCAGAAACGTCTCTACTGATGATCAACATGTCATCCTCATACAAACAAACAATGACTTTGTGATTTGGAGTGTCTTTAATGTAAGCACATTTATCACATTCATTTATCTTGAATCTGTTTGCCAACATGGTTTGGTCAAACTTTGCATGCCACTGTTTGGATGCTTGTTTTAGTCCATAAAGTGACTTAACAAATTTACACACTTGTCTTTCTTTACCAAGAACCACAAAACTCTCAGGTTGTTCTATGTAAATTTCTTCCTCTAATTCTCCATTTAAGAATGCAGTTTTCACATTCATTTGATGGATTTCAAGACCATATACCACAGCTAATGCAACCAATAACCGATTGGACGTTATCCTTGTTAATAACGAGTATTTGTCAAAATAATCAAGACATCCTTTTTGCCTAAAGTCTTTCACAACAAGTCTTGCCTTGTATTTGTCAATAGTACCATCAACTTTCATTTTCCTTTTGAAGATCTATTTAGAACATAAAGGTTTATTTCCTGGAGGAAGATCAACCAATTCCCAAGCATGGTTGCTCAAGATTGAATTAATCTCACTATTGACTACCTCTTTCCTAAAGGATGAGTCTGCAGACGACATCACTTCTTTGACCGTTTGAGGTTCATTTTGAAGAAGAAATGTTACAAAATCTGAACCGAAGAAAGTCGACGTTCTTTGACATTTACTACGCCTTGGATTCTCTTCATTATGTACATTCTCCCTTGGTTCATCCCTAGGTCGTTTAGACCCTTCACTAGACAACTTATGTCTAGTATTATAAGGATAAATGTTTTCAAAAAACTCAACATTATCTAATTCAATTACCGTATTATCATGGATATCCGGATGTTCAGATTTATGAACCAAAAATTGACATGCTTTACTATTTGTAGCATATCCGATGAAAATGCAGTCCACAATGTTTGGTCCTATTTTCACTCTTTTGGGTATAGGAACTTGGATTTATGCTAGACACCCCCACACTTTAAAATATTTCAAGTTGGGTTTTCTTCCTTTCCATGTATCATATGGAATAGATTGTGTCTTACTGTGGGGCACTCGATTGAGTATTCAGTTTGCTGTAAGGATAGCTTCCCCCATAAGTTTTACGGTAAACCTGAACTTATAAGTAACGAATTCATCATTTCCTTCAATGTTCGGGTTTTCCTTCCGTAATTCCATTTGATTGAGCTGAGTACGAGGTCGTAGTTTGATGGACAAATCCATTTTCTAAATATATCTCCGCAAAAGGAGATTCATACTCTCCACCCTTATCACTTCTTATCATTTTGATCTTTTTATCCAACTGATTTTCAACTTCTGTTTTATATTTCTTCATCCTTACTATTCAGCAAATACACAGAACATAATCTAGTGCAATCCTCGATAAAATTTATAAAATACTTTTTCCCACCACGAGATGGTGTCGACTTCATATCACAAATATCTGTGTGAATTAAGTCTAAGGGATTTGAATTCCTTTCAATAGACTTATATGGATGCTTAGTATACTTAGATTCAACACATGTTTGACACACTGATTTACTGCACTCAAAGGTAGGCAAAACTTCTAAGCTAATAAGTTTTTGCAAGGTTTTATAATTGACATGTCCTAAACGTTCATGCCACAATTCGTTTGACTGAAGCAAGTAAGAAGAAGCCTCAACTTTATTCATTTCAGCAGCTTTTACATTAAGTTTGAAAAGGCCCTCATTGAGGTAGCTCTTTCCTACCTACATTTCATTCTTGCTTATTATAACTTTCTCCGAAACAAACGCACACGTAAACCCATTTTTTAACGAGAAGTGTTGTTGAAACTAAGTTCTTCCTAATAGTAGGAACATGGAGAACATTATTGAGAGTCAACACCTTGCCGGAAGTCATCTTTAGGAATATCTTCCCACTTCCTTCAACCTTGGTTGTTGCATTATTTCCCATGAAGATCACTTCTTTGGGACAAGAAATATCAGAAGTAGCAAAAGTTTATTTGTCCACACAAACATGTCTAGTGGCTCCTGAATCAAACCATCATTCATTTGGATTTCCAACTAGATTGCATTCAGTGATCATTGCACACAGATTTTTAATCTTTCCAGTTGCTTCCACCATGTTTATCTGATTTTTTTTCCTTGTTCTTATTCAGAACTTGACAATTTAGAGCTTTGTGGCCAACATCACTACAATTGTAGCACTTGCCTTTGAACGTTTTCTTGTTCTACTCTTTCTCTTGTATAGAAGACTTCTTCCTCTTCTTATTATTTGGAGCATCATCCTTAATAGGATCTGCAACCATCATTGATGATTTCTCATTCAACTCATTGTCCTCTTTTATCTTGAGACGAATCACAAGATCTTCCAAACCAGATAATTGATTTTCAAACATTCCTTTTTTCGGAACATGAGGATCTCTACTTGTGAACATTTGCATTTCTAGTTTGGTGTGCCAACAGAACATCATTTGCTTCCATTCTTTGAAGTTCACACCAGAATAATTTTTTGATTTCTCTGTCATTTTCATTGCTAGAGCAACATTTGAACTACTTAATGACATAACATTAGTTGTCGTTGGGACAACACCATTCACAACTGAATCAATTTATTGTTAAGTTTCATTCGTCATTCCTTTGTCAAGCTTTTACACACACTTTAGTATTTCACAATGCTAACTATAAAGACTTAATATTTAAACAACTAGTTTCTAGTCAACGATGAAGTTTTTATGTCTTCAAAGTGTCAACTGAATGAACTTAGAAACCTGACAAAGTTTTTATGTTCTTCAAGTCAGAATCAAATTCAAACAGAGTGAAAATCCATAGGTTTTAAACTCCAAAAACTTTTACAGAGAGTTCACTGAATCGGTGAAGTTTTAATATTCTTTGAACCAAATTCAAAATCTTATATCTCGGCAAAATTTTTATATTCATTAAACCGAGGGAGTAAGAATCAAAAGATTTTAGTCTCCACAAAATCAGTCTTATAAAAGTTAACTAAGTACTTAATAATTTCCTTAAGATTGTTGTTTTTTCAGGTTTAGTAAAATCTGTATTTTCCAACAATAACTTCAATCACATGTTCAAAATAAAATAAGAACAATCACATGAAGTTATAACTCTGTATTCACAACTTTGAACTTTAATAAGTTCATCCCAACTCATGAACAACAACAAGATGAAGTTCAAACTATTTCCTAGAAAATAGTAAAACCAAACTTATAGAAAAGAGATGAAGATTGGAAGATTCAAGTCCACCGAATTCACGATGTGTCCTTAAGGAAATTATTCACCTCAAGTACCCGAGGTTATGGAATATATCATCCCAGGATAAAATGAATCACTTCGACAGAATGACGGTACCTCAAATTCTATTGAACTACGAAAGCACTCAACGATTCGTAAATCACACTTGAATTTTTAAGAAGAAGATGTTTTTTACTTCAATATTTTTTGTATATACCTGAGGAAAATTCAGGCATTTATATCCAAAAGATGGTGCTTCAGAAAGGAAGCAATGATTCTGAAAAATTACACTGTTTTGAATCCGTTGGGACCACCTGCACCCACATATTGCATAATGGCACAAACCAGTAGGTTTCCAACAACCTGCGTTGGTCATCTGCATCCGCAAATACCGACCTGCACCCGCAGGTCACTTTTCTAATTTCAAACAGTGCCTCGAAGGGTCACGTCCCTTTGAGGAAGTTGTGACATGCGTCCACACTTACTCATGTGTGTCCGCAAATGGAGAATATTTTCGTATCGGATTTTTGGTTTAAAACATCATTAACTCTTAAGTTTCAAATGAATTTTATCCAAAAGCATAATCACTAGATCGATCATTTGACAAATCCAAATCCAAATCCAAATCCGAAGCCGAAGTCGAGCCGAGTGATAACGACGACGCGAGGCTTTTCTTGTTTATGTCTCACTATCCACATGAATGCTTCTTAATATAAGCACAAGAATGTTTCCTTCTCCCACCAATGTGGGAGAACACTCTTTTCATAAAGTGAACATACATTTTATTTTTCCTCCATTTTCCATTCACATTTTCATTAGAACCTAACAACGACTACTGACAAAGTGCAGGGAAACTGCTATATCAATCTGATCCGAGCTTTATTAGTGAGAATGTTTATTTTAGCACGAGATCTTTCATGGAACTTTGAGCATTAGATGTAACAGAACTTTAAAGTAATCCTCGAGCTAATCCCTTAATTGTTTTCGAGCATTAGCTCCAGAATGTGTTTATTTTCCTGTAGGCAAGAATCTTTAACTCACTCTTTTCCAAAAGAGTCTATGTTGTTGGGATCAAAATCATCATGGAGTCATGAAGAAGCTTATAGTTGTAAATCATGGAGACGATAAATCAAATGACCAATAAAACTAAACTAAAACATAATATTATTTATCTGCTTTGGCCAATTGGTCTACATATTAAAAATTAAATCTAAAAGCATAAAATTTATTAGGAGCAAATCTCTTCTAACAAAACCCTTTTAATGACAACATTATGGATGTTATTGTGTTATGGGTTGAGTAGAAGGATTTTCTATTTAGAAAGAAAGAAATAAACCAAATATAGAAGAGATTTTTTCTAACAAGGAAATCTTTTCCACCAAGAAATGGTATTCTAATTATGGTAGAAAATTAGGTACAATAGGAAATTCCGGGAAAATCCTAAGATAAGTACCTCATGGAGGAGGGTAAAAGCCAACTTCATGGGAATTTTATCATATTATTCCCTCCATCCAATAATACTTGTCCACTATTGACTTGGCACATATGTTAAAAAATAATAAATAATAGAGCTAATTTTACTATATTACCCTTTAAATATAATAAATTTAATGTCTTGGGAAATGCATTTAGTGATAAATAGTATTTAAAAATAAGAATAAATGGGTAGAAAGGATAAATTATTCATTGGTTTTCCAACAAGTATTGTTGGACATCTATTTTTAGTATAGTGGACAAGTATTGCTAGACAGAGGGAGTATTATAAGATCATGAATATAAATGCTCGTTGACCAAAATATCCACTAAAAGTTCATTGACTTATTTGCCTTTTTAAGTTATAATTTTCTCCATTTGAAAATTTACTAATGGATATAATTGTAGTTATATCTTAGGACTAAACAAAACATTTTTGTATTAGGATAGGACTAAGTTGCCGCTTTTTTAAATTTTTAACTAATGTTACTAACCATATTTTTGTTGAACTATACAACATTAGTACTATTAATACTACTAATTAATGAGTTCTAATTCTAATATGTTGAGCGACCCCGACCAAAATATCCATTAAAAGTTAATTGACTTATTTGCCCTTTTATGTTAAAATTTCCTCCATCTGGAAACTTACTTATATAAATGTAATATTTT
This sequence comes from Capsicum rhomboideum, assembly GCA_031232105.1. Classification (NCBI taxonomy): domain Eukaryota; kingdom Viridiplantae; phylum Streptophyta; class Magnoliopsida; order Solanales; family Solanaceae; genus Capsicum; species Capsicum rhomboideum. Next base: position 27,589,786 of record CP124719.1, on the reverse strand, counting down.
ATTAGGTCTAAGTAAAATATTGATTGACTTTTATACCCTTACTAGTTCAATTATCCTATAAATATTAATGTGCTAAACTCTAAAAGTACTTTGTAATAATTATAACTTTAATTACTGTCATAACCCAATTTCTCGGGTAGTGATGACACCAACTTTAATCCACCAGTAGGTAAGCCAAATCATAGCCTGAAGCGACAAGTAATGGGCTAATCGGTGGAAGATAAGAGAAGCATGAAATATAAACTCACAATAGGAGTACTAAGCATCGATATATTTAAAAAAAGATCGTACCGAACAACAAAAGAAAAGAGTAAAAGTTCTAAAGAGTATCCAATGACCTGGTAAGGTTGGTACAAGAGCCACTAAATTTAAAAGAACATACAGAACTAGATAGTAGCAAATATACAAGTAGTCTCGAAATATGCAAAAGACTATCCAAAAGTAGCAGAAAGAGAGAGGATCAACTCCGGCTCTGAAAGTTCACCCTATCTCTGAAGCAGCAGTAAGCCTGAAAGTAATATCAGTGGTGATAGCTTGTACTCGGATCTGCATAGAAAAAGATGCAGAAGTGCAGTATGAGTATCAAAAACAACTGGTACTCAGTAGGCATCATAGGTTGACAGAGCTAAACTACAATAATAGTATAATAAAATGCGAGAATGTAAACTAAAGTCAGGAATAAAAGGCTAAATCTGAAATAATACTACAAACTGGGCTAAAGCAAAAAATATATAGAACAAGTAACTCAAAAGTAAATACAGTCTAGCTACAACCTAACTAGGTCCCCATAAACCCAAAAGACACAAACAAGGGAGGAATAACCCAATCGAGTCCCCCATAAGCCTGGTGGGTATAAACAAGGAGGAACACCGACAATAATAAGGTTAAAGGGTGCCAACGAGTGATAACATACCTGGAATTTCATTTGAACCATAAACGCCGGACTTGAATCAGAACTGTAGAATAGTATCATCATAATAAAGTACCGCGTATAGATCATGAATGCCAGACTTGAATCAGAACTAGTAAATAAGTTTCAAAGTAATGATGACCCAAAGCCATGACTTCCTTTAAGTCCAAATTAATCTCAAATCCCCAAATTCAACGGTTTAATCTATAAGAGCAGTGAGTTCTAATTACTAAGTCTAAGAATGGTGTTTAAAGGTCAATTGTATTCTAATCCAAGTAATAAAGCTATCCAAAATTTGATAAATGGCCTAAGTTTTCCTAAGGCTCAATTTTTAGTTTAAGGTGATGAGTAAAGGCCTCTTAGATTTACAAGGAGCTAATTTAGGCATTTGACTAAGAGGGAGGGTCGGCAGGGCCTGCTACTAGTCCTAAAAATTCATACTAAAGCAAGCACCTAACCTGACCTAAACTAAGGCTTTACAATTCTGTCCCAGGTTCTAAGTAGGCCGAAACTAGTCTTATGGTATCAATCTGACTCAAAGTGAGGAAGGATGGAACGAATTCTACCCAAAAAGCTCTATAATCGAGTAATTTAACCAACAATTACTAAATTATAAACCAAGTCATAAATACTACCCAAATCTAGCATAATACTACACTAATACTATAGTAAAGCTCAATCTATGAGGAAAGTAAGACTAAACTAAATAGACATCGCCGAAAGATGATGTCTACCATTCCGAAGCTTTTCTCTTCTGACAAGCCTCTGAATATCGCCACACTATCAAAATAATAATTTATACATTAAGATGAGAATAATGATACCTGTATTGAATATCAATGCTCTGAATCAAAAGTCAAAACTAAAAATCTCATGTGGGACCCGCTTGTGGAATCACAAATTTAAAACCATCCCTCTAAGCTCAAGGATTATGTATCCTAAAAAATGGGTGGAATCCAAGCACAAATATACCCCAAATAAGTCCAAACAATAATCTAGGGATTTAAGGTTAACTAGAGAATTTAACTAGAAAATTAGAGGAAACTTGTGAAATAAATGACTGGAAAATGATTGCAACGAAGTATCCAACTCACTCCTAACACCCAATAATTAATCTCCAAAATTTCCTAAGCTCCCTAGGGTTTTATGGTATTTGGACTTGTGAAAAAAATGTAGGGAAAATGGGTAAACCAATGCTTAATACTTCCAGGGGTCCTTCACCGAGAATGCGGGACCCCTACATGAACGCGACCCTTGACTTGGACTGGCCTTCACAAATACGACCTAATCTACCACTATTGTGAAGGAAAAGGCCTGGACCGGTCGATAGCTGACTCTTCACGAATGTAAAGGCCAACTCGCGAATGCAGTGACCAATAACCTTGGTCTTCGTAAACACGACCAAGGCCTTGCAAACTCGAAGGCCATTATTGTCCTGCACCAGCAACAAAAATTTTGGCCTAGTGCCAAGTCTCTGATCGGACGAATTCCAAAAATACAAATGAACTAAAGGGTCATTTTAACCAAATCCAACCAATAGCCCAAAAAGAGTTTGGAAGCCTTGGGACCCAAACCAAGGGTCTCCCTAATCTAAATCAACATTTAAAAGCTAACAGAACTGTCAGATTTGGCATGCAAGATTGTTTACCTAATGTTCAGGCCTGATACCCTTTTCTTAATAGTGAATGCTCCAAAATAGAGAGTTGGCTCTAAAAATAAATGAACTTCCTGGTAACTGAACTGTCCATTCCAATAAGTCATAAATGACTTGGACAGCTACGGAAAAGCTCTAAATACCCAAAAAGCACAAAAATGCAGGAAATGACTTGGAGTGTCATTGCAATATCCACTACTAAAAGGACTTTTGTACGCAAAAGTAAAGGATCAAAAAGTACCTAAGGGATAGAATTGGTGTGGATACTAGGCTTGTATCTCATCTTGATCTCCTAGGTGACCTCCTTGATGGACCGGTGTATCCACCGAACCTTAACTACTGGAGTCTCTCTGGAACACAACCGTCTGACATCCCTCGCTAATATGGAAACTGGTTCCTCCGCAAAGATAACCTCTCATCCAACTGCATCGAGTCCCAATAAAGCAAGTGGGACTCATCTGAAATATAGTGCTACAGCATAGACACATTAAAAATTGGATGGATGGCTGAAAAGTCTAGAGGCAAGGCCAACTCAAAAGCTACTTCCCCAACTGTCCGAAGTATCTCAAAAACTAGTTCACGCATATGTGCTCTGTAATTTGCCGGGTATTTTAATTTCCAAGTGGGGATGCATCACCCATAGCATGTTTGTACGAGGGTTGGGTGAGTTTGACGGTTCCATGAGTGGAATGGGGAATATATTTATGTGTTGTATATGTTTGGGACCGTTGTGTGGTCTAGTTGCTTGTCATATTTTTTAGGAAACTTATTAATGGATCATGGTATATTGACATCAATCTTAGAATTAAGTATGATCCTTCAACTGGTATTTATGGAATTGATTTCTATGTTGTATTAGAGTGCCCTGGATATTGTTAACTTGATCATGGTTTGACTTAACTGATCTTCTCTTGGATTGCCTGTGTCGCTTGTCTGAACTTGACTTGGTGCTAATATGTTGGCTAGTTAGAATGATTCCCTTGATGCCTATTATTTCTTGTTATGCTAAGTGTATGTATCTTTGAATATGCACTAACTGGTTGTATTATAATATAGTTGATGGTGGTCGGTTTATAGCATAATTCTTACCTTTTATTTTGTCTTGGCTCATTATATTGCATTGGGGAGTGGAATGGCTAAGGGGTGGAGGTTGTGTAAGGAATCCTATGCTAGCAAAATAGGTAGAAGATCGGGTGTGAGTTAGGGATTAAATTTGCTCTTGTATTCAGGGCCGAAAACAACCTCTCTATCTCACATCTGAGATAGTGGTATAGACTGCGTACACCTACCCTCCCCAGACCCAACGTGGTGGGATTATACTGGGTATATTGTTATTGTTGTTGTTGTTATTGTATTCAGGGCCGGAAGGACAAATAACATGTCCGGGTGAGTCTTCTCCAGGCATGCTATACGACTTACTAAATTTAAGGTTTTAGGCCTAGGATTTTCCTTATCGTAGTTGTCTTTCTAAGTTAGGGTAATCATCGGTGTGGGGTCAAACTTAGTGGTTCAGGGTGGTAAAGTCATAGAGGGAGAAGTTATGCCTCGGAGTTCATAACTAAAGTTTAGTAATGGGAAATTAGGTCGTCCTAGGGGTTTTGCAATGATAGGTAAAGAATGCATGTTTCCTTTTGAATATTTATGTCATATTTGTATAATCCAATTCGGGTCAACCAATGAGGTTTACCAGTACGTGACTGATGTTACTCTTGTTATATCCTTTTCAGGATATAGTCTTTTGCAGGAATCAATGTTGGTTTCTTGAATGTTGTGGGAATGACTCTTCAGTAGCTCCCACTTCTCTTACTCATGGTGGAAGTTGTGTATTGTCTACTTTTACCTCCTTATCATCTCTTGTACCTGTGTAAACTAGGTCCTAGGGTAGTTTCTATTTTCGTATTTTCATTTATTAAACTGTTGAAATAAAAGCGTGTTATTTCCAATCTTTAAGGACTTCTGCATGTATGTTGGTGGGGTGGTAAGGGGTTCTCCTATCTAAGTGGATTAGAGTAGGTTCCCTCATGATCCGGTAATTTGGGTCGTGACAATTGCTCTATATGTTTATGTATAACTTGCGTACCAATACATTCTATTGTATTGACTATATCTTGCACTATATTTTTTATGTGATGTAGATCTAGGTTCTCGGACTCAAGATCGCTGCTAGATGTTTAGTAGCATCTACATTTCAGCTGTTTGGTGAGATCTCCCATTACTCGGAGATGAAGAGTCTTATTCCAGTTTTCTAGTTAGCTTAGAATTTTCTTCTTTCTTTTCAATAAAGGCTACGAAATCTTGTCTTAGTTTACTTCATGTCTTAGTAGTAGAGGCTTCATTAGACAAAGAGTTAGATTTTTATGATTTTAAGGTCATTTAAACATTCTCAAATTTATTAGTTAATTTGATTTATATAATTATGCTATAGTTAAACTCTTTCATTGTAGTTCAATTATGTCATTTAGTTTAGTTATGTTGTACCAAGGACCCATTTGGGTCACATATGATGACCAGTTCATGGTCGCGACTAGAGGGTAGCCTCGGGTCGTGACATATCCCATCCCACTATAGCAGTCTACAACGCGCTATAACGGAATATTCTTCTTATAGCAAGACCTAGTTCGCTCTGGGCAGAAAATTTTGTCCATTTTATTTTTGAATTTATTTTGTTTCCTGGTATATTGGCGAGGCCTCGGTTATCTTTGGTACTCAAAAAAACTTTTGTCCAAGTGGCCTCGTATGATTTACATTGCGGAAAATTATTTTGAGGAAAAAAAAGAGTAGTAATAAAGTGCGGTTTAAAATTCAGCGGTTTAAAGTGAGTGTTATGTTTTTTAATCAATGAGTGGGCATTAATTGATGAGTGTGTTTCGTTCCATCCTTTTCCTACTGTGATCGCTTGGAGATGAAAGATGGTAAATTGGTATCTGTTGTAATGACCTATTTTATTGTTACTAAAATCACCTAATCCAAAGGGTACGGGGCACGGGAATTCAGTAAATATCCTCTTAAAATACTTCGTTGAATTTTTTTTTTGAAATTTGAATTTCAGGTTGGGCTAACGTTAACTCGCTATAGAGAAATTTTTTCTACTATAGCATTACCATGGTAGCGGCCTGCCGAGAAACAGTCCACCCATATTTTTAAGTTCTCTTGTTCCTCCTCAGTTGTAAAACCAGATGGAGCCTTAGGTTGCCTCAAGGCTCTTGAGCAATAAAGAGGGAGCAGAATGAATAAAAGGGATAAAACCAAACGTTTCCTCATGTATTTCATGATGGGAATCACTAGAATGGAGCTAGAAGTTCGTGTTCTTGACTCTGTAGCAACTGTTTGCCACCCAAGTAGGCTAGGTTTAATTGAGTAGGATAGATCAGAGTTAGAAACTGTATGCATGACATAGATTGATGGGAGATTACATGCTTAGGCATGCGAGCACGGTGTTTGGTTGGATAAAAATAATAATTCAGGATGTGTAAATAAGAATTGTGTTTTGTATGCTATGTTGAAGTGTTATTAGAGCTGGTGTGTATTATTTATTAATGCTAAATCAATTTATAGATAATCATAATGATGATAAGCTCGAAAGTTGTTGTTAAACTAAATGAATATTGTTGTTGTGCAAGTGTGATTTTGTTATTCTTATTGTGATTGTACTTGTTGAGATTTCAGTTGTTGTGAGATGAACCTATAAAGGTCATCATCATGGAATTGGTGGAAATTAGGGAGTATAAGGGTCAGGATGTTGCAATAAGGGTGGAATTACATTGGTTTGGGATAAGGTTGGCAGACACTAGATTTCTGGGTTATTTGGTACGAGGACTGAGATCGCCCCCTGCAGGTCATGGCTAGTGGGAAACCATAAGACCCTTAGCATACGTGTACACAGTATTGGTGAGTTTGACGGTTCCTTGAGTGGATCGGGTTATGTTGTTTTTGATATATTGGATTCCTTGAGTGAATCAGTTAATTCCATTGTTGTTATTTGGATCCATGAGTGGTTCGGGCTATTAACATAATTGTGTTGTATAATTAATTGATGAAATCTATTAAAAAGAGTAATTGTGGCAAGGTAGAGGTTATTGTGGTTAGTCTTGTTAATTGACTTGGTTATTATTGTTAGACATGGTGTTGTCTTGGTTGATTTCTATATTAAATTGTATTGGTCCAAATTGTTGCTATTGTTGAGAATAATCAAGTAAAGGCGTACATACTAAGTATTACATGGTTATATTGGCTTACAAGTAAATCGGTCATAAGTGGTATTAAAAGGTAGGCATACCCCAAAAACATGATATTTGTTGAGGTCAATTGAATGGGTACTAAGGGTTGGGATTCATCATGGTTATTGTTGTTAAGTACTTAATTAAGTGTGTGCTAAATGTATAACTAGAGGTGGCAGAAACACTGAGAGGTGATGCTTAGAGTTGAATGTGGTGTGGAGGTTGACTTGTGGATTAGTGTAATTTGTTAAGAGATAAGTGAGGTTCTGATAAAGAGGGTATAAAAATTAGGGAATTGGAAAATGAGGGTATGAAGGTTATTTATCTAATGGATTATTAAGTTAATGTTTTATTTTGGATATTTATGATGTGTTTATATGATTTAATTTGGGTCGGCCGATGATACTTGCCGGTACTGATACTACTCTTGCAATACCCTTTTTGGGGTATAGTCTGGTTGTAGGATCGGTTGGTGTTTCTTGCTTGATGCAGTAGAGATCTCTATGAGCTTCTATCTTTTGCATCTCACAGTGGAAGTTGAGTCTTTGTATTTTGAGTTTTCTTGTAGTAGCTCCTGTACCTGTCTAGACTAGATCTTCGGGATAGGTTTTCCTTTTGTATTAAAGATTGTAAACGATTTTATTGTAATAAATAAAGGTTTAATGTTTTCGCTGACTTCCACATGTTTTATAAATGGGTGGTAAGGTTTCTCTTATCTAGGTGGATTAGAGTAGGGGCCCTCACGATCCGTTAGTAAGGTCATGACAACTACATTGGTCACATACTACATTGCATTATCACATATTGCATGACATTTCTCCTTTATACTTATGTTGTGTGTATTATTATTACTACTTTTATTTTATTCCTATCACGTTGTAGACTTGTAGGTTATCTTTGTTTCCTTCTCATGTCATTTCTATAATATAGTATCTTCTGAGCTCAGTCGTCATATGATACTGAGTACCCCATTTTTTTGATACTCATGCTACATTTTTGCATCTTTTTCTGATGTAGATTCTAGCTTGAGTTATCCTCATTGATCCTATTCTTTCAGAGGCGCTGTTTACCAGATTTAGGATGAGCTCTAGGTGTTCAAAGTCTTATCCATTTCCATCCTATCTCACTTGTCTATATTTTGTACTTCTTGGACAGCTTGTATCATTGAATTTTTATTCTTGTACTTAGTTGCACTTGTGCCAGTGATTCCAGGTTCTGGAATGGGATTTCTTTATATTTTTTCTTCTCTTTTTTTTGTAGGGCCCATATATGTATATTTTATACCTGTTATGTATGTATCTATACATGGTGGACCTCTTAGCTCATTTTAGATAGCTTCTTTATTACTTGTGTTAGTTATTACTTTATGTATATGGCTTGGGTTTTGGCTTACCTACTGAAGGGTTATAGTAGGTGTCATCAAGGTCCAATTTAGCGTCGTGACACTTTTAGTTCTCTATATTCAAAACCCAAGGGTGTTTCGATCAATTAAGGATTTGTATAAATTCCTTGATTCAGTATCCACATTCATATCAGATACGTCCATGCATGTGAAGTGATCTCCTTCCTTCTTTGATATTCTAAGGGTTTAGTAATGAGATTTCAATTCTTCCTTTACAAAATTATGTGTATCTTCTTTTCTTGTGTTTGCTGAGGAGTTGATTCCATAGTTCCTTCCTTTTGTGTTAATTGTGAGATCCTTTCCTTTGGTCCATGATTCTGTTTCCTTTCTTTTGTGTTGAATGTGAAATCCTTGCCTTCTGTTTTGTCCTTCATGATTATGTGATCTTTGGTGATCTTTTTCCTTCCTCGTATGTGCTTAATGGATACGCGTAATTTACTCCTTTCCATATGGGTGTTGATAGTCATTCTTCCAGATTTGCATCTAGATCTTGTAGTTTCAAAATTGTGAATGATCTTACCTCGGATACTCGTGCTCCTTTCTCTTTTCCTTGATCCTGCAAGGATACTTTGTGTTAAATGTCATCATTATAACTTATACCAAGGCTGGCACATTATTCTGTTGATTGGTACTTTCTACTCTTCAAATATGGAAAGAATGGATGTTTCAGTGTTCACAGACTTTTTTCATGAAGTTGCTCAAAATAAAATTATTGGTGGCAAGAGTTGTATTGAAATTTAGATGTGCAAAACTTAAAAACAGAATGAACACAAATATTCAATCTATAATTCTTGTTGACTGCTTTTTTTTGAAACTTTTTTAGTACATTTGATCTATGATTTTTTCTCACTCTTTTTCTTGAAACTTTTTAAAGTACTACTCTTTGAAGATGTGGATTGTGAATTGGTGGAGTTAAAAGTGGAGTGATGCCTTTGTGTGATGCTAGTTAATTGTATACTAGTTTTATATATGTTAAATTTACTAATTTTATTACAGTATAATGTATAATTCAGTCAGTCAATGTCATAACTTGTATAATTCAGTGTTGAAGGAAGTAATTTTGCAGTAAACTATGAGAACGACTCAAATTTTAATTTGTAGTTTTTGAAATAGTTTCATTCATGAATTCTAACATCAAAAGTCTCAAATTTTGAGTTTATTTGTTTAATTTTCAGTCTAATACTAATTTATTTTATGATATGGTCAATCTAATAAAAAGAAATTGATGTTGTTCTAAACTTTATTCAAAAATAATTTTTTTTCTTTTTTTCGTCAGGGAAAATTCTCAAGAGTTATGCCAATTACAAAAATGGAAAGTTCGCTAGGAATGTTTTCCTTTTGGATTGGTTTGGCAATATGTGGCCTATTGGAGTGGTAAAAATAGGAAGAGATTTTTATTTTCAATATGGATAGGTGAAATTCATTGAGGACTACAATATAGAATTTGGAGACTTTTTAATTTATTATTATGATGGAAATGGAACATTTGAAATAAAATTGATTGAAATATGTGGATGTGAAAAGAAAGGATTTAGTGGTTTAAAATTTGATGTGAAGGAGAAGGAAAAAGTAAAAGAACATCAAAAGACTGTAGAGCCAAAGGGAAAATTTGGCTAGTGGTAGCAACAATAGTTCTTTTTTTGATGATAGTGATGATGATTACAAGGTAAAAAAAGAAGAATAAGATGAGGACGAGGATGAAGGATATGAAGTAGTAGAAGAAGAAAAAGAAGAAGATGGTAACCTGGATGAGGAAGAGCAGAAGAATAAAAGGGATGGCACATTTAAGAAAAAGGCCCCACTCTCAAAAGGTAGACACAAATTAAATATCCTTATATCTACTCCTCTATTCATTTTATATGTCATTCAATTATTTTCTTGCTAGTATGTGACTACAAAAATTTCATCGGCTAATCCAAAATGAAAATATGGACACTTAACCAAAATATAGTACAATTAGCTAACACAAGCTCACACATTATATATTCAGCACATAAGTACAAATGACATTTAAGAGGTAACACCAACAAGTCAACAAATATAAGTAAGTCAAACATAGTCAATTCAAGTCAAGATAAATAAGCTAATATCAAAAATAGAAATTACAGTTTCCCTGGTCCACTCAAGGAACCGTCACTCCATTACATACCTTGTAACCCGTACATACATGCTAAGGGTTATATACCGTCCATGTACCAAAACCCCAGACATGAATGTCTATAATCCATAATCAAAGCATAACCTGTGAGAACAACCCAAATACCGAAACATTCCATAATTCACAATATAAGGCGGGCGAAGTCATGAAGAAAGTAAACAATTAACACACCCATAAGCATACATTAACCAATCACACTACAAGATAGTTAATATGTACATATAATAAAAGTTGGATTAATTACACCACCATCGCCTACCTCGAACCAAGCTTGCACAACTCTAAGCGGGAGCTTTACCTTTCCGTGCCCCTTTCGCCTGTTTGTAGTCTAAAACATATATAAAAAATACCGTAATAACCAAATGACCGAATATGGCAGGATTTATAACTCACCCCCAGCCCCCTAAGGTCAGTTCATGATAATTCCCTTATCGTTCTAGGGCTATTTTCCTTGTAATTCACCTAAAACTACTGATTTCATGAAGTGTTTAGTGAATTAATGGAATGCAAGGCTAATTTCATGGTTAATAAACAAAGCCCATTAACCTAATGTTTATTTTAACCAATTACACCAGTAATCATCCAAATATTCTCCCTAAAACCCTCCCCGAACTCCGTAATTTAAGGATTCTAAGGATTAGTAAGTAATTATAAGTTAAAGAGAATGAAATCCTTACCTTCACAAAGTTAAATGGAGGAAAACCGATTATTTTTACCCTAAATCACCCTTTTCTTGTCCCAAAATGAGTTTAGAAAATATAAACTATTTTGGGGGGAAAATCCCATTAAACTACGGTTTCTACCTCTATAGCGGTACCAGACCGCTATAGCGGTAATTTTTCTGCTATAGCGGTGACCGCTATAACGGTGTGCCAACTGCTATTGCAGTGTCGATGAGACAGTAAACCCATCGTCACCCAAAATTCCCACTTTTTTCAACACACTTTGATCCTGGGACATTCGAAATGATGCCCTTTATGCTAAAGTCAATTTCGGGAGTTCTACTAAGCCAAATTTTATTTCGTAAGCTCTTTATCACCTTAGATAACTAGGAATTAACACCATACCCACTGAACTGGTCTAAAAAATTTCTAGATTTCCCTAGACTACCCCTTTCCCCTAAACATGGTGAACCTAGCCTAGCCTAAATTTTCTAACTTCCAAATCGGAAAGAGTTTAGACACGAAATTTTAAATGTAGGACTTACACATAATGACAAAGTGGTTCATTAAAACAGATACCAATTTACCCATAGTTCATCCCTGAATGATCAAATGAGAAAAATTAGGCCAAAATGAGAAATGAGAAGAGTACATGTGCCCTCAAATAGTTGAGGGTACTTATCCCTTATGTCCTTGTTGGTTTTCCAAGTGGCTTCTTCAACCGAACGATGCTTCCATTGAAAATTCACCTAATGAATTTACTTCATCCTCAACTTATGAACGTCACGATCTAGAATCTATACAGGTTCCTCTTCATAAGCCAAATTCTTATCCAAAAGCACCGAATCCCATTTAATAATGTAGTCCCCATCTTTATGGTACAGTTTCAACATAGAAACATGAAATATTGGATGAACCCCCGACAAAGCCGGCAGTAGAGTTAACATATACGCCACCAGACCCTCTTTCTTAAGAACCTCGAAGGGACAAATATATCAAGGGCTGAGCTTGCCCTTTTTACTAAACCTCATGACTCTCTTCATGGGAGACACCTTGAGCAGCACTTGCTCCCCAGCCTTGAAGTATATGTACCTTACCTTTTGGTCCACATAATCTTTTTGTCTACTTTGGCCAGCTAACATCTTAGTTTGAATAAACTTCACCTTTTCTTGACCCTCCTTTACTAAGTTGGTTCCCAAAGGTTTGACATCACCCGCCTTAAACCACCCAATAGATGACCTGCACTTTCTCTTATAGATTGCCTCGAACAAGGCCATATCAATGCTAGAGTGATAATTGTTGTTGTATGAAAACTCACAAAACAAAAGGAACTAGTCCCAATGACCACCAAAATCAATCATGCAGGCTCTCAACATATCCTCTAGCACCTAAATTATCCGCTTTGACTGACAAGATTTAGAAGTATACTTCACATCCCTGTCTGAAATGATAGAAAATGGTACCCCATGAAGTTTGATGATCTCCTTGACTTATATTTTTGTCAACTACTGAGAGCCGTAATCTACTCGAACTGGCAAGAAATGAGCTTCTTTCGTCAGTCGATCAACTGTCACCCAAATAGAGTCTTACTTCCCCAATGTCCTAGATAGGCCCACCACAAAGTCCATAGTAATATACTCCCACTTCCACATAGGTATAGGCATTCTCTGTAGTAATCCAGCAGGACTTTGATGTTCATACTTTACCTGCCGACAGTTATGACACTTGGACACGTAATCCACTATGCCCCTCTTCATCCCTGACCACCAAGAATGTTGTGTCAAGTCGAGGTACATCTTGGTCGTGCCTGGATGAATATAATAACGTGAGCCATGGGCCTTTGAAAGTTTATCACTGATCAAGTCACAAACCTGAGGAACACATAACCTTCCTTTAAACCACAACATCCCTCCATCATCGAGAGTGGTGTATTCCCCCTCCACGTTCACTACCTTGTTTCAGAGTGCATTCAACTTCTTATCCTCAAACTATTTGGCCTTAATCTATGCCACAAATATTAATTTTACCTCCACACTAGCCAATATTCTACGCCTGTCTGAGACCCCAAACTGCATGCTCAAAGATGCTAGAGTCTGAAACTCTTTAGCCAATGGTCTTTTAGGCACTCTCAAGAATGACAAGCTGCCCATACTTACGGCCTTTCGGCTCAATGTGTCTGCCACCACATTGGCCTTACTCGAATGATATTGAATAGTCACATCATAGTCCTTTAAAAATTCCATCCACTGTCTCTGCCTTAAGTTCAAATCATTTTGGGTAAACACATTTTGCAGACTACGATGGTCCGTGAAGACCTCACACTTGACCCCACAAAGATAGTGTCTCCAAATATTCAAAGCAAAGACTACCGCTGTCAACTCTAAATCATGGGTTGGGTAATTCCTCTCATGAGGCTTCAACTGCCTCAAAGCATATGCAATCACATTCTTATCCTGCATCAATATAGCACCCAAACCCAAAAGTGAAGCATTACAAAACACAATGAAATCCTTACCTTTAATCGGCAGCGAAAGAATAGGCATTGTATTCAAAAGTGTCTTGAGCTATTGAAAGCTCTCCTTGCACTGGTCTAACCAAACAAATGGCACCTCCTTTTGATTCAACCTTGTCAAGTGAGTTGCAATAGCTGCAAAGTTCTTGACAAACTTATGGTAATAACTGGTAAGACCCACAAAGCTTATCATCTCGGTCACTGAACTTGGTCTAATCCAACTCATAACTGCTTTAATTTTCTTAGGGTCCACCATCACTCCCTTCTTTGAAACCACGTTCTCCAAGAAGCCAACCAAAGACAACCAAAATTCATATTTGGAGAACTTAGAAAACAACCGTCTTTTCCTCAGAATTCCCAAAACTATTCGGAGACGGCCTGCATGCTCTGCCTTAGTTTTGGAGTACACAAGAGTATCATCAATAAACACAATCACTAAAGAATCTAGAAAAGATTTAAAGATGTCATTCATCAAACTCATGAAAGCAGAAGGTGCATTAGTCGATCCAAAAGACATTACTAGAAACTCATAATGACCATACCGAGTTCTAAAGGCTGTCTTTGGAATTTTCTCTGGTTGAATTTTTAACTGATGATAATCTGACTGTAAATCAATATTTAAGAAAACTGTTGCACCCTATAGCTGAATAAACAAGTCATCTATGTGAGGCAAAGGATATTTATTTTGGATGGTGGCCTTATTCAACTGCATGTAATTGATACACATCTTCTTTCTACTATCCTTCTTCTTGACAAAAAGAATCAGAGCACCCCAAGGTAAAGCACTTGGACGAATGTAACCCTTGTCAAGTAGTTCCTGCAATTGAGTTTTGAGTTCCCTCAACTCTGCAGGAGACATTCGATAAGGTGGAATAGATATAGGGTGAGTGCCCGGCTCTAAGTCAATACAAAAGTTAATATCCTTATCTGGAGGCATACCTGGTAAATCTGAAGGGAACACATCCTTGAACTCAAAAACTACCGAAACTGACTCAATAGAAGGGGACCCTGTACCCACTTCCCGAAGATGAGCTAGAAATGTTGAAAACCCCTTCCCCACTAGAGTCCTATCCCAGACATATGATATAATCCTTATGGTTTGGCCTTATACACTCCCTCCCACTCTAGTTCCTTTATCCCATGCATAACTAGAGTCACTATTTTGGCATTACAATTTAAAACAGCATGATACAGAGATAACTAGGTCATTCCCAAGATTACATCAAAGTACAACATATCCAAGATAATTAAGTCTACCCAAGTTGTGAAACCCACAAAAAAAATAGGACAAGAATGATAAACATGGGTAACTGCTACAGACTTCCTAAATGGAGTCGACATATGCACATGATGGTCAAGAATATCACAAACCAGACTCAAACCCATAGCAAACTAAACAGACACATAAGAATAAGTGGACCTTGGATCAAATAAAATAGAATTCATCTGATCACAGACAAAAATAGTACCTGTGATCACTGCGTCAGAAGCCTCAGCATCAGTTTTTCCCAAAAATACATAATAATGGGCCAGGTCATCAATCTTATCTAACTCTCTACTTTACTGTGCACCTACATCGCCGTTACCACGACCACCTGCCTAGTTTCCCCATCCACCCCATAGATAACCCCTGCCATTACCCCATTTTCTATCTACTGGAACCACTGCCCGAGCCTGATGCTGAGTCTGGCCATTCGTCTGTCTCACCGGACACTCCCTCTTAAAATGACTAATAGGACCACAATGATAACATCCACAATCCAGAGAAGTACGACTATCAGAAGAAGAAGAAGCCCCTTAGCCTAAATAACCTGAGTCTGAGAAGGTCCTTTAGCTTGTACCACAATAGAAGCTGGCCCTTAGAATAAGATCCACTAAAATTCCCAACATTTTGAGACTTCTTGGCTAATATCTTAGCCTGTCCCGGCTGCGCCACACCTTCTAACTTTTTCACATAGTCTGACACATCATTAAACCCCTTTCCAGTAGAAGTCATCTGCACAGTCAAAACCTGAAGATCATAATTTAAGCCCTTAAAAAAGAGACGAATCCTCTATTCCTCAGTGGTCAACATCGGAGTATTATAGTGCGATAAAGCATGAAACTTTACTTTATAAGCCGTAATATTCATATCACCCAGTTCCAAAGCCAAAAACTCATTTTTTTTACAATCACGGAGGGCACGGGGTACATAATTATCCAAAAATAGAGCATGAAATAGCTCCCAAGTCAAAGGAGGCAAAACAGGTGACAGACATTCAACATATTCCCTCCACCACTGCTTAGTATCCTTTTTCAGTAGAAAAGTCACAAACTCAACTCCATGTTGCTTCACAATACCTATCTTGTGCAACCTTGATCTAAGGCGTATTTATATGCCTTATTGCCGAATTTAACCCATGTTTATCTTAGTTTTGAGAGCAATAAGTATGTATTTTGTATTGTTTTGATGGAATATGTGATATTGCCCTAACAAATGTGTTTAGACCCTTGTAGGTGGAACTTATTACTATTTGGAGCATTTTTAGCGTGGAAAGCTAGGCTTGAAGGAGCTACGAGCAAAGGATATTAAAGATAGGAGGCAATATAAATATTTGAAATTGAAGAATCCAACCAAATCTTCTAAGAAAAGTCAACGAAAGGAAGAAAATATCAGTCTAAGGGCCTGGAGCGCCAAGGGGCGTGCCGGGCCGCTTTTGGCACAATTTATACTCAAGTGGGAAGTAGGGGGGTACGCCCAAGGGCGTTCCAGGCCGCTCAGGCGCACCTGTTCAGAGGTAAAAATTTGCCTTAGTCCCAGGCGCGCCCAAGGGTGTGCCGGGCCTCTTTTTGGCAAATTTTTGCCCCGAGTTCTTGTCTATAAATAGGGATTTTGGGTTATTTTATCATTGTTCCATCATTACTAGACTACTTTGGGCATTTTTTGGCATTGAAATCAGGTTTCATTCTTCTTCTTTTCAGTTTTTATTTCTTTTTATGGTATTTTATCACTTTATGATGTTAATTAAAGTTATGAGTGGCTAAAATCCCTCATTTTTGGGGTTGAGGCTATGAACATGAATCTCTTGAGTTAAATTTTTTTGGTTTTTGCTGAAGGCATTAGAATTGGGTAAATCTATCACCGCTCAATGATGTAGTTAGGTTTCCAATTTCTAGTAGAAGGTTATTGTTTGGAGACGAATATAATTGTAACATTAACCTCGTGATCAATAACCAAGAAAAATGACTCAAATTGCTTGAATCAGCAACATTTATGCTCAAGAGATGATGTTCGGAGTGCCTTGACCCTGGGAATTTACTTTTTATTGACTTTTAAATCATATTTGCGAGAACTGAAGTTATGTTTGCGAAGATAGTAGTTCATAGTCCCCAATCATTTAATTTTTAGTAGCAAATCCCTCTTCCTTTTCGCAACACTAGTTTTCAATTACTGTTTGACGTCTAAAATTAATTTAATTTACGAAAGTCCCTTGGGTTCGATACCCAGCTCTTTTAAAGGAGCCATTATATTACTTGAATGATCATGTACTTTTGCGTGTATAGCTGAGTCGCAACAAGTTTTTGGCGCCGTTGTCGGGGACTTTCAAATAGATAGATTTCAATTATTGACGTTTTTACTCTAATTTTCAGCTAAGTGTTGACAACGTGATCTTAGATATCCTATTTTACAGGCTTACTTCATCTGAACGCTTGAAAGGAATAAAGATTTGGTAACCCCACAGTCTGAACTTGAGAGATACTTCCAAAGATTGAGGAAAGAGGCTGCAGATTACCCAATCCAGCAGTTTGAACTGGCGGACGAAGGCATACGCGGTGATCCCATAAGAATTGAAGACCCAGTTGTGGACAGACGTGAGCAGGTAATGATGGCAGCTAGGACAGTTCGCAATGTGGCAATCCCACTCGCTACTATTGTGACCTGCAGTATTCAAAAATCGGCAGCTGGAGGTAGATTTGAGCTTAAACAAAACATGGTGCAACTCTTACACTCAAGTGGATAGTTTATAGGTCTTGCTCATGAGGACCCGCAGAGGCATATTCGAAATTTTCTGGAGATCAGTGACACATATATTTCTGCAGGTGTGTCTTCGAATTATGTGAGACTAACTTTGCTCCCCTTTTCTCTGTTGGGGGAAGCAAGGAGGTGGTTAGATGCAGAGCCGGCGAAATCTATCACTACTTGGGATGATCTTGCTCGAAAATTGTTGATAAGGTTCTTTCCGTCTAAAAATATAGCAAAGTTAAGAAGTGAGATATTGAGTTTCAGACAGAGAGATGATGAGAATTTGTACCAAGCCTGGAACCGATTCAAATCCATGATGAGGGATTATCCCCATCACCACCAAGCTAATGAAGTGTTGGTGCATACTTTTATTGAGGCTCTCGACCCCAACACTAAAATTCTACTTGATTCAGTTGCAGGTGGACAAGCTTTAGAGAAGACGTACGATGAATTATATGCTTTGTTGAATCATATTTCGCAGGGAAATCCAGACTGGCATGGTGATAATTCTAGGAATTGTACAAAGAAGGTTACTGGGAAACCTGATGTGGATGCAGTCACGACATTATCTGCCCAAATTTCAGCTATGCAAAGCATGATGAACAATCACTTCAGCAGTTTGAATTTGGGGCAACAACAAGCTCTCGTAAATGCAGTACAACAACAAGTTTCTGTAGTGTGTGGTGTATGCAGAAACGGGGACCATACCAGCTAGTTGTGCAATGCAAATTCAAATTTCGTGAATTTTATGGGTAATGCCCAAAGAGGAGTTGGAGCACAGAATTATGGAAATACTTATAATGTTGGGTGAAAAAATCACCCGAACTTATCTTAGGGAGGTCATCAGAATCAATATAGACCTCAAGGATATGCACCACAATACAACCAACAACAGGGTCAAGGCAATCAAGTGGGTGCTAAGCCAGGAGATATGAGCATGGAAGATATGTTGAAGCAGATTATGGCAGAGCAAGGTAAGCTGGTAGCAGATGTGAGGAACAATCAGTTGGCTACTCAAAATTTGGAAAAGCAAAGTGGTCAGTTAGCAAATGCATAGAATACAAGGCCTCAAGGAGGTCTTCCAAGTGATACCGATCCAAACTTGAAGCAGGTGAATGCTATTGTTACTCGTGGTGGTAAGCATTTAAAGGATATAGCTCCACCAGAAAAAGCATTGGAGCCGAAAGAAGTTGTGGTTGAAGACGAACAAGTTGAGTCTGCCAAAAGCTCCAAAGATGATAAAGTGATCCATAGTGTAAAGTTGCCTCCTCCTTTTACCCAGAAGTTCAAGAAGAAGAAGGAATACGAATGCTAAGACGAATGCTTTTGTAAGTCCATTGAACTACTTAAACAAGTTCACATTAATTTGCCTCTTATGGATATCTTGCAGGATATTCCAAAGTATGCTAAGTTTGTGAAGGATATTATAGCAAACAAGAGTAGATTGACTGAGTATGCCACAGTTACACTAACTGAGGAGTGTAGCTCTCACATTCAAACCATTTAACCACCAAGCTGAAGGATCCTGGAAGCTTCACTGTAAAAATTACTCTGGGAGATCGTGTTTGTGCTCGTGGGTTACGCAATTTGGGGGCTAGTATAAATCTGATGCCCACTTCAGTTTTCAAGGAGTTGGGTTTGGGTCGTCCTAAACCTACTACTATTATTTTGCAGCTTGTAGACCGATCCATGACTAGACCTGATGGTATTGTTGAGGATGTTCTGGTTCAAGTAGGGTCGTTGATCTTTTCAGTTGATTTTGTGGTACTAAATTTTGAGCCTGACCCGGAAGTCCCATTTATTTTGGGGCGTCCATTTCTGGCCACAGGAGGTGCGATCATTTTATAGCAGCAGGGAAACAAACTATGTGAGCTCATGATAAAGTTGAGGTTTTTGATATTTATAGGGCTTTGAAGCTACCAGAAATTTATGAGAACTTGTCAGCTATTACAGCTATAGATTTGGCGGCTGAAAACATCCAAACTTTGTCTACTGATCCATTAGAAAATTTTTTGATGGGGCAAGATATTTTTGGTGATGCGGAGGCTATTGATATGGTACAGGTTCTTGATCTTATGGGTATCTATGCTAAAGAGGGTGGATGGGAACCTTTAAATCATCCACTCGGTCCTCTAACCAAGCCATCAATTGAGGAAAAACCGAAGCTTGAATTGAAAGAACTTTCGTTTCATCTTCAATATGCTTTCCTAGGTGATAATGATACCCTTCCTATTATTCTTGCAGCAAATTTATCAAGGGAACAAGTTGAAGCAGCATTGGTGATACTCAAATGAAGAAAGAAGGCTATTGGTTGGCATATATCTGACATCGATGGTATTAATCCGGGTTTGTGTATGCTTAAAATTTACATGGAGGAAGGTCATAAGCCGAGTGTGCAACACCAACGACGATTGAATCCAGTAATGAAAGAAGTTGTAAGGAAAGAGGTAATTAAGTGGTTAGATTCAGGCATTGTCTACCCTATCTCTGACAGTACATAGCGGAGTCCAGTACAGTGTGTCCCAAAAAAGGGTGGTATGACGGTGATCACGAATGATAATAATGAGTTGATTCCTACAAGAGCTGTTACTGGGTGGCGTATTTTCATGGATTATCGAAAACTAAATGATGCTACGAGGAAAGACCATTATCCAATCCCTTTTACTGATCAGATGTTTGATTGTTTAGCCGGGCAGGAATATTATTTCTTTCTTGATGGGTATTCCCTGTATAATCAAATTGCGATAGATCCTCAAGATCAAGAGAAGATTACATTCACATGCCCTTACGACATTTACACTTTCAAGCGTATGCCCTTTGGATTGTGTAACGCACCGGCTACTTTTTAGCATTGCATGATGGCTATTTTCTATGAAATGGTGGAGGAGTTTGTAGAGATTTTTATGGATGATTTTTCAGTCTTTGGTAACTCTTTCGAGGTATGTTTGCAAAACCTTGATAGAGTCCTTGCTCGGTGTGAAGAAACTAATCTTGTTCTCAATTGGGAAAAATGCCATTTTCTTGTGACGGAAGGTATAGTTCTTGGACATAAAGTGTGAAAGCAGGGGCTCAAAGTTGTTAGAGCAAAGATTGAATTTATCGAGAAATTACCTCCACCTGTGTCGGTGAAAGGGGTACGTAGTTTCTTGGGACATGCTGGGTTCTACAGACGGTTCATTAAAGATTTTTCCAAGATTGCACGCCTCATGTGCACGCTCTTAGAAAAAGATGTTAAATTTGTATTTTGCGAGTCATGTGTGAAGGCATTTGAGGTTTTGAAGAAGAAGTTGGTGGAGGCACCTATCCTTATTTCTCCTGATTGGGCTTTACCATTTGAGCTCATGTGTGATGCAAGTGATGTTGCAGTGGGTGCGGTTCTTGGGCAGCAGAAGAACAAGATATTTCACTCTATTTATTATGTGAGCAAGACCCTTGATACAACCCAAGTGAATTATACGGTGACTGAAAAGGAGATGTTAGCTTTGATATACGCATTTGATAAATTTAGATCATATTTGGTGGGTACTAGCGTCATTGTATACACAGATCATGCTGCAATACGTTATTGGTTCAATAAAAAAGATGCTAAGTCACGGTTGATTAGATGGATCTTATTGTTACAAGAGTTTGATTTGGAGATTAAAGATAGGAAGGGGTCAGAAAATCAGATTGCCGACCATATTTCTAGACTTGAAAGCTCGACACATGTAGTTGATGATGGGCGTATTTGTGAGGAATTTGCAGATGATCAATTATTAGTTTTGGGGGTTGATGAGTTGCCATGGTATGCAGACATTGTAAATCTATTGGTAAGTGGGTTGTTTCCTCCTGATTCGAGTCCTCAACAAAAGAAGAAGTTGTCATATAAGGCACGCTCTTATATTTGGGACGAGCCTTATTTATTCAAGCAAGGGCATTATACTTCTTATGAGGTATATTTTGGGCGACATCAAATTTTGGCATCGTTGCCGGGGAATACAGTTATGGAGTTGATTATTACTGGTTGGAGTTGATTGATTTTGCTTTTACATACTTTTGAGGGCATACACCGGTGTATGCCAAATACTAGAAGTCAAGTTAATCCCCTGATTCCGCTTGATCTTGAAATTGAAAGGACTCTGAGAGCTAATCGAAGAATGGTGAATACTGAAGGAGTTCAGGATGCAGGAGACATTCGTCACAGACCAATTCAACTAGTTGATCATGAAACAACAGATTAAACTACCGCTCGATTGACACGGGAAGAGCAAGCTAGGCAAGCTGCTCGGGAGCATTCATGAGTTTGAGATGGGAACAAGCTTCGGAGATATTAGATCGTGTCACTAAGACCAACCGAGGATGGCATACTCGAGAGGCAGATACGCCGGTTGGTACATATGCTATTGGAGCTTCAGTAGCTCAAAGGGCTTTGGATGAATCTGTGGCTCAAGAGGTCGCTCAGTTGAGGACAGAAATTGGTCTTCTGGCTAAATAGATAACGGCCAGAGATGCGGAAAAGGTGCATGCTGTAGGTACACAAGGTAAATCAGCTAGACATGATGATAGTGAGTTTGATGAAGAGGCGAAGTACCTAGATCGAGAAGTGGAGGGTTTTTGAGCCAAGAGCCAAGGGTCTAATCAATACTCTTAGAACTCAAGGCAAGGCAATCAAGGTTAAAACTATTATGGAGACAACTATAAAAAATTGGGATACAGAGATCGTGACTGGATACGAAAGGATGATTATAGAGAGAAGAATGGCCTTTGTGTACCACTATGAAGATGTGATGAGGAGTCTGAAAATTCAAGGATGGAGGCCCTTCTTGATAAACTTGTTACAATGTCAGAAAGCCAACAAAACTATCTAAAAGATATCAAGGCAGATATTTTAGGAATAATTCAGAAGGTATATTCCCATTTGACTACCATTAAACAATTGGAGCAACAGTTCGGGCAGATATCATTGGCACTGAATCAATGTCAGCCAGGCACCTTTCCAAGCAACACCGTCCAGAATTCGAAGAATGATGCTCATTGTATGGCGATCACAACAAAAAGTGGCATGACTCTGATAGAGGCACCCAATCAAGTTGAGGGTGTTCATGCTCCACTGAAAGAGCAGACTAAGGCCACGAAAAAAGTAAAGGAAGCCATAAAGAAGTATGTTCCATTCCCAAGTCTTCCTCCACCTTTCCCTCAACGTCTTAAGAAAACGGTGGATGAAAATAAAATTGTTAGTAGGGAGATCACGAAAGAGGTATAAAAGCCTCAAACTGGTGAAAATAAGGTAAATGCTAAAACTGAGAAAGAAAGGAAGCCCCACAAGTGCTATCCCCCATTCCTAGGCCTCCTCCTCCATTCCCTTAGCGATTGAAGAAGAAGAAGGAGGATGGAAAATTTCAGAAGCTTATGTCCATCTTGAAGCAACTTTCTATAAACATTCCTCTTGTTGAGGGGTTGGAGCAGATGCCAGGTTATGCGAAGTTCATGAAGGACTTGGTCACAAAGAAGAGAACTATTAGTTATGAGTCTGTTGATAATTTGCACCATTGTAGTGCAATTGCATCCCTTTCTCTTGTGCAAAAGAAAGATGATCCTGGTGCCTTCACAGTTCCATGCACAATTGGGCAGTTCACTTTGTCAGAACTTTGTGTGACCTAGGTGCGAGCATTAACTTGATGTCGCTGGCAGTATTTGAGAAATTAGGTTTGGGAGCCCCCGAGCCAACAAAGATATTGTTATTGATGGCGGATCGTACGATCAAGAAGCCTGTGGACATAGTATGTGATGTTTTGGTCAAGGTTAAAAACTTCATCTTTCCTGCTGACGTTGTTGTCTTGGACCGTAAGGTTGATTTTGAGATGCCCATAACTTTGGGAAGTCCATTTTTAGCCACCGGCAGAGCATTAGTAGATATGGAGCGGGGTGAGCTAAAATTCAGGTTGGATAATAAGAAAGTCACATTCAATGTTTGCAGAAGTATGAAGCAGCCAAAGAACATGAGGGTGATTTCAGAAATAAATATTTTCGATGACCCTAGAGGAGAACCCAGTGGGGATCTTGATGAAGTCGGAGTAATCAAGATACATGTCGCGTTCCGCGACGTTAAATCAAGCACTGCTTGGGAGGCAACCCAAGGTGTCTTACTATTCCTACATTTGTTTTGATTTTTGATTTTGATCTACATTAGACCCATGCACCTAGGGTGCCACAGGTATGTTCCTAACTCCTTTGTTTTATTTCGGTCTAATGCATTGGTGACAATGCATGATTATAAGTTGAAGGTGTGAGATACTTGTAGGCCTATATGTCCTCTTAGGGGTTTTTGTTGCCGTGTTTCTATTCCCTCAAGTGATATCACAGTAGAACCAACATGTTTAGGATGTTATTTATAGTATTTATGTGTTTATTGCTAAATTAGGAGAAAAATAAGGGAACTGTAGTGCAGTCCAGTTTAGAAACATTTTATGCTTTTTGATTAATAAGGATACCCCTCCTGAAAATTTTTGTTGTTTTTAAAGTGTGTGTGTGTAGCATGTTAGTTTATGACATCTATTGTATCTTGATATGGCACTAGGATTATAGGCAAATAACTGTAGCTAGCATTGCATGAACCGGATAGGTAGTAGTTGATAATACAGCCCTGTGATATGTGTGTGTGAGGTCACTACTTAGTTCACTTTGTGTGTGCAATCCAGAACTTGCCCGGTTAGTCGTGCCTAGATTTGAGGATAGGGGATTAGGAAAGGATCATAGGCTAATGTTGAATAAGTCCACTTTTTAGCCTAAATGCCTAACCAAATGAATAAGTATCCTTTGATCCCGACTTGAGCCGTAATTGACCTATTTCTTTCATTAGCATATTCACCTTCCCATTTTGACTTACATGAACCTGTCTTGACCCTGGTCCCTCCTTGGACACTGTGTAACTCAACTCAGGCAAATCGACTAAGTTGAGGGTGGCTATTATAGGGGTGCATAGATTGAGTTGGGTATGAAGAAGAAGTTAATAAAATAAAAAGGGAAAACAGGTTTGGGTGTAAAGGAAAAAAATAAAGTGAAAAGAAGAGAAATTGTAAAGAAAGAGAAAAAAAAGAGTTGTGTTGTGAAGTTTGAGAAAAATAACACCCAAAATCTGAAAATAAAAAAAAGGCGAATAAGGGAGAAATGAGAAAGGTTGAAAGTTGGAGCCAAGAATAGTGTAGTATCAAGGAGGGTTGAGTCACCATACCCATATGTACCATACCCGTCCCTAA
The DNA here is from genome assembly GCA_031232105.1 of Capsicum rhomboideum. Classification (NCBI taxonomy): domain Eukaryota; kingdom Viridiplantae; phylum Streptophyta; class Magnoliopsida; order Solanales; family Solanaceae; genus Capsicum; species Capsicum rhomboideum. The sequence continues at coordinate 27,565,033 of CP124719.1, read as the reverse complement.
GCCTACATTACAAGCCGAGTAAAGTCCTATAGTGATCCTAGTCCAATTGTCCAAAAACTAAGGCATAGGAAATAAGGGCAAGCCTATGGTGTTTCATGCACACTGTTTTAACTTCTTTGTGAGAGTGAGTGTTTTGACCTCGTCCCTACTTTGATATTCATTAGTATACTGTGAGTGGATGGGACTTCTTTGATTGTGAGAGTACATGGGTTGCATTGTTAGCTGCTAGTTGTTTGAAAAATGTCGTTTGTATATTTGTTTAGTTGTTTGTGCATAATCTGGTGCCATCACTTGATCCTTTATGTGTCATGATAACATGCTGCCTATATACACAGTGTGGTTTTGATTTGTAAATAGGAGGGGTCGAAAAAGTTTTGTTCCAAAGGCAATGTGTCACGCCCCGAATCCCATCGAGACATGATTGGCATCCGTAGCTGATAAGGCCCGAGAGAACCAACGTTTGCCTATGTTCATTCGTATGCATATCTTCGTACGAACCTTATTAAACCTTATGCAACTATACGGAAAACTTGAACATGGAAACATATGCTATACATATATTTATTTAGGAAACTTGGCCGTTGAGGCCATTAAGTCAAAACAGACATTCGTTTCTACATACTCGTCTCTTACATCAATATACCCACATATGTCTACAAAAGCCTCTAACAGATGCATCAACAAGACCAACTTACAGTCGGGACAAGTCCCCGCTTTATACAATTTATATAACATCACAACAAATATACACCTATGACTCAAGGGGCTCCGAACCAACTGGAGCTCACCAAATAGCTGCAAATGATCCCCAGTCTAAAGAGGAAGTCTACTAATGCCTGCACCTGCAACATGTAAGGTAATTCCCCCGAGGGGGTCAGTACGAAGAATGTACTGAATATGTAAGGCTCATAAGAAATTCATCATACATAATAACAAAAATACTAGAATCAATATAAGGAAACAGAAATGTGAATAAACTCCCTTTCCGTATGTGGGAAACCATGTATATTACGTTCTTTACTCCTGTTGTCTTCATCTTTTATTCATCTTTATTGTTCTACCCATGCTAGGCTATTATGTCGCCCCTGGGATGAGATTAACCCATGCTAGGTGCTTTGACCCCTGGGATGTTATGTGAACCCATGCTAGGCTTTCGTGTCGCCCCTGGGATATCATTAACCCATGCTAGGCTTATCGCCCCTGGGATGTTATATTAACCCATGCTAGGCTTTCGTGTCGCCCCTGGGATGTACCATCATAACCCATGCTAGGCTTTTATATCTCCCCTGGGATGTATCGGGATCGACCCATGCTAGGCTTTTCTGTCTCCCCTGGGATTCCACCCGTGTTATTGGGATCGACCCATGCTAGGTATTTTAACCCCTGGGATACCACCCATAATTACTTATTAATTATACACCTCTTACTTCTCTTGTTATTCTTACTTCCATTCTTAAGAGTGATTGAGATATTGAAGATCATGACATAATAGGAATCACACATATATATTTTACTTCTTCACTCTTGCTTCATGAGATTGACATCTTCACTTATGAGGAATAGATATATTAGCTTGCACATCACCTCTCTTGTTACTCTTATGAGATCTTATGAGATTGGTACTTCTACTTGTGAAAGATTGATACAAAGATAATCATCATAATTGAGGACTTGGAACATGTCATGATTGGAAAATACTATTCAAGAATAAATAGGTTCTCTTATGTTATTACTCTCTTGAGATCATTCATTTAGGAATGATAACGTTATGACATTTTTGGAACTTCACTCAATGAACAAGAGACAAAAGAATCATCATGCATTTGAGAATAGGACACATATGAATAACAATATACGTCAACCTGAATTTGAGATACTTCAAACCTCTCGGAATTGAAACAAGTCCAATGTCAATGTGAACAACATGTTGCAGAAGGATATGGAAAAAGGAACCTCACATACCTTGTATTCTTATAAGAATACACAATCTTAGACATGCATACAATATTCCTGCTCCTTCCTTATGTTTCGCTCTACAACACAAGTTTATAACGAAACCAACATTAACCACCAATTACCCTATAATGGCATACAACAACAATAAGTCACATGTTTAGCTTTAACATGTCCTTTCCCCCTTAACAAAACCATTGATAAAATCATTATTCCAAAAATCCTCCAATATTCCCAACATTGACAAATACATGATAATCAATACATTCCACCACAACACTTCCCCTTTACACTTTCTTATCCACACCACATCACAAACAATCCATCAATTCACCTTAATACACTTCATAGCACAAATTGGCCAAAATCCCACAATTTGCACTTATAGAAAATAACAAATTTAATAACAAAAATAACACCATAGACTTTCATATTTTATCCATACCATGATCTTTCATCAAAGGCACAAGTCCAAATTCAAGCTCAAATCCCATGGATCACAAATCTTATACAAAAGCACAAAGTGCCATGTCCAACATTTCAACCATAAAAAACATGATATACATATTCTCTCATGCTTATAATATGTTAAAGTACAATAATATTCACTTACCCAAGCTTGAAAGATGATGATCTTGCTCCAAGAAGTGCCTTAGGGTTTTGAAAGCCAAAGAGATGTTCTTGGGAAATTTCTAGAAAAAGATAGAAAAAGCATGTGTGTTTCTCTTCAATAAAAATCAGCATTTTGCCCCTTTATATAGGCCCTTAAGTTCCCTCCTTATTCACTCTTTAGCATTAAATGTTGGGTTCTAGAAGGTCTTGCAAGAATGGGTCATTTGACCCATTTTTTTTGGCCATGCTTTCTTTTCATTTTTGGGCCCTTTTTGGGCCCAATTCACTTAAACCGATAAAATCAATAATTTATCTTGTTTAAGTCATCTCATAGGTATTACAATAGTATTCCCACTCATGCCATTCATATCCGTAGCCTCAATCCAAAAACCAAGTGATTCTAGCCGCGTTTGGCTTATTTTGACTATAGGGGTAAAATCGTCATTTTGGCCCCAAATTCGTTCTCGAGTAATTTTATCATACCAATATAATATGTCATTCATTTCATGTATATACTCTTGGTTGTATAAGAAACGTAGCAAAAATCGGCTCGGTAAGACCCCGGATACCCTTGGGACTTAGAAATTTCCAACTTTCGAAAAAGTGGAAAACCCAAGGTGGCACGCTCCTGGGCGCGCCAACCTACTGCTTCTGGGCTAAAAATTTTAGCCCAGAGTGGCGTGGCACGGTCCCAAACACACCCCTCCTTAAAATTTTCGAAAATGCCATTTTTCGACTTCTCTTCGCGGGTTTGGTTAGATACTTCAAGTCCTATTATTTAACTCACTTCTTACCCTTATTATACTTTGTTTAGAGGTATTCTTAGCCTCATTTTGAACCCCAGAAATGTGCAATGGAAATTGAAAAACACCTTCTATGCAAGTTTAACCACATAACAAGAGCAAAATTCACTTAGCTCACCAATAGCATTACCAAATGCATACTTGTAGCTCTCGATACCTAAGTACATATCATTTAATGTCGTCAAGTAGGGTTGGGAATGTACGGGGTGTTACACAATGAGTCGACTTTCATTGGTCCCGTAGGTTTCTCTTAGGCAAGCATCGTATATATGTGTTTTTGTTTTGTTCGCCTGAGGATATGCAAACGTTCTAAGTTGAGGGTGTTGATACGTCATGGTTACATGGAACTTTCGATGCTTAAAACAAGGAAAATATGCAATAACTTGGGTGTATTTGGTTGGTATGATGTGGTTTCTGTCCTACTTTGCAGGAAAACAGGTTTTTGAAGGCATGATGATCAAAAAGGAAGAATCAAGCCCGAGAACGAAATGTCGGAAGATGAAAGAACAAAAATCTGCTCCAGAGTGGGAATCAAGACACCACTCACGTGTCATGAGCGCCACTCACGTGACGTGAGCGCCACTCACGTGACATGAGTGGTACCATGGGTCCACTCCAGTGTGAAAAATTGTCTGATTTCCACGCCAGGCATCCACGTGGCATGGGTCCACCTACATGACGTGGAAAGGTGGCATGAATCAAATTCTGAAGACGTCTAATTGAGTTTGATTTCCACGACATCAACCTACGTGGCGTGACTTGGTTCCACGACACCAAGTCATGACACCATGAAAGATGCCAACTCTGTTCTCCTATTTTGCTTAGGATAGAATTAGCTTTGTATCTATAAATACCCCTGTATAGTCCTATATGCGAGGGGGATTGAGAGGAGTCATTAAATTGTTTGGAGAGCTATTTTACATTGTTTTGGAGTTCAAAAACAAATTCTTGGTTTTGTAGTACAAACCCTAATTCGAATTTTATTGATAATTCAGATTTTAGTTTTTCTTCATTGTTGTGAGATCATAATTATGCTTTCATCTCTAAATTCTTCTTGTTTTCTTACAATTATGAGCAACTAAACCCATCAACTACGGTTGTGTGAACCATGAGGAATTAACAAAACTGGTTAAGTTCAAGGCAATTCTGTACCGCTGTGTATGCATGTATTGTTGTTTCCTTTGTTGTGATTGCTCTTCTAACGGTTGTAAACGTTAGAAACTCTCCTGTATTCTAGACTTGCTCGAGAGAGAGGTAGATATTGGGAAAAGGAGATAACAATAGATATTTGAACTATCAACCTTCACCTAATAACCTGAGCCTTATCGGGAATGGTTATCTGAGATCCAGGACAAGGGTTAGTAGTGCGACACTCGAAGACCAAGAGGAGAAGAGTGAAATTCATCTAACCAAGGTCGAGAGACGTTTAGATGAACATATCTTGTTAGATTTTGCATGCCACATAGTGGGACAATTTTGTTAGCACAAGTAATTGGTGGAGTAAAGGAATTATTGGGGATCACAGTCCTAGTGTATCTCTTTTATTGTCTACAAACTCGATACGACCAAAAATTTTTACTGACACTTTTTATTCATAAAAAAACCCTAGTTTTTACTTCCCAATTGTCTCATCCGGTAATCTACTCAAACTTCGGCCTATTCCCTGTTGGATCGACCCCAACCTAGTTGGGTTCTATATTTGACAAGCGACCGCATTATACTTCTTAGGAGGCATATTTTGGGCGACATCATATTTTGGCACCGTTGTCGGGGAATACGGTTATAGAGTTGATTATTACTGGTTGGAGTTGAATGGTTTTGCTTTTACATACTTTTGAGGGCATACGCCGGTGTATGCCAAATACTAGGAGTCAAGGCAATCCTCTGATTCCACTTGATCTTGAAATTGAAAGGACTCTGAGAGCTAATCGAAGAATGGTGAATACTGAAGGAGTTCAAGATCCCGCAGTTACGGGAGACATTCGTCACCAACCTATTCAACCAGTTGGTCATGAAACAGCAGATTAAACTACCGCTCGATTGACACGGGAAGAGCAAGCTAGGTAAGCTGATTTTAGACAATCAGAAAGAGATAATCAAGCGATGCAAGAAGCAGTGCAGTGTTTGGTCGATGCTGAAGAGCGACAAAGAAGACTTAGAGAAATGCAGAGACCATATGTTCCTGTTTATGATGATCCTGAATAAGAGGATACAACTTATCTTTAACCTGTTGAGACTGGTGCCATCATTCTACCAGAATTACCTCCGGGCACTAAGTTTGACATTACTAGTGCCATGATCCATCTGCTAAACTTGAAGGGTGTGTTCGTGGGTCTTTCTTCTGATGATCCAAACATGCACGTAACGAATTTTGTAAGGGTCTGCACGTCGTACAATCTGCCTGTAGTTAACCAAAAGGCTATTCGGTTGAGGTTGTTTCCATTCTATCTAACAGGAGAAGCTACTTTATGGTTGGCTGAGTTGCCACGAGGTTCCATCACTACTTGGCAAGAATTGAGAAATCAATTTTTGGAAAGATTTTTCCCACCTTCCAAGATACTTCAGTTGAAGGACGAGATTTACAATACCAGACAAATTTAGTCTGAAGCACTCTATGAGACATGGCTAAGGTTCAAAAAGAAGTTGTAGAATATGCCAAATCACAAGATGAGTGGTAGGAATTTACTTGAAATCTTCTACAGGGCTTTGAATGTCAATACAATGGCGGTAGCAGATTCCATCACTGGTGGAGCATTCATGAATTTGAGATGGGAACAAGCTTTGGAGATATTAGATCGTGTCACTAAGGCCAACTGGGGATGGCATAATCGGGAGGCAGATATGCCGGCTGGCACATATGCTATTGGAGCTTCAGCAGCTCAAAGGGCTTTGGATGAATCTGTGGCTCAAGAGGTCGCTCAGTTAAGGACAGAAATTGGTCTTCTGGCTAAATAGATAGCAGCCAGAGTTATGAAAAAGGTGCATGTTGTAGGTGCACAAGGTAAATCGGCTAGACATGATGATAGTGAGTCTGATGAAGAGAAGAAGTACCTAGATTGAGAAGTGGCGGGTTTCCGAGCCAAGGGACAAGGATCTAATCTAGAAATTTGGAACTCAACGCAAGGGAATCAAGGTCGAAACTATTATGGAGACAACTACAACAAATTGGGATACAGAGCTCGAGAACGAGACCGTGACTGGATACAGAAGGATGATTATAGAGAGAAGAATGGCCTTTATGTACCACCAGGAAGATGTGATGAAGAGTCTGGAAATTCAAGGATGGGGGCCCTCCTTTATAAACTGGTTACAAGGTCAGAAAGCCAACAAAACTGTCTAAAAGAGATCAAGGCAGATATTTCAGGAATAAGTCAGAAGGTAGATTCCCATTCGACTGCCATTAAACAGTTGGGGTAACAGTTCGGGCAGATATCATTAGCACTGAATCAACGTCAGCCAGGCACCCTTCCAAGCAACATCGTCCAGAAACCAAAGAATGATACTCATTGTATGGCGATCATAACAAGAAGTGGCATGACTCTCATTGAGGCACCCAATCAAGTTGAGGGTGTTCATGCTCCACTGGAAGAGCAGACTAAGGCCACGAAAAAAAGTAAAGGAAGCCATAAAGAAGTATGTTCCATTCCTAAGTATTCCTCCACCTTTACCTCAATGTCTCAATAAAAAGGTGGATGAAAATAAAATTGTTAGTAGGGAGATCACGAAAGAGGTGGAAAAGCCTCAAACTGGTGAAAACAAGGTAAATGCTGAAATTGAGAAAGAAAAGAAAGTCCCACAAGTGTTGTCCCCCATTCCTAGGCCTCCTCCTCCATTCCCTCAGCGATTGAAGAAGAAGAAGGAGGATGGAAAATTTCAGAAGTTTATGTCCATCTTGAAGCAACGTTCTATAAACATTCCTCTTGTGGAGGCGTTGGAGCAGATGTCAGGTTATGCGAAGTTCATGAAGGACTTGGTCACAAAGAAGAGAACTGTTAGTTATGATTCTGTTGATAATTTGCACCATTGTATTGCAATTGCATCCTGTTCTCTTGTGCAAAAGATAGATGATCCTGGTGTCTTCACAGTTCCATGCACAATTGGGCAGTTCACTTTGTCAGAACTTTGTGTGACCTAGGTGCGAGCATTAACTTGATGCCGCTGGCAGTATTTGAGAAATTAGGTTTGGAGCCCCCGAGCCAACAAAGATGCTGTTATTGATGGCGGATTGTACGATCAAGAAGCCTGTGGACATAGTTTGTGATGTTTTGGTCAAGGTTGAAAACTTCATCTTTCCTGCTGACTTTGTTGTCTTGGGTTGTGAGGTTGATTTTGAGATGCACATAACTTTGGGAAGTCCATTTTAAGCCACCGGCAAAGCATTAGTAGATATGGAGCGGGGTGAGCTAAAATTCAGGCTGGATAATAAGAAAGTCACATTCAATGTTTGCAGAAGTATGAAGCAGCCAAAGAACATGAGGGTGATTTCAAAAATAAATATTTTCGATGACCCTGGAGGACAACCCAGTGGGGATCTTGATTAAGCCGGAGTAATCAAGATACATGTCGCGTTCCGCGACGTTAAATCAAGCGCTGCTTGGGAGGCAACCCAAGGTGTCTTACTATTCCTACATTTGTTTTGATTTTTGATTTTGATCTACATTAGACCCATGCACCTAGGGTGCCATAGGTATGTTCCTAACTCCCTTGTTTTATTTCGGTCTAATGCATTGGTGACAATGCATGATTATAAGTTGAAGGTGTGAGATACTTGTGGGCCTATACGTCCTCTTGGAGTTTTTTGTTGCCGTGTTTCTATTCCCTCAAGTGCTATCACAGTAGAACCAAAATGTTTAGGATGTTATTTATAGTATTTATGCGTTTATTGCTAAATTAAGAGAAAAATAAGGGAACTGTAGTGCAGTCCAGTTTAGAAACATTTTATGCTTTTTGATTAATAAGGATAGCCCTCCTGAAAATTTTTGTTGTTTTTAAAGTATGTGTGTGTGGCATGTTAGTTTATGATATCTATTGTATCTTGATATGGCACTAGGATTATAGGCAAATAACTGTAGCTAGCACTGCATGAACCGGATAGGTAGTAGTTGATAATACAGCCCTGTGATATGTGTGTGTGAGGTCACTACTTAGTTCACTTTGTGTGTGCAATCCAGAACTTGCCCGGTTAGTCTTGCCTAGATTTGAGGATAGGGGATTAGGAAAGGATCATAGGCCATTTTTGAATAAGTCCACTTTTTAGCCTCAAGGCCAAACCAATGAATAAGTATCCCTTGATCCCGACTTTGAGCCATAATTGACCTATTTCTTTCATTAGCCTATTCACCTTCCAATTTTGACTTACAATAAACCTGTCTTGGCCCTGGTCACTTCTTGGACACTATGTACCTCAACTCAGGCAAATCGCCTAAGTTGAGGGTGGCTATTATAGGGGTGCGTAGATTAAGTTGCGTATGAAGAAGAAGTTAATAAAAGAAAAAGGAAAAACAGGTTTGGGGGTGAAGGAAAAAAATAAAGTGAAAAGAAGAGAAATTGCAAAGAAAAAGAAAAAAAAAAGAGTTGTGTTGTGAAGTTTGAGAAAAACAACACCCAAAATCTAAAAATAAAAAAAAGGCGAATAAGGGAGAGTAAAAATGAGAAAGGTTGAAAGTTGGAGCCAAGAATAGAGTAGTTTCAAGAAGGGTTGAGTCACCATACCCATATGTACCATACTCGTCCCTAAGCCTATATTACAAGCCGAGTAAAGTCCTATAGTGATCCTATTCCAACTGTCCAAAAACTAAGGCGTAGAAAATAAGGGCAAGCCTATGGTATTTCATGCTCACTGTTTTAACTTCTTTGTGAGAGTTAGTGTTTTGACATCGTCCCTACTTTGATATTCATTAGTATACTGTGAGTGGATGGGACTTCTTTGATTGTGAGAGTACATGGGTTGCATTGTTAGCTGCTAGTTGTTCGAAAAATGTCATTTGAATATATGCTTAGTTGTTTGTGCATAATCTGGTGCCATCACTTGATCCCTTCTGTCTCATGATAATATGCTGCCTATATACACACTGTGGTTTTGATTTGCAAATAGGCGGGGTCGGAAACGTTTTGTGCCAAATGCAATGAGTCGAGTGTCATCGGCCCCGTAGGTTTCTCTTAGCCAAGCATTGTATATATGTGTTTTTGTTTTGTTCGCCTGAGGAAATGCAAATGTTCTAAGTTGAGGGTGTTGATACGTCATGGTTACATGGACCTTTCGATGCTTAAAACAAGGAAAATATGCAATAACTTGAGTGTATTTTGTTGGTATGATGTGGTTTATGTCCTACTTTGCAGGAAAATAGGTTTTTGAAGGCAAAATGATCAAAAAGAAAGAATCAAGCCCGAGAACGAAGTATCGGAAGATGAAAGAACAAAAATATGCACCGGAGTGGGAATCAAGACACCACTTACGTGCCGTGAGTGACACTCACGTGACGTGAGTGGCACCGTGGGTCCATTTCCAGTGTGAAAAATTACCTGATTTCCACGCCAGGCATCCACGTGGCGTGGGTCCACCGACGTGATGTGGAAAGGTGACATGACTCAACTTCTGAAGACGTCTAATAGAGCCTGATTTCCACGACATCAACCAACGTGGTGTGACTTGGTTCCACGACACCAAGTCACGACACCGTGAAAGTTGCCGACTCTGTTCTCCTATTTTGCTTTGGATAGGATTAGCTTTGTATCCATAAATACCCCTGTATAGTCCTATGTGCGAGGGGGATTAAGAGGAGTCATTACATTGTTTAGAGAGCTATTTTACACTGTTTTGGATATTATAAACATATTCTTGGTTTTGTAGTACAAACCCTAATTCGAGTTTTATTGATAACTCAGATTTTAGGTTTTCTTCATTGTTGTGAGATCATAATTATGATTTCATCTCTAAATTATTCTTGTGTTCTTACAATTATGAGCAGCTAAACCCATCATAAACTAGGGTTGTGTGAACCATGAGGAATTAACGAAACCGGTTAAGTGCAAACCAATTCTGTACCGCTGTGTATGCATGTATTGTTGTTTCCTTCGTTGTGATTGTTCTTCTAACGGTTGCAAACCTTAGAAACTCACTTGTATTCTAGACTTGCTCGAGACAGAGGTAGAGATTGGGGAAAGGAGATAACAATAGAGATTTGAATCTATCAACCTTCACCTAATAACCTGAGCCTTAGCGGGAATGGTTATCTGAGATCCAGGACAAGGGTTAGTAGTGCGACACTCGGAGACCGAGAGGAGAAGAGTGAAATTCGTTTAACCAAGGTCAAGAGAAGTTTAGACGAAAATATCTTGTCAGATTTTGCATGCCACATAGCGGGACGGTTTTGTTTGCACAAGTAATTGGTGGAGTTAAGGAATCATTGGGGATCACAATCCTACTGTATCTCTTTTATTGTCTACAAACTCGATATGACTCGCAACTGTTACTGAGGTGAAAATAAAATTGTTAGTAGGGAGATCACGAAAGAGGTGGAAAAGCCTCAAACTGGTGAAAACAAGGTAAATGCTGAAATTGAGAAAGAAAAGAAAGTCCCACAAGTGTTGTCCCCCATTCCTAGGCCTCCTCCTCCATTCCCTCAGCGATTGAAGAAGAAGAAGGAGGATGGAAAATTTCAGAAGTTTATGTCCATCTTGAAGCAACTTTCTATAAACATTCCTCTTGTGGAGGCATTGGAGCAGATGTCAGGTTATGCGAAGTTCATGAAATGTGTAGCATGTTAGTTTATGACATCTATTGTATCTTGATATGGCACTAGGATTATAGGCAAATAACTGTAGCTAGCATTGCATGAACCGGATAGGTAGTAGTTGATAATACAACCCTGTGATATGTGTGTGTGAGGTCACTACTTAGTTCACTTTGTGTGTGCAATCCAGAACTTGCCCAGTTAGTCTTGCCTAGATTTGAGGATACGGGATTAGGAAAGGATCATAGGCCATTTTTGAATAAGTCCACTTTTTAGCCTCAAGGCCAAACCAATGAATAAGTATCCCTTGATCCCGACTTTGAGCCATAATTGACCTATTTCTTTCATTAGCCTATTCACCTTCCAATTTTGACTTACAATAAACCTGTCTTGGCCCTGGTCACTTCTTGGACACTATGTACCTCAACTTAGGCAAATCGCCTAAGTTGAGGGTGGCTATTATAGGGGTGCGTAGATTGAGTTGCGTATGAAGAAGAAGTTAATAAAAGAAAAAGGGAAAAAAGGTTTGGGTGTGAAGACAAAAAATAAAGTGAAAAGAAGAGAAATTGCAAAGAAAAATAAAAAAAAAGAGTTGTGTTGTGAAGTTTGAGAAAAATAACACCCAAAATCTGAAAATAAAAAAAAAGGTGAATAAGGGAGAATAAAAATGAGAAAGGTTGAAAATTGGAGCCAAGAATAGTGTAGTGTCAAGGAGGGTTGTGTCACTATACCCATATGTACCATACCCGTCCCTAAGCATATATTATAAGCCGAGTAAAGTCCTATAGTGATCCTAGTCCAACTGTCCGTAAACTAAGGCGTAGAAAATAAGGGCAAGCCTATGATATTTCATGCAAACTATTTTAACTTGTTTGTGAGAGTGAGTGTTTTGACATCGTCCCTACTTTGATATTCATTAGTATACTGTGAGTGGATGGGACTTCTTTGATTGTGAGAGTACATGGGTTGCATTGTTAGCTGCTAGTTGTTCGAAAAATGTCGTTTGCATATATGCTTAGTTGTTTGTACATAATCTGGTGCCATCACTTGATCCCTTCTATGTCATGATAATATACTTCCAATATACACACTGTGGTTTTGATTTGCAAATAGGCGGGGTCAGAAAAGTTTTGTGCCAAAGGCAATAAGTCGACTGTCATCGGTCCCGTAGGTTTCTCTTAGTCAAGCATCGTATATATGTGTTTTTGTTTTGTTCGCCTGAGGACATACAAATGTTCTAAGTTGAGGGTGTTGATACGTCATGGTTACATGGCACTTTCAATGCTTAAAACAAGGAAAATATGCAATAACTTGGGTGTATTTGGTTGGTATGATGTGGTTTCTGTCCTACTTTGTAGGAAAATAGGTTTTTAAAGCAAAATGATCAAAAAGGAAGAATCAAGCCTGAGAACGAAATGTCGGAAGATGAAAGAACAAAAATTTGCACCGGAGTGGGAATCAAGACACCACTCACGTGACGTGAGTGGTACCGTGGGTCCATTTCCAGTGTGAAAAATTGCCTGATTTCCACGCCAGACATCCACGTGGCGTGGGTCCACCGACGTGACGTGGAAAGGTGACATGACTCAACTTCTGAAGACGTCTAATAGAGCCTGATTTCCACGACATCAACCAACGTGGTGTGACTTGGTTCCATGACACCAAGTCACGACACCGTGAAAGTTGCCGACTCTGTTCGAGTTTTATTGATAACTCAGATTTTAGGTTTTCTTCATTGTTGTGAGATCATAATTATGCTTTCATCTCTAAATTATTCTTGTGTTCTTACAATTATGAGCAGCTAAACCCATCATAAACTAGGGTTGTGTGAACCATGAGGAATTAACGAAACCGGTTAAGTGCAAAGCAATTCTGTACTGCTGTGTATGCATGTATTGTTGTTTCCTTCGTTGTGATTGTTCTTCTAACGGTTGCAAACCTTAGAAACTCACCTGTATTCTAGACTTGCTCGAGAGAGAGGTAGATATTGGGAAAAGGAGATAACAATAGAGATTTGAAGCTATCAACCTTCACGTAATAACCTGAGCCTTAGCGGGAATGGTTATCTGAGATCCAGGGCAAGGGTTAGTAGTGTGACACTCGGAGACCGAGAGTAGAAGAGTGAAATTCGTTTAACCAAGGTCAAGAGAAGTTTAGACGAACATATCTTGTCAGATTTTGCATGCCACATAGCGGGACGGTTTTGTTTGCACAAGTAATTGGTGGAGTTAAGGAATCATTGGGGATCACAGTCCTACTGTGTCTCTTTTATTGTCTACAAACTTGATATGACTAGCAACTGTTACTGACACTTTTTATTCACAAAACCCCCCCTAGTTTTATTTACTTCCCAATTGTCTCATCCGGTAATCTACTTAAACTTCAGCCTATTCCCTGTTGGATCGACCCCAACCTAGTTGGGTTCTATATTTGACAAGCGACCGCATTATACTTCTTAGGAGGCATATTTTGGGCGACATCACTTCCTCACTAGTTTGGCCTTTTGTAAAAGGATCCGACACATTATCCTTTGACCTCACATAGTCAATCGTGATAATTCCACTAGAGACACTAGTTCTCTAGTGATATTATGTTTCCATCTTAAATGACGAGATTTACCGTTATACATCATGATTGCTTCCCTACCTATTGTAGCTTGGGGTATGCATACTGGTGCCAAGAGTTTGTGCCAATAAGGAATATATTCCAATAAATTCTAGAGCTATTCATCTTCTTCACCAACTTTATCTAACACAATAAATTTAGATTCCATCGTAGAGCGGGCAATACATATCTGTTTAGATGATTTCCAAGAGACTGCTCCTCCACCTAAAGTAAATACATATCCCTCGTGGATTTTACTTCATTCAATTCGTTGATCCAGTTTGCATAAATATATCCTTCAATTACTGCAAGATATTTATTATAATAGAAAGCATAGCCTCGAGTATGTTTTATATACCCCAAAACTCTTTCCATTACCATCCAATGAGTTTGATTGGGATTACTCATGTACCGACTCAATTTACTAATAGAACATGCTATATCTGGTTGCGTACAATTCATGATATACATCAAACTTCCCAACATTCTTGCATACTTTAATTGTGTGTCAATTTCACCTTCATTCTTTTGAAGTGCAAAGCTCACATCCAATGTCGAGTTGGCAATATTGAAATCTAAATACCTAAACTTGTCAAGTACCTTTTCAATGTAATGAGACTGTGACAATGTCAACTCTTGTAGATTTCCATGATTTACTATCCCTAAGATCACATCAGCAACTCCAAGGTATTTCATATCAAACTTCCTCTCAAGCATTCATTTCGTAGCATTTATGTCAGTAATGTCTCTACTAATGATCAATATGTCATCCACATACAAACAAACAATGACTTTGTGACTTGGAGTGTCTTTAATGAAAATACATCTATCACATTGATTTATCTTGAATCTATTTGCCAACATGGTTTGGTCAAATTTTGCATGCCACTATTTAGGTGCTTGTTTATACCATAAAGTGACTTTATAAGTTTGCACACTTTTCTTTCTTTACCAGGAGCTACAAAACCCTTGAGTTGTTCTATGTAAATTTCATCCTCCAATTCTCCATTTAAGAAAGCTGTTTTCACATCCATTTGATGGATTTCAAGAACATATACCACTGTTAATGCAACCAACATCTGAATGGATGTTATCCTTGTTATAGCGAGCATTTGTTGAAATAATCAAAACCTTCTTTTTTTCTAAAGCCTTTCACAATAAGTCTTGACTTGTATTTGTCAATAGTACCATCAACTTTCATTTTCCTTTTGAGGATCCATTTAGAACTTAAAGGTTTATTTCTTTGAGAAAGATCAACCAACTCCCAAGTATAGTTACTCAAGATTAAATCAATCTCACTATTGACTGCCTCTTTTCAAAAGGATGAGTCCATAGATGACATCAGTTCTTTGAATATATCTTGACTTGTATTTGTCAATAGTACCATCAGCTTTCATTTTCCTTTTGAGGATCCATTTAGAACCTAAAGGTTTATTTCCTGGAGAAAGATCAACCAACTCCCAAGTATAGTTACTCAAGATTAAATCAATCTCACTATTGACTGCCTCTTTTCAAAAGGATGAGTCCATAGACGACATTAATTCTTTGAATATTTTAGGCTCATTTTCAAGAAGAAATGTTACAAAATCTGATCCGAAGGAAGTCGATGTCCTTTGTCACTTACTACGCCTTGGATTCTCTTCATTAAGTACATTCTCCCTTGGTTCATTCCTAGGTCATTTAGACCCTTCACTAGACAGCTCATGTCTAGTCTTTTACGGATAAATGTGTTCAAAGAACTCATCATTATCTGATTCAATTACTATATTTTCATGAATGGTCAGATCTATGAACCAAAAATTGACATGCTTTACTGTTAGTGGCGTATCCGATGAAAACACAGTCCACAGTCTTTGGCCCTATTTCTACCCATTTGGGTATATGTACTTGGACTTTGGCTAGACACCCCCATACTTTGAAATATTTCAAGTTGAATTCTTCCTTTCCATTTCTCATATAAAATAAATTGTGTGTTACTATGGGGCACTCGATTGAGTATATGGTTTGCTGTAAGGATAGCTTCCCCCATAAGTTTTGCGGTAAACTTGAACTTATAAGTAAGTATTCATCATTTTCTTCAATGTTCTATTTTTTCTTTCCACAATTCCATTTGATTGAGATGAGTACGGGGCAGTAGTTTGATGGACAATTCCATTTTTCAAACATATCTCCGCAAAAGGAGTTTCATATTCTCCACCCCTATCACTTCTTATCATTTTAATCTCTTTATCCAACTGATTTTCAAATTCTGTTTTATATTACCTAAATGAAATACGATTTCCAACTACGATATAGTGTTGACTTCATATCACAAATGTCTGCGTGAATTAAGTCTAAGGGATTGGAATTCCTTTAAACAGACTTATATGCCCAATTTATGAAGCCACCTTCTAGGAAGGGTTCTGTTTTAACTATGCCTCGAATGAAAACTAATAGTTGTATAATCCTATAAAGTTTTATTCTGACTCTTGTAAATTTTGAGCAATAACCTCCGGTCTTGGTAAAACTTGTTGACAATCTTCAATTTAATGCCATCATTGATAAGTTGACATTTTACCCAATTCTTAGTACATTTGAGCTTGGATTATCTTGAAATTCGCATTGATTCAATATAAATTCTCATATTATATGGCTCTTGTATGCAGATAATGGATGAATTCGAGCCCGAGCTAACCATGTGAGTCAATAGGAGTTCGAAAAGTGATGAAAGGATGCTTAATTTAACACCTGGGGAGACTAACAACCACCTGCACACACAGGTCATGAGATGCGCACGCAGGTGGCTGACTGAGGAGCCAAGCAGCGTGAGGCAGTGTCATCTGCGCTAGCCTCCTGCACACGCAGGTCAGCCATCTGTGCTGGAACCTGCGCCAGCAGATGGCTAGTGCAGTGGTACTTTCGTAATTTTCCTGGATGCAATTTTTAGCTATAAAATGTAATTTTTCCAGCTCTGAAAAAGATCTTTTGGGCATTTTTGTAAAGATAGAGTAAAGGAGAGTGAAACACTAAGGAGAAAAAAGTTACATTCTTGCAATTTTGGGATCAAATTCGTGAAAACATTTGGATTCAATGGAAGTTTGGGAAGAGAATTTGGGTGATTTTCTTCTCTCTTATTTTATGAGTAGCTAAATTCTCTACTTGGGGTTATGCTTGAATAAGACGTGATAATTGTATGAGTTTTGTTTATTTTATTTACGTTTAGATAATTGCCATGGGTTTTAATCCCATTCCATGCTTTCATTCGAATTAGGGGTTGCAAACTCTAATTAATTTTAGAGCTCTTGTCATCCTTGACAAAGGGGATAAGGGTGAGGAGTGGGTGTGAACAATAACTTGATGTATGTCATTTAAAAGCATCTCTTAGACATAAGGGTGCTAATTGAGGTATTGGATTGGTCTTATAATCTGCACTATTGAGGTGTTCGAAAGAACCCAATTGTGAAACCTTGGTGTTTAGTTGACAAATCAACACCAAGCACCTGCGATCTAACCTACCCAAGGACCTTAGCTAAATGTAGTTAAATGCTCAATTTACTTATACACAATTTCACTCTTACGATGGCATAACCCCAAGTCTCGTAATACCCTTGGTTTTAACTCCTCTTCTCTACTCTTGAACTTGTGTGTCCTAAGTTACAAAAGTCTAAATAGTTATAAATTAACAGACAATAACCCCCCATTTACTTTTATGTATTATTTTCATAGCATCGCATGTTAGCACTAGTTACTTGTGACACTTAGAGGTGAAAGCTATCGCATTCATTCCTCGTGGATTCGACCCCGACTCCAAGTTGGGTAATTATATTGCTAACGATCGCTTACATTCTATTCTGGGGTGTATTTGAGCGTTATCAAAAATGGCATCATTGTTGGGGGTTGAGAGCAGGAGGCGAATGCTTGAGGGGCACACTCATTTTCAATGGCTTTCCAAAATAATTGCTAAAGGTCTTCCACTATGGGCAAATGGGATTGGACAAATCAAAAGACGAGATCTTTCTATTCAAGCCAAACATTGGCTTGGTTTTGTGGGAAATCGATTTCTTTCGTACACCAATGATCAAGATGTCACTCTTGAAAGAGCTATTCTTGTGGGTTGTATTATGGATGGGTTGGATGTCAACCCAGGTGAGATAATCACTGAAGTGATAAAGCTCCGATCCAAGCAAGTGGGCACGCTACTACCTTTTCCTGCTCTTATATCAACTTTATGTGCAGTCCACCACGTTCCTCTCTTCCCAAAGGTTGACAAGAAAATCAAATGCATGGGAGTCATTGATATTCGTACCAGTCAGGATGATGATAATCCAGTAGGTTTAATGAGAAAGTTTGGTGAGGATTTAGGTTCTTCCATGAGAGAGGTGCCCACTGCTAGCACCTCTCCTATGACTTCTCATGTTTCAGCCCAGGGTGATATTCCTTTAGATCGTGATCTTCTTCAGGCACCGCCTCCCGCACACACTATGCATCCTCCTCGGTCTTCCACGCTGACATTTGCTAAGGTTGCAGCCATGACTTTGGCAAATGACAGCTCTATCTCCCGCTTGGTGGCCGACATTCCTCATTTCATTCAGGTGGCTATTGAGCAGAGCCTTGGGACTTTACGTGCTCAGATGGTAGACTATGAGCGAAGATTATCCGCGGTTGAGGCCCGGGGGGATAGTGAGGCAGTTACTACTCTCAGGACAGATCTTGCGAGTCTGCGTGAGGAGATGCAGTCGATGCAGCCCTCCATCTCTTTTGATGATTCCCAGTACACTATCCCACAGGCGGAGACTGGACCCATCCTTCCATTTACAGACTTGTTTGGGTATTCTCCTGTGGGGGAAGAGACAGGGATCGAGTTCGGCATGGGGCTCTCTGAGGATCAGCAAGTGGAATTGGCCAAAAGGAAGTCCATTGAGGAACTCCAGGCACAGGCAGTTGGTGCTGGCCCTAGTTCTCGGCCTGTTGAGGAGGTTCATACAGGAGCTTCGTCTGAGGAGGCTCCTACTATTACAGCCACAGCATCAGCACAGCCTTCACACGATACAAATCCGAGTGCTTAGTAGGCCTCAGGGAGTTTTGTCTTTCACTTCCTTCCTTCTTGTTCTATATTGATTGCATTGGGGACAATGCAATACTCTTTAGTGGGGGGTGGGGTAAATCCATTCATTTTACTTTATGGTATGTAATATTAATTCATGATTCTATTTGGATGCCATCTTGTTATGAATTCAAATATTGCCTTGCCCTTGCCGGGCCAATTTTTATTGCTTCGGATATTGCCCTTGCCAGGCCAATTTTGTTGATTTGAATATTGCCCCATCTTTGTGAAGTTATGATTTGGATAGTACCCTCGTCGGGCTCTTTTTGCATGCTAGTCCTAATTTAGGGTTGTGTAGTCGTTGGAGGGTTGTGTAGTAGTTGAAGAGGTTCAAAGTTCCCTCCAAAATTGTCGTGGCAAACAAAAATGATTTGATAAAATGATTTTGTTTTAAAAAAGAAAAAATCAAAGTGATTCCAAGCCTCCTCTTGTGTGTGACCTGTTAATTCAGTTTCTGGCTCATTCTTCATAAGTCTTTGACTTAGAGTAGGTTGTCAAGTTCATTTGCTCAAGTTTGGGGAAAGACTAGCTTTCTATTTTAAAGAAAAAGTGCCTAGTGTGGTGAGGTTTTTGATGAATTCTTGTACACACATGATAATCTAGAACTTGCCCCGCGTGTATTCAAGGCAAAATTTGGGACCTAACTTGGTTTAGAGAATGACCTGAGGCCATCTTGTCCACCATTTGACCTAAATTCCCACCTTGACATTTATCCCTAGTTAACCCATTTGAGCTTTTCATCACTTTCTTCTTGGATATGACCATACTATGACACCCCACTTTTGTCTTTGACAACTCTTTTTCTTGTCTATCACTCAATCTCTGTAGACACATCGCATGATTTTAATGTGAACCAATATAGGCAAAGGCCTGAGCTCGGAGAAGCATGATTGTGAAAATGGTTGAGATGGAGTTAACGGTTAAGTTGGAGAAAAAGGAGATGTATAAGATTTTAAAGGGAGGTGTATGCTTGGTTGTTGCATAAACAAATGAATAAAGAAATATAATGGAGAGAAAAGTTTGTAGAAAGAGAAGAGAGGCATGAGTTACTAATGAATAATTGAAAGGGCCCCAAAAGCAAATGAAGAGGGAATTTCGGTTGGAAGGCTATATATATATATATATATATATATATATATATATAAAATAAAAAAATAAAAAGGGAGAGAGAAAAGAAGAGAGAAGAAAATCAAAGGCAACGCAAGCAAAGGCGAATAAGGTGGAGAGCTTGAACAAAGTGGGCCTAAGAAATGATAATGCGACTGTGTTTAGGGAAATCTTCTAGTCAATTGATCCATAAACCCTTTCTCTCAACCGAACCTTCGTCATTGCCTGCAAGTCCTTGGTGACTTAAAACCTTGTTGGTCCCCATTAGTGGTGAATGACACAAAGGGCAAGCCTATGGTTCTACGTGTGGTACTTGAATTTCTTTGTGAGAGTGAGAGAAAGTTCTTTCTATCCTTACCCCCCTAGTGAATCACATTACCTTGTGGGGGTGGAGAAAACTTTTGCAAGTGAGAGGCATGGATACCTTGAAAGAGAGAGTGATGTCCTACCTTCAATTTGGGAAAATGAGCAAGACAATTTGCAAGTTGGAGATGAGACAAACTCTGAAAAATCTTGTGTCACACCTTGAGAATCAGCCCAACCTGAAAATTATTTGTTTGAGGAATTTGTCTCTTGATTGATGAGAACTGATTTGTGAAAAAGAAAGCATGATTCTCTTGTTTGTCATGACTTATTGGAGGAACCGATTGAACTTTATAGGCTTAATGGTCTAGTGATGTCCCTTGTGGTTGTTCATGGTTAAGAGCATCCTTTTGTTTTCACTTTAGGTGTTCTTGATTACTTGAGGACAAGCAATAGTTTAAGTTTTGGGGAGTTGATAAGTTGACATTTTACCCGATTCTTAATACATTTGAGCTTGGATTATCTTGAAATTCGCATTGATTCGATATAAATTTTCATGTTATATGGCTCTCGTATGCAGATAATGGATGAATTCGAGCCCGAGCTAACCATGCGAGTCAATTGGAGTTTGAAAAGTGAAGAAAGAATGCTTAATTTAACACCCGGGGAGACTAACAACCACCTGCACACACAGGTCATGAGATGCGCACGCAGGTGGCTGACTGAGGATCCAAGCAGCGTGAGGCAGTGTCATCTGCGCTAGCCTCCTGCGCGCGCAGGTCAGCCATCTGCGCTGGAACCTGCGCCAACAGATGGCTAGTGTAGTGGCACTTCCGTAATTTTTCTGGACGCGATTTTTAGCTATAAAATGTAATTTTTCCAGCTCTGAAAAGGATCTTTTGGGCATTTTTGTAAAGATAGAGTAAAGGAGAGTGAAACCCTAAGGAGAAACAAATTACATTCTTGCAATTTTTGGATCAAATTCGTGAAAACATTTGGATTCAATGGAAGTTTGGGAAGAGAATTTGGGTGATTTTCTTCTCTCTTATTTTATGTGTAGCTAAATTCTCTACTTGGGGTTATGCTTGAATAAGAAGTGATAATTGTATGAGTTTTGTTTATTTGATTTACGTTTAGATAATTGCCATGGGTTTTAATCCCATTCCATGCTTTCATTCAAATTAGGGGTTGCAAACTCTAATTAATTTTAGAGCTCTTGTCATCCTTGACAAAGGGGACAAGGGTGAGGAGTGGGTGTGAACAATAACTTGATGTATGTCATTTAATAGCATTTCTTAGACATAAGGGTGCTAATTGAGGTATTGGATTGGTCTTATAATCTGCACTATTGAGGTGTTCGAAAGAACCTAATTGTGAAACTTTGGTGTTTGGTTGACAAATCAACACCAAGCACCTGCGATCTAACCTACCCAAGGTCCTTAGCTAAATGTAGTTAAATGCTCAATTTACCCATACACAATTTCACTCTTACGATGGCATAACCTCAAGTCTCGTAATACCCTTGGTTTTAACTCCTCTTCTCTACTCTTGACCTTGTGTGTCCTAAGTTACAAAAGTCTAAATAGTTACAAATTAACAGACAATACCCCCCCCCCCCATTTACTTTTATGTATTATTTTCATAGCATCGCGTGTTAGCACTAGTTGCTTGTGACACTTAGAGGTGAAAGCTATCGCATTCATTCCTCGTGGATTCGACCCCGACTCCAAGTTGGGTAATTATATTGCTAACGATCGCTTACATTCTATTCTGGGGTGTATTTGAGCGTTATCAATCATCACTATTACATCCAATGACTGCATTTAATTATTCTTCTTGTAATTTAGTTAACTTTAGAACTCCTTTATTTCTTTGCTCGACGTTGATCCAATCTCTGAAAGTCATCGATACCTCCAAACTGTTTTCTACTAATGAATATCTATGATCGTCGATTTGAAATCTTGCAGCACTAAAAACTTGCTCCGAAGCTACAAATGATCCTTGAATAGCTAGCACGTCCCATTAAAAGCTTGCTCCGAAGATACGAATGATCCTTGAATAGCTAGCACGTCCTTCACCATCTTGCTAAGTTTTAGATATTGATGACCACGAGCCCTCCACCAATTCATTAGTTGCGGTACTCCTTCTTGATTTTTAATTGTATCAGAACCCTGGTCAAGATATTTAACAAATTCACATTTCTGAGAAGAACGAAGACCATCTACCATGGGCATCTAGTCGAGGCATAGAAGTTTGAGGAACTTCAACATTATCTAAGGTGTAATATTTGTCGTACAATTCCTTAGCACAAGTTTGAATGTTGTTTTGACAGGTTGTCAAATCTGGACTTTCGTGCAGTTGAATATTTAAATTTTGATAAATTCCTTTAACCAAATCTTTTGCACCATGTTCTTTATATTTCGGGTTAAAAAGAATTACAATTAAATAAATTTGGGGGATAGGAAAAAAAATTTAAAATTTTTCAACCATAGCTACAATAGCATTCTTAAAAAATGCATTATCTTTATACTTTGAAAAAAGAGATGAAATAGACCATATATGTATTAAAATTTCAGAAATAGTGGGATAAAACGATCCAAAAAAAACTTTTGTAGCATCATAAAATGATTTCACAAAACCTTTAAGTGCTTCTATTTGATCCCAATCATTTTCATTTTGTTGATGACTAGGATAAGCATGTCACGACCCAATTTCTCTGGTCATGATGATACCTACTATAACCTACCAGTAGGTAAGCCAACTCGTAGTCCGAAAAAACTAGTAATGGACTACTGATAGAAATAAAGAAAACAACCGAATAAATATAATAGCAAAGCTAATATAACCCCAAAACCTAGTGGAGCCAGTACAAGAGCTTCTAATACAAAAGGAGTATAAATGAAATATAGGAAAAATATATATATACAAGTCGTCTCTAACACAACATAGAGAACAGTCTAACAATAAAAGGGAGGGTAGGGATACTCCAAAACGTCAGGAGCTCACCCCAAATCTCTGATCCATAGCTGCTCCACATGATATACACACACGAACGACAATATCTCATACTATAACCTGAAGGCTGCAGAAATGTAGTATGAGTACCAAACATGTGGTACTCAATAGGCAATGGACGACTAAGCTCCAGAAATAGTGCAAGCATAAATAACACGTAAGGCATGAACATAAACAACGGGCAACTATCCAAGAACTAAACATAATAATGCTAATGGAGTAATAAGGATCAACTGTCCTATTCTGACAACAACCAGGGCCTAAGGTGGAATACCGTATATCACTAGCCAATATACAAATGAAGAATAGAAGAAAGATATATTGTAGTATACAATGCCAAAGAATACATACACGATATGAATAGGCAAAGAAAAGAGGGCTACACGGTAACACCATTTATATATATATATATATATATATACATACATACATACATACATATAGGACTAGCTTAGTGGTAACATCCTGAGGGAAACACCATGACATCTCAAGGCCCATAATCAAGTAGGGAATTTAACTCTAGTACAACCAGGATCCCTAACTAGGCATGACTAAACATGAGATAACCAAACCATAATGTAACTTACTTCAAGAGTAAAGGAATCAAAAGCGTACCTCAAACTTGGGTACCAATCCATAAATACCCTGCCACGAACTAACCATAATAACCAATAATAAAGTAATTGGCTAGTCCTGGCAAACAAGTACCTAATCAGACCTCCATAAGCCCGGATGGTTCACAAAAACACTCAGCAAATAGCAACCATAACCCGTACCTATACAGCCCCCTATAAGACCGATAGATACAGGCGCCAAACAACTATATTGGTGATAGGCAATGTACATGAATGGATGAATGCAACATAAATCGAAATGCAACCATATCAGGGACACCAAACTCGAACCGATTCCGAAATCTCAGACCATACCGTACCAAGTGTATACACCTCTTCCAGCTTACCTAGCTAGCAAAGGTAGGACCTACGGCAACCAAGCGTCTCAGACACGATGGCTCTCTGAAGAAGGGCCCCACAGGGGATTTGGAAAATTTATAAACACTGCCTGGTCCTGATCCAGGACTTCCAATAAATATCGTAATCCATCTACTCCGTCCAATACCGGAGAGATATATATGTATAATCACTGCGCAGACTCAAACCGCAACTAAAAGGATATAAATCCGTAAATCCAATTGCAGGAGATCATGCTCGGGACTAAATCATCATAATCATGTACAAAGGGTCGAAATATCCCTCGATCGAAATAAGTAGTAGGGATAAAATGAGTGTAGATCAACAATGAACCCGAATCAGCCTCGGCCGAATTTCTAAACATCATTTCCAATGCCAATGCTCATAAACCAGTAAATAAGGTGATATGATTCCCGTTATAAAATAATCGTTTTTAAAGTGAAAAGCGGGAATAAATCCCCTTTTGGAAATAGTAGTGCAATTAAGGTTTTGGTTGGAATCGTACCACTAATTGAGTAAGAATGCGTCGAAAAGTATGCATGCCATCACCAGTATCCAAATAATACAAACATAAGCACCTAAGAGTCTATAAATGATAATCATACCCTTGCTAAGGGTAGAACTCACCTAGAGTCCAACTAGTCTCATAATCCAGGCAACCACAATAATCAAGGGCATAAAGCCACCACAAGGATCTAATAGGGAAAAAACCTCCCGAATCACTAAGTCAAATGGTAAGTCTCATATCGAAGGATCCTTAATAATCAAATGTAGTTAACATGCTTATATTCAAGGGTAATAGGACTCTATGGCCATAACAAGTATTTATACTAGAGTTTGGGTCACATCTCTACCCCAAATTCCTTAAAATAGGCTAAGTCATGCTACACTTGCTATACTCAAATCCTATAATCCCTTCCTAGCATGCAATCTATACTATACACAATCTCATAGAGAAAAGTAGACAGAAGCCTACCTCGATGCCGAACCACAATTCTTGAAGTGTCCACAAATAGCCCAACATTGCTCCAAGATCCTGAATTGACGTACCACTATCAAAATAGTAACCTACACGTCAACACGAGTAAAACGACACCCATATTGCAATACAAAACTTTAGGCCCAGAATTGGGTCAATAATGGGCCCATGGGGCCCGATAACGGAATCCCAAAATTGAATCAGTCAAGATATCCCTCGAAGGACAAGAAATGTGTGCTCAAAAGTTGCGCACAAACAGGACAGAAGTTGGGCCTCAAATCATCCCCCAAAGTTTAGGATTTCAAAAACCTAATTTCCAAGAATTTACAATGAAATGGGACGGAGTTCAATGGGTAAAATGATGAATAATGGCCTAGGAGTGACGACCTAACTTACCTTAGATTCAATGGAAGATTTACTTTCTCTCTCTTTAAGCTCTCAATAATGTTGGAAAACGAGAGACAATCGGGTGAAAAAGGGGATTTATCAGCCCTCAAGTGCCGCTTAAGCAGACACCTGACCGCTTAAGCGGCTACCGCTAAAGTGGAATTTGACCGCTTAAATGGTCAACAACAAAAGGGCTGAGGCCACAAAAGCGGCACCCCGTCGCTTATGCGACGTCTGCTTAAGAGGACAGAGGAGCACTTAAGCGATCCTCACTGAAATGGCCAAGGCCGCTAAAGCGTCTTGGTACTGCTAAAGTGGTTCCTTGACCTCTTTAGCGGTCACACAAGATATCAGCTACCAGATTTTAGCTAAGTCCAAAATGGACTCCGTTTGAGTGCTCGGGATTCATTTGGAACCCCGTACGCGCAAACAAACTATGCTACCATACCAAATTCGATATTTCAAACTCAATGGAACCATCAAAATTTCCATCCGAGGTCGTTTAGATTAAATATGGGGCCCACACTATAGTTCCATTTTTCACCAAATCTACCCAATAGCCCAAAACGAGTTTGGAAGCCTCGGTACCCAAAACAAAGGTCCCTCTAGCCTATAATCAACGTTCCAAAGCTGATGGTACTATTAGAATTTCCATATAAGATCGTCTACTATGATTTTGGTCCGAGACTAAATCCTTAACAGCGAAAGCTCCAAAATAGGGAAATGAGCCAAAAACCCAAATGAATTATCCGATAATCGAACCGACAATTTTGATAAGTAATAAATAACCTGTAGCCGCTATGAGAAGGCTCAAAATATCAAAATGCATAAAAATTGAGAAAATAACCTGGAGGGTCATTATAATATCTACTACTAAAAGGAATTTCGTTCGCGAAAGCCAATGGATAGAAAGAGCATAAAAGCTAGAAAGGATCATGTACTGGGCCTGCATACCCCAAGCATGGCTACCCAAATAACCTCCAAAAAGGGACAATGCTCCCAAGGGATTTCACCAAAGGTATCCCTTTTTACTTCACATCCTTACTTCACTTTTCCAAATAGCCGCAAACCCAAACTTAGCGACCTACTGACCTCCAACTGAACTGAATATGACTGAAGCATATCAACCCAAACCACAAGACATGGACAACACACCGATACAAGAGCAATTAAGAAGAAACTCAGCCAGGCTAAAGGCAATCCAAGGCCAGAATCATGCTAAAACTCGAACATCCAAACTTAACCTTCTTTTGCCTTTCCAAACCTGCTATCTATTCCAAATCATGCAAAATGTCATCTGAGTCCTATCCGTGCAATCATAACACACCTTCCTCAAAAGGTTGAAGCCAACTTACCAAAAGTCCATGATGGTAAGGGCAAGAATAAGCCCATAAAGTTCTACCAGGACACACAAACAGAGGTGACCAAGGTTTGCACACTTAGTCCAATGCTACAACTGGTCAGGATGACCTTTGAAACTGACGGTCAGAAGTTTGAAGCACCAATCTCATGAAACTGAACGATTGGCTCCAGGATGTTCCACCAACTGTGGATAAAGTCGTGCTAAGCCCATATTAAGCACACTTCTCCCGCTGAGAAAACAATCCATTATTTTGACCAAAATGGAGAACCGAGGTCAGAAGCAGAAGAAACCAACACCATATACCGAGGGACTGCCTTTCGAGCATCTATAAAGCACAGTCGATCCAAACTGAAAGAAAATGAACCGGTATGCAAGGAGTAGGCTTAGCCAGCCTAAAAATTAATTCCCAATCGAGTTGAATCTGAAAACGGGGATGCAACAAAGTTATGCAAACCCAAGCTAAAATTCCAACTCTGAAGCTGAACTACTCGATCTCAAAAATCCAAACTTGCTATATTGACAAGTAGGCATCCACGAATTGAAATTTATCACGACTCCCAAGCCGTCATCCAGAAAGGTCAAAATCATTACTGTGGCAAACAAGTCCTTACAAAGGCCAATTGCCCAAATCAACCTTGCTATCAGAAAAATCAAGCACATGCCCAACAATTTTTGCAAGAGCCAACCTAAAATATCGCTGAAGAACATAATCATAATGGGTCAAAACCACCGGCTGAAAGTGCAAGCAATCAACTCCACAACTGCGGGAGGGCAGAATGCAACAAGGCATAATCAAGCACTTGCCAAAGGTTCAAGTAGTACTAGTGATAGCCAGGACTCGAGCAACTCAGAATGAATAACTCAACTGTCATTTAGCCAATTTACGATGACAAATGCTCACTCCAAAAGACACTCACTTTAGTTACTGACAACTGATACACAAGCACATATCACTGATCTGTCATGATCATATGACACTTTTAACACTTAAAACAAGGAAAATATGCAATAACTTGGGTATATCTTTTGGGTATGATGTGTTTTCTATCTTATATTGCAGGAAGATAGGTTTTGGAGGCTAAATAGAGGAAAAGTGAAGAAGCAGGCACTATAGTAGAGCATATGAAGAAGAGAAGAGCCAAGTCAAAGATAACGAGTGACCCACGGAAGGGACTCACGTTCCATGGAGTCCACCCACATGATGTGGGTGGCTGTCATGGGACACCTCCTGCAGCCTGGACAAGACCCTGATTTCCAAGACAGGACTCATGTACCGTGAGTCCACTTACGTGGCGTGACTGGGTGGCGTGAGTCAACTTCTAAAGATGTCTACTTGAGCTTGATTCCCACTAATCTAACCTACATTGCGTGACTTGGACACCAAGTCATGGTACTGTGGAAAATTGCAGACTCTGTTCTCCTGTTTTGATTAGGATAGGATTAGCCTTGTATCTATAAATACCCCTGTATTGTCCTATGTTCAGAAGGGAGTCAGTACATTATTTTGAGATATATTTTCTATTATTTCTGAGTTCATAAACATATTATTGGTTTTGTAATCAAAAACCCTAGATTCGAGTTTTATTCATAATTGAGATTTCAGTTCTTCTTCATTATTGTGAGTGTGCAATTATGTTTTCATCTTTGAATTCTTCGTGTGTTCTTACAATTATGAGTATATAAACTCACCAACTAGGGTTGTGTGAACCATGAGGAATTAACAAAATAGGTAAAGTGCAAAACAATTTAAACTGCTGTGAATGCATGTATTTTTATTTCTTTCGTTGTGATTGATCATCTAACGGTTGCAAATGTTAGAAACTTGTCTGTATTCTAGACTTTCTCGATAGAGAGGTAGATATTGGGAAAAGAAGATAACAACAGAGATTTAAAGCTATTAACCTTCATCTAATAACTTGATCCTTAGCAGGAATAGTTATCTGAGATCCAAGACAAGGGTTAGTAGTGCGACACTTGAAGACTGAGAGAACAAGAGTGAAATTCATCTAACCAAGGTTGAGAGATGTTTAGATTAACATATCTCGACAGATTTTGCATGCAACATAGCGGGACGATTTTGTTAGCATAAGTAACCGGTGGAGTTAAGAAATCATTGGGGATCATAGTCCTAGTGTACTTCTCATATTGCCTACAAACTCTACAATCAGAAATCATTACCATTATTGCTTACTTACACCACCACCACCCCCAATTTTTACTTTGTATCCAACCACTCGAATAAGAACTTAACCTACTTTCATCCTATTCCCTGTGGGATCGACCCTAACCTAGTTGGGTTCTATATTTGATACAACGACCGCTTTATACTTCTTAGGAGACATATTTTGGGCGATATCAAATTTTGGTGCCGTTGTTGGGGAATACGGATACAGAGTTGATTAGTACTGGTTGGAGTTGATTGGCTTTATTTTTACATACTTTTGAGGGTACATGTCGGTGTATGCCTAA
Organism: Capsicum rhomboideum; assembly: GCA_031232105.1. Classification (NCBI taxonomy): domain Eukaryota; kingdom Viridiplantae; phylum Streptophyta; class Magnoliopsida; order Solanales; family Solanaceae; genus Capsicum; species Capsicum rhomboideum. The sequence goes on along the minus strand of CP124719.1, from coordinate 27,535,651 downwards.
TACTAGGAGTCAAGGCAATCCCCTGATTCCACTTGATCTTGAAATTGAAAGGACTCTAAGAGCTAATCGAAGAATGGTGAATACTGACGGAGTTCAGGATCCCGCAGCTGCGGGAGACATTCATCACCAACCAATTCATCCAGTTGGCCATGAAACAGCAGATCAGACTACCGCTCGATTGACATAGGAAGAGCAAGCTAGGCAAGTTGCTCTTAGACAAGCAGAAAGAGATAATCGAACTATACAAGAGGCAGCTCAGTGACTGGCTGAGGCTGAAGAGAGACAAAGAAGATTGAGAGCTCAACAACCACTTTAAAGACCGTATGTGTTAGTTTATGCTAATCCTGAGGAAGAAGACATGGCCTACTTCGAGCCAATAGAGAATGATGTCATTATTCCACCCGAGTTACCTCTGGGCACTAAGTTTGACATTACTAGTTCCATGATTCACCTGCTAAACTTGAAGGGTGTGTTTGCGAGTCTTCATACTAATGATCCAAACATGCACATGATGAATTTTGTGGGGGTACACAACTCTTATAATTTGCCTGGAGTTGACCAAGAGGTCATTCGATTGAGATTGTTTCCATTCTCTCGAACAAGAGAAGCGACCTTGTGGTTGGCAGAATTACCATGAGGGTCCATTACTACTTGGCAAGAATTGAGAAATCAATTTCTGAAAAGGTTTTTCCTACCTTCCAAGATGCTGCAGTTGATGGATGAGATCTACAACTTCAGACAACTACATTCTAAAGAACTTTATGAGACATGGATAAGGTTCAAGAAGAAGCTGTAGAATGTGCCAAATCTTAGGATGAGTGGTAAAAATTTACATGAAAGCTTCTACAAGGCTTTAAACATCAATACTAAGGATGTAGCAGATACTATCACTGGTGGAGCATTTATGAGTCTGAGGTGGGAACAAGCTTCAAAAATATTAGATCGCATCACTAAGACTAACCAAGGATGTCATACTAGGGAAGGAGATACGCCATCTAGCACATATGCTATTGGAGCCTCAATAGCACAATGGGCTTTGGACGAATCAGTAGCTCAAGAGGTTGCTCAGCTGAGGACAGAAATTGGTCTTCTGGCCAAACAGATTGCGGCTAGAGATGCTGAGAAGGTGCATGCTGTAGGAGGACAAGGTAAAATGCCTAGACATAATGATAGTGAATCTGATGAGGAGGATAAATACCTGGATCGCGAAGTGGCGGGTTTTCGAGCCAAGGGCCAAGGGTCTAATCAAGACTCTTGGAACTCAAGGCAAGGGAATCAAGGTCAGAACTACTATGGAGAAAATTACAACAAATTAGGCTATAGAGATAGAGAACAAGATCATGACGGTGATTGGAGGCAAAAGGATGATTATAGAGAGAAGAATGATCTTTACGTGCCACCAAGTAGCCGTAATGATGAGTCTATAAATTCAAGGATTGAAGACCTTCTTAATAAACTGGTTACGAGGTCAGAGAGACAAGAAAACTATCTAAAAGAGATTAGGACAGATATTTTAGGAATAAGTCAAAAAGTTGAATCTCACTCAACTGCCATAAAACAGTTGGAGCAACAGTTCGGGCAATTATCGATAGCATTAAACCAGCGTCAACTAGGTACACTTTCGAGTAACACCATCCCAAACCCAAAAAATGATGCTCATTGCATGGCTATCATAACAAGAAGTGTAATGACTCTCATTGATGCACCTAAACAAGTTGAGGGTGTTCAGGCTATACTAGGAGAGCAAACGAAAGCCACAAAAAAGGTAAAGCAAGATTTAAAGAAGTATGTCCCATACCTAAAACTTCCTCCACCTTTCCCTCAATGTCTCAAGAAGAAGGCTGATGAAAATAAAATTGTTAGTAGAGAGATCATGAAAGAAATTTACAAGCCAAAGATTGATGAAAATGAGGCGAATGCTGAAAACGAGAAAGCAAAGGAAGCCCTACAAATGCTAAACCCCATTCTTAAGCCGCCATCTCCATTCCCTCAAAGCTTGAAGAAGAAGAAGGAGGATGGAAAATTTCATAATTTCATGTCCATATTGAAGCAACTTTCTATAATCATCCCTCTTGTTGAGGCGCTAGAACAAATGCCGGGGTATGCGAAGTTCATGAAAGAGTTGGTCACAAAGAAGAGAACTGTTAGTTATGAATCTATTGGTGATTTGCACCATTATAGTGCTATTGCATCCCGTTCTCTTGTGCAAAAGAAAGATGATCCCGGTGCCTTCACAATTCCATGCACAATTGGGTCAGTTGACTTCGCCAGAGCTTTGTGTGACCTAGGTGCAAGCATTAACTTGATACCACTGGCAGTATTCAAGAAATTAGGCTTGGGAACCCTTGATCCAACAAATATGTGATTGTTGATGGCGGATCGTACGATCAAGAAGCCTGTGGGCATATTATTTGATGTTTTGGTCAAGGTTGAAAACTTTATCTTTCCTGCTGACTTTGTTGTCTTAGACTGTGAGGTCAATTTTAAGATGCCCATAATTTTGGGGAGACCATTTTTAGCCACCGGTAGAGCATTGGTAGATATGGAGCGGGGTGAGCTGAAATTCAGGCTGAATAATAAGAAAGTCACATTCAATATTTGTAGAACTATGAAGCAACCAAAGGACATGAGGGTGGTTGTAGAAATAAATATTTTAGATGGCCCTGGAGGAAAACCCAAGGGATATCTTGATGAAGTCTGAGTAATCAAGACATCCGCATCGTGCCGCGACGTTAAATCAGGCGCTGCTTGGGAGGCAACCCAAGGTGGCTTGCTATTTCTATATTTTCTTTAATTTTTATTATTTTGATCGACATTAGACCTATGCACCTAGGGTGCCACAGGTATATTCCTAACTCCCTTGTTTTATTTTTATGCATTGGGGACAATGCATGCTTATTTTGTGGGGGCGGAGGTACTTAGGGGTCTATATGTCCTCTTGGGGGTTTTTGTTGCCGTGTTTCTTTTCCCTCAAGTGCTATCATAGTAGAACAAGTATGTTTAGGTTTATATTTATATTATTTATGTGTTTTAATATTTAATTAGGAGAAAAATAGGGGAACCTTAGGGCAGTCAAATTTTGAACGTAGTTTGAATGTTAAGAATGCTTTTTTATTATCTAAAGGATACCAATGCTTTTTGATTACCTAAAGGATACCCTTCCTGAAATCCTGAAAATTTTTATTTTTGAAGTATGTGTGTGTAGCATTTTTATGTGTGACAGCTGTTGGATCTTGTTATGACACTAGGATTATAGACAAAATAACTGTAGCTAGCATTGAATGAATCGGATAGGCAGTAGTTGATTATATAACTTTGTGCTATGTGTGTGTGAAGTCATTACTTAGTTAACTTTGTGTGTGTGATCCAGAACTTGCTCGTTTAGTCTTGCCTAGGTTAGAGGATAGTGGTTAGGAAAGGATCATAGGCCATTTTTTATTAAGTCCACTTTTAGCCTAAACGACCGACCAAATGAAGTAAAAATCCCTTGATCCCAATTCTGAGCCTAAATTGACCAATTTCATTCATTAGCCTATTCACCTTCCCATTTTAATTACAATGAACCTGTCTTGACCCTGGTCCCTCCTTGGACACTATGTACCTCGACTCAGGAAAATAACCTAAGTTGAGGGTGGCTATTATAGGGGGGGGTGTAGATTGATTTGGGTATGAAGAAGGGGGTAATAAAAGAAAAAGAGACAACAGATTTGGGTGTGAAAATTTTTAAAAAAAATTTGTGTTGTAAAGTTTGAGAAAAATCACACCCGAAATCTGAAAATAAAAGAAAGGAGAATAAGGGAGTGTAAAATTTGAGAATGGTTGAAAGTTGGAGCCAAAAATAGTGTAGTATCAAGGAGGGTTGAGTCACCATATCCATATGTACCATACCCGTCCCTAAAGCCTACATTACAAGCCGAGTAAAGTCCTATAGTGATCCTAATCCAAATGTCCGAAAGACTAAGGCATAGAAAATAAGGGCAAGCCTATGGTATTTCATGCACACTATTTGAACTTCTTTGTGAGAGAGAGTTTTTTGACCGAGTCCCTAATTTGAGCTTTATTAGCATATTGTGAGTGCATGGGACTTCTTTGATTGTGAGAGTACATGGGTTGCATTATTAGCTGTTATTTGGTCGAATAATGTCATTTGCATATATGCTTAGTTGGTTGTTCATAATTTGGTGCCATCACTTCATCCCTTCTATGTCATGATAATATGTTGCAAGGATACACACTGTGGTTTTTGAGTTGCAAGGAGGGGTTAGAAAGGTTTTGCCAAAAGCAATGAGTTGACTGTTGTAGGTCCCTTAGGTTTCTCTTAATTAAGAAGCATATATGTTTGTGTTGTTTTGTTAGCCTGAGGACATGCAAACGTTCTATGTTGAGGGTGTTGATGTTTCATGATCATATGATACCTTTGACGCTTAAAACAAGGAAAATATGCAATAACTTGGGTATATCTTTTGGGTATGATGTGTTTTCTCTCTTATATTACAGGAAGATAGGTTTTGGAGGCTAAATAGAGGAAACGTGAAGAAGCAGGCACTAGAGTGGAGCATATGAAGAAGAGAAGAGCCAAGTTGAAGACAAGGAGTGACCCACGGCAGGGACTCACGTTCCATGGAGTTCACCCACGTGACGTGGGTGGCTGTCGTGGGACACCTCCTGTAGCCTGGACAAGACCCTGATTTTTAAGACAGGACTCACGTGCCGTGAGTCCGACTACATGGCATGACTGGGTGGCATGAGTCAACTTCTGAAGATGTCTACTTAATCCTGATTACCACGGATCTAACCTACGTGGCGTGACTTGGTTCCACAACACCAAGTCACGGTACCGTGGAAAATTGCCGACTCTGTTCTCTTGTTTTGGTTAGGATAGGATTAGCCTTGTATCTATAAATACCCCTGTATTGTCCTATGTTCAGAAGGGAGTCAGTACATTGTTTTGAGAGATATTTTCTATTGTTTCTGAGTTCATAAATATATTATTGGTTTTATAATCAAAAACCCTAGATTCAAGTTTTATTCATAATTGAGATTTCAGTTCTTCTTCATTATTGTAAGTGTGCGATTATGTTTTCATCTTTGAATCCTTCTTGTGTTCTTGCAATTATGAGTAACTAAACTCATCAACCCTGTGTGAACCATGTGGAATTAACGAAATGGGTTAAGTGCAAAGCAATTCTGAACTGCTCTGAATGCATGTATTGATATTTCTTTCGTTGTGATTGATCTTCTAACGGTTGTAAACGTTAGAAACTCGTCTGTATTCTAGACTTTCGAGAGAGAGAGGTAGAGATTGGGAAAAGGAGATAACAACAGAGATTTGAAGCTATCAACCTTCATCTAATAACTTGAGCCTTAGCGGGAATAGTTATCTGAGATACAGGACAAAGGCTAAGAGTGCGACACTCGGAGATCGAGAGGAGAAGAGTGAAATTCGTCTAACCAAGGTCGAGAGATGTTTAGATGAACATATCTTGGCAGATTTTGCATGCAACATAGCGGGACGGTTTTGTTAGCACAAGTAACCGGTGGAGTTAAGGAATCATTGGGGATCATAGTGCTAGTGTGCTTCTCATATTGACTACAAATTCTATAATCAGAAATCCTTACCATTATTGCTTACTTATAAAAAAATCCCAGTTTTTACTTAGTTGCTAACCACTCAAATAAGAACTTAACATACTTCCGTCCTATTCCCTGTGGGATCGACCCCAACCTAGTTGGGTTCTATATTTAATACAACGACCGCTTTATACTTCTTAGGAGGCATATTTTGGGCGATATCAATCACCAAGCAGAAGCATCTCACGAAGTCACATTAGGCCGAACAAGTGCCGAAATGAGAATTTTCTAAATTCTCCCAATTTATCAACTTTAACTCGGCTGAACCATAAACCATAGCACAGGAAGAACGGAGTATCCAACTCTACACAAACCCAAGATCAAAACCTTCACCAGGAAACAAATCAAGCAAATCAAAAAGTAAGTCTCAGACCTCTCAAGCTCAGAAACGGGCGATAGAAATTACCAAACCCAACTCAAAATTAACATCAAGGTCAAGACCACTATCGGGTGATGAACTATCCTAATTCGAAGAATAGTTCCCAAGTGCATCACCTAAAGAAACGAGCTCTAGAAGAAATCTAACAATCCTAAAATCATAAGAAAGCCCTGGAAGGTCAAGTTTACCTTCATTCTCACAATCCGATCAATAGCCAACCTTCTAACAGAAAGGGAAGGCAAACCAATCGAGGAAGCCATCAAATCCAACAAAATAAGAATCGAAAGGAAGGGAAAACGCTAGCTAGATAACACTAGTCTAGCCGTCTATCAACAAAGAATCAGTAAAGGTCAAACCAATGACCATATTAATGATAGCATAAGATGCAGGTGGTACCAAAATGAAAATCAGCAACAAATACCACTCTAAGGCCATAACAAGACCAATATGCCAAAGAAAATGGGACTCGGACATAAATGCTATACCCCCAAGGAAAACACGATACTGATCCACTCTATAGCCATAACAAGGCCAATATGCTAAGGAAAAATGGGAATTTAACCCAAATTCTACACCCCTAGGACTATACCACACTGATGCACTACTAAAGAATTATCTACATGGGGGGTAAGTCATATAAGCATAAACCTACACAAAGTCCTACATCAACCACTATGAAAACATCATGGCATACAACAGAGAAGTGTCAAGGCATATAACCACCGATGGGTATGAAAACCCCAACACAACTCCAATAGAAACTAAAGGTAGAGAATAAAAGGGGCACCTATGACGGTGGAAATCTGAAATCATAACTCTGGTGTGCCCGAAGGAGTACGAAATCTGAGCATGTCCAAAATCTAACTGAGGTTCTGAAAGACCAACTGAAGCACTAGGTGCACTACCTCTAACAGAAGGTCCCACAACATAATAAGACGGATCTGGATGATCTGAATGACTAATAATCCCACATTGGGCACATTCTCTAGACAAGTGACCAGTCTCTGTATAGTCATAACAAACTCCTAAAGCTCTAACCTGGTGGGAAACACTAGCTAACCCCAACTGCCTGACTGACTCACACTTGGGGCACTCTCTAGACCAATGACTAATCCCGCCACAATCAAAACATGCTCTTGGAATACTCTGAGGTATTGCACCAATTGCTCCAGAATGGATGCCACGACCTGGTAACCTAGACCGAATAACCCGTACTCCCTGACTAGAACACTGTCCACTAATATCACCACGATCTACTTGAGAGCTACCCATAAGCTGAGGTATTGCATGTACGATCCTTATAGGCTGCAAATGATGTTGACCTCTGCTGGGAATATTCTGACCTCCAGACAGAATACCCCTAACACTGAACTACTGGCATGGCCTCTTACTACTACCTCCGTACGCCTCAAAGTAAGACTTCTATGTAGCCCTGGCGTGATCAACAACCTTAGAGAAAGAAGACCCAATTACTATCACATGGTCCAAAGCCAAACAGAGTAGTAAAGTCAACCCTTTGATAAATATCTGCACCATATCATGCTTAGTAGGAAATAACATAGGAGTATGTTTGGCCCACTCGAGAAACCCAATCTCATACTCTGAAATAGACAGAGAACCCTGCTGAACACCAACATATCCAACTCTGGTCTGAGAACTACTCGATAGACCCGACATTACCTCTAGCTGGGAGGTATCCAGAAATAGACTCAAAACCTCTAACATCGAACCCTGAACAACAGAGGCAGTCACAAACTCTGTCGGAACCTAAGTTGACCCCAGACCCTCTGGCTAACATTGAAGATCCTCGATATCAATCTCTAGCTCTCTGGATCGACGCTGAGCTAAAACTCTGGTAGTACACGCATAAGTCACGTCCGTATCTATCGACAACCTCTTACGATCCATCTGGAAGAGAATGGAGTGAAAAAAAAAAAACTTAGAGGCTCATAGAAGTACAGCCACACGTTAGGGAGTCAAGAATAGAATTTCCTAAGAATTCCCTGTAGCATCCCGAAGATAGGATACAGACGTCACCACACCAATCCGCAGGACTTTACTAAACACTAAGCCCTTGTACCAACAAAAACGATAAGCCTAGGCTCTGATTCCAATTTGTCACGATCCAATTTCTAAAGTCATGGTGGCAACTACTATAACCCACCAGTAGGTAAGCCAATCCATTGTCCAGAACAGCTATTAGTAGACTACTGATAGAAATAAAAGAAACAGTGAAATAAATAAAATAGCAAGGCTAATATAACCCCAAAACCTGATGAAGCCAGTACAAGAGCTTCTAATACAACAGGAGTAAAAATGAAATATAGGAAAAAAAAAATATATCTACAAGCCGTCTCTGACGCAATATAGAGAACAGTCTAACAATATAAGGAAGGGTAGGGATACTCCAAAATGTCAGGAACTCACCCCAAATCTCTGATCCATATCTACTTCGCATGATATACACACACCAACAGCGATAACTCATACTATAACATGCAGGCTGCAGAAGTGTAGCATGAGTACCAAACACGTTGTACTCAATAGGCAACAATCGACTAAGCTCCAAAAATAGTGCAAGCATAAATAACACGTAAGGTATGAATATAAACCACGGGCAACTATCCAAGAAATAAGCATAATAATGCTAATGGAGAAATAAGGATCAATTATCCTATTCTGACAACAACCAGGGCTTAAGGTGGAATACCGTATATCACTAGCCAATATACAAATGAAGAGTGGGAGAAAGATATATTGCAGTATACAATGCCAAAGAATATATATACGATATAAATAGGCAAAGAAAAGAGGGATATACGGTAACACCATTTATATATATATATATATATATATATATATAGAGAGAGAGAGAGAGAGAGAGAGAGAGAGAGACATATAGGACTAGCTCAGTGGTAACATCCTAAGGGAATCACCCTAACATCTCAAGGCTCATAATCAAGTAGGGAAGTTAACTCTAGCATAACCAGGATCCCTAACCAGGCATGACTAAACATAAGATAACCAAACCATAATGTAACTCACTTCAAGAGTAAAGGAATCAGAAACTTACCTCTAACTCGGGTACCAACCCACAACCACCCTGCCACGAACTAACCATAATAACCAATAATAAAATAACCAGCTAGTCCGGGCAAACAAGTACCTAACCGGACCCCATAAACCCAAAAGGTTCACAAAAACACTCAGCAAACAACAACCATAACCCGTAACTAGACAGCCCCCCATAAGACAGATAGAAACAGGCGCCATCAACTATACTAGTGATAGGCAATGCAAATGAATTGATGAATACAACATAAATCGAAATTCCATAACCATATTAGGGACACCGAACTTGAACCGATTCTTCAATCTCAAATCATACCGTACCAAGTGTATACATCTCCTTCAGCTCGCATAAGTAGGACCTACGACGACCAAACATTTTTGGTACGACATCTCTCAGACGAAGGGGTCCCCTAGGGGATTTGGGAAATCCATATCCTCTGCCTGGTCCGGATCCAGGACTACCAATAAACATCATAATCCATCTACCCCATCTAATAACGAAGAGAGAGCTATGTATAATTAGTGCACGAACTCGAACAATGACTAAAAGGATATAAATCCATAAATCCATTGCCCAAGATCATGCTCGGGACTAAATCATAATAATCATGTACAAAGGGTCAGAATATCCCTCGATCGAAGTAAATAGTAGGGGTAAAATGAGTGTGGATCAATAAAGGACCAGAATCAGCCTCGGTCGAATTTCTAAAACATCATTTCCAATGCCAATGCTCATAAACCAGTAAATAAGATGGTACGATTCCTGTTATAAAATAGTCCTTTTTAAAGTGAAAAGTGGGAATAAATCCCCTTTTTGGAAATAGTGGTAAAATCAAGGTTTTGGTTGGAATCATACTACTAATTGAGCATGAATGTGCCAGATACTATGCATGCCATTACCAGTATCCAAACAATACAACCATAAGCGCCAAAGAATCTATAAATGATAATCCTACCTTTGCTAAGTGTAGAACTCACCTAGAGTCCAACTAGTCTCATAATCTGGGCAACCACAATAATCAAGGGCATAAAGCCACCATAAGGATCTAATCAAGGAAAAACCTCCCGAATCACTAAGTCAAAGAGTAAGTCTTATCTTAAAGAATCCTTAATCATCAACTGTGGTTAACATGCTTATATTCAAGGGTAATTGGACTCTGGGGCCATAACAAGTATTTATACTAGGATTCGGGTCACATATCTACCCCAAATTCCATAAACTAGGCTAAGTCATGCTACACTAGCCATACTCACATCCTATAACCCTTCCTCGCATGCAATCTATACTATACACAATCTCATAGAGAAAAGTAGACCGAAGCCTACCTCGATGCTGAACTGCAATTCTTAAAGTGTCCACAAATAGCCCGACATTGCTCCATGATCCCAAATCAATGTCCCACTATCAAAATAGTAACCTACGCATCAACACGAGGAAAATGACACCCATATTTCAATATAAAACTCTGGGCCCAAAATCGAGTCAATAATGGGCCCATGGGGCACGCTAATAGAATTCCAAAATTGACTCTATCATGAGGTCCCTTGAAGGACAAGGAATGTGTGCTAAAGATTTGAGCACAAACAGGATAGAAATCGGGCCTCAAAGACATAATTTCTAAGAATTTACAATGAAATGGGACGGAATTCAACTGGTAAAATGATGAATAATGTCTAAGAAATGATGAGCTAACTTACCTTAGCTTCAATGGAAGATTCTCCACACTTTCTCTCTCTTCAAGCTCTCAATAATGTTGGAAAAAAATTGAGAAAATGAGAGAGAATCGGGTGAAGAAGGGGATTTATTAGTCCTCAGGTGCCGCTAAAGCGGACACCTGGCCGCTTAAGCGGCTACCGCTAAAGCGGACTTTGACCACTTAAGCGGTCACCGACAAAAGGGTTGAGGCCGCTAAAGCGGCACCCCGTCTCTTAAGCGACGTCCGCTTAAGCGGACAAGGGAGTGTTTAAGCGGTCCTCGCCGAAATGGCCAAGGTTGTTAAAGTGGCTTGGTACCGCTAAAGCGGCTACCACTAAAGCGGCTCCTTGACCACTTTAGCGGTCACACCAGATATCAGCTACCAGATTTTAACCAAGTCCAAAATAGACTCTGATCGATTGCTCGGGATTTATTTGAAACCCCGTACGTGCAAATGAACTATGCTACCATACCAAATTTGATATTTCAGACTTAATGGAACCATTGAAATTTCCATTCGAGGTTGTTTTGATTAAATGTGGGGCCCACACCTATAGTTCTATTTTTCACCAAATCTACCCGATAGCCCAAAACGAGTCCAAAATCCTCAGGGCCCTGACTAAGGGTCCCCCTAGCCTAAAATCAATGTTCCGGAGCTGATGACACCGTCAGAATTTCCGTCTGAGATCATCTACTAGGAGATTTGGTCTGAGACTAAATCCTTAATAGTGAAAGCTTCAAAATAGGGAAATGAGCCTAAAATCCAAACGAACTGTTCGATAATCGAACCGATTGTTTCAATAAATCATAAATGACCTGTAGCCACTATGGAATGGCTCAAAATGCCAAAATGTGCAGAAATCAAGAAAATGACCTGGAGGGTCATTACAAAGTTTGAGAATTAAACATCATAGTAATAGGTTGTCTATATGTATAAGCATCTTCAATCATTTCATAAAAAATTCCATCTAGTTTTAACTTGTTTTGGAATTTTTTTATACGGAAGTTCATACCCACGACAAAATTCTTTATATTATCTAATTCTACTACTATTATGCATATGAAAAATCCAAAACACAGCATTTTCAACTTATCACAAGTTTTATCAAATAATTGAATACCATCCTTCACAACTAAATTTAATATATGTGCTGCACATTTTACATGAAAAGCATATTTACTAATTGGACAAATTCTAGTTTCTAGATGAGAAATAGCATTTAAATTAGCAGAAGCATTTTCTAAAGTAATGCTAATCACTTTATCATAAAGACAATAAATTCTAAAATAGGACCTACAGTAAAAGCAATATAAGCACCGGTCATTTTATGTTCACAAATTTTATAAGCAATAATTCTTTTTTGCAAATTCCAATTACAATCAACCCAATGTTCATTAACAGTTAAATAACCATTACCGTTAGGACTACGACTCATATCATTGGTAATAGCAGCCCTACAATCCATCATGTAAAAATAGCTACGAAGAAATTGCATATGTTTTTCCTGAAATTCAAAAATATCTCTTTTTACCATACTTCTTGAAAAACCTTCAAAACTGGGATCATATGTATCCCGAATATATGTTATAAAAATTTTATTTTCTCCAAAATTAAAAGGCAAACCATAAACAACAATAATTTTAGCAAAATTTTCATGATCACGATCCCTATTATAAGGCCGTTGTGTAACAGGATCAGTCGGGTTTGAAGGGTTTAGTTCATTTTGAACCATGTTTGACCCGATAACAGAGTGTCGAGTGCCAGAACAGACAGTTTGATGGGAAGCCATATATGCATTCCATTCTCTCGGATGTTTCTTAATCAAAGGGATTTTTAACCACCACCACCCCTCCAGTTGACCTCCAAACCCGCCATATACATATTTCTACTGTTGTTTACAAATACCACACGTAGTAACAGTTGTTTCATCATTCAAATTAAAAAATTTCCACACATCTGATTTTAAAGTACGTTGTGTAGTGGTCTTACCCCTAACCGGAGGAATCGGGGGACGACTTGCTCCAGCCTGAGGATTATCCTGAGTTGGAGCTTCGACACTAGAGGGGGTGGGAGTGGGACTAGTTGGTGTATCATCCAAACCATCATCCACATGTAATTCTATTCGTCATCTAATTCTTCTTCAAATTCATTATACAACCTCTCAAGATCTTCATGGGCAATATAGGTATTGGTATTAATTTCTATGATAGAGGGATGGGCAAAATCAGTTTCATTAACATGTGTAAAATCATACGTATTAAATCTAACTTGAGGCAAGTGAGAAGAACAAGAAGAACCTTTATTTTTTTATCACCAAATTTTATTAAACCTTTTGTTTTTTGTGCAATACTTTTTTTACCGGAATTTTTTTGACAGTAATCCATAATATAATGAAATAAAATATGATAGTAGCAAATTAAAACAAACAAATCACAACTAATAAATCCGAAAAATAAATTAAAAGACTAGAGAGTGGAACGAATGTACCAAACGTCTGCCGTAAAAGCAGACGATTATAACCGAAATTTGAAACTTAAAAAAGATTGCTCCTCCCAAAGTCACCAAATTATACTTCAATTGCAAAATAACAACAATAACTATAGAATTTATAGATATTAAGAGTAGAAAATTGAGAGAGAATGAGAGTTGAAATTGGGAATAAAAATTTGAATAGGGAAGGGGTATTTATAAGATTTTGAAAAGGGAGGGGGTGTTGGGGGATGGGGGTGCTGGGGTATGGGGTTCTGGGTATGGGGAAATGAGGGGTCAAACAAACCATTGGGGTCCCACTAACCGTTGCCAACGGTCCCCAATGGCTAGTTACCGTTATAGATTTAAAAAAATCAAATTCACCGAATCAAACCGAACTGGACCAGGTCAGAACCAGAATGAACCGGTACTAGATTCTCGGTAGGAGACCACGATTTCAGTCTGATATGGCTTTCGGTATATTCCATACCATTCTGTACTGATTCCTACTGAATCGGTATTGGTACTGGGATGGACTGGAACGGTACCGGCACATACCGATCCGGCGGCCAGTTTTACTTTTAGCTAATTGATTCTCAACTTCATTCATATATCTTTTGAAGCATTCAAGTGCATCAGATTTATCCGAAATCAAATAGACATAACCATAATGCGTAAAATCGTCAATCAATGTAATGAAATATAAAGCACCAGACCTTGTCCTCACATTCATTGGACCATATATATCAAAATGAATTAATTGCAGTGGGAATTCAGCTCTCTTAGCCTTTTCAATAGTTTAGGTGTAATTTTTCCGATAAAACAATTTTTATAAGTTGGCATATCAATTATGAAAAAAGAACCTTAATGTTCTTTCTTTGCCAAGCTATTCATTCAATCTTGTCGTATGTGATCCAATCTAGCATGCCATGTAATTACATCAATATCATTATTACTAGAATAATATGTCATTACACAATGGTCAACATATTAGTCATAAGTTGAAGGATTATAATCTAAAATGATAAAGCGATCATAATAAAGTCCAAAACCATAAAAGACATTGTGTTTAGTTATTCTAACACCATTGCGACTAAACAAAATTGAAACCAACATCTAAAAGAACACACACAGACACTAAGTTTCGTCGAATCTCTGGAGCATATAGGACGTCATTCAACATCAAAGACCGGCCACCATACAAGTCCACTTTGCAAGTGCCAATCCCTTTGACTTCAAGTATTAAATTATTTCCTACATATATCCACCTTGATCCAGGTGAAACTCGATGGAACTCTACAAATATTTCTCGATCATGACTCACATGGTTGGTGGCTTCTGAGTCTACAATACACATAGGATAAGATTTAGTTAATAAAGTAGTGTTAGAAACATATGTAGCACTTAGAGATGCATTTATAAATACTATCTTTTTCTAATCAGGACAATCACGAGAAAGGACAATCATGAGAAAAATACCTTAGAACTTTACAATTGTAGCACTTCAACTTGCTCTTGTCTTTCTTCTTGAAAAACTATTTTTCCTTCTCAGAATTTGGCTTGTTCTTTTACTCAGAGGGTCCTGCTTCGGTCTCCTTACCCATCTTGTTATTTTTACTATTTTTCTTGTGCTCAAAGCATGAAGACTTCTTACCACTTGAATCTACCATAAAGGCATTAGAAATAGCTCTAGAAGCACCAAGCCGCTCATCTTTAAGTTCAGCATGACGGGCAACATCAAAAAAAGTTGATATTATCATTGTGGGTTAAGTTAACCTTCAAATGTTGCTAACTATTGGGAATAAAACAGATCACTTCATGAACATATTTCTCATTTGAGAGAATATGACCAACACTTTTGAGTTGAATTATCATGTTTGACATCACCCTCAGGTGTTGTTTGATGTTTTGATCGTGACACTTCTTGTAAGTGCCAAACTTGATAGTTAGCTATCTGAGGTGGGTGACAGATGTACCCCAATATATTCCTCACAAGTGTGCCCACATGGCATGAGCAGTAGGAAATTCCTCACATTTATGAATGAGGTCATCAACCACAGAACAAATAATTATTCCACGTGCAGCAAAATTAGTCTTTTTCCAAGCTTTATAAGATTCAAAATCTCTTTTGTGTTGTGTAGTGTTACCCTTTTCTGGTTGACTTAAAACATGGTTTATACCTTTAAGAGCATTTTTTTTTCCAGTATATACCATATTTTACGACTCCAGATATCGTAATTGTCACCATTTAGTTTCTCACCTTTGTGCAAGTTTGTAATGATACTTTTTGATGTCATGCCTGTAAATGAGACAATCATTCAATGAGCATCTTGTATTTCATAAAAATTGGGGGCCAATATAATCCTTATGTAAGGGACATTTTATCCAACATTTAGGCATTAAAACATGTTTCAAGCGTGGATGATTATCATAAGAGATTCCCAACATATCATATGATTCTGGTTCTTGAAAATCCACACTTTTCCAAACCCAGAAAACAGATGAAATTCTAGGATTCCTCCTGGAGGCAAAGACTTTTAGGCATACCTCTTCTGATTGATCCACACCATCCTCTATATGTAAGTACATTTATTAATAGTGCATGTGACTTACACATTCAAGCAAATCAATTCACATAAAGGTTTCATATTTAGTGTAAAATCGATAGGAGACATAAGTTTCCAATCATCATCTACGAACTAAACATTTAACCAAAATTTAAAATCAATTTTTTAATGTGTTTTAATGAAGACTTTCATTTAGGTGTCCATTCATTTAAATAAATAAATGATATTCATATAAAAAAGAGAAACAACTAAATTCATATATTAAAATGAATAAACAACTTCAAGTTACAAGTCAACAAAAGATGAAAATCCTCCCACATGAGTTCGAGACAGCGTATACACCCTAAAAGGTTGGCTTGGCCAAACCTCGTGATAAATGTCAATTAGTCTCTTGCCCCAAGGTTCACTGTCACGACCAGAGACTACCCCCTAGTCGTAACACGGAGCTTAGAGTCACAAGTGACCCCAAGCTAACCCATGGCCTAGCATAACACTACGAATACTGTATAAATTGAATAATATTATGCAGAAGCTAAAGTATGAATGATATATGAATAATCAAAACCAAATGTCAAGGATAATATCAAAAATGAAAATCCCTTAACATAACATAAAACTGAACATCTACTGTCTGTCTGAATGCCTCTACTAAGATGAGTTGCTATAACAAGACATCAACTAAATCTAACTATTTGAAACTAAAGTAGAGAAAAAAAATAAATGAAATACTAATAACTAGTCCTCGAATGATGAGGACTCGCCAAAACACAACTGCTGAAGTTTTGTTGGATCAAGCTGTGATAGGGGTTGCTAAACAACTGAACCTATATTATAAGATAATATAGCGCAAAGAAAAGTATCCGGTCAGTACTTTGAATATACTGAGCATGTGAGATATGTACTACACTATATAAAATGAACATGCTGAAAGTGACATGATGACCTGAACATGGGACTGAAATCAATGAACTGATGCTATGACCAAGTAATAAATATGTAACCTTATAAGATGCTAAATATACTGAATACAAGGCCAAATGAGATTTGAGACTAAGCTGTGGGAGGTTTCTGTAATCGACATAGACCATGTGAGCAACATGGAATCCAACCTATAACCCAACTTGGAAGGGTGTTTTGTACCTTGCCAAGGGTAAGAACCATTATTGGCGTGAATTCTCTCATGAGCCCATTAAAACCAAGGGAGACACTCTCAACTATCAAGGACCCCTTTAACATACGGTGGAACGTAGTTTGGGACTCGGGTTATCTGAATCTTTGTCCTCTCGGTGCTAAGTACCACTCCCAACTGAAAGTAAACTGATATACTGAAATGCTCAACAATAATGATATTCTCAAACTGAAAGATAAGTACTTTATACAAAAGCATTCTAAATCATTAAAATTGAAGAACTGAATATTCAACTAAAAATGCATGATATCCTAGGTCATCGGGTGTTCATAACCCGCTATCTCTGATGAATGCAACTAATCATGGAAATACTATGAGAGTTCATAGTCATGAGTATGGAAATATGCTCAAATATATGGGAAAACATATATTCATGGTTTGGTCAAAGAAAGAAACTGAAAACTAAATGAATTCACACTTTTTATGGAAACCCTAAGGTAGAAGGTGAATTAAACTCGAGGAATTGGGTTAGCTTTGGGAATCAATGCGTTAAAGGAAACCCATTTCTGAAATTCCACATTCCTGGTGATGATAACCATGAAGAAATCTTTGAATTTGGAGCCTGAAGTTTGAGAACTCTAATTCTTGCTTGAAAAAGAAAAATCACCCCTTCTCTCTAAATTTTCTAAGTGTTAAGTGAGTTATGAGGAATGGGGGACTTTGGGGTGTTTTAGGCTAATTATTCAGCCCTTGGGTAGCTTAAACAACATATTTTTGATGTTAAAAGAGTGGGAAAAGACCAAACAACCCTTTTTAAATGGTCAAAAAAACTGCTGGAAACAGCCCCAACGACTCTAGCTACACTCATAGGATCTGGCAATGAGTCGTAGCTTGAGTCATTTCCTAGGACTCAATTTTTGGTCCCGTCTGCCATCACTATGAGCTACCCTATGACTCGTAGTGTATCACAATGACCCATAGGGTCTCATAATGATTCATAGTGTTTGAGCCATCGTCATTGACAACTTTGACAGTGCTTCAGTAAATTGGCCATAACTTCTTACTCTGATATTGGATTAAGACAAAACTGGATGCGTTGGAAAGATAATTCAGATATATTTCATTTGGTGGGTTATTAGATAGAAAATATATCAGAATTTAGGAGTTATTCTCGTTTGAATTTGATGATAGAAATATTGTTCACAAGAATCAATCGGTAAGGGAGGTTTTGATTTGGCTATGAGCTAGGAGTTACTTGTGGCCGTAATACATGTCTAAGTCACTTCTCATTCTATCGAAACATGAAGCTTGATTATAAATGTACTTTAAGAATGGTTCTAATCTTAGCTTGGATTTTGGGGGTGTTACAATATCTCACCTTTGGGGTCATTCGTCCTCGAATAAAAACTAACAAATCTGAAATGTTAGGGAAAGAGTTGAAATCTCAACACTGAATTCCTAAGGGTAAAATACTAACATGATAACTGAGTCTGTAACTGAATCATAGATTGAACTAAACTTATGAATATATGTTATGATATGAGAATAACTAGGTGACATGAAATGGAAAGAATTAATTGAGAGGAACCTACTACCTCTACCTGGAACTGAGTTCGAAGAGAAAAGATAGGGGTACTTGTCCATCATATCTGACTTTAATTCCCAAGTAGCTCCCTCAACTAGCTGATTTTGCTGAAGAACCTTTACTGAAGCGACCTTCTTATTCCTTAACTTATGAACCTAACAGTCAAGGATCTCAACTGGGACCTCCTCGTAAGAGGGGCTATCTTTCACACCCATGCTGTCAAAAGGAACAACCTATGCTACATCACTAATGCATTTTTTCAACAGAGACACATGAAAAAGTGGATGCACTGATGCTAAGTCTGCTCGTAAATCTAACTCATAGGATACATTGTCAAAGCGACCCACAATCTTATAAGGACCAACATAGCAGGGACTAAGTTTTCCTTTCTCGCCAAATATCTTTACCCCTTTCATGGGTGAAACTTTCACGTAAACAAAATCACCATAGCAAATTTAAGTTCCCTTCTTCTCACATATGTAAAGGACTTCTGACGACTTTGGTTTATTTTCAACCTTTCTCTAATTAACTGAACTTTCTACAGAGCCTCATGAACTCAATCTAGCCCTATAAAATTAGCTTCACCAACCTTAAACCAACCAATAGGAGACCTACACCTCCTACCATAAAGTGCTTCAAATGGGGCCATCTGAATACTTGAATGATAACTGTTATTGTAAGTAAACTCAATCAAAGGTAAATGATCATCCCAACTACCCTTGAAATCAATCACGCACGCTCTCAACTTATCCCTTAAAGTCTGAATGGTCCGCTCTGGTTGACCATCTGTCTGCGGGTGAAAAGTTATACTGAGGTAAACTTGGGTACCAAGCCCCTTCTGAAAAGTCTTCCAGAACTGAGAGGTAAATTGAGTACCCCTATCTGAAATGATAAACAAAGGGGCTCCATACAATTTCACCAACTCTCTAAGATAGAGTCTAGCATAATCCTTGGCTAAATCTGAAGTGTTAACTGGTAGAAAATGGGTTGTCTTTGTCATTCGATCTATAATAACCCAAATAGAATCATGTTATCGGCGAGTACGAGGCAACCCTGTAATGAAATCCATATTTACCACTTCCCGCTGCCAAGTAGGAATGTTTATTTCTTGAAGTGTACCACCAGGTATTTGGTACTCAACCTTAACCTACTAGCAATTTGGACACTAAGCCACAAATTCTGCGATATTCTTCTTCATGCCATTCCACCAATGACTTCTCATAGATCACGGTACATCTTAGTGGCTCCTGGGTAAATAGAATATCGAGAACTATGAGCATCCATCAGCATCCGCTTTCTCAAGTCATCCACATCTAGAACACATAGTCTACCCTGATAATGAAGAACACCATCTCCCCCTTGGGAGAAAACCTCAACCTTCTAACTCTGGACTGCTTCTTTTAACTTAAGAAAAATAGGATCACTATCTTGGTTTTTCTTTACTTCAGCTATCAATGAAGATTCTGAACTAAGATATTATCTTTGGTTGAATCAACCAACCGAACTCCTAATCTAGAAAGCTGGTGAACCTCGCGAACTAACTCTTTCTTCTCCTCTTTAATATGAGAAACACTTCCCATAGAC
Organism: Capsicum rhomboideum; assembly: GCA_031232105.1. NCBI lineage: Eukaryota > Viridiplantae > Streptophyta > Magnoliopsida > Solanales > Solanaceae > Capsicum > Capsicum rhomboideum. The sequence continues at coordinate 27,515,538 of CP124719.1, read as the reverse complement.
AATCTACTAAGAGGCTCAGCCACAACATTGGCTTTACTAGGATGGTACAAGACACTCATATCATAATCCTTCAATAACTCTAGCCACCTTTTATGACGAAGATTTAGATCTTTCTAGTTGAACACATACTGAAGGATCTTCTGATTAGTGAACATATCAACATGAACCCCATAAAGATAATGCCTCTAAATCTTTAAGGTAAAAACAACTACTGCCCAACTCGAGATCATGAGTCAGGTAATTCTTCTCATGAGGATTGAGATGTCTAGAGGCATATGCTATAACCTTGCCATGATACATTAACACACAACCAAGGAAAACTCTGGAAGCATCACAATAAACCACAAACCCATCCGGACCCTGTAGTAGAGTCAAAACTAGAGCGAAGATGAGTCGAGTCTTCAACTCCTAAAAACTCTTCTCGCAAGAATTGGACCACTAAAATTTGAATTTTTCTGAGTCAATCTAGACATGGGAGAAGAAATAGATGAAAATCCTTCAATAAACCATCTATAGTAATCGGCAAAACCCAAGAAACTCCTGATATCTAATAGAGAGATGGGTGTAGGCCAATTTCCCAATGCTTTAGTCTTTTGAGGATCAACCCGAATGACTTTATCGAAAATGATATTATCAAGGAATGCTACTGATTTCAACCAAAATTCACACTTACTAAACTTCGCAAATAACTGGAGATCTTTGGGTCTTTAAGATAATTTTCAAATGGTCTGCATGTTCATCCTCACTTCGAGAATAAACAAGGATGTCATCAATAAAGACAATGATGAACATGTCTAAGTATTGCTTAAACACCCTGTTCATCAAGTCCATAAATGTTGCAGGAGCATTCGTTAGTCCAAAAGATATAACAACAAATTCGAAGTGACCATATCGAGTTCTAAAGGTTGTCTTTGGAATGTCATGTTCTCTGATTCTAAGATAATGATAGCCAGATCTGAGGTCTATCTTAGAAAAATAATTGGCACCCTGAAGTTGGTTGAACAACTCATCAATTCTGGGAATGGGATATTTATTCTTGATTGTGACTTTGATCAACTGATGATAGTCGATAGACATTCTAAAACCGTCTTTCTTACACACGAAGAGAACTGGAGAACCCCATAAAGAGATGTTGGGACTGATAAAACCTTTGTACATAGGATATTTTAACTATTCCTTTAATTCTTTAAGCTTGGATGGAGCCATTCTGTAAGGCAAAATTGAGATAGGCTTGGTATCTGGAAGGAGATCTATTCCAAATTCAATTTCCCATTTGGGAGGAACTCCAGGCAGATCTTCAGGAAACACTTCTAGAAATTCATCTACAATAAGAACTAACTCAAGATTTGGGGTCTCGGACTTTAAATCCTTCATCTAAACTAAATGATCGATGCACCCTTTAGAAATTATTTTTCTAGCCTTAAGGTAAGAGACAAACTGACCTATAGGCGCTGAGGTACTTCTCTTCCACTCTATGACTGGCTCATTTGGAAATTAAAATTGAACTACTCTCTTTCTACAATCAATTGAGGCATAACAATAGTGTAGCCAATCCATTCCAAGATTGACATCAAAATTGGTCATTTCCAACTCCACAAGATCAACGAAGGTGACTTTCTGAGAAACTGTGATAGGGTAACTTCTGTATACCCATTTAGCTATGATTGAATTACCAACTGGAGTAGAGACCAAGAAAGGTTCTGAGAGGATTTGAGGACTGACACCGAAGTCGGCCGCTATATAGGGAGACACGAAAGAAAGTGTGGCTCTGGGATGTAACAATGCATAGACATGAATATGAAAGACTTGTACCATATCAATGACTACATCAAGAGAACCCTCCTGATTCTGTCGAGTCTGTAGGGCATAAAACCTATTCTGACGTTGTTCCCCACCTGTACTAGATGAGGCACCCTACTGGGTTGGGCGACTTGCTGGAGCTGCTAAAGAGGTAGCTTGAGTATGTCCACCATTATCACCTCTCTTGGTTGTTGGACAATCTCAAAGCTTGTGACCTAGATTTCCATAACCAAAACACCTATCCTTACCTATCAAACATTCTCCGACATGGTTTTTCCCACACTTCTTACAAGTTGGGAAAGTACGACTATAGGAAGCACTAAAATAGGACTTAGAGCCTGTAGCTCTACCTTTTTTATCCTAACTAGGTCTGGGAGACGAAACACTAGTAGATGATAATGCTGGGGCTAAAGATCTCCACTGAAACTGAGAGCGATTACCACTACCTGACTTCTGCTGAGAATGACCAAAGTTCCCTATTCTAGATCTCTTATTCATATTCTCTCTTTCCTTAATCTTCTCTTTCTCAATTAGTTGGGCATGAACCATTGACCTGGAGATGTACATTTCCTTGACCAATATCGTGGTTCTACACTCCTTAACCATATCTTTGAAAACACCTATCATGAACTTACTCATGTGGGCTCTAGAGTCTGCAACCATTGATGGATCAAATGTTGCAAGTTGAGTAAACTTGAGAGAATACTCTTTCACACTCATGTTGCCCTAATTCAGATTAATGAACTCTTGAACCTTGGCCTCCATCAACTAAAGTGGGAAGAACCTATCTAGAAAAGCAGCAACAAACTCATCCCATTCTATAGGTTCTGCATCTGCACCTCTATCCTTCTTCCACTGCTTGCACCAAGTGTAAGCTACTCCCTTCAACTTATATGCAGCCAAGTCAGCACTCTCAACTGGAGTGACACCCATAATTTTAGTAACCTTCTAAATATCATCAAGAAACTCTTATGGATCTTCCTTAGTTTTAGAATCATGGAACTCAGGATGATTCATCGGAGTAAAGTCCTAAACACTAGCTTCTATTATAGTACCAGTAGGGTTGACCGGATCAACAACCTACTAATTATCCTGGGTGGTTATGGCCTGAGCTAGCACCGTGAAGACAACCCTGAACTTAGCATGAGAGACTTGCTCATTCAAAAGGTCTGCTGAAGCTGGTGGTGCTTGCTGATTCCCGTTCCTGTTACCATTTCCATTTATCCTTCTGTTAGTTCTCATGGAAGGTATATTTTGTAAACAAGTAAAGCACAAGTTAGATGAAGGTCTTGATAGAGTTCACACTCTATCGCATGATATGAACATGAAAGAAGTGAAATTTTTCCTAAAACATTTAGTAGCTTCTCATTCATAAGTATGGCACGCTTCATACCCATGAACAAGATTTTATTTAAGGTGGCTTTCAGACACACTAGGACACTTTAAACCTGATGCTCTGATACCAAGTTTGTCATGACCCAAGATTACCCCCTAGTTGTAATACGGTGCTTAGAGTCACAAGTGACCCTAAGCTAACCCATGGTCTGGCATAACACTATGAATACTACATAATCTGAATAATCAAAACCAAATGTCAAGGATAACATCAAAACAAAAATCTCGTAATATAATATAAAACTAAACATCTACTGTCTGTCTGAAAGCCTCTACTAAGGTGAGTTACTTGGACAAGTTTCCAGCTAACTCTAACTGTTTGAAACTAAAATAGAGAAAAAATCAAATAAAATACTGATAACTAGTCCTCAAATCATGAGGACTCACCAAAACACAGTTACTGAACTAATTCTGGATCAAGCTAACCTCTATCGGAGTGCTAAACATCTGAACCTATATTATAAGACAATATAGCGCAAAAAATAGTATGCGGTCAGTACTTTGAATGTACTGAGCATATGAGATATGCACTACTCTATATAAAATGAACATACTGAAAGTGACATAATGACCTGAACATGGGACTGAAATATGTGAACAGATGCTATGACCAAGTAATAAACATGTAACCTTATAAGATGCTAAATATACTGAATACAAGGTCAAACGAGATTTGAGAATAAACTATGGGAAGTTTCTCTAACTGACATAGACCATGTGAGAAATATAAAATACAACCGGTAACCCAAGTTACGAGGGTGTTCTGTACTTTTCCAAGGGTACGAACCATGATTAGCATGAATTCACTTATGAGCCCATTAAGGGAAAGGGGGACACTCTCAACTAGCGAGGACCCATTAACCTATGGTGGCATGTAGTTTAGGACTTGGGTTATCTAATCCCTTTTCCTCTGGGTGCTAAGTACTACTCCCAAGTGAAAGTAAATTGATATACTAAAATGCTCAACAATAATGATATTCTCAAACTGAAAGATACGTGCTTTATCTGAAAGCATTCTAAATCATGAAAATGGAAGAATTAAATATTCAACTAACAATGTATGATATCCTAGGTCATCGGGTGTTCATAACTCACCATCTCTGAAAAATGCAACTAATCATGGAAATACTATAATCTGAACGTAATAAGAAATTTCATAACTCAAGCCCAAAATCAAAAATTTATCAATTTGATGAGAGTTCATTGATATGAGCAGGGAAATATGCTCAAATTTATTGGGAAACATATACTCATGGATTAGTCAAAGCAAGAAACTGAAAACTAAGAAATTTAAACTTTCATAGAAACCCTAAGGTTGAAGAGTGAATTAAACTCGAGGAAATGGGATAACTTTAGGACTCAATGGGTGAAATAAAACCCATTGATGAAATCCCACATGCCTAGTGTTGAGAACCTTGAAGAAATCTTTGAATTTGGAGCCTGAAGTTTGAGAACCCTAATTTTTGCTTGAAGGAGAAAAATCGCCCCTTCTCTCTAAATTTTCTAAGTGTTGAGTGAATTATGAGTAATGGGGGACTTGGGTGTGTTTTAGTATTATTATTTAGCCATTGGGTAGCTTAAACAATGTAGTTTTGGTGTTAAAAGCGTGGGAAAAAACAAAACAACCCTTTTAAAATCATCAAAAAAACTGCTGGAAACAACCCCGACGACTCTAGCTATGGATCGTAGGGTTTGGAAATGATTCATAGCCTGAGTCATTGCCTAGGACTCAAATTTCGGTCCCCTCTTCCATCACTATGACTCATAGTGTCTCATAATGACCCATAGGGTCTGACAACGATTCGTAGTGTCCGAGTCGTCGTCACTATTGTATTAAGGAAAAACTGGATGATTTGTAAAGATAATTCAAATATATTTCATTTGGTGGGTCTAGAGCTCAAAAATACTTCAGAATTTAGGAGTTATGGTCGTTTGAAGTTTACTATAGAAAGATTCTTCACAAGAAATCAATCGGTAAGGGAGGTTTTGACTTGGCTATGAGCTAGAAGTTACTTGTGGCCTTAATACATGTATAATCACTTATCATTCTATCAAAACATGAAGTTTGATTATACATGTACTTGAAGCATGGTTCTAATCTTGGCTTGGATTTTTGGGGTGTTACAATCACATAGAAAGTCTGCTAAATAACTAAAGATTCCCGATCCGCGATTTCAACATAATTTTCCAGTTCAACACGTTTTATTTCATAAAGATAAATAAAATTAGCAACTGAAATACTAGGGGACATCTTAAAAGACCTGAATTCTGTGAGTTTCTTCTCTCTTTCCCTTCGTATAGCCATTTGATTCCTTAATAAATTTTGTGTTGCCTTTGGGACACCAATTCATATGATTTCACGCCCTCGGAAACATATCCTTTAATGACATGATCTTCCATATTGTCCCTTTGCTCAACATTCAGAACTCCCACTTGGAGTGATTCGAGTTTGTCCTTGTTTAACCATGTCTAAAATAGGAACAAGAAAATAATAAATATGGTTGAACCATTCATGTGACAACTTCTTCCACAATTACTTGTAGAAGGCAAAAAAAATATGTCTAAGAAAAATAAGTATTATAGAAATTACCAAGACTTAGTAAAACAATTAAATCAAGACTTAGGCGTAAAGTACATGAGATATAGTAATTCCATCACTAATAATAGTAGTACTGAATATCACAACCAAGAACCACTTTGCTACCTAAACCAACGCACTATTACAATTTTGTCAAGGACCGACAAGATTTATAAGAAGTGTTGCTAAATACTACTTTTCCTTTAGAAATACAAAGGCAAAAAATATAGGAACACACAAAACTTATTGCCTTTAGGAGTTCAATATATATTCATACATTTCAAATTGTATACTCCTTTTCATATCAACACAGTGGTGATGACAACAATTATAAAACAAAACAATTGTGACTCTTCATAAAAAAAAAAAACTATCAACATTCACTACTTTTTGCCTTTTTATCCCGTGATTTAACCAAAAAATACACGGTTTATCTTAGAATACTGTTAACAATAGCATTTTTTTAAAAAAATAATTATTTACCCCATAATAAAATGGGACTCTTTTCCAAAGCAATCATGATTAATTCATGATATAAGGGGACCCACTGATAACAACAAAATCCTATAAGTACTAGCAGTACTACTCAATTTAATGGGAGAAGGCAACATGTGCCTTTATTTTATTTTATTTATTGAGAAGTCATCAATTAACTTCAATCCCTCCTTTAACTGTTTGCCGTAGGAATGGTGTTAAAGTCAAACACCACTTTAAAAGAAATTCAGTTTTAGAGAATTCCAATCTGTAACAATTGAGGAAGGTTTGGATTGGGTTGGAAAATAAAAGCTTAATTAATTAAATATTCCTATTTTATTTTTTCTATATGTTTTCGGTGTTCTAGGTTTGTCTATTATCATTTGGGTCTTTATTATTTAGTTTTTAGATCCTAAAGTTTGTCACCGTTGTAGTTGTCATGTGTCGGGTCTGTTAGATTATTTTAGGTCTTGTTAAATACCTTGTATTTGCATTTTGGGAGATATCTTGAATGAAAATCTGAATTTATCTTTTATTTTTCTTTTCTCTTTCTCTGTTTTCTTTCATTTATCCTTTCAATGACAATTCCAACGTGGGAATCGCTACAAATGGTATCAGAGTTGATGATTCTTGACCCCACTTCCGCAACCATGTTTAATCGGGGTTACCATCAACCACCGCAAGTCTTGTGTAACACCCCGTACATTTTCGACCCTACTTGACAGCTTTGAACCATGCTTACCTTAGTTGCGAGAGCCATAAGTACGTATTTTGTCTTGTTATTGATGGAACATTCGATATTGTGCTAGTAAATGTGATTAGACCTTTGTAGGAGGTGTTTGTGACTTTGTGGAGCATTTTTGGGGTGAAAAGCGAGGCTTAAAGGACATCCAAGCAAAGGATCTTAAAGATAAGAGGTAAGCAAAAGGTTGGAACTTGAAAGATCCAACCAAATCCACAAAGAAAAATTGAAATCATATTTTTAGCATGGGGCGCGCTAGGTGGCATGCCGGGCCGCTTTTGGCCGAAATATTTTTGGCACAAGCAGCAAGGGAGCGCACCCAGGGGCATGCCAGGCCGCCCCTGCACACCTTTTCCAGAGCTGAAATTTTTTTAAGTCTCAGGGGCGCCGGGGAGCGTGTCGGGGTGCTTTTTGCCAAATTTCTTCTACGATTATGATTCTATAAAGAGGAATCTTGGGTTATGGTGTCATTATTCCATCGTAGTAGGACTACTCTTGAGCGAGTTTGGCATCCGAATTGGGGTAATTCTTCGTCACAAGTGTTTTATCAAATTATGTTCAATTAAGCCATGAGTGGCTAGAATGTCTTATTATTTTGAGATTGAGGCTATGAACGTGAATTTCGTGAGTGAATATTGTTGTAACATTTATGGAATTATTTAAACATGAGATAATTGGAGTATTACACATTGACGTTGGTGGGTTAAGTTAATATGTGTTAATGGGCTCAATTTGAGGCCAAAATGGAATAAAAGGCATGGCCCAAAAGGGCCAAATGACCCATTATTCCATTTGAACAAGTAAATATAGCATTTAATGCCCAAGGAGTGGCTAAGGATGACTTGAGGCTATATAAAGGCAAAAAATCAGATTTTTATTCATTTTAACACACATGCCTTTCTAGACATTTTCTAAAAGATATTTCTCATATCATCCAAACCCTAAGCCATTTTTTGTGGACACTTTGGACAAGATCATCACTTTGCAAGCTTGGGTAAGTGTTTATTATTGTGATATAATATATTATATGCATGATATATTGTGTAGATCATGATGGTTATGTTGGCAAGGTTGAATAAGGCACTTTTGCTTTTTGCTAAAAGATGTGTCATCTTTGTGATTTAAACTTGAAAAGAGACTTCGGGTTTTGATGAAAGTGCATGGTATGGATGAAATATCAACATGTATGGTGTGGTTATATTCCTTAACTTGTTATTTTTCTATAAGTATAACTTGTGGGATTGTTGTCGATATGTTGTTATGAAGTGTATTGAGGTGACTTGATGGAGTAATTGTGATGTTCTGTTGATGGAGAAGTGTAAAGTATGAACTTGGTGTGACATGATATTGGTTTGTAATGTCTTGGTCAATGTATGGAATGTTGTGGTATTGTTGGTATGATCATTCCATGAATGGTATTGTAAAGGGTGAAATGACGTTATAGGGCAACCATGTAACTAATTGTAGTTTTACGCACTTGTAAGGTAGTTGGTTGTTAACATGAGCTCCGCTATGTACTTTTGTTGCAGAGTGAAACGTAAGGAAGGGGATGGACTATTGTGTTCACATATAGGATTGTATATTCATATTGGGAAGATAAGGTATGTAAGGTTACTCTTTCTGTATCCTTCTGCAGCACATATTGTTCACATTGTCATTGTACATGTCCCATTCCGAATTGTTCAAAGGTATCTCATTTCAGGTGGTCATCTATTGTTATTCACATGTTCCTTATTCATTGATCAATTGTTATTCATGTCACATAATTGAGGACATGGTTCCAAAGTTCCAATAATGTTATGTTCCAAAGTTCCAATAATGTTATGTTCTGAAGCTCCAATAATGTTCCAACCACCAATGTGTCAATCTTATAACAAAAGAACGGAAGTAATGTAACACTCTTATAATGGAAGAACGAAGTAATGTATAACTATTTGGATATTCTTGAGTAACATCCCAGGGGCGATATAAAAGCCTAGCATGGGTTATCACAGTAACATCCCAGGAGCGACATAAAAGCCTAGCATGGGTTATTACAGTAACATCCCAGAGGCGATATAAAAGCCTAGCATAGGTTATCACAGTAACATCCCAGGGGCGACAGAAAAGCCTAGCATGGGTTAATCACATCCCAGGGGTTAAAGTACCTAGCATGGGTTAATAACATCCCAAGGGCGACATAAAAGCCTAGCATGGGTTAAAATAACATCCCAGGGGTTAAGGTACCTAGCATGGGTTAAAAACATCCCAGGGGCGACATCAAAGCCTAGCATGGGTTAATCGAACATCCCAGGAGTTAAAATACCTAGCATGGGTTAATCTAACATCCCAGGGGTTAAAATACCTAGCATTGGTTAATCTTATCCCAGGGGCGACAGAAAGGCCTAGCATGGGTAAAACGGTAAAGATGAATAAAGGTAAAGGCAAAAGAAGTAAAGAATGTAATGTACATGGTTCCACATATGCAAACCGGTGAATTATTTGTACTGAGTATTCTCTTATATTTGATTTCATGGAAGTACTTATATATATCATACAGTTTCATATGAGCCTTACATACTAAGTACATTCTTCGAACTGACGTCCCTTGGGGGACTTACCTTACTTGTTGTAGGCACAGGTGCTAGTAGACCTCCACAGTAGGTTGCGGATCATTTGTCGATCTTTGGTGAGCTCCAGTTAGTTCAGGGCTTTCCGAGTCACATGTGTACATTTGTTTTGGTATTATAACGTTGTATAAAGTGGGGACTTGTCCCGACAGTAGGATAGTTATGTATATGCATCTGTTAGAGGATTTGTAGACATATGTGGGAATATGAATGTGAGGGATGTATGTCCATTTTGACTTGATGGCCCTAATGACGAAGTTTCTTATATGTATATATAGCATATGTTTCCATGACTTCCGCTATGAGCATCTTGTATCTTTACGTGATGGTGATATTTATTGAATGACATACATAGGAATGGACATGGATGAAGATTGGTTCTCTCGGGCCTTATCGGCTCCGAGTGCCAGTCCGCCCCGTTGGCATTCAAGGCGTGACAAAAGTGGTATCAGAGCGAGTCATCCTAAGGGGTGTCTACAAAGTCGTGTCTGAGTAGAGTCTTGCTTATGGATGTGTTGTGCGCCACATTTATAAGTAGGAGGATACGGGACATTTAGGAGTTGTTTCTTTCCTTCATTTTTAGACGTGCAATAGAGCCAATGTTGTAAGTGGAATTGTATCTGACCATTGGAATTAGTTTTCTTGTTTATAGTAAAATATCAATTACAAGACAAGATAGGGGCAAAGATAAGAAGGTAGAGATGCTTGCGGGAGAAGGAACTAGTAAATCACCACCCGACTGAGCTATTTAGGGTGGGGCTGAAATTGAAATTGTATCATGGGCTTCTTCTACTTTTCCAGCTCTAGAAAAGCCGAGAAGGAGAGAAGACCCTACTGAAACACCTTTCAATGTTAATGCTACTGAGCAGGATATAAGGAATGCGGTGCATCTATTGACTCAGATAGTCGTTGCACAAAATCAAGGACAGGTTAGTACAGCCTTTGCACATAAGAGGCGTAATCAAAGGCAAAGGAGAATGGCACAAGAATATGAAAGAGGGTCGTCAAAGAGGGCTAGACACCTGGGACAGTTCATGGCGTCCCAAGGAGAATTTAGGTCTCGAGTGTTTAATAGACCGCCTAGACCATTATTTCCTCAGTCTATAGTAAATGCTCTACCTCTATCCCAAGGGTTTCGAGGCAATCAGATTGGGCAAAGAAGTGAGATTCAGGATCCACGTACAGTGGGGTAGCAAGCACAAGGATGTAGGAGCCAATCGAAGACTCCTCGTCAGCCGTGTCCGCGCTGCGGAAGGTATTATTTAGGTGAATATCGGTTGGGGATGAATATTTGCTTTTGGTGTGGTATGTTGGGGCACAAGGTGAGAGGATGCCTACAAAAAAGCACGGATAGAGGTGCGAGAGGAGCAGCTAGTGCTAGCGGAACCCAGAACCGTACCCACATCTTAGCGGATCGACAGAATTCGGAGGCTTCTCCTGATTTAGATACAGGTACACGATTAGTATTTTTACATAAGGTATATGTATTGATTGATCCGGCCTTTACCCTATCATATGTTACTCCCTTGATTGTTGAAAAAATAAAAAAATAAAAAAATAAAAGAACATCAGAATTATTAGTTAAGTCATTTGGAGTATTACACATATGGGTGAGTCTATTGTAGCTAAGAAAATCTGTCGTAATTGCATAGGCACTGTTTGTGGTCATAATATGTTGGTTGCTCTTGTTTGAGTTGGGGAACTGATAGATCTTGATGTTATGATGGGTATGGATTGGTTAGCTTCTCATTATGCCACGGTAGATTGTTGAGCTAAGAAGGTACATTTTTATTTGTCCATAAAAAAGATGCTCTTGAATAGAAGGGTAATGTGAAGGCACCGAGAGGACAAGGAAAATGATAGCCAAGGGGTACATATGTAACTTAGTAAGAGTGAAAGTTAGTGATGTGGAACCACTAACTCCTCAGTCGGTTCCAGTGGTCAATGAATTCCTCGATGTATTTCCGGAAGATCTTCTAGGTTTGCCCCACAACGGGAAGTAGAGTTTGGTATTGACGTGATTCCAGGCACACAGCCTATTTATATACCTCCATATAGAATGTCCTAGCAGAGTTACTGGAATTAACGGAGTACTTAAAAAGACTTGCTGGAAAAAGGGATACATAAGACCTAGTACGTCCCCTTGGAGTGCACCAGTATCATTTGTGCTAAGGAAAGATGGTACGCTGAGAATGTGTATTGACTATTGGAAATTGAATAAGGTAACAATCAAGAACAAATATCCCCACCCCAGAATTGATGATTTGTTTGATCAGTTACAAGGTGCCAAATATTTTTCAAAGATTGACTTGAGATCGGGTTACCATCAAGTCAGGGTTAGAGAAAAATATATACCCAAGACAGTTTTTCGAACACGGTATGGTCACTATGACTTTTTAGTGATGCCATTGGGCTATCCAATGCACCAACAGTTTTTAGGGATTTGATGAATAGGGTGGTCAACCATTTTTAGATATTTTTGTGACAGTGTTTATAGATAAAATTATGGGTTAGAAGAGATCATAAGAGGACCATGCTAATCACTTAAGGCCGGTGTTATAGATTCTTTGTGAGCGTAATTTGTATGCAAAGTTCTCTAAATGTGAATTTTGGTTAAAATCCATCACATTCTTGGGTCACATTGTGTCAGATGAAGGGATACGGGTTGATACGCAAAAGATTGATGCGGTGAAAACTTGGCCAAGGCCTACGACGCCTACAGAAATTCATAGTTTTCTAGGGTTGGCAGGCTATTATCGAAGGTTTGTTGAAGGGTTTTCTTCCATTGATGCACCTTTAACGAAGTTAACACACAAGGCAATTAAGTTTCAATGGAATGATGCATGTGAGAAAAGTTTCCAAGAGCTGAAAGATAAATTAACTTCCACACCCGTATTAGTACTTCCGAAAGGCACAGAGGGGTATGCAGTATATTGTGATGCGTCCAGAGTTGGCCTAGGATGTGTATTGATGCAGCACGGTAATGTCATAGCGTATGCCTCAAGACAGTTGCGACCACATAAGAGAAACTATCCCACACATGATCTTGAGTTAGCAGCGGTGGTATTTGCTTTAAAGATATGGCGTCATTATTTGTATGGAGTTCATGTTGACATCTACACTGATCACAAAAGTTTACAATATATCTTTAAGTAGACAGATTTAAATCTGAGGCAACAGAGGTGGCTTGAACTAATGAAAGACTATGAGATCGATATCTTATACCACCTAAGGAAGGCAAATGTGGTAGCTGATGCACTAAGTCGCAAAGCAATGGGAAGCACTAATAGTAAGTTGATGGAAAAGAAAGCTATAGTCATGAATCTCTATCAATTAGACAGCTTGGTAGTTTATTTTCTTAAAACTCTAGATAAAAGAGTAATAGCGCAAAATGCGGTAGAGTCTTCATTAGTAAAGGTGAAGGAAAAGCAATATGCGAATCTTATTTTTATTACAGTTGAAAAAGGAATGACAGAAGGGTTTGATAAAGGCATTTGATCTTACGCAAGAGGAAGTACTTCAATGCAAAGGTATATTATGTGTACCGTATGTAGATGAGTTGAGGAGACGAATTATGACAGAGGCGCATCATTCACGATATTCTATTCATTCGGGAGCTACCAAAATGTACCATGATTTGAAAGAAATGTATTGGTGGGGAAACATGAAGAAGAACATTGCAGAATTTATAGCTCAATGCCTGAATTGTCAACCAGTAAAAGTAGAGCATCAGAAACCTGGAGGTTATACGCAATGTATCAATCTTCCATTCTGGAAATGGGACATGATTTGCATGGATTTCCTCACAGGTTTTCTTCTTACACTGCGGAAATTTGATTTCCATGTGGGTGATAGTTGACAGGCTAACCAAGTCAGCGCATTTTCTACCAGTCAAAACCACTTATACAGCTGAAGATTATGCAAGGTTATATGTTAAAAAAGTAGTGCGATTACATGGGATTCCAATTTCTATTATATCAGACAGGGGAGCTCAATTTACTGCACATTTTTAGAGATATTTTCAAAGGCCTCAGACAGATGGGTAAGCAAAACGTATTACCCAAACACTTGAGGATATATTATTAGCTTGCGAATTAGACTTTAAAAGTAGTTGGGACGATCATTTACCTCATATTGAATTTGACTTCAAGTATCAAGAGGGCCCCTTATGAAGCCTTATATGGGAGAAAGTGTAGCTTACCAAGTGGATGGTTTGAAGCAGGTGAGACTGCTTTAGTCGGGCCAAATCTTGTTCATCAAGCTATAGAGAAAGTTAAGGTGATACAACAGTGGCTACAAACGACCCAAAGTCGACACAACTCATCTATTAATGTTAGAAAAAGAGAGTAGAATTTGCCATAGGTGATTGAGTATTCTTGGAAGGGTCACCAATGAAAGGGATAATGAAATATGGAAAGAAAGGAAAGTTAGCCCTATATAATGTGCCATATGAAATTGTCCGAAGATTTGGGCAAGTTGCGTATGAATTAGCATCACCCCAAGAACTCTACACAGTTCATCCAGTGTTTCATGTATCGATGCTTCAAAAGTGCATAGGAGATCTATCTCGTATCGCTCCCATTGAAATGTACAAGTTACGGAGGACCTTACCTAAGAAGAGATACCTATTGCTATTCTGGATAGGCAAGTGAAGAGGTTAAGAAATAAAGACGTAGCTTCCGTAAAAGGTACTTTGGAGAAATCAACAACTAGAAGAGATCACCTGGGAAGCCGAGGAAATGATGAAGTCCACGTACCCTCATCTGTTTCAAATGGAAGAGAAAGTTCAAGATGCGGGATCGGAGCAATAACAAGTAAGTAACTACGAGCATTATGTGTATATGTATATATGTGTTAATATAGAGATGCATTTGGTGTACATGAGACGATGTTATTAACATTTGAGGACGAATGTTTCTAAGGAGGGAAGAATGTAACACCCCGTACATTTCCGACCCTACTTGAAAACTTTGAACCATGCTTACCTTAGTTGCGAGAGCCATAAGTACGTATTTTGTTTTGTTATTGATGGAACATTTGATATTGTGCTAGTAAATGTGATTAGACCTTTGTAGCAGGTGTTTGTGACTTTGTTAAGCATTTGTGGGGTGAAAAGCGAGGTTTAAAGGACATCCAAGAAAAGGATCTTAAAGATAATAGGTAAGCAAAATGTTGGAACTTGAAAGATCCAACCAAATCCACAAAGAAAAGTTGAAATCACATTTTTAGCATGGGGCGAATCAGGTGGCGTGCCGGGCCACTTTTGGCCAAAATATTTTTGGCACAGGCAGCAAGGCGGCGTGCCAGGCCTCCCCTGCACACCTTTTCCAGAGCTGAAATTTTTTTAAGTCTTAGGGGCGCTCGGGAGCGTGCCGGGGTACTTTTTGCCAAATTTCTTCTACGATTATGATTCTATAAAGAGGACTCTTGGGTTATGGTGTCATTATTCCATCGTAGTAGGACTACTCTTGAGGGAGTTTGGCATCCGAGTTGGGGTAATTCTTCGTCACAAGTGTTTTATCAAATTATGTTCAATTAAGCCATGAATGGCTAAAATGTCTTATTGTTTTGAGATTGAGGCTAAGAACGTGAATTTCGTGTGTGAATATTGTTGTAACATTTATGGAATTATTTAAACATGAGATAATTGGAGTATTACACATTGACGTTGGTGGGTTAAGTTAATATGTGTTAATGGGCTCAATTTGAGGCCCAAAATGGAATAAAAGACATGGCCCAAAAGGACCAAATGACCCATTCTTCCATTTGACAAAGTAAATATACAATTTAATGCCCAAGGAGTGTCTAAGGATGAATTGAGGTCTATATAAAGGCCAAAAATCAGATTTTTATTCATTTTAACACACATGCCTTTCTAGACATTGTCTAAAAGATATTTCTCATATCTTCCAAACCCTAAGCCATTTTCTTTGGACAAGATCATCACTTTGCAAGCTTGGGTAAGTGTTTATTATTGTGATATAATATATTATATGCATGATATATTGTGTATATCATGATGGTTATGTTGGCAAGGTTGAATAGGGCACTTTTGCTATTTGCTAAAAGATGTGTCATCTTTGTGATTTAAACTTGAAATGAGACTTGGGGTTTTGATGAAACTGCATGGTATGGATTAAATATAAACATGTATGGTGTGGTTATATTCCTTAACTTGTTATTTTTCTATAAGTATAACTTGTGGGATTGTTGTCGATATGTTGTTATGAAGTGTATTGAGGTGACTTGATGGAGTAATTGTGATGTTGTGTTGATGGAGAAGTGTAAAGTATGAACTTGGTGTGACATACTATTGGTTTATAATATCTTGGTCAATGTATGGAATGTTGTGGTATTGTTGGTATGATCATTCTATGGATGCTATTGTAAAGGGTGAAATGATGTTATAGGGCAATCATGTAACTCGTTGTCGTTTTATGCACTTATAAGGTAGTTGGTTGTTAACGTGAGCTCCGCTATGTACTTGTGTTGCAGAGTGAAACGTAAGGAAGGATATGGACTATTGTGTTCACATATAGGATTGTATATTCATATTGGGAAGATAAGGTATGTAAGGTTACTCTTTCCGTATCCTTTTGCAGCACATATTGTTTACACTGTCATTGTACTTGTCCCATTCCAAATTGTTCAAAGGTATCTCATTTCAGGTTGTCATCTATTGTTATTCACATTTTCCTTATTCATTGATCAATTTTTATTCATGTGACACATTATTGAGGACATGGTTCCAAAGTTCCAATAATGTTATGTTCCAAAGTTCCAATAATGTTATGTTCTAAAGTTCCAATAATGTTATGTTCTGAAGCTCCAATAATGTTCCAACCACCAATGTGTCAATCTTATAACAAAAGAACAGAAGTAATGTAACACTCTTATAATAGAAGAACTAAGTAATGTATAACTATTTGGATATTCTTGAGTAACATCCCAGGGGCGATATAAAAGTCTAGCATGGGTAATCACAGTAACATCCCAGGGGCGACATAAAAGCCTAACATGGGTTATTACAGTAACATCCCAGGGGCGATATAAAAGCCTAGCATGGGTTATCACAGTAACATCCCAGGGGAGACAGAAAAGCCTAGCATGGGTTAATCACATCCCAGGGGTTATAGTACCGAGCATGGGTTAATAACATCCAGGGGCGACATAAAAGCCTAGCATGGGTTAAAATAACATCCCAGGGGTTAAGGTACCTATCATGGGTTAATAACATCCCAGGGACGATATAAAATCCTAGCATGGGTTAATCTAACATCCCAGGGGCAACAGAAAGTCCTAGCATGGGTAGAACGGTAAAGAAAAAAGAAGTAAAGAATGTAATGTACATGGTTCCACATATGTAGACCGGTGAATTATTTGTACTGACTATTCTCTTATATTTGATTTCATGGAAGTACTTATATATATCATACAGTTTCATATGAGCCTTACATACTCAGTACATTCTTCGTACTGACGTCCCTTGGGGGACTTACCTTACTTACTGCAGGCACAGGTTCTAGTAGACCTCCACAGTAGGCTGCGGATCATTTGCCGATCTTTGGTGAGCTCCAGGTAGTTCGGGGCTTTTCGAGTCACATGTGTACATTTTTTTTGGTATCGTAACGTTGTATAAAGCGGGAACTTGTCCCAACTGTAGGATGGTTATGTATATACATCTGTTAGAGGCTTTGTAGACGTATGTGGGAATATGAATGTAAGGGATATATGTCCTTTTTGACTTGATGGCCCCAACGATGAAGTTTCTTATATGTATATATAGCATATGTTTCCATGACTTTCGTTATGAGCATCTTGTATCTATACGTGATGGTGATGTTTTTGGAATGACATGCATAGGAATGGACATGGATGAAGATTGGTTCTGTCGGGCCTTATCTTCTCTAAGTGCCAGTTCACCCAGTTGGCATTCGAGGCGTGACATCTTGGCTACCGCAGCATGACTGATTTCTGTTTCTATGGTTTACCAAATTCATATGGCTATGAGTAATGGCATGGATAACCACATCCTTACTCGTATAAGATTGACAACACCAATCTGGGTTTTTATTTGGTTCAACGTGGTGATGGTCCAGTATTTTCGATGAATGGGTTGATATTAGAAATCTTGTTGAAGTCGAGCTATGGCACCTTTGATACCAACAAAGCAATTCCAGGAAATGTGATTCATTTAGTTTGTTTTCCTTCTGTGATGGATTTCTATGGTAATGTTTCTTTCAAAACCCTAGCCCCCAAATTAGAGAAATCTAATTTCACAACATTTTCTCTACTCTCTCGATACTCTATGTACAAAAGAGGTACCATCGGTGGCAATAAAAGAGCTTGAAAGAAGAAGAACAAATACGAGCTTGGTTGACAATCTGCTTCTACCAAGCTTTCAAGAAGAAAAAGTGTCAGGCGAGTTCATGTACAAGTTAGCAATGTTGAATGGGTGACCAAGTTTTCTTTTGATAGGTAAATACTGAAAGAGGACCAACATTTGGTTGTGGAAGGAAAGGGAGAAATCGTGGTCTAGGTATTCAATTAAATTTCTCATAGGGAGGAAATTTTTGTGACGGATAAGCAATGGAATGATAGTGTTGGGAATGAGTTGCTAGAGGTCAAAGAAGATTTGGGAAGTAGTGGAGTTTTCTCTATTTCCCTTGCCGCTATCCATGAATGGGAGAGGATTTACACACTAATTTGTAGTGACTATGAGGCTCATTTGCTCCATATCGATGGTGACGAAGGTGTAGTAGCATTTGAAGATAAGAATGAAGGAAATTCATTAGAGGATCAAGTGTTTGAAAAAAGTTCTCAAAGAAATGAGACTGCAAAAATTTATCCAAATCAGATTAGAACTTACAGTGTAAATTCTATGATGCCATTTTTCACCCAACAGGTTGGTGAATTGACCATTCTAGACCAAATGGATCCAAAATCAGTTGTTCAGGGTGATGATGGGCACAACAAAGTTAGGGATGAAGATGCGAAGGAAATAAAAGTGAAGAAAGATCAGATGTTCTACAAAATTCTTGTAACGGACAATTCTAAAATGCCTAATGAAAAGCAGTCATTGTTAGATAGAGTAACACCAATTGAAACTAAAGTTGAAAATGCTAAAGCTTCAAAAAAATAATGGAGTACACGGGATCGATAAATTTCCTTGCAAGTATGAAAATGATTTGCCAGTATCCACGCCATACTAGGTGCTGAATTTTGGGAGTTACAAAATTCATTCCTTGCATTTTCTAATTGCAATAAAGACCAGGTACTTCATAAATGTTGCAGAGAGAGAGTTGGATTTCTTTTACTATAATAACATTAATTGATGGAGCTTGTATGAAAGCTAAAGTGGACTCAAGTATGAGAATTTTTTTTTAGCTGAACCCAACTTATCTGAGCTACGAAGTAAATTTTATGGTGTGACTGAGAAAACCTTGCGAGAAGGATTGAAAAAAACTAAAAAACTTTTGGTAATTGCTTACAAAAGATTCAGCGATAGTGTGGTAAATCTAAAAAAAGTTGTAATTAAGGTCAAGCTCAAGCAGAAGGAGACAAAGGAGAAAATGTATTTTCGTCCATACGTACATAACATTTATGTCATTATTGAACCTCTGTTGATTGATGAAAAATACTATGACTATTTTTTAGATCACATTGGGATGCTTATCCATGCTTGCTTCCATGGGAATCACATTTATGCCTACCAGGGATATACAAGTTAAAACCTTAACAAAGACTCTTCATCTATGAGATTGTTTGCTAAGTAAGATACAGCGACAAGGGTGAAAAGCCAGATAAAAAGGAATGATGATAAAGGTACATCTGCTAATAAAGAATTCTCTGAGGCTTCTTCAAATAATCAAAGTACTTCACCTATTAAGTTGGTAAGCAAATCGTCTATATTAAGAAACTTGGTTGTAGGAGTAAATGATGTGGGCTAGTTTTGGAGGAGAATTGCTAGCTTCAATAATAAGTATGAAATACTTTTGATAGTGTTATTACTTGAGAAATTAAGAAGAAAGGAATACTTGTCCTTTCTAAAAAAATTATGCATTTTAACCTTTTTTTTCTTTGGATTGGATAAATTTTGGAATTACATATTAGTTACTAACCTGTTTGTGAGAATGCGGAAGATAGACCAGTTATTATGGGATAGTGAATGATCAAACTGGTATATATTTCTTCACATGTTGATTAGTGGGGATGTCCATAAGATAGATTCCATGAATTTCATGGACCAAATGGATAGTCTCTTTGGTGTTAAGATGATGAACTTGACTTATCACAATGTTGAGCAGGTGTTAGCACCTGCAAAAAACCCACTTTCTTATAAAGGAGTACATGATGTAAAATAAATTGTCAAATTCACGCTGCAATAGCTCAAGTCTCTACTAAAGAAGCGAGTACATGAAAAAAAAAAAAGCCGGAGGATCTATTGAGAGTCCTAAGTTAATAGAGTTGAACTGGAAAAATTTTGTTAGGAAAGTGCTGAAGAGCAAAGATATATAGATAGCGGAGCTTTTCACTCTTTGGTGTGGATACTACAAAAAGATTTTTTTGGAGTGTAAAATAACCACTAAAGACGTTCAGAATAAGATGACGCAAGGACATGTAAATTGTGATGCAGAAAAGTTTTTGATGAGCAGGCTTAATATTCAAATTTTCTCTGCGATTTTGTATTTGGTTCTGACAAGGACAAATTTTTCCCATACGAAGGTGCAAGCAGCGCTTCACCCATTTGAGTCCTTTGCATTAGAGAAGTTGGAAACAAATATTGCACCTCCTCAGCTCATTGACCCAATTGGCATACTAGAGAAGTGTAATTCTTCTGCAAATGTTTTGCTAAGTGCTTACTTTGTCAGATGTAAAGTGGAGTACTGGGAATACCCTAGAAATTTAATTTTCTTGATGAATGATTTGGGAAAAACATAGAAACTATTCTTAATGAAAATCTACAAGAGTTCAGTTCATTTGCAAACTTCAGCAATAGTGTCATTGCATCTGATGTATATGCATTGGACAAGAATGACGGTAAAAGAAATATTTTCATTTTTGATCCTAGAGGTGGCCTCAACAACTTCTATCCCAGTTTTCTATGCCCAAACTTGAGGACAAGGTTCTTTGAAGGGGAATGGAATGTAACAATTGAGGAAGGTTTGGATTGGGTTGGACAATAAAAGCTTAATTAATTAGATACTCCTATTTCATTTTCGCTATATGTTTTCGGTGTACTAGGTTTGTCTATCATCATTTGGGTCCTTCTTATTTAGTTTTAAGTCCCTAAAGTTTGTCACCATTGTAGTTGCCATGTGTCGAGTCTGTTAGATTATTTTAGGTCTTGTTAAATACCTTGTATTTGCATTTTGGGAGATATCTTGAATGAAAATCTGAATTTATCTTTTCTTTTTCTTTTCTCTTTCTCTATTTTATTTCATTTATCCTTTCAATGATGATTCCAACGTGGGAATCGCTACACAGTCCAACCATCCTAATTTCTCTATCCAAAAATTTCACAAAATTCCAACAGAGAACTTAAAGAGGAAAAAGAAAATAAACATTCAAAGAAACCATTCATAGTTTTGGTAGTTACCGAGGTACTAAATGTCCAAAGATTGGGACAATCAACAGAGACTCGGATACCATTGTTAGAAAATACTAGGGGTAAGAATAACAAGTTGTGTACCTTTCTTTTAAACTCACTACTTGAAAAAGAATCTACCCCAAGTCGAACTTCAGTTCTTTATGAAGTAGTAACTCTCCCATTCTACAATCTCTTATGACTTACAGATGTTTACACAAATTTATTATGGAGAGTTACAAGATGAATTTATTCTTTGCATTAATTAAGAAGGAATAATCCTTCAATCTCCCACTAATGCAAAGATAAAGAATGGAACAATTTCTGGATAAAAGAAAGGAACATGTACTTAAGTATCAATATCTTTTGATTTGAATTGACACGTAGTGAAATGAGGCAACAACAAATATCCACAAAGTAAAGTGCTCATGAACTAAATGGACATAAATTGAGACCTTCACAACACATACCATATCCTTGATTTTATGCAAACTCCACGATACTAACAAAGTGCTTTTATGGTCATGCACACAAACCTTGTGTCTCATGAGTGCTCTAGAAATATGAACCAAGTCTTTCATAAAAAGAGACCAACTCTTTACACTCACGTAGGTGAATCCATCAAATGTAGCTCAAATAGACCACCTTAAGGCTATGGATCATTAAGAGAAAAAATAAGTTCAACCTTATAATACACTACCTCACGCCATAGGGATAAGAAATATAGTGTACATTGGGGACTTATATGGCTTCATTTGACCACAAATTGTATCCACCGTACTACCTCAGTCCATGGGCTTTGTCCTTATCCCCCTCGATGATTCAAAGACCATTTTCCTTGTCAAACCCTTGGTCATAGAATCCGCCAAATTTCTTTGACACCTCCAGCAATGCTAGACTTCTCATGCTCATTGGTTTCTGACTCAGTACATCTGCCACCACATTGGATTTACCTAGGTGATATAGAATTGAGATTTCATAATCTTTAATTAGCTCCATCCATCTTCTCTGTCTTAGATTCAGATCCTTCTGGGTGAAAACGTGTTATAGGCTGCAGTGGTCCGTGAACACTTCATACTTCACCCCATAGAGATAGTGCCTCCAAATTTTTAAAGCAAACACTGTAGCTGCCAATTCTAATTCCTGTGTGGGGTAGTTTTTATCATAAGCCTTCAATTGTCTTAAAGCGAAAGCAATCACATTCTGATCCTGCATCAAAACAACACTTAAACCTAACCGTAAGGCATTATAATATATAATGAAATCCTTACCCTCAATAGGCAACGTAAGAATCGGGGTTGAAGTCAATATGGTTTTGAGCTTTTGGAAACTCTCTTCACACATGTCATCCCACACAAATGGGAAGTCTTTCTGAGTAAGGAAGGTCATATATGTAGAAATAGCAGCAAATCCCTTAACAAATCAATGGTAATAAATGGCCAACCCTATAAAGCTCCAAATTTCTATCACATTTATCGGTCTAGCCAAATTCTTAACGGCTTTAACCTTCTGCGGGTCTAATATAACTACTTTCTTATAAACCATGTGCCCCAAGAAGAACACTGAAGAAATCCAGAATTCATACTTAGATAATTTAGCATATAGTTGCTTCTCCTTGAGCAACCCCAACACCGTACGCAAATGAGTTTCATGATCTTCTTCACTTTTAGAGTAGACCAATATGTCATTAATAAAAACAATAACAAATAAATCTAGAAACAACTTGAAAACTTCATTCATCAGGCTTATGAAAGCATCTGGGGCATTGGTCGAACGGAAGGACATAACTAGGAACTCATAGTCCTTTAATGAGTCCGAAAAATAGTTTTTGGAATATCGTCCTCTCTAATCCTGAGTTGATGATAACCCGACCTCAAGTCGATTTTAGAGAATACAGCAGCCCTTTGCAGCTGGTCAAACAAGCCATCTATCTTAGGCAAGGGGTATTTATTACGAATGGGTACCTTATTCAACTGGCGGTAGTCTATGTGCATCTTCATGCTACCATCCTTCTTTTTCACGAACAAAACCGGTGCACCCCAAGGAGAAACACTTGGGTGAATAAAATCCTTTTCTAACAACTCTTGTAACTGAGACTTCAACTCCCTCAACTCTGTTAGTGCCATACGATAAGAGGGATAGAAATGGGGAGGGTCCCTGGCTCTAAATCTATATAAAAATCAACTTCTCAGTTTGGAGGCATACCCAAGAGATCATCCAGAAATACTTTTAAGAATTTACATACCACTGGGACTAATGCTATATGAGGGATTACAGATTTATCTTCCCAAAGATGGGTCAAAAATGCCTTACACCCTTTTCTTACTAACTTCTAGGAATGAATTGCTGACACAACCCTCACAGGATTAGGCTTAAAAGTACCTTCCCACTCTAACTTATCCATCCCGGGCATCGCTACAGTAATGGTTTTAGCATAAAAATCAAGAACAGCATGATAAGGAAACAGCTAACTCATCCCCAATATAATATCAAACTCCTTCATATCTAGAATAACTAGGTCTGCCAGGGTCTTAAACCCCATGAACATCATAGGACACACACAATGCACTTGATCAACATACATAGACATCCCAGCTTGCATGGACACATACATAGGAGTATCAAGATATTTACAGTCTAAGTCCCAACCCAAAGCAAATTTCACAGACACATAAGATAAAGTAGAGCCGGGATCAAACAATACAAAAGCCATATGATCACAGATAAGAATAGTACCTGTGATCACAGTATTAGAAGCTTCTGCTTTAAGATGAGCTGGAACAATGTAAAGATGAGCTGGAACAGTGTAAAGATGAGCCTTATCACCACCCTGACTACCACCTCTATCAGCCTGAACACCATTCCTACCAACATGTCCTCCACCTCGATTGGATTGGTTGCCACCCCTAGCTTGGCCACCACACCTACCCTGTTAATGACCTATACTATTTCATCCACCACCACAGCCTGCCGAAACTAGAGTAGTAGAAGTCGGTTGCTGAGTCAACTGACCTGCAGATAAGAAATTACGACAATACCTTCTGATAACCTCCACACTCGTGGCACCTTATACCCAAAACAGGCCTCTGAACTAATGAGGATGAAGGTGTATAGCTGTCAGTCCGAGAAAGCTGATAATTGACCCCGAACGGGCCCCCTACAGATACTGGTATGGCTGAATTGTAAGGCTTAGAAGAACCATGCTCCTTTGAGAAAGTACCGCTAAACTGTCCTGAGGTTCAGGCCTTTTTATCTTCTGCCTTTACCTCTCCCTTTCTCAAGTGCTTAGGCCTTCTTGGAAAATTCAACACCTCCTAAAAGGACTTCCCAGAAACAGCCACAGACAAGGTAGCCAATTGAATCCCAGAGTTCAGGCTCTTTATGAAGTACCTAATCCAGTCTTCCTCTGAAGTAATCAATTGTAGTGTATAATGAGACAAGGCATGAAACTTGGCCTTATAGGCTGCCACGGACATGTTACCCTACTCCAATCTAAGAAACCCATCCTTCTTCTGATCACGATAAGTACGGGAAAAATATTTCTCAAAGAATATATTCTAAAATTATTCCTAAGTGAGTAGAGGTAAGGTAGTCCTGCACTCTACAAATGACCTCCACCATTACTTGGCTTCGGCCTGCAGCTGAAAAGAAACAAACTCCATACCATACCTCTTAATAATACCCATCTTGTGTAGATGTTCATGACAATCTATCAATGTATATTTAGACTCCGTACCTTGAAATATAAGAGGCTTCATCTTTATTAACTTATAGAATAGCCCATGTTCATCATAAGTCATCACTGGCCCAACTACCTATTGGGGATACACCCCTGTTTTGAGGCCTGCATCTATCCTTGGTGATACAATAACTGTATGTTGCAAGGCTATGGGCAGAATAATCAAAACAACTAGAGTGTATCCAATACCAGCCAAGCTACTTAAGAACCCCAACACTCGTTGAATCACTTCCGCAGACAAAGGCAACAGAGTTGCACCATTTGGGGCTGGCACCATAATTTCTGGAGTTATCACCTTCTCTTCCTTAACTACCTTTTCTTCATATTGAACATGGTCTGGGGCATCCTGCTGTGGGGGGAGGGAACGGTGATCTCTGTCTTGTCTATCTCCCAGCTGCTTGGGCTCCACCCCTAACAAGTACTGCCCTTCGTACTCCCCGTCTATCTCTACCCCTAACTCGAGGCCTGTCTTGAATTACGGCCCCAGTGGCCAGTGCTGCTAGTGCTACTTCAGGTGCAGCTACAGCGGCTACTATGGTTGTTACTGCTCTGGTGGATCGAGTATTCACCATCTGCGAACAAGAGTGAATGGATTAGATACCAATTTGGATTGACAAATACCAATTGGAATCAAGTCATACTACAAAATAAAGAAAGGTATTCATTCCTAAAGTCCTATAGCCTCCCAAAGAAAAATAAAAACGTCTCTGTACCGTTCCGCAGGACTCTACTAGACCTGTTATTGTACAATGAGATCTACAAACCCCGTGCTCTGATACCATCTCTTTCATGACTCAATCGGTCATGATTGGCACCTACCCACCCTAAGCTATGGCGGGAGAAACATATTAATCTTACCCTTACTATCAAGAGTGTTACTTTTATATCTACCTTATATTAATTCTCAGTTTTAAAAAAAGTGCAAAAGAAGGTTCATCCAATAATTTAAACCAACTGTCAAACTAACATTAATCCAAAACTAATAGAGTATGGAAACCTCTATTTATTCATCCCCGGGACCTGAAGTCACCATACAAGAATATCTAAGAATAATAACTATAAATATCTAAAAACATAATTAATGAAGAATCGTCTTAGTCCAGAAACAAAGGACATCAACATCAGTAGGAAGATCTGAAGGTTGCTCTGTCATGGTGCTCACCCTCAAAATCAAGTCTGAACCGCTAACTAAAGCTGAGGTAGCGTATCAGCAACTGGAAAATGTTCTGCATTAAACAAAAGAAGAGTACAGGTAGTATCAGTACAACAAGTACAGGTAAGCATCATAGGCCTACTAACCCAACAATGTACAAGTAAGCAAGCCAGACAAGTATAAAAGCGATCATAATAGAACTCATAATCGAAGACATCACCAACTAAATCCATCATATAAGTATAATTCACAAGTTTACCTTTACAGGATTTTACACTTAGTCACTTTCATCAACAACTCATTACCACATGTAAACATGATAAAGACACCCAATGCATATGAATGAGTGCATGTATGCAGGATATGTGCATCATCTCTTACTCATCTCATCATCATCAAAAGATAAGAAAGAAAAGCATAGATAGATAGACACACAAGGAGGAAATCATAAGCAAATCAAAGGTATATTAAACTAATGACCCTCAAACGATAAATCCTATAATAGCACCTAACTCTTACGAAGACCTCAAGTGAAATTAATCCACCTTCAACCAATGTTTCTCAAATTTCGACAAAGCTCCCAAAAAGCTCAAAACCACTCGCAAGTATATCTCTCATCATTTATCAACTTGCAAGCTTCCAAAATTGCATTTAACCAATAAATCTTCCAATTCATCAACTCGACTTCATTTGTAAGTCCAAGATGGAGCTCGTATTGTATCAATAGTGATTTTGATTGCATTGGCTCTAACCGTACTTACATCATCCTCTCCTTCTTGATAAGGATTCAACCTCGAATCCAACCTTTTTGTCAACTTGCCATCACACCTTCCATGTTTGGAATCCTTTGGGAAGAACTATGTTAGACCTTCAGGCATATGTTCATGAGGCACTCTTCTTGCCTTCTCTTTTGAAGGTATTTGTTCATGATCTTGCATAAGAGGAGGACTGATACTAGGTAAAATTCTAGTATCGCAGTTAGCGGGCCAAATATGGGAAGAATCATTGCATAATTGGATTTGGAATGGTCGAACAATGTTTTGTGGAGTTTGTTTTGTATTGGTTTGGGTTGAGGGAACATGTTCTTGAGGTCTTAGAGCACAATTTTCATAGATGATCCCCGAGGTTGTGATAGTGGAAGTGTTTTGTCCGCTTGAGGTGTTTTAGGGAGTAAGACACCTCAAATTTGCCACCCTCTCCTTCATATGTGACCATTCTCCAATCAATTCATTCATAGCTTATTGCAACCCCATGATGGCCTCCACTAAGGTATCAAAGTTTTCCCCAACCAGGTAGGTCGGGCTTTGTCTCCCGATGCCATAGTACACATGAGAAATGGATTAAAGCAAGTACAGACTTAAATTAAGAAATAACTACGAAATAAAACTAGAAAAGCACACAAAGAAATAGCACTAAGAAAGAAAGAACTTAAAAACTAATCAACAACTAAGTATGATAATTACTAATTGAAAATTAGTTTAGAAATCAAAGAAATAAAACTAAGATGTTGGAACCTGAGCAAAATTGGATTTGGGACGGTTGAGGAGCGTTGGAGGGATGCGCGGACGCATCTGGGGATCTACCCTAGCAGATGAGGACGCATGTCACAAACAGTGAGCATGGTGCTGACCTGCTTTGGTCATGTGCGGCCGCAGGTGCCCACTTGGTCACGCAGATGGGGGCACAGAGAACCAGACAGCTCAGCTAGAGCCTCCGAATTTTAAGCTTTTGTGGACCCTTTTTGTACTTTTTTCCTTTGGATTTTGCCTCTTTAGGTATATTCCTTTAGCATAAACAAGTACACCTTTTTTTTATCTTTTATTTTTGGATCAAACACCTTTCTGAATGTTTTTCTTCAACAAGATAAGAAGATCATGAAGAATACATGAACATTAAAAAATTGATCCTCAATCAAACAAGCTCCAAATGCGATGATATTTTAACCGCGAGCTCCTTTCGACTTCCCGAAGAAGATCCATGCATTTTTAGGCCCCAATTCCCAATCAATTGCTCCCAGAAATTAAAACCAGTTCAAAATTTGAAGAACACCATGAATATAGTGAACTTCCAAATTTCCAACTTTCTCGTATTAACTTGGAATAACTTCAAATTCGAGATCCGGACTCCTTTTGGTATGGGAAACAAACCCCAGTATATTTCAATCTTCAATTTCACTCCAAAATTTTCAAATTTAAAGATCCATTTCCATTTTTCTTCAAGCTCAAATCCAACAATGGTAGAATCCTCCAATCAACTCCAATCTAATTCAAATCTCAGATCTAGACTCAAATAATACTAGAGAACATAATTCTAGTATTAGAAACTCAAGAAAACTCAAAAATAAAAAACTTAAAATTTGAGATTTTTTTTCAAAACATTTTTTTTTCTTTCAATACCGCAACCCAATACTAGAATTGTGGGAACAATCCTATACCTAGCTATGATACTAAATGTTACGATACAACTTACGAAAATGAAAACAAAGTATGGAAATCAAAAGATAAAAAAGAAAATGAGAGAAAGATAGACACACAAGGAGGAAATCATAAGCAAACCAAAGGTATATTAAACCAATGACCCCTCACACGATAAATCCTACAATAGCACCCAACTCTTACGAAGACCCCGAGTGAAATTAATCCACTCACAACCAACGCTTTTCAAATTTCAACGAAGCTCCCAACAAGCTCAAAACCACTCACAAGTGTATCTCTCATCATTCATCAACTCCCAAGCATACAAAATTGCATTTAACTGACAAATCTTTCAATTCCTCAGCCCCGACTTCGTTTGTAAGTCCAAGATGTAGCTCGAATTGTATCAACAGTGATTTGGATTGTATTAGTACTAAATGTGTTTACATCAACATCATATCGTACCGACGTGGTACCCCGACCCTCTATCACAACCAACAATATCATGAACATCATGATTTCAATAATAACATCAGTATCCCCTTCATCACACCTTTATAACACCACAATGTATGAATATACAATGCAGTCAATAAATCATAAGTCATGCTAGAAGGCAATCACATAAGTTTGGGTTACAAACAAGCACAAATTCAAGAAATTCTAACTACTACTACAAACCATAGCCTACCTCAATTCCTTACTCAAGTCACCATTAAACCACATGTTTGCCCTGTCCTTCTCGTTCAACTCATTCTTGATCTATAACAACAAGAATATATACTCATTTCAATAATTTACACCCCTTTTAACTACTAGGGATCAAAACTATTGAAGTTAGTCATAAATTCACTCTTCGTCATCTTAGGGTTTCCTATCTCTTAAACTACATGGATTCTACTCGAATTAGCATGAACAATCATAATTTCACTGCCCATTACTATTTTCTAACACCCTAGAATCATTCTTTACTGAATTTATACACATTCCCACCACTTTTCATCAATTTCTATAGCTAGGGCTAAACTCTAATTTTCTACCATGAATTCATTTTTAATAATTTTCTAAGGTTATAAGAAGTAATTTCAAGTCTAGAATATAATGACTTACCTCCAAAGATGAAAAACCTCAAAATCCTTTGAAAATTGCCTTTCCCTAAGCTCCCTTGCATTTTTAAAAAAATTAGAGAATGAAAATAATTTTAAATTTTCAAAACTGTCAAATCCTGCGTGTTACTGCTGCAGTAGTTCTCGCTTTGAAACAGAGGTCTATTGCAGTGGTATCGATTTTCTCTAGAGTGGTACGAGGTAGAAACTTGGGACCTCTCTTCAATTTTGCTCATTTTACAGCACACACCACAAATTATAACATCACGAACCAACCCCTCCACGGTAAACTCTATAATCGGAGTTTTATAACTTTATTTTAGGTGCCGAAAGTTGTTACGGCTCCCCAAACTTGTTATCTATCTAAATATCACGTGAAACATCACTACCAACCATCACATTAGTACCAGATTTCATTGACTAACACACCCTCAAAAATCGTCCAATCCTAGACTAGCCCTGAATTTCTCAAAAATCGGCTAAGGAAAGTCTAAGTGCTAATTTTACCCCTTATTTCATCATAACGACAATTTGGATCATTATACCATAACAGTGCTAGAACTAGTAGTAATGTTAGAACCATCAGTAGGAGATTTTTTAAACAAAACGTAATCAACTTCTAATTGTTCAAAGAAAATCAGAATTTTATGTGACCAACGTTTAAGATTATTTCCATTCAATGGCTCAAATTTTGACAAATCAGAAATAGTTTTGTTCAAAGAAATAGCCATTTATCAATATTGTATGTAAAAAAAATCATTTTCAAATTGTTGAGAAAAATACTATAATATTGATATGGAACTGGAATTAATAATAATAAGAGAATAGTCATAAATACTGTGTCGTGACAAGCCACTGCCTTGAAAGCGATTTTGGCCCGACTCCTGTGCAAACTGTTGTAGCCAATCGCTCTCCAAAGTTCCACGGCTACTTTCAAACACGTGCACTTGTAGTCGAAAGTTTAGAGTTGCACAAAACTATTGTCCAGAAATACACAAGGAAAGGAAGTCAATATTGAGGTAGAGAATTGATGAAGGAGAGAGTATTTTGTTTTCTATGTTTCTGCATGTTTAGCTCACAAATGATGCTTCTTAAATAGGTATATCATTTACGTTTTATCAATCAAAAGAGTGAAAGAAGACAAACAGAGCTAATGTACGTTATGTAACATTACTCTTGAATTAATGACAAAGTCATAAAGGCAAGTAACTTTCAAGACTTCTGAATTTCTTTTCATTCACAAAGTTACATTTATAAGAAACAGTCATTTGAATGAATGTGAAACATTTATAAAATAGTAACTCTTCCATTCTATAAACTCTTATGACTTACGGATGTTTACACAGATTTATTACGGAGAGTTGCAGGATGAATTTATTATTTGGATTAATTAAGAAGGAATAATCCTTCAACATTCATTGTGTAATACTAGGCTGTGCAAACATATGATCTTTTGGTTTTGATCTTCCATAGAGCAGCGTATATATGATATTGTTGCACACATTATTTTTTTAATATGAATAAAATCTAGATTATGACGCAACAAGTTATTAGTCTCCCAATATGAAAGTTCAAATAATATAATTATCTTACCCCATTGCTTAGTTGCTTGTCTCGATCTTTTCCTTCTATCATCCAACTCTGCTCCTCTCGCTTCTTCTATTTGCCTCAAAATATCAGATCCTAATTATTTTAATGGTGGATCTTGTTCCTCTATCCTTCCATTAAAGCAAAGTCAATTCAATCAAAATCGATGATTTCTTTTTAGAAACCGTCGATGACCCATAAGCACCACTTACTATGACGAAGATGACAAGGTTCTATATCAAAGTTACATGTTGGGCAAGCAAAATCAGTATGTGTTTCCAGCCAGATAGGATACCTAACCTTTAAAAGTCACTAATTGTCCACATAAGAGCTTCTCGCATTCTAAGGCTTCATTAGATTATGAATAATAGGTTTCTACACCAACATTCCATAGCTCACTTAATTCCTTCACGAGTGGTTGTAAATTGTAAGTACACATCAATATTATTTCCAAGTATCTATTTTCCTGGAATGATCATTAATAGGATGAAGAAGGTGTGCTTCATATACATCCAACGAGGACGATAGTTCGGAATCAAGAAAACTAGCCAAATACTATAAGTAGAACTCATTGTTCCAAAATGATTAAAACCGTCACTAGCAAGTAGGGGGCGGACCCACGTGGTGCCAAGTGGGTTCAACTGAACCCGCTTCGTTGGAAAATTTATTATTTATAGAAGGGAAAATATTGCAAAATTCCAATAAGGGTCTAATTTGAACCCACATAAAATAAAGTTTTGTCGTGGAGCAGTAGGCAACTGGGTTCAAATTCACCCTCAGCATGTGAGTTCGAATCTCCACTGTTGCATTTTGCACGTTACAATTTTTTGCTTTTGGTTGAGTGAGTTCAGTGTGCTATGGTAGGGCCCATTGGCTTACCATGTTTCCAAAAAATTAAAAAAAAAAAAAAAAAGTGACCAATCATATTAAATATGCTAGTCAAATGCTAGTAAATTTATCACCTATATTTTATTTTTGTCTATTTCACCTAGAATATATATATATATATATATATATATATATATATTGATTATTCAAATTCAATAAAAATCTAAAATCTACTTTACTTCAAAAGACATTTAACTTCTTATAATTGAATTTTAGCACTCCGACTCATTGTTTTTTGCTAAAACATGCAACTATTTTTGTTAAAATTATATACTCCCTTCATTCCTTTTTAAGTGCTCTATTTAGGTTGGGCACACCCCTTAATAAATTCCTTATTCCTATAAAATTCAAAGTACTTTTACTATTATACCCCTAATTAAATTTAGGTTGGGCACACCCCTAATCCCTTCTCAATTAATGGTCTTGGTAATTTGAACAAGCGTATAGTAGAAAGATTTTAACCAAATTATTCTTGAAAGATTAAAAGAGCACTTAAAAAGAAATACAAACACAACCTAAATAGAGCACTTAAAAAGGAATGGAGGGAGTATACTTACTTAATTTACTTTAATTTTAGTTTAAAAAAATGTTAATAGGTTCTTTTTTAATTTTTTTAAAAAATTTTCTCAGTTTTGTTAAATTAATACATTGTTGAGTTTTTAAAAAAAAAAAACAACTTATTTTGATATTATATTATTAATAAAAAGGAACAAATAAAAGAACAGTGTGCAAAAGTTTGTTTGTGCTCGACGTTACTTACATTATCAACTATCAAGACCGTTTCTTATTTACTAATTAAATCCACTTGTATAAAATTTTGGGTCCGCCACTGCTGGCAAGGCCTAAGCGAACATTTCGAGGATCCGAAGCATATTCAGAGTGTGTTAGATCAAATGTCTTCCAGGCCTCACCATCCATTGGATGCCTAATCAACCCATCTCTATTACTCCCTAAAACATGTCATCTCATGTGCTCTGCAGTTTTACCACACATATATAATCTCTGCAATCTTGATTTTAGTGTAAAGTAACACAAAACCTTTGCAACTTGCTTTTTCTTCTTCTTCTTGCAGTCCCATTTCGATGTACCACAATATTTACACGCTTTCAATTCTGAATCAACTTCCCAATATAACATACAGTTAATTATTTGGATATGCAGGCATTAAAAAAATTAAAAAAAATCTGAATCACCTTCCCAATACAACATACAGTTATTTGGATATGCAGGTATCTTGATGTAGTCGAGGCCAAGTTTATTGATGATTTTTTTTTTGCCTCGTAAAAGGACGGAGGTAACTTTGCATTTTCAAATACATCTCTCAACCAAATCAATATCATAGTCAATGCCTTGTCACTTAATCCACACAAGACCGTTATATGATACATCTTTATAACAAACTCTCAGAGGCAGCTCAATAAAGTTGGTGGTCTAAAGTCAAATTATTTAGAAGCCCTATTTTAAAAAAAAAAAAACTTTTTGTATATAGTTTTATTTACTGTTTTTGTTGCTTAAATGATGAGAAGTTATTAATTATTAAATGATTTATAATAGATTTCTTTTAATAATTCTTTTCCAATTAAAAATATAGTCGATCCATTTAATCTTTCTTGAGACATATTAGTTTATATATATATATATATATATATATACGTTAAAAATAAATAAATAACAAATTTAAATTACAATAGAAACTTAAAAAAAATATTATAGCCACTCGATATCAAACAAAATTTCACATCTTCATTTGCTTTGTATAATGCTTGAAATTTGAAAATGAAAGAACAAAAACATGCAATTTAATTTATTCTATTTTCCTGCTTTATTTTTGAGCTAAAACATACATTATTAAGAGGAAGAAAAAAGAAAGTACAAATTACTCCCTCTGTCTCAAATTATATGTTGCGTCTTTCTTTTACATACATGTTCTCTAAAAGAAAATATTTATTAGGAAAGGTTTTTGGTTTTTACTTTATTTATGTCCTAAGATATAATCTATCATTAACATTTATTCTTATATTCTATTAATTTGTCATCACCCTATCATTGAATTGTTTGTACTCTTTAAGAATAATTAACTTTATCTTGACTTCTAAAATGATAAATAATTTTAGATAATTAATTTTAAAGATCACAACAAATAATTTGAGATGGAAAAAACACAAAATTAGTTATGAAAAAGGAATACTCTTTCCTTTGTTACAAAGATCTTCTATATTTTTTACCTTCGAATAAACAATATTTTTGAAAGAAAAAATAACAATAGAAGATAGAAATAGAACCTATTTATTACTAGATGCCTAAAGAATCGGGTGGCCTAAAGCCTTAGCTTTACTTGCTTGGCTCTTTGGCCGGCCCTGCAAACTCATTTGATATTTCATCTTAACCCTATTGCTGAGATGTCCTTACATCAGTAGCTTGGTAATTATGGTGCCCAAATGCGTCATTAGTCATTGTTTCTATTGGATTTTTTTGGTGATATGTCTCTTGCATTACATCTATAAGAAGACTCAGTTGCTACCCATTTCTCACCATGAAGACTCCAAATAACATAATTTTGCAGGAATGGCTTACAAATCAAATGATCGTACACTACGTCTCTTGTTTTCCACTTGCCAAAACCACATATACGACATGGACATCTTATTTTATCATCAGCAGCCGAATTCTAAAATGCAAAATCTAAAAAATCATTCAAGCCACGTTTGTACTCAATGGTGTTCCGTGGCTTTCCCATCCAAGATTTATCCATTGAAAAGTAATATAATTAAAAGGTAAGAAACCTTTCAAGAGTCTAAATTATAAACCAAAACAAATCTTCATACTTCTATCAATAACAGCCCACATCAATCAAGACAGAGGAATCATATCGTTCTGCGCAAAGGCCATGAATCGTCTAAAGAATACCTCCAAAAAGTAATCCTCCAAGTCCACGAGTACCTTTCAGATTTGGCTCCATCCAATTTACTCTAAGAATTTCAAGATCTCCTTCAAACTAGGTCATTCCCAGAAAAGGTGGAGGAAAGAAAGAACCAATGATGAATCCAAGCAAAAGATTTAACTCAGGGGTGGACCCACGTTGAGCGAAGGGATATCAAGCGATACCGCTTCGTTTGAAAATTTTACTAAGTATATATATTAATGTTGTGTACAAGAGAACATATAAAATGAAATGTCAATACTTCACCAAGAGTTCATCTGGGCGAGTTGGTCCAGTGCTTGTTTTGCTTCTCGCTTGCTGAAAATTCTGCCAACACCCCTGATTTAACTCCAAGAAACAATATATCTATTCATTTGCATATAGCGAAGGATCAAATTTGATTGGAGAATATAGTTTCACGATGTCTAGCTTCTAAAATTTTGGCTTCATCTAGTTCAAACCTTGCTTAAATGAGCTTACCACAACCTCTCAGTTATAATCCGAACAAATCACAGTAGTGAACTACTGATGAAAAAAAAAAAAGCCCAGTTCGTCGTCTTCGCAGAACTTTAACTCCAAATTTCCAACGCAAGCAACTTATATCAATGCTAAATCGAAACACACACACGATTCCTAGAAGTTCTCAACAAGCGTGGATTAAGGGTGTGTTCGGTATATGGAAAACATTTTCCAAGAAAACATTTTCTAGGAAAACAAGTAGGAAAATATTTTCTAAAGACATTTATATTTAACACAAAACAATGAGAAAGCATGGGGTAAGAGGGTGGCGTAAGAAAAAAGTTTGAAATTTTTTTAAAAATAATCTTTTGAAAATTTAAAAAAAAAAAAAAATTTTTTTGGGGGGGGGGTTAGGGATGGGGTGGGGTAAATAAAAAATTTTGAAATTTTTTAAAAAATAAATTTAAATTTTTTTTTAAGATTTTCTTTTTTGGAGGGGGGGAGGTGAGGGTTCGGGGTAGGTGGGGGTAAGAAAAAATTTTGGGGGGTGGGGGGAGGGGGGCTAGTAGGGGTGGGGTGTTGGGGTAGGGGTGGAGTAAAGAAAAAAAATTGTAAAAATAAATTTTAAATTGTTTTAAGAATTTTTATTTTTATTTTTATTTTTATTTTTTTTTTTGGGGGGGGGGGGGGGGGTAGGAGGTGGGCGTAGGGGTAGGGATGGGGGTGGGGTAAGAAAAAAATTTGAAATTTTTTATAATCTTAAAGCTTAAAATGCACTTATAATGTTTGTACTCCATCCTTTCCTAAATAAGTGGTATTTTAGTCTTTTATTTTGTTACTAACATGAGAAAATTTGGGGGTAGAGCCACTTTCAAAACTTATTTTGAAGAATAGTCACCGAATTTCTTTTTCATTTAAATTTTAGTGTTAGGTTTAAAAAGGTTAAAAAGTGGTGGGGTCAAGACTTTAATAAATTCTACCTTAGTCCCTTAAAAGTCATTTTTAATTTATTTAGGCCAATTTACTCTTTCCTGAAATAAACACAACTCTCAAGTCCCCTTCTCTTTACTCTCTTTACTTCTTCCCATTTACTCTCTCTCTCTCTCTCATTTTAATTGTTCAACTCCCAACTTCTCCATTATCGATTTCTCTGCTCTCCTAAGCACGAAGCTTCAAAACTCTTGTCACCAAACAAGTTATCATCTTTTTCCAATCAGTTTTAGGTGCATATTGCTCTGGTTTGTTTCCGGTAGTCAAGATTTTTTTCCTTTTATTATAACCAAGTTTTTTTGTGAAAAATTTTAAATCAAATCAGTGTTTCGAAGCTGAATTTCTTATTTGTGTGTTATGTTAGTAGCAAGGGTAGCCTTTTTTTCTTAAGTATAGAGATTTTTTTAGAATTTTATCAATTAATGGCTATAGAAATTTAGGATTTAAAAAAGAAAATTGTGTTCTATAGCATATTTGAATGTTGATTGACGTGGATAATGTAGTCTAATTTTATAATTTTTGTTTGTACCCTTGTGTCTATTAATAGTCTTACGGTTGATTAATATTAATCTTAATGGTATTCGATTTCTTGTAGATCATAAAAAAATGCTAGAATAGTAGCAAAGGGTTCAAAGAATGCTTCTACTAGTAGAAAAAGAAATGGTGTTGAACTAAAATGAGATGCCAAAAAGAAAAAATCTTCACCATCTGAACATGAGTCGAATTCGAAAACAATGGAGGAAATCAAAGTATGTCAACGAACCAAGTGCTGAGCATAGTGGGGCTGAATTAGATACAGATAGTGGTACTATGGTAGTAGTAGTGGAGAAGGGGATGTATGTCCAGCAGTGGCGGGGATGGCAATGAGGATAATGATCCTCTTTCTAGTCCAAATTGTTCAAAGGTCCTTAATGGTGAAAAATATGATCTTACTACCTGGATGGATGAACTTGGATCATTCCCGATGAAAATTTCCGTTAGGTCTAGGATGCAACTTTTTTATCAATTTAAGAAAATTTTAGTTGAGCAGAACTCATTCATAGGTTCAAAAACTCCTGTTTTGGTCAATTCAAAGGAACGTCAGACCATTTAAAATTTCATGGACAGTTGGTCCATCACATGCTTCTTTGTCTTGTCAAATTTGACAAAATACTTCATGAGATATTATTTTACGTTAATGATAAGCCAGCTTGTTTTGACTTGACCGAGTTTGCTTTGATCACGAGATTAAGGTGTTCAGCATATCCTCGTGAATCAAAATTATTAAAGGTGTATAAGGATAAACAAGAATTTCATGATAAAGTTAGCCGCAGCAAAAAGGTTATTCCAAAAAGCCTTTTGATTTTGGTTAAAGGCAGCAGGCTAAAGAAAAAGGATAAGTTAAAGTGTTGTTTGGTTTAGTTCTTGCATGTGATGTTGCTAGCAAGAGATGTTTCCAAGGCCATTGATCCGAACTTCATAAAAATGGTCTATTCTTTTGATTTTTCTGAGACATACCCATGGGGAAATGAGTTCTTGCATTGACATTGGACTACTTGAAGAAGAATATAGGCATGCAAAAATAGAACAAAGCACATCTTGAGAAGAAGAATGGTGTATCTTATGCTCTATTTGGATTTTCCTGGACATTTATGGTATATTATCGACCATCCAGTCTATTTGATTGTAGACTTTGTTTGACAGCCATAGTTGATTAATTGCTTGTTTTTTGTGATTACAGATTTGGATCTATGAAGTCTTTCCCAATGTTGGGAGGTATGCTGGTAAATCAAAAGAGGTTCTTTTGCTGAAGTTGATCCATTTAGACATCTGAGGCAGTCTTCAAAGTTAAAAAAAGTCATATATTTATTAGTTGCTTTTTGAAACTAAATATAGTAGGTAATAGTTAATGATTTTCCTTGTTTGGTAGATTTTGCATCCCTATCACATCCCTACTATGCGAGAGCTGGAACAGAGTTATATGCAAACTCTAGTCCCATACAAGGATGAGGTCAAAGATGTCTTCATTGATGGGTTGAAGGTTGATTTGAGTGGTGTCACTGTCCTTGAGTCACCTGTTGATGATGATGATCAAGATGTGGATATTGATGGTGGACCAAGTAGGTGGGCTGAAGAGGCTGGGGAAGGGAAAAGGTATTCTATTGATGTGGAATTATTCGATCGTGTGTCGAGGATTGAGAAGGTTTTGAACTCTCTTGAGAAGAGTGTATCGAGGATAGAGGTAAATTTGACGTTTGTTGTGGATTATATGACAAAAGAGA
Organism: Capsicum rhomboideum; assembly: GCA_031232105.1. NCBI lineage: Eukaryota > Viridiplantae > Streptophyta > Magnoliopsida > Solanales > Solanaceae > Capsicum > Capsicum rhomboideum. Next base: position 27,476,836 of record CP124719.1, on the reverse strand, counting down.
AAAAAAAGATGGAGAAGAATAATAAGAAGGAAGAAGAGAAAGGTGAATAAATTTGACTTTTTAAACTTTAATTGATTCATGAACTGTGTAATTTTATTAATCATGTCCAAAATTTACAACAGAAGCACATAAGGATGAAGAGACTCTAAGAGATGTTGTCAGATCCTTTGAAGCAGTTGTTGTATGCCTTAAAAGGACAAATCAGCAGATCCCCATTGAAGTAGTTGCTCAAAATGAAGATCTAAAGGAAAAAACAATGGATGCCACCAACGTATTGCCTGATAAAGAGCAGATGACTTAGGCATCAAGGGCAGATAATGTCCCCGATGAGGAGCTGATCAAGGACATGGCAGTTGATGGGACATCTAAAGATGTTTATGGGGTCTATGATGAGGATGTGGCTAGAAAGGATGATGAGCTGACCAAGGCCAAAGAAGTTAATGAGGTCTCTGATGAAGCTGCTAAACAGGAGGAGGAGCTGACCAATGAAAAGGCAGGTGATGGGGTCTCTGATGAAGCTCCTGAACAAGAGAAGGTGCTTACCAAGTTAAAGGCAGGTGATGGGGTCACTGATGAAGCTGTTGAACAAGAGGAGGTTCTTACCAAGGAAAAGGCAGCTGATGAGGTCTCTGATAAAGCAACTGAACAAAAGGAGGAGATCACCAAGGTCAAGGCAGTTGATGGGGACTCTGATGAAGTTGATGGGGTCGATGAAGAAGAATATGTAATACTAACAGGAACCGAAGTAGTTCCTTATCAAGAAGCCACTGAAGATGAGCCATTAGAAGTTTGTGTTGGTAATCTTTCAATTGACGTGATATCCATTGTTAAAGCTATTAACAATTGAGAAGACAATTAATTTTTATGAATTGGATGTGAGGTTTTAAGACAATTTATTTTTATGGTTTCTATGTGAGGTTAGACAATTAAGTTATACGGGTTTGATGAGATGAGAGAAAATTTTGGTTTTATATCTTTGGCTTGAATGTTAGAGAGTTATGATTTCGATGTAAGGTTAGACAATTTTTATGATTTGAATGATTTTTTAATATATCTTTATATTTGACATGAAATCAGTTTTCATTGTAGTATATCTCTCACTATGTTGACATAAAATCACTTTTTATATGTTGATATGAATCAGTTGTTACAACTGTTTTATAAAGACGGTGATTATTTCCAAACAATAAATACCAGTAATATACCATATACAAAATAGACGATATACAATCATACTACTGTCCTATTACATATTTCCAAACAACAAATAGTAGTAATATATCATACATCACCATCCTTGGTCTATTCCCATCTTCTTTAGCCACAATCAATCTCTGTTTTAGTTGATCCCTCTCTATTTCTGTGTCTCTCAATATAACTTTCAAGTGAGCCCTTGTGTCTTCAGATTTCCTAAACAATGTCATAAACAAGTTCGTACATTCTTCAGATTCTTTTAGCCTTTCCAGTATTTGAAACTTGGCTACACCTTGAAACCTTGAAGTCTCCGATCCTGGACTATCATAACCCGATTTCTCAGGTCATGACGGCACCTACCATACCCTCCAGGAGGTAAGCCAACCCATAATTCAGAATAGTGAGTAATGGACTATCAAGAAAAAAGAAGAAAGCAGCGGAAAATAAATCTAAAAAAGAGACTAATATAGAGAATTAACCCCTAAACCTAGTGAAGTCAGTACAAGAGCTTCTAACAAAACAAAGGTACCAGGTAAGCATAATACATATTTACAGAACGGTCTTCAAAATGCAAAATAAAGATCAGTCCCACAAATGAGGGAGAGCAGGAACAACTCCAACGTCATGAGCTCACCCCAAATCTCTGATTGATGGCAGCTCCGCACGATGAACACGTCAGCTGCAAGAACTCGTACTATGATCTGCAGGGTGCAGAAGTGTAGTATGAATACTAAACACGAGGTACGCAGTAGGTATCAGCCAACTGAGATCCAAAGATAATGTAAGCATAAATAACATATAAAGCAGGAATATAAAGTATAAACTACAGGCAACTATTTAAGAAACGAACATGATAATGCCAATAAAGAGGTAAGGGTAACTATAATATACTACAGGTAATAAGGGAAGCAAGCGCGATACCATAAGTGACTAGTCAATATACGATAGTAGGGTGAAAAAGAGATATACAATATACAATAGTAGTAGGAAGGAAGAAAATGATATACAAAAGTAGCTAGAGAGGAATGGATATACAACCGCGCTATACAAACCACCCAACATGAAAGTACCACCCTGAAGGAACTAGTCTAACATCACAAGGATCATAAACAATGAGGGAGCTAACTCTAGCATAATCAGAGTCTTTAACCAAAATGTGAATAAGCATAAGATAACCTAACAATAATAAATCTTACTATAATATGAGAAAAAGGATAGAAACGTACCGACAACCTCGGGTACAAATCCATAACCAGCATGCCATGAACTATACAATAATAACCAAACAATAATATAACCTGCTAAATCAGACAACTAATAACCTAACTGGGCCCCCATAAGCCCAGAAGGCACAAGTAAACACTCAGCAAAAAACAACTATAACTTGTACCTATATAGCACTCCATTAGATCGATAGATACAAACACCAAATAATTATACTAGTGATAGGCAATGCATATGAATGAACGAATGCAACAAAAACCAATACTACTATATCGACTAAGTGCCAAACTATACCAAGTATATACACCTCCTTTGGCTCACCGGCTTGCAAGCCATGACCTATGAATATCACCTCTTCCGGTACGTGGTCCCTAAATAAAGAAATCCATAGGGGACTCGGGATATCCGTATATTACCTTGTCCTGAACCAGGACTTCTAATAATTGTCATAACAAATCTACTCCGTCCAGTACCAGAGAGAAATAAGAGTATAATAAGTGCTCAGAATCGAACCAAGACTAAACAAGTATAAATCTGTATCCCTTTATCGAGAATAAGTTCGTGACTAAAATGATATAATAATGTAGAAAGGGTCAGAATCTCCTCAATCAAAGTAAGTCAGTAGTGAAGAAAAGAGTGGATTAATAACGGACTGGAATTATTCTCGGTCTAATTTCCAAAGTAATATGTTTAGTTTAAAAGTTCATAAGTCATTAATAAAGGTGGCACGACTTCTGTTTAAAGAATCAGTTTTAAAGTCAAATAAAAGTGAGAAAAAATCTCTTTTTAGAAAACAGTAGTAAAACCAAGGTTTTAGTTGAAATCATGCCACTAATAAGCGTAAATACATCCAAATGTATGCATATAATCGCCAGTATCCAAATAATACAATCGTAAGAGTCTAGGCATCTATAAACTAAACCATATCCTTTCAAAGAATATAGTACTAACCTGGTGCCAACTGGTATCATAATCACGGCCTCGAGCCCAACAATATATAAATTAACAAAATACCAACACCATAATGCGGAAACTAAGGTAAAGAAGAGTATAAAACTACTACAAGAATCTAATCGGGGAATGTCTCCCAATTCACTAAGTAATATGGTAAGCCTTGTACCAAAGGAGCCTTCATGTCAATCTATGGTTAACCAAGTCTATAATCAATTATACTAGAGTCCCCTAACTATAGCAGGTATTCTAGACTAAGGCTCAAATTACATTTCTATTCTAAATCCCCTAATCATGCCAATCCAGGATATACTATCTATAAACCTATCATATACCTAACATGTAGTGTATACAAAACACAATGTTGTAGAGAAGAGTACATCCTAGCCTACCTCGTAGCCGAACCGCAGTCTCGAACTGTCCAAGAATCGCTCATCATTGTCCCTCGATCTCAAAAATGACATCGTACTATCAAAATCATAATCTACAGTTAATACGAGTAAAATGATACCTATATCAAAATAATGGACTCCGTGCCAAAATACGATCTAAAATGGGCTCGTGGGACCCATGCACAAAATCCCAAACTTGGACCCGTTATTAATTCCCTCACGACTCAAGAAACATGTGCCTAAAATTTGGGCACAGTCTGAGCTCAATAACTCCACCAAAACAGCCCCAACAATAGAGAAACTCAAGAACTTTAATGGAGAAATCAAGAGGAGAGAAGCTCGAAACTTACGGGATTCAGATGAGATGAAGATCGCCTTCACATCACCGAGATAACCCTGGCCTTAAATTAGTGTTCCCAAGCTATTTCTTGAGCTCAAAAGGCATCCCAAGAGGTTTGGAATTTGAGAAAAATGACTTGGGGTCAAGGCGGAAGCAAGGCTAAAAAAGGCCAGCTCCATCGCCTAGGCGCCCATTTCGGTTTCCACGGCGCCATCGCCTAGGCGCCAAATGGTGTCTCCAGGAGCCCACATGCTGCCAGCCTAACCATCGCCTAGGTACCATTCTTGGTCGCTCAGGTGACCTCGCCTAGGTACCAAGATAGTCTCTTGGGCGATGGCACCAGAAAACCAACAATGCTCAAACTTCATTTGGGTGCTCCTGGCCCATCCGGAACCCCATGGATGAAAACGAACTATGTTACCCATCGAAACCACCATTCCAGACTCAAAGGAATTGATGAAATTTCCATCAAAGGTTTCAACAAAATGTGGGCCCTAAACCCAATGTGCCATTTTAACCAACTTTCGACCAATAGCCCAAAATGAGTCTGGAAGCCTTGGGACTCGAACCAAGGGTCCTCCTAGCCTAAAATCCGCCTTCCTAAGCTAACGGCTCTATCAAAATTTTCATTTGAGTTCGTTTACTAGGAGTTTTGGTCCAAGACCAATTTCTCCACTTCAAAAGCTCCAAAACAGGGAAATGGGCTTAAAACCCACACAAACTACCCAAAACATGAACCGACGGTCCTGATAAGTCATAAATGACCATAGCCAGTATAAAAAGGCATGAAATACTGAAAATACAGAGAAATTGAGGAAATAACATGGAGGGTCATTACAATATCCACTATTAAAAAGACTTTTGTCCTCGAAAGTCAATAGATAGAAAGAGCCCAAAAGTTTAAAAAAGGACAAGGTACTGGGCCTGCATACCTTGCAAGGATCCCCATACAACCTCTACGATTCAAACAACGGATCCAAGGGATTTTGCTAAAGGTATGCCTTTTTCATTCACATCCTTACTTCACTTTCCAAATAACTACAAACTCATCCTCAACAGCCAACTAGCCTCCAACTGAACTAAGCACGACTAAGGCACGCAAACCCAAACCACATCATACTGACACCATACCGATATAAGCACAACTAAGCGAAAACTCAATCAGGCTAAAGGCATCCCTAGGCATGAATCATACAACCAACTCTAGACTTCAAATCTAACATTCTCTTTCTTTGCCAACCTGCTGTCTACTCCAAGCTACAAAGAATCTCTCCAATATCATCCTAGTCCTGTCCGCGTAATCACATCACATTAACCTAAAAAGACTAAGACTGACCCACAGAAATCCATACGGACTAGCATAAGAACAAAGCCCATGAGGTTCTACCTGAATACTCAAATGGTGGTGATCAATGTATGCAATCTCTGCCAAAGCTACTAACTGATCCGGATGGCCCTCGAAACAAATAGTCATGAGTCCAAAGCATAACCTCTCAAAACTGAATGATTCGCTCCAGAGTGCCCCACCAGCTGTGGGTGAAACCATGCTAAGACAAACTTGGGTACACTTTCTCCGCTGAGTATACATTCAAAATTTTTGACGATGACTGAGAACCAAGGTTAAAAGAAGTAGAAACCAATACCATATGCCAACGGACCATCTTTCAAACTTCTATCTAATACAATCACCCTGAACGAAAGAAAACTGAGATGATAGGTAGTGAGTAGGCCTAGTTAGCCTGTTGAAGAAGGCTCGACTGAGTCAAACCTTAAAATGGGGCTATAACTAAGCTACACAGTCCGTAGCTATAATCTCAACATCGGAGCTGAACTACTCGATCTCAACTATCCAACCCAATCCTATTGGCGAGTAAGCAACCATACTCCAAAATCTATAATAATTTTCAAGTCGCTATTCAAAAGAGTCAAAAATCACAACTAGAGTCAACAAGTCTTCACCAAGGTCAAATACACAATTCAATCTCACCTTCAGAAACCAAGCATATACCCAACGATTCCCGTAATGGCTAAAACTAAAATATTGTCGAAGAACACAATCACAATGGACCAAAACCATAGGCTAAAGACTCGAGCAATCAAATCCACATCTGTTGAGATGCACAGCACATCAAGGCATAACCAAGAACTCACCAGGGCTATAAAGAGTACTACTGGTAGACAAATCTTGAGCAACTCAAAAAAATATGATCTTAGCCTGCATTTGATCAAACCAATACTCAATATATGGCAACGAATACTCAATCCTAAAATACATCTACTTTGGTTACCAACAACTGATACAAAAGCACATATCACCAAGTAGAAGCATTCCACAAAGTCACATTAGGCCGAATAAATACCAACAAGAGAAATTTCTGAATTCACCTATTTAAACCAACCTCAGCCCAACTGGACCATGAACCACATGACAGGAAGAATGGGGCACCCAAATCAACACCAAGATCAAGAATACTATCGGGTGATGAACCAGATAAATTGAAATAATAAACCTCAGACTTATCAACATTTGGAGTGGGCTACAGAAAAAGAATCGATAATGCCAAAATCACAACAGAACCATGGAAGGACAAACCATGTTTCCCATAACCCTCTTAACAACCCATCTAACCTTGCTGACAGAAAAGAAAACCAACCAACCGAGGTCCTAAGCCAGACAGATAAGAATCACAAGAAAAGGAGTACTAACTAGATAATGCTAGTCTAGCTGTCTATTAATTAAGAATCAATAACAACCAAAGTAATAATATTAACAGCAGTATAAAGTGTAGGTGGCACCAAAAATGAAAAACAACAACTGGTACCACTCTAGGATCACATCAAGGTCAATATGCCAAAGGAAAGGGAATTTACCCAAGTGCTATACCCCAAGTCAAACACAATACCAATCCACTCAATCCACTATTAAAAGAAAATATCCACGGAGGTAGTCATATATTCATAAATTTACACAAAGGCATATAACAATCAATATAGTAATATTAAGACATATAACCACCGATGGGTATAAAAAATCCAACTCAATTCAAATAGAACTAAAAGTATAAAAAATCAAAAGCACACCTATAATAATGGAATACGAAGTTATATCCCCTGACCCATCAAAATAAGTACTAATCTTAATGCGTCTGGCCCCGAACTGAGCATCTGAATAACCAACTGAAATACTTAGTGCACTACCTCTGAGCGAAGGTGTCACATCCCTAAGAGATTGATCTAGTTGCACTGACTGCTCAATAATCCCACATTAGAGACACTCTCTGGACCAATGACCAATCTCTCTGCAGTCATAACAAACCCTTGAAGATCTAACCTAGTGAGAAACATGAGTTGACACCAACTGGCTGACCAACTCATGTCTGGGGCACTCCCTAGACCAATAACCAATCTCACCACAACTAAAACATACCTTGAAACTCTCTAATGAACTGTACCTGCTAACCTAGAAAGTTTACCACGGCCTGAAGACCTAGACCACAAACCCCATAATGCCTGTTCAAAACTCTGCCCACTGTGTCTACCACGGCCTGTCTAAGAGTCACCTATAATCTGAGGCTCTACCTGAATAGACTTGATAGGATACAAGTGATGCTGACCTCTGCTAGGAGAACCCCTACCTCCACACGGAATACTACTAACACTGAACTACTGACATTGCCTCTTGCCGCCACCTTCATATGTCTCAAGACATGCCCTCTCTATAGTCCTCGCATGATCAACTACCTAGAGGAAGGTAGGCCCAGCTGCTAACAAATGCTCTAATGCCAAAAAGATTAGTAAAGCTAATTTTTTGATAAATCCATGCACCATCTCATGCTCTATAGGAAATAACATTGGAGTATGTCTGGCCTACTCAAGAAACCCAATTTCATACTCTGAAACTAATAGAGAACCCTACTGAATGCCAATAAACCCAACTCTAGCCTTAGAACCACTTATTGTACAGGGCACTACCACTGACTGTAAAGTATCTATGAAAAGACTCAAAATCCCTAACACGATAACCTGAAAAGCTGAGGTGGTCACAAACCCTGTCAGAGCCTAGGCTGGCCCTAAACCCTCTGGCAGACTCTGAAGATCCTCGATAACAATCTCTAACTCCCTAACCTGACTCTGAACTGAAGCTCTGGCAACACGTGTAGAAGTCTCATCCGTATCTATCAACAACCTCATGTTTTCCATCTAAGAAAAAGTAGAGTCAAGAAAAGTACTCAGAAGTTCATAAAAGTACGGACACATGATATGGAATTAAGAATTGGGATTTTCTTCTGTACTGATCCGTAGGACTCTACTTGGCACTTTGCTCTCATAACAACAACATCGGTGAACCTATGCTCTGATACCAATTTATCACAACCCAATTTCTCAAGTCATGATGGCACCTACCATAACCCACCAGTAGGTAAGCCAACCCATAATTCAGAATAGTGAGTAACAGACTATCAAGAGAAAAGAAGAAAGCAATAGAAAATGAATCCAATAAGAAGACTAATATAGAGAAGTAAGGTAAAGTCAGTATAATATCTTCTAAAAAAACAAGAGTACAAGGTAAGCATAATACATATATACAAAACTATCTCCAAAATTAAAAATAAAGATCAGTCCCACAACCGAGGGAGAACAGGAACAACTTTAGACTTCAGAAGCTCACCCCAAATCTCTGATCCATGGAAGCTCCACACGATGCATATGTTAGCGGTGAAAACTCTTACTATGATCTGCAGGGTGCAGAAGTGTAGTATGAGTACCAAACATGAGGTACTCAGTAGGCATCGGCCGACAGAGCTCCAAAGATAATGCAAGTATAAATAACTTGTAAAGAAGGAATATAAACTACAAATAACTATTTAAGAAATGAACATGATAATGTCAATGAAGAGGTAAGGGTGACTATAAGATACTACAAGTAATAAGGGATGCAAGCACGACACCATAAGTCTCTAATTAATATACGATAGTAGGGTGAAGAAAAGAGATATATAATATACAAAAGTAGTAGAAAGGAAGGAAATGATATAAAGAGTAGCTAGAAAGGAATGGATATACCAACGCGCTATACAAACCACCCAACATGAAGGTACTACCTTGAGGGAGCTAGTCTAATATCACAAGGATCATAAACAATGAGGGAGCAAACTCTAGCATAACCAAGGTCTTTAACCAAAATGTGAATAAGCATAACATAATCTAACAATAACAAATCTTACCATAATACGATAAAAGGGATCAGAAACGTATCGACAACCTCGGGTACAAATCCATAACCAGCATGCCATGAACTATACAATAATAACCAAACAATAATATAACCTGCTAAATCAGACAACTAATAACCTAACTGGGCCCCCATAAGCCCAGAAGGCACAAGTAAACACTCAGCAAAAAACAACTATAACTTGTACCTATATAGCGCTCCATTAGATCGATAGATACAAACACCAAATAATTATACTAGTGATAGGCAATGCATATGAATGAACGAATGCAACAAAAACCAATACTACTATATCGACTAAGTGCCAAACTATACCAAGTATATACACCAACTTCGGCTCACTGACTTACAAGGAAGGACCTGTGAATATCACCTCTTTCGATACGTGGTCCCCAGACAGAGGAATCCATAGGGGATTCGGGATATTCGTATATACTGCCTAGTCCTGAACCATGACTTCCAATAACCGTCATAACAAATATACTATGTCCAGTACCAGAGAGAAATAAGAGTATAATAAGTCCTCGGAATCGAACCGAGACTAAACAAGAATAAATCTGCAATCCCTTGCCCGAGAACAAATCTAGGACTAAAACGGTATAATAATATAGAAAGGGGAAGAATCTCCCTCAACTGAAGTAAGTCAGTAGTGAAGAAAAGAGTGGATTAATAACGTACCGAAATCAGTCTCAGTCTAATTTACAAAGTAGTATGTTTAGTTTAAAAGTTCATAAGTCATTAAGAAAGGTGGCATGACTTCTGTTTAAAGAATCAGTTTTAAAGTAAAAAAAAAAGTGGATATAAATCCCTTTTTGAAAAATAGTAGCAAAACTAAGGTTTTAGATGAAATCGTTCCACTAATAACTGTAAATGCATCTAAATGTATGCATGTCATCACCAGTATTCAAACAATAGAACCATAAGCGTCTAGGCATTTATAAACTAAACCAGATTCTCTTAAAGAACAGAGTACTTACCTGGTGTCCAACTAAGGTAAACAAGAGCATAAAACTACTAGAAGGATCTAATCGAGGAATATCACCCAATTCACTAAGTAATACAGTAAGTCTTGTACTAAAGGAGCCTTCATATCAATCTATGGTTAACCAAGTTTAAGTATACTAGAGTCCCCTAACTATAGCAGGTATTCTAGACTAAGGCTCAATTTACATTTCTATTCTAAATCCCCTAAATATGCCAATCTAGGATATACTAGCAATAAACCTATCTTATAGCCTTTACCTAACATATTGTCTATACAAAACACAATCTCATAAAGAAGAGTAGACCTTAGCCTACCTCATAGTCGAATTATAGTCTCAAACCGTCCACGAATCGATCGTCTTTGTCCCTCAATCTCAAAAATAAAATCATGCTATCAAAATTATAATCAATAGTTAATACGAGTAAAATGATACCCATATCAAAATAATGAATTTCGAGCCAAAATTCAGATCTAAAATGGGCCCGTGGGACCCATGCATGAAATCTCAAAATTGAACCAGTCATTAAGTCCCTCACGACTCAAGTAACTTGTGACTAAAATTTGGGCACAATACGAGCTCAATAACTCCCCCAAAATAGCCCCAACAATACAGAAACTCAAGAACTTTAATGGAGAAATCAAGAGGAGAGAAGCTCGGAACTTACGGGATTAGAACGAGATGAAGATCTCCTTGATGTCTCCAGATAACCTCGACTTTAAATCAATGTTCCCAGTGCTATTTATTGATATTAAAAGGCATCCCAAGAGGTTTGAAATTGGAAAAAAAAGACTTGGGGTCGAGGAGGAAGCAAGTCTAAAAAGGGCCAGTTCCATCGCCTAGGCGCTCATTTTGGTCGCCAAGGTGTCATTGCCTAGGTGCCAAGTAGTATCGCCCAGGCGCCCATATGTTGATAGACCAACCATCGCCTAGGTTCCACTCTCGGTCGCTTAGACGACCTCGCCTAGGCTCCAAGATGGTCGCTTGGGCGATGGCACCAGAAAACCAGCAATGCTCAAACTTCGTTTGGGTACTCCGAGCCTAATCAGAACCCCATGGATAAAAACAAACTATGCTACCCCATTGAATACGACATTACGGACTCAAAAGAATTAATGAAATTTCTATCAGAGGTTGTTTTGATAAAATATGGGGCCCAAACCCAATGTGCCATTTTAACAACTTCCGACCAATAGCCCAAAATGAGTTTAAAAGCCTCGTAACCCGGACCAAGTGTCCTCCTAGTCTAAAATCCACATTCCAGAGCTAACGGCGCTGTCAAAATTTTCAACCGAGGTTGTTTACTAAGAGTTTTTATCCAAGACCAATTTTTCAACTTCAAAAGTTCCAAAACATGGAAATAGGCTTAAAACCCAAATGAACTGCCCGAAAATTGAATCGACCCGGCAAGTCATAAATGACATGTAGCCATTATGGGAAGGCACAAAATGTAAACAATGCACAAAAATTGAGGAAATGACCTAGAGGATCATTACACGGACTCAATGTTGAAGGGTTGTTTCTAGGTCCTAGACTCGATGTTGATTTATGTTTAGCATTTCCTCTTGTTGTGTGGCATGACTCAATCCACCTAAAATAATTGCATTAACCATTTTCCTATATAAAATATATTAGTCACTTTTAATAGTGAAACCACATGAAAAGTTAGACACTACTAATTAAAAACTCACCTCTCCGGTTGTGCAATTATAGAACCTACGACCTGAATTCCTTTTGGTACATGATATCTTCAAGACGGTTGACTTACCACAAACAAAAATTTCAGATGGTTGAACTTTAGATGTTTCAGATGACTGAGACATTATTAGTGTTCAAAATGTAAAAAAGTAATAAATAGAAAATTGAGCAAGAAAGGAGAATATAGAAGTTCAAAACATGGGGAAACAAATATAGCTCTTTTATACATGAAAATTCTATTGTTACCATTGGAATTTGCTGAATTTCTAATGTTACCATTGGAACTTTTAAAATATGAACAATAGAAACTCAGGTGGAAGATATACTTGTCCATGAATCGATATATCATAGACCACAATCGAAAATTAGGGTATATGGTTAAAAAGGAAAATAATTAAATAAATTAAAAAGAGTGAATGGGTAAACAATACTTCAAACACTGTAATACTACTTATTACAATACATTATAGTCCACATAAATTGGTTAGAGTGATCAAAAGGGCTTTTAGATGAGCAATGGTGGTCTAAGCCCAGTAAAATAGCTAAAAAAAAGGTAATAATTAAATAAATAAATAAACGAATGAGTAAAAATCACTTCAAAAATTGTAATAATACCTATTACAACATATTATAGTCCACATAAATTGGTAAGGAAGATCAAAAGGGCTTTTGGATGAGCAATGGTGGTCTAAGCCCTATAAAATGGCTAGAAAAGGCAATAATTAAATAAATAAAACAATGAATGGGTAACCATCACCTCAAACATTGTAATACTACTTATTACAAAATATTATAGTCCACATAAATTGGATAGGATGATCAAAAGATCTTTTGAATGAACAATGGTAATACATACCACTTTCTTATAACAATGTTATGCTTTGAGAACATTCTTATATCAATGTTATAGTTTGTAATGTCATTGCTCATCCAAAACCCCTTTTGATCATCCTAACCAATTTATGTGGACTATAATATATTGTAATAAGTAGTATTACAATGTTTGAAGTAATTTTTACCCATTTATTTTTTTATTTATTTAATTATTACCTTTTTTAGTCATTTTACAGGGCTTAGACCACCATTGCTCATCCAAAAGCCCTTTTGATCACCCTAACCAATTTATGTGGACTATAATATATTCTAATAAGTAGTATTACGGTGTTTGAAGTGTTGTTTACCTATTCATTTTTTTATTTATTTAATTATTGTCCTTTTTAACCATATACCCTAATTCTCAATCTACCCTCATGTTCGATTGCGGTCTATGATATACTGATTTATGGACAAGGAAAATTAAAGGTTTAATTTATTTTAAATTTATTTATAAGTATTGCCTATTTTTTTAGCCTTTTACTTGTAATTCTCAATATAGCTTCATGCTTGATTATAGTCAATGATATAATGATTAATAAACAAGGAAATTAAATGTCTAATTTTTTTATTTATTCATTAATATTGCCTTTTTTTTAGCCTTTTGCTTGTAATTCTCAATATACCATCATGGTTCATTAATTAATAGTACCATATGGGTTGATTGAAAGGATTTAAGGGTTTTAGATTCTTCATTGTTCACAAACCATTAAAATAAAATTAGAAAAGGAAATTGCAATTGAAATAAAGATAGAAAAAAAATATTCTATATATTTAAATGTTCATTGCTATACAGATTTTGAAGCCCACCAAAAGAGGTAAGCAATGAACTAACCCCCCCCCCCCCCCCGCCTCCCAAAACAAAAAAAAACTACATATCTACGGGGATGGTAGGGGGAGGATGACTCCATCAACTTCGATCTCCAAGTGATGCAATATTACCCTCAAACAACGGGCAATCCTTCGCATGTTTTGATCAAGCCTCTCTCGATCTTGGGCTAAACCACAAAACAGACAGTTGAGGTCATTCCAGAGAACAAGTACGTCGTAGTTAATTCAGAGGCATTGGTGATGGTTGTGTACAATGATAGTATTCACTGATCTTGCCATTTGCTATGAAAAGTAAAAAAACAAGACGATGAAGAAGATGAAGTGTAGTGAGAGTTAAGAGTGTAAGATGAAATAGACGGTACCACTAACTTGATTTTATAGATCCAGTTAGGTGATTTAAAATGCCACCAATAGGCAATTGGCGCGTGTCACACTGATGGCATCTCTTGAAAACTAAAACATTGATATCGAGTAGAAATAATAACCTCGATACACGAAATTGACTTCTTAGTAACTTTTTAGTACTTGAAATAATTACAACCATTCATATTTGGTCTACTTACAATTCACTGATGGATGATCAACCAAATTGTCTAATATACCACATACATTATAAACGTATTGGATAGTTTATTATACATATTTTTAAAATTCCTTATTGGCAGTAACTAGCAGTAGTTTATTATAACATAATTTTATTATATTATATAACATAAACTACTAGTAATTTCCAAAATTTAATTACCATCATGCTTTGAGAAATTTCAAAGTACTTTGAACTAAAAAAAATTAAAAAAAAAAAAAAAAAAAAAAAATAGAAGTAATGTGCAAAATTTAATTACATTGGTTTTGAGAAATTTCAAAGTACTTTGAAACAAAAAATAAAAAACAATAACTGTTATGCTAACTTTTATTCAAGCTACAAGGTTTTCTTTTGTGACCACTTCTCTTACACATTGAGCACTTGTTCCTTCTCTTTTGCCTCCTAGCATGTTCCAAGAAACCAAGAACAAGTTTGACTTTCTTCCTTCCGCGTTTGGGCATGTAATGGGGTGGCAGCAGCCTAATATCTAGTAAATGCTCGAGAATAAGCCATTCCAACTCTGGAGGGACTACATTGAGAGTGAAACTATATGCACTGATATAATGCTCAAATAGATAGATAGGAGAAGTAAATTCATAAATGCTTGCACCATATTTATCTCCGAACTTCAACCTCAAGGCTGCCATAGCATAAGAACATGAAATTTTCAGCAAGTCAAACTTTCTATAAGAACATGTTCTCTCTAGTAGATTGACTTTGGAAGTAACACCATATCCAATTATAGTGTATTCGTATGCGTCCCCATTTATATTACTCACATGTAACTTATGATTGGAATCTATATTTTACCTTATGATCATTTAAGCCTTTGAAATAAATTTAGTGGTGACTTTTATAATCTCTGAATGCCTCTCCCCGAATGTTTTAGCAAACTTCTTTGCAATTGAAATGAATAGGGCATCCATGGGAAACTTCCTTTCATCCGTTAACATTGCACTGAGTGACTCCGCAATATTTGTGGTCAAAGCATCAAACCTATTCCCAGCTGCTTCACCTTTGAAATCCAACATCAACCTCAAGGCACTCAGCTACTTTGGGGTATTTTCGGTTAAGCTTCAAAAAATGTTCTACAAATTTGTTATAGCTACATTTCCTTGTTGCATTGTAGTACAAATACAGATAATCTCCACATTGAAAATCCTTTTAGAGGTTTTCCCCAAGATGCCTTATGCAAATTCCATGATGAGCATGCCTACAAACCTTGGAAAAGCCATTGGCTACGCGTGCCTAGCGGAGATGATACACAGCTCTGGTTCATCGACCATAATAGACTATAGTTTCTCGAAGAAGAAGGTCCAAGAAGCATTGCATTCCTTGTCCACCATGAAAAAAGCAATTGGGTAAATGTGCTTCTCTATATCCTGAGCAACAGCACTCAACAACACACTCTTATATTTACCATACAAATGTATGCCATCAATGACAATCACCTTTCACATGTGGAAATGTCCTCAAATGCAAGATCCAAAAGTTATGGAGTAGTATATGAACCTACCATCTTCAATATTAAACCTAATGGTGCTTATAGTACCAAGATTTAGTCCCTGTACTATGTGGAAAAAAGCTGACAAGCAAGCAAATTCGTGCTCTGGAGTACCCCTAGCCTTGTTCTTATCCATTACACCTCCCATCCAGTACCTTCAGTAGCTTGATTTGCAATGGAACTCTTTGAACATAGTTCACTCTATTTCTTTTGGGGTTGGCCCCATGATGTCAATATATTCATTCGTCAAGAGTAAGGAAATGAGAGTCGATGAGATATTCTTATGCATGCACGTGACGTGTTCAACACCAGAAGTATGATCACCTATGTACTTGTAGATGCAAAACCTATCCAAATTCTCGTACTTTCTAGCCCACAACATCCATCCACAATTATGACTTCTACATCTCACCTTGTAGAATATTGTACAACTTTTAATCATTTTAAAATAGAAGGACTTCTTCACTGAAGCTTCAGTCAATTATAACTTCAATTGTGCCTTGTTATCAAATGTTTGATTCACCATAAATCCAATTCCATCAGAGAAGGAACAGATGGTTATGATGTGGGTTGTTGCTTAACACCACCACCTTCGCCCTCCTCTTCATAACTTCCAAAATCATCTGCATCTATTGTGTGATCATTGAGCCAATCATCAACCCCATCATATCCCAATGAATCGTCATACATTAGAGATTGTGGTGGAGGTGAGGGTGGTGTGGCTGATGTCAAATCTTCTCCTTCACACCTCTCCTTAACATTTATCCTTAGAAAAGGCCTACAACCATCAATGTCAATATCAAGCATATAGATTGACACTTGTCTATAATTCTTTATGAATGATAGATATATTTTTCCCTTCCCATTCATCAAATTACTAATGAAAACATCCTTGGGATCACAACTTAATTCCCCATACTCAATTACACTAGCAACCATCTTGTCGTACGAACTATTGCAACACAGGGCAATGGGTACCGTCTGCTTGGACCAAGACTTTCAATTGCAATATTTTGGAGTCTTCTCTCATTCACCTATGAAATCACCACCAATTATAACATACTCTGTTAATGACATAATAAACACACTGGTCGATTCTTAGGTCAATGTATTCAAAACGGGCCGATGATAGTAAAAAAATAAAGACAAAATTTGGGCTTACCAAAAGCGACCTTAACTACTATAATGGAGCCTTAAGTATAAATCGACTAGTTTAGCAGTTGTATGATATGGAACGTAGGTGAAGAAACTGGAAAAGAAGAAGTTTTTGTAATAATGGAGAGCACAAAATATTGGGGTGAAACAAGTTCTATTGCTGGAAATATTGAAATTTTGGGGGTGACAATGGCTTTCTTTGACCAGATTTGATGAAGAAAGGCTAAAATTTGGCCAAAAATTCAGACTGATCGAGATATTTTTTATGGTGGGAAGAGCTTTTTAGAGCAACTTGCTTGATATTTTAATTTTTTTTATATAAAATAAAAAGGGTATTCAATGCTAGGTATTAAATGGGCTAGTGATTGGAGGTGGGGACTTGTTTGTGTTATTGCAAACTTTGATGTGAAAAATGGATAGTATTGGAAATAAAATTCATGATGTCATAAATGGTGGCTATACCCCTAATTTTTTCTCTATCTACCAAATTAAGTTTTGAAAGTTTCCTTGTGGCAAACTAACCCAAGTAACTTGATGTTTTAGATAATCAAGAAAATATTTATAATGTTATTCCAATTTTACCCTTTTTAAATAAAGATATCTTTTATAAAACAAATAAACTACTAAAAAGTTACATTTTTTCAAGGTATTTATTAAGGATAAGTTAGTAAAAACACTTCTTATTTTCTAGGAATTAGTAGCTTTTTAAGGGGTGTGGCAAAGCTAAAAACACCACTTATTTAAGAACAGATGAGTACCCCCTCTGTTTATTTTTACTTGTCAATTATTTCTAGAATGAATTTTCATTTATACTTGTTACTTTTCACATATCAAACATAATTATTTTTTCCATGTTCTATTCTTAGCATTAATTACTTATTCTCTAAATCAATTTCTAATATCTAATACTAAACAACAATTAATAGGGATAGTATGATAAAATAACCATGTCAATTATTATTTTCTTAATGGTCATATCAAATCAAAATGTGAGAAGTAAAAGTGAAAGGAGGAGTAACGTTTTGTAACCTCCACAGAATTGCACAAAATTTTGGCAGTTAACAAAGCCTCCACAAAGTGATACAATTTGTGGAGGTCTTAATAAACCCGACAAATTAGGCATTTTTTATAGTGAGAGATTCATTATTTTTTTGGTAACAATCTTTGAATATTACCATACCAACAAAAATGATTACAACTAAAGGACCCTCTAGTGTTTGATCACCTTCTAAATAAGGTGTTCAATACATCTAGACCTCAGAAAACAGCAAACAAACACCCCTAATTACAAAGTTATCCTACCAATTCCTGACATCTACCAGCTCTCTTAGTGATTTTCAACATGTACACTCTTTCACGTATCTCCCTCTGTATTTGTACTAATCTCACATTCACCTGTACAGTCTGTTGCTTGAAAATTCTGCTATTTCTAGCCTACCATGTATAGTAGAGCATTGCTCCCCAAGCTGTAACTACAGAGAAAGAAGCGTTGAGATAATACCTTTTATCCTAATCTCATCTACTGAAAAAGGGAGCCCCTTCTTTTAATCCACTTAAGAGTATTTGCCATAGCTCCACAATGAATAGCTATCCCAAGCCATTGACTCAACTTGCTTCTAATTAGTTGTGTAATCTACGTACATGTTGCAAACAAATGCATGTTTGTCTCTTCCTTGTTATTAGTGCACAAGCATTTTTAGTGAACTATTAGAATATTCACCTTGGTTAGCCTAGCCTTAGTGAGGAGCCTCTCTTGGTAGACTAACCAGACAATAACCCTTTGTTTAGGCAGCATAATTGAGATCCAACTTAAGTAGGCTTCTTTCAGTCTAGGTAAACTGCCCAGCAATGCATTATAGCTCACAAAAATAGAATAAGCACCTGTTGGAGTCAGAATGTAGATACTGCCCTTATACTAGCTTTCCATTTGCTCCTTTTGGAAATTTAGTTCATTTTTATGATGCTCTGATATATGCATTTAGGAAGCTAGGCAAGGTAAAGTATGGGTACACGGACCTCTTTCTAAATCTCGATAAGGTGAAGTCAAAGCTACTCAATCATTCAACTGGGAACAAATGAATTTAGGCTAGGATCCAGCAAGCTGGGAAAGAATCATGTCTTTATAAAAAAAGTAAACTTATGAAATACCCGAGGCGAGATACAATCACTTATTTCTTCTGTATTCGGAGTGAGAACCTAAAGTGACGCCCCTCCAAACAAAGCATGGGATAGTCTCATCAAAGGAGCATAGGAGGCGTGCCCAAAGGCCAGTAGTGTTGTTCCCCTAGCTAAATTGAGATCTGCAGGGTGGCAGGTACTTTGAGTGCTTTGTATCAGGTAAAGAGAAAAGGCGTGGTTGGCTTAGTATGGGTCAAACCTACAATACCACTGTTATACCACTGTTATGAACGGTACCCTACGGATTTCTACATGCAATTCACTCACTATAGATGCGTGTAAAATATTCATCAAATGATGGAATTGCAATGCACTTTTTTTATCATTTTCTTTTTCTTTCTGTCATAAGACTAGACCTAACCTTCACTTAAACTTCTTAGATCCTATCAAACATTTGAGTGCAATTACAGGTCATCCGATTAGTAGCTTCACTGGTGTTTAGTGTGCATATCGAAATTGCTAATACATAAAGGATAAAAGGCAATAAGGGTAGTCTAGTCATTTCACAACTATAATAATAGCTAACTATTCAAAAGTTAGTTAACAAGCCTAATAAGAAAGGAGCCAATAGTTAGTTAGATTAGCTGCCTTAATCAAGTAGTTAGTCAGAAGATTATTTTCCTATATATACATGTACTTCTCATCCTTGTAAATTAATCAATCAATATACAAAAAATCACAAGATGAATTCATCTTCTTTACTTTCTTCTTCTTTATTTTCATGCAACTACTCTATTGTTTCATTGCTTCTTCAATGTACATTGTTTTGATTTCAAATACCTTCATGGTATTAGAGCTTCGAGCATAAGTTGTTCAGGTCATTTGGTTGATTCTTCTTTAAGAAGGATCATAAGAAAAGCTTCCGCAAAATTGTTTCAAGATTAAGAAAAGATTCACATAGTTCTGAAGATTCAGAACTTCTCTATAAAAGATGTGGAAAAATTCTGAAAGAATAGCATCAACGAAAACTGGAAACGGGCATACAAATGTTGATTTGTTTTGAAGGATCAACAATGGTGGCCAAGAAAATGGATCAACATCCAACAACGGCGGATATCCTAGAAATCCTAATTCCACACCACAAATGAATCCCGATCAAGGTATTGATTATAATCATCCATTTTTCTTGAATCCTACTGCTATTAGTGGTGTGAATCTGATCTCTTTCCAATTATTGGGAACTAAGAATTATACCCTTTGGAGTAGGTCGATAAGATTAGCCTTGCATGGTAGGAATAAAATTGGTGTAATTGACGGATCTTGTAAGAAAGAGTCTATTTCTAAAGAATTATGGGGTCAATGGGAGAGGGTAAATGTTATAGTTCTCTCATGGCTACTGAATTATATGTCTAAAAGTATTCTTGGTGGACTGGCTTTTGCTTATACTGCTTTTCGTGCTTGGGTTGATCTTAAAGAGAGGTTTGATCAGTTAGATGGATCAAGAACCTTTAGCTTGCATAAAGAGATAGTAACTCTGCAACAAGTAACAACTTCTGTGTATGTGTACTACACAAAACTCAAAACCTTATTTATGGCATGAATTTGAAGACATGGTGCCATCTCTTGGATGTAATTATGAAAGATCTAGGGGTTTTGTTGCTCACTTAAATAGACAAAAGTTGTATCAGTTCCTCATGGGATTAAATAAGTCCTTTATCAAGCAAGAAGTTAAATATTGTTGATGAATCCTATTTCTACTGTTAATCAGGCTTATGCCATGATAGTTAGTGATGAATGTCAGAAATTTGTGGCTTTAAGTAGTAGTAATAGTCTTGGAATGAATACTATGGTCTCAAACACTTTGGATTCTTTGGTTATGCATTCAAGAGCTGGTGGAGGTTTCAGCGGAAACATTAGTAGTCACAACTCTGGTCATACTGGAGGCCATGCAGGGCATAGATCTCAATTTGGAGCAAATAACAGATTCAAGAAGAATTTTAATATGGTGTGTGAGTTCTGAAAGTGTAAGGGGCATACTAGAAATCAGTGCAAGTTAGTGGGATATCCACATAATTTCAAATCCAAGAAAAAGGCCTATGGTGCTACAAGTTCTGGTGCTGCATATAATGTGATCAGCATTCAAAATGGGTCAAGAAATGATAACTTTATGTATTCTCCTAATATGTTTATCTATGGTATGAATACTAATGTCACGGTTTCACCAAAGGCAAGCAGCAAATGACTGCAGGTTCTTCCAATGAAATGGATGAGTGTACAAGACAGTTCCAGGGATGTACATTTACTAAAGGACTATGAACAGATTCTACAAATGCTGAATCAGAATCAAAGTGATAGCATGACAAAAGGATCAGATCAATCCAATATAACTAATTTTATAGGTTAGGCTCTTTTAGTTTCTGAATATAGTGAAGAATAGATCATTGACACGGGTGCAACAAACAAGGCTCTTTTAGTTTCTGAATATAGTGAAGATTAGATCATTGACACGGGTGCAACAAACCATATGTTTTATAAGATTGGGATTCTTACCAAAGACTCCTTGATTAAAACAGAGAGTACAAAGCAAGTTTATCTACCTAATGGAGACATTGCAAATGTCACTCATATAGGATCTTGTTTGTAATGACCTGATATGTGAAATTTTGTTTTTTATGAGATTTGGCCATTTTGCCCTTTCCTGTAGTTGCTACATGTTGATTTTGAGGTGTGGGGATGGTTGGCATGATTCCCAATGCCTTCGCAAGGCTTTTGGGAGAGTTTGTGGTTTTTAGAAGCTTTAAAAATTATATAGTTGACTTCGATCAATATTTGATGTTCTGAGTACCAGATGACGATTTGAATAGTTCCATTAGATTCGAAATGTTGAATTTTGGTCAGTATCAAGGTTGGTTCAGGTTCGGGACCTTAATTTACATTTCAACCCTTGTTGTGAAAACTAGTTAAAATAAGCTTAAAGGGGTGGGATTAATTTGTTGAAAATGATCCTTTTTCGAAAATCCGACATTGTAATTGAGTCCAGAACATCTAAAATAGCCTATTAGCATATATGGTTTATTTTTGTAGGATCCCAAATAAATCTCAAGGCTCCGTTTGGAGCATTTTTTGCTTGCACAAACTCAGCACTTTTTGATATCTGGTGCAGGCGCTTAAGCGGCCAAAGTACCGCTTAAGCAGTACCCACTTTAACGACAACAGATCGCTTAAGAGGCATCCGCTTTAGTGGCACTCATTCACTTAAGCGATTGCCAGCCTAAGTGGCTTGGCCGCTTTAGCGACCTTTAAGCCGCTAAAGCGTTGGTCGCTTAAGCGGTCAATTATCCGCTTAAGCAGCCATTGGTGGTATATAAACCTCATTTCGTGATTTTTGACCATCTTTGAACCTTTGAGCTTCGGGTTTGGGCGATTATTAGGTTTTTCATCACCATTTAAGCTTGGGTAAGCTCCAAAACCTTATTCTCATTACCATACATTGATTAATCATTAAAAACACTCTTTAATCTTGATTTCAAACTGAATTCTTGAGGATTCTTACGGTAAAGCTTAAAAATAGTTTTTCTTCGATTTGGAGCTCATTTTCACGTGGGTTTTCAACTATAAACTCCTATAACATTGGGAAATGTATTTCTAAAATAAAATTTTGGTTTTACCCCTTTCTTTTTTAAACCCATTTTTGGATCCCATTTTGGACCCAACTTGAATATAGTTAATATGGGTATCGTTAGCTTCTTTTTAATGCGTAGAAGTTGTATTTGCATATTTTAGTTGATTTCAAGGTCGTTCGAAAGGGAAAGGCTCCATGTTGAAGGACTTTAGGCATGGATTTCGACACTTTGAGGTAGGTTATGACTTAACTTTCTTCATACTAGTTTAAATAATTAATAAATAAGCAAAGCATGCTATGGGTTGGGGGAAAATAACTATGGAAATTGTTTTTGAGTTATATATATATTGCATGACGCCCGTGTAGGGGCTTATATTCTTGTTGTTGTTGGTTGGTGATATTATTTATTGCGTGTTGCCCGAGTGGGGGCTATATTTGACATCATTGGCCTTATTTGTGGATTTACATGCCTTATTCCCAATGTAATTTTGTGTGGGGTCTTGGATAGATATTATAGGCCTTATTGAGCTTTTTTTTCCATTATCGTGATGGAAATACTCAAATTATGGATTTGATATGATATTAATGATGTCCTACATTACAAATTTTCTGATGGTGCCAAATGAGATATTGAGATTTTGATTGTTGACACATTAAGTTGATTGTGAGATCACTTTTACATGTATTAAATGGATTATCGTCTACCTATTGATTGGTTGTGAGCATTACATTCTCATTTCATACATACTCATGAGACATTGGTACCACTGAGAAACGCTGATTTTGAAAGAAAATGAGACACTTTTAAAAATGCCTAGATCGAGGGATGTGCAGGTCAGGTTGATTGAGATATAAGAAACACTTTATAGACCTTGATCCGTGAACATTAGGTGGAGAGGTGGATTGAGATTAAGAAATAGGTAAACGGGTTGTGAACCCCCCATGGGTTTTATCTTAGGAGCGCTAAGGCTCGATAGGTGTATATAGAAAGTCATGTGATGGCTTTCAAAACATTCATCATTATCCCATATTCATTGCATTGCACTACATATGCATTTGGTGTTGTTTTCATATACTTGGCGCGTATTTAGTTTCTGTACTTGTTTGATCATATTTGTTTCTACTCGTTCTTCCTTTATATATATATATATATATATATATATATATATATATATATATATATATATATAATTAGAACTATTAGTGGAGTCGGTATGAGCTACCGTTTGGGAACTTTTCTGTCTGCAGGTGACGTGCTCATAGTATTTCTGTACTTTTATTATTTTCTACTTTCCTCAGTCGGCCTATAATACCTACAGAGTACAAGTGGACCGTACTCACCCCTACTGTACCCTTTCGGTGCGGATCCCAGTTTGAGTACCACGCGTGGCGGTTGAATTCAGGTGGTGTTGATCAGATTTTGAAGTACTGGTTTGCTTCAGAGTTCAGAGCAGATTCCAGATCTCATCCTATCCTTTATTTTGTCTTTATTTTAGGTGGAGACAGATCTTGTATTCCAGATCTGGATGTTGTACTTAGATGCTCTTACATTTTCAACATTAGTCTTGGGGAGTTTATTACATTCCTTCAATTTTTTATTATTATTATGTATATGTGACTTGACTTCATTCTAGGAGTCTCATTTGCTTTATTTCTTTTATTATATCGTATTTCTTTCATTTTTGGGTGATTGGATTACTTATCAAGGCTAGGCCAGGCCGCAATAAGTGTCATCATGACCTTGAGTTTTAGGGTTATGACGAATTGGTATCAGAGCGCTAGGTTCACCGATCTCATAAGTGTTAGAGAAGGATATCTAGTAGAGTCTTGCGGATCGGTACATAAACTTTTGGATCCATCTTCGAGAGCCTATAAGATATCTTTAGGAAAAACTTCTCTAATTTGATTCCTTATCGCGCGGGTGGTTCGTACGGATTGTTCTAAACTTATATTCCATTCTTTTTTGCACAGATGGTAAGGATTAGGTCAAGAAATACTAGGGCTACTGAACCAGCACCCGCTATGGGAGCTCTAATCTAAGGATGAGGCATGGGTCGTGGCCGACCCAGAGATAGAGGACGGTAACGAGGAGCTACCCCAGTAAAAAGACGTACAAGGGAGGCCTCTCCCGAGCCTAAGGTTGTGTAAGCTAGGGATGACTATCAGACAAGGGGTGCAGGGTCAGCTCAGTTTCTATAGGGTTCAGTTGATACCCCAGTGCTTCAGGATTTGTTGATTCATCTTTTGAGTCACTTAGATGGTATTCCTCAAATTTTGAGTGGTGTTCCGCCATTGATGTTGCTCAAACTATACCTCCGGGAAAGTATAACATGGTCGCTGTATCAAATATGGAACCCAACTAGGTTGGGGTCGATCCCACAGGAAATAGGACGAAATTCTATCGAGTGTTTATCTGAGTAATTGGCAATTATGTAAAAACAGGGGGGTTGTAAACAAATAGTAACAGTAACAATTGTTGATGGTCGGATTTGTTATCAATACGAGAAAGGCACTAGGACTGTGATCCCCAAGATTCCTTAAATCCACCGAGTACTTGTACTAGCAAACTGTCCCGCTAAGTTGCATGCAAAATCTAACAAGATAGGTTCATCTAAGCATCTCTCGACCTTGGTTATATGAATTTCACTCTTCTCCTCTCGGTCTTCCAGTGTCGCTCTACTAACCCTTGTTATTGATCTCAGCTAACTATCCCTGTTATGGCTCAAGTTATTAGATGAAGGTTGATAGCTTCAAATCTCTGTTGTTATTCCCTTTTCCCAATCTCTACTTCTATATTGAGCAAGTTTAGAATACATGAGAGTTTCCAACATTTGCAACCGTTAGAAGATCAATTATAATGAAGGAAATAACAATACATGCAGTCACACCGGTTCAGAATTGCTTCGCACTTAACCCGTTTTGTTAATTCTTCATGGTTCACACAACCCTAGTTGAGAGATTTAGCTACTTATGATTTCAAGAACACAAGAAGAATTCAATGATGAAAACATAACTATGAACTCAAAAGAAGAATAAAACTCTGAAATCTCAATATAAATCAAAATCCTAGAATCGATGTTTGAGATTACAAGATCAATGTGTTTATGAACCTCAAAATAATGTAATAGAATCCAAAACAATGTAATAGAAAACTCAAATAATGTAATAATAGTGTCTCTAACATAGTACAACATAGGAGTATTTATAGATACAAAACGAATCCTATCCTAAAACATGTAGGAGAAAAAAGTCGGCAACTTTCCACGGACCATGACTTGAGGTCGTGGACTCAACCCACTGATCGTGGGTCCAGGTCGTAGGAATCAAGCCTCCATGCACAACTACAAAAGTTGACTCACGTACTTAACCTACGGTCCGTGAGTCATGACTGTGGGTTACTTGGTGAAATTCAACTTCGATATTTTGACTTCAAAAACTTCATTCCAGTGCATGCTACTTTCTGTCTTCTCCATTTTGCCTCCAAAACCTATTTTCCTGCAAGATAGAATAGAAAACACATCATACCTACCAAACATACCCAAGTTATTGTATATTTTCCTTGTTTTAAGTATCGAAAGTTCCATGAAATCATGGCACATCAACACCCTCAACTTAGAACGTTTGCATATCCTCAGGAGAACAAAACAAAATAAACACATTCAATGATTAACTAAGAGACCTACGGCAGTGGACTTATTTCTTCTGGTACCAAAAATTTTGACCCCCTCCTATTCACAAGTCAAAACCACTGTGCATATACATGCAGCATATGATCATGACACAGAAGGAATCAAGTGATGGCTTATGAACAAACAACTAAGCATATATGCAAATGACATTATCTAAACAAATAGCAGCTAACAATGCAACCCATGTACTCTCACAACAAAGAAGTCCCATACACTCACAGTATACTAATGAATATCAAAGTAGGGACTGGGTCAAAACACTCTCTCACACAAAGAAGTTTAAACAGTGTGCATAAAATACCATAGGCTTGCCCTTATTTTCTATGCCTTAGTTTTTCGGACAGTTGGACTAGGATCACTCTAAGACTTTCATCGGCTTGTAATGTAGGCTTGGGGACGGGTGTGGTACATATGGATATAATGACTCAACCCTCCTTGACAGTACACTATTTTTGGCTCCACTTTCTAACCATTCTCATTTTATTCTCCCTCATTTGTTTTCAGATTTTGGGTGTAATTTTCTTTAAGATTTCAATATATCTCTTTTCTCTTTTTTTCTTTTTGCAAACTCTATTTTTTTCACTTCTTTTCTTTCTTCTTCACATCCAACTCTGTTCTCCTTTCTTTTGCTAACCCCTTCTTCATACCTATATCAAGCTACGCGCCCCTATTATAGCCACCCTCAACTTATGCGATTCGCTTGAGTTGAGGTACACAATGTACAAGGAAGCACCAGGGCCTATACAGGTTCTTTGTAAGTCAAATGGAAGGTGAATAGGCTAATAAAAGAAATAGGTCAATCAAGGATCAAAATCGGGATCAAGGTGTAACACCCCGAACGTTTTGGAGTCTAGCTGACTACCGAAACATTTATGGAAATAATGAAACATGAGAGATTTGACTAATTATACATTAATTTGTGGGAATGACTAAGTCTTGTATCATTGGGCCCAAAATGAAGCCTAAAATTAACAAGAAGACATGGCCCAACATGGAAAAATTGACCCATTCTTCCAATATTGGTCCATTTGACCAATCAACCATGAATTTAATGCTAAAGAGGGATAAGAGTGACTTAAGGGACTATATAAAGTAAGAAAATCAGATTTTTATTCATTTGGACTCTCATAACATTTTCTAGACTTTTCCAAAATTATCTCTTTGTCTCTCAAGAACCCTAAGTCACTCCTTGGGCCAAGATCATCAACTTGTAAGATTTGGTAAGTGTTTATGATGATGGTTTAATATATTTTATGCATTTAAGATGTTTTATATCATGTTGGTTGTGTTTGTGAAGTGTGATAAGGTCACTATGTGTGTAAAGTTACATGTTTGCTAAATCGGAGAATGGTTTTGCCTTGTAAACTTGAACATGGACTTGTGATCTTGAAGGAAATGAACTTTATGGATTCAATATTGACATGTGAGATGTGAATATAGTCTTACCTTATTTTACCCTTGTATATAATGTTTGGAATTGTTGTTGTAGATTTGGTTACGGATTTGGTGGCGTATTGAAAGGAAAGTGAGGTTTTGGTGATGTTTTTGTGTGTTGTGAGACCATGGCTGGTTGTTGGCATGTAATATGATCAAAAATATGTTAAAAGAAGTTTAGTTATGATCATGTACCCTTCATTGCATAAAAAGACCCCAAAAAGACCATTTCGGACCAAAACGAGCATCCGCCCTTGCAGACGGAGGCACCTGCGGGCGCAGATGCCAACGCAGATGCCTCTGGATTCTGCCATAGGGCATCTGCACGCGTACCTAAGCCACCTGCGGGTGCAGGTGGCAGCGCAGGTCAGCCTCCAGGTCCGGTTTGTATGTTTTCGTATCTAGTTGATCCCCGAAAGCCTCGATACCCTTTATGGATATAACTAGCAACTTGTGATGTCATTTTACTGAATTTAAAGTATAGTATGGAGGTGTGTTGGACTGTATTAAGTATGTATGTTTGTTTATATATTGTTATAAAGGAGTAATTGTGACGGAATGGTAAAGAGAAAAGCGTAAAGGGTAAGTGTGGTGTGAAATGCTATCGATGTATGATCTTTTGGTCAATGTGTGTAATGTTATGGTGTTGTTGATATGGAAATTCAATGGATTGTATTGTAAGGTATGACATGACGTTTATGGTAGTCACAGAGTTCATTGTCGTCTTGTACGCCTGTATAGTGACTAGTTGCTAATGTAAGTTCCGATATGAAGTTGTATTGTAGAGTAAGACGTAAGGAAGAAGCTGGACTATTGTGTTCATACATAGGGTTGTGTATTCATACTTGGAAGTAATGGTATGTAAGGTTACCCTTCTATATCCTTCTGCAGCATATGGTGTTCACATTGTCATAGTACTCATTTAATTCTGAAATGCTCTAAGGTATTCCGTATCCGGTAGTTGACTAGTGTTACTCATATGTCTCATATTCATTGGCAATGTTCCAAAAGTCCAATAAGGTTGTGTTCCAAAGTTCCAATAGAGGTTATTATCCATGTGTCTTGTTCATTGCTTACTGTCTAATGTTTCCAATGGTGTTATGTTTCCAATAATGTTTATTCACATGTGTCTCACTCATTGATTAGTGATCCAAAGCTTCAAATAAAGTTGTGATTATCATTGCATCAGTCTCTCATAAGCAAAAGTATCAATCTTTCACAAGTAAAGGTATCAATCTCAAAGTAAAGATCAAATTAGTGGTTAATGATTGAGTAAGGGTGGCAGCTTTGGGGGCAAAATGCCTAGCTCAAGCCGATCCCGAGATTGTTGGATCAGGGGGCAGTCCTAGAGGCATAAGCCTAGCTCGGACCGATCCTGACAGGGGGCAGCTCTAGAGGTAATAACCTAGATTGAGCCGAACCTGATGTGTTGGTATGGGTGGCAGCTCTAGAGGTAATAACCTAGCTCGAGCCGATCCCAATAAATATATATATTGATTCATAGGGTGGCAGCTCTGGGGGCATAAGCCTAGCTCGAGCCGATCCCAACATAACGTTATGTTATGTAAAGACCCACTGATCAGTTGGGGCCCGGGTACAGTATAGCATAGTCAAAGATGAATAACCATTGAAGTAAAGAAGCAAAGAAAGTAATGAAAGCAAATGAAAGCAATACACATGGTTCCCAAAGTACAGAATGGTGACTTATTCATATTGATTATTCATTTTTATTTGAGTTCATTGAAATATTCATGTATTATACAGTTTCATTTGAGCCTTACATACTCAGTACTTTCTTCATATTGACCCCTCTTGGGGGATTTACCTTACTTGCTCCAGGCGCAGGTACTAGTAGGCCTCCCCAGTAAGTTCCCAGTTGTGTGCGGATCATTGGTGAGCTCCAGTTAGTTCGGGGCTTCTCTGAGTCACAGTTGTTCATATGTTTTGGTATTGTACATAGTGTATAAAGTGGGAACTTGTCCCGACTTTCAGTTGGTTTTGGTAAATGCATCTGTTAGAGGCTTTTGTAGACATATGTGGGTGTATGGATGTAAGATGACACATGATGTCTTGACTTGATGGCCTCAACGGCCAAGTTTCACATATGTATATATATATATATATATATATATATCACATGTCCCATGAGTTCCGTTATTAGCATTTTCAAGTCTTTACTTGGTAATGGTGTTTCTTATGACATGTATATGAACGAATAGAAGCAAAGCTTGGTTCTCTCAGGCCTTATCGGTTACGAGTGTCAATCATGCCTCGTTGGGATTCGGGGCGTGACACAAAAGATATTTACTTTATTTGGTCAGTCATTTAGGCTAAAAGTGGACTTATTCAAGAATGGCCTATGATCCTTTCCTAACCACTATCCTATAAGCTAGGCAAGACTAACCGGGCAAGTTCTAAATCGCACACATAAAGTGAACTAGGTAATGATGTCACACACATATAGCACAGGGTTACACTATAAACTACTACCTATCCAGTTCATGTATTTCTAAGCTATGGTTATTCTTCCTATAATCCTAATGCCATAACAAGATCCAATAGTTGTCACAAACTAACATGTTACACACACAATTCAAAACCAAATTTTCAGGAGGGGTGTCCCTTAAACAATCAAAAAGCATCATTATCATTCAAAGGTCATTCAAAATTGATTGCACTAAGGTTCGCCTATT
The DNA here is from genome assembly GCA_031232105.1 of Capsicum rhomboideum. Lineage (NCBI taxonomy): Eukaryota > Viridiplantae > Streptophyta > Magnoliopsida > Solanales > Solanaceae > Capsicum > Capsicum rhomboideum. Next base: position 27,446,319 of record CP124719.1, on the reverse strand, counting down.
TTTATCCTAACTAAACATGAAAACACATAATAAAATGAAAACAACAACCTAAACATGTCGGTTCTACTATGATAGCACACTCGGAGGAAAAGAAACAAGAAAAAAATCCTTGAGTAGTGGTATCCCCCCACCCCCAACTAAATAATAATGCACTGCCCTCAGTGCATAGCTATAAATATGATAAGTGTAAGGGAGTGAAAAACATATATGTGGTGCCCTAGGCGTCGTATGTGGTCTTGCTTGTAGCTAGATCATTTGTATTCTCTCTGTGCTCCACGCTGGGTGCTGACGGTGGAGGGAGGGTCAGAGTTTGGGTATTTATGGACTGAGGTTGTAAGAATATAAAATTTTGAAATTTAGGTGATTATAGGATTTGGAATTTTTGTATTTGGAACTAGGGTTTGGCTGAAGATTTGATAAGGGTTTATGGGTAATAGTGGGTTAGGGTCGGTTTAATAGGATTTTAGATTTTGTGTCCGGTTAGGGTTTTAGGTCGAGTTTGGTTTCCACAGACCTGACTCACGATCCGTATGTTGACCTACGATCCGTAGGTGTCGGGCGTAAGTTGGAATCCACAAACTAAAAATTGGGTTTGATTCTCATGGACCCAACCCAAGGTTCGTAGGATGACCTATGGTATATAGGTGGTCGGCGTAAGTGATTATCCGCAAGCTAAACGTTTGTTTGATTTCCATGATCTCCACCCACGGTCCGTAGGTCACCATCGTGGGTTAAGCTGCACACTTTAGTTCACATTTGTATTCTCAACTCAATTGTCCTCTACACCCTACAATGAACAAATCCAAAACAATATCAGTCCTTGGGTTGCCTCCCAAGCAGTGCCTCACGGGATGACCCAACTCCCTTGACTACTCAGACTTTATCAAGGCTAAACTTCTCACACGTCCTTATTTCTTCCGTAGTTCCCACATACTGCTTCACACGCTGACCATTGACCTTGAATAAGACATCATCATCACTTTTTAGCTCAATTTCCCCATGTGGAAACACCCTAACCACAGTGAATTGTCCATACCATTTGGACCTTATTTTTCCAGGAAACAAGAGAAGTCTGGAGTTATAGAGCAATACTAAGTCTCCCAGGTGAAATTCTCTTCATTAAATCTTCCGATCATGTTATAACTTCATCTTATCTTTACATAATACTGAACTTTCATAATCCCAGAGACGAAATTCATCCATCTCATTCATCTACTCTATTCTCATTTTAGCTGTTTCGCTTCATTCCAGATTCAACCTCTTCAACGCCCATAATGCCTTATGTTCAAGTTTGACAGGCAAATAGCACCATTTACCAAACACCAACTGATATGGAGATGTAACAATCTGCATCTTGAACATAGTTCGATATGCCCATAATGCATCCTCCAATATTCTCGCCCAATCAGTCCTATTGGCATTCACAATCTTCGCCAAAATAGACTTAATCTCATGATATGACACCTCAACTTGCCCGCTCGTCTGAGGATGACATGGTGTTGCCATCTTATGTTTGACACCATATTTTTCAAGCAGTGCTTTAAACAGCCGATTATATAAGTGGGATCCTCTATCACTAATGATAACTCAGGGTGTTCCAAACCGTGAGAATATCTTATTTTTCAAGAACATTATGACACTCCTTCCTTCATTATTGGGAAGCGCAATTGCCTCCACCCATTTAGAAACATAGTTAACAGCTACTATAATGTACTTCATCCCATGTGAGCTCACGAATAGGCCCATAAAGTCAATACCCTACACATCAAACAGGTCGAGCTTAAGGATAGTTGTCATTAGAGTTCCAATATACTTATCATCACAACCTCCGGAATACACCATCGAGTCACACCATCCGTGCACACCCTAAATAAATAAGGCTTATCCCAGAAGAATTTTCTTACCTTATGCATGAATCTCTTCCTTTGCTGATAGGACATATCTTTCAGGACTAGATAACTTGCCAAAGAGTGGGCAAAATCTGCAAATAAAGGGATTAAGTCTTGTAATGCTGCCACCACTTGCTCATCTAGAAAAGTATCATCAATATCAAGATCATCCCTCAATTTAAGCATGGCCTCCTCCTCAAGGCATGATAGATGGTCTGCAACCTGATTCTCAATCCCCTTTCGGTCCTTGACATCAAAGTCAAATTCTTACAATAGAAGCACCTACCGAATTAGTCTTGGCTTTGCATCTTTTTTTGACAAAAGATATCTAAGTGTTGCGTGGTCTGTGTGCACAATCATATTTGTGTCAATCAAGTAATATCAAAATTTTTTGAAAGCAAAGACTGCCGCTAACAGTTCTTGCTCGATCACAGTATAATTCTTCTGGGCTGGGTTTAGTGCTTTGCTAGCATAGTAAATCGAATGTAGAATCTTCTAAAACCTTTGGCCAAGGATTGCACCTAAGGCCACTCCTCTAGCATAACACATAACCTCAAATGGCATTGACCAATTTGGTGAGACAATGATAGAGGCTGAAATCAACTTCTCTCTCAGATACTAGAACGCTTTTAGACACACCTCATCAAACACAAACTTCACCTCCTTCTCTAAATGCTTGCATAATGGATATGCAATCATAGAGAAATCCTTGTTGAATCTTATATAGATACCTGCATGACTTAAGAAACTTCAAATCCCTTTCACAGAAATAGGTGGAGATAACTTTTCAATCACCTCAATCTTTGCTTTGTCGACTTCAATTCCCTTCTTTGAGATTCGATTCCCCAACACGATGCCCTCATTTACCATAAAGTGACACTTTTCTCAATTCAGCACTAAATTACACTTTTTATATCTTTGCAACACATTAGCGAGGTGGGCCAAGCAGTCATCAAAAAAGTCTCCCACTATAGAAAAATCATCCATAAAAACCTCAATAGTGTCCTCCACCATGACGAAAAAAATGGACATCATGCAATGCTAAAAAGTGGTCGGTGCATTACATAAACCGAAGGGTATCCTTTTAAACGAGAACGTCCCATATGGACAAGTGAAAGTGGTCTTTTCTTGGTCCTCGATGGTAATGAAAATTTGATAATACCTCGAATAACTGTAAAGAAAATAATACCATCCTCTGCCGCAAGACGGTCTAAAATCTGGTCCATGAAGGTCATAGAAAAGTGATCCATTTTGGTCCAATAATTCAGCTTTCGATAATCCATGCAAACTCTCTATCCTGTCACCGGCCTCATTGGGATTAGCATATTCTTCTCACTTGGAACCATCGTGATTCCACCCTTTTTTGGCACACACTAAACCGGGCTCACCCAGTTACTATCAGCAATGGGGTAAACCACACCCGCATCTAACCACTTGATAATTTCTTCCATCATAACTTCTTGCATTAGCGAGTTCAGACGACGTTGATGCTTAATGCTTGGTATTTACTCAGGATCAAGCTAAATTTGTAAGTGTAAATACCGGGTAGAATCTCGATAATATCAGCAATAGACCAACCAATATCCCTCTTTAACCTTTTCAACACCGAAATAAGAGCTTGTACTTGCCAATCCACCAACGTAGCAGAAATAATCACGGGCAAGGTGTTGTTGGCTCCCATGAATGCATAGCGAATATGAGATGGTAGAGCCTTAAGCTCCAAAACTAGAGGCTCCTCAATAGAAGGATGAGCCGGTGGGGTCACCCTATTCTTTAAAGTAAGATCAAGTTTCTTCAGAGCATAAGTGTATGATCCCCTACCAGCAAGTACACTAACCATCTCATCGTACTAATCAATACCATCGCTAACAAAGTTCATAATCATGGAAGCAAAAGCTTTAATCCCTAACCTTTCTTCAATAGGAACAGCCAAATCTTATTATTTGGCTATGTCAATCACTGAAATTAAACACATGTCTTATGGTTACTTCATGGAACGGCAAACATTGAAAGTAACCTGCTCATCATTCAACCTGAACTTTATCTGCCCAGTTTCCATGTTAACTAATGCATGGTCGGTAGCAAGGAATGGTCTTCCCAAGATTATGGGAACCTTGAAATCAACCTCACAGTCTAGAATCACAAAGTCAGCTAGAAAGATGAAAGATGCCACTTTCACCAAAAGATCATACAAAATGCCCACCGACTTTTTCACAGTTCTATATGCCATAAGAAGTCTCATCGAATTCGATTTTGGTGCTCTCAATCCTAACTATTTAAACACGGATAGCGGTATTAAGTTAATGCTAGAACCCAAATCACACAGTGCCTTTGCAAAGTTGTAAGATCGGATAGTACAAGGAATTATGAAGGATCCTGGATCCTCCTTCTTTTTAATAAAGAAAAGTGAAGCAACTGCACTACAATGGCACAAAATATCTATCAGCTCAAAACTAACAGTTCTCTTCTTCGTCACTAAATCTTTCATGAACTTCGTGTAACATGGCATCTTCTCCAAATCCTTGACAAGAAAGATATTTACCGATAACTCCTTCAACATTGAAATAAATTTTTGGTATTTACCCTCTTCAGCTTTCTTTTTCAACCTTTGAGAAAAGGGAGGAGAAGGTCGTGGAATGGGTTTTAGAACTTGAGTAACCTCCTCTCCTTCCTCTTTTCATACTTAGCTTCCTTATCAACACTTTGGGGCTTGAGTTGCATCGCTATCAACCTATGAATTCTCAAGCTCTATCTTAGCCTCTTCATTAACTACCACCAGCTCATCTTTCTTACTACTATCTACAGGCCTAGATGGGTCAGTCGTGCTCTTCCCGCTTCTAGTAGTAATGACAAAGCAATGACCATCATTCTTTGGATTCTGGATTGTGTTGCTTGGAAGAGTGGTTGGTTGACGTTGGTTCAATGCCACTAATATTTGCTCGAACTGTTGCTCCACCTATTTTATGGCAGTCAAGTGAGAATCCACCTCCTGAGTTATTCCTGAATATCTGCCCTAATCTCTTTCAAGTAACTCTTCTTGCTCTCTGACCCCATAACCAGATTATTAAGAAGATCTTCCATTCTTGAATTTTCAAAATCAGCGGCACAGTTCCCCGATGGAACATATGCATCACTCTTCTCTTTGTAATCATATTTTTACCTCCAATTACCTTCACGATCCCGGGCTCTGTCTCTATATTCTGACTTGTTGTAATTGTCTCTATAGTAGTTCTGACCTTGATTCCCTTTCCTCGAGTTCCAAGAGTTTTGATTAGACCCTTAGCCCTTGGCTCGAAAACCCGCCACCTATTGATCCAAGTACTTAGCCTCCTCATCAAATTTAGAATTGCCATGCCTAGGTGTTTTACCTCGTTCACCTATGGCATACACCTTCTCAGCACCCCCAACCGTAATTTGTTTGGCTACCAAGCCAACTTTTGTCCTCAACTGTACAACCTCTTGAGCTACAGATTCATCCAAAGCCCGTTATGCTGTTAAGGCTCCAATAGCATATGTCCCAGTTGGTATGTCTAACTCCCAAGTATGCCATCCTCGATTGGCCTAAGTGATCCGATCAAGAATCTCCGATGCTTGCTCCCATCGCAGCCTCATAAATGTTCCGCCAGTGATGGTATCCGTATGAGCTTTGGTATTAGCATTCAAGGTGTAGTAGAAGATTTACAACAAGTTTTGCCCGCTGATTCTGTGGTTTGAAAAATTCTGCAGCTTCTTTTTAAACCTTAGCTAGGTTTCATAAAGTACCTCGGACTGCAACTGCCTAAAGTAGTAAATCTCATCCTTCAACTGTAGCATCTTGGAGGGTGGGAAAAATCTCTCCAGAAACTGATTTTTTAACTCTTGCCAAGTAGTGATGGAACCTCGTGGTAACTCAGCCAACCACAAAGTCGCTTCTCTTGTTAGGGAGAATGGAAATAATCTCAACCGAATAGCCTCTTGGTCAACTCTAGGTAAATTATATGAAGTGCAGACCCCTACAAAGTTCATCACATGCGTATTTGGATCATTTGTAGGAAGACCGTCGAACACGTCTTTCAAGTTTAGCAGGTGAATCATGACACTTGTAATGTCGAACTTGGTGCACTGAGGTAGTGTTGGTGGAACAATAGCATCAGTTTCAATCGGCTCCAAATAAGCCATCTTATCTTCTTCCTGTTCAGCATAATCTGAATAATAATGTTAAAAAAGTGGTTTTTGCGCTCTCAGCCTCCTTTGTCTCTCTTCTAACTCAGCTAAATGATGTGTTGTTGCTTGCATATTATGATTATCTCTATTTGCATGCCTAGCAGCAGCATGCCTGGCTTGCTCCACCCGTGTCAATCTAGTGGTAGTTTGATAAGTTGTTCCTTGAACGACCGTATGAAGTGATGTTTGACCCAGAACGTCCTTAGTTGGGTGAGTCCCAACTAGAAGTTCAGGATCCCTTGCTCCGTCGTTGATCATTCTTCTACTTCTTCTATTTTTCATTATAGTCAACTCAATTTATGGGTCCAATGGAATCAGGGAATTTCCTTGACTCTGAGTATCTGGCATATATTAGTGCGTACCCTCAAAAAGACAAAAAAAATAAGACCAATCAACTCCAACAATCAACGTCAACAAATTCCGTAACTGTATTCCCCGGTAACGACATCAAAATTTGATGTCGCCCAAACTATACTGCCAGGAAAGTATAACGCAGTATCTGTATCAAATATAGAACTCAACTAGGTTGGGTTCGATCCCACAGGAAATAGGATGAAATTCTATCGAGTGTTTGTCGAAGTAATTGGCAAGTAAGTAAAAAAAAGGAGTTTTTGTAAATAAATAGTAACAGTAACAATTGTTGATTGTCGGATTTGTGATCAATACGAGAAAGGCACTAAGACTATGATCCCCAAGATTTATTAACTTCATTGGGTACTTGTGTTGGCAAACTGTCCCGCTGCATTATAGGCAAAATCTAACAATATACGTTCATCTAAACGTCTCTCGACCTTGGTTAGATGAATTTCACTCATCTCCTCTTGGTCTCCAAGTGTCGTGCTACTAACCCTTGTTCTTGATCTTAGATAACTATCCCTGTTACGGCTCAAGTTATTAGATGAAGATTGATAGCTTTAAATCTCTATTGTTATTCCTTTTTCCCAATCTCTACTTCTCTCTCGAGCAAGTTTAGAACACAGGTGAGTTTCCAATGCTTGCAACCGTTAGAAGATCAATTATAATAAAGGAAATAACAATACATACAGTCACACAGGTTCAGAATTGCTTCGCACTTAACCCATTTTGTTAATTCTTCATGGTTCACACAACCCTAGTTGAGAGATTTAGCTACTCATGATTGCAAGAACACAAGAAGAATTCAATGATGAAAACATAATTATGAACTCACAAAAATAATAACTCTGAAATCTCAATATAAATCAAAACCCTAGAATTGATATTTGAGATTACAAGATCAATCTGTTTATGAACCTCAAAACAATGTAATAGAATCCAAAACAATGTAATAGACAACTCAAATAATGCAATAATAGCCTCTCTAACATAGGACAACATAGGAGTATTTATAGCTACAAAATGAATCCTATCCTAAAATATGTAAGAGAAAAAAGTTGGCAACTTTCCACGGACCATGACTTGAGGTCGTGGACTCAACCCATGGACCATGGTTCTAGGTCGTAGGAATTAGGCCTCCATGCACAACTGCAGAAGTTGACTCACGGACTTAACCTATGGTCCGTAGGTCCACCTGCGGTCTGTGAGTCATGACCATGGGTCACTTGGTGAAATTCAACTCTGCTCTTTTGTCTTCAAAAACTTCATTCCAGTGCATGCTACTTCTCGTCTTCTCCATTTTGCCTTCAAAACCTATTTTCCTGTAAAATAGAATAGAAAACACATCATACCTACCAAACATACCCAAGATATTGCGTATTTTCTTTGTTTTAAGCATCAAAAGTACCATGAAATTATGGCACATCAGCCATCTGTACCAACATCTACTTATTATTTTCCTTCTTCAGGGGTATAGCCATCATTTATGGTACCCCCGCATATGGATTCATCATCTGTCGGACTTACTATTTCTCTAGTAGTTTCCAGTACAGTGATTTCTCCTGATGACCAAAAGTGATTTGGGAGGTTTATTCATTTGGCTCCTCATAAATTCAGTCGGGCAATTAGCAAGGATGCCTATGAGTTTCTGATTGACTATCAGGAGAAGTTACATAACCATGTATCCGTTGAGTCTCACAAAGTTGCCTATACTGCCTACCAGTTAACGGATATGGCCAGGGATTGGTGGAGGTCTCTATCCAGCTGTAGACCTTTGGGTTCACCTGCTATGAATTAGGATAAGTTTTTTGAGGCCTTCTTGGAGAGGCTTGTGCCGTATAGTTTAAGAGATTGGATACGGGATGAGTTTGATCACTTGGAATAGGGCCCTATGTCTATTGTCGAGTATGAGGCATGCTTTCATGCCCTATCTAGATATGCAGGCGCCAGTATCCCTACAGAGCCAAAGAAGATTTTTTAATTAAATGGACCTAACCCAAGGATCTCAAGAGCTAGAGAGGATTTGGAAGTTTGTTAAGGGTTTAGATGGTTCCTATCAGTTGGCTACTGCCCAGGTGGTTATTTTAGAGGCTTCTCTCAGGAGTATTATTCAGCATGCCAAATTGATCGAGTCTATTACCCAGGCTACTCAGAGAGGCACCAAAAAGGTGCGTCGACAGGGCGAGTTTAGTGGTAGCACCTCCCGAGGCAGAGATTTCTTGAGTAGAGGTCCCCATGGTTATCATGGTAAGTCGGTTTAGGTTAATTTACAGGGATCAGGTGGTGGGCTTTAAGGTTCTACAATTTCAGGTAGCCAGGCATCAGGTCATACGAGTGGTGGTTCCATCTTTGCTTCTTTGGCCCAGGGCAGTATTTCTAGTTCATCTGTGCCCCTCAAATTGAGGCAGGCCATAAAGGATGCTTTGTTTGTGAGGAGGTTAGTCAATTGGCCAAGGACTATTCTTGACGTGTATTTGGTCCTGCCAAGCAGGGTTCTCAGCTTTAGCTTTGCCCTACTCCATTTTCTGTAGTCAAAGGTAGTTCACAGAATGGTAAGGATGGTGCTAGAGGTGCTCAAAGTAGAGGTAGGAGAGCTCATGGTAGTGGACACGAGGTTGCTCAATCTGAGAGCGGACATGGAAAGTGTTATGCTAAACTCGGGAGACCCAAGATAGATTGCTCTGATGTAGTTATTACAGGTATCATCCCAGTTTGCTAAAGATCTGCTTTCATTTTATTTGACCTTGGGTCTACCTTCTCCTATGTGTCTATATATTTTTCTTCTGGTAGTAATGCTTTCTGTGAGCCCCTTACTATGACTCTTCATGTATCTACCTCCTATAGGAGATTCTTTAGTAGTGGATTGGTGTATCGATCTTATTTAGTTACCTTCGCAGGGCTGAGACTTGGGGAAATTTGATTATCCTAGATATGGTTGACTTTGATGTTATCTTAGGTATGGATTGGTTAGTTATCTATCATGCTATTTTGGATTGGTATGTCAAGATCGTGACTATAGCTACATCGGGTGTGCCAAGGTTAGCTTGGAAGGGTACTCTTAATTCGGGTCCGAAAGGAGTTATATCTTTTCTATGTGCTCACTGTATGGTAGAGAGAGGTTGCTTGTCTTATTTAGCTTATGTTCCTGATACTAGTGTTGCCTCACCACCTCCTATAGATTCTATTTGGGTTGTTCACGAGTTCATGGATGTGTTTCCTATAGATTTGCCTGGTATGCCTCTAGATCGTGATATCAATTTTTCTATTGATGTTGAGCCGGGCACCAAGCCTATTTCCATTTCCCCCTATAGGATGGCCCCAATCGAGTTGAAGAAGTTGAAGGAGCAGTTACCGAATTTGTTGAGTAAGGGGTTCATTAGGCCTAGCATATCCCCTTGGGGTACTTCTATCTTGTTTGTGAAGAAAAAGAATGATTCTATGCGTATGTGTATAGACTATCAGCAATTGAACAAAGTGAAGGTTAAGAAAAAGTATCCTTTTCCTCCCATTAATTATCTGTTTGACCAGCTTCAGGGTGCTTTCGTGTTTTCTAAGATTGATTTGAGATTCGGGTATCACCAGTTGAAGATTAGAGCTTCGGATGTCCCGAAGATAACTTTTTGGACTCAATATGGTCATTACGAGTTCTTGTTCATGTCTTTTAGGTTGACCAATGTCCCTACATCACTTATGGAGTTGATAAATTTGGTATTTCGATCGTATCTCGACTCTTTTGTAATAGTATTTATAGATGACATCTTGGTTTATTCCAAGAATGAGGTCGATCATGTGAGACACTTGAGGACTGTACTTCAAAGATTGTGTGATGAGAAGTTGTATGCTAAGTTCTCTAAGTATGAGGTTTTGTTGGATTCTATCTCTTTTTTGGGTCATATGGTAACCAAGGATGGCATTATGGTTGATTCGGCCAAGATTGCGGCGATTCATGATTGGGCTAGGCCCACTAGTCCTACCAAGATTCAGAGTTTCATTGGTTTGGCGGTTATTATTGATATTTTGTCGAGGGTTTCTCATTTATTGCAGCTCCTTTGACCGAGTTAACCCAGAAGAAGGTTGTATTTCAGTGGTTTGATGTTTGTGAGGTGAGCTTTCCAAAGCTCAAGGAGTTATTGACTTCGTCTCTTATCTTAACTTTGCCCAAGGAGGGCATGGGTTTTACCATGTTTTGTGATGCTTATGGTATGGGTTTGGGTGCAGTGTTGATGCAGGAGGATAAGGTGATTGCTTATGCTTCTCGTCAGTTGAAGCCTCATGAGAAGAATTACCCTACCCATGATTTGAATAAGGCCGCAGTTGTGTTTGTGTTGAAGTTGTGGACGTATTACTTTTATGGGGTCCTTTTTGAGATTTTATCAGGTCATCGTAGCCTTAAGTACTTTTTCACCCAGTGAGATCTTAATATGAGACAGCGGCATTGGCATGAGTTGCTTAAAGATTATGACCTCACTATTCTCTATTATTCGGGTAGGGCTAATGTGTTTGAGGATGAGTAGTATAGAAAGTTTAGCTTATCTCTTGACTCAGGAGCGGCCTTTAGCCTTAGAGGTTCAGTCTTTAGCCGACCAAATGGTTAGGCTTGATATTTTGGCACCCGTACATGCTTTAGCCTTTGTTGATGCTAGATCTTCCTTGATGGAGTAGATTCGAGCTCACCAGTTTAATAATGATAGTTTGAGGTTGATTTGAGATAAGGAGTTGAGTGGCGAGGTTAAGGCAGTGTCTCTTGATTCTGATGGTGTTTTGAGGATTGGTGGCTGGGTTTGTGTGCCATGAGTTGGTGGATGGGTGAGATTGATTTTGGAAGAGGTGCGTTGTTCCAGATATTCTATTTATCCAGGGGTGATCAAGATGTAGTGTTATCTAAAGTAGCATTACTGATGGGTGGTATAAAGAACGATGTGGCAGACTTTGTAGCTCGTTACTTATGTTGTTAGCAGGTAAAGTCCGAGCATTTGAGACCAGGTGGTTTGCTTCAGAGAGAAAGTGGGAGCGGATCACTATGGATTTCATGAGTGGGTTGCTTTGTACTTCTCATGGTTCTGACAGCATCTGGGTCATCGTGGATTGATTAACCAAATCGGCTTATTTCATCCCCATTCACGTTTCCTTCAGTGCCGAGAGGTTGGCTCGTATCTATGTTTGAGAGATAGTTCGTCTCCATGGGGTACCTGTGTCTATTATTTTAGATAGAGGCTCAGTGTTCACTTCTAACTTCTGGAGGACGTTTCAGAAGGAGTTGGGTACTCAGGTGGACCTTAGCATAGCTTTCCACCCCCATACTAATGGGCAGCCTGAACGGACTATGCAAGTTTTGGAGTATATGCTCCGCGCATGTGTTATGGACTTCAGAGGTCAGTGGGAGCAACATTTGTCCTTAGAGGAGTTTGCTTATAATAATAGCTACCAGTCGAGTATTAACATGGCACCTTTTGAGGCATAGTATGGTAGGCTATGTCGATCTCCGATTGGTTGGTTTGAAACTTCTGAAGATAGACCCCGTGGTACCGACTTGCTTCGCGAATCTTTGGATAGAGTTCGAGTGATCCAAGATCATCTTCGAGTAGCCTAGAGTAAGCAAAAGAGTTATGCCGACCACAGGCTTCGTGCCTTGAAGTTTAAAATTGGTGATCGGGTCTTTCTTCGTGTGTCGCTCATAAAGGGCGTGATGAGCTTCGAAAAGAGGGTCAAGCCTAGCCCGAGGTATATTGGACCGTTTGAGATACTTCGAACAGTTAAGGAGGTTTCTTATGAGTTGGCCTTACCTCCATCTTTTGAGCCGTTCATCTAGTCTTTCATCTATCCATGCTTCGGCGCTACATTCCGGATGAGTCTCACGTACTTCGTTGGGACAGAGTTCAGTTGGATGAGAGATTGACCTTTGTTGAGGCGCCAGTTTCTATTTTGGTCAGGGATGTTAGGCGGTTGCGTTCTAGGGATATTCCTGTGTTTAAGGTTCAGCGGAGACACCATTCCATCGAGGAGGCTACTTGGCAGGTTGAGTCCGACATGCATAGTAGTTACCCTCATCTCTTTACTGATTTAGGTATTTCTTTCGCTTTTAGTTCGAGACGAACTAGAGTCTTAGTAATGGATACTGTAATGACTTGATATGTGAGATTTTGCTTTTTATGAGATTTGACCATTTTTCCCTTCCCCATAGTTGCTGCATGTTGATTTTGAGGTGTGGGAATGGTTGGCACGGTTCCCAATGCCTTCGGGAGGCTTTTGGGAGAGTTTGTGATTTCTAAAGGCTTTGAAAGTTTTACAATTGACTTCAGTCAACATTTGATGTTCTGAGTGTCGGATGAAAATTTGGAAAGTTCCATTAGATTCGGAATGTCGAATTTGAGTTAGTAGCGAGGTTGGTTCCATTTCAGGACCTTTATATTGCATTTTGACCCTTGTTGTGAAAACTAGTTAAAATAAGCTTAAAGGGGTCCCAGGGGGTTAATTTGTTGAAAATGATCCTTTTTCAAAAAACTGGCATTGCCATTGAGTCTGAAACGTCAAAAATAGTCTGTTAGCATATATGATTTATTTCTGTGGGGTCCCGAATAAATCTCGGGGGACCATTCAGAGCATTTTTGGCTTGCACAAGCTCAGCACTTATTGATATCTGGTGCAGCCACTTAAATGGTAGCCGCTTTAGCGACAAGGGAGAGCTTAAGCAAAATCCTCTTTAGTGGCACTCGATCGCTTAAGCGATGGCTAGCCAAAGTGGCTTGGCCGCTTTAGAGACCTTTAATGTCATACCTCGAATCCCATTCGGGACGGACTGGCACCCGAAGCCGATAAGGCCCGAGAGAACCAATTTGTGCTCACGAACATTCATATGCATGCCTCTGTAACAACATCGCTATATCCGATACAACTATGCGGAAATCATGGAAACATGTATTATATATATATATATGAAACTTGGCCGATAGGGCCATCAAGTCAAACTGGACATGCATCTCGTACATTCCTCTTCCCACATATGTCTACAAAGCCTCTACAGATACATATACATAGCCAAGCTAGAGTCGAGACAAGTCCCCGCTTTATACAGCATGCACAATACCAAAATCAATGTACACTATGACTCGAAAAGCCCGGAACCACCTGGAGCTCACCAAAAATCTGCAAATGACCCGCACTCTACTGTGGAGGTCTACTAACACCTGTGCCTGCAGCAAGTAAGGTAAATTCCCCCTCAAGGGGGTCAGTACGAAGAATGTACTGAGTATGCAAGGCTATATGAAACTATATGATACAATAAGACTTCAATGTAATCCAATATAAGCGAGTAATCAATATGGATAAATCAGTGATCTGCATATGTGGAACTATGTACCTTACATTCATTACGAATAACCCATCGTTCTGTATGTTTGGAACTGTGTACTTTACGTTCATTACTTTGTTTGCTTCTGTGTTCATTCATCAAAACCTGTGTTATATCGTACCCGGGCCCCAACTGATCAGAGGGTCTTTACATAACATAACGTTATGTTGGGATCGGCTAGAGCTAGGCTTATGCCTCTAGAGCTACCACCCATAAATCAAAGCATCGGGTTCGGCTCGAGCTAGGTTATTACCTCTAGAGCTGCCACCCATAAATCAACTTATCAGGTTCGGCTCGAGCTAGGTTTTTTTACCTCTAGAGCTACCCCCTGTCAGGTTTGGTCCGAGCTAGGCTTATGCCTCTAGGACTGCCCCCTGATCCAATAATCTTGGGATCAGCTTGAGCTAGGCATTTCGCCCCCAAAGCTACCACCCATACTCAATCATTAACCACATATATGCATTACTTTATTCTTTACTTTTGAGATTGATACCTTTACTTGTGAGATATTGGTACATTCACTTGTGAGAGATTGTTACATTCACCTGACATAATATTATTGGGATCATTGGAACGATAGTTAATAAATAAGAGACATGTGTATAAACACTTATTGGAACTTTGGAACATAACATTATTGGAACCATGGGACCTTTGGAAGATTAGTCAATGAACATGAGACATGTGAATCACAATTGATCAATGAGTAGGAAACATGTGATAATAACAATTGGTAACCGGATATAGGATACCTTAGAACATTTCTAAATGGGACAAATAATATGTCAATGTGACTACTATGTGCTGCAGAAGGATACGGATAGAATAACCTTACATACCTTGCCTTCCCAATATGAATATACAATCCAATATGTGAGTACAACAATTCCGCTCCTTCCTTACGTTTCACTCTACATCACAAGTACATAACGGAACCAACATTAACCACAAGCTACATTCCAAGTGTATAAGACGACCATGAGTTACATGAGTGCCCTATAACATTATTTCACCCTTTATAATACCATTCATGGTCTTTTCATACCAACAATATCATAAGATTCTATACATTTACCAAAACATCATAAACCAATAGCTTTTCACACCAAGTTCCTCCTTTACATGTTCTCATTAACACCACATCACAATGAATCCATCAAATCACTCCAATACATTTTATACCACAATTCCACAATTTACTCATAGAGAAAAATAACAAGTTATGGACATAACCACACCATACATGTTGAGATATCATCCATACCATTCACTTTCATCAAAAACATCAAGTCCTTTTTCAAGTTTAATTCACAAGAATGCATATCTTTTAGCAAAAAGCCAAAGTACACTATTCAACACCTTGCCAACATAACCACCATGATATACATAATCTCTCATGTACACAATATATTAATTCATAAGAATAAACACTTACCCAAGCTTGTAGAATGATGATCTTGCTCAAGGAGATGACTTAGGGTTTGAGAATTTGAGAGAAAATGTCTCTTTTTGGTTTCTTGGAAAAGTCTAGAAATACATGTGCCTTCTCATGAATAAAATCTAATTTCCTTGCCCTTTTATAGCCCCTTTAACTCATCCTTAGCCACTTAAGTCAATAATTGACTTGTCAAAGCAAGAATGGGTCATTTGACCCATTGGGCCATGTCTTTTAATTCATTTTGGGCCTTCCTTTGAGCCCATTAACACATATTATCTTAGCCCACACAAATCAATGTGTAATCCATCATACATCTCATGTTTAATTAATTCCATAATTGTCACGACAATATTCACTTACGAGATTCCCGATCGTAGCCTCAATCGTAAAAATAGAAATTCTAGTCGCTCATGGCTTATTTGAACATAATTTGTTAAAATACTTGTGACGAAGAATTAACCCCAACTCGGATGCTAAACGCGCTTAAGAATAGTCCTACTATGATGGAGTAATGATACCATAACTCAAAGGTCTTATATACATCATAATAGTCGAAGAAAAATTTTGGCGAAAACCACCCCGGAACGCCGCTTGGCGCGCCCTTTTGCTGCCTGTGGAAACAAAAATTTGGGCCAGAGCAGCCTGGTACGCCCACTGTAGCGCCCCATGCCAAATTTTTGATTTTGGCTTTTCTTTGCGGATTTGGTTGGATCTTTCAAGTCCCAACCTTTTGCTTACCTCTTAGATTTGAGATTCTTTGTTTGGATGTCCCTTAAACCTCAATTTTTCACCCCACAAAGGCACAAATGCCACCCACTACAAAGGTCTAACCACATGTACTAGTCCCAATATCAAATATTTCATCAATGACACTACAAAATACATACTTATGGCTCTCAACACCTAAGTAAACATTGTTCAAAGTCGTCAAGTAGAGTCGGGAAGGTATGGGGTGTTACATTCTTCCCCTCTTAGGAACATTCGTCCTCGAATGTTAGTAACATTGTCTCATTGTAACAACTTAAGTTGAAGTGGATCCTTCACACTATCATATACACACATACTACTTGTAAAGACTTACTTATTATGACTCCAATTCTGTATCTCAAACTTTTTCTTCCGTGTCCAACAATTATGAGTACTTTAGATTTCCTTCCCTTGTGATTTATTCTACGTGCTAATTTCTCCAATAGCGCCTTTACAGAAGCAACTTCTTTATTTCTCATTGTTTTCGCTTGTCGATCTAGAATAGTAAGCAGTACCTCCTCACATGTGAGATCTTTTGTAACTTATATATCACCACTGGGAGCAATACGAGATAATCTCCTATACACTTTCAAAGCAGCGAATATGAAATACTGAACGAACTGTGAAGAGTTCTTGGACTTGTGCTAATAGACACGCAATTTACGCAAATCTTTGGACTATTTCCCTTTCTTTCCGAATCCCATTATTTTTCTTCAGTGGGGACACTGTCAAAAACACCTAATCACCTATGGCACATTTTAATTCCCTTCTTCTAATATCGGCATATGATTTATATCGACTTTGGGCCATTTTTAGCCACTGTTATATCACCTTCACCCTTTTTATGGCTTGATGAACAAAACCTGACCCGAGTAAGGCAAATTTCATCAGCTGTAACCCATCCAATTGATGATCTATATTTTCTTTCACATAAAGCTTCGTAAGGTTCCTTTTGATACTTTTATTGTAAGCAATTTCAATAAACGATAGATGTTCATCCCAACTACCGTTAAAGGTAAATGTACAAACTCGTGGCATATCTTCAAATGTTCATATAATACGTTCTGTTTGTCCATCCATCTGAGGATGGCAAGCCGTACTTACAACCACCCTGTGTACCCATGCTTTACTGAAAAGACTCCCAACACTGTGCAATAAAGTGAGCTCTCCTGTTTGATATAATAGGGAATGGAATCCCATG
Organism: Capsicum rhomboideum; assembly: GCA_031232105.1. Taxonomy (NCBI): domain Eukaryota; kingdom Viridiplantae; phylum Streptophyta; class Magnoliopsida; order Solanales; family Solanaceae; genus Capsicum; species Capsicum rhomboideum. Next base: position 27,429,139 of record CP124719.1, on the reverse strand, counting down.
TAATCGTACTATCTCTGTTACACACAACTTTGCATAATGTTCAACTGTATCGATGGTCCTAACTGGTAGAAAATACGCTGACTCGGTAAGCCTGTCAACTATTACCTATATGGAATCAACCTTAGCAGTGTACGAGGCAACCCTTTGGTTAAATCCATGTCATTCATGTTCCACTTCCAAACTGGAAGGGTAATACATTGCATAAAAAATATAGATTTCTGATGTCATACTGTTAATCAGTGACCGCTTGGACATTGAGCTACAAGTTCTACAATGTGCTTTTCAGGTAACCTTACCAAGACATCTCTGCTAAACCATGGTATATTTTGGTTGCTTTGGAATGAATAAAATACCGTGAATGATGTTCTTCTGTCATAATTCATTTCCTTAACCCGTCTATACCCAGTACACACAATCTACATTGGTGTTAAAGTACTCCCCCTTGTGTTTGCTCAAATACCTTCGTCGAACTTTGCTGTACATTTTTTTTTTCAAACTGAACTAAAAATATGACTTACATATTGCTTTTTCCTTCATCTCAGATACCAATGAAAATTCTGCCACATTTGACACTATAATTCTTTCACCTGAAATTTTGTACAAGTAGTGGTGCCATCTGTTACAAGCAATTGTCACAACTGTTAACTTAAAATCATATGTGGGATAATTTCTCTTATGTGGACGCAATTGTCTTAAGGCATACGCTATCACATTGTCGTGCTGCATGTATACACATCCCATACCAACTTCTAAGACATCACAATACACTGCATACTCTTATGTGTCTTTGGGAGGTACTAGTACAGGTGTAGGTGTCAATTTATCTTTCAACTCTTGCAAATGTTTCTCACATACATCATTCCGCTGAAACATAGTTACTTTGTGTGTTAGCTTTATTAAGGGTAATGGCAGAAAGCCTTTTTAACAATTTGGGTAAGCTCCAAAACCTTATTCTCATTACCTTACATTGATTATATCATTAAAAACACTCTTTAATCTTGATTTCAAAATGGATTCTTGAGGATTTTTACAGTAAAGCTTAAAAATAGTTTTTCTTTGATTTGGACCTCGTTTTCGCATGGGTTTTCAACTATAGACTTCTATAACCTTGGGGAATGTATTTCTAAAATAAAATTTTGGTTTTACCCCTTTCGTTTTTAAACCCATTTTCGGAACCAATTTTGGACCCAACTTGAATAGTCAATATGGGTATCGTTAGCTTCCTTTTAATGTGTAGATACTGTATTTGTATTTTTTAGTTGATTCTGAGGCCGTTCGGAAGGGGAAGGCTTTGTGTTGAAGGATCTTAGGCTTAGTTTTCGATGCTTTGAAGTAGGTTATGGCTTAACTTTCTTCAGACTGATTGGGTAGCTAATAACTAAGTAAAGCATGCTATGAATTGGGGTGAAACAACTATGGGAATTTTTTTTGAGTTATATATATATATATATTGTGTGACGCCCATGTAGGGGCTTATATTCTCATTATTGTTGATTGGTGATATTATTTATTGCGTGTTGCCGGAGTGAGGGCTTTATTTGACATCATTGGCCTTATTTGTGCATTTACATGCCTTATTCTTAATGTGATGACGTGCGGGGGCTTTGATAGATATTATAAACCTTATTGAGCTTTGTTTTCCTTTATCATGATGGAAATACCCAAATTGAGGATTTGATATGATATTAATGAAAATACCCAAATTGGGCCAAATGAGATATTGAAATTTTAATTGTTGACACATTAAGTTGATTTTGAGCTCACTTTTACGTGTATTGAATGGATTATTATCTTCATACTAATTGGTTGTGAGCATTGCATTCTCATTTTATACATACTCATGAGACATTGGTACCACTGAGAGACACTGATTTTGAAAGAAAATGAGGCACTTTTAAAAATGCCTAGACCGAGGGATGTGTCGGTCGGGTTGATTGAGATATGAGAAACACTTTATAGACCTTGATCCGTGAACATTAGACGGAGCCAGAGAGGTGGATTGAAATTATGAGACAGGTATACGGGTTGCGAACCCCCTATGGGTCCTATCTTGGGAGCGCTGAGGCTCGATAGTTGTATACAGAAAGTCATACGATAGGTTTCAAAACATTCATCAGTATCTCATCTTCATTAAATTGCATTACATACGCATTTGGTGTTGCTTTCATATACTTGGCGTGTATTTAGTTTCTGTACTTGTTTGATCGTATCTGTTTCTACTCGTTCTTCCTTTTATATATATATACATATATTAGAATTGTTAATGGAGATAGTGTGAGCTACCGTTTGGGAACTTTTTTGTCTGCAGGTGACATGCTCATAGTATTTCTATACTTGTATTATTTTCTACTTTGCTCAGTCGGCCTATGATACCTACTGAGTACAAGTGGACCGTACTCACCCCCAGTGTGTCCTTTTGGTGCAGATCCCAGTTCGAGTACCATGCGTGGCGGTTGATTTAGAGCGGTGTTGATCAGATTTTTAGGTATTGGTTTGCTCCAGAGTTTGGGACAGATTCTAGATCTCATCATGTCCTTTATATTATCTTTATGTGGATCAGCGACAGATTTTGTATTCCAGATCCGGATGTTGTACTTAGATGCTCTTAAATTTGTGACACCAGTCTTGGGAGTTTATGACATTCCTTCAGTTTTCCATTATTATTATGTATATGTGACTTGACTTCGTTCTAGGAGTCTCATTTGCTTTATTTCCTTTATTATCTCGTATTTCTTTCCTTTTTAGGTGATTGGCTTAATTATCAAGGCTAGACCGCGATAAGTGCCATCATGACCTTGAGTTTTTGGGTCTTGACATTGTTGTATTTCACCTAGGAGTATCGTTACTAATGTGTTGCATATTCCATAGTTTAAGTATAATCTGATGTTTGTAAGCAAGGTGACAAGAGAGTTGGGTTGTTCAGTCACATTTTCCCCCACTTCTGTGTTTTCCAGGAACTCTACAATAGGAAGGTACATGAGATTGGTAAGGAAGATGGAGTTTGTATCTACAGTTAAATAATCTTACATCAAACCAGTTGCAAGAGACTTCAGTTGCAGCCACAAGTAACTTAAATAGCAAACAAACTATACAAGAGAAGAAGTGGAGCTATGGCACAGGAGGCTTGGACATGTGTCTTCTAGAGTCATAAATAGACTGTTTGCTTTGGATAGTCAAGTTGTTAATAGATTAGTAAATAAATGTATTGTTAGCCCTTATGCAAAACAAACGAGAATTGTTTTACCTATCAGTATTATCAAGAGCTTAGACAGTTTTGACTTGGTTCATGTTGATGTTTGGGGTCCTTATAAAACAAATACTTATGATAGTAATAAGTACTTCCTTACAGTTGTAGATGATTTTACAAAAAGGACATGGCTATTTCTTTTAAAGAGTAAAGCAGATGTGTGTGTTTCTCTTCAACATTTTTTGAAATTTGTCAAGACTCAATTTGGGAAAACTGTTAAGTCTGTAAGATCAGACAATGGCATTGAATTTTTCAACTTTGTATGTGACAAAATGTTTAAGGACATGGGCATAATACATCAGAGGTCATGTCCTTATACCCTTCAGCAAAATGGAGATGTTAAGAGAAGGCACAGACATATGCTAGAAGTCACTATAGCCTTGAGGTTTCAAGGTCAAATACCTCTAAAGTTTTGGGGTCAAGTTGTTCTTGTTACAATATATTTGATAAATAGAACACCTAGCAAAGTCATCAATGGTCCATCACCTTATGAGAAGTTGTATGGAAAGGCACCATCTCTGTTGCACCTAAGAGTGTTAGGGTGTTTGTGTTTTGCCAAAGTGTTGACTAAATCTGATAAACTAGCTCCAAGGTCTAAAGAATATGTTCACATGGGGTACTCAGAGGTTCAAAAAGTATACATATTATATGATTTGTCTACTAATTATTTCTTTGTTAGCAGGGATGTTATTTTCAAAGAGTCAGTGTTTCCATTTTCTAGTGCTAATGCTCACCAGTCTAGAGCACCTTTCTTAAATGCTCTAGAAAATGTAAAACTTATGTGTGAGATTGCTCATGTATCACCTATCTATTCTAGTTATTCTCATGCCTCACCAGAATTAACTACTGCATATAATGATGTTCATTCAAATGATGAGGTAGTTCCTGATCATAATGAAGTTGTTCCTAATGACTTACCATTTGATGTACCTATACCAGTTCATGAACCTGATCCTATAACTCCTATAGCTGAACCTAGAAGGTCTGCAAGAGAGTCTCATCCTCCTATTTGGATGAAAGATTTTGTGTCTCTCAACATCAACAAAGATGTCAAATATCCCATATTCGATAGTGTTGCGTATAGTCACTTATTTGCTTCTGATCAAGCCATTATTGCTGCTACATCTTCCTTGGTAGTATCAATAACTTATGCTGAGGCTGTGAAGGATCCTAGGTGGGTAGGCAATGCAGGCAGAGAGATACAAGCATTGGAAAGAAATAACACTTGGGAATTGTCTAAACTACCAGTAGGAAAGAAAGTTATAGGATGTAGATGGATTTACAATGTTAAGTACAAGTCTAATGAAGAAGTTGAAAGAGTCAAAGCAAGGTTGATTGCAAAAGGCTATAAACAAAAGAAAGGGATAGATTACAAAGAAACTTTCTCTCCAGTTGTTAAAATGGTCACAGTTAGAACCATTTTGGCATTAGCAGTGTCTAAAAACTGGCACATCCATCATATGGATGTCTACAATGCTTTTCTACATGGAGACTTGAATGATGAAATATATATGACCCTGCCTCAAGGATTTTCCAGTCAAGGGGAGAAGAAAGTGTGTAGACTGGTAAAATCATTGTATGGCCTTAAACAGGCTCCAAGGCAGTGGAACCACAAGCTAATAGAAGCTCTACTGAAGCTTAAGTTCAAACAAAGTCAACATGACTACTCATTGTTCATTAAGAAAACAGTTGAGGGAACTACAATGATCTTGTATATGTTGATGACATGTTGATTACAAGTAGTAGTCTGACACTTATTGAAGAAACAAGGAAGTTTTTCCAACAGGCTTTTAAAATAAAAGATCTAGGAGAATTGAAGTTCTTCCTTGGCATTGAGTTTGCCAGGTCTAAAGCTGGAATTACAATGCATCAAAGGATGTATGCACTGGAACTCATAGTTGAGGTTGGACTATTTCGTTCTAAACCTACAGGTACTCCTATTGATGTTAATGTTAAGCTTACTTCCAAAAAATATGATGATCAAACTGGACAAAATATGGAAGATCCTCTTATAGATCAAGATGCATATCAAAAACTAGTTGGCAAACTTCTGTATCTCAACATGTCCAGACTAGATATATCCTATAGTGTGCAAACTCTAAGCCAATTTCTATGGAAGCTGCACTAAGGATAGTTAAATACATCAAGCAGAATTCAGGACAAGCAATCCTATTATCTAGCAATTCTGATAACATCATGACTGCATATTGTGATGCAGACTGGGAAGCATGCCCTCTTTCAAGGAAATCTGTTACTGGTTACATCATTAAGATGGGAAATTCACTGGTTTCTTGGAAAGCAAAGAAGCAGACAATTGTCTCAAGAAGCTCCGCTGAGGCTGAGTATAGAAGCTTAGCAACTAATGTAACAGAGATAGTATGATTAGTAGGTTTGCTAACAAAATTGGACATTAAACTCAAGCTACCTGTCAAAGTATATAGCGATAGCAAAGTTGCTGTTCAACTTGCTTCCAAGCATGTCTATCATGAAAGGACAAAGCACATAGAAATAGACTACCATTTCGTCAGGGAGAAGCTACAACAAAATCTGATTGATATCAACTATATTTTTACACAACAGCAACCAGCAGATATTCTCACTAAAGCACTAAGCACAGTGCCGCATGAGTTTCTATTGTCCAAGCTATGATTACTGGATATATTCACCCCTCCTAGCTTGAGGGGGAGCGTTAAGAATAAAGTAGTTAGTTAGAAGATTATTTTCCTATATATACATGTAATTCTCATCCTTGTAAATCAATCAATCAATATACAGAAAATCACAAGATGAATTCATCTTCTTTACTTTCTTCTTCTTTCTTTTCCTGCAACTACTCTACTGTTTCATTGCTTCTTCAATGTACATTGTTCTGATTTCAAATACCTTCAGAAACTATTTTTTGCTTAAAAATGGTATTCAAGGTTCATTCTTTTTGCTTGTTTATGTCGATGTTATCCTTGTTAAGGTGGCCTTACTTATTCTGCATAACTTTTGTCTTATGATTCTACGCATGTTGATATAGTTTATTTTCTTGTTGCAGAGGCATGAAGCTACAAGAGTGTATGAGCACTTTGTAGGTTTAGATGTGAAGCCAAATGCATGTTGATGCTCATCTAATTAAGCGAGACAGTGAAGGCGTAATTTCTGCTGTCGATGAGATTGTACTTCATAGTTTGACTGCAGTCACCCTCTCACCTCACTCTGCAGTCCCTTTAAATAAATGGTTTGTTTGGACTAACAATTTCAAGTTTTGCATCATTTGCAGGTGCATGCACAATATAAACCATCTAAGGAAATGTTGAAGAAGGTCCAAAGGCGATGTACTAGAGAGATGGACTGTGAATCAGAAGATCGGGTGGAGTCCTGGGCTAAACAATTCAATATCCGAATGGGCACAGAGAACACGCAATATGCTGTATGATCTTGAATATAGTACTGAGTATGCAGGATATTTGCTTACTTGAAAACGAAATAAAATTGTCTGATCTGCAGTACTGTGTCTTCTACATCTCAAGATAAGTGTTCAAACTATTTAAGAATTGTATCATATGTTTTTTGCATCAAAGTAATGTTTTGAATAGAAACTACTAAATATACGAAATGTGGTCCGGACTCTGGAGTCTTATTTTCTGGAATTACTGCCAAGCTGAATTGATCAGCTTGTGTATCTAACTAGTGAATATTCAAACCAACAAAATGAGGCCAACTTCACAATTGTACAGAAAAAACAAATAGACTAACATAATTAAAAGCCATAGCTGAGATGACATAACTATTCTCCTCCATTAATCGGATTGTCTCTGCGCTACCTCGTACTCTTTAGTGTTCACGCTTTCCATCTTCTTTGTTAGTTCTCCCTATTGTTTATGAGCAAGTCCAGCCTTCTGAAAATAGACAAGATTGTTAAGGAAGTGATGTGCACAGGTCAGAATAGTCTGTATTCAATTTTCTGCTACGTCTATCCAGGTGATATGCACGTTAAGCCTAGAATTGGCTTCTATAATTCACTCTGGAGACGGGCTCTCCTAGTGATCAATTGCTAAGGTATTCCTGGTTCTTTTTTTATAGATCTCATAATTCACATATACTGTTGAGACAATTTTTTAGCCAATTTTGGACGTCTCGTTTGTTTTGTCCAAAGTGCATTTGCAGTGTTGTTTTTAACTTCTCAATCTTAATTTTCACTCTTCCATTTTTTGAAAAGGAGACAAATTGAAAAAGTTAAAGAGGTTAAACCTGCTAAAAAGGAGCCAAAATAATTTAGAATTATAAGTTGAAGTGTTGCCCACTTTGTGGGAATACACTGGGTATGTTGTTATTGTTGTTGTATAAGTTGAAGTGAACTGCTCATTCAGGTCAAAACTTTTCATTTTTGCTATAATAACTCTAGTTAAAATGGAAAACTGCTGGCTTCATTTTGCATTATGTATTACACAGTGCAAAAAGGAAGAATGAGGTTAAATGGTGCTTTTGAAGACTAACCCGTTTTTGCTCTTCCATCCTTGCCTTTATTAAAGAGTAGATAGCAACACCTGCGATGGCTATTGTAGTACCAATCCCAGTTTGAGTTGATATCTTGTTTCCTGCAAAGTTTAGAAACAATTAAGCACAGAACAATTTAACATATCCAATCAAGAAACTGTTACATTAACACTTACCAAATACCATGATAGAAAAACCAATCACAAACACTCGCTTCAACACATTTCCAACAGCATGTGTAAGTGGCGCAACACGCTCTAATGTGTTGGTAGCTATCTGCAAATGTTAAGACTTATAAATTACCTCAAAAACCAATGCAAACCAGAAAACTATGAACTGTGTATTGAAAAAGCTAATCATTGATTTTTACATACTCATGTCATACCTGGTTATACAGATGATAGAACATCCCTATCCAAAAAAGGTCAGATAAGAACTTATATAGACCGACTTTAGCAATGGCATCCCGGAAACCGTACTGCAGCAGTTGAGGTCCTTCTATCTAACATTGCATATTGCACTTGTCAATTAGTTCTACTTTCAAAATACTCTGAGAAAGCAGGTTTAAGTATCTCTGAGATACGGAAACTTACAAATATTGCTGGAGGGAGGCAAAAGAGGAGGGCTATAATTGAAATATACGCATATACATTTGTGCTGTCCATTCCAGTCTGTTAAAAACAGCATACCAAGAAGCATACTTTAATAAATTACAAAAGATAACATAAATCGTCCATTATGTTGGATAGAAGACACTTAGAGGGACAGATCATTTGAGAAAACTAAAACTGTTCTACTTTGTTTTGACTGCTTAATCAGCATGTGAACAATTTCCTCAGTGAGGTATCTTACCAAGTTAAAAAGAAAAAAAAGCAGCCCGGTGCATAAGACATTTCGTGTTCATGCAGTGTCCGAGGAAGGGCCGCATCCCAAGGGGGTGTGATGCAAGTTTGAGTGGTTGATTCTATGGCTTGAACCTGAGGCTCATCTTCATGTATCTTACCAAGTAAAAAAAATTTTTTGTTGCTGATAAAGACCAAGTAATTCAACTCATTTGAGAGTAATTTACATGTTAGTCACATTCACATCAGCTTTGACAAATCAAATTTAATTTCTAGGTAGCCAAAATTACTAATCTAACATTAGAAGACAGACAATTTTGTAGGAGATTATGAAGGGTCATTGTGTGAATATTTGGATGTCAATTAGCCTACCCAGTGTATATAGGACAGGCTGAAGGTAATACTGGCATAGTTCATCATATCAGCTTAGAGTATTACAATATGACAAGAAAACTTACCATTGCTTTCTTTGAGTAGATACTTCTGTAAGTGAAAGCAATATTTGAGATCATTGCACTAAAGAAGCCAGTCCAGTTGAATGATAGTTCAGTCAATGATGCCATCGATACACCTAAGAAGTTTCAGCAATCAACAATATTGTTTTGATCAGAATTTGAGCAGGCTAGATCAGCAAGAGGAATGAGGCAGAACCTCAGTGTTGAGGGTTTGTCGGTCATTCAATAGACGTGCTTATTATATTATTTAAGTTATCTCCCACGGTGTATGATATAACATAGAAGTCGTCCATGTTTTGCTTCAATAGCTAAGATTTTCTGTTGATTGAGCTCTTGTTAATGTTGGAACTAGTAGAGAAAAATCACAATGCTATATATGACGCTTACCAATGACAACAGGGGCCAGCGACAACCACAGAGAGACGGGGATCTGGTGGCCCAAGACAAACTGAGAAGCAGAAGCACTGAAGAATGGCTCCAGAGCTATGGAACATCAATGAGAAAATATCAGTTTTTGCAGAACAAGTTGGGTAATAAAATATTCTTAACTGCTTTCTAAAATTTAAATTTAATTCCAGAAGCCATATATCATTAAGAACCACTATTGATGTCAATTAAAGGTAATTTTTCCTGCTCCATAGCAAGATTGGACAAGTTAATATGCTTAGCTCTAGAACACTGCTCATCTTTAAGTAGGCTTTAAAGTATGAATTACTCATTTGAATTGTTGAAATTTACAAGCATCTGTTACTTAAAAAGAAAAACTTAGCATGCTAAAATAGTTTCTCTCTGCTGATTATTACCTTTGATGGTATGAGTGAAGGATACAGCAACAGTTGCAAATGACACATTAGACATAACATGTCCAAGAGCGTGACAGAATGCTACCGGAGTGAGCAGTGCCAGAAGTTCCTTATTGATGGGCTAATCACATAGTTTTGACAAATGCAAGTCAGTTAATGCCAGCTTTGAGAACATTAACGAAAGAGTTTGAGTTATATACAACAACAACAACAACAACAACAACATACCCAGTGTGATCCCACCAGGTGGGGTCTGGGGAGGGTAAAGTGTACGCAGTCCATACCACTACCTCAGGTGAAGTGGAGAGGCTGTTTCTGATAAACCCCCGACTCAGAACAGATCACCATACCAAAGAAAACATAAAAACAAACACAAAAAAGAGATAAGACATGGCTAGGTGCTAAAGGAAACTAAAGGAAACACGACACCCACAGAGTAATACTATATACTATTCATTCGGGAAACACAAACATAACCAAAGCCACACGAACAAGAGTCTGCCAAAAAAACAACATGCACAGATACAAACAAACAAATCCTCCAAACGCTCCTTCCTACTACTACATACGCCTTCCTACTCCCTAACCCTCTATCCTAATCCACTCCCTCCACACCTTCCTATCGAGGGTCATGTCCTCTATAAGCTCTAACTGCTCCATGTCATGCCTAATCACCTCCCTCCAATATTTCTTCGGCCTACCTCTACCCCGCCTAAAACCATCCACAGCCAGCCTCTCACACCTCCGTACTGGGGCATCCTTGCACCTCCTCGATACATGCCCGAACCATCGTAACCTCACTTCTCGCATCTTGTCTTCCACCGAAGCCACTCCCAACTTCTCTCGAATAATCTCATTTCTAACCCTATCACTCCTGGTCAGTCCACAAATCCATCGCAACATCTTCATCTCCGCTACCTTCAACTTTTGCATGTGGGAATTTTTAACTGGCCAACACTCCGTTCCGTACAACATAGCCGGACGGACGGCCACCCTGTAAAACTTACCCTTAAGCTTCAGAGGCACCTTCTTATCACACAAGACTCCCGAAGCTAGCCTCCACTTCAACCATCCTGCACCAATACGGTGCGTGACATCCTCGTCAATCTCGCCATCCCCTTGAATCATAGATCCCAGATACTTGAAACTACCCCTCCTCTGAATGGTCTGGGAATCCAGCTTCACTACCACGTCAGCCTCCTGCGTCACAGTACTGAACTTACACTCCAAGTACTCCGTCTTGGTTCTGCTCAGCCTAAACCCTTTGGACTCTAAGGTCTGTCTCCAAACCTCCAACTTATCATAAACTCCTCCCCGGGACTCGTCAATAAGCACTACATCGTCCGCAAATAACATACACCAAGGTACCTCTCCTTGAATCCGCCGTGTCAAAACATCCATCACCAAGGCGAATAGGTCACCTCAGTCTAAAAAACCTTTACACCATCAGGTCACCTCTACATGTATCAGGTGACTTGTCTAAGGAGCTTTACATGTATATATGGATGATATAATAGTGCAAAATATTATTTACACTGACGGTGTATGTTACTTGGACTCTTAACGAAATATTACAATGCCGAAAATGAACTTACTGCACGTTTAGGTAGACCAACAGTCCAGCTAACAAGACAATAGGTTACTCCAACTAGGAGATGTACAACTGAAACAAAGCTGCAAGAAAATCATAAGCTTGAATTTTTCTTTGCAAGAACATGATATTTGATTTGAGAGTCTCCCAAATAACAATAGTCACTTACTATGGGTATGGGAAATAATTGTAGACTTTTTTGTTGAGTATGTTGAAAATCACATTCAGAAAGTACCTGGGTCATCAGAGACTTGATGATCAGTACTCATAGTTACTCATTTTCACCTTTATATATTCTTAACACGCCCCCTCATATACAGGTCTGATTTCTTTTTCAAGAAAATTCTTTTTGATAACAGGTGGCAATGAAACTCTAAATCATGATCTTTGTCTATATTCTTATTGTCCATATGCTACCAAATAGCTTACCATGTAAAGAAAAAGAATCCAGTAACTAAAGCTGGAAATTTTTCAGTAAATCCTTTAGTTGGTTTAGCATACCTGCATATAAAAATTGATAATCAATTAACAAAACAATAGAGGAAATTAGGCCTAGTATCCCCCAAAGTATTCGGCCTAGTGTTTTTGTCCCCCGAATGTCTGATATTGAATTTTTGTCCCCCAAAGTGTGGGTCTTGAATTTTTGCCCCTACTTAATAAGTTCTGATGATTGCCTATAAGGCAAAGCTTGGATTAATTGAACAGGTTTACAGTCTTGAAATATTCTGAATGTGTGCTATATGAGCAAAGTTAGAGCCTATATTTGATGGGCAACGTAACCAAGTTCTAACTTTTCCATATAAGATAGAACTTAACGTCAATTGAGCAAGTTCACTGCCTTAAAATATCCTAAACGTCTGTCTTATTAGCAAAAGCTAAAACTTATGTCTGATGGGCAATATTTCTAAGTTTTAACTTTTGTCTATAAGGCAGAACTTCTGACAGATTCATTGTCTTGAAAGGTCCTAAACATCTGCCTTACAAAAGTTAAAACATCTTTCTTATGGGCAAAATTTATTTCATGGAGCCAAAAAAATCAAGACCACCCCTTGTAGAAACCAATTTTATAAAACTTTTCTTACGGGGGTCAAGATATCTCATTTTAGGTCATTTCTGAACTCGACCCCAAAAAATGTGAAATAGTAGAGAAAAATGAAGTTGACAATACAAAAAGAAAAGAAGAAGAAGAAGAAGATCAAACCCATCAGTAATTTCAATGTCATGACCCTCTGCATCAGCAGCTACTGCCTTTGTAATAAAAGCATCAACACTATTTCTTGGCTTCAACAGTTGACTGCTTTTAAATAATCCCACAGGTGAAAGTTCAAAGCTGTTAGATTTTGAAATCACTGATAGACTTCTAAGAGGAACTGAGTGAGTTAAATTTCTACTAGCAAGTTTGTGGGGTGAAGAAAAATATAAATTTGATCTTTGTAGAGAAACTTGAATGGAATTAGACGGTACTGAAGCCATGATCAAAGAGATGAAATGCAAAAGAAAAAAAAAATGGAATTCAACAGAAAGTAAATGAAATTTTTATAGAAGAATCTTTGGATATAAAACATACAAAACTAGTGAGAAAACATACAAAAATAGTGAGAATTCATGAAGTATATATAACGTTGACACCAAAGTTTGATTCGCATAGGAGCGGTGATGTCAAGAAGAAGAAAAAAGGCTAATAACTAGATACTTTGAGAAAATTGAGCGCACGGCGACAAATAAGTTTTGAAATTAAAATTGGTGATAAGTTTGATCAGTCTAAGTTAAATCTTTTTTAATTAGTGATTAATTTAAATTAAGGTGCAAAATATAATTCTTAAAATTCTTTAACTTTCAAAAAAATATAAAATTAACCCAACCCTCAAAAATTGATATTCTCACCTTATCCTTTCTTCTCCTATGCTTTTGTCCTCTCTCAGCTTCCGATTTAACTTCGGTACCGTCGCCCTTGTCCTCTTAGTCGTCTTCTCCGCTTTAACTTCGTCGTCGTCTTCTCCGTTTCAACTCTGTCACCATCGTCGTCGTCATCTCCGTCATCTTCTCCGATTCAACTCCGTCACTATTACCGTCGTCATCTCCGTCATCTTCTCGATTCAACTCCGTCTGTGTTACAGCGAAGTTGCTGCAGCAACTTCGACTGTTGTTGCAGCAACTTCGACATTTACTGCATTGCTGCAGCAACTTTGACTGTTGCTGTAGCAATTACGATTGTTGCTGCAGCAACTTCGATAGTTGCTGCAGCAACTTCACTGTAACACAGATGGAGTTGAATCGGAGAAGATGACGACGACGACGATGACGGAGTTGAATCGGAGATGACGACGACGGTGATAGCGACGATAGCGACAAAGGGTGATAGCGACGGCAGCGACAAAGGGAGTGGTGGTGGCGGCAGCAGTGGTGGAGGCAGCAGTGTGGTGGGGTGGTGATAGAAGAGGTGAGAAGGGGGTGGGATATGGTGGAGAAAGTAAGGGTCTTTGTGTAAATAATTAAACTTGAAAATTTTAAGATTAATATCATTAATACTAATTTTAAAATTGTCACATCTACTCCATAATTAAAACTTGAGTCACTTTTTTTATATTTCAACTCTTTTTTGTCATCCTTAATTAATTCACTTTGAGAAAATTGAGTGTAGGGTGAAAAATAAGTTTTGAAATTAAAATTGGTGATAAATTTGACCAGTCCAAGTCAAATTTTTTTTAATTAGTTTATCTTTTTCAGTTCATTTGGCTGACTTATTAGGAAGTTTAAGAAAATAAGAGAAATTTTTTAATCTTATTATCTTAAATTAAAGATATATAAAATATATTAAAATATTATTTAATTTTGTGATCTTGAATATATCATATGGTAAGTTAGAATTAAAAAATTACTTACTAAAAAGGAAAAAGATCTTTTTGAAATGAATTTTAAAAAAAAAAGTAGGTCAAGAAAATTAAAACTGATGGGGTAACTATTTTCGAGTTGCACTTGTTAATGATTTACTTAACACAGAGGAAGAGGGAGGGAAGAGGAAAGATATGAAAGCTCTTTTTGATGGTTACTTTGCTTGTATATTTTTAGAGTATTTCCTCTTTTTTTAATTAAGAAAAATAACATAACATAAAGTGATCATAATAGATATAGACAAAGTGGAGTTGCTTGGATAATAAATATCCCTCATTTTTAATTATAAAATTGTGAGTTTAAATTATCAAGATAGCAAACATGGTTGAAAATTCTAGAAAGAGATAAAAAAAATAAAAAGAAGAAAACAAACGAGTAATAAATATGTAAAAAAAAATGAGGGGTCGAGGACTAATTCACTTGGTATGCTCTTTGTCATTTGCAATTGAGCTAAGTTAAAACCCTATCAGTACAGCAGCACCCCCACTACCAACACCACCCCGCACACACACCCTGTACAACTAAAAAAAACCATAGAGATAAGGTTTTTCAAAAAAGATTATTATGTATTTTACACAACTGACATTCACAATATGTCATATGAGAATGATCATATTTTCCTCCACCCTCATATAAGGCGGAACACATATAACTTGTTCGAAAATTCAATTTAGACACTAAAATTTAGCTTTATTTCAATTGAACACAATACTATATAAATATAATTTTGTTCCTATCAGACACGACAAACTGAAAACTCATTCCATAAATAAAAAGCGTGTAGCTAATCCTCCGACTTGGAAAAGAATATGTCAGATTAAAAAATAAAGTGACACATATTAAAAATAATAGGTAACTGAAACAATAATCTGATTGTACATATTTGGCACTTTATTTTTAATGTGGCATACTATTTTTAATATGTCACATATTATTTTCCACGTCAGACGATTAACTATAAGCGTTTTATTTATGAAATGAGTTTTCAATTTATTGTGTTCAATTGAAACAGGCTAAGTTTAAGTGTCTAAATAAATTTTTTGGATAAGTTTAAGGGGTGTATATGTGTTTGGCCCTCATAGAATTATACATTCATTTTCTTGACATGTCACACCATCAGATTGCTTTCGTGATGTTACTTTGAGGAGAGAAATGTATGGGTTCACTAATTCTCTCTAAGATATATTTTCATATTAATGGGTAATAATGCTTAAAAATAATGAAATTACATGGAAAAGATTCCCTATGAGCCCCTGAAAATAATTAATCAGAAAGTAACGAAAAAATGTCTATGCAAATGTTTTTCATAATTTTATGAACTTTTTCATGACCAGAAAATGTGTATACAATAGACTTTTATGATCCGGTGATCCTTTTCCAGATTCTACGTATGATGGGGGTTTTAGTGCACTATTATCGGGCTGCCCTTTTTTATGATCTTTTCTTCCCTCAACCCTCTCCTCTCAACCCACCCCCCACCCCACGCCCCAAATTTTATTAAAATTATGGATTGAAAAAGAAAGAAAAACAAAAAAGGCCACGTAAAATCAAAAATGCTTATTTTTTATGATCATTGTATAACATTTATGGTCTACTATTTTTTTGGCTATAAAATTAACATAATGTAGATATGACTTTTGGATGGTACTTTTGGTCAATGGAATCGGAAAGAACCTTGTGTGATATTCTTATAATGTTCTTACTTCTTTTATATAGAAGTATTTTTTATCATTCTGTTTTTTATTATAAGAAAAATCGGTTGTGAGATGTTACGTTTGCAATTAAAGAGAAATAAGAATAATAATAATAGGCAATTAGGCATGGCGCATGGGTAAGATGGACTACACCTTGATTTCGTCATCTTCCAATAATGGCAAACAAAAAAAAAATAGAAAATAATATAAATTTTATAATGTTTGACATGCAATATTTTAAGACAATATTGGTTAAGAGATTTCAATTTTATACTAGATAAGTGTGTGTTACCTTGTGTCCGTACTAGTAGTTGTAGTAATGCACTTGTAATTTCTTATTTTTGGAGTTTTGTTGATGTCTGTTATTTCCAATAGAGTGATGGTGGTATTATTTTGTGGTAGTTTTAATGTGTTACTGTCTATTATTTTGTTATCATCTCTTGTTTCTTGTACTCCTATTATGATTGTTGATGTCTTGAGTCGGGGTTTTTTCAGGAATGGCCTCTCTACCTCACCTCTGAAGCAGAGGTATGCACTATGTACACTTTATCCTCCACAAAGTATTTCCACATAGGATTTTTTTTTGTAGCGAGAAATACACTGAGTACATTATACAACTACAACATTATCAATACTCCCACCGTTCCTCTTTACTTGTCACAATTTTCTTTTTAAGAGTCAAACATATGAATTTTGACCAACATTTTAAGATATATTTTTTAACCATATTGATATGAGAAAAGTTAAAAACTTATAGTATTTTTCATATAGTTTTTAAATATCTGAATTTTAATTTTAAAGTATTGAATTAATTCAATCTAATTTAGCTTTGAAAATTTGTTAAATTGACTCTCGATAAACAAAACATGACAACTAAAAAGTAGCGTAGGGAGTATCTAATATCCAATAATGGTGGAATACTCAAAAAGAACCACATTTTAGCATCCATATTTGTTCTTCATTAGCCCAAATTTGCCCAATAACATTAAGTACTACTAATATGGAGGTATTGGATCAAAATCTTACAACAAATTCTCTTTCATTGTCCTTCAAATAACTCATAATCTCAAGAGACTGGCCTGGTCCCTTAACAAAATCAAGGATCTAACAAAAGATGCTCATTCGGAAAAAGATCAAGTTGAATAATACTTCTCTACCAAAGAACATAAAGAAATGGGGAAAAAATGAAAATGTATCGATCAAATTACGAAGTGCATCTTCTTCAGATAGAGACATTGCAAAATCATGCACTCGCGCTAATGATGGAGGGTAAGGGCAGAAATTTCTGCCTGTTAGATAGCTCCTTGTGCCTCCATTACTGCTGTCAAAGCACAAAATGTTGGTTTTAGCAAGTGTAAAACAACTATAAAATCGATGCCAGGGTGGTATCTAGGACAAAGCAAAGTTCACGTGCACTGAATAAAACGTGTTAAAGACTTACTTGAGGAGGATCTGCTGTTTTTTGACGCGCTTCTTCTGCTTTCGGTTCATCAGCTTTCATATCCTCTTCAGCTGCACAAACAGTAATGCTCAATATAGTTTTCAAGAATATTTACATTCATTTATTTTACGAAGCTATGTTTCCAGGGCTTAAGGAAAAGCGGGAATCCAAGGGGTTCTTTTTGGTTTCTTGACACAGATTTGGAGTCGTTTGGCCATGAATAAGATTTGAAATTATATTTGGAGATTATTTCAAATAAGTGTTTGTTAACCAAACTGGCCAATCATTTCAACTTCAAACTTGAAATACAGAAAGTTTAGGAAACAGGTTTTAGTTCTTTTAGGTTTTCACACTCAAAATTTCAACTTTGTTTCATGTCCAAACACAACTTAAATTTAAATACTATTTTAAAAGAAAATAAAATCTCAACGCCTACAGAGAATTCAGTTTTAGCAATCCAAAGGTGTAGGACTGATAAAGACATTAAAGAATCAGTACCAAATGTACCATTTAAGTTCTCCTATGGAATCCTAAAAAAACATTTAGATAATTGTTACCTCCGTCTTCGGGCAAATCAGAGGTCCACAGTGTGAGGTTGTCTCTCAACAGCTGCATGATTAAGGTACTGTCTTTGTACGATTCTTCACTCAAAGTGTCCAGCTCTGCTATTGCCTCGTCGAAAGCTTGTTTAGCCAAGTGACAAGCCCTGCCATTTGCAAATTGTCAATCTACATCATCAAGACGACAAGAAAATACAAGAAACGCATTCTGAAGGTGTTTCATTGGTCATGAACTTTACCTTTCCGGGGAATTCATGATCTCATAGTAGAACACAGAGTAGTTCAAAGCAAGACCGAGCCTGATCGGATGTGTTGAAGGCAGATCAGAGTTTGCAGTGGCAGTGGCTGCCTGAAGAAAACAGATCAATGGAACTCTCAGATGTGCATCAATTGGATCATAATAAAAAAGATCTAAGTTATATACGCTGATAATATAAAGATTATAAGATAACTTGCCTCATAGCTCTTCAATGATTGTTCAGAAGCCTCTTTCTTTTCCTGCTCAATCTTGAACTCAGCAAGGTAACGATAATAATCGCCTTTCCTGAACCAGACACACAAAAAAAAGTCATATACAGATGGATTATAAAGCAAGGATTGTAATAAACGCAGGCGGGAGGTGCCTGGCCACATTCCTCCCGATGAAATAGAGTGACAATTTGGATATCAGTGGTCTAATTCCTAATCAGAACTACGCGTGAAATGGGCACAACCTCGAGTTTTTAGGGATAAGGCCATTTGACGAAGCCAAGTCAATTTCGGGCCACCAAAACCAATAACTGATGAGAAGGCCCTATGGAGTAAAGGGAAGAGTGTACGTTGTCACACTTCCTTCCTTCCAAAGGTGTGCCTAAATGACAGGCCAGAAGCAACAGAGAGATGACCAGGGAACAGGTTCCCAAAAGGTCACGAAGAACCTCAAAAATGGATCACAAGCTTGTTATGGACCATTTTGACTTAAAAACAGATAGAAAGGGTGGTTGTTATTATACATTTGACTTACATTTTGTAATAAAAGACCGTAGCTTCTCCAGTGGCAGAAGATGGAATTAGATATTTGTCTATGATTTCAAGAATATCATGGCAAATCTTGGATAGCTCCTCTTCTACTTTCTGCCTGTATCCCTTAATCAGCTTCACATTGTTGTTGTTCCCTTTCGACTCTTCTTTCTGCTCGATGGAAGACATAATACGCCACGAAGCCCTTCGAGCTCCAATAACATTCTTGTAACCAACAGAAAGCAAGTTCCTTTCCTCCACTGTCAATTCAGCATCTAGTTTTGCAACTTTCTTCATACTCTCAACCATTTCTGAGAAACAATTAGGAAACTGAAGCTATCAAACAGTACAATGGTGCAATGCAAAGGCATTACTATATCTCATTCCCCACTTAATGATAAGTTGGCTGTTTCGACAGCTAAGAATGCGGCTTTTGAAAGCTTATACAAGGCGTTAGAGGGTAAAGGTGGTGATAAAAAGTTGTATAGGCTAGCCAAGGTTAGGGAGTCGAGGGCTCGGGACCTTGACCGAGTGAAGTGTATTAAGGATGCAGACGGTAAAGTTTTAGTGGAGGAGGTTCTTATTAGGAGGAGATGGCAGTCGTACTTTCATAAGCTCTTGAATGAAGGAAGGGACACTAACATTGTGTTGGGGGATTTGGAGCAATCTGAGAGGCTTCGCGACTACGGCCATTGTAGGCGGATTAAGGTAGAGGAGGTTAAGGGTGCTATTCGTAGGATGCATAGAGGTAGAGCGACGGGGCCAGACGAGATCCCGGTGGATTTTTGGAAGTGCACGGGAGGGGCAGGGTTGGAGTGGTTGACTAGGTTGTTTAATACCATTTTTAGAACGACAAGGATGCCGGAAGCTTGGAGATGGAGTACGATGATTCCTTTGTATAAGAATAAGGGTGACATTCAAGACTGCAGCAACTATAGGGGTATCAAGTTGTTGAGCCACACTATGAAGGTTTGGGAGAGGGTGGTAGAGTTGAGGTTACGTAAGATTGTGCCTATTTTTGAGAATCAGTTCGGATTTATGTCAGGACGCTCGACTACTGAGGCCATCCACCTCATAAGGGGACTAGTGAAGCAATATAGGGAGAGGAAGAAGGACTTGCACATGGTGTTCATCGACTTGGAGAAGGCTTATGATAAAGTCCCCAGGGGGGGGGTTATGGAGGTGCTTGGAGGCTAGAGGTGTTCCTATGGTGTATGCTAGGGCGATTAAGGATATGTATGACGGAGCTAAGACTCGGGTTAGGACGGTGGGAGGGGACTCCGAGCACTTTCCTGTCTTGATGGGGTTGTATCAAGGATCGAATCTTAGCCCGTTTTTATTTGCTTTGGTGATGGATGTTTTGACTTTGCAAATTCAAGGTAAGGTGCCTTGGTGTATGATTTTTGCGGATGATGTAGTTTTGATTAATGAGACCCGCAGTGGAGTTAATGATAAGTTGGAGGTTTGGGGGAAGACCCTCGAGTCTAAGGGATTTAGGTTGAGTAGGTCCAAGACGGAATACTTGGAGTGTAAGTTCAGCGAGGCGGTTTATGAGGCTGAGGTGGTTATAAAGCTTGATACTCAGGCCATCCGAAAGAGAGATAGTTTCAAGTATCTTGGGTCTATGATTCAGGGGAGTGGAGAGATTGATGAGGATATCACTTACCGGATTGGGGTAGGTTGGTTGAAATGGAGGCTCGCGTCTGGAATCTTGTGTGATAAGAAGGTGTCGCCTAAACTCAAAGGCAAGTTCTACAGAGTAGTGGTTAGACCGGCTATGTTATATGGAGCGGAGTGTTGGCCAGTTAAGAAAGCTCACATCTAAAAGATGAAGGTGACGGAGATGAGGATGTTAAGGTGGATGTGTGGGTGTACTAGGAAGGATAGGATTAGGAATGAGGTTATACGAGATAAAGTGGGAGTAGCGTCGGTGGAAGACAAGATGCGGGAAGTGAGGTTGAGATGGTTTGGGCATGTGTTGAGGAGGGGCACGGAGGCCCTAGTGCGGAGGTGTGAAATGTTGGCTAGGGATGGATTCAGGCGAGGAAAAGGTAGACCGAAGAATTATTGGAGGGAGGTGATTAGACATGATATGGAGCAGCTGCAGCTTACCGAAGACATGACCCTAGATAAGAAGGTGTGGAGGAGGCGGATTAGGGTAGAAGGTTAGTAGGAAAGGGGCGCTAGTGTTAGTAGATAGGAGAATTTTACTGCATTAGCAGTGCTTGTAGCTAGAATATTTGTATTATTTCATAGTGTGTTATTATTTGTTGGATTACTTGGTGGGTCCTGTTTATATTACTATTGGGCGTGTTTTCACATTTCATATCTTGTCCCTTACTATTTCTTTTCTACACTGTTGTTTCTTGAGTCGGGGGTCTTTCGAAAACAGCCTCTCTATCTCACTTCTGAGGTAGTGGTATGGACTGCGTACACTTACCCCTCCCAGACTCCACGTGGTGGGAATATACTGGGTATGTTGTTGTTGTTGTATTCCCCACTTAATGATATGAAAGTCAAATTGCGGTTTTGCAGGAAGATTTCTCAGATGATCACTTAATTAATAATTAATATCTCAAAAAATCATATACCTTTCTTCTTGATTTCAATTTTCTTCAGCAAAAAAAGCGATTTTCTGAGATAACTACTATTAGTTGAGTGACCGAGAAATCAATTCGATTTTTGCATTTTCACAAGAAGTGAAATAGGTGTAAAAACAAACTGATAATGTAAAAATTCTTTACACTATCAGTCCATAACATTGAACTTAACCAAGCAACTTACATGACCTTTAACCACAATTAAAGAATCAATCCACAGATGGATGATTCTACTTTCAGAGTAATCAATGAACTAAGTCCAATATGTTCTAATTGCAAAACCAAGTTGATAAATCACATGCTCATGCACAAAAGTTTTACCAGGAAAACGAAAGGCTCAAAACAATTTTAAAAAAAATTTATATATTATCAAAAGCGCCTAAATTGCATAAAGTTTGTCACTTTGCCTCTAAATTGCTCGGACTCGGGTGTGAATTTTTTATATGGGTGCAGATTTAGAGGTCGGTTCTTTCAGGTCCGAAGATTCCGAGGTAAGGACCCAGAATTTTTTGGATTACGGGTAGGCATAGTTGGGGTAAAACCAAAATTCAAATCGAGATCCAAAGTTTTTGGATAATTAGTTTGGATTTTTGAATTACAAATTCGACTTTGGATTTTATTTTTAAAATATATGAATTTTAAATTGGATATCAGATTTAGCACTATAAATCTTCAGATATCTGAATATTCGTAATTTTTACATATTATATTCAGCCTATCCATATCAAATGTGCATGATACTAATAAATCCAAATTTCAAAAATGGCGGAATACATATGCAACCCCTGAACTTGTTGATTTTTTTCGTATTGGAACCTCAATTAGGTAATGTTCCTATTGAATCCCTAAATTCTTCATAAAGTGTGTCAATTAAACACAATCATCTAACATGGCATGGCATGTGCAATACTTATCTTTTTCTCTTATCAATTGCAGGTTAAATTTACAAAAACATCAAAGCATAAGAGGCAAAGAAACTACATACTTAGAACATAAGAGATCGAAATTTTTTTGTTTTCGACAATATGTAGATCTAGAATCTTTAGAAGGATATGAAGCTAACGCCATAGTGATTTTCTTTTCTTTGACAAAACAACTTCAACTGTGTGTGTATTACCAAGTTGTGCAGAAATAGACGAAAAATTATGTCCTGCAATTGGTAAACCTCTGCGGCCATTTGTCTAAAAATGAAAAAAAAAAAAAAAAAACTGCGATGAATGTAAGGGGAAAAGCGGGTGATAATGGTTTCTTTCTGAAAATTATGTTTGAGAAGTGAGAACAAAAATTGGAAGAGACAAAAAAAACATGACGAATGTAAGGGGAAAAGCGGGTGATAATGGAAAAAGAGGGAGAAAGAAGAAACTGAGTATCTAGTATTAGCTCTTGGTGCTTCAATGGTGGAAAAAGATGAATGCTTCTGAGGAAGAAGGCACAAAAAATGGAATTGTTTTTCTTTATTTTAATTTTGATTTTTTCTTCTTTGATGACGTGTAATTTTATCATTGGTTATAGTTTTTATGTCATGGCAAGTGGCTTTCATGCTCTAAAGCTAATTGAGAATTGTGCAGTCTGTGCTCAATTGACATAGTTTGAATATAGTTGAGGTGTTCAATAGGAACATGGCCTAATTAAGGTGTCAACACAGAAAAAATCAACAAGCTCAAGGGGCTACGTATGTATTTCGCCTTCAAAAATCCAATAGAATAGTGTCCTACTGTCCCTGGCGTTATAATATTAAGTCCAATATGGAATTACATGACATGAACAACAGGGGTGACTTCAATCTTTGTTAACGACATAAAGTTATACATTCTAATGAGTAAACTATTAGGTGAATTGAGACTGTTAATTGTTATGACCATCTTACAGACTCAAAAGTCAATCAAAAATTTGAAATATCCAAACCGATTAATTCAAAACTGAACTTAAAAAATTCCAATCCAATTTAATCCGAACTTATTTGGACCGTAACTCTTCAATTCGAAAACCAAAATTTTTGTATCCAATACGAAAGGCCCCAACATCCATCCTACTTGACAAAATATTTAAGAAATAAAAAAAAAATTGTGATGTAGAATAAGCCATACTTTTCCGAAATGAAAAAGAAAAGGCAGAAAATAGGAGGGAAATTAAAGGAAATGAAATGAATTACCATCATAACGTTCAGCTTGTTCAGCGAGCTTGGCAGTGTATACATGAGTTTCTCTTTCCTTTTCCTTTGACATTTTTCTTTAATAATTAGCCTAAACAATATAGCAGTGTTCTTCTTGTGCAAATTAAGCCAGCCAAAAGAATGTATTGATGCCAATTAAGAAATTAATTAGAGTAATCCAGTATTGTTGGAAGAGATGACAATTAATTGCATAGAGAAAATGGATAATAAGGAGGATGACAGTTTGAATATGGAGAAAGTTATGGGAACAAGACGTATCCCTACCGTTCCATTCATTAGTACTACAACTGGTAAACCGTCATTTCAGCTTAGACTAGACTAACATGTTTACATAAAAATCCCCTTAATTTGTATACTCCCGTATTAATCATCACAATTTTTTCAGTTACTTCAAAAAATCTTAAATAAAAACTATCCTACTCTCTTCGTTTCAAAAAAATGATCTACTTTTCTTTCTTTTTAAAAAAAATAATCCCTTTTCTTCTTTTTTTTTTAAAAATAATCCCTTTTCTTTTTTAGCAACTTTTAAATTTTAATTTTCTACTTGACATATTTAAGACCATAAGATTAAAGGACATTTTAGTACATTTGACAAATCTTCAATTTAAGATCACAAAATTTTAAAGTCTTCTTTATTTTCTTAAACTTCGTGTCAAGTCAAACTAGGTCATTCTTTTTTAAACGAATTACGTAATTTTTATTACTAATATTATAAAGGGTCTTGGTAACCTACTACGTTAGCAACGTCCCCCTTTTTTATTTTCCTTAAATACCCCTAATTGCTTACAATTACTTCTTTAGAAAAGGGGGCATTTTGGTCTTCTTGTAAAAAAAGATTTTTTTTTTAAAAAAAGAAAAAATCAGCTTCTCTCCTCTTCGTTCTCTTTTATCTCGATTGGGCTCCCTCGTTCTGTTTTCTTCTCTCTTTTTGTAAAGGTTCAACCAACAAAATTCCTCTTCAATGCTAATTTTAGTTTTGGCCAAAAGTCTATTCTCCTTATATCATATTTACTTTCTGAACTTTTTTTCTCATTCCATTATGTACTGCAAGTGACTTCTGAATCTGTGGAGGAAAGAAGGCACCGAAAGAGAGGTTTGCAGTGAGAACAAAAATGGAATGAAGAGATGGGTTGAGTTGGATTTTTTCTTTTTATAAGATAAAATATGTTATTTTAGGAGAATTAATGGAGTTCAAATGTATCTGGCCAAACAAATCGATTCATAATAATTAATTGAGTTGAAGATGAAAATTTTGTATGTATCACATAGGGTGGGGGTGAACTTTCCCCAAAGTTCATGCTTTAATGACCATAATAACAAATAAATATTTGACTCTTCTGTATGAACACAAAAAACAAAAACAAAAATTTAATCCCCAATTAAAAACCCATCAACAAAAATGCTACTATATTATTTGATATCAAATCAGTTTGTACATTGCAATATCAAAATCTCGAGCCTAGATAAATGAAATCAGTTTGAAAAGAGTCGGGATAAATGAAGTCCAAAATTGAAGTTGAAGGATAAAAACTAAAATGCAGAGAAGAAAAATGGGATCTTGGGGTGACGCAGGAGGAGGGAAATGAATTAGGGGTGTTTTGGGTTGAAAAGACAAAAGGGTCCCTAGTTTAATTAGTTGGCCAAAAAGTAGTAAACACTTTATTTAAGAATAATACTAATAATTTGTTTAACCAAGCTATGCTACTCTCTCCGTTTTAAAAAAAATGACCTACTTTCCTTTTTAGTCCGTTTTAAAAAGAATAATCTTTTTCTTTTTTGGCAACACTTTAATTTCAACTTTTCACGTGACATGTTTAACACCACAAGATTGAAGGGCATTTTGATACATTTACCATAACTTTAATTTAGGACCACAAGATTCAAAATTCTTCTTTATTTTCTTAAACTTCGTGTCAAGTCAAACTATGTCATTCTTTTTTAAACGGAGAGAGTACAACTTATTTTTGAGAAGTTTAAAAAATATTTTTTCCGTCTTTTTGAAAGACACTTATGAGAAAATACGCAAAGAACTTCTTAAAAAATTGATCAAGTATTAATTGTTGTCTTTCTAAATTGATTGGCCGAACAGACTAATAATTAATAATATATATATATATATATATATATATATATATATATATATATATATCTTCTAATTACTCCAAAATCTAACAATTCTTTAATTTGTATTTCAAAATCTTTGAGGTCCTCATTAGTAGCTTGTATGGCTGCTGTTTTTACGGTATATTCTGAATTTATAATGTCTAATTTACATTCTATTTGGTTATTTTTTCAATGTTCTAAGGGTTTTTCTCCTATTATGTCGATATCATCTAATTTTTGGATTATCTTTTGCAAATCCTCTTGATTTTTTATTATTCCTATCTGTTGAATTCCTTTCTTAAAGTTGTAATTATCTACATTTATTTCCATTAAATCATAATTTTTATCTATAATATTATGAAATAATCCTATTTCATCCATTTCATTGTCTAATTTTAATTCCTCTAACAGTGATGTTCCTGTTTCACAGGTACAATCTGAGCCTTTATCACACGTCTTACTTGAAGTGTCTTGAAGTTGTTTTGAGTTTTTGGTTACTTTTGTATTTCTTTGTACACTTCTTCTAAAGAATGCTGGAGTTATTGTAATATTTTTTGTAAAAAGTATTTCGTCTCTAGTTATGAAACATCTTCCATTATTTTTTATCATAAAATCTAAACCTATTACGAAATCTGTTTTTATACATAATTCTCTGGTTAACATTATCCCTAGTATATATACTGTTTTGAAATTAGAGCATGTATTGCTAAAGCTAATTACTGCATCTTTTACAAAGAGACTTACCTGTTGTACAAGTTATAGATTTTATGATTAGAAGTATTTGGGACTCTAAGAACCGTATAACATATCAAAAACGACGAATAGAACAATTGACACTTAGAATTAAGTATTTTCCTTTAGGTTAAAAAGACTATATGCGTAGACCATTTCGAAATACCAGAGATTATAGAAATTCAATAAGAAACTTAAAACTTTTAACTTTAGAACTTGAAGTTTTATATTATAATCCTGAAGTAGAAAACGGAAGAATACCCTATTGCATATTAGAAATTAGAAAAAATCAAAGAAAATTAATAAATCATATTATACCAAGACTTTTATATACTAGAACCTTAACTATACGAAATTCATATAGTAGAATTTTAAGAAGTTTAAATATGACTTTAGATATATGAAACAACATCCTTATTCAAAAGACATCTTATATCATTATCTTATAATATACGCTTTTCAACAAGACTTACGCCAAGCTAGAATAGTAAAAGCTCTGTTAAAAGCTAATCAAACAAACGAATTATATATAAAACTACTTTACGCGGCAATATTATTATCGTTCCTCCCCCAAAAAGAAGAAGATATTTGTTAACTTTAATGTTTTCTTTTAATATTTGAGCAGCTCCGTGCAATTATTTGCAAACCGATTAGAATGTATTCCTGTTGTGAATACTATTCAAAATGCTCAACAGAGAAAGATTGATTGCATTGCAATAGGAAAATTTCAACGACCAAACACTACTGATAAAGAGGGTAGACGGAGATGAGGGGTTAGACAGAAAAAGGACGAGAAGCTGTAGAAGAAAGGGGATAAGAGGATTCAGATTCTTCACAACAATTCGCATGCCTTTCTTTATCCCATACTATGCTATTTAACCATTCTTTCCATCTCACGTGCTCCACAAGGACAAATACGTGTTGGTATTTGCCCTAATTTTCTTATCATAATTGGATTGTCTTTTTAGAAAAAAAACAAAACATGAATTCTCCATATTTGACTAATTCTTGTTCTTGCAGGAAAAGGTTATAGACTCTATAAATAGAAGCTCCTTTCTTCTAGTTTGGTAGCATCCACAATGTAGTCCTAGGGGTTTAAGAGTATTGTTTGGGGGGAGACTTTGTGAGACACAAGTGTTGCGTATCACTTGTGTGAACCTCTTTGTATTCTGAGTGAATTGTGTGAGGTTGTCTCTCTTGACATTTTGTACTCTCGTTTATATAGTGGATTGTTCATCTCCTTTTGTGGACGTAGGTCGATTGACCGAACCACGTTAAATTATTGTGTCTCTTTTGGTGTATTTCTCGCTTGTCTTCTAATTTGGCGTCTTTCGAGGTTTGCTTTGCTAGCTTCCGCATGACACCTGATTATTTCGGTCCTAACAAGTGGTATCAGAGCGAGGTTAAAACAGGTGTTCATCTTGGCGGGTTCAGATCTAGTCGCAACCTATTTGACGATAATGAAGATTTTGATTAGAGAAATTTTATCAGAGTGCTACTCTATATAAAGACAAAGATTTAATGGAGGAGATTTTGGAGATGGAGATTGAACTTATTGAAGACTACATGAAGAAGGTGGAGCAAATTTATTTTGTCAGAAATTCAGGCCAAGAGGGAGAATTGTTGGTATTTGCCCTGATTTTCTTACCATAATTGGGTTGTCCTTTTAGGAAAAGAAAAACATGAATTCTTCATATTTGGCTAATTTTTGTTCTTGTAGGAAAAAGTTATAGACTCTATAAATAGAGGTTCCTTTCTTCTAGTTTGGTAGCATCCACAATGTAGTCCTAGGGGTTTAAGAGTATTGTTTGGGGGGAGACTTTGTGAGATACAAGTGTTGCGTATCACTTGTGTGAACCTCTTTGTATTCTGAGTGAATGTGTGAGGTTGTCTCTCTTGACATTTTGTACTCTCGTTTATATAGTGGATTGTTCATCTCCTTTTGTGGACGTAGGTCGATTGACCGAACCATGTTAAATTATTATGTCTCTTTTGGTGTATTTCTCGCATGTCTTCTTATTTGGGTCTTTCGAGGTTTGCTTTGCTAGCTTCCGCATGACACCTGATTATTTCGGTCCTAACAATACGTCCACTTGATTCATGACAATTCCTGAGTTATTTCGTAAGTGTATGGGCTTGCTTATGTAGGCGTTTGGCCATGAAAATTAAAAATTTTGGAGTTGGAGTGGAAGTTGGAGTTGGAGTTATGTTTGACCATAAAAAAAATTAGAGTTCTTTTTGACTTTTTGTGAGAGAAAAAAAGTGAAAAAAGTGAAAACAAGAAAAACTTGTTTTCACTTTTTCGGAAATTTTTTTCACTTTAGTGAAAAAAGTTTCATGGCCAAACACCACCACTTTTCACTTTTTTCACTAAAGTGAAAAAAAAATTCGAAAAAAAGTGAAATTTATCCATGGCCAAACGGGTCCTATTTTAATATGCCATTTGAAAGAATTGAAAAAAAAAAAAAAAAAAGTAAAAAATAGAATAGGTATATCAAGAGTGAGCCAACCACTTTAGTTCAGTGATGCCTGGACATTAGCTTCCTTATGTTATTTCTTTCCTTTCTAATTGTCCAGTTAGGAAGGACTCAGTTTTACAGTAAAACTTTTACTTCTAAATGCTCTTGACTTCTGTGGATGAGCTTAAATCTATATAGTCCTGTGATGTATTTAGCAATCGGATTTGTTACAAATTTTGTATTGGGCAACTTACATAAATCTCAACACTTTAACACCTAATTACTCCCTATTTCAACTTTTATCAAAAATACATATAATCCTGAAATTCGCTTCATCCGGATACATAGCTCAACGTCTGATACATCCATCTAGGCGATACATTAGGTACTAATTAAGCGCGATAAAAATGAAAATAACATAAATCTATTCAATTATGGAGCAAATCACGCGACATCCATTTAAATGTCTTCTGAGTATCCCAAATATTACATAATCAATTCAAATTTCAAAATTCAAAAACGGATCACGATTCTTCAAGCAAGAAAAAGCTGCTTCTTTCTTCTCTATTTTTCAAGTTCTTTTTTTTTTTTTTTTACGATACATAATGAAGCGAGATACATATATCTTGGGCAACATACTTCATACCCTGCAATGAGATACATTACAATATATAAGTTAGATTACTATTTGATTATTCATCAGTGAAGAATCGATACATAACTTGATGCACAAATATATCAGTAGAATAAAAAGCATGAAGATACATTACACTATAAGTTTTGTGTTGAGATACATTACCGTAGATAGAGTTTGAGAGAGATACATAAGACTACTTATGTATCTCACATATAGATCTGAAAGACACAATGTATCTCACCACATTTTTAATGTATCTTCATGTCTTTTTAAAACGATACATAACTATAATACCTTTTTAAGAGGGTCTCTTGATGTGTCTTCCGCACCTAATCTTCTTGTCCTTTTCTTTTTGAAGCTGCAACAATTTGTTTTTGGCTACGAATCGAACGAAAGAGAATAATCTGAATATAGACTACGAATCGAACGAAAGAGAATAATCTGAATCTAGACTACAAATCGAATGAAGGAGAATAATCTGAATCTAGACTAAGATGAGTTCGAATTTGAATTGATTTTTTGGGGTGATTTCAGATGGGTTTATACGATGACAGATTGAAGCGGCGTTAGTGGATCGTTGGTTTTGGGCGGAGTTGCGGTGGCTGGATCTTGGATGTTAATGGAGGAAGGTTGTTGCAATATTGTTGCTGTGTCGTGTGTGTATTTGGTGTTGTGGGTGAGAACGGTTGTAGTGGTCTGTTAATGGAGAATTAGGGGTGGCAGTGATTTGGTTGAGTGGAGGAGGTGGAGTTTGGTGGAGAATTGGTTGTTGTTGTTCTGAAGACGTGAATGGAATGGAGGAGAATGTTGTAATGGAGTGTAAATAGGGGTGCTTTTTCTCCTTTTGTGATGTATCCGTGTATTTTAGAGAGAGAAGGTAAAATTATGGATTTATGTAATTATTTTGAAGGATTAGATTTTAAGTAATAATGATAAGTTAAGGTGTGGTATTTATTTTATTGGATTATTCTCTTGTGTTGGTTCATTTAATTATGATATGTATTGAATATGGTGAGTTTTATAACGGTTCGCTTAAAAGGAATTGCCGTGTGCTGGTCATAGATATTTGAAATTTTCGGTCATGATAATTATTTAGAGGATAAAAAGATTTTACTTTAACAATGATTTTGTCAAATATTACTTTTAAAAAATAATTTGAATTATTAACTGGTGAGTCTTAAAATATTTTCCACTTTCTCATTATATGTATATTTTGTAGCAAAATTTTTTGAAGACTTTTCATCCTAATTAACACAAAAGATGACGAAACCTTTGATAGGAAAAGAAAGGGCAATCTACTAGACACCTTCCTATTCCTTGCTGCAATATATCCCAGGTTAGCTACCTTTCCTTTGCGAAGTCCTAGGAGACCTCCCTGTCCCAGCCAATCTCCTTCTAGATCTTGGCCAGACATGAGCTTGAAAATACCTACCTTGACCTCGAATAAGTCTTTGGCTTTCTGGTCTTACAAAAAGATTTCATGTCATTTCCCCTTGTGTTTTGGAAAAAAGCAGCTTTCTCCTTTAAGGCGTTTCAACATCTCGAATTTGAGCCCCGTAACTGAAGTTGCTTTTGATAAGAAGCATTTTATCCCAAAATGAGATGGATTAGTCGGACCTAAAAGCAAATTACCAGACACCGAATGGGAGAAAAGGAAAAGATACTAAATCATCTTATTGGAAGCATTGGTGGAAACATTGTAATCTCATATTATCGTGCTTCCAGTTCCAGTGCGAGACAAATGAAAACTAAACAGATATCTTACGTCTTGCTGTGTGAAAATATAATGTTACATCTAACAAATCCATAACAAGGAAAATGGACCCCTAGCTAATAATGAACTTTGGGAGCACTATGTTTATGATTAGTTCTTACATGTGGCTAAAACCTAAAATCTAGGCTCTCAAAAACAGTGGTTCTTAGAGTACAAAACTAACAAATAAATTGTTAAAAATTAAAAGAATAAGAGATAAATGAATTGCTATATAAACTCTTGAAAGGAAAAAATATATGTTCTTTCTGGTGCTGTCACTACTTTCTGCAGCAGAGTCTTTCTCTAAGCTACAGTTCTCCAATAAATTGTATTTTAATCTCTGCAGGCTGCCATATGATCGCAAGGACACCGCGATTCAGACCTTCTTGGGCAGCTTGTAAGATCAAACAAACTCCACTTCATGAATGACAAATGACATATCACAATGGAAACTTCCTTCTTTCATGATTCAACATGTCGCGGTCATTCCTCTTTTCTAGTGGAATTTAGGAAAGTCACCAGTGCTAAAGTGTTCATTTCCACAAAAATCACTTTCTTGTGAATGGTTTTTGGCAAACAAGAAGCCGCTGGTCGCTTCCATTCTGGAGGTCAATCACCCTAGCTTCCCAGCGGATTTGTGTGGCTAACACGCGTGCTTTCTCTATGAAGCCAAATGTATCAGAAAGAATAATCCAACCCTATCAAGAATTCATATTCAAATGTCAAAACATGTACAAACTGCAAGGACTCGCCGAAACATGAGTAACACCTGAAGGTGTTGAGTCAACTAGAGCTGGAAAAATGTAGTGTAACCGAGATTAACAAGGTCAACATTAAAGAAAGAGTAAGCTGGATGATTTTTACAGACCAAAGGGACAACCAGGTACATGAGGCATCCCGCATTAATACAGAATCGGGGAAGGGCCGCACCAAAGAGTGTGATGGGCAGCCTACCCTGACGCAGGTATCAGGGGCTGATCCCATGTCTTGAGCCCGTGACTTATTGGTCACGCCGAGATAACTTTACCCTTGCTCTAAGGCTCCCCGTCAAGATTTTCACAGAACACAGAATGAAAATACAGTATTACCTCAGGTCTCAGAATACGATCCATCTCAAGTAGTAGTTCAAGCATACTGCAACCTTGTGAAGCAATGTGTGAAAGGAGCCCATTAGCATGGAGCATATCATATGTTCGTGGATATGTCGGAAATGGTTCACACCTGCCCAATTTTGAAAGCACTGTTATCAGTACATCACCAGAACCCTTATAGCATTTAAATTTTTTTTTTTTTTTTTTTTTATAAAGAAAGGGAACTTTTAGCATTTAAATTTAAAAACACTAAGCTTGTGTTCAATAAATCAACTAAGCCTCATTTCCAAATTAGTATATGTCACGTATATGAATCCTCTATCCATTCAGCCCTTTTCAGTCTTGTTTCATTCTAATATTAAATAATTTGTTGGTATTGCTATACAAAAATAAGCTGCTAAGCTCATATATTTAATTTGATTTTTTTATAACCATGGTGTACGGGCCAGCTTGCGCGCACCTTGACTAATTCCACGGGATACCTGTGACCTCCCACCAGCAACATGTATCAGGTAACTCTATCCACCAAGGTTAGAACAGATGGGAAGAAATCCCCTAATGTTTTGTCTCTGCAAGGAATTGAACCTGAGTCCTCATGGTGCTCAACCCCCACATCATTGACCACTAGGCCACACCCTTGGGTGCAATGCTAAGCTCATATTATGCAAGAAGTATGAAGGGAAAAGCAAGAAACAAGTATAGATATCCTGTTGAAGAGATCAAGTACAAGCCTCAAATTTCTCTGATTTTTCCCTTTAAGTTTATACTCACACTTGCAATACAAGTGATGGTTTTTCTGAAGTAAAACGTTCATGTTTTAGAAAAGATTGTAATCACTAATTTTGAAGTCACTAACTTTAGGGATGCCAAAAGGTTTTATATCACATGAGTACCAGGATTGTAAGATAGTAATACAACCGTTCTCACTGGTTATAAGATTGAAATAACAAATATATTGCCATCATATCGTCTTGACCTCCCATTTTAGTTACCAAAACATTGTGCATCAGAATTCCATCAATCACCAACTCAAAGGATGGAGAAGGTAAGCAAACTGAAAACAAAATAATTCATGCAACATGAACAAGAAGATATTACGATATGTAAAAGAACACGACTTTAGGAGTAACTCTGTCGGTAGCACCACAAAAAGGATATAAGAATTATTAAGCAATTTCTGGATCAAAATTATTAATCAATAGATCAAAAGGGTTACACTACACCTTAAACCCACTTAAATATTCCACATATTATATATGTAATGCGTTTTGAAAAATACATTGTTAATTCTTTGGAGAATGCTGTAACATTTTTCCACTATAATAATCTGACTGAAAAGCTAATTGATAAGAATAAATACCAGAATATCTCTCTAAGCAGTCAAAAAAGTAGAAATATAAAATATCCATATTGCCCTACTTTAGTTTGAATTATTATGTACAATATCCAAGTATAAATGTCTTTGCAAGTCTTGAAAATGTAATGATAATGGCTTTACCAGTTATGCAAAATACCGGCTAAACCTCGATCAAGTATGAGAGGAAGTGTATTATGCGCCCCAAGAGGCACAACATTCATCACCCACACTGATTTACTTGTCTCCAACATTGCAGCATTTAAGCCCCCATAATGTGCATTCATGTCCATGACATTCCGCACCATATTATATGGAGGCAATGGATCCTCTTCACCCGGCCTCTTTGGATGGTCAGAGAAAATCAAGGGCGACAGCAAAGACCAATAATTTCTCAATGCTGATCTCCAGAATTCTGAATCCTCAAAGAAATCATCAGGATGGACTCCTGCCCAAGAGCAAAACACAGGCAAATGAGTGATTGCTAAAAGAAAGTGTACAAATAGCTAATTCTTTTTTTTTTTTTGAATAAGTCACAGAAACCAGTTTAACCAAAAATACTTGCCATGAATTTCAATATCAGTTGAGTTCAGAGGACCAGATCTGTCGTGAATGGGAACCCACCGGTTACTGCTTGTCCCAGAAATACAGTGTGAGAGTGGTTGATAGTACAGTTGCATGTCCTCTTCTTTACAAATGGGTATGCTAAACTGTAAGCTACATCAAAATGCAAAAGCTCATTAAAGGAGGTTAAGTGGCAAAAAAAGAAATAATGGAAAAGTATAACTATATACTGGAAATGGAAGACAAGTATATCATTGTTTTAGTCTTTTAGCAAAAGGAAGGATTTTGGGGGGTTGGGAACTGGAGGACATATAAAACTGCAGATATGTGAATCATTTCAAAGCTATCAATGCACATATCAAGCATGATTAGAACAAGGTAGTTTACTAGAAAATTCATTTTCTGTATCTCCCTTTCAGAAAAGTCTGGCGTGGAAGTTGAGCAGAAGAAGTTATTGCTAAAGATCATATACTTTAATTAGGTATGTGTTTTCTGAGTCAATCTTTACATTGGATAATGCCTTTTCATCTAGATCAGTGATCACTATTTGACATTTTAGTTTATCAATTTAGTTAATTGAAACACAAAATTGCTTCAAGGAAGGTACGAGCAGAAATAAGAGGAGTACATGACCTCCTCGATTGGCCTTACCTATAGCATTGAGAATTTACGGTCTTCTGCCAGATGAAAGTTTCTTCCTGCTGTCCCAAAAGAGACCAACAAAGCTTTTTAGTCAACTCTTCCAAAGGAGCATACATGTTTCCCTTCTTTGCTCTAGTAGAAGTATCCTTCTGCTGCCGGGTTGTGGGTGAGGTTAAAATAAAATAACCTCCGGGCTTGAGCACACGGTCAATTTCAATTAAAAACAGTCCATCTGTTTTTTCCAAATCATTATTAGTTTCATGCTATTAAATTCATCATTCATGAATTAACAGAAGCTGAGATATAAATCTTTAGAAGACAAGAAACAGATGCTAAATTTTTCAGACGCACACTGGCAGTCATTTGAGGGATCCAAAAAGAAACATCCAGTCTTATCTTCTATCTAAACAGGAAAAGTAAAACAAGAAACAATTAACAAGCACCATCCTACAGTGCATTCCTATGTTAGAAACGGTGAAGGTGTTCCAACCATTCAGCTCCTACCCAGTAATAAAGGTCAACCATCCCATCCCGCACCCAAAGATGGCCATACCCTAAAGACAGCTGCAATTGGCAGTTCTGCTTTGGAGAGATCAAGCTCATAGAGGAATTTTGAAACAAAAGGAAAATATTATCAGCAGGATCACCAAATAGAATCTAGCCAAATAGGCAATATCGCCTAAGTTGTTAATTGATATATTTGAAGAAAAAGGGATGGTTCAACAATAATATGAGGTTTTTTGCAAAATAGAGAGGCCTAGAGGATGAACTGTAGTATCATCAGGAGTGAAGTGTTTGAACTTGATCGTGAATAACATGCAAACTAAAGTGAAAATCACAATTAGATCGCATGTAAATGATAGATCAATCAACCCATACACAGACTGCAGATCAGTTAAGTCCACATACAAAGATATGACAAAACAGCTGGCTAACCACAGCTCCTCAAAACATAGCAAAGGCAATACCTTTACTGTCCCAAATGATTCCACACTGAGCACAATGAACCATATCATAAGACAATGACGGAAATGGAAGCTGTTTCGAAACAAAGTTGCCTATGACCGCCGGAAGTCCTCTCTCAAGTGCAAACTGAACTTGGCTACCAGATGACTCATATGCTGCCACACAAAGAGCCATCAACTTCAGCAAAAGTAGGTGAGCACCAAAGCTACCAAATCCGCAACCAATATCTAGCACAGTGCGGACCTGTTATTCAGAAAAGAACAAAAATTCTTATTTTATTGAAGTGATCAAATGGTTAGATACCCTAGTTCCAGCAAGCGGACATGCATACGATATGTGTTATTCTTAAGAAATCAGCACGGGAATGAAAAGTAAAACTAGATAATATATTTATGGAAAGAATAACCAAGATTTACTTACACCAGCTTGAAGAAATTCTGCATCACTTCCAAGCCCAATCATCTCAGCAATAAGGTGCGAGTGATCTTTGACACTATCAACCATCACTTCATCATCTGAGCGGAAAGCAATTTGGTTCTCTTCCAGTAACATTATTCTGGAAAAAATAAAATTAAATAAGGACCTATCATAAAGCAGGCAAAGAAATTCTAATGCAGCATCACCTAGTGGAAGGACGCCAAGATATATTCCTACAAATAAATTGATACCGATGAGGTTGAAGACTCAACATACAGGATTTCATCCTACTAACATGTTAAATACTCAATTTAACGTTTGAAAGATCATCTCAGGATAACAAAAAATAAAAAGTTCATTCAATTGACTATACCTTTTTGTCATGCTTCCAGAAGAAAGGAACTGATCTTTGGTTAGCCTCACATTTCCACTCCATATGACATCCCTACCTGCTGGCCAAGTCAGAGGAATCTTATAGTCCTTCGGAGGACGAACCAAACAATGTGGTTGTTCGCTTGATAACTCACAGTGTCGATCAAACTCCTCCCCATCTTTTAACCCAGCTAACGAATTCGCAGATACGTTATAACATGGTACATAGCTCTCTCTTTCCTTGCCACAAAAACCAATGTCCTTTATCCAATTGGCACCTACAGAAAGGCTCTTCAACTCTAAATAATCACTTCGCACTTGCGTATTTAACTTTCTATAACTTGTATAGATATCAGGCTTTGCAGAGGAGGCCACAGAGCCAAAGGTATTTGAATAAGATGATTCTAACAATGCTATTAGCACAAATACACTGACAAGGCACAAGAGTAACCAGTTTACCAAAGGTCTATGGCCGAACAGTATTGATAGTTTAGTAAGCAAAGGGCTTCTCATGTCCAAGTTTCCACCTCAAACCCAAGTATTGAGAAGATCAATAGGTGCTAGTTACTGTTACAACCTGAATCTCCAAAAATTGTGAAAGCTAGAACCTTCCATCAAGTAACATCTCTCATATGTATCGCCCCGCATCCAAACAATTCCAAATAACATGAGTTAGAAAACTATCTAAGCTTGCAAAAAATCACACCTAAAAAACCACAGGAAAAATACAATTTCGGTCCACAAGTGTCCAATCTGCAACTACAAGAAGTAAATTCAGATCAATAAATTCACTCCTCGAAATAGGCTTAAAACGTCACAAATAACCAGTCCAGCAAATGGTAATTCTGAAACAACTATCACATTTTTTTCACTTCAAAGAATCCAAATCCAGCAACTACTTCCTCAGATAAACCTGCAAAAGAAAAACACCAAATTCCACATTAGAATCGATCAAAAAACAACAACAACAACAAAGCACACAAGGGTGTGGCCTAATGGTTAATAAAGGGTCTCAGGTTCAACTCTCAGCACATACAAAACACCAGGTGATTTCATTCCACCTGTCCTGTCCTAGCCTTGGTGGACAGAGTTGTCTGATAAGAGGTATCAGGTAACAACCACAACTACATACTCAGTATAGTCCCACAAAGTGTTGAGATCTATGGAGGATAGAGTGTACGCAGACCTTACCACTAGCTCAGAGGTAGAGAAGTTGTTTCTGATAGACTCCCGGCTCAAGAAAAGCAGTCCAAGTAAGAGGTACCAGGTAATCCATGGAATTAGTCGAGGTGCACGCAAGCTAGCCCGGACACCATGGTTATCAAGAAAACAACAACAAAGACAATCCCTCAATTTTAAACTAGCCAGGGTAGACTGTACAAAATCTACTATATCATTTCACTTCATGTAGACCAATTTCATTACAATACTCAATAATTTGGGAAGTCCTATAAGACTATTCCCTCATATCATCCTCCAATAACACACCAAATTCCACATAAAATATCAATACAAGATAACAACCACAACAGCTAATAATGCCTCAATTCACTATATCGATTATATTTAAAGCCCAGTAATCTTTTAAGGCAAATGGGGTTCAACCATCAAAAAAATTAAATGAATAAGAAAACAAATGGAGCAAGAAAATGAAACGCGCCAACCACAACTTAGCCTTGTCATTTTGTTTCCAAAATTTTTCAGGAATTCAAATAAAGATCTCAAAATGCAGATCAGATCCACATATTATTGCAAAAATAAAATGTCATTGTAACATATACAAGATTAGCCAAAAAAAAAAATCTTCCTCTTCCAATGACAATTAACTGAGCCAATCTAAAAGGGTTTTGTGAGTACCAGGTGAATTTTCTGGAATTGCGTGTATAAATTTTGTGGGTGTCTATAATTCCGTTATATACATTTTGGGGTTAAAGTGTTTGTTTGCAGATGACTATGCAAAATTTGGATTCGCCATTGACAGATTAGAGAGAGAAAAATGAAAAAGGGAAGAGAAACAGAGGACACCTTTTTCCTATGGATGCGGGACTTTTTACTATAATCTCGGAACAAATTAATTTATTATTATACATTTTTATTATTTCATTTGTTTATTTATGACGTATTATTATTTCATTTCATGCACTCCTTTGTCAATTCATACACTCTTTTTACCAAAGAAATAAAAAATAATAATAATAAATCTAACTATGAATATGCTGATCGAGGTAGAATCTGGCTGGTTTGGGATCCTAACATGTATGATTGTTGATATTGTGTAAATCTGCACAGTTTATACATAGTAAGGTGGTGGACAAAAGGAGTGGAACGACATTTGTCTTTGTGGCAATTTATGGCTTGCATACTCTTCAGGACAGATTACAACTATGGAATAAGCTGCGAGTGATAATAACAAATACCAATGACCCTGTGGTGTGTATGGGTGATTTCAACACAGTCTTAACTGGAGATGATAGGCCTAAAGGTACACCAATTTAAGATGCAGAGATCAGAGATTTTCAAGATTTTATGACAGACACTGTCATGACTGAGCTGAAATCTGTAGGAAGATCTTAAACCAATTACACTTGGTTGAATGGCCACACCTGCAGTAAGATCGATAGAGCTATTGTGAACGCAGAATGGATGTTGCATATGAACACAGTAGAAGTGAAGGTGGTCCAGCCTGGTTTTTCTGATCATTCTCCATTAAGCCTGAGTCTTGGATGCTAGTACTCCTAAAGTTTTTAGGTTCTTCAACTGTTTAGCAGATCATCCAGAGTTCCTTAAAAAGGTTAAAGCAGCATGGAATGGACCACAAGTTCAAGACATAAAACAGATTTGGTACAGATTGAAAAGGGTTAAAGTAAACCTTAAGCAGTTTAATAATACTGAGTTTAAAGGGGTGAGAGATAAGCTCACTTACTTAAAAGAACAACTAAATCAGGTATAAGAGGTTATGAGAGATCCTGTTGAGGTTGAACTAAACAGACAACTTGAAAAAGACCTCTAAGCACAATTAGAGAAGTGGAGCATGATAGAGGAAAGTGCTATGCAACAGAAGTCCAGGGTTCAATGGTTGAAGCTGAGAGATGCTAATACTGTCTATTATTTTGCTCAACTTAAGAATAGGGTGGCTCAGAACAAAATTACAGGACTTACCAAGGCAGATGGAGTCAGAGTACACACTCAAGAAGGTATAGAAGCTGAGGTCACTGAATTTTATAAGAAACTACTTGGTCAAGCTGCTCTTAGACTACCAAGTGTTAACACATCAATCATAAGGAATGGAGCTAGCCTGAATAAGGAGCAACATGTACAGTTGACTCTACCAGTGACGGAGGAGGAAATATTCTAGGCTCTTCAGGATATAAGTGATCTAAAGGCTCCAGGGCAGGATAGATTGAATACTGTATTTTATAAAAGATCTTGGCCAGTAGTGGGAAAAGATATCACAAAAGCAGTTATACAATTCTTTGAAACAAGTAGAATGTATGCTCCTATCAATGGCACCTCAGTTACACTTATTCCTAAAGTGGAGAATCCTGCCAAGATTGGTGAGTATAGGCCTATCTCTTGTTGTTCCATACTGTATAAGATCATTTCCAAGGTGATCACAACAAGATTAAAGCAGGTGATGAATTATTTAGTGGATCCTAATCAATCAGCTTTTGTTCCTGGAAGAGCTATAAATGATAATATCATCTTGAGTCATGAACTAGTAAAAGGATATGGGAGGAAGGGCATTTCTAAAAGGTGTATGGTGAAAATTTCTATGAAAAAAGCACATGACTCACTGGAATGGTGTTTCTTAGAGCAGATATTAATTGAACTGAAATTTCCACAACGGGTTGTTACATGGATAATGTAGTGTGTCACTACAGTTACATACTCAATGATGATTAATGGTAAAGCCTCTAGGCCTATTCATGCAAGAAGGGGTGTGAGACAAGGTGATCCATTATCTCCTTATCTATTTGTGTTGGTCATGGACTATCTGACCAGAATATTGAAGACCTTGCATACAAATTCTGATTTTTATTACCATCCTAGGTGCAAACTACAAAGAATTATCCAATTGAGTTTTGTAGATGATCTGTTACTATCTTGCAGAGGGGACCTGAAATCTGTCCAGTGCTTGTATTACTTCTTTGAAATGTTCTCCCAAGTATCAGGTTTAGTGGTTAATCTTGATAAAATCAGTGTGTACTTTGGAGAAGTAAGTCAAGTTGTGCAGAATCAAATATTACATGAACTACATTTTGGTAAAGGTGAGCTGCCATTTAGATATCTTGGTGTACCATTGAGTACAAAGAGGTTGTCACTTGTTCAATGCAAGCCATTACTTGATAAGCTACTAGGAAGAATCACAAGCTGGACCATAAAGTTTTTAACATATACTGGTAGAGCACGGTTGGTGAAAAGTGTCTTGTTCTCTATCCAAATCTTTTGGGCTCAGGTCTTCTCTCTGCCTAAAAAAATTATACAGACTGTTGAGGCTATATGTAGAA
Organism: Capsicum rhomboideum; assembly: GCA_031232105.1. Lineage (NCBI taxonomy): Eukaryota > Viridiplantae > Streptophyta > Magnoliopsida > Solanales > Solanaceae > Capsicum > Capsicum rhomboideum. Next base: position 27,387,762 of record CP124719.1, on the reverse strand, counting down.
GATTTCTGTGGGCAGGTTCAACTGAAACCTCCAAGAAATCTTTGATTGCATGGAAAAAACTTTGTTGTCCTAAATCAAGTGGAGGGTTAAATTTCTTGGACATTTGTACATGGAACAAGGCTGTTATTTGCAAGTTGTTGTGGAAACTCTATAAGAAGAAAGATAAGCTTTGGGTGGAATATATACATACATACTATGGACAAGAAGGTGTATGGGGCACCCAAGCAAAGCAGGCATCCTGGATTGTACGAAAAAATCTGAAAGCACAGAAATATTTCCTTACTGCAGGATATACTGAAGATAGTGTGATAAACCTGGATAAGTTCTCTATTAAGACACTCGACATGCAGTTGAGAGTAGACATGGTGAAAGTGGAATGGACAAAACTAGTATGGTCAAACTATGGAGCACCTAAATGACTGTTTATACTATATCTGACTTTGAATAGGAGGCTATCCACAAGAGTGAGATTGTCTAAATGGGGACTCATTGATGAGATGACATGCTCCTTCTGTCAAGAGAAAGAAGAAAGTTTAGATCACCTATTCTTTACATGTTCTTTCACTACTGATATCTGGAATAGGCTACTCATTTGGCAAAGGATTAATGGCAAGATGAAGTGCAATGTGCCATCACATTCATGAAAGGAAATGGAAGTCAAGCACAGGTCTACAGAATGACATTGGCTAGTGTTGTCTATAGCATTTGGTTGGAAAGAAATAGAAGAGTGTTTTAACATAAACTGATGCCTAAACAGGTTCTCATGAAGCAGATTATACATGATGTGCATGGTAAAGGAAGTCAGCAGATCAGATTATTATCTAGACTTAGGGATCTTGATGTTATACCTAGTTAACTAAGTTAATTAGCCTCCTTTGTTTATGAGGTTACTTGGCAAGCTTGGGGCTGTTGTCCAAGATTGCTAGTTTTATGTTCTGTAATGGTTACTTTAGTAAATACAATTTTACTTTACCAAAAAAAAAAAAAAGTCAAGTTTTCTTTGAAATCGATTTTCATGTAATGTTACAATGTTATAGGGAAGTTTGATTGTTATTTTTAATGAAAATAGATATACTAAAGTAATTTTGTCCATTGAAGAAAAATTCACCAGATATTGCTATTTAATTTACTATATATTTTGTTGTTTCATTTCTTCCTTCTTTTTTTTTTTGGCTGAAACAAGCCATAGATTTATATAGAGAGAGAAAGGAAAGCAACATAAGTTTTATCACACCATACAGAACGGAAACCTAACACATTACAATAAGAAACAGACTCTTTGCATTATTTAAGTAGGTAGTACTGTACATAAGAAAGGGGGAAGGGAGAGGTACGTCCTAGGGAGGTAATCTGCATCAATAGCTAATTATTTGCCATGTTTGGCAAGGAGATCAACTACAAGGTTGATAGTGCAAGGACGATGACATAACTGATAATCCAGTGATTTAGCCAAGAGGTCCCTGCAAGTATTAAGCAATATTAAATATTTGGGAGAAGGATTAACTATAAGTGAAAGTAGTACCTGTGAATCAGTCTCAATAATAAGCCTTGTTATATTTTGAGTTTGTACTAAGAGGAGTCCATGATAAAGACCAAGAAATTCAGCATGAAGAACCTCGGTAGGAAAGAGAGGGTGACAGTACCACAGTATCCAGGTAGCCCGTTCATCGCGGAACACACCTGTCCCGCCGCCATGCTTAGGAACGGGAGAACATGCTTCGTCTATGTTTAATTTGATAAATCCAAGTGGGGGAGAAGACTATGTAAGAAGTAGTTGTGAGGGAGAGGAAGAGCGAGGGAAAGAAGGGGACTTAACTAGCGTCGTTTATTCGGTGGCTAGGAAAGTGACATAGAAGTGAGAACACGATGGTTGTGAAAAATATTTCTACTGCGGGTAAGCCAGATTGCCTAAAGAATATAGAGAATAAGGGTGGCACCAGAAACTTGGACATGGGGGATAAGGCATAAGAGGAGGAAGAAGAGCAATTTATTTTAAGCCATTGGAAGTGATCAGGAGTGGGAAGGTTGAGGTGGAAAAAAGTTCAGATGTGTATGGTAGGGAAACAGTAAAGGAAAAGGTGAATTTCGTCCTTAGCAAAAGAGGCACAGAAGAGGCAAGTCGCATTAGGAGTAATGGTACAACGGAATAGGCATATACGAGTAGGAAAGCGTTGGTTGAGAAGGAGCCATATGAAGGCTTTGATTTTGTGAATGACAGAAAGATGCCAGATCTATTTAGTTGGAGCTAAAGAAGGGGAATAGTGTGAATATGAAGGTAGAGAGAGTAGGCGCTGGTAGTTGAGAAACTACCAGATAAAGTAGGTGCCTAAAATGGCTGATCACGCTCAGGGGAGGAATGAAGTGGCGTAATATGGATTAAGTAAATGATGTCCGACTGTAATTCAAAGAAGAGAGGTGTAGGGAAACAGGAATGATTATGGAGAAAAGAAAAGAGCAGAATCTAATTAGTAAGGTAGGAGAGGGACGAAAATGTGTTCTCGGAGGGAGAAAGAGGGAAAATCCATCTGTTTTGCCAAAGGGAGAGGAAAGTGGCAGTAGTGGGATGTCAGGCAGTGCCAGAGCCTATTAGAGGAGCCACCTTAGCAATACTTTTCCAAATATAGGAGTGGTGCAGTTTGACACGTATGATTGGAAGATTAGTAGCTGAGCGTGAAGGGGAAAGGCTACAATATTTGGCTAAGAGCACTAAGGCCTAGAGAGAACAGGGCTTTGTTAGGAGCCGCCAGTGAAGACTAGCGAGAAGCGCATGGTTTTTGGTGCGAAGGTTGGGGATGACCAGATCTCCCCGACATTTAGGGGTGATAACAGACTTTCAGTTGATTAAGGAAATTTTTTTGTTTATCAGTTGTGGAAGCCCAAAGAAAGCGTCGTTCAATTCGTTCAGTATGATGGATGATTTTGGGAGGGAGGAGGTTAAGTTACATGACATATGCAAGGATGGAATTTAAGGTAGAGCTTAGGAGGACAGATTTTTCGACAAGGCTAAGGAATTTACCTCGCCATCCCTGAAGTTTAGTAGTAATGTGATCAATGAGAAACTGATAGTCGAAAGATTTTGGGTGGTGGTTTGGTATGATGAAGCCTAAGTATTTCCCAAATCGTGCGGAAGGAGTGATATTAAGCATGTGGGCGAGGGTATGTTGGAGGTCAGTAGAGACATTATTAGAAAATAGAATTTTTTATTTTTGAAGGTTGATTCGTTGTCCCGAATGAAGTTGGAGTTCATTTGTTTCATTTCTCAAACTCACTTTTCCAACCTTTAGTTGATTAGTGCTTCAAAATTAGTTGATCTAGTTCCTAGTTTTTAGCTAGTAAAAGTAGTGCTAGTTCAGTTAATTAGCATGAAATTGTTTGTTCAATTAATTTGATATTTCCTAATTGATAGGGTAGAGTTAGTGGGCATGTTTATCCACTTACTTTTTAGTTGCTTATTTTTAGCTATAATTAGTTAGTTGTAAGCCTATTTAATAGGCCACTTTTTTAGCTTTTTATGATAATTCAAAGACTTCAGGTAATACAACTGTCTTTGTTTTAATGTTCTCTTCCAAATTCCCAGCAATATTTTGGTATCAGAGCATTAGATATAACTTGGGAAAACTTCCCATCCTTGTAATCATTTTGTCTATTCAAAAACAAATCAGGGATCTTGAATTGACGAGTATTTGCCACAACAACCATCAAGTTGTCGAGTTCAGCAGCAGAAAGTTCACCAGCCTTCTTGCTCATGTCGATATCGACTTTCTTACAGGCAATGTTAGCAAAACGACGATCGATACCTTTGATCGATTTCATAGCAAACATGATCTTCTATTTCCCATACACATTTGTGTTTTGCATACGAAATATGTACTGAAAATCTTCATTTGCAACCAACAACATGATTAGGAGCAAAATGGAGTGGCCGACCAAAAGAATTGAACAATAGTTAAAATGGCTCGGACTATGATGAAAGAAGCAGAACTTCCAATGAAATTTTAGCAAAAGCAGTAGCAATGACAATGTATCTTCTTAATATCTTATCAACAAAGACAGTTATGAATCGAACTTCATATAATTCCTAGAACAGCAGGAAACCACAGATAAGCCATCTAAAAGCTTTTGGTTGTTTAGCATATGCTTTGGACACCTCTCCATATCGCTGCAAACTTGATGTGAAATCAGAAAAAATGTATTTTTGTAGGCTATAGTCCTCAATCCAAAACATATAAATTGTATAACCTGAAGAGAGGCAAAGTTATTATAAGAAAGGATGTTAGGTTTAACGAGGCAGGAAGTTGGGCTTGGAATGATGTAAGTACTTTAGAACCAACAAGTTTTTAAGTTCCTAATGATGCACCCTAGTCACTTGTTGTTGAACAATCGGCACCAATAATATTTGAAATAGTTAAAGAATCTTTAGCAGAGCCAAGTCCACTAAGAAGATCAAAAAAGGAAAGAAAACCAAATTCCATATACTCTAATAATATGTATACTTCTTGTAAATTTTCTCTTCTTATTTTAGATCCCATATATTATGGAGAAGCAGCTGAAAACAAAGAGTGGCAGCAAGCAATGGTGGAAGAGATAAACGTTGTTGAAAAGAATAAAATAAGGGAATTGGTTAACTTACCAGCGTGTAAGAATGTTATTAGCCTAAAGTGGGTGTATCGCACAAAGTACTATGCTGATGGATCAATTCAGAAGCACAAAGCTCAGCTAGTTGCAAAAGGATAGGCACAACAATAAGGAGTTGATTTTAATGAAACATTCTCTCCCGTAGCATGCTTTGAAATGGTGAGAACTCTCTTAGCTCCTATTGATCTACTCTCTTGGACAGTTTATCAATTTGATGTCAAGTCTGCCTTCTTAAACAAAAAATTGGAGGAAGAAATTTATGTTGCTCAACCTGAAGGTTTTGTTGTGAGCGGGAAAGAAAGTAAAGTGTACAGGTTGAAAAGGTCTTATATCGCCTAAAGCAAGCCCTGCAAGCATGTTATGGCAAGACCAACTCTTATCTCCGTGAGAAAGGATTTGAAAGGAGCAAATAAGCCAACTCTCTATGTGAAGAAGCAAGGTAAAACTGATTTCTTGGTAATGCGTCTTTATGTAGATAATATGATTTATATAGGCTCTTATGAATCTTTTGTTACTGAATTTAAATTTTTCATGATGAAAAAGTTTGAAATGACCGACTTAGGGTTGTTGCAATATTTTCTTGGTCTTAAATTAAACAAAGTTTAGATGACATTTTTGTCTTGAAAAGAAAATATGTAACTGATCTTCGTAGGAGCTTTAATATGTTGGGTTGTAAGATAGCTTCTACACCTATGAATGTACATGAGAAGATCATTTCTAATGATGGTATGAGTTTGGCAGCTACTTGATGCTTTAAAAGCATAGTTGGTGGTCTGAATTATTTGTCGCACACTTGGCCTGACATAGTATTTCCTATTTGTGTGGTTTCCAGATTCATGAATAACCCAACAAAGCATCATTTCAGGGTTGTAAAATGGATTCTATGACATGTTGCTGGAACTATTTTGGAATTTTGATACTCTAATATATCAAATTTTAGATTGTTTGGTTTCACTGATAGTGATTATGCAGGGTATTTGGATGATAGAAAAAGTACTTCCGGATATGTATTCTCTCTTTGTTCAGGTGTTATATGCTAGCGTTCAAAGAAGCAAGAAATTGTCGCCTTATCGTCATCCGAAGTAGAATAATTGATGTAACTGCATCATCTTATCAAGCGATTTGGCTAAAGAGGTTGCTTGCTGATGTTTTTTAGGAGCAGACCACTACAACTAAAATTTTCTATGACAACAAAGCAATTATTGGAATGACAAAAAATCTGACATTTCACTATAGGACAAAGCATATTGACATTCGGTACCACTTCATACGAGATCAGATAGCAAGTGGAAGCATTGTCTTGAAGCATTGTGGCACAAATGAACAAGTTGCTGATATTCTAACCAAAGCACTTCCAGTTAGGAAGCATAAGTACTTCAGATTGCAGATGGGAGTGACAAGCTTTAAGCAAAGGAGAGTGTTGATTAATTCTTCAAAAGTAGTTGATCTAGTTTCTAGTTTTTAGCTAGTAAAAGTAGTACTAGTTTAATTAATTAGCATTAAGTTGTTTGTTGAGTTAATTTGCTATTTCTTAATTGATAGAGTAGAGTTAGTAGGCATTGTTGACACATAATTTTTGCGCTCCACGACTGGGTTTAATCCTGAGTTGCTTCAGTTTTAAAAAAAATTAAAATATTTATTTTATTCGGATAAAAACTTTTTGAAATATGTATCTGAGTTAATTTTATCATTTTATATAGCGATTATACATTTTTGTAGTTGTATATGCAAGATCGTATAATTTTTGTTACTTAAATAACTATTTTATCAAAATCGAATTTTAATCAAAAGCTATCTCGAAAATTAGTTCAAACAAGATAAATCTTACTTTAAATGTATTTTGTTCTTAAAATCGAATTATTCGGGAATTATTTATTTGATTTTATTAAAATCAAGAAATTCGGGATCAAATTAGTTGTTAATTTTTTTCAAATTTTGATTCAATTTAATCAATTTATTAAATTTGACCTTCATTGAAATCAACTTGGCCACAATTGCAATGCAATTGGCCAAATGATTAGGCTAAAATCTGTAGTTGTATATGCAATTGATTAAAATCTAAATAATTAGGCTATTTAACAGATAGCCTAATTTCTTGATAGCTTAATCTACCCTCTTTCAATTAAATCAACCCCATTTCCTTTAATTTTTGACCCATAGCCACGCCTAATACTGACTGACTCGAACCAGGCCTATTTTTTTCCCCTTATTTCCCCTTCATCTTTAACGAACAACAACACTGGCAACAACGTTCAACAGCGGCAGTACACCAAAAATGTCATAGCTTGCCCAAACGACCAGCCCTTAATTCAATTTCCCTCCATTCTCCAAAAATTCGTACGAAACATGTGATTAGCACGCGAGAATATGTACCCAGGTGTCACCTCCAACGTTCATTTCCGTCGAATCCACTGAGAATTCGTCAATCTCGTACTAAATAGTACATGGTTGGCTGATTTTGATTGGTCACTGGAAGGATTCCCTTTTTCCCTCAACATCCCCTCTGAATTTGATCTTAATCTTATTCAAGTTCATGGATGAGTTAAAACCTTATCCTATTTTTGAAATTCGAATTTCACATCAAAAAATACCCAAAACACCCTTCAAAACCCCCATCCCACATCGCCATATGCTCACCAAATCAGTCCCAACTCGACCCTATAAATACTCCCTCGAATTCACTATCAAAGAGAGGTTGAAGGGGAGAGGTATCAATTAGCAGAGAACCCCAGTTGAAAGGAATTTCGCTAAAACTAAAAATTTTCGTGTTTGAATCCTTGTAAGACCGTTGGGCTTAGGATTCCGGCTAAGAAATTTAAATTCAAGTTTTTCGGTGGTGGTAAGAACTCCGACGAAGGCTCGAATTTCGGTTTGCTACCCCAAAAAAGGTAAAATCCTCTTGTTTACAATTTTCTTTTATTCAGTTTCTTGTTTATTTATTTCTATTGAATCTGTTAAGTGTTGATGGATGACACCAGTATTAGGAGAAGGTGGCAGTCGTATTTTCACAGACTTTTGAATGACAAAGGAGGCGGAAGTTTGGTGCTGGGGGACTTGGAGCACTCGGAGAGGCGTCGTGATTATGGTTATTGTAGGCGTATTAAGGTGGAGGAGGTTAAGAGGGCTATTAGTAGGATGCATAGGGGTAGGGTACTGGGCCAGAAGAGATTCCGGTGGATTTTTGGAAGAGCTCTGGCAGGGTAGGTTTGGAGTGGCTGACAAAGTTATTTAACGACATTTTTAGGAAGACAAAGATGCCGGAAGCTTGGAGATGGAGTACGATGATTCCTCTATATAAGAACAAGGGGGACATTCAGAGTTGCAACAACTATAAGGGAATCAAGTTGTTGAGCCATACTATGAAGGTGTGGGAAAGGGTGGTAGAGTTGAGGCTGAGGAGGATCATAACTATTTCGGAGAAGCAGTTCGGTTTCATGCCAGGTCGCTCGACTACCGAAGCCATACACCTTGTGAGGAGATTAGTGGAGCAATATAGGGAGAGGAAGAAGGACTTGCATATGGTGTTCATTGATCTGGAGAAGGCGTATGACAGAGTCCCCAGAGAGGTTCTGTGGAGGTGCTTGGAGGTTAGAGGGGTGCCTGTGGTGTACCTTAGGTCGATTCAAGACATGTACGACGGAGCGAAGACACGTGTGAGGACGGCAGGAGGAGATTCAGAGCACTTCCCTGTGCTGAATGGGCTACACCAGGGGTCGACTCTTAGTCCTTTTTTATTCGCCTTGGTAATGAATGTTTTGACACGGCGGATTCAAGGAGAGGTACCTTGGTGTATGTTATTCGTGGATGATGTAGTGCTTATTGACGAGTCCCGGAGAGGAGTCAATGATAAGTTGGAGGTTTGGAGACAGACCTTAGAGGAGAAAGGGTTTAGGCTGAGTAGGACCAAGACAGAGTACTTGGAGTGTAAGTTCAGTGCTGTGACGTAGGAGGAGGACGTGGTAGTGAAGCTGGAGTCTCAAGACATTCAGAAGACGAGTAGTTTCAAGTATCTGGGATCTATGATTCAGGGGGATGGAGAGATTGACGAGGATGTCATGCACCGTATTGGTGCAGGATGGTTGAAGTTGAGGCTAGCTTCGGGAGTTTTGTGTGATAAAAAGCTGCCTCTGAAGCTTAAGGGTAAATTCTACAGAGTGGCCGTCCGTCCAGCTATGCTGTATGGCGCGGAGTGTTGGCCAGTTAAAAACTCCCACATCCAAAAGTTGAAGGTAGCGGAGATGAGGATATTGCGATGAATGTGTGGACTGACCAGGAGGGATAGGGTGAGAAACGAGAGTATTCGAGAGAAGTTGGGAGTGGCTTCAATGGACGACAAGATACGGGAAGTGAGGCTACAATGGTTCGGGCATATATTGAGGAGGTGCACGGATGCTTCAGTACGGAGGTGTGAGAGGCTAGCTGTGGATGGTTTTAGGCGGGGTAGAGGTAGGTCGAAGAAATATTGGAGGGAGGTGATTAGGCATGACATAGAGCAGTTAGAGCTTACAGAGGACATGACCCTCGATAGGAAGATTTGGAGGGCGCGAATTAGGGTAGAGGGTTAGGGAGTAGGAAGACGTACGTTTTAGTAGGAAGGAGTGTTTGTTTGTCTCTGTGCCTGCTGTTTTTAGCAGATTCTGGTTCACGTGGCTTTGGTGATGATTGTGTTTTTTTCTACCAGATTCTTGCTTCTTAGCGCTGTGTTATCTATTTTGTTGTTTGTTTTTTTGATTGTTTTTGTTTTTATCGGCTATTATTATCGATTCTGAGCCGGGGGTCTATCGAAAACAGCCTCTCTACTTCACCTGAGGTAGTGGTATAGACTGCGTACACTTTACCCTCCCCAGACCCCACCTGGTGGGAATACACTGGGTATGTTGTTGTTGTTGTTGTTGCTTCTGCGATTAGTATTTCTGTGTTGTTCGAAAGTTCCTAATGTGGAATTTTGTCAATGAATTTGGATACTTGTTTTGTTATGGAACTGCTTTGGATGTTGTGTAAGAATCTCATTTTCTCATGTCTGTTTGATTTTGAGTATGATAATTTATTTATCTTATGAGGCTGGTATTGTTTGTATTAATGAGTTATAACGTTGTTTGGAATTTGTTGAAATTACAGTTCATGTGATTATCTTTGTGCACCATTTACGGGTTTCAGGTTTTGATGTTTGAATGTTGTGCAAACTGTTATAGTTTTCGTTAGTGATGTTTCGTAACTGTAACACTATTTTGGCACCATCAAGGGGTTAAAAGATGAAATCTTTCCTGCATTTTGAGATTTAGCAGCATTTGAAACTAGTTGGTAGAGTTGTCGTTATAATTCGCTTGATGTTTAGGTGTATTTGACTGGAGAAATAACTATGTTGATCGATTAACGTTAAGATTCACTCGTTTTTCTAAAGCTAAGGATTTTCTTGTCTTATGTCAAAGAGGGGATGAAGCCATTGTTCAAATTTTCTTTTTGCAAAATCAGGGCTTGAGGATCGAAGAAGGATGTTCGTAATTGCCTAGCTTCGTCTTCAAAAGTTCACTATCAAGATATTTTTTTTTGTTTTGGTGTTTAGCTTGGGGGTTGTATGCTTGGTCCCTCAAAACTCTTTCTGTCTGTAGTAAGAAGGATTCACAGATGCCTTTGGGGTGACTTCCTTTTTAGTTATTCTCAAAAGATGGAATCTTGGAAGAATGGAGCCTTTCCATGGCTTATTTGTCTTCTATGAATTAGTTTATTTGGGTTAGTCCTCAAGAATTTTTTGAAGACTCTGTTTAGGTCTCTCATACCATCTGGGAGGTTGGAAAAAGAAAATATTATCGATTCTCTAAGATTAACTCTTTATCTTCTCTTAAAGAATAATGTTTGAATGAGATCGAGGTTGCACAATGTCCAGTGATCGAAATCTCCTCCTATTGTGTGTGTGTTATTTCTTTCTGTGAGTTCTATATATGCCAGCCTATAGGATTTCCAAAACTTTGCCTATGTTAAACCAAGTTCAAGCTTATGTATGTCAGAATATGTTAAGCTTCCATATCTTGTTTCCTTGCATTGCCTCCCATTTGTGTGTTTGGCCTAATGAGCATATTTTATCTTCGATATCAATAGTTGAGTTTGAAAGGCTTATGCAGAATCTCTTCTAAGTGTTTCTATTTTTCTCATTCCTGAATGTGTGTTTGATTTTAGTTGGTTTTTTTTTTTTAATGTCAATCTTTTTCTAGCTTCTAATCCTCATCATTTTTCTTGCATGAAACTCTCCATCCCAGTCCATAATGGACTCTGGCATCCTTTGCATTCATCATATGGGCCAGTGAGGCCCAATTCATTAAGTCACTCCATTTCTAGTCCCAAAGCGGATCAAAAACTATGAAGAACAAGGATATACACAGTGGTATACAACAGATATACTGGTTTTACAGGATGAAGATGGTTGGTATACAACAATATATGGTGCATTATGAAATTGGAAGCAAGTATACAGGTCATACACGCTAGTATACAGTGGGTATACTGCAAAAAAAAAAAAAGCAAAGCAAAGAAAAGATGTTGATATACATCTGGTATACACAGCTGAAAAATGGCTAGAAAAGCCTAAAAAGTTGAGCCCAAAGGCTGGACAATATAAACAACATAAATACCAACACTTTGCTACCTAATTACACTCTCTCCCAAATGTTTTAATAATTATAGCAAATCCCGGATTTCACCTTATCAGATACATAAGTTTAAGTTGCTGATACATAACATTCTGTTACATAAATAACCATTAAATTAAATTTAAAAAAGGAAAAAAACGTCAAACGTGTGATTAGTTGAGCAATTAACGCGAACACGTTTATTATGTGTCTTTTGAATGCCTGAATATCAGCAACATCTTCTGAAATTCAAAATTTAAATAGGCAAATCAAGCTTATACGATCAAAATCCCTCAAATCAATCCATCTTTTCATCTTTATTTTGTTCTTTAGGCCGAATACAAGATGAACATCTCAATTCTGCTGAGACATTTCGGTGTGTGGCAAAATAAAACTCTATATGAACGATACAAAAGTGATGGAGTTGTTGTTGCTGAAAATATTTTGTATTTGAGGTTAATTTCGACAATAGCAGCAAAATTAAATATTGATGAAGCAAGGAAAAAAATTGACGTCCGATACGTAGTTGAAGGAAACGAATTACCATTGATGATTCGTAATGACAATGGAGTAAAGCTTTATATTGAGTTGAAGAAAAGTGTTTCTGATTTTGTAATGTATCCATTGTGCATAACCACAACGGATAAATCAACAAAAGTGGAAGAGTTTGATGTAGACACTGGAGCTGTGGTTTGTGTTGAAGGAAACGAAAAAGATGTACTAGCACTTGTTGCTGTTGAGTCCCAAAATGAGTATTCATTATGTGTACCAGAAATTCAAACCACAAACTTCATTATTAATTGCAACAATAAAGAAGTGAAGGTCAATCAGCTATACAGAGATAAGAAAACTCTTGTTTCTGTAATGGCGAAGTATGCGTTAGATCACACCTTTAATTTCAGAGCTAAGAGATCTGACAAAGAGAGGTATGTATATTTATGTATCTGGTTAAATTTTAGCGAATCTTGTTTTGTTGTTGCTATGGAGATACATTACTTGTTTGAAATAGAAAACATAACACAGTACTAACATAGGACTTAGTTGCATTCATATCCACTTTTAGCAAAAGTTACTCTTGACGCATGCTGGAAGACCCATCAACTAACTTTTCAGCCTAGCGTAACTGAGTTAGAACTGGTGATGTTTGTTCACCACGATCAACACTAGAGGGTACAACTTTAGCTTTTTCAATGATGAGGTCAACAGGAGTTTTTGATGTGCCAGTTGACATATTTACTTTTTGTGCAGATGATGGAGCTTTCTTTCTTACTTGAACACTCATTGTTTCCTTTGGCATAATGACCTTCCTTCTTTTCGGAGGAGGGGATACTAATGTATCAGAAGCATGCTTGGACTTGTTCAGTAGATCTGCAGGTGGCTTGGTAGTGAAATCATCAAAATCATTTGGTTCTGAGGTAGAAACTGGTAGAGTAGGTTCAGAATAAATATTTTCCTAAGGATCACCCGACGTGCTCGGTAAAGACAACTTGATGGGATCATACCTACCAACATTCAAGGTATTTGGCAAATCGAGATTATCCAATTCATCAACCATAAGACTTAGGTTAGTGTACACAAACTGTATAAAAGATATAATCATCAAATAGAACAAGTTAGAAATGATTACAATATGACAACAACAAATATAACAATCATTTAACACCAATAAAGAATGTAGGAAGACAGTAAATTTTGAAAATGATGTATTGAAATTGTAGTGTGATGTATCAGATATAATTTTTCTTGATTTAAAATAATCCAAAGTATCATGTTATGTATGATTGCTATTTATAATGTGTGATTTATTATATGATACATAAGTATTAAAGTATCAATTACTTATACGGTTTGATATACATTTCAATGATGTAAACACTTAAAAGAAACTTTTATGTTGGTGCAAATTCCATAAAGATTATGCATGAAATTTACCTTTTTGAACATCTCCGCCATAAACTTCTCATATTTAGGCTTTGTTCCAACTACTGACCAATTTAATATCCTCGGTATAAGTTTAAGTTTACGAACCGCAATCTTTTCGTCGACTTTAGAACAACACTTGTACATCCACACGTTCAGTACGTGTGGCATGCCTCCTAAACGATAAAAATGTTTTTCAATAAAGAGATCTTGTCTCAACGAACTCATCAACTTGTTGAAGACAACCTTGCCCCATGGAAAATTTACATATCGGCAATCCTCAACCATCTTAAAATATGCTAAGGTAACCGGCGTATCACCTAATTTTGAAAACAAAAATGTATGTATAAAATACAATATGGACATCTGCAACGCATCCTGATTATTGTAGAATTTCTCATTTGGTAACGTTGAACCAATGTTTTTTTGGAAATTTCAGTTGTCGCCTTTGGGAAATAGTTTCCCATCAACACAGATAGCCATGATTCCGATAACTCAAAATCTTCAATTTTGCCAGTGCATTTCAAATCGGTGATGAGAGGAAATTCATAAAGCGTGAATACAAGCACGGTGCCCTTGACATATATATGTAGTTCATTAGGATTATCCTGTGCCAACTCAAGCATCAATAGTCATTTAGTTATTTGTCCTTGGAAATTAGATTTGGGCATATTGAGATATGTCCCAAAGCATGTCTGTTTAAACATCTCCACTACCTCTAAACCAACATAACTCTTAAAATCATTCCAAAAATTACGATTACATGAACTTCCAAACCTGAGAGGATGAGGTGGAACAACTTTGATAACATAGTTCATCCCCTGCATTCAAATACATTAAAAGAATGTAAGAATAATTAAGAGGTATTTATAAATATGATACATTACTTAACCAAAAATAACATGATTATAATGAATGTATCAGGATGGCACAAACCATAAAGGTGTATAACATACTATGTATCAGTAACAGTGAGACCATTCATATATGTTTTATTTTATAGTCAGATACATCAATAATATGTATCTGTAGAGACTAGATCTATCATATACATAAAAATCATAGTTTTGGATAAGGGTCTCCTTAGCATACTATGTATCTGTTATTGTAAATGAAACTTAGTTAGGTTACATCTATGCATTAGTAACAGTGAGATTATTCACATATGTTTGATTTTATAGCCAAATACATCATTAGTATGTATCTGTGGAGAGTAGATCTGTCAAATACATAAAAATCATAGCTTTAAAAAAGGGTCTCCTTAACATACTATGTATCTGTGATGGCGTAGTTGAAACTTAGTTAGGTTGCAATTATGTATCAGCTTCATTGACGCCACTCACATATGTTTGATTTTACCGCCAGATACATATGTATGTATGTATCTATAGAAAGTAGATCTGTCAGATACATAAAAATCATACCTTTGGTAAAGGGTCTCTTTTTGTAACTAGCTTTCTTTTCCTCTTTGCAACTGCAACAACAGGCTTTTTACTGCTACTACCGGCAGCCTCCCGTAACTTCTTCATCATAATCGGATAGTTTCGATGTTTGAATCTATTTTCACGAAAATCATTCTCTTCATAATCAAAATGAGCAGCCACAAATCCAACACCAACTTCAACTTCAGTTGTAGTTGTAAGATCTAGTTGAGTAAGACCAATACTAAACGATGGTCCTGCCTCCATTAATAATCTTAAAATTGTGATAGAATAGAAATTCGCAAATAGATTGGATTCAATTTTTGAAATACTAAACTTTAAAAAGAATGAAAACAAACTAACTTCCAAATAAATTTGAAGAAGAAAGTTAATGGAGGAGGTTGTACGTGGAAGTTGTAACTTGACTATTGATGTAGTGGAGGAGAACACGATTCAAATTCAAAATTGGTGAGTTGTGGTAACCGCTGGATACATTACCATGATTTTGGATGAGTATGGCGGAAAAAAAGTCGGTATAAGGAATGGGGTTGTAATGTATCTGGATTTAGGCGACTTTTATGAGTTAGAAGGGATTTTTGTAATTGGTTTATTGTGATGAGATTTTAAGTAAAAATGGAAACTTAAGGTATAATTTTGAGTAATTTTGGCATAACTATTTATGGTCAAATGGGCATTGACAGAATTAGTATGGGAGGGGGTCAATCAGGGTAATTTGTTTGCTTTTAGGGGACGGTTTATGTACTTTTTCCTTAATTATAACCTTTAATTAACTTAGTTGATTCCCCTTCTGAGCACTATTTTCTCTTTTCAAACTAATTACTATACTTGTTTAATTTAGTTAATCAAAATTTCAAATTCCAAATCAATTTATCACATAGTTTAATTAGTTAAGTTCTCTTGCACGTATTTCTTAACTAATCAATATAGAATTTTTCTCGAAGAATCTTTTGTTTTTTACTTATCAAAATATTTTCGCCCATTTTATCAAGTTAGTCAAACAAAGTTGCTTTCAAATAGTCCGGATAACCGCAAGTTAGCAGGATACCTCGAGTACCTTAAAAATCTTCTCGAGGTATTAATTTGAATCCTTATCCGAATATCCGAACTTACAAGATTTTTCCCTGTTTTTAAATCTTTCAAGTATTTTTAAAGGTTTCCTTAATTTTCCTTAATCAAATTAAGTGGTGACTCTGTTTTAACTGAATTTGAAAATTTTCATAAGTTTTCGAATTTAAACAAGTCAAAAGTCATTTTCTCCTCAAAACAGGCATGTTTATCCACCTACGTTTTAGTTGCTTATTTTTATATATAATTAGTTGGTTGTAAGCCTATTTAATAGGCCACTGCTGTAGCTTTTCATCGTAATTCAAAGACTTCAGATAATACAACTCTCTCTATTTTAACGTTATCTTCCAAATTCCCAACACCTCTTCCTTTTTCTTTTTAAGGTTTATTCTTTTATAAACTAGCACTCCTTAAAAAAAAGTATTACTCTTATACCAAAAGGGGAGTACTTTGAAATAACATAGCAGGATATATGTTTTAGAATAGAATAGAAAATGTTTGGTTTTGGAAGCTGCTCTCCTTTTTAAGTATTGTGATGTATGGTGTTTGCTGCATAACATATTAACATGTGATTATTTTTTTTCCAATTTCTACAAAAAAATTTAATGTAGAAATCTTTTTTAAAAACTATACGTACGTACGAATTTCTTGAAATTACTCTATGCATTCTATAAAATGACTAATTTGACAAAATAAATAGAGCTTGATGTCGACATATCTGCGAACATATAAATACATTTCGGCTAATAGAACCTTTCCGAACTCTTTCTTCGTTTAAGAATTAAAATGTTTTGTGCTAAAATAACAATTGTTAAATTTTTTTGAACACTTACTAAATTTTAAAGTACTTTTTTATATCTCTCTGTCACAATCCGATTTCTCAGGTCATGATGGCACCTACCATAACCCACCAGAAGGTAAGTCAACTCATAGTCCGGAATAACTAGTAACAGACTAATAAGAAAGGCAGAAACAAAACTAAATAACAATGAGAAAGAAGGCAAGAAGAAAGTAAATACATCCCAAAACCTGGTGAAGTCAGTCCAAGAGCATCTAATACAACAGGAGTACAAGGTGGAATACAGAATAAATATATACAAAGCCGTCTCTAAAATATTAAAATAGAGATCAGTCTAACAATAAGACAGAGAGAGCAGAAACAACTCCGAATGTCAGGATCTCACCCCAAGTCTCCGATCCATGGCTGCTCCGCACGATGCACACATTTAAAATGAGAGCTCTCACAATGATCTGCAAGCTGCAGAAGTGTAGTATGAGTACCAAACACGTGGTACTCAGTAGACATCGACCGACTGAGCTCCAAAGATAATGCACGTATAAATAACATGTAAAGCAGAAATATAAATAACATGCAACTATCTACAAAACTAAGCATAACATTACTAATGAAGCGATAAGAATAATCTATCATGAACTATCAATAATTCAGGACAAAGCGTGATACCATAAGTAACTAGCCAATACATAGTAGTAAAATGAGGAAAGAGATGTACCATATACAATAGTAGAGTGAAGAAATGTATATACGATGCATAATAATAGTAGGAAAGAAGAAAATGATATAAAAATCATGGCTAGGGAAGAGTATGTGCATGTGTGTGTATATATATATATCAACACTATACCGACAACCAAGCCCGAAGATACTACTCTGAGGGAACTAGTTTACATCACTGGGATCAGAAAGAATAAAGGATCTAACTCTAGCATAATTAGGGTCTCTAACTGAAATGTATAATCATAAGATAGCCTAACGATAATCAACTCTTACCGTAATAAAGAATAAGGGAACTCGAAAGCGTACTTACAACCTCGGGTACCAATCCGTAACCAATCCTGCCATGAACTATATAATAATAACCAAAATATAAAGTAACCATCTATCCCGGACAACCAATAACTAATCGGGTCTCCATAGGCCCGAAAGGCACAAACAAACACTCAGCAAATAACAACCATAACTTGTACCTATACAACCCCCCATAAGACCTATAGATACAGGTGTCAAACAATTATACTGGCGATAGACAATGCATATTAATGAATGAATGCAAAGATAATCCAGTACCATCAACCAATCAAGTACCATAACGTACCAAGTGTATATACCTCCTCCAGCTCAGTAGCTCGCAAAGACAGGACCTATGACAACTATCCTTCTCCGATACTGTGGCTCATCGGACGAAGGGGCCCATAGGGGACTCGAGATATCCATATATATTGCCTGATCCTGAATCAGGACTTTCAAGATCCATCATAACAAATCTACTCCGTCTAGTACCGGAGATATATATAAAATATAATAAGTTCTTGGACTTGAACCGAGGAAAAATAAGTATAACTCTGAAAATCCATTTCCCAAGATCGAATTCAGGACTAAAATGGTATAATCATGTAGAAAGGGTCGGAATCTCCCTCGATCGAAATGAGTAAATAGTGGTAAAAAATGGATCAATAATGGACCAGAATCAGCCTCGACCTAATTTTCAAAGTAGTATGTTTAGTTTAAACTATCATAATCCAATAATAAGGGTGGTACGACTTCCATTTTAAAAGAATTAATTTCAAAAGTGAAAAAGTGGAAATAAATTCCTTTTTAGAAAGTAGTAGTAAAATTAAGGTTTTAGTTGGAATCGTACCACTAAATAAGTGTAAATACACCTAAATGTATGCATGCCATCACCAGTATCCAAACAATACCACCGTAAGAGCCTAAGCGTCTATAAACTAAAACCATGTCCTTCCAAAGGATAGAATACTAACCTAATGTCCAATTGGTATCGTAACCACGACCTAGGGCTCAACAATACATGCATCAATAAGATATCAATACCATAAACCAGGATACTAAGCTACTAGAAGGATCTAATTCCAGGAATACCATCCAATTCACTAAGTAATGTGATAAGTCTTATACTAAGGATCTCTCCTGTCAATCTATAGCTAAACAAGTCCTTAATCTGATACAATAAGATCCTACCACTATAACGGGTATTCTAGACTAAGGTTCGGGTCACATTTCTCTTCTAAATCCCCTAAGCAGGTCAAGTCATGATATTACTAGGTATAAACCTATCCTATAATCCCTATTTAGTATGCAATCCATACAATACATAATCTGAAGTCTAACTCGATGCCGAACCACAGCCTCGAACCATCCACGAGCTGCTCATCTTTGCTCCACGATCTCAAAAATAACGTTGCGCTATTAAAATCATAATCTACATATAAATACGAGTAAAATGAGACCTATTGCAATATAAAAATCCGGGCCTAAAATCAGGTAAATAATGGGACCGTGGTGCCCGCTAACGAAATTCCAAATTGAATCTGTCATGAAGTCCCTCGAAGGACAAGGATTGCGTACTCAAAAGTTGAGCACGAATGGAGTCTTGATTGGAGCTCAAATCAGCCTCAAAAACTAATGGAAACGAAAGTGAAAATCAAGAAATAAACGAGGAATTAGGCCAAAAACTAACGGAGAATGACCATCCCAACGTTCTCTACTCACTCCCAATACCAATTTATCTATTCCCACGTGTTCTCGAGCTCAAACTACCATTAATAGTGATTTGGGGCTTAGAAAATGAGAGAAAATTGGGAGACATCAACATATAGGACAAAGGGTTACTCATCGCGATCACGAGGACCCCTGGCTGTGATCGCGACGTACATGAGAATTATTCATTACGAACGTGAGAAACATGTCGCGAACGCAAAGACTTAGCAATACGAACTATCTCGAACGCGACAGCAAGTGTCACGAACGCGAAGTAGAGGAGGAATCGGGTCGACTCGACCCTTCATCGCGAATGCGAGAGGGAAGGTACATGACCGCGACAGTCAGGAGTTTGACCCTTCGCGAACGCGACCTGAACCTAGCAAATGCGAAGAACAAAATAGGCCTGCACCAGATGCTGCACACCAGCAATTTTCCTAAGTCCCCACGGATTTCGATCGGGGGCTCGGTATTCATTCGGAACTCCAGGCGCATAAATGAACTATGATACCATACAAAATTCGATATTTTGGAATCAATGGAACCATCAAAATTTCCATTGGAGGTTGTTTCGATAAAATGTGGGCCCCACACCCATAGTTTTATTTTTACCAAAATTTATCCAATAGCCCAAAATAAATCCGTAAGCCTCAACACCCGAACCAAGAGTTCCCCTAGCCTAAAATCTATG
This sequence comes from Capsicum rhomboideum, assembly GCA_031232105.1. Taxonomy (NCBI): domain Eukaryota; kingdom Viridiplantae; phylum Streptophyta; class Magnoliopsida; order Solanales; family Solanaceae; genus Capsicum; species Capsicum rhomboideum. The sequence continues at coordinate 27,367,866 of CP124719.1, read as the reverse complement.
TTTCAAAACAGAAGGCGTTGTCGGAATTCTCATCCGAGATTGTCTACTAGAAGTTTTGGTTCGAGACCCATTTCTCAACTTCAACAACTCCAAAATAGGAAAATGAGCATAAAACTCAAACGAACTGCCCGAAAACCAAACCGACGATTTTGAAAAGTCATAAATGACCTGTAGCAGCTATGGGAAGGAACGAAATACCAAAAACTCATAAAACCGAGAAAATAACCTGGAGGCTCATTACACTCTCAAATCGAACTATATTAGGATTACTATTGATCAAATTTGAATTATCTTATAGTGACTTGTATGATTGTGTAAGGTGGGCCTATAATTTTCAAAAGGAAAAAGACAAAGGTAGAGAAAACAGCTACTACTCCAGTAGTGGTATTAAATTTGAATGCAACGACTAATGAGCAAGTATAATTATGACAGATAAGAGATAGCGAAAGATGCAATTTTTTGGATTGACCATGTCGTTGTCTACTAGTCATGGTTGTTTTTCAGCTTACTAGTTTAGGGTACGTGCTATGCACGTGTGTATTAAAACATAACAATTGATGTTAAAATAAATGCTATATCTATTTAAATGATATAAATAAATATTATATCTCAAATATCTTATTGTCTATTGTAAGAAAATATTAGGCTTTGATTATTCTACAATCAGTTAAAAGCTAATTTTGATTGCTCTATATAATTATACTTAATGTGGATTTACATATGAGAAGCAACAAGTGATCTTCTTTCAAGATTAAGTAGTAGTAGCTAAGTTCATACAAGCCGGTCAAGCATAGGCAAAATCACGAAGCTCATATATGTTTCTACAGGTGCTAAAGCAACACAAGTTACATTCATTAAAGTCTACCTCCTAGAAACACAGTTCATATCCATAAACAAAAGAGACGTCTCAAGCAGTTAAGACTCCAATTTAACGCAACATTGCATTAATTTCATCGCCATCCTCCATCCTCCATCTGCACCTCATCTGGAGTCTGCTATGCTCAAAAAATTCTTTTCAGGAGAGAAAGAGTAATAACTGAATCAATGGGAATCACTATACTATTAGTGTCATATAGCGTTGTCTTAAAATTTAAGTGCTACATATTATCGACATAAATAAAAAAATATGCGTAAAAACTATCAAATACTTGTTACAGGATTAAAGCTTGTGACAATCAAAAAAAGAATCACCATACATCGATTTAGGGGGTTATTGGTTAAGACAATAGTTAACATAAGATAATATTTTTAGTGTTATGAAAAAAAATCTATGTAAGCAATCTAAAAATAACATTTGAACATGCATATTGCCCTACTTTGCTTCATATCTACTTCCTGATCAATTGTCATAGTGTATAAATATTCAAAGAACCCAAGTAGCATTTTTCTATTGAGTTAGCACTTAGCAGTGACTATCATTCAATCCAATTCAAATTAAATATCTTGCATGAACAACAAACGTAATTTACAAAAAAGTGTATATAAAATTTATACTTCGGCATACCTCCAACACAAAAGTAACATAGTGGACTTTATGGACTTATCATCATCCGCTCATCCTTAACCTTCAAAACTTTCCTCCAAGATCTTTGCAAGATAGATCAAATATATGGTTATATCAATTGCTCAAATACACAATAAAATAATAAATATAAACACTAAAATTATCAATAGAATAAAATAATATCTACTGCAGGTTCGGAGAAGGCTTACAATAAATTACACAAAAGTTAAAATTAAAATTTCTCAAAATTCAATAGAAGTGAAATTAAACATGATATTGAACTTGTAATTTTAAAGCTAACCCAAGCCTTAAAACTTTGAAATTCTAGCAATTGGGCAGTATCCATGGGCTCCTGAGTTTTGATTTGTGTTTAATTATCCTCACGTTTTTCTTTACTTGTTTGCAATTGATTTGAAACTGGGTCAAAAAAAGTGATATTTAAAGTAGGAAAAGACAACAATTGTTCAGTTATGAAAATTTTCTACCTGATCTATGCAAAATGATTTATCAAACCACAAGATCGTGTTAATTCAATTCCCCCACTAACTAAAATAAGTTCTTTTTTAGAGCATAATGTCACGTCAAAATTAACAAAATAAACTATTCATATCATAAAACAAAGTCGAATAAAAAGTTCAAGCATCTAACCTTAAATATTTGAGTAAATTTTTCTAGTTGATGTCGTGCTCTCTTGCAATTTGCGTGATAGGCTTTTCAGCTACAACATGAGTCAAGAATTCAATTAGAAATTCAACATAATTGACAACATAAGAACATGTTTGGAAAAGAGAAGGCTTTAACAATTCGATTAATATCATTACTATTCTAAGTCATCAACACAAAATCAATCGTTAGAACTCGTACTTGATGATCTTCATAATGTTAAAATAATTTGCAATTTTGTTTTTCCGAGATTGATCGAACATGGAGTGGGTGTAATTTTGGTCAAGAAGGAACCTAAAAATATAGGTCAAAGCAACTTAAATATACAAAATTCTTTTTATAGTACGTGAATGTTGCCTTAAAAAACTGTTAGTAAAACCTAAACTTAATCCCCACCCCCTCCCACCCCCCCACTTCCTTCAACCCCCTATGTACGGCAATTCCTTTTTAAACTATGTTAAAAGCTAGTTAGTAAATAGTAGACAACTAACGTAATTATACTTGGTTCCTTTTAAAAATTTTTTTTTTTTTAGGGTTTACTATATATTTTAGGAGTCCTTAATTTTTAAGGATTTTAATTTAATTATATAATAATTTTAAAAAAAATAGTAAATGACTATTTTGTCTATTACAGTGGAAGGATAACAGTTCGAATCACTTTTCTAAGGGTCTTCACACTTTTAATATAGCACTAGTTTAACCCCACGTGCGTTGCACGTGTATATCAAACCATGTAGAATATAATGTTGGAAATTAATATCAATACTTCTAAAATAAAAAGTTTGAGTAAATAATTAAATATGAAAGATAAAATATACAATTCTACGAGGGATTAATACAAATTTTATGAGTACTGCAAATGTTTGCAAAATTTTTATGGCGTAAAAATATTTCTACAACGAACAATTCTTCGCTCGAATAAATAGGTGTTAGAAGCCTATTCCCATAGATATAAAGTCCTTGGGGAATGATGTAACTTGTTAAGTTTAAAAGTTGTAAAGTTTCATGAGATTATTATTTTGATCGCGTATTTAAATTGAATTGCATATTATAAAAATGTTGTTGTTTCAGAAATTTCACATAATAAATGATTGGGTGGTAAAAGATTCGCCTATCTAGTTTGAATAGAATAGGTGTCCGCACGATTGCATATTTGAGTCGTAACACTAAAATGACAAATTAAGAACAAAAGCCCATAATTTGTTGTGGTTCCTAACACAAAGATCAAAGGTATACAAATGAAACAACATAATTACATTAAGGTAATTACTTTACCAGTATTAGAATCGAAATTAAATTCTTCACTCTCATCGTTCTTCTACTCAACTTAAGAGAAAGCTATGCTTATCCAAGAACCAGTCTGCAAGTCCACAAAGCAAATTTTATAACTTGTCAGGTAAGATGAACAAATCAGAAACAGATAAGGAAGAGAATAAACCAAAATTTGCTGATAAAACATAGATGATAGAAGATAAATAAATAGCATATCCCAAAACAGACAATTAATTTACCTGCCTTTATTTGAAATACATGTATACACTCCAAACACATAAAAACACATCTCTCTCTATATATGACGGATAAACCCTATATCACATAAAGTGATAATGTTAAATTTTTTTGGCACTATGTGCAATGCACCCATTTCGTGTTCTTGTGGAGAAAGATATATAAGAACATTGAAGAATTGTGTGTTCTTTTATTTGGTTTATCTACGTAAGCATAAATATATGTCAAAATTTTAATTGGATTAAAGTACAAGAGTTGACCATCATCAAAGATTTGACTGTTTCAATAGATTCGCTAAAATTAGTTTATGATAAAAAATGAATATTAGTGCAAAATCTTTGCACAAAGTCGGGTACCAACTGGTTGTTCGTAGAACATAGAAGTCACAAAAATAAAATAATCAAATAGATAAATATATTAGGATTCAATATCTAATTGTTCTTCTTATCATAAATATTTTAGGACTCTTTATTTACGTACGGAGAAAGAAAATCTAAGACAGTGCAAGGTTATAAATAGGTGGATCCAAATTGTGCTGCATGCATATGCGTGGACAAATTTCGTGTTGTCAAGCTCATCTTTTTCATCTCCAACATAGTCCATATCAGTTGATCCTTCGGGACTCACAGGGAAATATATTGAGACAAGACTATTAGATGACGAAAAAATAGAGGGGAAAGTACATACATATCTTATAGGAGTAAATTATTTACAACAAAATGTCCTTTTACATAAAATATCCCCCTAACTAATTACATAAAATGCCCTCTTCCCTTATACCTTTAGTTATTTATCTTCATTTTAATTCTTTTCCTTTCTATTTCTCTATTTCTCTACTTCTTTTTTTCTTTTCTTTTTTGTTTTTTTTTCTCATTTCCTTTTTTCTTTTCTTTTTTTTCTTTTTATGGTTCTTTGTTCATTTTTTTTCGTAAAATTATTTTATTCTTTATTTTTCTTTTACACCATAATCTAATCCACACTTATTTTTTATTTCATATACTCTTTTTTTTCTTTGTACTCGTTTATTTCTTTATTCATTTATTTTTTTCTCTACTTCTTTTTTTTCTGCTTTTTTTTTTCTTTATTGGTTCTTTTTATTTTTGCGTTTTTATTTTTTATTTTTCAATTTCTTTATTTCTTGTTCCTTTTATTTTCTTTTTTTCTTTTTTTCGTTTATTTCTTTATTCTTTAGTTTTTTACTCTACTTCTTCTTTTTTGCTGCTTTTATTTTTCTCTTCTTTTTTTTTATTTTTATTTTCTCTTTATTTTTCAATTTCTTTAGTTTTTGTTCTTTTTCTTTTCTTTTTTTTCATTTATTTTTTTATTCTTTATTTTTTTCTCCTTTTTCATTCATTTTTTTCTCAAATCATAATATTCTTTATTTTTTAACCACAAACTACTTTGATATTTTTGGTCCTTTTTTATTTTTGTTTTTTTTAATTTATTTCTTTTCTTTTGTAATTTTATTTGATTCTCTTTTCTTTTTATTTTTGTTTTTTCATTTGCTTCAGTCTGTAATGATATCATCACAATATATCTATTTACTATCATGATATCACTGATGTCTGTTTCAATCCTTCAATCAGACCTCCATGATACCATCACAGTATATATATACTGACATGGTAGTATTGGGTTTGCTTCAGTCCGTAATGATACTATCACAGTATATCTATATACCATCTTGGTATCATTGATGTATGCCTCATCATTCAGTAAGACCTCCATGATACCATCACAATATATGTATATATTGTCATGGTATCATTGATCTCTGCTTCAATCCTTCAATCAGATCTCTGTGATACCATCACAATATACATACACTGGCATGGTATCACTGAGTTTTCTTCAGTCCGTAATGATACCATCACAGTATATCTATATACCTTCATGGTATCATTGATGTAGGCTTCATCATTTTGTGAGAACTCTATGATACTATCACAGTATATCTATATATTGTCATGGTATCATTGATGTCTGCTTTAATCCTTCAGTTAGACCTCCATGATACCATCACAGTATCTATATAATGACATAGTATCATTAGATTTGCTTCAGTCCGTAATGATACCATCACAGTATATCTATATATTGTCATGATATCATTGATGTCTGCTTCAATCCTTCAATCAGATCTCTGTGATACCATCACAGTATACATACACTAACATGGTATCACTGAGTTTTCTTCCGTCCGTAATGATACCATCACAGTATATCTATATACCTTCATGGGATCATTGATGTAGGCTTCATCATTTTGTGAGACCTCTCTGATACCATCACAGTATATCTATATATTGTCATGGTATCATTGATATCTGCTTTAATCCTTCAGTCAGACCTCCATGATATATCACAGTATATATATACTGATATGGTATCATTGGGTTTGCTTCAGTCCATAATGAAACTATCACAGTATATCTATATATTGTCATGATATCATTGATGTCTGCTTCAATTCTTCAATCAGACCTCCATAATACTATTACAATATATATATACTGACATAGTATCTGTGAGTTTTCTTTAGTTCATAATGATACCATCACATTATATCTATATACCGTCATGGTATCATTGATGTATGCTGCTTCATCATTTAGTGAGACCTTCATGATACCATCACAGTATATATATATATATACTGACATGGTATCATTGATGTCTGCTTCAATCCTTCAATCAGATCTCTATGATACCATCACAGTAAACATACACTAACATGGTATCACTGAGTTTTATTCAGTCTGTAATGATACCATCACAGTATATCTATATACTTCTATGGTATCATTGATGTATGCTTCATCATTTGGTGAGACCTCTATGATATCATCACATTATATCTATTTATTGTAATGGTATCATTGATGTCTGCTTTAATCCGTCAGTCAGACCTTCATGATACCATCACAGTATCTATATACTGACATGGTATCATTGGGTTTGCTTCAGTCCGTAATGATACTATCACAGTATAAATATATTGTCATGATATCATTGATGTCTGCTTCAATCCTTCAATCAGACCTCCATGATACTATTACAGTATATATATACTGACATGGTATCTGTTGGTTTTCTTTAGTCCGTAATGATATCATCACAGTGTATCTATATACCTTCATGGTATCATTGATGTATGCTTCATCATTCAGTGAGACCTCCATGAAACCATCACAATATATATATATATACTGACATGGTATCATTCGGTTTGCTTCAGTCCGTAATGATACCATCATAGTATATCTATATACTGACATGGTATCATCGATGTCCGCTTCGATTATTCAGTCATACCTCCATGATACCATTACAGTATATATATACTGATATAGTATCATTGGGTTTGCTCCAGTCCGTAATGATACCATCACAATATATCTATATATTGTCATAGTATCATTGAGTTCTATTTTTATTAGTCTAAAAAATAGCTAGATAATATCTTTATCTATATATTTTAATAAAAATGAGATGAATATTAATTAAATAAAAATACATATTTCTATTAATTTAAATTTTAATAAATAAACTAGTAAATTTATTATTTATATATTTTTAGTTACTTCTTTTGCTAGACTAAGTTATTTATTATTTTCAAAATATTTAGCTACATATTTATTTTTATATTTTTAAAAAAAAGACAACAAGAAAAGGAAAATACTAAAATATTTTATATCAGTTTTAACAAGTTTTACTTGTACATAAAATATAAAAAATAGAGTCATATCTTAGATATAAATTTTATTTGTATTTGTAAAGGAAAAAATTATATATAAAAATATGTTTCTTTTAACTTATATTGTAATAAATAAACTAGTGATTTTAGTCAAATTATTTTAATTACTTTTTATTATAATCTAAATTTTTATATTTATATTTTATTTTAATTTTCTCTAGACAAAATACAAAATAAAAAGAATAAGAAAGAGACAAAATAGAAATTAAAAAAAAACTACTTATGCACATAGTAGACTCACCATCATCTTTTGTAGATTGAATGATAAAGGAACATGTCACGTGGATTTAAGTAAAGTACAAAACTGTAAAGGAAAAGACAAGAGCATTTAATGAAGGTAAAATTAAAAAATTAAGATAAAATAAAAAAGTAGTTAACAAGAGAAAATTTTAAAAAATAAGTTTGTGAACTTTAATATTTTCTTATTTATTTTTTATTATAATTTAGTTATTTAATTTTAATTTTTATTAATATGTAATTCATTTTTAAATTTTTTGTATTTTATTTTTAAAAAAAATATAGAAAGAGACAAAAATGTAAAAGAAGATAAACCAAAAAAAAAAAAGTAAAACGAATTAGGACAAAAAATGTTCCAAAAAGAAAATAAAATAAAATGAAAAGAAAGAAACAATTTAAGAAAGAAAAAAAGGTTACCTTAATTCTTAGTCAACAACCGCAATATTTAACTGAAACAGCAAAATGAGGCGTCGAAATAATAAGAAAAAGATGGCTGAAGGTAAATCTAAAATTTTGGGTATCACGGGTAAATAATTAGGGCCGACGGGGTATTCTTAGAAATTAGTATGGGAGGGGGCAAATCTGAGTAATTAGTTTGCTTTTGGGGGTGTTTTGCGTACTTTTCCCAAAAATAAAATAGCATGACTTTTGTAGTAGCAATATCGACCCTTTTATTATAGGAAAAGTATCGATTCTTTCCTTTTTTTTTTGTTAGGAGATGTGGCTAATAGTCGCAAAAATTTAACCTTTTTTCGTTAGGAGAAGTGGCCAAAATTTTTGGGGCAATTTTTTTGACGTGTTTTTTGCCATTAATGGCTAAAATTTGACCCATTTTTGTTAGGAGAAGGACGTGTTTCTTGCCATTAGTGGCAAAAATTTTACCTTTTTTTGTTAGGAGAATTGGCCAAATTTTTTTGGGAAATTTTTTTTGGACGTGTTTCTTATGGATGAAAATCTATTTTTTAAATAGAAAAGGGTTTCTTGCCATTAAATTTTTGGAAGCATATTTAAAATTTAATAAACATATTATAGGCAATATTCAATGGGGAAAAGTGAAAATATCGATTTTGTCTAAAGTGGAAGTTTTTAATAAAGGGCAAAAAGTTTAAACAACATTTATAAGGGCTTTCACACTTTTAATATATTGTAGATGTAGATTGTAGATTGTAGATTGTAGATGTAGATGTAGATGTAGATGTAGATGTAGATGGATAGATAAGCCAAGATTTTGAGATATGAGAAAATAATGATTTTAATCCCTAAAAGTGAAAAGACGATTTTGTCTAAAGTGAAGTTTTTTAATGAAGACAAAAAATTCAAACAACATTTATAAGGGCTTTCACACTTTTCATATATTGTAGATGTAGATGTAGATAGATAGATAAGCCAAGATTTTGAGATATGAGAAAATAATGATTTTAATCCCTAAAAGTGAAAAGACGATTTTGTCTAAAGTGGAGTTTTTTAATGAAGACAAAAAATTCAAACAACATTTATAAGGGCTTTCACACTTTTCATATATTGTAGATGTAGATGTAGATAGATAAGCCAAGATTTTGAGATATGAGAAAATAATGATTTTAATCCCTGTGTTATAGGTTTATTTCAATTTTGGTCCCTGTATAATTCGACTAAGCACCATTAACCTTCAATTAATATAAACGTGTAATTTTGACCCTTCACACTAAAGGAAGTTAAAAAACTAACGGAATCGATCATTAATTTTAAAAATATAGAAAATTAAAAAGAATCAAAAGTGAAAATTAGTTTGTTAAGAAGGTCAATCTCCACTGACAAGAACGATGATGAAGATAAGACGGAAGTTGGTGAAGGAACATTTTTATTTCGAAATTCTGAAGAACTTAGAGCCAAATTACCTATTAAGCATGCATTTTCCCTTGGATGTATTTTTATTTTCATTTTCTCCTTTCTTATTTATTTTAAATTAATGATTCTGTTAATTTTTTAACTTTCATTAGTTTGAGGGATCAAAATCACACATTTATATAAATTGAAGGTTAATTATGCTTAGTCAAATTATACAGGGACCAAACTGGAATAAGCTTATAACACAGGAACCAAAGTCATCATTTTCCCTTTTATTTTTTTCTATTTGATTTTACATATTACTAATAAGAATAATACTATTGTTATAAATTAGTAATGATTAAAAATGGCTGATTCTAACTAAAAATGTTTGAATATAATACAAAGAATGTTTTAAACATCATTAAAAAAAATATTGCACCCATGGTCCTGCGGTTAGTGAAGTGTTTGGGGTGAGTGTTCGGTACTTTGAAATTTTAGTTTCGATAATTGAACTTAGATATCAAATACCAAACTTCCAAAGTTCAGTGTGGTACAATAAATTTCGATTCGGTTGGATGATTCGATTTTCTGTAATTTATGTCCATTCCTATTAAAGTGTGTTGAAAATCATGAGGTTTTATGTTCAATTTCAAAACCAAAAACTTTAGGTAACTTCTTCTTATTTGTCCAAATTTTGGTGATAGAGTTACCCGGTACTTATGTTAGTCTAAGATAACAAGAAGAATATAAATACTTACTTGCATCGGGTATTTTCAACACATCAAAGCAAGTTAGGTGATAATGATAGTCCCACACTTTGAACATTTTTGTTTGAAGTTTGGCTTGACATCCCAAACAATTGTCTTAAATTTGACTTTGGCGTTTCATTCATGGTATTTCCAATAAGAGAAGTTTGATTTTGGCTAGGCGTTTCACTCGTGGTATCTTCAATGAGTTAAGTTTGACTTTGGCTTGACATTTTCCTCATGGTACCTTTAACGAGTGAAGTTTGCCTTTGGTTTTGGCATTTTAGTCAGGCTACTTTCATTTTATTTTACTCATAGGTACGTACCTCAATCTAATTTATTCCTTTTAATTCTGAAATTAAGCCAAAAATAGATAAAAATTTACAGAAATTTTACAATATAATAATTCATAATCTCTGTTAACCAACACCGAGCAAAGCTTTTGAAGCAGGAAATTAAAAGAAGAAAAGCGGAGAAAAAGCAATTTTATCTTCATCTAAATAGGGTACCAATTAAACTTTCTAAACGAAATTCCCATGAAATTTTTATAGCAATGAGCTTGATAACAACTTGATGACATGAGCAAATTAAACAAGAGATTTGGGATTTTTCAAGCAAAGATATGAGAGGCCAAGATGTTTGGGGTATGAATACTGCCCAAATTATTCTTGGGCTCACTTCACAAAACCCAAATATCAATTACAAATGCTCGACTAAGGGAGGGGAGAAATACAATTAAACTCTTCCTTCAGTTCCTTATTCTAAGTTCTAATAGCTGGCTTTACTTTAATTTTCAATACAAATATCTTTCATAAGCCAAAAATAATTAAACTAATTTTATCGTCACCGAAATCAAAATCGTCCTAGTTACTGAATTTATGATTAAATATTTATATATATCTAATGAATTTCATAATACAAATGCATAATCTAAACAAAAGTTCTTGAGTTCATCCGAAACTGTAACTAATACTCTCCCCTGCCCCTAGTTGCCTCAAAGGAGGGTCAAGATTCCCTTCATTTATTGATGTGTGACATTCCATTTCATTCATCCCATCCCCCCAAGCCTCAGATTCAGACAATATTTATCCTGGGTTCTCTATTGTCTAGTCTGGAGCGTGACATTCATGGGCCGAGGGTATTTCCATCCCGCAAGTCGCGACTGTCTGGTTTACTTGGGGGCCACATCAAATCCGTCTCTAATATCATGTAAAATTAGATCTTGAATTTAACTCATTCCAAAAACCAATGGAAAGGGAGGAGAAATGCCCAAGTTTTATGCTAACAGGTCACCCACTCATCTATGAAAACCAGTGAGAATGAATCAATTATTGAATTTCAAGCCACAATGTGAATGAATATTCTTTTTTCTTAAAAGTCGAACGACAAATTTTTTTTGACATAATTTCTGAACATTCTCATCTAGAAAATATTTTGACATAGATTAGTACTTTAGTAGAATGAATGAAAACGTTTCACGGTTTCAGTTGCTTCTTTTGGTTTTCACAACCGCGGGTACCCTATATTCATATTGATGTCAGACTAAATTTGAATTTGCGTCAAAAATTTCGTTCCTCAGTCTCTAGCTACTTTATGGGATTATACTGAGTCCATTGTTGTTATTGTTATTGCGTCGAAAATTTCACTATTGGAGGTAAAACACTCCTTAATAAAAGTAACTTCACATACCCGACGTTCAAACCTGAAACCTCTAATTAAATATGAAAAAGTACTCAACACTTCACGACAACTCTTATTGATACTTTCATTTGCTATGGTATCAAAGAGTGCTCATAATTTTACTTCTCTTATAAACCCTTTTTACCTTTAAGAAGGGTGAAAAAATGAGAACTAGTTTAAATTGCTTGTAAGCTGAAACTTTCACCTGAAAGGAATTATTAGAAAACCCAATTACGATTTATGATTTGACCAATTGAAATTAATAGGCTTCTTGCAAAAGATTATTTTTCTATTTCCAAAAATACTGCAGAAATTATTTGGTTGGGGTCCCTATCCAGGACGGAGCTAGCATGGAATATATGGATTTAGTTAAACTCAATAATTTTGTTTCAACTCTTGCATATTTAATTTATTGAGAATCCATCGAATATGTAAATAAATATAAGTTTCAAAAATTGTAATTTTAAAATTCAGAACCCATAAAATTTGATAAAATCCCAAATCCATCCCTAACTAATCTCAAGGAATAAGTTGCCATGAGGTTTTCTTTTTCTTGTTTCTTCTATAAAGCACATTATATTTATCTATGATTCTATTCTTGATTTCATTTCTTTTTTTTTGTTAATTCCTTCTCTTTCGTCTGTCTTGTTCTTGAGGGAGTCTGGTGGAATATGCAGATAATTATTAGAGTAAATAATTTAGTAAATAATTTAGTATATATTTATTTAAATAGAAACCTTTTAGGACGCTACTTAAAATGATCAATAATGGACTTCCAACCAAGACAATCACTTACACAATTTGAGTGCTCGATTCATAAAAACTTCAATAACTTATTCGCACATGTTTTTTATACTAAGCCATATTAAATTTATTATTGAATGATATATTGACGGGAAATGTATAATTAATATTAATTATCGTTTAGTGATAATAATAATAATAATATATATAACGACACATGTTATAGATTGGATCTGTATAAGAATCAAGATCAAATAAACTTTTTCCACTCAACTAGTGTGAGTTCTTATGCTTAAGTTCGTTTAAAATAAGGGTTTTATCTGATTGTACCAAACATATGCTTGATATACATTTCCTAGCTAGGATTTGATTTTAGGTCTGATCACTGAATTCTATTTAATATAATAATAAAAGTATAAAATTACTATTTTTTATCACTTTAAAGGAACAAAACTTTTCCCAGTGTAATCAGGTTAACCTTTTGTTTATTCACTTATTAATGCTTGCTTCTCCTATGGAAACATAGGTACTTTTTTTAAAAATTATGAATACATCGGTACAATATGTAATTGACAAGAAAAACAAAGCAAGAAACTAAAATACAAAACCAGCTCTTTTGTATCTAACATTCTCAAAGCGGCTACGGCGGAAAATGCAATTTTTTTTCGAAAGGGAATCCTCAATTATTATAAGAAAAAAAGAGTTGTCATATATATATCTCGTGGCAAAGTGTAATTTCATGAGTGAAATTTGGAGAGAATGATAAGTATGCCGATCTTATTTGTAGATGTCCTCATTCAAGATGCATGTGATCAATAAAGTTTAAGCAAGTTTCATTTCTATCGTTGGACCAACAACCTACTTTGTTAGTGGGTTTTCAATAAATGTATACTTTTAATATATTTAACAGATTTTTAAATATTTATCATTTAACACAATGGATCAATACAAAAAAAAAATAACCGAGAAGCCTAAGCTAGCAATAAAATCAACATAAAAATTATTGAGTTTTCCAGAACCCCACCTGATTATTATCTAAATCCGCCCCTGCCCATTAGAGACGGTTACTGATAGCCCTCGCTCAAAGAAATGATAAATAGCTCGTGGCATGTAGTGTTATTGGAGACAAAAACAGCCAAAATGTGAAATCTATGACTTCATCAAATAGTACATATATAATATGAAAGCAAGAGCATGTGATATGGAATCCTCCTCGATGGTTCCACCATCTCAAAGATGATGACCGTTTTTTTAAGGAAAAAGAATCAAATTTTTCCATCTATTTTAGAAAATTGACTAAATATATCTTTTATCATATTTTAGGATCAAATTTATCCTTCATATTATATTTTGGGGCTAAATTTATCCCTCTATTTTGAAAATTTGGCTAAATATACCCTTCGTCATATTTTAGGGTCAAATTTATCCTCAATGACATACTTTGAAGTCAAATTTACCCCTTTACTTTGAAAAATTTCCAAAGTATGGGCACTAGCTTTCTAACTTTGACAATTTTTTTGTTTCTCTTTTTTTTTTTTTAAGACTTCTGGCAACAGCTAGCCAATTAGTTGACACTGATTTTGGACTCATCTAATCCAATAATTTCACATTCGAAAAACGTATTAGTAATTTCTTTCCAACTTTATCTGGTTAGTGTTCTCCACTAATTAAACAAATAAAAAGTAATAGTAAAATTTGGGTAAGTGGTGGGGACTTTTATTTATCTCCTTCATTTTCAAGTGAGTGTTCTACACAAGCTAAAAAAAGTTGCCTCTCCATTAATCCGTGAAAAGCATTTAATTTCACTCTACCTACATATTATAATTCCAATCGTCTCTCTATGAAAGTCATTATTTTACGTTATAATCGACCAAAAAAAAAAACTTTGGATTAGAGGTGAAAGTTATAATAGATATAAGTTGTTTTCTTATTTGTTTTTCAAAATTAGCAACGAGTAACTCGAGGAAAGTGGCGGAGTTAGCGATCTTCTAGCTAAATAAGCAAAAAAAAAAAAAGTAATACTGATACTCTTGTGTTTTAGCGAGTTCTCCTTTATTTGCTTTAATTTAATTATAAGCAAATAGATTAGAAATTTCATTTATAAGACAAGTTGGGGATAGTGCACGTGTAACCATCTCTAATGTATACGAGTTCTTGTGCACTAAGTAAATTTTAATGATGCGAAGAGTTATATTTTGAAATTTTATGTAATACTATTTAACTGAACACGAATTTAATAAAAAAAAAATTATGTGGGAATTGACCTGTCAGATGAGAGTTGACATAATAGATCGAACATAACTCTAGCCTACAACTACAAGAGATTACAAAATCACATATTCCAAACATAGTCAAATATCGAGGGTGATATGGGTCCCTAATTAAGATGTGTACAAAAATAACAAAACAGTAGTTCATATTACTACTCCAAAACTTGCAAACATAACTAGAGGGCTATTATTAGCTATATCACATGCAGAATAGTGATATTATCTAGCTACTTAGTATTCTTTAGAATATGTAGGCAAATAATTTTCAATAATTCAGATATTCTCTTTCTTACGTCTATTCTTCTTTATTATTATTTCCCATTAAATTAAGAGGAAAGAAAATAATGATCAGACGGTATGGGGAGAACAATTTCTGGTAAATGGACGAGTGATGACAGTGATGTGTGGCAAGAATAAGCTGTCAAAGCAGCCCAATAATGATAGCATTGAATTATACCTTTGGGATAAGACAGGTAAGGGCAATGCAGTTCGGCAAGGATTTAGAATTGATATTGTTAGGATTTTTGTCTTAATTTTCTTATTAAATTTGAGTTTTATTTTTTTAAAAAGAAAATAAAAATAATATCATAATTATTTTTATTTTTCATAAAAGAAAAATATAAAATTCTTTCATATTTGACTAACCTATTTCTTGAAAGAAATAATTTGAACCTCTATAAATAGAAGACACCCTTTCTCATATCACAACACAAAAGCATCCACAATGTAGTCTCTAAAGAGTCTTGTTTAGGGAGAGATTTTTCTCCTATTAGATTATATGTTTTTTGAATTAGTTTTTTATATGTAAACCAATTGGTCAAATCATATCAATAATATGCTTTTTTAATATGTTTTTCTTTTCATCTGAATTATCGCCTCTATAGTTTGCAAATTTTAAGCTTCCGCATGACGCCCTACCAATTTCGAACACAATAAGTGGTATCAAAGTTTATGGTTCAAAGGTCCGATGGTTCTGATTGAGGACATGTTGAGATCAAAGTTGCAACCAACTTGACGATAATGAAGATTTTTGTCAAAAAAAAAAAAGTCAAAAAAACTACATGTGGAACAATTATCAATCATATTTTCAACAATTTTGCTGCTACATTATTAAAAATAAAACTCACTTTTAACCCTGCAAAAGGGCTCCAATATTTTTAATCCGAAAGGGCTCATATATTTTTAACCCAAAAAAGCTCCATTTTTAAACATGCTAAGCAACAGTGATATATGAAGATTGTGTGAAGAAGGAAGATCAAGATTATTTTGTCAAGAAAATCAAGCCAAAAAAGGGGAGATTTGTTAGGGTTTTTGCCCTGATTTTCTTACCAAATTTGAGTTTTATTTTTTTTTAAAAGGAAAATAAAAGTAATACCATAATTACTTTTACTTTTCCTAAAAGGAAAATATAAAACTCTTCCATATTTGGCTAACCTCTTTCTTGGAGGAAAGGATTTGAACCTCTATAAATAGAAGACCCCCCTTCTCATATCAAAACACAATAGAATTCACAATGTAGTCCTTAAAGAGTCTTGTTTAGAGGGAGATTTTCTCTCAAATAATTTTTATGTTTTTTTGAATTAGTTTTAATATGTAGGACAATTGGCCAAACCATATTCAATAATATGTTTTAGTTTAATTTTCTTTGTCATCTTATTTATCGCATCTATGGTTTGCAACTATATGCTTCCGCATGATGCCCTACCGATTTTAAACCCAACAGATATCGTCATGTCACGATCCAAAACTGGGATCGTGATGACACCTATTACTTTTACTGCGACAGATAAGCATAAACCCAACCCAAAATATGAACTCAACAGTTATGAAGCGGAAGAAAATAAAGCTACAAGAAAACCCAAAAATCTCAACATAGATAGATAGGAATATACAGTCAAAACAACGATAACCCAGGTTTGGTGGACACAAGTACAACCCTCTAAATACAGAGTATAACAAAAAAGTTTCAAGTGTCTCAAAATGCGAAAAAAAGGATAAAGATAAGATAGAGGAGATTTCAGTAGTCTCTGAGATCAGCAACAGCTACCTCGAATCTCCTGGAATGCTAACACTCGAAATCACAAACAATGTCAGGGGACCACCGGCTCGGTACGTGCATGTAAGGTGCAGAAAATAAAAGCAACGACGAGTACATAACCACTTGTACTCAGTAGCATCGTCAACCGACCCTAATTCAAAGCGGTGGCAAGAACACCGACACCAACCATCCAATACAACCAAAAACCTGCACTCAGAAAGCCACCATAATCTAACTGGATAAATAGGCCATAACAGTCATATAGATATCACATCATAGTTAAAGCGAACCTCGAACCAGTAAAATTAGATGACAAATACTCAGGTCCTCAGCCAATAACACAAAATCAACAAATACACTGTATTCTACCTAAATCATAAAGGAATGTATGTAATGCAATGCATACGCTATGTATACACCCACCGAGCATATCGCTTCCAGGTCGGGACTCATGGGGGACTCGCAAGATCCATATACTGTGCGACACGCACTCCAATCCTGGTAATATATATATATATATATATATATATATATGAGTGTGTGTGTGTGTGTGTGTGTGTGTGTGCGTGCATGTGGAGGTTTGTGGAGGTGTGCAACTCCGAACCCAAGTCAACAATATAATTAACCAAAGCATTTCATATCACATGAAAAATCAGATATCAACTCAACACTGGCTCGACTTATCAAATGGGAGTATAATTCATCAATTAGCATGTTCAACAACTCATTGTACCCTAAAAAGGATCACTAAGCCCCAATTGATCATCACTTACTTCTAGACACTGTTCAAGTCTTCAATTAAATGCTAAACATTAACTATAATCAATAAGTCATTCTTTCCACACAATCATCATATCCGTACTCACAATTAGAGGAAACAATATAGAAAAGTCATTTTATTAAATTTTAACCCTTCATTTAACAATGGTACCCGTATAGGTGCTCGCCACACCAACTATACCGGGCACCCATTTCCCATTACTCTCGTTACAAGTAATTAGCACACAAATAATTTTAAAAAGAGTCTAAAAAAGTCTCAACTTGCCTTACTAAAGTCTGAAGAATCAAACCAAACCTTTGCCCTTTCGAATTGCCTCCGAACGAGCCCAATCTATTCAAATATGAGTTCTATGAAAGAAAATGAAGCTAATGATACACCTATTACCGCACCTCGAATCTGGGTTCAAAAGGTCAACCCAATTATTAACCATGGGCCCACAAGGACAAAACACAAATTTTAAATCTGAAATCTCATCAAAAACTGAATTGAAATCGGTTTTAAAATCACTATTATACCAAATTTTAACTTTATCGGGGAAAACCCCAAACTTTAAGTTGAAAAGCTTAGATTTGAAGCTAAAATCATGTAAATAATTATTGGATTTGTGTAAAAATAGCGTAGAAATCTTACCCATAAGTTGATGAACTTGAATATGAGGTTTGATTGAAGATGGGGTAAGACTTGATCTTAAATTTCAAATACTTAACCTTGATTAGGCCGACAAACCGAGGTAAAATAGTGAGATAAAATAAATCTAATATTTGGAAACTTACCACTTTCCAAGATGAAGAAAACACACTAAAAATCATCCAAAACGGAGCTCTAGAGGTCCAACAATTGTGAAAAGAAGTGGCAAAATGAAAGAGACAAATCTAATTAAAAGACACTACCCAATCAGCACTATCGCGCTAGGCCAGCGCTGACAGTGCTAGCTCTAGGCCAACGCCAACAACACAGGGACATCACTAATGGCACCAGTATGATCGCGCTCCAACAGTGCAAAGGCGCTCACACCAGACACCATCAAAACCAACTAATTTCAAAACTTGTTTTCAACACCCGAAGCTCATCTGAAAACCTATAGGTTTCAACACAAGCCAACTATACTACTAGGCTAAATTTGACATTTCAAACTTAATGATGCAGTTAGAATTTTCAACGGAGGTTGTTATTATCAAATGTTGAGCAGAGTCAATTATAGGTCATAACTGTCTAAATGCTTAAAATCATATCAAAAGCCCCGGAACCCAAACCAACCATGCTACTAACCCAAATTTGACGTTCCAAAGCTGATAGAACTGACGAAATTCCCATACGGCGATTAGATCTCCAAATGTTGATCAAAGTCAACCGTTCTAATTTTAAATCCTTCCAAAATAAAAAAATTATTTAATTCACAACCAAACACCTCTGAAACTGCACCACCCACTCCCGCAGAAACATACCCACAAGGAGGGGTAAAATAGTCAAATACGCAAAATTCCAAAAATTAAAGTAGGAGTTGCTATATCATCCACCACTAAAGCACACGTTCATCCTCAAATATAGAGATAAAGAAGGTATTTGGAGTCTTGAAAAGCTGAGGATATCTACTCCACACATCGGGCTCTATCTCCCTTGAAGCCTCCTTGACTGGGTGATGCTTGCATTGAACCTATACCAAATAAATACTTTTGGACCTCAACGTTCTCGTATGCCTATCAAAAATAGCCACAGGTTCCTCTTCAAAGGACAGACTCTGATCCAAATCCACCGAGTTCCATTGTATCACATGCGAACCATCAGAATATACTTCTTTAATATCGAGACATAAAAATGGGATGCACTACTAAAAGACTAGGAGGTAAAGCCAACTGATAGGTCACCTCCTCAACTCTCCAAAGAATCTCAAAAGGGCTAATAAAACCTCGAAATAAGCTTACCCCTCTTCCCAAATCTCATCACACCCTTCATGGATAACACCTTAAGCAACACCCACTCACCCTCTATAAACTCTAAGTCTCGAACTCTTCTATTAACATAAATCTTTTAGCTACTCTAAGCCACCAAGGGTCGATCCTGAATCAATCTCACCTCTCCATAAAGTCCTTTAACAAATCTGTACCCCAAGGAATAATCTCAAATGAATCAAACCATCTGACCGGAGACCTACACCTTCTCATATACAACGCCTTAAACGGTGCCATCTGAATGCTGGAATGGTAGCTATTATTGTAGGAGATTCTGCTAAGGGAAACAACTGATCCCAATGACCACCGAAATCCAAAACACACGCTTGAAGAATGTCCTCCAACACATGAATAGTACGCTCTGACTGACCATCAATCCGAGGGTGAAAAACTGTACTCATCTCCAACTGAGTACCCAACTCTCGCTTTATGGAACTCCAAAAATTTGAAGTGAACTAAGTATCTTTGTTTGAAATAATGGAAATAGAGATGCCATGAAGTCGAACTATCTCCCAAATGTAGATCTTTGCTAACTTCTACTCGTTGTGTTTCACCTTCACTGGAATGAAATGAGCTGATTTGATCAATCTATCAACAATCACCCAAATGGAGTCAAACTTTCCCAAAGTCTAGGGAAACCCAACATTGAAAACCATAGTAATATGCTCCCACTTCCACTCTGGTATCGTCAACCTCTAAATCAAAAACCCCAGTCTCTGGTGCTCATACTTCAACTACTGACAATTCAAACACTTGGCCACGAACTAAACATTATCCCTCTTCATCTTACACTACTAATAGTACCTCTTTAAATCATGATACATCTTCTCTGCACTCGGATAAATAGAATACCTCAAAGAGTGAGCCTCCTCCATGATCAACCTGGTTAAGTCACCCACTCGAGGAACACAAATCTAACCCTTAATCCGTATAACACCTTCCAAATCAAGGACCACTTCCTTAGCTCTGCCTCTCAACACCTTATCTTGGATAATACATACCTTCTTATCCTCAAACTGCTTATCTCAAATCTGCGTCATCAATAAGGATCGCACCTCAACACAAGCTAGAACCTAACCCGTCTTAGAGATATCAAGTTGCATAAAGATATTAGCCAACCGCTCAACATCCATGGCTAAAGGTCTCTCCTTAACCACTAACATAGAAACACTACCCATACTTGCCGCTTTTCTACTCAAGGCATCTGATACCCCGTTTGCCTTGACGGGGTGGTAGAGAATGGTCATGTCATAATCTTTAGCAACTCTAACCACCGAGAGTGTCTCAAATTTAGATCCCTCTGCCCAAAAGATGTATTGAAGGCTGTGATGATCAGTAAACACCTCACAATGAACTCCATAAAGGTAATGTGGCCACAACTTCAACACAAATATAACCGGCCCCAACTCTAAGTCATGGATAGGATAATTCTTCTTATGGATCTTCAACTGCATCGAATCAAAAGCTACCACCTTCCCTATTTGCATCAACACACTACCAAGGCCAATCCTGGAAGCATCCTAATAAACTGTAAAACCCTCACCATCCTCAGTCAAAGTCAGAATAGCCATCGAAGTCAACAAAGTTTTGATCTTTTAAAAGATCTCTTCATACTCCTCAGACCATAAAAAAATGACATTTTTCTGAATCAATCTAGTCAAAACAGCTGCAATAGAAAAGAAACCTTACACAAATAATCTGTAATACCTGGGCAAACTAACGAAGCTACAAATCTCTATAGTGAAGTAGGCCAAGACCGATTCTAAACCGCCTAAAACTTGGCAGGATCGACCATAATACTATCCTTAGATACCACGTGCCCTAAAAATGTTTAAATTCTAATAAAAACAAATGCACTTAATGGGTTGAAGTCTGAACCATTCAGATTCAAACCTTCATTAAGTGCAAACAAATGAGGCCTTACTTATGATATGCGGCACTGAGATGTGGGTCTCCAGAGTCTTTTCCTTTATTACATCTTTAAAAAATATAATGAATATTGATATTCGTTTCTTAAATAAATAAGGTTGTATTAAAAGAGACGAACATATTTTTCTTCACACCAAATACACCTTAGAAGGAGAAAAAGAAGAGAAAAAATATTTTGTAATTTAGAAGTATTTATTTCTTTTACATAATAAGACGTAGCAGATAACATAGATATGCTTTTATTAGCTGGTTTACCCATTTTTTTTTTAATCTACATCACATATTGGTTGGGTTGAATATTTTATCCATTTTCACCCAATTCATTTTTGACCCGCCCATATCCAATTCGATCACCCGTTTGCAACTCTATTCGAACCCATAAACCTCAAATCCTGGCTCCGCCTCTGTTAGGGTCTGGAGTAGAATCCCAGTTTGGGATTGGGTGGTGAGGTTGGAAAAGAGTTTTGAAAAATGTTTTCTTTACTTTATGTAGGGAAGTCATTTTTCTTAAACTGAAGGAAAATAAGTTTATCTAAAAAATATTATTTAAAATATTTAAACCAATCAAAGGTGAGAAAATTGAAAAATCTTCATACCAAACAAACCCCAAATCTAGCGTGCAAAATCACATATTAATCAACACATTAATTTGTCAAATATCGGGGATTATGGGAGATTTGGGGGTCCCTAATTGAGATGTGTAATAAAACAGAAAAAACAATAATTCATATGCAGAATAGTGTGACACTCTCTTGTCCCAATTTTATATGATGATATTTGGATTTCGAGAGTCAAATAAATTATTTTTTATTATAATTTTTTCATATTTCTTTTAAATAAATTAAATTTCTAATTATTGTAATCAATATTTTTTACCTAACTTTTAAATATGTAAATTTTTTTTAAAAAATTATGTCTAAATATACTGTCAAAATTTCAATAATTCTACTTTCTCTAGTCTCCTCTTCTTTATTTTGACTAATACTACAAATTACAATCTAGCTAGATTTCATTGTTTGGCTATATATGGAATCTAGATTGCAATATTAGCTACCAAGTCGGCAAGTGAAAAATATAGTTCAAGTGTGAAGAGAACAAAAGCAGTGCTGTGTTTTTATAGCTGATGATTGAACAAATTAGAATGGGTCATAAAATGTAAACAATACAATCATTAGAAAAAGAGGCACAATGTCTATTTTCTCCACGTTCACATTCATCCTTTAGCTTGGATTGCAATATTTCCGTTTCATTTTTCTTGAAAAAATGGTGGTATACGATAATAAAAGGATATTGTACTGCCCGTATTAATACAAATCATCTAAATGTGGAGAAATGAATGTACTCCCTCCGTTCTATTTTAATTTGACACATTTTATTTTATACGATGATTAAGAAATCATAAATGAAATGATGAATTTTACTATTTTATCCTTTATCCATATTAATGATATTCATTGGGCATAGAAATGGACATTGGAATTGTAATTAACTGTAAGGGTAAAATGAAAAAAAAAAATTAATCCTATCTTGATTTAGTAAGTGATCAACTAATATGCGACATTTATTTTTAGTAAGATGACCAACTAAAATGGGACCGAGGGAGTAGTATTTAACAACGGGGTAAAATAGTCAGAAAATGATAAATTATCTCTTGGTTTTCTAAACTTGACAAGAAAAGTTATATAACTATTTTTAATATAATGGACAAGTAAAGGTGGACACAGGAGTAATTATACACTTAAAGTTAACTAAGAAATAAATCCCAGGAAAAGATCCATTGAGCAAGAAATATGTATAATTATTGGATTTGATTTTATTTCTCATGATGAAAAAGAAGCTGAAAAATTATCAGCTTTAAGTGTCGGAACAAATAAAGCCACCTGACTTGAAATAAGGAATTCTTCAGAAAATTTTTCTTTTTATAAGTTAAACAGATTTCTTTTTTTCTTTGTATATCCCTTTTATTCTCTTAGTCAATTATAGTATTAGCACATGTTTCCTTTTATTCTCTAGTAAGTTATAGTAGTGACTAATTAGTTGGAACACATGTTCCTTTAGTAGGGAATACACGTTCCTTTATTTTGGTTGTATAAATACATGCACAGAATGTTCAATGAAAGATACAAAAAACTTTCATCAATTTCTTTCTTTATGGTATCAGAGCAAAAGATTCTTCAGATCTCTTATTCTTCTCCTCATTATCAATCTTGTTTTCTGAAACTCTCTTGCTATGGTTAACTCTAATCCAATCAGTGCAAGAACTGATGATGCCTCTTCAGGCAGTCAAACTATTCAAACCACCATCAACAATGAATCTGCAAATCCTTTCTTCCTTCACCCATCTGATTCACCTGGCATGATTCTTGTCAACTCTATTTTTGATGGCAAGAGCTATGGCAGATAGCGAAGAGCAGTTTTCATCGCTCTTTCTACTAAGAATAAATTGGGTTTCATAGATAGTTCAATCCTTGAGCCATCGGATTCAGATCCATCACACCAACTCTGGAATAGGTGTAATGGCATGGTGATCTCCTGGCTTCTCAACTCCCTGTCGAAAGACATTACAGAGACCTTCCTGTACTCCAAAACTGGTAAAAACATTTGAAAGGAATTAGAGGATAGATTTGGTCAAAGCAATGGAGCTTTGTTCTATCAACTGCAAAAATAACTACACGATTTAGTTCAAGAAAATTCTAACATAGCAGGATACTACACGAAGGTGAAAAGAATCTGGGATGAATTGGACAAGCTAGATACCCACAATCACTGCTCTTGCGACTGTTCTTGTGAAGGTAAAGCCAAGGCAGTCAAATCTCAACAAGATAGTAGACTCATTCAGTTCCTTATGGGACTAAACGAGGCATATTTAGGTGTCAAGAGCAACATCTTTATGCTTTCTCCGCTGCCCAATGTCAACCATGCTTATTTCCTTTTGATTCAAGATGAGAAACAAAGGGAGGTACATGTTGGACAATACTCCATTTGAATCTGCCTTCATAGCCACAAGGCAACAAGATGAAAGTCAGAAACCATTCAACGCAGAAAGGAGAGGAACTTTTAATGCAAAGAGAGACCAACTCATTTGTTCTCATTGCAAGAAACTTGGTCATTTTTTTGACAAGTGCTACAGGAGAATAGGTTTTCCTGCAGACTTCAAGTTCACAAAAGGAAAAAGAATGCAATCTGGTAATGCTTATGGGAATGCAGCAATCATGAATAACAATGAATGAAGTTAATCTAGTCCTACTTTTGAGAAAGGCATCACTTAGGAACAATACAATCATCTTTCCCAACTACTCCAACAAGTCAAATCTGAGTCTCAAGAGGAAATAAATTTTGAGATCAGCGTGACTGGCAACTATGCTGGTATTCCTAAACATTCTTATCTCTCAAAATTTGATTCTGTTATCTGGATATTAGACACAGGCGCATCAGAACATATGACCTGTGATTTTAACCTTTTGTTCAATGTTCAAACTCTAATCAAGCCTATTTATGTAAATCTTCCTAACTCCTAAAGAGTCAAAGTCACTCAGGCAGGATGTATGTTAATTTTGCCTAATTTCACTATTTCTAATGTCTTATATCTTCCCTGTTTCAATACAATCTGTTATAAGTTCATAGATTTTATCAAAAGGCTGATTCTATGCTCTTTTTTTTTTTTTTTTTTTGCTTTTAGGGCAATTTTGCAGGCCCCTTCAATATATAGGCCAGTGATTCTTGGTAGACAAAAGGATGGGATCTATCTCCTACATTTACTCAAGCCTAGTACCAGCAACTTAAGCAGAATCAAAGACATTAGTCCATTTTCTTTCAAGTCTCTAGTCTGTAGTTTAAGTAGAAACAAGGACACTAGTCCATTTTCTTTCAAATATAATAAACCTAGTGATCAATCTTTACTTTCTGTTTCATGTTTAGCAGTCAATTCAAATGATGTACTCATATGGCACAATCGATTAGGGATTTACCTAGAAATATTTCAAACATCCCTTATTCTTCTCATTACTTGATCACTGTGAAATTTGTGCTAAGGCAAGACAAGTCAGATTACCTTTTCATTCTAGTTCCATTTCAATGAAAGGAAATTTTGAACTTATTCACATCAATACTTGGGGGCCCTATAAACAACCTACTCATGATAGATATAAGTATTTTTTAACCATTATTGATGATTTTAGTAGAGGAACTTGGACTTACCTCATTAGCACAAAGTCTAATGCTTTCACAATTCTTAAACAGTTTCTCACTGTGATAGAAAGTCAATTTGAGAAGAAGATCAAAATCATTAGGTCGGACAATGCCTTTGAACTAGGGAGTAGTTTTGAAACTTCTAATTACCTTTATTCTAAGAGTATTATCCATCAAACAATTTGTGCATACACTCCTCAACAAAATGGAGTACTTGAGAGGAAGCACAAGAAATTTCTAGAGACTTGTAGAGCTTTACTCTATCAATCTAAGCTTCCTAAGCATTTTTGGGGAGATTGTATGCTCACAACTACTCATCTCATAAACAGATTTCCTTCGAGGGTACTCAATTTTAAAACTCCCTATCAAGTTCTGTTTGGTTCCCCCTCCTATTTATGAGAATCTCAAGGTTTTTGGTTGTCTAGTCTATGCTTGTACTCATTCTCCACATAGAACCAAGCTGGATCCTATATCTGTACCTTGTGTTTTTCTAGGGTATCCAAGTTACAAGAAAGGATACAAATTGTTGAATTTAGAAACGAAGAAATTTTTTTATTTCTAGAGATGTCAAATTTCATGAAACTATTTTTCCCTTCTCATCTACCTCACTCAATCAACCTATTCTTCCATCTGGTTTACCAAATGATCTTGATCTATCTCTAATGCAACAATTTCAAAGCATTTACCATTTTTTGTCACAAAAACTTGGGATCATACTTCACCTTCCACTCATCATAGCACTCCTTCTACTGTAGACTATGATGAATATTCCTCTTTTATTCCTTCTCATCCTAACATAGTGGATACTCCTTCTGAAACTGATCTTCTCACTACTACTCCACCTACAGTTAGAACATCTACTAGAGTGCATAAAAGACCTGATTATTTACAAAAATATATCTGCAACTCTGTCTTTTTCACAGATTTAAATAATTCATGTTTGTATGCTCCAATCAAGCCTACTGTAATGTCATATTCTGCTTTATCCTCCTCCAATCAATTCGTGCTCAATTCTATTGCCCATATTCCAGAACTTAGCTCTTATTCCCAGGCAATACTTCATCCTGGTTGGCAAGAAGCAATGAACAAAGAATTTGAGGCTCTAGAACTCAATAAGACCTGGGAGGTCATTTCTTTACCAAATGGAAAGAGGGCTTTGACTTGCAAATGGGTTTATAAAGTGAAATACAAATTGGATGGATCATTAGAAAGGTACAAAGCTCGTTTGGTTATCAGAGGAGACACTCAAAGAGAGGGTATTGATTTTACTGAGACTTATTCATCGGTTGTGCAGATGACAACTATTAGATGTATTCTAGCCGTGGCAGTCAAATGAAACTGGGATATTTTCAACTAGATGTTAATAATGCCTTCTTGTACGGTGAATTACAGGAAGAGGTCTATATGAAATGTCCTCCAGGTATGAGCACCCCCTCGCTCGATCATGTCTGCCGTTAATGAAAATCTCTCTATGGACTTCGACAAGCCTCAAGGCAGTGGTATGCCAGGCTCACAACATCTTTGAGTTTCAAGGGATATTCCCACTCTCTAAATGATTATTCTTTATTTTTCAAAAAATCAGCAGAAAAAGTCACAATCATAGCTGTATATGTGGACGACATACTAATTATAGGAAATGATTTACTAGAGCAGAGTCATGTCAAAGCATTTCTTAATTATGAGTTTCGCATCAAAGATATGGGACTGACCAATTATTTTATCGAAATGGAAATTTTGCATGAAGCTGATGGTTTAATATTGACACAGAAGAGATTTACCTCAGAGTTGTTAACTGAATATGACTGTTTTAGAATGAAGCCAACTTCATCACCACTTGACCCTTCTCGCAAACTTAAAGCAGATGAAGGAGACCTTTTGAATGATCCGACTTATTATAGGAGACTTTTGGGAATATTAAATTTCCTAACCCACACCCGACCAAATATCTCTTTTTCAGTTCAATATCTTAGCCAATATATACAGGCGCCTCGTCAACCCCATCTTGATGCTGCATTTCATTGCTTGTATTACATTTTGACTAAACTAAATTTGGGTCTTTTTATGAATTCAGGATCTTCTCTTCAGCTGGTTGCATTTTGTAACTCTGACTGGGCTTCTTGCCCAGGATCTTGTCGTTCTATTAGTGGGTATTATGTGAGTTTTGGTGGTTCACCTATTTCATGGAAATCAAAGAAACAATCCCTGGTTTCTCTTTCTTCTGCTGAGGTAGAATATAGATCAATGAGAAGACTGGCCGCAGAGGTCACTTGGTTGGTACGATTGTTCGAAGACCTTTCTGTGATTCCCACTTTACCAATTGATTTGCACTTCGACAGCCAGGCAGCAATACATATCGCTAAAAACCCGATCTTCCATGAAAGAACCAAATACGTAGACCTTGATTGTCACTTTGTCCGACTGCAATTCCTCGCTGGAATCATCTCCCTCTCCTATTTACCTTCCCAATCTCAAATCGCCGACCTTTTTACAAAATCTCTTTCTGGGCCATCTCATCGATTTCTCATCGGCAAGTTGGGTCTCACTTCATGCCCCTCCAACTTGAGAGGGGGTATTGGATTTGATTTTGTTTCTCATGATGAAAAAGAAGCTGAGAAATTATCAGCTTCAAGTGTCGGAACAAATAAAGGCCACCTGGCTTGAAATAAGGAATTCTTCAGAAAGTTTTTTTTTTTTAATTTTATTTTATAAGTTAAACATATTTCTTTTTTTCTTTGTATATCCCTTTTATTTTCTTAGTCAGTTATAGTATTAGCACATGTTCCCTTTTATTTCTCTAGTAAGTTATAGTAGTGGCTAAGTAGTTGGAACACATGTTCCTTTAGTTGGGAATCCTTTATTTTGATTGTATAAATACATGTACAAAATGTTCAATGAAAGATACATAAAACTTTCATCAATTTCTTTCTTTAATAATTAATTCAATTGTTGTATCATAAGTCTTGAGTTAAACTTTTTCTATTGAGTTACTTTAATCAGATACTTCTTGAAGGGACGATATCTCAGTTAACTAACTATCTTTAAATTAGAAGATTAAAAAGAAAAAATTAAAACAATTACAAGATTGATATTCTTATCATATTTATTTTTTATTGAGTTGTTTGAGGATTTCATCTAAAAGATTACCAATATATTTTTTTCCTAACTCATCATTCAGGTGTGTTTGTTGGCATACTAGTTGAATTCAAGCATTTATGGTAATATTATTATAGAGTTAATGCTTAAGCATGTGCTCGTTTAGAAAAGTTTCGGCTATAATTTGCCAAATGTATCATCACATGCATTGTTACTCCAAAACAGCCATGAATTACTTTAAAAGAGTCTTAAACTTGCCATTAAATTTTAGTTAGCCACTCAACTATCGTTTAGTTCAATTTAACGTACACTTGAACATGTATTAAGTGTTTCAAGTAAGCATTTTTTGTTCAAATTTTGGAAAAAATTTTGCACGGACTTTCAATTATTTATTTACATAGATAAGTTAACCACTTAAAATATGTCATCTCATTTAATAATTATATGCATTAGCCTCAATAAGTTGTAAAACCTCAGACCGGTTCAATTGATCAAATTGATGTGCATAATTAAAGGAGATATCATATTTTATGTCGTTAACTTAACTACCTAATAGACACTTGAGAACATGCACAACTTTTTTAAAAAAAATTTAAATCGAAATTATCTAATAGAAACACTTTATTATATGTCCAGGTCCTCAACTGAAAGAAGTGATAGTTTGAATGTCTAAATAAAATTTATTGACAAGTTTAAGAAATTGTACAATCCAAGTTTTTACTATGTTTAAACACATTTAATAGACTATGGGAACTTAATTACCAGTTGGCAAAAGAATATAGTAAGTGAATTTATCTTGAACATCAATCATAATAGTAAGAATGCTTATATTTAATAATTGGATGAACATGAAAAAAAAGAAAAGGATGCAGAATGCAATGCACAATTGGTGATATATATGATTGCAAATTCATGTCTCAAACAATGTTACAACAATAATAATGACATATTTAGTATAATCTTACAAGTATAGTCTGAGAAGGATGTATGCAATTCTATTCCTATCTTGTGAAGGTAGAGATGACATTTTTGATAGACCCTCGGCTCAAGTAGATCATATAAGAAATAAGAATGCAAAGCGAAAACAATAGCGATGATAAACAACGAAGAAGAGAGCAGTAGAAACTTAAAAAATGATAACGGAAGCAAATGAAAAATCAGATAGTACTAACATTGAAAAATAAAACAGTAAGAGAGTAATAATAATATTAAAATAGAACTAGACAATGTTCGACCTACTAACCTTCTACCATAATCCTCGACATTCATATCTTCCTGTCTAGGAATATTGTCCCCAATAAGCTTCATGTGAGTCATGTTCTGTCTAATTACCTCTCTCCAAGACTTTTTCAGTCTACCTCTACCTCTCTTTATATCCACTATAGCCAATATCCCATTCCTCCTCATAGGGAAATCCGCGCATCTTCTTTTCACATGTCTGAAACATCTCAGCCTAGCTTCCCTAATTTAATACATCACGAAGGCCACTCATACCTTATCCTGGATAACTTCATTCTTGATCTTATCACTCCTAGTATATCCATACATCCATATCAACATCCTCATTTTCGTTACTCTCATCTTCTGCACATGTGAATTTTTGACCGACCAACACTCCACGTTATACAACATAGCTGGCCTGACCACCACTTTATAAAATCTACCTCTAAGGCTTGGTAACACATTTTTATCTCAAATGATACATGATGCGACCTTTAGTTTCATCCACTTTGCTCCATTATGATGTGTAACGTTATCGCCAATCTCTTCATTTCTAGGATTCTTGACCTGAAGTACTTGAAACTTTCTTTTTTGGGGATGACTTGTGTTTAAATCTTCAATTCCACATCTACCATGTGAGTTACATCACTGAACTTACACTCCAGAGTCCAGGGTGCAGGTCTACCTCCAAACCTCTAACTTATCATTAACTCGGTCACATGTATCATCAATCAACACTATCCTCTATTAAGATCATTACCAAAGCAAATAGAAATGGGCTAAGAGTCAATCTCTGGTACAACTCCATCATTACTAAAAAGTGATCTGAGTCTCCTCTCACTATCCTCACTGGGTCTTGGCTTCGTCATACATGTCCTTAATTTCTCTAATGTAAGCTACATGTATACTTTTAGTCTCCAAATGCCTCTAAACAAACCCTTTAGGGACTTTATCATAAGTTTTTTCTAGGTCAATGAATACCATATGTTAAGTCTTCTCTCCCTATATTTCTCCATCAATCTCCTTATGAGATTATGACTTCAGTAGTTGAAAAATCCGACATAAATTCAAATTGGTTCTCAGTGATGACACACCCCACCTCATTCTTATTTCTACTATCTTTTCAAAAAAAATTCATTGTATGACTTAACAACTTGTTATAGTTATATTTGTTGCAATTCTGAATATTACCTTTATTCTTGTCTAATGGAATCATAGTATTTGACATACATTCTCTGGAAATTTTTGGTGTTTTAAAATGACATTAAACAACCCAATTAGTTATTCCATACCTGCTATATGCCACTCTTTCAAAATTTCACCAAAATCTCTTTAGGTCCGGTCGTCCTCCCCTTTTTTATCTTACGAATAACCTCTTTAACCTCCTCAAAATTGATGTTCCTACAACACCAAAATCTCAACGACTCTTAGAGTTCTCTAAATCACCTTGCACAATATTACTGTTCTACTCTTCATTCAAAAGTTTGTGGAAGTATGTTTTCCATCTTCCATCAATATATGCCTCTTCTATCAATACTTTTCCTTTCTTATCTTTAATGCACTTGATCACTTGATATAGATCGGGGCCCCTCCTCTCTCTTACTTTTTCCCATCTATACAACTTATTATTCCCACCTTTGTTCGAAATTTCTTCATACAAGCATTTGAACACTGTCATTTTAGCTGTTGTAACTGCTAACTTCGCTTCTTTTTTTGTCGCGTTATGCATCTACCTATTTGTCCTCTATCCTCTACGTCTATGCTCTCTACCAACTTCATATAATTTGTCTTCTTGTCTTTCACTTTTCCTTGGACTGCTCCCCTCCATCATCAATCCCTTCGATTCCTACTAACGTTATCCCTCGAGACTCCCAAGACTAGCTAAATTTCTAATGCAATTTGTTGTTCTATCCCACACACAAGTAGCATCCCCACTGCTCTCCCTAGACTCTCTCGCTATCAACTTTTCCCTGTCTCCTGAGCTCTGGCATTAGTCAAGGCACCCTACTTGATATTCGATTGATCATACACGATCCTCTTCTTCCCCTTCCTCTTTATCTCTAAATGCATTGTTGTTATGTTGTAAGATACTTATTCGGGATAATTTTACAGTCCTCACATAGACTACACTTTTTAAGGAATAAGTAATTTATTTGTATCTTAGTTACCGTACTATGAAAGGTCACCAAGTGATTCTCCTTCTTCGGGAAACTCGAATTAGTTACTCAAATCTAAAGCTTTCGTAAAGATCAATAAAGCGCAACTCCTCCTCCCTTGTTTTTATTTCCAAAACCAAAACAACCATGAACATCATCAGTATCCCTTGAAGTAGTCACAACATAACTATTGAAATTTTCTCCTATGAAAAGCTTTTCGGTGTGCGGGATACTCCTCGCAATCTAGTCCAAATCCTCTCAAAATCGCTTTTTATCCTCCTCATTCAAGTCCACTTGTGGTATGTATGCGCTAATCATGTTCAAGGTAAGTCCTTTAATGACTAGTTTAAGTCCTCCTATTATCCTATTGTTCACCCTCCTAATCTCTATCACTAGCTCCATTAGTTATGTACCTATTAAAATGCCTACTTCTATTTCTCAAACCTTCTAATACCATAATTTTAATTCGTCTACATTTCTAACCTTAGTAATCACCCATTAGTTACTAAGTAATCAGTAATCACGCATTTACTCATTTGTCACTTAGTAATCACCCATTTGGTCACTAACCGTAGTAACCACCCATTTGTTACTTAGACGAATGTAGACGAATTCATGACCAAATGGGAAATCGCGTTCATATACTCTTCCCTTGTAAGTAATAACACTTAAATTATGTTGTGTTACGTTTTGGAACTTGTTCAAATTTCGAACTGCTCATATTTTTTCCAATAAATTATAACTACCTGAGTTTAACTTATATATTCTATGTGATGTAAATAATTTTTTTTATATTATCAGATCACTTGAAAGATTGCACTAGTGATGTAATTTTTTTTAAAAAAAATAAATTTATGATATTAAAAATAAGACAAATGACCTACTACAACAGGATAAGGATTATCTTATACATTAATTTTTTTCTTACACTGTTGATGTATAGTTAATTAAACTTGACCTTTTTTTGGTTTCACATCGTGTATTAGGTACTCACTTTAAGACCCAACTACTTCAGATTTGCATTAAGAAGTTTCACTTTGAAAAGTAAAATACTCTTTACCAAAAACAATTCAATTTCAAAATTTAAAACTCAAAACCTCTCGTTAAGAATACAGCAAGAAACTCTAACCAAATTTTCATCCATAATAGATGATTAAACAAACTTTTATATATTCAAGAAAATACCCCACCACCATTCCCACTATCACCCCCTTATTAGAGTGTAAACAACCATCATGTCCATTATAACAACACCCCATCCCCACAACCAAAAAGAGAAATAAAAAAGTGGACTACTAAAAGAGAGTTCTCTTATTTGAAGGAAAATAAAAGTTAATCTTCTTAGCTTATTCCCTTTCATTAATTAGTCATAACCGGACACCATTTTTTGCTTCACTCAACAACCAACATATATCCTCCTCCTCCTCCTATTTAATACATAACAAAAGTAAATATATTTTTATTAATTCCTTTTGTAAGCCTTTATAAATACACACCAAAACTAGCACTAACCAACCAAAATATAGAATTCATAAACTCCTTTCTCCCTCTCCCTTTGTCTTCTTGATATATATACTTAGAAAGCTTCTCAATCTCCAAAGCCAAAAAAAGAAAAAAGGAACTATGTTGAAGAAAAGAGGCATTGAACTTTGGGCAATATTTTTGGTATTTGCTGTTAGTTTGAATACAAATTCAGCACAGAATATTAGCAGAAACAATTTTCCAATGGGATTTGTCTTTGGTACTGCTTCTTCTGCTTATCAGGTTTTTTGTCTTCTTCTCCTTCTTCTGTACATGCATGTGAATGTAAATCACTCATTCTATATCCATTCAATAATATTTTTATACTATTTGTCTTTTCTTGAATATATATAAATATACATATATTATTATTATTATTATTATTATTATTCTTTTTTATCAGAACCAAGAATCCTCTTTCTTTCTTCTCTTTCATCTTTTCTTGTTCCTCTTAGTTGTTGAAAAATAATAATGTATGTTTAAAGTCAAAATGTATTTTAACGTATATATAAGAAATGATAAATTTTCTTGATGAAAATTCTGCATCCGCTGCTGATTCTATTAAGTAGTTATTCATCCAAGTAACTTCCAAGAAACAAGAGTTTTCTAATTAAGATCGTCCCACTGGAAAAATTAGGAATTAGCTATGGACAAAGCAAAAAATTATCGCTAATCATATTTGATGATAAATTAGCGATAGATTATAAAAAATATTGTTCATTATGAGTTATTTAACGATTGCATTTCGTATCTAATTCATGTTTTTATGTTGTGTTTTCTCATGGCTTTTAAGATTACGCCTCTCTTTTTATAAAGCAAAACTGGTTATTAAAGATTAATTTTTCTTTGTCATAAGAAATACAACACAAATGCTTCGTACATAATCTACTTAGACAAAAATCAGCTCTTGTTGGAGGTTTTAATCCTATTCTTTACTTGAAGTTTGGTATAAAATTTGGCATAAAAAGGAGTAAATTCTAGAAATCTCTTATTCCCTTTTTTCTTAATTCCCATTGGTGCTTCTAATGAATTCTTTGAGTTGAGGGTATATCGAAAGTAATATTCTTTTTTTCAAAGTAGAGATAAAGTCTATGTAAATTCTATCCTCTTCGGATTTTATTTATAAAATTACAGTGTACATGTTACTTCCTCCGTCCATCACTAGTTGTCCACTATTGACTTGACACAAAGTAAATGATAGGAATAATTTTATCATATCATCATATCACCCTTTGAATATAATTATTCAATGTTTTGAGAAATTGTAGAAATGGTTAAATTAGCCATTATTTTTCAAACTGGAAAAATATCGTTGGACATTTATTTTTAGTATAGTGGATAAGTAAAGATGGACGGAGGGAGTGTTATTGTTGGTGCTTTCTTTGAAAGTAACTCTACAAGAATGTCTTTGTTTTTTACTCCTTCCGTCCTATTTTAGTTGGGCACATTCCGTTTTACACGGTGATTGAGAAATCATAAATGAAATGATAATTTTATTATTTTACTCTTTACCCATATTAATGATATTCATTGGGCATAAGAATGAACATTGAAATTGTAATTAATTGTAGGGGTAAAATGAGAAATGAGAAAAAATTAATTAATTCTATCTTGATTTAGTAAGTGATAAACTAATATGAAATATTTATTTTTAATAAAATGACCAACTAAAATAGAACGGAGGGAGTACTTTCATTTTCTATTTCCTGGCACATAACCAATGTAGACACAAGAGAAAAGTGCATTAAGTAGGGGACAAAGTTCTAAAATGGTAAAAGGAACAAAACAAATTTTGTTGGAACCTTAATTAGCTAAGCGTGCAGAGTAGTTATTTAATCCTCTCATTAATTACGAAATATCACCAATCATGTGACTTTAATGTTCTAGAATCAAAAATAGATTAATGGTCCAAATAGTAGAAGAAGAAACTAAAATAATAATAATAATAATAATAATAATAATAATAATAATAATAATTACACATTTGATACCTCAGTTTTTGGCAAATTCTGATTTTAATTCTTATAATATTTGACTAAATATATTTAGCCTTTAATTAATAAATCAAAATACATCATATTTAAAGTATTCTTAGAATTGTATCACCCTGGATAAAGAGTGACAATACAAAACTTCGCATAGTACATCAATAATTAAATGGTTATCTATCAATTAAAGGTTAATCAATACACCAAGAAAGATATTTAGCGGCAATTAGTTAACGACAATAGCTTAATTGTCCTTAAATTACATTTTTTGAGACAATTACGAAATTACATTTTAACACCTTTTATAAATGTTCCTAAAGTCTATAGCGACATTCGATCCAATGACAATTAATCATAAAACCTTTAACACTCTTTGTTGAGATGCATATATATTTTTTTCTCTAAAAGACTTTATTGTTATTTTGTCTCTAAAAGACTTTATTTTTGTAATCAAAATTAGAATATTTTAATATTTGAAAGACTAAATTTACTAATTACTAGTATAAAAATAATTACAAGAAAGAAACCATCAAAACTTGTAGTTGTTTAGGTAAATATCTCAACAGAATCCGTTATTTGATGAGAGAGAGCAGTTCATTGCGTCAAGAAAGTGGCATTTTTTACTAACTATCTTTACATTCTTTTTTTTTTTTTTCTTTACTCCTGAGTTTATTTTTATTTGTCCACTATTTTAAAAATAATTTTTTATTTTTATTTATCACTTTTAGTAAAACACAATTATTCTTTTACATGTTTTACCATTAGTATTAATTACTTATTACCCAAATCATTTTCCAAAACCTAATATTAAACATCAACTAATAGGGATAGTCTGGTAAAATAGCTATGTAGATCATTGTTTTTTAAATGGACGTGCCAGGTCCATATGTCACAAGTAAAAATGAACAGAGTATACACACACCACACATCGTTTACTTAAACACAAATCTTACTAAGCAAATGACAGAATTAGAATTTTCACTAAGAAAAATTTAAAATATAAAAAAATAAGTACATAAAAAAATTAAGAAAATTCTTTATAAAATATATGTGTTGAAAAATTAACCTGTTTACATAACCTAATTTTCGCATTTGCTTGTTGGACATAGGAGTGAAGCTAAAGGACGTGTAAATAAAAAATACGATAAATATATTGAGACGAAGGGAGTTTAATATTGGAAAAAAGGGGGAACAACTTTATTGGAAGCTTGGAGTCATTAATTAGATAAGAGTGTGGTCATATGATTGGATTATAATGGCTGGCTATCAAAATCATATATTCTCTCATAAATAATGAAATATGTCCCCATTAGATCTTGACTTTAATGTTCAATAATTTCAAAAAAGATAAATATTCCTAATTAAACTCAAAAGCTTTAAAGAAAACCATCAAGTTGAAGTTCCTTTCACCCCAACCCCACTATCCTGTATCCACCACACACACTAGATAGAAGTCTGTTTGGCCAAATATTTCAACAGAATCCACTTTTTGAAGGGGTTAATATGGCCTCCTCAAATAGTGTCTTGAAATTAGTAGGAGATTTAACCAAACACTTCTTTGAGTCTTGATTATTCCATCGAATAGAATTTTACAATAAAAATATACTTACATCGAATGTTTACGCCAAACAAACATATACATATCATGGGATAAAGATCCGGTCAAATACAATTCTGTCAAGTAATATTCAATGCCCTTGTAGATGCATGCCATGTGTATCATAAAATTATTTATGGTTGAGATCTATTTCAATTTATATATACTTATAAAAAGAATTAAAAATAAAAAAAATACACTAACCGAAATTAACTTATAACCCACACTCTAACCTTTTAAAATATATACTTTTTTTATGTTTAAAATGTAAAACGAAACAAAATGCACTAATGAATTCTCCACAAGAAAAAAAAATAAAATGGCGGGCATATTTTCCCCCTTTTTTTGACCCATCAAATCTCTTTTCTTTTGTACAAATTACACTTATCACTAAAAGATGTATATTCATCATTTTATAAGTATCTTTTTTCTTCTCGTAAGAAATCCAATTACAACATAGAAACAACAAGTCTTTGGAAATACAAGATTTTGTTCTCTTTTTTTTTTTCTTTTAATGTTAGTTGTTGTTTGATCTTATTAAGTTTAGTTTTTTTTCATGTCAAAATTCATTAGTGCATTTTGTTTCAATTTACATTTTAAACATAAAAAAATATATATTTTAAAAGGTAAGAGTGTGGGTTATAAGCTAACTGCAGTTAGTGTATTTTCGTCATTTTAAATTCTTTTTATGAGTACATATGAATTGAAATAGATCTCAACCATAAATTATTTAATGGTACACATGGCATTCATTGAATATTACTTGACAGAATTGTATTTGACCGGATCTTTATCCCATAGCATGTATTAGAATATAGACTTCTTTTCGGGGATGGATGTGACATATTAGGTACGGTTCAATTGAATCCATAATTTCAATGCGAAGTATAAATTTATGTATAAAATTTATTAAAATTCAATAAATAATAGATATGAATCCATAACTTTAAAAATATAATGGGTTCAATAGTAAGAATCTTAAAAGGTTGAGCCCGTAAATCTTGAATCCGCCTTACTTCTTTCACTTAATTATGTTTAGTAGCATATAATTTTATTTCGTTAAATTACTTCGCCATGATAAATTGTATTGCTAGATGTACACAAACACCCGATGTGAGTAAATTTTTATCAGAAAAATAATTATTTTTCAATTACCATGATTAAAAGGTGTTCATTTGTGATAGTTTTGCCATGAGCCCATCACAATTGCTAACTGATATTGTCTCTCCCATAATACAAGCCTAAAAGGGCATAGCAAATTAAGAGTATGTTGGCTAACGTGTTTGTTGAAATACAATTAGTTAGGAGTTAGATATTTCGCTGTTCCAGTAAGCTTGTTACTGTTACATTGAAGGTAAGTTAATAAGTTAGTTACATTCAGCTGTATGATAGCCGAGTAGGGTAGTTTGTTAGGTTTGTTAGAACCTTCTAGATGATTCTAGAATCAGTTGTAGTGGTCTATAAATATCCAGCTGCTACTCATTGTAATTCATTCTTTCCTTTACACAGATATTCAATATAGTTTTCCTTCTTCTGTTCTTCAATGTAGCTTGTTTCTCAATACTGCCTCTATTTCTATCAGTTGATTTTGTGTATGTTTAGAGTAGTTTTCGCTGGTTCTAAAGTGATTGTGAATGGAAAATGGAGGGAAGAAAACTGGAGGGAAAGTGAACAATATGTACTTCACTTTTAAGGAAGAAAGTTCTCCCACATTGGTGGGAGAAAGAAACTTTCTTATGCATATATTGAGATGCATTCCTTCATGTGGATAGTGAGGCAAGAACAAGACCCTCGCACCGTCGTCGTCGCTCGCTCGGCTTCGGCTTCGGTTTCGGACTTGTCAAATGATCGAGAGATTATCTTTTTGGACAAAATTCATTTGAAACTTGAAAATTAGTGATGTTTTTAATCCAAAAATCCGATACAAAAATATGCTCCATTTGCGGACGCACATGGCATGTGCGGACGCATGTCACAATGTACCTCGAAGGGTCGCGACCCTTCGAGGCACTTTTTGGTAACAAAAAGGTGACCTGCTCGTGCACTGGCTACCTGCGGATGCAGGTGCCAACGCAAGTCAAGCCAAAACCAAACTCAGATGCTTCTGGTTCAGGCAAAATGTCACCTGCGGACGCAGGTGTTCGCGACGCTCCGAAACAGTGCATCTTTTCATGAACCTTTGCTTCCTTTCTGAAGCACCACCTTTTGGTTATAAATACCTAACTTTTTCCTCAGGTTTTAGCACGAATTTTGTGAAGTAAAAACACTCTAATCTTCTTGAAAAAAAAAACTCAAATGTGATCATCAAATCATTGAGTGAGTTCGTAATTCAGCAAATTTGAGGTACCACTATTTGATGAAGTGAATCATTTTATGCTGGGAGGGTATATTTCATAACCTTGAGTATTTGAGGGGAATAAATTTCTTAAGGACACACCGTGAATGCAGTGGACTTGATTCTTTTATGTTTCATCTCTTTTCTTTACGTTTTTTCTATTTTCCAGAAAATAGTAAAAACTTCATTTTGATAGTTCATAGTTGTTGAACTTGTGTTTGAAGTTGTTGAACTTCTCTGTTGTTCTTGTACTTAGAGTTTGAAGTTCTGGTTGTTTAAATACAGATAGTTGTACCCAAAAACAATAGTTTTCACATTATAAGTTTTCACATGGTATCAGAGTAGTCGATCGTAAATGCTTAGAGGAGGATATCGACAGAGTTTAGATCTTTATTGTGTTGGAGTTTTCGATCTCTGTTCTTACCTGAATTTTGAGCTGTTGTAGTAGAGTGTAGATCTCTGTTTCTGTCTGTTTTCTGAGTTGTTTTAGTGGAGTTCAGATCTCTGTTTTGGTGGAGTTTAGATCTCTATTCCTAACTGAATTTTGAGTTCAAAAATGGTGCCTAAAATTAATCCGAGTGATCCTTTGTTCATAGGAACATCAGATGTATATGGAGCTACTTTAATTCCAATTAAGCTTGTTCGATCGGAGAACTATGGAGTGTGGAGTCAATCGATGAGGATCACATTGTTGGAGAAAAGGAAATATGAATTTGTAACTGGTACATGTAGTAGAGATATATACAGAGAAGAATTACATGAGCAATGGGAGACTTGTAATGCAATAATGTTATTGTGGTTGATGAGTTCTGTTAGTGCAGAATTGCTAAGTGGAATCGTATATGCAACAAGTGCATTTGATGTATGGGAAGATCTAAGGGAAAGGTTTGACAAAGTAAATCGTATGAGGCTCTATCAGTTACATAGGGAAATTAACACACTGTCACAAGGAACTGACTCAGTAGCAACTTATTTCACATAATTGAAGAGTTTGTGGAGTCAGTATGATGTAGTGATTCCTGCACCATCATGTGCTTGTCCAAGGTCTAAAGATTATGTAGATCATTTATCTCAGTTTAGGTTAATACAGTTTTTGAGTGGCTTGAATGATTCATATGATCAAGCTAGAAGGCGAATTTTGTTAAAAGGAGTTACAACTACACTTAATTAAGCCTATGCCATGATAGTAGAAGATAAAATCCAGCAATTGGCTTATGCAACTGTCACAAGTGAAAAGACAGATCCAATTGCAATGCATGTGAATAGAAACTCAAAAAACAGTTATG
Organism: Capsicum rhomboideum; assembly: GCA_031232105.1. Taxonomy (NCBI): domain Eukaryota; kingdom Viridiplantae; phylum Streptophyta; class Magnoliopsida; order Solanales; family Solanaceae; genus Capsicum; species Capsicum rhomboideum. The sequence goes on along the minus strand of CP124719.1, from coordinate 27,326,865 downwards.
GATCTCAAAACCACAAAGGAAAAAGGCGTGATTATTGTCATTTTACTGGTCATACCAGAGAGACTTGCTACAAATTGATAGGCTATCCTATTGATTGGAAGCAGATAAGAAGAGGAGGTTACGTGGTAACACAAGAGGATCACATCAACATTTTAATTCTGAAGGATACAATAATCAGGCATATGGAAAATCTGGTGTATATAGTAATCATGGACATCAGTATGGAGGACAAATAAATGCTCAGCATTCAGCAAACAATATTACTGGTAATAATTTCTATGGAGATGCAGGTCAAGTTGCTTCAACCAGTCATAAAGAAAACAAGGAGATACACAATGCTATTCTGTCCAAGGGACAAGGCTTCACAGATGAAAAGTATAAGCAAATCATGGAAATGTTGAACAAAGATGCACAAGAGGTGAAGTAAGCTAACATGTCAGGTAAAGCTATTTGCTCACTATTTCATGATATGTCACAAGAATGGATAGTAGATTCTGGTGCAACACATCATGTTGCATCAATTAAAGATGTTTTATCAAAATGTTATAAAGTAGTTAATTTAGAAAGAGATAAGGTGAATCTTCCTACTGGAGCTAAGGTTGATATATCATATATTGGAGAAGCACATGCCTTTAAGGATAGAGTTGTGAGGGATGTATTGTTTGTACCTGTTTTTAAGCATAATCTACTATCAGGGTCTAAGATGACCAGACAACTTTCATGTTTTGTCTCCTTCTACCCTTCCTTCTGTGTGTTTCAGGACCTTCATAGTGGCCTGGTGAAGGGGATTAGTAAGGAGAAATAAGGTTTGTACATTTTCAAAGGTAATTTTAGAGTGCATGAGGCACAAAGAGTTCAATCTCATCACAAATTGGTGGCAGAAGTAGATGTGCAGGACAACAATCTCGGACATAGAAGGCTTGGTCATCCTTCATATCAAGCCTTGAAGTTACTGAATATCTTAAAGCATAGTAAGGATGTAGAAGGTCTAAATAATTGTCATGTCTGTCCCTTAGCTAAACAGACTAGACTAACTTTTCTTATAAATAACACTAGAGCTGCTAAGTGTTTTGATGTTGTATATATGGATCTTTGGGGACCCTATAAAACTCCAACCTTTTACAAGAAATACTACTTCTTAACAATTATTGATGATCATAGCCGATACACTTGACTTCATTTGTTGCAACTGGAATCTGAAACTATTGTGGCTCTTAAAACTTTTGTGTGCATGATTCAGACTCAATTTGGTGCTCATATTAAAACTATAAGATCTGATAATGGCATAGAGCTCTTTAACTCTTAATATAGTGACTTATTTCAGTCTTTAGCATTATACATCAGAGTAGTTGTCCTCACACACCTCAACAAAATGGTGTGGTTGAGAGAAAACACAGGCAAATTTTTTATATAGCTAGAGCTATCAAGTTTCAATCACAGATGCCTATTAGGTTTTGGGGTTTGAATGTTAAAACTGCAGTTTATTTAATGAATAAATTGCCTTCTTCCTCTATTGGGGGTAAAAGTCCTTATGAGGTATTGTTCTCAAAACCTCCATCCTTGTCACATTTAAGAGTTGTTGGTTGTCTGTGTTATGCTTCAGTATTGCTAAGGGGTGATAAGTTTTCAGAAAGGCCTAAACCTACAGTCTTGATGGGCTATTCTACTACTCAAAAGGGGTATTTTTTGATGGACCTAATTACTAACAAGCTGTTTGTGACCAGGGATGTTGTGTTCTAGGAACATGTGTTTCCTTTTGCAGGTAAAACCACTGATGAGTCTGTTGTAGATTTTCTTCAACAATAAGCAGATGTTGTTGATCATACAGATGCAGATTCTTATACAGATACTACTCCCTCAGTTCTTTATATACCAGGTAAAGTTCCTGAAGTACCAAATGAAGACATGCTGCACTCAGACACCTCAGTTGATGCATCAACTAAGATAGTTCATAATCCATCAGATGACACTATATTGTCACCTATGTGTGACTTACCAAGAAGAACACCTTGAGTGTTCAAACAACCTGTTTGGATGAAGGATTATGCAACACCAAGAAAGGGAAAAAGGACAAGATATCCCTTAACCAACTACTTATCCTATCAAAATATCATTTCTAGTTATCAGTGTCACTTGTCCAACTTCTCTACATTGGTGGAACCTCAGTGTTTTAGTCAAGCTACTAAGGATGAGAGGTGGATTGAGGCTATAAAGTTGGAGATAAAGGTACTTGAAGACAATAATACTTGGGAAGTTGTTGATCTGCCTCAAGAAAAGAACATCATTGGATCAAAATGGATGTACACGATTAAGCATAAAGACAATGGAGATATTGAGAGGTTCAAGGCAAAGTTGGTAGCCAAGGGATATAGTCAACAAGAAGGTTTAGACTACTAAGACATTTTTCTCTTGTTACAAATATGGTTACTGTGAGATGTGTCATTGCTTTGGCAATTTCAAAAGGATGGTGTATGTATCAAATGGATGTATAAAATGCATTCTTACAAGGAGACTTGGATGAAGAGGTGTACATGGAGATGCCAGATGACTTAAAGAAGGAAGGACAATACAAAGTATGTAGACTGATTAAGTCATTATATGGATTTAAACGAGCTTCAAGGTAGTGGAATATCAAGCTCACTTCAGCACTAATCAATGCAGGTTTTAGTCAAAGCACTTAAGATTACTCTCTTTTCACCTTGAAAAGGAAGGCAGGAATGGTTGTAGTGTTGGTATATATGGATGATCTGCTTATTACTGGAGATAATGCTACCATGATATGTGAAGTCAAAGAAATATTGCATCAACAGTTTAAGTCAAGGACATAGGGGAGCTTAAATATTTTCTAGGCATTGAAGTGTTGAGCTCTAGAATGGGAGTCATATTAAATCAAAGAAAGTACATACTAGAACTTATATCAGAAACAGGACTTACTGGTGCAAAACCAATTTTTACACCACTAAAGTCTAATGATAAGTTGACTTCAGTAGAATTTGACCAAGCTACTAGTGCAACTGGAGATATCATTCTCAAAGAAGCTACATCTTATCAAAGGCTTATTGGGAAGCTTATGTATGCTACTATTATCTGGCCATATATTAGCTATGTTGTGCATACTTTAAGTCAGTTTATGTAACAGCTAAAGAAATCTCATTTGGAGGCTGCTAATAGAGTGATTAGGTACTTGAAAGGCACTATAGGTCAAGGCATTTGGCTAAAGACTCAGGCTACTGCAGAGTTGACTTGTTGCTGTAATTTAGATTGGGCTGCATACTGTAACACAAGGAGATCTGTCACAGGAAATGTGGTACATTTTGGAGGATCTTTAGTATCTTGGAAGTCCAGGAAGCAACATATATTCTCTAGAAGTTAAGCTGAGGTTGAGTATTTGAGTATGGCTTTAGCATTGGCAGAAGTTACGTGGTTAGAAGGATTATTTGCTGAGTTGAATGTTCCTATCATCAAAACTATTACAATTCTAAGTGACAACAAGTCTTCTATTCCATTAGCAGCTAATCCTATCTTTCATGAAAGGACAAAACATATAGAGATTGATTGTCATTTATCAGGGACAAAATCAAGGCAGGACTTGTGCAGATTATGTATGTTCCTACTCAACAAAAGGTAGCTGACATACTCACCAAGGGATTAAGTCAAGATCAACATCAACATTTTTTAGGCAAGCTTGGTATGCTTAACATTTTGCACCCTTCAACTTGAGGGGGAATGTTGAAATACAATTAGTTAGGAGTTAGTTATTTTACTGTTCCACTAAGCTTGTTACTGTTACATTGAAGGTTAGTTAATGAGTTAGTTACATAGAGCTCTATGATAGACGAGTAGGGTAGTTTGTTAAGTTTGTTAGAAGCTTCTAGATAATTCTAGAATCAACTGTAGTAGTCTATAAATATCCAGCTGCTACTCATTGTAATTCATTCTTTCCTTTACACAGATATTCAATACAGTTTTCCTTCTTCTCTTCTTCAATGTAGCTTGTTTCTCAATGCTACCTCTGTTTCTATCAGTTGATTTTGTGTATGTTTAGAGTAGTTTTCACAGTGTTAGTAAATCATCTGTAAGAATTCTAACATCAACTTTTTGAAACAAAATTCAAGTATATAAAAATCATACAAAAAGCAATAAAAATCACAGTTTCTTACAATATCAAATATCTGAAAGGATGCTAAATGAATTATAGCAGTAGAAAAGCTGTATGTTTCTGCTAATACTAATATATTGTTGCTTGTTATGGATATATTTTATTTGTATGTATCTAATATTCCTCCTAATATTTATTACATGATATGTCATATGGTTGTTGCAGTTTGAAGGAGCAGTGAAAGAGGACGGAAGAGGTCCAACTATATGGGACAAATTTTCTCATTCTTTTGGTTAAGTTTTGTGCACTTTGCTTTTCTCTCTTTCTTTTTTTTTTTTTTTTTTCAAAAAAAGAATTGTGATTATTTGTGAATACGCCACTAAGTTTCTAGAAAGTGCCTCAATCAAAACAATTTTCTGACAACTTTATAAATTTATGTTAACAAGAAAAAATTATAGCAAAGTGAGACCCAAGTCACAAGTCGTTAGTCCATGAATAAGATTTTAAATTTCTGAAATAATATTTGAAAATTATTTTAAATAAGTGTTTGTTTCAAATACATTTATTATTTCTTTCGAATTTGAAATATAAAATTTGAAATTTAAAACATATATTTAGGAATTTTTCAAGTTTTTACATTTAAACTTACTTTTCATGTATAAATACAACTTTGACTTCCAAACACTTTTTTCATAATAACTTCAAATATTATTTTCCTTCAAATTTCAGTCAAATCATGTCCTACTAAATATTATTGATAAATTGGATGGATTTTGCAGGTAAAGTAATTGATTTTAGCAACGGCGATGTAGCCGTGGATCAGTATCACCGGTACACGGTAAATCTATTCATACTAGTAACTAGTAAAATAGGCCGTGCTTCGCGCGGTAATGAAATATTTTATTAGATAAATATGTAAAATTTTCTAATATTCAAGTTTAAAGAATGCGTCAAGATTTCTTTTAGTTTTCAATTCAAATAATTAAATTTAATACTTTAAATTCATAATATTATTTACAATTAGTTTTGTAGTTTATTCAAAGTTTTCACTCTTTAAGAGTTTATGATTTATCAGGATACTTGATTTTATCTATTTTTATGTAGATGCTACAAATTTTTTTTTTTAACTAATTTTTTTTTCCAACATATATAAATAATATATCAAAACACAATAAATTCAAGAATTGTAATTAAAAATTCATAAATTAAAAATTATTACTTCGATCTTGTATCTAAGTATAATGAATATTTAAATGCTAAGAGTAATAAAATCTAAAATCTAATTTTAAAAGACACTATAAAATAAATTATCAGGATCCTTAGTTATTATTCTTAATGGCTTGATATCAAAACAAAATAAATACAAGAATTGTAATTAAAAATTCATAAATTAAAAATTATTACTTCGATTTTGTATCTAACTATATTTAATATTTAAATGTTGAGAGTAATAAAATCTAAAATCTAATTTTAAAAGACACAACAAAATAAATTATCAGGATCCTTAGTTATTATTCTTAATGGCTTGAATTTTCACACTTAAGCAGCAACTGTTTTTATCAAATGTAAGAAATTTATCTTCATCTCTTCAAGGAAGAAATACAATCCAATGCTTTTAATATATTTTTAGGGCTCACACTATTTAAATTTCAAAAAATGTGATTAAATTTATATTTGAAAAATCAAACTTTCCATTCTAACCATTAATACATGTATGAAGCTAGTCATTAGAGAAGTGATGTGGCACCTCTATATGACCAATTTTTCTTTTTTTTTTTTTTTTGGATAATTTCTCCTATATTTTTATTACTTATATTATTATTATTATTATTATTATTATTATTATTCAAAAATAAATAAGTCAATTACTATTTCTTCCAATCATTTACATTTCTCTACAATTATGCTAAAATCACAAGAGTTGCGTTGTTTTGCATGAATAAGAAACTGCCACAATCGATATGTGAGAAGGTGGTAGTGTTGACTTCTAATTAATTTGAAAACTTAGAAATAATTAAAATTTTAAAACTAACTTCATCAATGAATTAATAATGGAATTTAAAAGGGTACAATACATTCATATGCTTGCACTAATGCTTCACCATAAAGAATTTGAATGGATACACCACATGATCACAATATACATCAATTTAATTGTAAGTAAATCTCTTAGTGTTGAGTTATAACTATCAATAATTATAATGAGGAAATAAAAAAAGGTTAGTAAATTACTAATAGTGATAATTGAGGAACTAATGTTTACATTAATTACATAGAAGATAGAAAAAAGCCAAAAGAATGAGGGAAAAATAAGTTGGATATTGTAGTAAAATGTAAGAGTAAATAAAAATTATCTAAACTAAAAGAGATATTTTTTATATAAATTTAAAAGAGTTTCCATTTCAATTCTCTGTAATTACGTAAATATAAATTTATGGCCTTATATACTATTTGGCTTCTCCTTTTCTTTTCAAAACAAAAAATATTGCAAATAATATTTTAGTTTCTTTAGTTTTTCTATTACTCAAGTACTCTATTTTCTTGTCAACTTTTTTAATTCATTGCTTGAATAAAGAGGGTGTTGGTATTGATTTTTTTTTAAAGATAGTCTATAAGATGAATGCTAAAAGTTAATACATTGGATGTATTCAATTTTTGATTTTTAGATTATTTTTATTTTTGTTGACCTAAAAGTGAATATTTAAAAATATTTTTTTTTTCTTCAAACACCACAAAAAATAAGGAAAGAGCTTAAAAGCTAAAAACACTTAAAAATCAATTCAAACACCCTTAAACTTCTTAAATTTTTGTTCTTAAAAATGCTTCTAACGATAATTTTTTGAACCTCAATATCTGTTAATAAAATTGGGCTAATTCAGATCGGGTAGGATTGAAAATGCACTAACATGCAAAAAATACTAATACCAAGCACATAATATTCATTTTAAAATGATGCAAAAAAATATCACAATAAAAATTTATAAAACCTAATCATAACATAACATAATGAAATATGCGTGTACAATTATAGTCATATGAAAGAAGTCCATTTTTCTTTTCCAACATTCTGATTGCCTTATCTATCATCCTATTCTTATCGTCATTACATTTTTAAAATACAACTTTAAGAAATAAGAGAAAAAAATATTTTTTAATTTCTTCAATAGAGCAGATACATGAATGATAGGGAAGAAGAAGGGATCGAAAATCAAATAGATGAAATTACTATAATAATAATTTTATTAAAAGACTCTACATCATTTTCTTCCAAATTTGCTCGATTTTCTCTCTTTTCCTATCTTGTTCACCTTTCTTCTTCATCCCTACAAGAGCAAATTAAGAATATATTTATACTAAATTGTTAGTTACTCTAAAAAGCTTAAATGATTTTTTCAACCTTAAGCACCTAAAATCAGATTTTTGTAACTTTTAAGTGACCAAAATTAACGTACAAAAATAAAAGAATATTCTTACAACATAAGTAATCATAACTTGATTGGTAATTTAGCACTTTGATTTTGTTGGTCTTGAGTTTATCTAATGCAATTTAATTTTAAAGATTAGTCAAAATTGCCTCTCGAAAAAAAATACCGCAAAAATTAAATTGAGAGGATTATAATTTAGAAAATTAAAAGAAACATCCTTACCCATAGATTCTTTACGGCTTTGCCAACCATAGTTCTTCACATGAAAGAAATCATATAATGTGATGATTAACATGTGATTCCTCACCCTGATGTATGCTATTGTAATGGAGAAGAGAAAGAATAATCTTGAGTGAGAATTTTCATGAAACAAAACACGAATTTATATAGGTAAAGTGGAGGAATACCATAAGGTTTTCATAAACTTACAAATTAAATTTTGGGGGTCATGGACATTAAAAAATAAGAGTAATGAATATTATTAAGAGCATAATAATAGAGAATGCAATGCACATGGATGAATATTTTTTGTAATTCATGAGATATAAATATATATAATAAATATAATTGATTTTTTAAATTATTAAACAAATTATTCAAGGAAAAGAGTGAGGAAAAAATTCAAAAAAATAAGAAAAAAATTAAATATGAATGGAGGCCATAGAGAGGTGCCACATCACCTTACCTACATTTTGCTTTATTATTATATATAGATTCTTTCTATACTTCAATTCTTAGACCAAAATTGTTAACCATCCAATAATTCCAATACCTTTTTTTTTAAACAGGAAGATATACAACTTATGAAGGATATGGGAATGGATGCCTATAGATTTTCTATTGCTTGGGCCAGAATTTACCCTAGTACGTAAATCTTCTTTCCATTTTGTATTGGATAAATAAGCATTAATTCATTAAAAAAATTCAATAAAATGTTAGGCATATGTATTTCATAAACATATTTATTACTTAACCATGACTAAGCAATGCGCATTTTCCATTTAATTTAACTACTAAGGTAAACTTGTTTGTTTTGGTGTAAACAACAAGTGTGAGTAAATTTTACATTTGTATTTAAACCGGTTAACTAAGAGTCTGAAACACCTACAAAGTAAAAGAGCCCACCCAAAAAGGTCCTACTTATACATAACTAACTCCAAACTCTAACATAATTAACTCTGAATTTCTAATCATTATTAGATGGAACTGGTGAAATTAATCAGGCTGGAGTTGACCACTACAATAAGTTGATCAATGCTCTACTAGCTAATGGTACATTTGACATTCTTACTCTCCAATTTCTCAATACTATATATCATTTCTTTCAGCATTTATGTCAAAATTTTATTACATTAAACATAGATAAAATGTTTGTTACAATTTGTATGTTAATACACAGGAATTCAACCGTATGTAACACTATACCATTGGGACCTTCCTCAAGCTCTAGAAGATAAGTACAATGGATGGCTTAGCCCACAAATCATGTAAGTTTACCACAAGTTAATTAGTCCAAATTAATTGATTTAAACTTGTCTGGATTTATGTCATGTGATAATTTTGGTCATTTTATTAGAAAAGATTTTGCGATATACGCGGAGACGTGCTTCAAGAAATTTGGTGATAGGGTGAAGAACTGGATCACTATCAATGAGCCTCATACTGTTGCCATCCAAGGCTTTGATGTAGGACTACAAGCACCCGGGCGATGTTCCATCCTCCTACATGCTTTTTGCAGGGCCGGAAACTCTGCAACTGAACCTTATATTGTTACTCACAATCTAATCCTTGCTCATGCCACTGTTGTTGACATTTACAAAAAGAAGTACCAGGTAAAAAACACTTTGAAAAGAGAATAACAAGCAACAAATTGGGACTTTTTCTAGTCCGTATACCACTGGTTATACATGATTATACCTATATTTTACATAGAATATACTATTTTTAGTTTAAGTGGTTGGATGGGCGACTATTTAGGTTAAATTTTCCAGTAAAATTTAATATGCTTAACAGAGATTAATCTTTGTGATCAATTGTTGTTGCAGCCACTGCAACATGGATCAATTGGGATATCACTAGATACCTTTTGGTATGAGCCTTTGACAAATTCCAAAGATGACATAGAAGCAACACAAAGGGCCATTGAGTTTAATTTAGACTGGTAAGGATTTTGTTGGAGTAGTTAGTCAAAAATGTTGCTCATCTTTTGCTTCCAATGGAGCAGTAACATCTGTAAAACACTTTGAATTATCCAAACTAAGACTCATTTTGATGGTGAAATGATCTTTAACTGAATTCAGGTTTCTTGAGCCTGTGATGCTTGGAAGATATCCAAGTTCAATGGTAGATAGAGTGGGAAGTCGGTTGCCAAAATTTTCGCCAACTGAGGCTGCTCTCGTGAAAGGTTCCTATGATTTCATAGGCATAAATCACTATACTACATGGTATGCCAGCAAGAATAAGACCAACATAATTGGTGTTCTGCTCAATGACTCCGTCGCGGACTCTGGTGCCATTACCCTCCGTATGTCATTAACAACTCTATTAACTGATTACATGATTGAATTTACTTCATATTAAATATATCGTTCATTCTACTAATCACGAAACTCATTGTGCATTAAGAACTAAGCATTTTTTCCTATGCTTTTGTATCTTGCAGCATTCAAAGGTTTAAAGCCAATATCAGAAAGGGTATGTAATTTGATTCATTATACAATTAAACCACTTTACAACAACATTTCACAATAACAACCAAGTTTTCTTTCGAACTTATTTTCATACTATATTATATTTTTATGTTCTCTATAACAACATTCTGCTATAGCAACCAAAAAATATCCGGCCAAACAACACTGTTACAGAGAGATATGACTGTACCATAAGTTAAATACCGCATTTAGTTATTGTAGCTTTGTGGATTGATCACAATGTTGATGATATTAACTTGCAGGCAAGTTCAATATGGTTGTACATAGTGCCTCAGGGTATTAGAAGCTTAATGAACTACATCAAGCAAAAGTATGGGAACCCTCTTATCATAATCACAGAAAATGGTAAGTCTCTAAATCTGTAATGTAGCTACGTACTAAACTGTACGATCAGCCAATATATATTGAATTTTAGAAAGAGTTGGAAGAAATGGTTCGAGCCTCTTATTTTGATTTTTCGAATCAAGAGATCCATGAATCAGGATCCTAATGCATATAGATACAAATGGTCGAATGAAGGTCATTCATCTGATTTTGAGTCTTTGCTTTGTTAATTATCATGATGCAAGAATCCTTTCTATGCAACTGTTATAGGAATGGATGATTCAAATAACATATTTACATCGCGACAAGATACTCTCAAGGATACAAAAAGGATCAGCTATCACAAGGACTATCTTACTAACCTGCTAGCTGCTATCAAGTAAGTTATTAGAATGTTAGTTATAACCAAATTTTCGCATCTAAAATCTTACTTGATCGAAAATTTTTAAGGACAACATATATATTCATTCAATTTCTATTTTGCTGAATATGCAGAGAAGATGGTTGTAATGTGAAAGGATACTTTGTGTGGTCTCTGATGGATAACTGGGAATGGGCAGCTGGATTTTCGTCGAGGTTTGGTCTTTATTATGTGGATTACAAGGACAACCTCAAGAGATATCCCAAGGATTCTGTGAACTGGTTCAAGAATTTCTTAGGCTCTGCTTAAATTGATATGTGTTACTTACAAGCACCAGATATACAAAGCTTCCATGCGTAAAAGGATATAATGCAATGTATACAAACGTTTATTCTTTCACAGTACCTTAATGTCATTCAATAGATTTCACTTGGTTTGCTCATATAAAAGTTATTTACTATCTTGTGAAATTCATCACGATCATTTTCCAATTCAATGTTACTTTTAGCAAAGATCAAGTTTTGTATTCAACATAGACACCTAAAAGTTTGGGTTAATTACTTAATCAGAAATTAGTAATAAACATCTTGGAATCAACCCAAATCCTGATGCACGAATAGTAGTATTAACCAGTGGAAATGAGTTAATCCAGGAGGAATTTAACCTCGAGGAAGATGATGCCATGTTCAGGGACTTTAGCCGAGAAGTTTAGCTATGGATGCATAAGAGAGAAGAGAAGAGAAAAAGTTTATTATCATTCACAATGCCTTACAATGATGTAGCTTCTTTCCTATTTATACTACAGCAAGAATCGATTAACTAACTAACTAAGCTACAGTGATTAACTAACTGCTATAGTAAAAATAAAAAACTTGAAATGCAACTGAAAAGCTGAAAGTGCCTTCTTCCAATGCTAACTACTTTTGCCTGCTTATTTAACTAACTCATGAGCTCCTATTTCGTTGAATGAGACCTGAATGCACTTAATACTTGCAACAAATCCATAATAAATTTCTTAAGGTATTTTGTGAGTAATCAGATATACTGAGGAGCTGGTGACAAGTGAAAGTTGCATGGGTGTCCAATGACTCTATTAAGGTGAAAAATTAAGAAATAAGTTGGCCTTACCTCCTAAAAACCCCTTCTGGTTGTCATTGCTCGTTCACTTCCTTTTCCATTAATAAGTGATTAATTTGTACTCAAAATCAGCAGGAACATTTGTTTAAACAAGCTCAAAATGGGCATCTCCGGCTAGTTTTGAGTTTTAGGAGTCAGAGTTTAAGGCTCAAGAAGGGTATCAGCCTAGCAATGTGTTACAAGTATGCAATATGGAGTATAGAGAAGAAAAGAAATCAGGAGTTCAAGTTGAGCTGGCATTGATTAGTTAAAACTGTTATAGTGAAAGTTGTAGTTTGAAAATCTATTTTTACTGTAGCGTGTTACTGTAGCTGTTTCCCAAAGTTAGTTAAGACAGTTACAACTGTCCATGTAGAGTTTTGGCTATATAAACGATTGTACTAATTGTGATGTTCATTGAATAAAAATATATCTTTCTTCTTCTATCTCAAATTCTCTCTATTCCTTAGCTAATTTCTCGGATTCCCCTAAATTAGCCTATCAGTTTTTCAAAGTCATTTTTAGAACTGATTCACAATTGGCATTCGATTATCAATTATGCATCAATTGGTATTAGAGACACTTGATTTTCGGCCATAAATGGTCAACATGAGCAAATCTAGTGAAGTCATGGAGGATAAGATTGCACAGATGCAAGATCAGCTTCAGAAATTAATGGAGGGAATGACTAGAATCATGGATAGAAAACCCAAGCTGATAAAGAATTGGGTGAATTAAAGGAAAGTTTGGCAAGATTGGGTGATGTTAACAAGGAAAAGGAAGGTGGTCAAGCAGAATCCCCAACTGCTAGAGCTTGCTCTATGGATTTGCATAGTGATCTCAGAGCCAAGGAGAATACGAATCATGGTACATTCTTCACTCGACTCTCTAGGCTAGATTTCCCCAAATTTTTTGGATCAGAATTACGCAATTGGTTATACAGAGTAGATCATTTTTTTCTATGGATGATATACCATTTGACCAAAGAGTAAGAATAGCTTCTGTTCACATGGAGGGGGAGGCTATAGCTTGGCATAGGTCCTATATGAAGTCCAGAAATTCAGGTGTCGAATTGAGTTGGTCTGAGTATGTTTTTGCTTTAAATGAAAGGTTTGGGGAAGGGTTTGAGGATGCTATGGAGGAAATCAAGAAGCTGACTTAGACAGGTAGTGTGATAGAGTACCAGGCTAAATTCGACAAATTATTGAGTTTTGTCAATTTATCAGTTGAAAACCAAATTAGTTGTTATATGGGTGGATTGACACCAGAGTTGAACAAGTTTGTAAGACTGTAGTCTCCAAGAACCTTGATGCAAGCTTATAAGTTGACAAGATTGCAAGAAGAGCTATTTGAAGCTCAAGCCAAATCTTGGGTTTGGAAAATGGTGGAAGGAAACAAGGTCCTATATTGCCTACTCCTGCATATTCTAAACCACCTGTGTTCTAAAGACCATCAGGATCAAGTACTTCATTTAAGAAAATAGGGGAAGGTTACACTAACAAGAATCTCAAGTTAAATGTACTAACACTGGAAGGAGATTAACATCTGCAGAAATGAATGAAAAAATGGCTAAAGGCTTATGTTTTTTCTGTGATGAGAAGTATGAATTGGGACATAAGTATGCTTCTAAGAAGTAAATCTATTTGATTGATGTTATGGATGAGGAGACAGGGAATGAGTTTGAAGGTTATGAGGTTTACCATGAGATTATCTTGGACCAAAATGAATTGATGACTATTTCATTACAAGCCTTTATTGGTGTAACTGGCTAAGCAACCTTTACAAGTTTTAATTGATACTAGTACCACACACAACTTTATAGATCAAGAAGTTGCCAAGAAGTTGGGATGTCAAGCCAATAAGAAGTTGGGATCCCTATTATAGAGGACTTGTTGGATGCATTAGGGGGTGCATAGGTGTTTGCAAAAATAGATCTCAGGGCTGGATATCACCAGTTGAGAATGTTTGAAGGGGATATTCACAAGACATCATTCAAGACTCATCAGGGGCATTATGAGTTCTTAGTTATGCCTTTTGGCTTAACTAATGCTCCATTTTCCTTGAAAAGTTTCATGAATTCTGTGTTCAAGTCATTGTTGAGAAAGTCAGTCCTAGTATTTTTTAGGACATCTTGATTTATAGCAAGAATTGGACTGATCATATTGCTCATGTATAAGCAGTGTTTGAGTTAATGCAACAGTTTCAATTGTATGCTAAGATGTCCAAGTGTGCTTTTGGTGTGTTGAAGTGGAGTATCCTGGTCATTTCATATGTGAAGAAAGTGTTGATACTGATCTCAAAAAGATTACTGTAGTTCAATATTAGCCTGTTCCTAGTAATCTCAAGTAGTTTTCTTAGGCTTAGCTGGCTACTATAGAAGACTTATTCAAGGCTTTGGTGTTATTTGCAAGCCACTACATGAGCTTTTAAAGAAGGATGGATTCATATGATCAGACCATGCTACTGATGCATTTGAGAAGCTCAAGTAGGCACTTATATCAGCACCAGTATTGGCTTTGCCTGATTATACTAAGACCTTTTTGGTAGAGACTGATTCTAGTGGGAAAGGTATTGGTGTTGTACTTATGTAGGAAGGCCACCCCATTGCTTTTATCAGTAAGTATTTAGCACCAAAACATCAACTTATATTAGTTTATGATAGAGAATTACTGACACTTATTTTTACTGTCACCAAGAGGTCTCACTACTTATTGGGAAGGCTTTTTGTTGTCAAGACTAATCAAAAAGTCTTGAAATATATTTTAGATCAGGACATCCATACTGATTTCCAAGTTGCTGGAATAACTAAGCTGGTGGCTTTTGATTTCACTATTAAATATAAGAAGGGCTTTGAGAACAAAGCTGCTGATGCTCTATCTAGAAAACCTGAGGCTGAGCTTTTGGCTATTTCCTTGTTGACACATGATGAGGTTTTGTATTCAAGAATTCAAGCATCTTGGCAAGTTGATCCTACTTTACAGGAAGTGATTGACACACTACAGGTTCATCCTTTTAAGTTCTTTACATGGATTAATAGTCAACTGAGGTAGAAGGATAAATTAGTTGTGGGAAATGATTTACAGTTGAGAAAGAATATAATCACCTTATGGAATGCTACTCCTCAAGGTGGACATTCAGGAATGGATGCTACTATTAGAAGGCTACAGACACTATTTTATTGAAAGTCACTGATCTCCGACATCACAGATTTCATCAACAAATGTGATACTTCCCAAAGACATAAATATGATATTGCTGCTTATCTAGGGTTATTACAGCCCCTGCCTATTCCTAATGGGGTCTGTACTGATGAATGGTTGTATTTTATTGAGGGGTTGCCTAAAGTGCAAGGTAAGGAAGTAATACTAGTGGTACTTGATAGATTGAGCAAGTCTGGCCATTTCATCAGCCTGCAACATCCCTACACAGCTCAGAATGTGGCTCAATGCTTCCTTGACAATATCTATAAGTTGCATGGTTTACCTGCTACCCTGACAAGGGACAAGGATCTTATATTTATTAGTAACTTTTGGCAAGAGTTGTTTGGTTTGTTAGGAGTTCAGTTACAACAATCTACTACATATCACCCTCAAACTGATAGGCAAACTAAGGTGTTGAATATAACCTTGGAGACTTACTTGAGGTGTTTTTACTCAGATAAGCCTAAAGAATGGGTGTCCTACTTGCCACTTGCTGAATGGTAGTATAATACTACCTATCACACTACCTTGAAATGCACACCTTATGAGGTTCTATATGGTCAAAATCCTCTTATTCATCTTTCCTACTTGGCTGGTGTATCAAAGTCTGAAATGGTTGATAGATCACTGATTGCTAGAGAAGTTGTCATTCAGCTCTAAAGTTCCATATGCTCAGCAAAGAATGAAGGATTTGGCTGACAAGCATAGATCTGATAGGACTTTTGAAGTAGGTGATTGGGTCTACTTGAAGCTGCAACCTTACAGACAAGTCTCAGTAACAACAAGGCCTTTTAACAAACTTACAACTAACTATTATAGTCCTTTTTTATTGAAGCTAAAGTTGGTGCTATTTCTTACAAACTACTGCTGCCTAGTGAGGTGTTTATTCATTCCACCTTTCATATATCTCATCTCAAGAAGTGTCATAAAGTTCCTTTGAACATTGTACACCCTCCTGTTATTGACTTATCAAGTCCCTACTGTCCTACTCCTAAAAAAGTTTTGGACAAAAGGCTGGTGAAGAGGGATAATAAAGCTGTAGAGCAATTGCTTATTAAGTGGAGCAACTTGTATGAAGATCAGGCCACTTGGGAATATTCTTATGAGTTCCAGTTGAGGTTTCCTTCTTTTAATCCTTGAGGTCAAGGATCTTCGGAAGGAAGGGGTATTGTTACAAGTATACAATATGGACAGTGGCGGACCCAGGATTTAGGGGTCGTGGGTGCTCGGGGATGGTTGAATATACATATTGACACCTAAAGTTTTAAGGTTCCATTTGAAAATCAAAGCACCTAACTATCTTCTTAGTTTCAAGGATGCTTTTTTCCAGCTTATACCAATTTTTATACATTTCCTATATAATTATACCAAATCTGCATCGGGTTTAATGGGTGTCGGAGCACCAAATACTTTCCCCTAGGTCCGCCCCTGAATATGGAGTATAGAGAAGAAAAAAAATCAGGATTTCATGTTGAGCTGGCATTGATTAGTTAAAACTATTAAAGTGGTAGTTGTAGTTTGAAAATCTATTTTTACTGTAGCACATTACTATAGCTGTTTCCCAAAGTTAGTTAAGACAGTTACAATTTTCCAAGTAGCGTTTAGCTACATAAACTATTGTACTGATTGTGATGTTCATTGAATAAAAAAATATCTTTCTTCTTCTCTCTTAAATTCTCTCTATTCCTTAGCTAATTTCTCGGATTCCCCTGAATTAGCCTTTCTGTTTTTCGAAGTCATTCCTAGAACTAATTCACAATTGGCATTCGATCATCAATTGTGCATCACAATGAGGATCAAATTTATTGGATTTTAAGTTGTGCGTTGTGTTAACTGAGTCCTATCTTTACCATGAATAGGTCAAGAACTTTTAGGTGAAGAAATTCGAGAGAATTGATTCAAGAACTACAACTAAAGCTATTTTATGCAATTGATCTTTCATAATCCATCTGTAGGTATAATTAAACCAGGTAATTAAATTAAATAGCAATATATCCCGTGTAATCCCATAAGTGTGGTCTAGAGAGGGAAGGATGTACACAGATTTTATTCCTATATTTGTTGGTAGAGAGGTTATTTTTGATAAATCCTCGGTTCAAAAGAAGTGAAATCATAATAGGATAGAAAGAAAAACAACCACAAAAAAATAGAAAAATAAATAAAATAATCAACGTAACAGGTAGCAATAAAATTGAAGAAAAGAATACTATGCAAATACTAGGTAATTCTACTAATTTACTAAATAAGAAGAAGAAGAGGAGGATCTGCGCCTCTCCCTCGAGAAAGTAGTGCAACACATAACCGCATGTTACCTTTCTACCATAATCCTCGACCTCCAAACCTTCCAATATAGAGCCATGTCCTCAGTAGCTGTTGATGTGTCATATCCTATCTGATCACCTCTCCTCAGTTCTTCTTGCCCATCTATACCTATCTTGAAACCTGTTATAAACCAAATTTCACACCTCCTTACTATTTTGTTTGTGCACTTCTTTATCACATATCCGAACCATCATAGCCTAAATGTGTGCATTATTGACAGATCAACACTCTTCTCTATAATATAAAATAGGTCTCACTGTGACTCTATAAAATTTACCTTTAAGCCTTGTAAGACATTGTTGTTGCACGCTGGACATGAGCCTTTATTTTACCTACCCCGCTCCAATACAATGAGCAACAATATTCCCAATTTTTCATTTTTTTAGATCATAAACCTAAGATACTTGAAATTTTCTCTCTTTGTTATGACTTATGTATCGGTCTTCACTTCCACCCTTGCTTCATGCTTTATATCACAGAACTTGCACTCTAGGTAGTAAACTTTAGTCTGGCTTAACCCGAATCCTTTAGATTCAAGATTATGTCTTCAAACTTCCAGCCTATCATTAACTCCATTTATGTCTTATAGATCTGTAATGACCATGACCCTTTTCATCATTACGGGTAAGTCTAACGTATAAAAATTTGGGTTAAGATTTTTCTCGAATTGGGAGGTAAAATTTTCAGGCTAGGCTAGTCTTCGATAAAATTCGAGTGAGATATGGTCTTGGATAATCTGAGAATGGATTGGGTAAATATAATAAAGTCTAGCATGTTTTTATGTTAGCTAAGACGATAAGAAATTCGTACAATTTTTTGAAAGTGAATTCGGGTAAGTAGAACTCCTGATATCAAACTTGACGTAAAGGAGTTAGTCTGGCATGTCATGGTTTGAGGGTGTGTTACAATAAAGATAAAACTGGAAGTAATCTCTAGTTTCTTCCTTGCCACACCCTCTATAGCAGGTGGCGGGCCACTATGGGGCTACTTCTATAGCGGATAAATTCCCTCTATAGCGGGAGTCAAAGCCGGTCAATCTCGCTATAGCGGGCGGCTTTCGCTATAGCAATGCCACTATAGCAAAATCGAGTTGCTACAGTGGAGTAATATATCGTTGTTTAATGCATAAATTTCCCCAAAATAGTTTTTTATTTTCTAAACTCATTTTGGGAAAAACTTAGGTGATTTTAGGCGATTTTGGGTATTTTCCACCAAAGTTCTTCGTAAAGGTAAGTTAATCACTCCCATTAACTAGTTTTTCAATTTCTAAACCTTAGAATCACTAGTTTACGGATTTTGGGGAGGAGTTAACATTACTTAGGTGATTTTTCTTGTCCAATAGGGTAAATTAGGTATAGAACCTTTGGGTTTATTCTTGCATTTCTATAATCACTTCCATTAATAATTTATTCTTGCATGTCTATAAGTCACTAATATAACCATGAAATTGGTAGTTTTAAGGAAAAATGATGGTGAAAAAAATCCTAGGATTGAGGGAATGATCATGAAATTGGCCGTGGGGTTCAAGATTAGGTTATAATTCTCGATGTTATAGGTCATTTCATTGATTATGTGTTACATTCATGCTTTTAGACCACAATCAAGCTGAGGTTGCAAGAAAAGGAAAGGGTCAAGTTTGTTAAAGCATTTCAGTCTTGGATTGAGGTTGGTGATAGTTTAATATAGTTGAAATCCAATTTGTTTTATGTGTGCATGATAACTAGTCCTTCATTTTGCTTGCACAATACATTTTCAAGGAAAGTGGATGACTTTTTGATATCCTAAGAGTTAATTGCATGCAATGAACTTATATGAAAGTTTGTTGTTTTTTACAAATGTATTTTCTGTTATCATTGTGGTTGTGATTGTTGTGATATCTGTCATTATTGTGGGATGTACTGGCATTTGGACATATTCATGGGATTTGGTTGGTATAAGGTTGGTAGGCACTTGATGTTTGGGATTTGGTCATGGACAAGAGCTCGTCCCCTGCAGGTCATGGCTAGTGGGAGACCATAAAAATCTTAGCATGTATTACAAGGTATTGGTGAGTGTGACGATTCCTTGAGTAAACCAGGAATTATATGTTTACCATTATATTAGGTCCTTGAGTGAACTGGGTTCATGTGCTTAATTGCTAAAGGTGGTTTTTTTAATGTAAATTGGATTGCATGATAATTGCCATTGTTGTTATTCTTATGGATCCTTGAGTGGCCCGGGCAAATTTGTTTGTTGTGGTATAACTCTTTATTGTCTGTTACTTGTGTAATTGAGACATGGTTAATTTAATTGTTGGTGTCATGGTTGTTGACTTGGAGTCTTGTTGGTAGTCGCAGTCAAGACTTGACTTGTTATCCATGTTGACCTATAATGACTAAGTTCCATAATGTTGTTGAATAAGGTTAAGTGCTATGAACTTGAGGTCAGATTACATGGTAGGTGTTCATGGTTGTCTTGTTTTACTAAATTATGGTTATGTGTTCATATTTCTCATTTTGAGTTGGCCGATGACCCTACCAGTACACCGTTGTTTCTTGTGTAATGATACTACACACGATCTTCTTTTTGTTGAATGCAGAGCATATTTTGGTGACTATTTTGAGACCTCAGCTGTGATTCAAATTGTGTTCGAAATCAATGGTGAGCTACATCTTCCGAGCTGCCATGAGTTCTTCATTCAATTTCAGGTCCATTATTTCAAACTTAGATAATTTTTAGTCATTTTAGGTTAAACTCGTTTGTTGATACTTATTAGTGTTTTGGTACAATGACTTTAAGATTCTAGGGGATTTATTTAATTTTCATTTAATTCTGCATTATTATTGTTTAAAATATTGGAGACATTGTTTTATTTAATGAAAACGGGATTGGTTGCCAAATTCTTTTGGGGAAAGTTTTGAATTGAATGTTGAGTTAGATGGTTCTCCTAAAGGGGGTTAGTGTGGGTGCCACTCACGGCGGGTTTGGATTGTGAAAAAGTTGGTATTAGAGTTTTAGGTTTGTTGATCTTATTGTACCAAAACAGGTCTAGCAGAGTCTTGCGGAACGGTATAGAGACGCATGTACTTTTTTTTGAGAGGCTATAAAACTTTAGGAAACTATCATTTCTTTCTTCTTTCGTGCTATGCTTTGATTTCAATTGGTATATGGTGATACAAATTGGTATATAACCTTATTTATTCTTTTTTTTGGCAGATGGTGAATACTAGATCAAACAGAACCAGAGTTGTAGTCCCCGCACCAGTAGATCTAGCCGTGGAATCGACTATCCAGAGATGAGGATGCAGGCGAGGAAGAGGAAGAGAAAGAGGAAGAGGGAGAGAGAGACACCCACCAGGGGTAGAGCTCGAGCAGTAGCTGATCATTCTCATTAGAGATCAGTGACTCCTCCCCCATCCCAGTATCATTATAAAGAGGTTGAGGAGATGAATGAGAAAATTGAGGAGCAGGAGAAGGTGGCGCTAGTTGGAGGTGAAACACTTTCTCTTATGTCTTCTGAGATGATTCAACAATTAATTTCTTTCATGAGTGGATTGGCCGGTACTGGGGCCACTCTTGCTATGCCTACTAATCAGTTTCCATCTATTCAGCCGACTGCTATAATTGCTCCTAGAATAGGTGAGGCATTGGGGATTGAGATCTTTCCTCGTCCAGTTTTAGGTCCTGTCATGACTGGGTCTAAGCATGACATGCTGACCAAGTTCCTGAAGATAAAACCTCCTACTTTTGTTGGCTCTGAGATAGAGGATGCATTTGAGTTCATTGTTGATTGTTATGAAAGATTGCACAAAATGGGTATTATTGAGCATCACGATGTTGAGTTTGTTACTTTCCAGCTTCAAGGTAATGCCAAGCAATGGTGGAGGGCATATGTGGAGTGTCGGTTATCAGTTTTGCGTCTATTGACTTGGGCTCAGTTCCATACCTTATTTTTAGAGAAGTTTGTACCCCATAATCTTCATGATTGCAAGAAGGATAAGTTTTTGTTCCTTGAGCAGGGTAATATGTTTGTGGCGGCATATGAGGCTAAGTTTCATGCTTTGTCCCGTTATGCTACTCAGCTACTTGGTACAGAGGAGGAGAGGATTCGATTATTTGTGAAGGGCCTGAACACTGACTTGCAGGTTTTGACTGTTCATATGACTTCTATAAAAAAAAAACCTTTAATGATGTTTCTAATTATATGAAAAAGATAAAACGGGTGCAACATGTTGGTCAGGCTAAGGCTTTAGCGAAGAAGTCCCGGAATGCGAGTAACTTTGGTGGTTCTTATTCCAAGGGTCATAGCCAGTAGACTTATTCAGCTCGCCCCATTCAATCAGCTCAACCCGCTTCTATAGGTGGACAGTCAGGGGCTATTCAGCGGGCCTCAGTTGCTAAAGGCCAAGGGGCTTCTTTTTCTTCATCCAACAGGCCTTCTCTTTGTCACGTCCCGAACTCCCACGAGGCGTGATTGGTACCCGAAGCCGACAAGGCCCGAGAGAACCAATCTTTGCTTCTATTCATTCATATACATGTCATAGGAAACACTACTATCACATAAAAACATGAGGGGCTCAGCATAGAACATATGACGTATATACATATGAGAAACTTGGCCGTTGAGGCCATCAAGTCAAGTTTCATCTATCATCTTATACACATACACCCACATACGTCTACAAAAGCTTCTAACAGATGCATTGACCAAAACCAACTGAAAGTCGGGACAAGTCCCCGCTTTATACACAATGTACAATCTCAAAGCATATGAACCACTATGACTCGGAGAAGCCCCGAACTAACTGGAGCTCACCAATGAACCGAAAACAGTTGGCAACCTACTGTGGCGGCCTACTAGTACCTGCGCCTGCAGCAAGTAAGGTAAATTCCCCGAGAGGGGTCAGTACGAAATAAGTACTGAGTATGCAAGGCTCAGATGAAACTGTATAATACATGAATATTTCAATGAACTCAAAACATATGAATAATCAATGTGAATAAGTCACCATTTTGCATTTTGGAAACCATGTGGATTGCTTTCATTACTTTCATTACTTTCTTTACATTCAATGCTCACTTGTCATTACATATGTCACAATGTACCCGGGCCCCGACTGATCAGTGGGTCTTTTCATATCATATCATCGTGTTGGGATCGAGTCGAGCTAGGCTTATGCCCCTAGACTTGCCACCCATACATCAATGCATCGGTATCGGGTCGAGCTAGGCTTATGCCCTTAGACCTGCCACCCATAAATCCATACCTCGGTATCGAGTCGAGCTAGGCTTACGCCCCTAGACCTGCCACCCGTACTTTATCATTGACCACATATGCATTACTTTGTTCATTACTTTGAGATTGATACTTTGATAGTCATAACATCACTTTGGAACTTTGGAACATAACATTGTTGGAAGCTTTGAATCATTAACCAATGAGTGAAGGACATGTGAATAAACATCATGAGAAATATAACATTACTAGCACCATGATACCATTGGAACCATTGGACAATAATCCATGAACAAGAGACACAAGTATAGTCACTATTGGAATATTAGAACATAACTTTATTTGAGCTTTCGGAACGTTAACCATGAATATGAGACATGAGATTTACAAATGATCAAAGAGTAGGAAATTTATAAAAATGACCATTGCTAACCGGATATGGAATTCTTTAGCACATTTCGGGATAGGACTAGTGACATGTCAATGTGAACACTATTTGCCGCAGAAAGATACGGACAAGGTAACCTTACATACCTTGGATTCGCAATACGAATATATAATCCTAGAGGTGCATACAATAGTCCCGCTCCTTCTTTATGTGTCACTCTACAACACAAATGCATAACGAAATTCACATTAACCACTAACTACTCTTCAAATGCATGTAACATCAATGAGTCACATATTTGTCCTTAAACATGCCATTTCCCCTTGACAAAACCATTGATAAAATTATTATTCCAAAAATCCCCCAATATTTCATACATTGACCAATACATGAAAATCAATACATTGCACCACAACACTTCTCCTTTACACTTTCTTATCCATACCACATCACAAATAATCCATCACTTTACCTTAATACAACTCATAACACATATCGGCCAAAATCCCACAATTTCCACTTATAGACAAGAACAAGTTTAATATCAAAAATAACACCATACATGTTCATATTTTGTCCATATCATGCTCTTTCATCAAAGGCACAAGTCCTAATTCAAGTTCAAATTACCAAGATGGCACATCTTTCATCAAAAGAAAAAATACACTATTCACCACCTTGCCAACACAACTAGCATAATAGACATAATCTCCCATGCATATAATAAGTTAATCCATGAGAATAAAGACTTACCAAGGCTTGGAATATGTTGATCTTGTCCAAGGAGTCCAAAGGAATATTTTGCTTTAGGGTTTGGAGCTTAAAGAAATATTTGAGAAAATATCACAAAGGCATGAGAGCTTTTGATGATAAAAAATCTGATCTTGGGGCCTTTATATAGACCCCAAGTCATACTTAGCCATTCCTTTGGCATTTAATGGGTCAAAGTGGAAGAATGGGTCATTTTGCCCTTGGGCCAATTCTTTTAATTCCATTTTGGGCCTAACTTTGGGCCCAATAACACATATCCATGTAATCCATAACATTTCATGTATTATTCACCATATATCTCATGTTTTCATAATTCCATAATGTCACGACAATATTCTCTTACAAGATTCTCATTCGTCGTTTCGATCGCAAAAATAGGAATTCTAGTCGCCCTTGGCTTCATTGGACATTTTGGATCACTATTCACTTTTCATGATTCGGTCATGTAGAAGTATGTAGGAGTATATTGAAGTGTTTGAAGCTTTAACAATGCTCAAAGAACTCTAAAGAACCAAAAGAAACCATCCAAGAATCGTCGTAGAATTGCGTTACAAAACGAGCCCGGAAAGGCATAATGTTTGTGCCTTGCGCCACTAGCTGCAAAGCAAGCTGTGGCACAAGAAATGAGGACCCTCTGAATCAGGTGGCTTGCGCCACACCCCTGAAACAGGGTAGTGGCGCAAGTTTCAGCACTTTGCTGAATTTTTCGGCCACTTATCCAATGGTTGCATATCGTCCAATCCCTTATCGAAACACTACAAAATACTTACTTAGTGATCTTAATAATCAAGTAACCATGACTCCAAGTCACCAAATGAGGTTAGAATGTGTACGGGATATTACCCAAATGCTCCACGAAAGCACAAAACACCTCCTACGAAGGTCTACTCGCATGTGCGTGGCCAAAATTAAATTTTCTCGTCATTAGCATTGACAAATACATACTTATATCTCTCGACACCTAAACAAACATTATTCAACATCATCAAGTAGGTTTGGTAAGTTACTGGGTGTTACACTCTTGAGCGAGGTTGTTGTACTTGTGGTGTTGTGGGGCACTTTATGAGAGAGTGCACTCAGAGACAGGTTGGGTTACAGGGCTAGTAGCAGGCTAAGGCTGTGGTTTCTACTGGTTGTGGTCGTGGTGAAAACCAAGGTAATGGTAATTTAGGGAAGGGTGGAGTGCTGCCTGCTCGAAAAGTTGCCCAACTTGATGATAGAGCTCATTGTTATGCCTTCCTAAGCAAAACTAAGGTCGAGGCATCTGATGCCTTCATTATAGGTACTATTCTTATCTGTGACTGGATGGCTATTATTTTGTTTGATCCGGGTTCCACTTATTCTTATGTATATGTTAGATTTGCCTTTGGATTGGACTTGATTTGTGATATACTTGACTCTCCTATTTATGTATCTATTTCGGTTGAAGACTCTGCAGTAGTGACCCATATTTATCATGCATGTTCTATTTTGTTCATGGATTTTTAGACTTGGTTAGATTTGATAATCTTGGACATGCTTGACTTTGACATTCTCCTGGGTATGACTTGGCTATCTCTGTATCATATCGTTTTAAATTGTAATGCTAAGATAGTGACCCTAGAGATGCCTGAAATAGACCAATTAGAGTGGGAAGATGTGTATAAGCCTAATCCTGTGAAGATTATATATTTTATTTGGGCTAAGAGGTTAGTTAGGAGAGGGTATTCGACTTTATTAGCCCATCTCTGGAAGGTTAGTGCAGAATCTCCTTCTATTGAGTTAGTCCCCGCGGTGTTAGAATTTTAGGAGGTGTTTCCCACAGATTTTCCTGGTATGCCTCTAGACCGAGAAATTAACTTCTATATTGACTTGGAGCTGGTCACTCACCCCATTTTTATTCCCTCTATTGAATGGCTCCAGCTGAGTTGAGGAAACTCAAGACTCAGTTGCAAGAGTTGCTTGATAAGGGATTTATTCATCTTAGTGCTTCTCCTTAGGGTGCTTCGGTGTTTTTCATTACAGGCAATTGAATAAGGTTACCATCAAGAATAAGTATCCCTTGCCCCATATAGATGATTTTTTTGACTAGTTGCAGGGTACTTCCATTTTCTCTAAGACAGACTTGAGATCGGGTTATCATTAGTTGGAGATTCGGGATGGGGATATACCAAAGACAACATTCAGTACTCGGTATGTGCATTATGAGTTCTTAGTGATGTCATTCGGGTTGACTAATGCGTCGAAATCTTTCAGGATCTTGATGAACGGTATCTTTAAGTATTTCATGGATTTTTTTGTAATTGTCTTTATTGATGATATTCTGATTTACTTCAATAGTGAATAGGAACATGCAGGTCATCTTCGCTTTGTGTTAGGGATTTTGAAGGAGGAATAGTTATATGCTAAGTTCTCAAAATATGAGTTTTGGTTGTCTTCAGTTGCCTTCTTAGGGCATGTGGTTTCAGAGAAGGGGGTATTGATAAATCCCCAGAAGATTAAGGCGGTTAAGAGTTGGGTTCGACCTAGATCTATGACTGAGGTTAGAAGTTTTGTGGGTCTTGCTAGTTACTATCGCAGGTTTGTTAAGAATCTTGCATCTATTTCTGCTCACTTGACAAGGTTGACCCAGAAAGAGGTGCCATTTATTTGGTCGAATAAGTGTGAGGAGAGATTCCGAAAGCTCATGACATTGTTACTACAACTCCTATTCTTTCCCTGCCAGTTGAAGATAAGGATTTCATTATATTTTATGATGTTTCACTTTATGGTTTGGGTGCAGTGTTGATGCAGGATATTAATGTAATTGCCTATGCTTCAAGGCAATTGAAACCTCATGAGAAGAATTACCCAACCCATGATTTGAAGTTAGCGACAGTGGTCTTTGTATAAAAGATTTGGAGACACTACCTGTATGGTGTCAAGTGTGAAATGTTCACAGACCATTGTAGTTTGCCGAATGTGTTTATGCAAAAGGAATTGAATTTGAGGCAGAGAAGGTAGATGGAATTATTGAAGGATTATGATGTAACCATCCAATACTATCCGATTAAGGCCAATGTGGTGGCAGACATATTGATCCTGAAAGAGGTAAGTATGGGTAGCCTAGCTTATTTAAGGGTGTCAAGGCGACCCTTGGCTAGAGAGTTTCAGACTCTAAAATCTCTGTATATGCAATTTAGTGTTTCTGAAAGAGGTGGACTGTTGGCTAATGTGAGTGTAAGGATAATATTCCTTGATCAGGTTAAGTCCAGAAAGTTTGAAGATGAGAAGTTGAACAAATCGAAACAAGGTAGTATGTGGTGAATCTTTTGATACCACACTTGATGCGTGTGGAGTGTTGATAGTGAGGGGATACGTGTGCATGCCCTCGATTGTTGATTTGATTCCTGATTTTCTTGCAGAAGCTCATAGTTCTCGATACTCTATTCATCCAGGAGCAACCAAGATGTACCATGACTTGAGACAACTTTATCGGTGGCTTGAGATAAAAAGCGATATAGTGGAGTATGTGTCTTAATGCCACAATTGTCAGCAGGTGAAGTATGAGCATCAAAGGCCTGCGGGTTTACTACAGAGGATGCCCATTCCCTAGTGTAAGTGGGAAAGGATAGCTATGGACTTTGTGGTAGGTCTCCCTAAGACCTTGGGGCAACATGATTTGAATTAGGTCATAGTGGACAGACTGATCAAGTCATCTTACTTCATCCCTGTTAGAGTGGGTTTCAGTTTGAAACAGTTAGCAAAGATTTATGTCAAGGAGATATTGAGGCTACATGGGGTGCCAATTTCCATTATTTCTGATAGAGGTATGCAATTCACCTCCAAGTTTGAGGATAGGCTACATGAAGAATTAGGCACTAAGCTTGACTTTAGCACTGCTTTCCATCCTCAGACTGAGGATAGCCAGAGAGGACTATTCAGGTGCTTGAGGATATGCTGAGGGCATGTGGGATTGACTTTGGTGGTTATTGGAATAAGCTCTTGTCGTTGTGTGAATTTTCATACAACAATAGCCACTCTAGCATCGATATGGCTCCATTGAAAGCACTCTATGAGAGAAGGTGTAGATCACCAATAGGATGGTTCGAAGTTGGTGATGTGAAGCCTTTGGGCACGAGCTTGGTGAAGAAAGCTCAGGAGAAAGTGAGGTTTATTCAAACCAAGTTGTTGGCAGCCCAGAGTAGGTAAAAAGAGTATCCAGACAGTAAGGTTAGGGACATGTTGTTCAAGGTGGGTGAATAAGTTTTGTTAAAGGTATCTTCTATGGAGGAATTTATGATATTAGCAAGAAGGACAAGTTAAGCCCTCGGTATATAGGTCTGTTTGAGGTTCTTGAGGACGTGGGTTCGATAGCGTACAGGTTGGCATTGCCACCAAGCTTGTCCGGAGTTCATTTAGTGTTCCATGTATCCATTCTTAAGAGATATCATGGGGATGGGGATTACATTATAAAGTGGAATTTGGTTTTTCTTGATAAGGATCCTTCCTATGAGGAGGAGACAGTTGCTATTTTTGATTGGGATGTCCCTAAGTTAAGGATAAAGAAAATTCGATCGGTAAAGGTACAATGGAAGCATCATCCAATTGAGGAAGCTACTTGGGAAACCAAGAAGGACATGCGAAACAAGTACCCTCATTTGTTTGAGGAAACAGGTACTTTTCCATTTTCTTGACTTGGCATAAATTGGTATCTTTTGTAACGACCCTTTCTATCGTTAAAGGGTCGTTACAGGTAAGTCTAACGTACAAAATTTTAGGTTAAGATTTTTCCCGAATCGCGAGTTAAAATTTTTAGTCTAGGCTAGTTTTAGACGAAATTCGAGCAAGGTATGGTCTAGGGCAATTCGAAAATGGATTGGGTAAATATAATTGCATGTTTTTATGTTAGCTAAGACGATAAGTAATCCATAGGATTTTTCAAAAGTGAATTTGGATAAGTAGAACTCCCGATATCAAATTTGACGTAAAGGGGTTAGTTCAGAATGTCATGGTTTGAGGGTACGTTGTGAAAAAGACAAAATTGGTAGTAATCCCGAGTTTTTGCCTCGCCACACCCACTATAGCAGGTGGTGGGCCGCTATGGGGCTACCACTATAGCCAATAAATTCTAGCTATAGCTGGAGTCAAAGTTGGTCAATCCCACTATAGCGAGCGTCTTTTGCTATAGCGATGCCGCTATAGGGGGATCGGGTCGCTATAGCGTGGTAATCACTGTTTAATGCAGAAATTTCTCCAAAATATTTTATTTTTTTCTAAATTTGTTTTGGGGAAAGCTTAGGCGATTTTGGGTGATTTTCCACCAAAGTTCTTCGTAAAGGTAAGTTAATCACTCCCATTAACTAGTTTTTCAGTTTCTAAACCTTAGAATCACTAGTTTACAGGTTTTAGGGAGGATTTAACTTGACCTAGGTGATTTTTCTAGTGCAATAGGATAAATTTGGTGTAAAACCTTTGGGTTTTTGTTTAAGGTTAATAATTTACTCTTTCATGACTATAATTCACTAATATAACCATGAAATTGGTAGTTTTAAGGTGAATTAATGGTGAAAAATTCCTAGGATTGAGAGAATGATTATGAAATTGGCCTTAGGGTTCGAGATTAAGTTATAATTCTCGATGTTGTAGGTCATTTTATTGATTATGTGTTACATTCATGCTTTTAGACCATAATCAAGCCGAGGTTGTAGGAAAAGGAAAGGCTCAAGTTTGTTAGAGCATTTCAGTCTTGGATTGAGGTTGGTGATGGTTTAATATAGTTGAAATCCAATTTGTTTTATGTGTGCATGATAACTAGTCCTTCGTATTGCTTGCACAATACATGTTCAAGGAAAGTGGATGATTGTTTGAAATCCTACGTGTTAATTGCATGCAATGAACTTATATGAAAGCTTGTTGGTTCTTACAAGTGTATTTTCGATTATCATTGTGGTTGTGATTGTTGTGATATCTGTCATTATTATGGGATGTATCAGTATTTGGACATTTTTATGGGATTTGGTTTGTATAAAATTTGCAGGCATTTGATATCTAGGATTTGGTACAGGACAAGAGCTCGTCCATGCAGGTCATGGCTAGTGGGAGACCATAAGACCCTTAGCATGTATTATAAGGGACCATAAGACCCTTAGCATGTATTACAAGGTATTGGTAAGTGTGACGGTTTCTTGAGTGAACTGAGGATTATGTGTTTACCATTATATTAGGTCCTTGAGTGAACCGGGTTCATGTGCTTAATTACTAAATGTGGTTTCTTCATGTAAACTGAATTGCATGATAATTATCATTGTTGTTATTCTGATGGATCCTTAAGTGGTCCAAGCTAATTTGTAAGTTGTGGCATAACTCTTTATTGTCTATTACTTGTGTAATTGAGACATGGTTGATTTAATTGCTGGTTTTATGGTTGTTGACTTGGAGTCTTGTTGATAGTCATGGTCTTGACTTGACTTGTTATCCATGTTGACTTATAATGACTAAGTTCCATAATGTAGTTGAATAAGATTAAGTGTTATGAACTTGAGGTAAGGTTACATGGTAGGTGTTCATGGTTGTCTTGTTTTATTAGGTTACAGTTATGTATTCATATTTCTCATTTTAGGTTGGACGATGACCCTAGTAGTACACCGTTGTTTCTTGTGTATTGATACTACACGTGCTCTTTTTTTATTGAGTGCAGAGCATAGTCGAATGACTATTTTGAGACCTCAGTTGTGATTCAGATTGTGTTCGAACTCAAGGGTGAGCTACATCTTTCGGGTTTCCATGAGTTCGTCAATCAGTTTCTGGTCCATTATTTTGGACTTAGACATTTTTCAGTCATTTTAGGTTGAACCCGTTTGTTGATACTTATTAGTGTTTGGTACAATGACTTTCAGGTTCTAGAAAATTTCTTTAATTTTCGTTTATTTCTGCATTATTGTCGTTTAGAATATTGAAGACATTGTTTTATTTAATGAAAAAGAGATTGGTTGCCAAATTCTTTTGGGCTAAGTGTTGAATTTAATATTGAGTTCGATAGTTCTTCCATCGGGAGTTAGTGTGGGTGCCACTCATGGTGGATTTGGATCGTGACACTATCAATACTATATTATATGTAAATAACATACACCATGATACATCTCCTTGAATGTGTCATGTCAGTTCATCCTTTACCAAGGAATATAAGAATGGGCTAAGGACTGATTCCTGGTGCAACCCTATTATGACAGAAAAGTGTTTAGGGTCACCTTCCACTGTTCTTACTAGAATCTTTGCTTCACCGAATATATCCTTAGTCACCTAATGTAATCCACAGTTACACCTCTATACTCTAAACACCTCCATTTAACATCCTTAGAAACCTTATTGTATGCCTTTTCTAGGTCAATGAACATCATATGTAAGTTTCTTTTCTTATCCCTAAATAGTTCCAATAATATCCTTACAAGGTGAATGACTTCTGTAGTTGACCTCCCTTTCATGAATCCATATTAGTTCTCAGAGATAAGAAAACTCTTTCTTATCCTTATCTCAACTACCCTCTCCTATCTTTCATAGTGTGGCTTAGTAAATAAATACTCTTATAATTATTACAATTCTAAATATCACCCTTGATCTTATACACCAAAATCATCGCACTCCATCTCCAATTTGCTGGCATTCTAACCGTCTTAAAGATGATAATAAACAACCCAGTTAGTCATTCCAAACCTACTTCACTTGTGTTTTTCCAAAATTCCACCAGATCTCATCTAACCCAATTGCTCATCCTTTCCTTACCCTATAGACTGGCCCATCAACCTCCGGAGATTTAATGTACCTATAATAGCCAAAATCCTCTACGACTCTCGAAATGCTCTAACTCCCCCAACACAATATTCATATACCTTTCTTCATTTAAGAGCTTATGAAAGTATATGCCATCTCCGTATAAAATGTGCTCCTCTTCTACTGATACGTCTCTGTTCTCGTCTTTGATTCACTTTACTTGGTCCAGGTCATAGTCCCTCCTCTCTCTCACACCTTGGCGAGCCTATATGTCTTTTTGTATCCCTTTTTTCCTTGAGTTCTTCATACAAGTGCTTAAAACTATTATTTTAGTTGCCTTAACTGCTAGCATTGCTTCCTTCTTCATCGTTTGATACTTCTCCATGTTCTTTTGCTTGTCCTCCTCATTTATGCTTTCCACTAACATCGTATAATCAAACTTTTTGTCTTTCACTTTTCCTTAAACTTCATCATTCCACTACCAATCCCTTTTATGACCACTTACATTACCCCTTAAGATCCCTAACATTTCTCTACTAGCTGTTGTCTAGATGTAGTCCGTTTTCCTAGTCCACATACTATTAACATCTCACTGCTCCCGCACACCCCTATAGCCACCAACCTCTCCCAATCTATTTAACTTTGGCCTTACTCAAGTCTCCCTATTTAATTCTTAGCTGGTCATAATGGGTCCTCTTCTTGATATCCAAATCCTTAACTACAAGCTTATGTATTTGGATATCAAGAAGATGACCCATTGTGACCAGCCAAGTGTTGTTCCATAAAATCTCTCCAAGTCCAAGCTCAAGTGCTCGAGATCATAGTTTTTCGGTGTCAGTTTTTATCAGTTACATCCGAATACTGACTAACTTGCTTTGCTTCTTTCACGTAAATTGCTTGATTGTTACATTGCCTTTATATATTCTTACTTTCAGCAAGTCAATATGTTTTTCTTCTATCATTTGGTCAAAATCAATTTACATGTCCTTAAATCATGTGTACAAATTCAACTTACCATTTCAAGGGTAAACATTTATATTTTTCTTTTTGATAGAAATAGTTATTTAGACTAAGGCTGCATTTGTTTTTATTAAGATTCAAACGTCTGAATCTTAATGCATATCTGACTGATTAAGATGTTGTCTCTAGATCTGAAAACTGAATGATTAAGATTGTTTGTTTTTCAACATCTGAATGTGCAAAATTTATTTATTTGTATATATAATAAAAATATAATTCAATAAAAAATTCATTATATATTAGAAAAATATTTAATTTAATAAATAAAATTATTATTTGATTGAAAAAAGAAACATTTATGTTTGTTAGTGATAGTGGAGATGGTTTGTATGGGTGGTGGTGGTGGTAATGAATGATGTTAGTGACTAGTAATATTGGTAGTGATAGTTGTGATAGTAGAGATGGTTGGTATTTAGTGACTGTTATGATGGTGGTAGTGGTTGTGATGTGAAGTTGGTTGATGTTAGTAATTGGAGGTGTTGATTGTGATGGCTGAAAAATGAATGCATGATGGTTGACGATGTGTTGGTGGTAGTTGGAGACGCTGTTAGCTGTGATGGTGGAGATGGTTGTTAGTAGAGATAGATTATAGCGATAGTAATGGTTGAAGTGGTGGTAAAGGTGGCAACATTGGTGATAATGATGGTGGTGGTAGCCGAAGAATGTGTGGAGGTTGATGATGTATTAGTGGTAGTTAGCGGTGGTGCTAGTTGTGATAGATGAGTTGGTCGGTAGTAAGGATTGGCCGGTAGTGGTTGATGATGGTGGTGGCGTTGGCATTGGCGTTGGCGTTGGTGGTGATGGTGGCAGTGGATATAATTAGAATAATAGAGGTGGTAGGTGTGGTAGCGGTTGACAATAGTGGTTGGTAGAGATATTGGTTGTCAATGGTGGTTGGTGGTGGTGGGTTGACAATGGTGGTGGTGGCAGAGGTGGTGACTGTGGGTAGAGTGGTAGTGAATATTAGCCAACACAAGAATACTCTCAATAATAGTAAGACTTGGTTCCATATCTGAATGATTAAAATCTATCAAGACCTATTAAAAACTAAAATCTTAATAAAAATAAATGCACTTAATGATTTGAAGTCTGAACCATTCAAATTCAGACCTCCATTAAGTACAAACAAATGAGGCCTAAATGTGGGGATTAAGATCTATAGCTCTATTCTATTTATGCATGCCAATTTTATTTTATTTTATTTATGCTTTTGTATTTAAGAGAATTTTTTCTACACCACAAAACGGGGACAAATGCATTATCAACCAAGTGAATGCTTGAATCGTTGAACGTATCATTTGAATGAATTGTTTCGGTGTTTTTATGTTAAATTTGCCTATCCATCAAAGAAAAATAGATAACAAATTCATAGGATAGTCGCAATTTAAGATAAACATATAAGATGGATATTAGAGTTAGGTGGCACAAAGAGAAAACATTTCCCTTGCAGGGACTTGAACCCGAGTCTCTAGGGTGAGAGCCGAGTATCCTAACCAACTAGACTACAATCATTATTTAATAAGATGATTAAGCATTGGAAATTATTGTCTTTAATCATTATTTAATAAGATGATTAAGCATTGGAAATTATTGTCTTTATTGTAAAAACAATTTAAATTCCACATGACCATTGACCTTGTTTGCTCACTTATGCCCTTTGGACTAACAATCAACAATGATTTTTTTTAAAAAAAAATTAAATTCCACATGACCTTTTATTATTGGTCCAATTTTTAACTCTAAGCCCCATAAATAACTTCACCCATCCGATTTTCTGATTTACCCTATCCAAACACTAACCTGCCTGAAAACATATGTTTACTACTAAAAACAGTTGAAAATCGACCTCGTTAAAAATTAATTTTTAACAAAATCAACCTCCAGGTCAATTTTTAAAACAATCTTAGCGCAAAACACTAGAAAAATGTATATCAAAGTCGATTTCTTTTAAAAAAATATTTGCAAAAAACCTACTTTCGAAGATAGTTTTTTTTTTAGAATTTTTTTTACAAAGTGTTGACCTTCATAGGTCTATTTTATTTTTACCCTTAATCTATGAACGGGAAGGATGAAAACGAGTCAGTATGTTAATTCCTCATCTGCAAATCAGCCCTCGTTAGTTTATAATTTATAACTAATTAACTTGAATATTTATTCTTTTCTTTGGGCCACTGGCCATCTACCGGGAGCTTCAGATTTGCCAGACATATAAAAGAAATTGATTCATCATCTGATTTATCTATCCATCCCTCAATTCCCAATCAACTAATTCATTGAGTAACTCGTGGGTAAACTAATAAATTAATAAGAGTTGTATCGTCAAACTTCATTCAAAAATGAAACTTGAATTTTTATAGAAGCAAAATAAAAATGATTTTCTAATTTGATCATTTCTTAGATTCTTAATTATTTTTTTTATGCAGAAACCAATCTCTGGAGGTTGATTATTTTTTTTAACGTAAAAGTCAGGAAAATGAAAATCAACCTACAGAGATCGGTTTCCTAAAAAATATTGCAAGAAAAGACCTTCAAAGTTATTTTTCAACAACTGAATTGCAAAATACCAACCTCCAAAAGTCCTTTTTTTTTTTTTTTTTGTAGAAATCGATCTCTGACGATCGATTTCTTTCACAAAAAATAAATTTTGAAGATTATAAATAAAGTATGTAAGAGTTTGGGTTGGGTAAGTAAGAAAGTTGGAGTTGGAGTCGGAGTCTAAAATTGGACCAGTTATAAAATGTACAAGTAGAATTTTAATAAACTTTTTGTTAATTCAGTGTTGATTGTTTGTTAAAAGGCATAAAAGAGCCAAAAATGTAGTCAAAGGGATATATTTAGAAAAACAGATGGATAAAGGGTATATTAGATACTTTGCTAAAGTCCATGGATATTTTTGGCCTTTTTCCAGTAAAAAAGTACTTCGATTTCTTTCTCATCTTAAACGTACAGGCTTGTTCGGTCATGCGACATGAAATCTTGATTTCAAATTATGATATGAAATCATTTGGGATGAAGTTAAAGTTTTGTTTGGACATTCAATTTGTATTTTTTGAGTTGTCTGTTTTCTCATAAACATCAAAACCCACAATTTGTGAAAACCAGTGTTTTAAAAGGCAGAGTACGAACTCGCCCCGAGACTCGCTCCTGGGCGGGGCACTGGCAAAACGCCTCGGGGCTCATGTGTGGGAGTTAGTTCTGTGAGGCTTAAGCCCTAAGCACCCGACTGTACGTCCTGAATACGCCTAATGCCCAACACCCGGAGCTTGCCTAATAGTTCTTACACAAATTGTGTCAAATTCCTTAATCAACGTTGTTGATACTCATAATTCTCTACTAAATGAATGATGCTTAGTAGTTTTTTTTTCATATGTTGAACTGAGAAAATTAAGAGTAACTAGCTTATTTACTAATTGAGAATGTCACGAGGGTGAATATGACGTAACATTTCTGTTTAAAAATACATATCCGAATTTTACATTTTCACTTGTCATTGGTCGTTATGTTTTTGTCCTATATTTCAAAATTATCATTTTTTTTTTGTTATTTGAAAGTATTTTATTTTTATTCATGAAAGAGTTGATGTTTTAATTATAATATTAATAGTTTATTGATTATTTCTTTTAGGGAGGTAAATTGCATAGTATGATATTATATATTTTAAGAAATTGTGATTCTTTTATCATTTGTAAGTTAAGATGTTAGAGTTGATTTATATCACATAATAATTTTTATATCATTACACTATTTCTACTTATAAATGAAGTTTTGTTTTCTATGAGTTTTTTTAATCATGTTTTAAATTTTTTAAAATTAATAACGCATTTTTTGTATAATTTTATGTTATTATATTATTTTTATTATATTATATATTAAAGATCCATGGGACTTACGCCCCATGTTCCGGGGCTTACGCCTCACCTCGTGCTATGTAAACGCCTCGCCTCACTTCCACGCCTTTTAAAACATTGGTGAAAACTATCAATTTTTCCCGATTCTTATATAATCTATAATCTATATCTATATAATAAATTAAAAGTGTGAAGACCCTTAGAAAAGTGATTTGAATTTTTTGTCCTTCATTAAAACACTCCGCAATAGACAAAATCATCGTTTTACTATATTTTAAATATTTAAAAATAATATTTTAATTATTTTCCTAATATTTAAAACCAACTAAAATTGTGTATTGATTTTCTCCTTATTTGAGTTATATGCAATTTAGGACTTTAAACCAACTAATATTGTATGTTATTTTTTTCTTATTTAGGACTCTTATATATAGAGATATAAAAATACACAAAATCCTCAAGGTCTAATGTCGGCACTTTTTTTTTTCTTTAGTCTAATGTCTGATTTTTTTTTTCTTCAGAAAATTTAAATATATGTTTTCCCTTCAAAATTCAATTGATGGTAATTTAGATATCTGTTCCCCTTCGCCATCAAAATTGGTTCTTCTTCTACTTCATTATAATCCTTTTTGTTATTGTTAATTTGTTATAAGTGGTTGTATTATATTATTATGTGCATATATAATGTAATTTCATTATTAAGAATGTGTTTTCATGCATCAATACAAATATGATTTTGACTTTTGATATGAATACAGAAATTTTGCTTGCTTTTGATTTCTATCATCATCTTTTGCTTATTGTGTTTAGGTTATTGCAATTAGGTTTAAATTTGTTCTCTGTAAGTATTCTTAGTTTGAATTTGCCTACCTAGGTTTAAAAGTGAGAAAATATGCAGCGTGATGAGATCACCGTAGCTCATGTCCTCTGGCTACGCCACCATTCGGGATCAAGATGGTACTGATTTACTGCTTACTTTATTGTAATTCTTGAAATTATATAAAGGTGCTATAGCTTTAGTTTAAATAAAAGAACCCACAAGAAGGTAGTTGCTTTTATCAAGTTTTAGAAAAAATTGAGTAAGAAAAGACAAGTAAAAATAAGAAAATAGTTGTCATTGGTGTCCTTGGACATACAAGACGTATGAGTTAAAGACTTGGTGAGTTTAACAGGGAAATTGTTTTGGGTAATCTCATTAATGAATAACTTTGCTGCAACAAGAATTACCATATACCTGATTTATATTGATTTAACATTTTCATTGGGTTTTGAGTTATAATTCTTCAAGTTAACTTGAACTTTTTGTTGATAGGATAACTCAATGTCTTCGTCTTAAATGTTCTGATATTTATATGAAGCTGTCTAAAGAATCTAATCTCCCCAGACAGAAACACTTTTTGTATCCCACAAAGGTAGGAGTAAGATGTTGTTGTAGTTGTTGTCGTCTAAAGAATCTAATCTGATTTCGTCAAAGAATTCTCCAAGACTGCTTCTTTCTGGTTCTGTAAAAGTTTTGAACTTTTATAAATTGAGGATCTTTTCTTCCCACAAATAATAGAATAAGATTCACAAGATTGTCGTCTTTTAATAATTTTTGTTTATGGGTGATTATTCTCTCAATAGGTTTTATATGTTTAATACCAGTATTCTAATATATCTGCAACATTATAATAACAATAAATTTATGATTTGTTTTCTATCCAAAAATTCTAAATACTAAGAATTATTAAAATTTAAAATTTTCCATTGACAAAATTCATTCATATTCAAAATTAAACTTAATTTTTATTTAGTCTGAAATGAACGTAGTATGAAAAAGGTAAAGACTCGATCAATAAGTGATCAAAAGATGAACTTTCTCGAGATCAACTCGATATAGTAAAGTGATGTTGGATATTCTAGGCGATCATACACATTATAGGGAGGTCCAAAATCTACGTTCTGGAATCACGAAAGATATTAAGAAAGACGAATCAAAGGAATACTACAAAATTATACTCACAATTTTGATAAAACAAAATCACTTTTATTTATTTGTTTTGTGATTTACAGTTTATTTTTTGATAAAATTTACTTTCGATGTCTACATATATATGTTACGTGACATAATTCTATATATTGGTTTAAAACTTGCAAAACTTGACGCAACAAGCATGTTGTCGTCGAATCAGGTAGCCAAAAAACCAAAGGTTTATCTCTTTCCCTTCTTTTCTTTGTTTTAAATAAAATTTTTACCCTATTTTAAGCCCTAACCTTAATATTCCTATTTTCAACATCCACCATCCCTGATAGCCCATATTATGTGCTAAAATTGGTTCTATTTTTATTTATGGATGTTTAAAATTTAGAATGAATTAAATATTAAGAATTTGAATGAAAAATTAAATTATTTCCTTTAATTTTGAGAACAAATAAATCAATTCTTTCAATTTATTGTATATCTAAAATTATTTGTCAAGTTAATGAAATTCTTAAGGAATATAAATTTATTGTTGCATGCAAAATAGTGACGGTGAGAGAAATTGAGCAAAATATGTTATACTATAATATAATATTTAAATAATAATAATATATATTTTTAAGAGAAACTGATATATCTGTAATATTATACTAACAATAAATTTATTATTTGTTTTCTATCAAAAAATTCTAAATACTAAGAATTATTAAAATTTAAAATTCTCCATTAACAAAGTCATTCATATTCAGAATTAATCTTAATTTTTATTTAGTCCGAAATGAACGTAGTATGAAAAAGGTAAAGACTTGATCAATAAGTGATCCAAAGGTAAACTTTCTCGAGATCATCTCGATATATTAAAGTGATATTCGATATTCTTGGCAATCATACACATTTGTCACGACCTAATTTCTCAGGTCATGATGGCACCTACTATAACCCACCGGTAGGTAAGCCAACCCGTAGTCCGGAACAGCTAGTAACGGATTGCCAATAGAAATAAAGAAAACATCGAAATAAATATAATAGCAAGGCTAATAATAATCTCAAAATCTGGTGGAGCCAGTACAAGAGCTTCTAATAAAATAGGAGTACCAGTGAAATACGGGAAAAGTGTATATATACAAGCCGTCTCTGACACAACATAGAGAACAGTCTAACAATAAGAGGGAGAGTAGGGATACGCCAAAACGTCAAGAGCTCATTCCAAATCTCCGATCTAAATCTGCTCCGCACGATACACATATCAACGGCGATAACTCGTACTATAACCTGCAGGCTACAGAAGTGTAGTATGAGTACCAAACACGTGGTACTCAGTAGGCAACGGCCGACTGAGCTCCAGAAATAACGTAAGCATAAAATGACATGAAAGACATGAATATAAACAACGGGCAACTATCCAAGAACTAAGCATAATAATGCTAATGGAGCAATAAGGGTCAACTATCCTATTCTGACAACAACCAGGGCCTAAGGTGGAATACCGTATATCACTAGCCAATATACAAATGAAGAGTGGAAGAAAGATATATTATATTATACAATGCCAAAGAATACATATATGATATGAATAGGAAAAGAAAAGAGGGATATACGGTAACACTATTTATATATATAAATATCTATACACATATAGGACTAGCTCAGTGGTAACAACCTAAGGGAATCACTCTAACATCTCAAGGCCCATAATAAAGTAGGGAAGTTAACTCTAGCATAACCAGTATCCATAACCAGACATGACTAAATATGAGATAACCAAACCATAATGTAACTCACTACGAGAGTAAAGGAATCAGAAACGTACCTTCAGCTTGGGTACCAATCCACAACCAACCTGCCACGAACTAACCATAATAATCAATAATAAAGTAACCGGCTAGTCCGGGAAAACAAGTACCTAACTGAACCCCCATAAGCCTAGAAGGTTCACATAAACACTAAGCAATCTGCAACCTAACCTGTACCTATACAGTCCCACATAAGACCGATAGATAAAGGCGCCAAACAACTATACTGGTGATAGGCAATACATATGAATTGATGAATGCAACATAAACCAAAATTCCATAACCATATCGGGAAAACCGGACTCGAATCGGTTTCGTAATAACAAACCATACCGTACCAAGTGTATACACCTCCTCCAGCTCACCTAACTCGCAAAGGTAGGACCTACGGCTACCAAGCTTCTCCGGCACGACGGTTCTTGGACGAAGAGGCCCCCTAGGGGATTCGGGAAATCCATATACACTGCCTGGTCCTGATTCAGGACTTTTAATAACCATCATAATTAATCTACTCCGTTCAATACCAGATATATATATATATATATATATATATATAAAATCAGTGTACGAACTCGAACCACGACTAAGAGGATATACAATACGTAAGTCCATTGCCCGAGATCATGCTCGGGACTAAATCATCATAATCATGTACAAAGGGTCAGAATATTCCACGATCGAAGTAAATAGTAGTGGTAAAATGAGTGGATAAATAATGGACCAAAATCATCCTCGATCGAAGTTCTAAAACATCATTTTTAGTTTCAAAAGCTCATAATCCAGTAAATAAGGTGGTACGATTTCCGTTATAAAACAATCATATTTAAAGTGAAAAGTGGGAATAAATCCCTTTTTGGAAATAGTAGTAAAATCAAGGTTTTGGTTGGAATCGTACCCCTGAGTGAGCATGAATGTGCCTAAAAGTATGCATGCCATCACCAATATCCAAACAAAACCACTATAAGCGCCAAAGCGTCTGTAATCTAGAATCATGTCCCTTTAGGGATAAAATACTCACCTGAGTCCAATTGGCATCTTAACCACGTCCTCGGGTCCAATAACATATACCCAATATAGCAAGGTCTCATAACCCGGGCAACCACAATAATCAAGGTCATAAATCCACCATAAGGATCTAATCGGGAAAAAACCTCCCAAATCGCTAAGTCAAATGGTAAGTCTCATACCAAAGGATCCTTAATCATCAACTGTGGTTAACATGCTTATATTCAAGGTAATTGTCACAACCCGAAATCCCATTCGGGTCAGACTGGCACCCGAAGCCGATATAGCCCGAGAGAACCAATCTTTGCTCATGAATGTTCGTATGCATATACTCGTATGAACCTTATTAAACCTTATGCAACTATGCAGAAAACATGAACATGGAAACATATGCTGTATACATATTTAGGAAACTTGGCCGTTGGAGCCATCAAGTCAGAACGGACATTTATCTTTCACATTCATAACCCACACATGTCTACAAAAGCCTCTAACAGATGCATTTACAAGATCAACTAACATTCGGGACAAGTCCCCGCTTTATACAACATTTACAACATCAACACAACTGTACACCTATGACTCGGAAAGTCCCGAAGCAACTGGGGCTCACCAAAGATCCGCAATGTCAACTTACAATGGATGTCTACTAGTTCTTGCACGTGCAACATGTAAGGTAATTCCCCCGAGGGGGTCAGTACGAAGAATGTACTGAGTATGTAAGACTTATAGGAAATTCATCATACATAATAACAACAATAATGGAATCAATGTAAGGAAATAGAAATGTGAATAAACTCTCTTTCTGTATGTGGGGAACCATGTATATTACGTTCTTTACTCCTCTTGTCTTCATCTTTTATTCATATTTATTGTTCTACCCATGCTAGGCTATTCTGTCGCCCCTGGGATGAGATTAACCCATGCTAGGTACTTTGACCCCTGGGATGTTATGTGAACCCATGCTAGGCTTTCGTGTCGCCCCTGGGATGTTACTAACCTATGCTAGGTACTTTGACCCCTGGGATGTTATATTAACCCATGCTAGGCTTTTCTGTAGCCCCTGGGATGTACTTATGATTACTCTTTAATTACACATCTCTTATTTCTCTTATTATTCTTACTTCCATTCTTAAGAGTGATTGAGGCATTGAGGATCATGACATAATTGGAATCACATATATATATTACTTCACTCTTGTACTTCATGAGATTGACATCTTCGAAACTCTAATCAATGAACAAGAGATAAGTGTATCATAAGTCATCTAAGAATAGGATTTATATGAATAATAATATACGTCAACCTGATTTGCTATACTTCAAGCCTCTCGGAATTGAAACAAGTCCAATGTCAATAGGGACAATATGTTGTAGAAGGATACAGAAAGAGTAACCTTACATACCTTGTATTCTCAATACGATTCTACAATCTTAAGTGTTCATACAATAGTCCCGCTCCGTCCTTGTGTTTATCTCTACAACACAAGTTCATAACGAAACCAACATTAACCACCAATTACCTTACAATGGCATACAATAACAATAAGCCACATGTTTAGCTCTAACATGTCATTTCCCCATTGACAATACCATTTATGAAATCATCATACCAATAATCCCAC
Organism: Capsicum rhomboideum; assembly: GCA_031232105.1. NCBI lineage: Eukaryota > Viridiplantae > Streptophyta > Magnoliopsida > Solanales > Solanaceae > Capsicum > Capsicum rhomboideum. The sequence goes on along the minus strand of CP124719.1, from coordinate 27,283,954 downwards.
AATATTCCATACATTTACCAACACATGATAACCAATAGCATGTCACACCAAGTTCATATTTTACACTTCTCCATCACTACCACATCACAATTATTCCATCAATTTACTTCAATACACCTCATAACAACAAATCGGCCAAACTCCCATAATTTACACTAATAGAAAAATCACAAGTTTAGAACCATAATAACACCATACATGTTGTTATTTTATCCATACCATGCTTTTTCATCAAGACCACAAGTCATAATTCAAGTTACAATCTCATGGATAACACGTCTTTTTAACAAAAACCAAAAGTGCCATGTCCACACTTCCAAGCATAACCAACATGATATACATAATAACTCATGCTTATAGTATGTTAAAGTACAATAATAATCACTTACCCAAGCTTGGAAGATGATGATCTTGCTCCAAAATTTGACTTTGAGCTCTTAGGGTTTGAAGTTGAAAGAAAAGGCTTTTTGGGAAATTTCTAGATTGACATGAGATTTTTGTGTGATAAAATCTGATTTTTTTGTCCCCTTTATATAATCCTTGGGGGTCATCCTTAGACACTCTTGGCATTTAATGCTAAGTGTGGCTTAGTCAATGGAAGAATGGGTCCATGTTTTCTTCTCATTTTGGGCCCTATTTTGAGCCCAATTCGCTTAACCCAATAAAACCAATAATTTCTCATGTTTAATTCATTTCATATGCATTACGACAATATTCCCACTCATGCAATTCATACTCGTGGCTTCAATTCCAAAAACAAGCATTTCTAGCCACGTATGGCCTATTTTGACCAAAAGGGTAAAATCGTCATTTTGATGCCAAATTCATTCTCGAGTAATTTTATCATCCCAATATAATACTGCAATCATTTCATGTATATTCTCATGGTTGTAGAAGAAATGTGGCAAAAATCAGCTCAATACGTCCCCGGGCACCCTTGGGACTTAAGAAAAATTCCAACTTTGAAAAAGTGGAAAAACAAGCGTGGCACGCCCTTGGGCGTGCCAGCTTGCTGCCTCTGGACTAAAATTTTTAGCCCAGAGCAACGTGGCACACCCCCTAGCGCGCCCCATACTTAGTTTTTTTGAAAATTTTGTTTTTCGACTTTTCTTCGCGGGTTTGGTTAGATACTTCAAATCCTATTCTTTAACTTACTTCTTACCCTTAATATCCTTGTTTAGAGGTCCTCTTAGCCTCGTTTTGAACCCCACAAATGCTCCATGAGAATCGTAAAACACCTCCTACGTAAGTTCAATCACATGTACAAGGACAAATTTCAATTTTGTTTTTCATCACTAACATTACAAATGACACACTCATGGCATCTCGATACCTAAGTAACCATTGTTCATCGTCATCACATTGGGTTGGGAAGGTACGGGGTGTTACAGTAATAGGACTCAGGTCACATCTCTACAATTCCATACAATAGGCTAAGTCATGCTACACTAGCCATACTCACATCCTATAATCCCTTTCTAGCATGCAATCTATACTATATACAACCTCATAGAGAAAAGTAGACCGAAGCCTACCTCGATGCCGAACCACAATTCTTGAAGTGTCCACAAATAGCTCGACCTTGCTCTACCATCCTAAATCGACGTCACACTATAAAAATAGTAACCTACACGTCATTAAGAGTAAAATGATATCCATATTATAATATAAAACTCTGAGCCCAAAATTGGGTTAATAATGGGCCAATGGGGCCTGCTAACGGAATCCCAAAATTGAATCTGTCACGAGGTCCCTCGAATGATAAGAAATGTGTGCTTAAAAGTTGAGCATAAATGAAGTGTAAATCGGGGCTCAAATCAGTCCCCAAAGATTAGCATTTCAAAGACCAAATTTCTAAGAATGTACAATGAAATGGGATAGATTTTAACGAGTAAAATGATGAATAATGACCAAGGAGTTATGAGCTAATTTACCTTATCTTCAATGGGTGAATCCCCACTTTTTTTCACTCCTCATGCTCTCAATAATGGGGGGAAAAGGCAGAGAAAATGAGAGAGAATCGAGTGAAGAAGGGAATATAACAGCCCTCAGGTGCCGCTAAAGCGGACTTTAATCGCTTAAGTGGTCACCGACAAAAGTGTTGAGGCCGCTAAAGCGGCACCCCATTGCTTAAGCGACGTCCGCTTAAGCGAACAAGGGAGCACTTAAGTGATCCTTGTCAAAATGGCCAAGGCCGCTAAAATGGCTTGGTACCGCTAAAGCGGCTCCTAGACCACTTTTGTGGTCATGCCAGATATTAGCTACCAGATTTTAGCTAAGTCCAAAATGGACTCCGATCGAATGCTCGAGATTTGTTTGGGACCCCGTACGCGCAAACAAACTATGCTACCATACCAAATTCAACATTTTGGACTCAACAAAATCATCAAAATTTCTGTCCGAGGTCATTTCGATTAAATATGGGTCCCACACCTATAGTTCCATTTTTCACCAAATCTACCCAAAAGCATAAAACGAGTTCGGAAGCCTTGGGACATGGACCAAGTGTCCCCCTAGCCTAAAATCAATGTTCCGGAGTTGATGGTGCTGTTAGAATTTCCATCTGAGATCGTTTAATAGGAGTTTTTGTTCGAGACCAAATTCTTAACAGCGAAAGCTCCAAAACAGAGAAATGAGTCTAAAACCTAAAAGGACTGTCCGATAACCGAACCGACAGTTCCAGCAAGTCAAAAATAACCTATAGGCACTGTGGGAAGGTTCAAAATGCTGGAATGCATGGAAATTGAGAAAATGACCTCAAGGGTCATTACAATATCCACTACTAAAAGGACTTTCATCTGCGAAAGTCAATGGATAAAAAAAGCCCAAAAGCTCGAGAGGATGAGGTACTGGGCTCGCATGACTCCCCAGGTAACCTCTAAGCAAAAGCAACTCTTCAAAGGGATTTCACCTAAGGTATCCCTTTTTCAACAAACTCCTTACTCCGCTTTCCAAATAACCAAAACTCAACCTCAAAAACTAACTGGTCTTTAACTGAACCGAGAACGACTGATACACGCAAACCAAACCATAACATATAGATATCACATCGATAAAAGCACAAATAAGCAACAACTCAGCCAAGCTAGAGGCAATCCAAGGCCAGAATTATGCTACAACTCCAACATCCAAACTTAACCTTTCCAAACCTGCTATCTATTCTGAATCACGCAAAATGTCATCTGCGTCCTGTCCGCACAAACACAACACACTTTCCTTGAAAGGTTGAAGCTGACTTACCAAAAATCTGTGATGACAAGAGCTAGAATAAGCCCATAAGGTGCTACCAGGACACATAACAGAGGTGACCAAAGTTTGCACTCTTAAGCCAAAGCTATAACTGGTCCGAATGACTCTCAAAACTGAAAGTCAAGAGTTCGAAGCACCAATCTCATGAAACTAAACAATCCAATTCAAGACATCCCACCAACCGTGGGTGAAGCCATGTTAAGCCCAACTTAAGCACACTTCTCCCACTGTGGAGAAAATTCATAATTCTGACCAAAACTGAGAAACCAAGGTTAGAAGCAGTAAAAACCAATAACATAAACTGATGGACCATCTTCTGAGCATCTGTCCATCCGCTTTAGCGGTCACATCAGATATCAGCTATCAGATTTTAGCTAAGTCCAAAAAGGACTCCGATCGAGTGCTTAGGATTTGTTTGGAACTTCGTACGTGCAAACGAACTATACTACCATACCAAATTCGACATTCCAGACTCAAAGAAACCATTTAAACTTCCTTTCAGAGGTTGTTTAGATTAAATATGGGTCCCACACCTATAGTTCTATTTTTCACCAAATCTAACTAAAGCCCAAAACGAGTCTGAAAGCCTCGAGACCCGGATCAAGGGTCCCCAAGCCTAAAATCAACGGTTCGGTGCTTATTGTGCTATTAGAATTTCCATCTGAGATCATCTACTGGGAGTCTCGGACCGAGACCAAATCCTTAATAGCGAAAGCTCCAAACAGGGAAATGAGTCTAAAACCCAAACGAACAGTCCGATAAATGAACCGACAGTTCCAGCAAGTCGCAAATGACTTATAGCTGTTGTGGGAAGGCTCAAAATGCTGGAATGCACAAGAATCGAGAAAATGACCTCAAGGGTCATTACAACATTATAGGGAGGTCCAAAATTTTCCGTTCTAGAATCACGAAAAAAATTAAGAAAGATGAAACAAAAGAATACTATAAAATTATACTCACAATTTTGATAAAATAAAATCACTTCTATTTGTTTGTTTTGTGATCTACATTTTATTTTTCGATGAAATTTATTTTCGACGTCTACATATATATCTTAATTTTTTTTCTATAAATTTGTGTCGAATTTCTCATTTCATTAAATACGCAAAATACACTTGACCTTTCCTAAATGAGTCCATGACTATGTGATTGGTCATGAACGCTTATTATTAATATGAAATACTAATTTCCTATGTATAATTTTTTTTTTATAAAAAGTAATTATCTTCGGAAATGAAAACTAAACAATGAAAGTGATCACAAAAAAATTAATAATTGTAGATGATTTTTATTGCAAAATCTAATGATTTTTGTGATTAAAACATGATTATTTTATTGTGGGTGGTTCAACTCCTTCACGAAGTCAATGAAGTCACGTAGACAAGTCTAATAATTTCATCTGATTTACGACAATGTTTATATGCTACATTACTATATACAATGCATGTAATGACCATCCAGGTCATTTTCTCGATTTTCATGTGTTTCGATGTTTCGAGCCTTCCCACAACGGCTAAATGTCATTTATGACTTGACGGAACTGTCGATTTGGTCATCGGAAAGTTCGTTTGGATTTTAGGCTCATTTCCCTTTTTTGGAGCTTTCGCTGTTAAGGAATCGGTCTCGGACCAAAATCGCCAGTAAACAATCTCAGATGGAAATTCTGACAGCTCCATCAGCTCTGGAACATTGATTTTAGGCTAGAGGGACCCTTGGTTCAGGTCCCAAGGCTTTCGGACTCGTTTTGGGCTATTGAATAGATTTAATAAAAAAATGGAACCATAGGTGTGGGCCCTACATTTAATCGAAATGATATCGGATAAAAGTTTTGATGGTTCTATTAAGTCTAAAATATCGAATTTGGTATGGTAGCATAGTTCGTTTGAGAGCACGGGGTTTCAAATGAATCCCAAACACCCAATCGGAGTCACTTTAGCGACAATCGAGCCGCTTTAGTAGCCTTGGCCATTTCAATGAGGACCGTTTAAGCGCTCCCTTGTCCGCTTAAGCGGACGTCGCTTAAGCAACGAGGTGCCTCTTTAGTGGCCTTAGCCCTTTTCCTTGGTGACCGCTTAAGTGGTCAGTGTCCGCTTTAGCTACAGCCGCTTAAGCTGCCAAGTGTCTGCTTTAGCGACACCTGGGGGCTGTTAAATCCCCTCTTCACCCGATTTTCTTTCCCATTTCTTAACCTTTTTCCTCCATTCTTGAGAGAATAGATCATGGGAAAGCGGGGAAAATCTTCCATTGAAGCTATGGTAAGTTAGCTCTATACTCATTGGTCCTTATTCACTATTTTATCCATTGAATTTTGTTCCATGTCATTGTAAATTCTTAGAAATTAGGTCTTTAAATCCTTAACTTTGGGGACTGATTTGGTCCCCAATTTATGTACCGTTTGTGCTCAACTTGTGAGTACACATTCCTTGTCTTTCTAGGGATTTCGTGACAAATTCAATTTTGGATTTTGTGTGCGGGCCCCGCATGCTCGTTCTTGACCAGAATTTTAACCGAGCTTTTTATCTAGAAATATAAGTATTGTTTTACTCATTATGATATGTAGTTTAATATTTTGATAGCGTGGCGACATTTAGAGATCATGGAGCAAAGATGAGTGAATTGTGGACGATTCAAGTCTTGCGGTTCGACATCGAGGTAGAATTTAGTCTACTTTTCTCTATGAGATTGTGTATAGCATAGATTGTATGCTAGGTAGGGATTATAAGATGAACTTATGGCTAGTATATCATTACTTATTCTATTTAGGGATTTCGGGATAGAAATGTGATCCGAACCTTAACATTGGATACCCGTTATGGACCTAGAATCCTATTATCCTCGATTATAAGCATGCTAACCAAAGTTTAATATTAAGGATCTTTTAGTATAAGATTTACTATTTTATTTAGTGAATTGGATGGTATTTCCCCAATTAGATCTTTTAGTGATCTTACACCCTCATTTACCGTAGTTTCCCGAGATATGAGGCGTTATTATTGTTGGTTATATGTTGTTGGGACCAATACCATGGTTACGATGCTAGTTGGACTCTAGGTGAGTATTTTATCCCTAAAGGGGACATGATTCTAGTTTATAGACGCTTAGGCGTTTATAGTGATATTGTTTGGATACTGGTGATGACATACATACTTTTAGGCTCATTCATGCTCACTTAGTGGTACGATTCTAACCAAAACCTTGATTTTGCTACTGTTTTTCTAAAACGAGAATTATTTCCACTTTTCACTTTTAAAATGGATTCTTTTATAATGGGAATCGTACCACTTTATTTAATGAAATATGAGCTTTAGGAACTAAATATGAGGTTTTGGAAATTAGACCGAGATTGATTTCGGTCCACTACTATTCCACTCTTTTACCACTACTACTTGGTCGAGAGAGAATCCAACCCTATCTACGCTATTATGCCGATTTAGTCCTAAACTTGTTCTTGGGCGATGGATTTATGGACTTACACTCCTTTAGTCACCATTCGAGTCTGTGCACTTATTATACACTATACACTCCATCGTACCACTTTATTTAATGAAATGTGAGCTTTAGGAACTAAATATGAGGTTTTGGAAATTAGACCGAGATTGATTCCGGTCCACTACTATTCCACTCTTTTACCACTACTACTTGGTCGAGAGAGAATCCAACCCTATCTACGCTATTATGCCGATTTAGTCCTAAACTTGTTCTCGGGCGATGGATTTATAGACTTACACTCCTTTAGTCACCATTCGAGTCTGTGCACTTATTATACACTATACACTCCTTTAGTCACGGTTCGAGTTCGTGCACTTATTATACTACGTACATTCCTTTAGTAACAGTTCGAGTCCATGCACTTATTACACTATGTACACTCTTTTAGTCACAGTTCGAGTCAGTGTACTTATTATATATATATATATATATATATATATATATATATATATCTCCTGTGTTGGATGGAGTAGATTGATTATGATGGTTATTGGAAGTCCTAGTTTGGGACCAGGCAGTGTATACGGATATTTCGAATCCCCTATGGGCCCCTTCATCCGTGAGTCGTAGTGTCGGAGAAGGATGGTCGCCGTAGGTCCTACCTTTGCGAGCTATTGAGCTGGAGAAGGTGTATACATTTGTTACGCTATGGTACTTGGCACATTATGGCACTTGGTTCAGGCATGGTATTTATGGTTACGTTACATTCATTCATTCGTGAGCATTGCCTATCATCAATATGATTGTTTGGCGCCTGTATCTATCGGTCTTATGGGGGGATATATAGGTACAATTTATGGTTACTATTTGCTGAGTGCTTTCGTGAACCTTCCGGGGTTCAGTTAGGTACTTGTTTGCCTGGACTAGCTGGTTACTTTATTATTGGTTATTATGGTTAGTTCGTGGCAGGTTGGTTATGGACTGACACCCGAGATTGGCGGTACGTTTTTGATTCCTTTATCTATTTCAGTGAATTATATTATTGTTGATAAATCACCTCATGAATAGTCACCCTTTTGTTAGAGGTTTGAGTATGCTAGCATTAGCTCCCTTACTTGACCATGATCCTCGAGATGTTAGGCTAGCTTCCTTAGGTTTTTACCTTGAGTCTAGTCCTAAACGTATATATATATATGGAATTACCGTATATCCCTTTCTTTCCTTATCTATTCATATTGTATATGTATCCTTTGGCCATTATACTATTATATATCCTTCTTCCACCCTACATTTGTATATTGGCTAGTAATATACGATATTGCGATTTAGACCGTGGTTACTGTTAGATCAGGATAGTTTATCCTTAGGGCTCCATTAACATTATTATGCCTAGTTCCTTGGATAGTTGCCTGTAGTTACATTCATGCCTTACATGTCATTTTATGGTTACATTATTTCAGGGGATGAGTACGCCGATGCCTACTGAGTACTACGTATTTGGTACTCATACTACACTTTTGCAGCCTGCAGGTTATAGTACGAGTTATCGTTGTTGATGTGTGTATCGTGTGGAGTAGCTATGGATCGGAGATTTAGGGTGAGCTCCTGACATTTTGGAGTATCCCTACTCTCCCTCTTATAGTTAGACTATTCTCTATATTGTATCAGAGACGGCTTGTATATATACTTTTATTGTAGTTCACTTGTACTCCTGTTGTATTAGAAGCTCTTGTACTGGATCCACCAGGTTTTGGGACTATATTAGTCTTTTTATTATATTTATTCCGCAGTTTTCTTTATTTCTCTTGGTAGTCTGTTACTAGTCGTTTCGGACTACGGGTTGGCTTACCTACTGGTGGGTTATAGTAGGTGTCATCATGACATGAGAAATTGGGTCGTGACAATGCAACTCGAATAGATATTCTCCAAGAGAGTGGCCGAAAAACTAGCTAATCTATGTACTATTCTCCAATAGAAAAATATTACCTACAATATTTACTATGCAAGCAATAATTTGGTTAAACTTTAAGATCATCAGGCACTAACAAACATACATTTCTTTTTAATTGAAATTTTACAATAATATAAGTGTAATATCATAAGTAGGGTCGGAAGAGGATGGAGTCTACATCAGTCTTACTTTGTGAAGGTGGAAAGGGTCCGAGGAGAGTAGAGTGTACTTAACTAAAGTTGCGACTATTAGATTTTACTTATTTATAAGATGTACGAACTCGACAAAAATTAAATACCACAAATTTGAAGGACAAACATTAAAGCCACCCCAAAATAGGGAAATTCTCGTGAATGACCTATAGACCAATACACGATTACCTAAAAATCATGGCACATAATCATGGGTGGATCTACGTAGAGCCGAAGGGGTACGAACCCCCTGCGTCAAAAAATTACACTGTTTGTATAAGATCAAATTTTTGTTTTTGGTATATATAGCAAGTGTTGAACCCCCTCAACACAAAGCAAATGTGTAGCGCAGTGGTCAAGGGGGTTCGGATTTTCCCATTTTATCCAAGTTCGAATCTTGATGAATACATTTTCTCAGCCTTTTTTCCTTCAGCAGTGTGAATGTGTGTTCCCTACTACTCCCTTCTTTCTTTCTTTTTTTACAAAAAAAGTGAAAAAAACACTACTCTCTTTGTCAGTTTTTCCAAAAAGCTTCGTAATATAAATTTATTCAAAATTTTAACTTTTAAGGTTTTATTAAAATTTTAAATTGTATATAATAAAAAATCAATCAATATCTTGATTCCAAACTAAATATTATAATATATTTTATAAATTTTTTAACATAAATATTTAATTTCGATAAAAATTATTGACTTTTTGAGTAACTACTCTCTTTGTCAGTTTTTTCAAAAAGCTTCATAATATAAATTTATTCAAAATTTTAACTTTTAAGGTTTTATTAAAATTTTAAATTGTATATAATAAAAAATCAATCAATAACTTGATTCCAAACTAAATATTATAATATATTTAATAAAAATTTTAACATAAATATTTAATTTCGATAAAAATTATTGACTTTTTGAGTAGTTCATTCAATACTTCAATTCATTAATCTCGGTATAGATTATCTGAAAAAGAGTTCAAATAAATCAAGGGGTATATAAGCTTGCTCATATATGATCCGACATTTATATATAGTCCGACCCGTTCATTTGCCAACACTACATCATGCTTATTTTTTTTTGAACCCCCTTAATAAAAATCCTGCCTCCGCCACTGCACGTAATCAATAAATGTTCGTCCTTTTCTTCTTTAAAAGTTTTAAAAATTTGATTTAATTTTTAAGTGTAAATTTCTCGAAGTTTGTATTAACATGATACTATCAATTTAAAAATAAATTAAGCTAAAATTATACTACAATGTAAAATTATTAAAATCCAATATTTAAAATTTAAGAAAATTCTTAAAATCTAATATTTAAAATTTAAGAAAAACTGATATATCTGCAACATTATAATAACAATAATTTATGATTTTTTTTCTATCAAATTATTCTAAATACTAAGAATTATTAAAATTTAAAATCATCCATTGGCAAATTTCATCCATATTCCGAATTAATCTTAATTTTTATTTAGTCCGGAATGAACTTAGTATGAAAAAAGATAAATAGTTGATCAATAAGTAGTCAAAAGGTCAACTTTCTCGAGATCAACTCGATATATTAAAGATGCTCGATATTCTTGGTGATCATACACATCATAGGGAGGTCCAAAATTCTACGTTCTGGAATCACGGAGAAAAATTAAGAAAGACGAATCAACAGAATACTACAAAATTATACTCACAATTTTGATAAAATAAAATCACTTCTATTTATTTGTTTTCTGATTTGCTGTTTATTTTTGATAAAATTTTATTTTCAATGTCTATATATACATCTTTATTTTTTTTAAAAAAAAATTGTGTCAAAATATTCATTTAATTGGATACGCAAAATACACGTGCAACATAGGTATACTAAACTATTGCAACGCAGGTATACTAAACTAGTGTTATCAAATGAACAAACTATAGTTGATAAATAGGATATCATAATATGGTAAGACATTACATTGATAAATTGCATACCTCCATGTTCCTTTTATAAATAAATGTTTGTGATTGCAAACTTTTAAGTATACATGATTTTATAAAGGTCCACTAGTCAACAATAATAGTAACTAGTTATTCTTTCATATAATCTTTCACATGATAATTTACGCCGAGCATGAGTCTTTTTTGCAAAAATTAAAATGATGGTTTTTTTTTTCTTTTTTTTTTTTTACAAAATATACACTTATGAGTCAATTTTGTATTTGAAAAAGGTGAAATCATGATATAAAATTCTCAAATCAAGGTTTTTGGAGAATTTGAGATTTCATCTCATGAGATGAAATTGCATGTCCAAACGCTGATTTTATCTCCTGATTTCAAAGCACGAGATGAAAGCACATGTCCAAATGCCTACTAATTCTCACAAATAAGATTATTTAAGTAGTTATTAACATTTTTTGAGAAGCTAAATTTTGTAGAATGAAATACAAATTCATTATCAATAAAAAGACATTAGAAAGATCAGCTCCTCTACACGATTTATTAAGAAGACTAGATCCTCGTATCCTTGTGAGATGCATATTAAACTTTTATGTTAGAAATCTTTGAGATAAGGTGTATGATATTACCAATTACACTCCTAAACTATGTATGTAAGGGTCCTATCATATCACGACCCGATTTCTAAGGTCATAATGGCACCTACTCTAACATACCAGTAGGTATGCCAACCCGTAGTCCGGAACAGCTAGTAACGGACTACCAAGAGAAAAGAAGAAACTGTGGAATAAATATAATAAAAAGGCTAATGTAATCCCAAAAGCTGCTGGAGCTAGTACAAGATCTTCTAATACATCAGGAGTACAAATGAAATACAGGATGAATATATATACAAAGGTGTCTCTGAATACAACATAGAGATCAATTCTAACAATAAAAAGAGAGAGAGTAGGAGCAAATTCGAGCATCAGGAGCTCACCCTAAATCTCCAATCCATGGCTGCTCTGCATGATGTACACCTCAACGACGATAACTCATACTATGATCTGTAGGCTACAGAAGTGTAGTATGTGTATCAAACACGTGGTACTCAGTAGGCATCGGCCGACTGAGCTCCAGAAATAATGCTAGTATAAATAATATGTAAACCAAAAAAGTAAACTACAGGAAACTATCCAGTAAACTAAACATAATAATGCTAACAGGGAAATAAGGATAACCTATCTTATTCTAGCAGTATTCCAGAACTAAACTGCAATACCGTATATCACCAGACAATATACAAATGAAGAATGAAAGAAGGATATATAGTAATAATACTAGGCCAAAGGATACATATACAATATGAATAGGTAAGGAAAGAGAGGGATATATGGTAATACCATATATATGTATATATATATATATATATATATATATATATATATGCATATAGGACTAAATCACAGGTAACATCCTAAGAGAGTCCACCTAATATCTCAAATATCATAACCAAGTAGGGAAGCTAATACTAGCATTATCAGGGTCCCTAACCATAATGTCTAACTGTGAGGTAACTATCAATAATGTAATTTACCATTATAAAGAAGGGAATCAGAAACGTACTTCCAATCTCGGGTACTAGTCCATAATCATCATGTCACGAACTAACCATAACAATCAATAAATAAGTGACCAGCTCGCCCGAACAACCAATAACCTAACCGGGTCACCATAAGCCCAGAAGGTTCACGAAAACACTTAGCAAACAACAATCATAACCTGTACCTATACAGTCCCCATATGATCGATAAATATAGGCTCCAAACAATCATACTAGTGATAGGCGATGCATATAAATGAATGAATGCAACATAACCATAAATACCATATCCGATACATGTGCCATAATGTAACAAGTGTATACACCTCCTATAGCTCAGTAGCTCTTTAATGCAGGACCTACGACGACCACCCTTCTCCGGCACTGTGGCTAATGGAAGAATTGCCCCTAGGGGACTCGAGATATCCGTATACACTGCCTGGTCCCGAATTAGGGCTTCCAGTAACCATCATAATCAATCTACTCTGTACAGTACCGGAGAGATATATAAATATAATAAGTGTACGGACTAGAACCGTGACTAAAACAGTGTAAGTCTGTAAATTTAGTGCCCGAGATCAAGTTTGGGACTAAATTGATGTAATAATATAGAAAGGGTCGGAATCTCCCTCGACCGAAGTAAATAGTAGTGGTAAAATAAATGGATCAATAATGGACCGAAATCAGCCTCGGTCGAATTTCTAAAACATCATTTTTAGTTACAAACACTCATAATTCATTAAATAAGGTGGTACGATTCCCGTTGTAAAAGAATCCATTTTAAAAGTGAAAAGTGGGAATAAATCCCTTTATAGAAAACAATAGTAAAATCAAGATTTTAGTTGGAATCGTACCACTAGGTAAGCTTGAATACACCTAAAAGTATGCATGCCATCACCAGTATCCAAATAATACTGCTATAAGCGCCTAAATGTCTATAAACTATAATCACGTCCTTTTAAGGATAGAATACTCACCTGGAGTCCAACTGGTATCGTAACCACGACCTCGGGCCCAACAATACATAACTAACATAATTAAGCCTCATAACTCGGGAAACTACTGTAATTAAAGGCATAAGCTACTACAAGGCTCTAATCGGGGAACTATCGACCAAATCACTAAGTCAAATGGTAAATCTTATACTAAAGGATCCCTAATTATCAAACTATGGTTAACATGCTTATAATCAAGGGTAGTAGGATTCTATGCCCATAACAAGTATCCTATGCTAAGGTTCGGGTCACATTTCTACCCCAAATTCCCTAAATAGACTAAATCATGATATACTAATCATAATCCCATCCTATAATCCCTACCTAGAATGCAATCTATTCTATACACAATATCAGAGAGAAAAGTAGACCGAAGCCTACCTCGATGCCGAACCGTAAGTCTTGAATAGTCCATAATTTGATCGACTTTGCTCCACGATATCGAAATGTCACCACGCTATCAAAATAATCATCTACACGTCAATATAAATTAAACGAGACCCATATTGTTATATAAAAGGTCAGGTCAAAATTTGGGTCAAGAATGGGTCCTCAGGGCTTGCAAACGAAATCCAAAATTGAATCCATCACAAGGTCCTCGAAGGACAAGGAATGTTTGCTTCAAAGTTGAGCACAAACTGGGGCTCAAATAAGCCCCGAGAGATGGGCAAAAATAAGAGAGAAAACAAGAATTAAACGGAGGAATTAGGCCGAGAACTTACAAAGAAATTAATGGAAAATGATCACTTCATCATCCCTACACATCCCTAGTTCCAATTTATGATTTCCCACAAGTTTCTTGAGCTCCTAGGGCTAAAATGGCGGAAATGGGCGAGAAAATGGTGAAGAAATTGGGAAAGGCAACATATATACTGCCAGGCCCTTGCCCATCACGAACGCAGGGCTCGAGGGTCACGATCGTGGTGTCTACTGAGATTACCCTTTGCGAACGGGGGGCATGGGTCGCGAATGCGAAGGCTTGGCAAGGTGGATCATCGTGAATGTGATAGAAGGTGTCGTGAACGCGAAGAAGGAGAGAAATCAGGTCGGCTTAACCCTTCATCGCGAACGCGAGAGGGAAGGCTCATGATCGCGATGGTCACGAACATGGCCTAGAGCTCGCAAACGCGAAGAGCAAATGATGGTTGCACTAGATGCTGGAAAACCAGCAAAAATGCTAAGTCTAAATGGAATTCGATCGGGTGCTCGGGATTTGTTTGGAACCCCGTGCGCGCAAACGAACTATGCTACCACACCAAATTAGACATTTTAAACTTAATGAAACCATCAAAATTTCCAACGGAGGTTGTATTGAATAAATGTGGGTCCTACACCCATAGTTCTATTTTATCAAATCTATCAAATAGCCCAAAATGAGTCTTAAAGCTTTGGGACCCTGACCAAGGGTCCCCCTAGCCTAAAATCAATGTTTCAGAGCTGGTGGTGCTATCAAAATTCTCATCTGAGATCCTTTACTAGGAGTTTTGGTTTGAGATCAATTCCTTAACAGCAAAAGTTCCAAAACAGGGAAATGAGCCTAAAACCCAAACGAACTGTCCAATAACCGAACCAACAGTTTTGACAAGTGACTTGTAGCCACTGTGGGAAGACTCGAAATACCAAAAACACTCAAAAATTGATAAAATGAACTGAAGGGTCATTACAATATCCACTACTAAAGGGTACTGAGCCTGCATTCCCCGAGCATGACTCCCCAACTAGCCTCTAAGAAGAGACAATGCTACCAAGGGATTTTGCTATAAGTATCTCTGTTTCAACCAACTTCCTTACTTCACTTCCCAAAAAGCCAAAACTCATCCTCAGCAACCAACTAACCTCCAACTGAATCGAGAATATCTGATGCACACAAATCCAAACCCCAACATGCTGAAACACACCTATACAAGCACAACTAAGCAAAAAAAAATCAACCAAGCTAAAGGCAATCCAAGGTATGAATCATGCAAATAACTTCAATTTCGAAATCTAACCTTTCTTTACCTTTCCAAACCTGTTATCTTCCCTAAACCACACAAAATATCATTTGAGTCCTGTTCGCGCAATCTCATCACACTGACCTTAAAGGACTAAAGCTGATCTACTGAAAATCCATAATGGCAAGCATAAGAATAAGCCCATACGATGCTACCTGGACACACAAATGGTGATGACCAAAGTATGCAATCTCTGCCAAGCTACTAACTTATCCGGATGACTCTCGACACCAATGGTTATGAGTTCGAAGCACAACCTCTCAAAACTGAACAATCTGCTCCAGAACGTCCCACCAACTGTGGGTAAAACCATGCTAAGCCCAACATAAGCACACTTCTCCCACTGAGTAGACACTCAAAATTCTGACACACACTGAGAATCAAGGCCAAGCCTAGTAGAAACCAATACCATGCGCCAATGGACCAACTTCTGAGCATTTATCAAGTATAACCCATCAGAATTGAAGGAAACTGAACTGGTAGGCAATGAGTAGGCCTAGTCAACCTGTCAACAAATGCTCAACTGAATCAAATCTGGAAATATGGGTTGCACCCAAGCTATATAGCTCATAGCCAAAATCTCAACACCGAAGTTGTACCGCTCGATCTCAACTATCCAGACGAGTAAGCATCCACATAAAGAAATCTACCACAACTCCCAAGCTGTTATCCATACAAGTCAAAACCACAATTGGAGTAAACAAGACTTCACCAAGGTCAAATACCCAAATTGACCTTACTATTAGATACCAAGCATATGCCCCAAAACCAATCTCACCTTAGATAACTAGACATAGATCCAATGGTTCTCGTAAGGGCTGAAACTGAAATGTCACCAAAGAATATAATCATAACGGAGGAAAACCACTGACTGAAGACACAAGAAACCAAATCCACATCCGTTGAGGGTATATCAGATCAAGGCATATCCAAGAACTCACCAAGGCTGCAAATAGTGCTGATGATAGCCGAATTTTGGGCAACTTAGAAAATGCGATCTAGTCCTGAATCTAGCCAAACAATTACTCAATCCATGGAAACGAGTATTTAATCCCAAATGACACCCGCTTCGATTACCAAGAATATACCACCAGGTAGAAGCATACCATCAGTCATATTAGGCCAAACAAATACCAAAATGAGAACTTTCTAAATCCACCCATTTAAACCAACTTTAACTCTACTGAACCATGAACCACATCATAACAAGAACACAATATCCAACTCTACACCAATACCAAGATTAAAACGATCACCAGGAGATGAACTCAACAAATTAAAAAGTAAGCCTTAGATCTTTCAACATCAGAAATGAGAAACAGAACCAAATTACCAACTCTAACTTAACATTAACATCAAGATCAAGACCACTACCGAGCGATGAACTATCCAGATCGGAAGAATCAAATCCCAAACATATCACTAATAGGAACGGGCAATGGAAGAAGACCACCAATGCTAAAATTACAATAAAGCCATGAAAGGCAAAACTTACCTTCACTCTTACCACCTATCCAACAACCGATCTCACCTTACTAACAGGGAAGGAATCAAACCTACCAAGGTAGCCGTCTAAGACAAATGGAAAAGTATCTTAAGGAGAGAGATACTAACTAGATGACGCTAGTCTAGCCGTCTATCTACTAACCACACTAGCAAAAAGTGTAGGAGGTACCAAAAAAAAACCAAAACTATCACCACTCTATAACCATAACAGGGCCAATATGCTAAAGAAAATGGAATTTTAACCCAAGTGCTACACCCCTAGAAATCACAATACCGATTCACTCAATCCACTACTAAAAGAATTCATCTATGGGAATAGTCAAATAAGCATAAATTTACACAAAAGGCATACATCAATCAATATATAGAGATGTCAAGGAACATAAACACCGATGGGTATGAAAAACCCAACTCAACTCAACTAGAACTAAAGGATAGTAATTCAAATCGCACCTATACAATGGAATTTTGAATTCATAGTCCTGATCTTCCCAAAGCATTACAAATCTGAATGTGTCCATGCCCGAACTGAGCATCTGAATGGACAACTGAGGCACTAAGTGCACCACTTCTAACCGAAGGTGCCACAACTCTATGAAACTGATCGGGCAGCATTGAGTATCCAATAATCTCATACCGGGGACACTCTCTAGACCAATGACCAGACCGGTCTCTATGCAGTCATAACAAACCCCTGAATCTCTAACCTGATAAGAAACATGAGCTATCCCCAATTGGCTGACCAAAGACCAATCTTACCACAATCAAAACATTCTGTTAGGACTCTCTAATGTACTATACCTTCGGACCCAAAATGGCCGCCACGGCCTGATAACTTAGACCGAATAACCCATTCTGTCTGACCAAAACTCTATCCACTGAGACCACCACGATATACCTGAGAGTTACCCATACTCTGAGGTGCTACCTGTACGGGCCTAATAGGTTGTAAATGATGTTGACCTCAGCTGGAAAGATCCCGACCTCCAGACGGAATACCACAAACACTATATCCTGATAAGCTAAGGTGGTCATAAATTTTGTCAGAGCTTGGGATGACCCTAGACCCTCTGACTGATGCTGAAGGTCCTCGATATCAACTTTTAACTCCCTAGTCTGATACTGAGCTAAAACTCTAGTAACACGTGTAGAAGTACGTCTACATCTATCGATAACCTCATGACATCCATCTGGGAAAGAATGGAGTCAAGGAAAGTACTAGAGGATCATAGAAGTACGGACACACGACAAGGAGTCAAGAATAGAATTTCTTAAGAATGCTCTATAGCCTTCCAAAGATAGGATACATACGTCTCTGTACCGATCCGCAAAACTCTACTAGGCACTTAACTCTTGTACAAATAACACCGATAAACCTAGGCTATGATACTAATTTTTCATGACACAATTTCTCAGGTCATGATGACACCAACTCCAACCCACCAATAGGTAAGCCAACCCGTAGTCCAGAACGGCTAGTAATGGGCTACCAAGAGATAATAAGAAACTACAGAATAAATATAACAAAAAGGCCAATGTAATCCCAAAAGCTGCTGGAGCTAGTACAAGAGCTTCTAATACATCAGGAGTACAAGTGAAATACAAGATGAATATATATACAAAGGTATCCCTGAATACAATATAGAGATCATTTCTAACAATAAAAGAGAGAGAGTAGGAGCAACTCCGAGCATCAGGAGCTCACCCTAAATCTCTGATCCATGGCTGCTCTGCCCGATGCACACATTAACAGCGATAACTCGTACTATGATCTGCAAGATGTAGAAGTGTAGTATGAGTACCAAACACGTGGTACTCAGTAGGCACCGACCGATTGAGCTCCAGAAATAATGTAAGTATAAATAATATACAAGGCAGGAAAGTAAACTACAAGAAACTATCCAGGAAACTAAACATAAGAATGCTAACAGGGCAATAAGGATAAACTATCCTATTCTAGCAGTATTCCAGAACTAAAGTGCAATATCGTATATCACCAGACAATATACAAATAAAGAATGAAAGAAAGATATATAGTAATAATACTAGGCCAAATGATGCATATACAATATGAATATATAAGGAAAGAGAGGGATATACGATAATATCATATCATATATATATATATATATATATAGAAATAAATCACAAGTAATATCCTGAGGGAGTCCACCTAACATCTCAAGGATCATAACCAAGTAGGGAAGCTAATACTAGCATAATCAGGGTCCCTAACCATAATGTCTAACTATGAGGTAATTATCAATAATGTAATTTACCATAATAAAGAAGGGAATAAGAAACGTACTGCCAATCTTGCGTACTAGTCAATAATCATCCTGTCACGAACTAACTTTAACAATTAATCTATAAGTAACCAGCTAGCCCAGACAACCAATAACCTTATCGAGCCCCCATAAGCACGAAAGGTTCACGAAAACACTCAGCAAACAGCAATCATAACCAGTACCTATACAGCCCCCCATAATACCTATAGATACAGGCGCCAAACAATCATACTGGTGATAGGCGATGCATATAAATGAATAAATGCGACATAATAATAAATACCAGGTCCGTTCCATGTGCCATAATGTAACAAATGTATACACCTCTTCCTGCTCAATAGCTCGCAAGTGTAGGACCTACGGCGACTACCCTTCTCTGACACTATGGCTCATGGACGAAGGGGACCCTAGGGGACTTGGGATATCCGTATACACTGCCTGGTCCTGAATTAGGACTTCCAGTAACCATCATAATCAATCTACTCCGTACAGTACCTGATACATGTATAAATATAATAAGTGTACAGACTTGAACCGTGACTAAAATAGTGTAAGTTCGTAAATCCATTGCCCGAGATCAAGTTTGGGACTAAATTGACGTAATAATATAGAAAGGGTCAAAATCTCCCTCGACTGAAGTAAATAGTAGTGGTAAAATAAGTGGAGTAATAATGGACCGGAATAAGCATCGGTCAAATTTCCAAAACATTATTTTTAGTTCCAAAAGCTCATAATTTATTAAATAAGGTGGTACGATTCCCGTCGTAAAAGAATCTATTTTAAAAGTGAAAAGAGGGGATAAATCCCTTTTTAGAAAATAGTAGTAAAATCAAGATTTTGGTTAGAATCGTACCACTAGGTAAGCCTGAATACACCTAAAAGTATGCATTCCATCACCAGTATCCAAATAATACTGCTATAAGCGCCTAAATGTCTATAAACTATAATCACGTCCTCTTAAGGTAAAATACTCACCTGGAGTCCAACTGGTATCGTAACCACAACCTCGGTCCCAACAATACATAAGTAACATGATTAAGCCTCATAACTCGGGAAACTACAGTAATCAAGGGCTTAAGCCACTATAAGGCTCTAATCGGGGAACTACAACCCAAATCACTAAGTCAAATGGTAAACATTATACTAAAGGATCCCTAATCATCAAACTATGGTTAACATGCTTATAATCAAGGGTAGCAATATTCTATGCCCATAACAAGTATCTTATGCTAAGGTTCGGGTCACATTTCTGCGCCAAATTCCCTAAATAGGCTAAATCATGATATACTAGTCATAATCATATCCTATAATCCCTACCTAGCACACAATCTATACTATACACAATCTCATAGAGAAAAGTAAACCAAATCCTACCTCGATGCCGAACTGCAAGTCTTGAATCATCCATAATTCGATCAACTTTGCTGTGCGATCTCAAAATACTGCCACACTATCAAAATAATCATCTACACGTCAATACAAGTAAAACAAGACCCACAGTATTTTATAAAAGGTCGGATTGAAATTTGGGTCAAGAATGGGTTCGCGGGGCTCACAAACAAAATCCAAAATTAAATCCATCATAACGTCCCTCGAAGGAAAGGAATGTGTGGTCCAAAGTTGAGGAGAAATGGGACACGAATCGGGGCTCAAATCAGCCCCGAGAGATGGAAAAAATAAGAGAGAAAACAAGCATTAAAGGATTATTTAGGCCGATAACTTACGAAGAAATTAATGAAAAATGATCGTTTCATCATCCCCTACACATCCCTAGTTCCAATTTATGATTTTCCACAAGTTTCTTGAGCTCCTAGGGCTAAAATAACGGAAATAGGTGAAAAAATGGTGAAGAAATTGGGAATGGCAACATATATACTTCCAGGCCCTTGCCCACCGAGTCGCAATTGTTGTGCCTATCGAGATTACCCTTCACAAACATGAGGCATAGGTCGTGAACACGAAGGCTTGGCAAGGTGGATCATCGCGAACACGATAGAAGGTGTCGCAAAGTTGAAGAAGGAGAGGAATTGGGTCGGTTTGACCCTTCATCGCGAACACAAGAGGAAAGGCTAACGATCGCGATGGTCAAGAGTTTACCCCTTTGTGAATGCGGCCAGGACCTCGTGAATGCGAAGAGAAAATGATGGATGCACCAGATGCTGGAAAACCAGCAAAAATGCTAAGTCTAAATGGACTCCGACTGGGTGCTCGAGATTTATTCAAAACTCTGTGCACAGAAATGAACTTTGCTACCACACCAAATTCGATATTTCAGACTCAAAAAAACCATCAAAATTTCTAACGGAGGTCGTTTTGAATAAATATGGGTCCCACACCTATAGTTCCATTTTCATCAAATCTATTCAAAAGCCCAAAATGATTTCGGAAGCCTTGGGACGTAGACTAAGGGTTCCTTAGCCTAAAATCAATGTTTTGGAAATGATGGCTGTGTGGAAATTCTAATATGAGATCGTTTACTAGGAGTTTTGGTCCAAGACCGATTCCTTAATAGTTAAAGCTCCAACATTGAGAAATGAGCCTAAAACCCGAATGAACTATCCAATAACCGAACCGACAGTTCTGGCAAGTCATAAATGACCTGTAGCCACTATGGGAAGACTTGAAATGCCAAAAATGCATAGAAATCATTAAAATGACCTGGAGGGTCATTACATATCATCCCCCTAACCTTTTTCTATTGTATTATTTACTACTCGCCCCACCTCACTCTATACTATGTGACAGTGTAACACCCTAATCTCGGAGCTAAGATCCAACCTATTCTTTAAATATGTATAGACTTAAACCTAATAATTTCTAATTATACATAGGTTTAAGATCAATTCTTTAGTATGTGAAGAACTTTGGATATGAATTAAGATCATAAGGAACCTCTAGGGCAAAGTTGAGTTGAGAGCTTCCATATCGATTGAGCTTTAGTAAAATATTTTACTTGCATCAACTTCAAATGATTATAAAACCTTGAATAAGAAGATTTTTGCAGCTCAATACCACCAAATTAAATTTCCTTAAGTTTTCTTTCAAATGCCACCAACCTTTCGTCAATCCAACATTGGAGGAGAAAGTTATGCTCAGTTTACCAGAAGGTGTCTGTCTGCCAGAGTATGACGACTTGGTGTGACGAACCGTTGAATTTGTGACAGTATGTTAAGGCAAACCATCAGGATTAACCAGTAAGACCAAAATTAAGTCACTTTTTGACGGTTCGGAGTGATGGTTCATCAAGGATTTTCTTTCATTCTTATGCCCAAGAATGTTGTTTTCCTAAATGATTTATGAATTAAACAATTCGATTTACCCAACTTACATGATTTTAATCCTTATGCTCCCTTACAAACTTATTTACACTTTCTAACTAAAATTATTGGCATATTTATAAATCTATTCATATGATTGACCTAACTACATATGCATGTAGGAAGAAATCTATCCTAAGGAGTCTTACAAGCCGCGTTACGTAAAGTTTTGTTCATGGGTGTGAAGCGTGCCATACTTATGAGTAAAGGGCTACCCAAATGCTATTAGGAAACTTCCCTTCTTTCATGATCCTCATCATGCGATAAAGTTTAACTCTATGTCTCTTACTAACTCGTGTTTTACTCATGATAGAAATGACTTCACGCAGAGCTAATGGTCATAGAAACAGAAACCAACATTAGATCTCTAATGCAAAGTTTCTTGATGCCATATGAATATTAGCACAAGCTGTGGCTGCCCAGTTAAACCAACAGATGGTGATCCCCACTAATCCAATTGGTGAGGAATAGAAACTGGAGAAGGGAAAAAGGAAGGGTACCAGAGGTTATACTCATCTAATTTGTAATAAGTGTAGTAAATTCTATCCGAGTGAGCATTTGGATGGCAAGGAAGGACGCTTTAGATGTGGTAAACCAGGTCACAGACTGAAGGAATACCCTTCCATCAGGCAGGGTAATAGGGATATTTACCCTCAGGCTCAGTCCACCTCCTCAGCAACTCATCCACGTCTCCCTGCTCAGCAGCAAGGATCTTCTTTGAGTGTGTATGAGGTCAACTCCAACATCGATTCTTTTTATTGTCCAGCCATTGGAGTCAGGATGCTTCTCCTAAATCTAAACCGGGTATATTGATAGATTTCTTCCTACATGCATATGTAGTTCCCAGATTCCTTTTCTAAGTATGGTGGTAAGAAAAGGTAGTAATATAATGGAATGGGGATGTGCTTGTAGATTGGAGCTAGAGAGGAGGTGTGGTTAAGATTTATGGTTCTTAGTAGATTAGTGTTTATATGATCCCTACCAGTAGTTGAAGTTCTATATTGTGTAAGAGAAGTTGTGTGTCTATCCATGATGAGTGTTAGACTCTAAGTTTGAATTGTGGTTGCTCAGTGAGATAAGGATAATGATTATATAGGGATGATGGTGCTAGTTTTGTGGAGTCGATCCAGTAGGTTGCAAATAACGCATGCAGGAATTTAAGTTCATAAATTTTCAACAAGTGTGACGGTGCAGGTATGATATAGATGTGACTCCTAGGTGAGACAATGAATGGTGACTAAGTCATTAGATAAAGAAGTTCCTTAAGCATTAGGAAGATAGTAGCAAACCTAAGGTAATATGTGGTTGTATGGTATTCATAGATTACTAAGTGTTATGTTCTTCTAGTTAGTATCCTTGAGTTTCTAGGTGTGGAGAAGGCTAAGTATAGTATGTATTATATGGTTTTTCTTAAGAGCTGAATCAAGGAATTAGAGATAAATGGTGAAGAATCGCTTAGTAAAGTTTTATTCTATATTATTCCAGAGGGATATGAACCAAACCTAGGGGTGTGGTGTTAGTAGAATAACAAGAAAGATCAGATTAGGAGGTGTTAGGGGAATTGGTCATGTTCACTAGGAAGAGTTTAAGTTATAGAATGATGATTTTAGAAGCTAGAGGAAGTTAAGAGTGGTATCTCTGCAGGGAATATTCTAGAATTGAGCTAGTACCTTCCAAATATAGTTTATCTAGGTAAGTTAATAGTTTATGTGTCTAGTGACACCTCAAGAGTTAGGTAAAGAAATTCTCACTCAGTTTAGAGGATATGGAATAGACCCACGGACTTAGGATGTCGGCCTCAATCTAAGGGGGATATAATAAGGAAAAGAACCAAATAAAGTCTTGTGAATTAGATTGTGAAACATTTCAGAAAGAGTTATTGTCACGTCCCAAAATAACCCCAAGGCGTGACTGGAACGCGCTAACACCACATGTCGGGAGAACCAATCTATGTTACACTTTCCCATTTCAATAAGCACTAAGTTAAGATATGAACAACTCCAAAATTCACCAATAATAATCAACGCATGGAGAATAATAATAATAATCTGACAAAATTCCAAAATCAATTTAATAATTCAACATCTACTCGAGAATTATCTCTTTAGACCAAATCTCGCACTAAGACCATAGAGCATCTAAAATAGAGTTACATGAGTTCAATTCTCAGGCATGCAAACCCAATGAAAAGGAATATAAGCTAAATAGCCAGAGCTGAAACGACAGCCTCCACGAACAATGTGAAGGTTCACCTCAACAACAGAATACTTACGAACGAACCGTTAGCCACTAGTCTCACCTTCGGCAATAGTATCTGCAGACATGCAAGTAAAGAGTTAGCGATATATAAATATAACCCAGTAAGATACCCGACTCGCTACTTTAAATACTCCTGGGACAAGTGTTAGAAAATACAACCACACCAAGAATATAAAAATATTACACACGAGAATTATATCATAATAGGACGACCAACAAGATGCAACAACCAATTATCAGGAAATATATATCTCAATACAGTTTACACCAAGTACTTATCATAAATTGCAATTAAAATAATTGACCAACACCACGAGTTCTGGGCAACATACATAATGCGCCAAATATATCAAGAGTATACACAATACTCAGGGAAATATACACAATGTCCCATATTAAATCAAGAAGCATAGACAATGCTCAAGGAAAGCATACACAATGCCTCGGTGGAATCAATAAGCATACACAATGCCCCAATCTCATAGTACACAATCATATCACATCACAAAATAATTTATAAATGGAGTTTTAGTATTCTGGAACATAAAGTATATGCGGTTAGCCTCGAAGACCACCGATTCTGCCAAGAACATGCTCGTCCCAACACATGGACTGGCTAAAAAATACATTTTTTAAAACAAATTTAAAAAGCAAGCATCCAAAGCTTAAAATCTCACTTACCTCGCTAATGACAAATTCCCCAACCTTGCAAGGCGTAGAAAACCAACCAAACAACCTCCAATAGCTTTAATCTATGCAACAATATCAATTAACAAGGTCAATTAAGCTAGCCAGGGTGACTTTTAAGTTTAAAGTTAAGTTGAATGTCTCCCTCCTTAAACCATGAAACAAAGGAAGAAAGTATCATCGTTCCACCTAATTATCCCATTAAAATTATATAAAATACCCATACTCCAAGCCATTTGAATAAATATAGAATCTTTATAGCTAAAAGAATAAAGTTAACATAGTAGCTAAGAGAAGTTATTGAATTCTCCAACTAGACTTTTGGTGCAACCTTTTACTACCCAAGTTCTCCCTTAAGAATCAAAATTTCTTGTCCACTGTCTAGGCTTAACAACTATTAGCTTGATCTCAATAGCTATAAGCATTAGATTCTTCACTATAACTTCCACATTCCACTAATAACCAACGTAAGAAGATTGACAATACAAGTGTTATTACACCTTGAATAGCTTACTAAAATAACTTCAATTGTCTTCCCATTATAATCACTAATCACTACCACATCATGGGTTCATTATTGAGCCATGATTATTATAGTTCATAAACTGGTGAGAGCACACAACAACCAAAAAAATATCAATACCTGACTATTGAAATCTCTCCCACCTGAGCATTCTATCATCGTCTGTGAACAAACCAAAACTCCTCAATTGCGTCGCTTCTCCCAGTTCAAAAAGAAAAGAAAAAGAAACTAAACAGTTGCCCTGATATTTTACCCCCTTTTTGTACGTAGAAATCAGAATAAGAGGTTGGG
This sequence comes from Capsicum rhomboideum, assembly GCA_031232105.1. Taxonomy (NCBI): domain Eukaryota; kingdom Viridiplantae; phylum Streptophyta; class Magnoliopsida; order Solanales; family Solanaceae; genus Capsicum; species Capsicum rhomboideum. Next base: position 27,257,772 of record CP124719.1, on the reverse strand, counting down.
CTTGGCAAACTCTTTTTAACTCTTCCTAATTCTCTTTATTATTATAATTATTTTAGTTAAAATTACCAATTAATCCTTTGTTAAAATAATTGGGTTATTACATTCTCCCATACTTAAAATAACGTTCGTCCTCAAACGGGTTAAGAATCATATATGAAAAATCATATAAGTGAGGATATCTAACTCGTATGAACACATGAAACACAGGTTGAACTGTGGACAACCTAGGTAGGTAATCATCTGAAAATAAATCAATAAATTCTCGAACAATAGGAACACTGCCAATAGCAACATTCTCCGCTCGTGTATCATGAACGGTAGCAATAAAACCCAAACACCCATTATTAATCATTAGACAAGCCTTTACGTAAGATATTATCTTTATTTGAGTCGCAGGAGTCATGTCTTTACACACTAAAGGTGGTTTTCCAAGAAAATCATAACGTATAAGCATAGCATAACAATCAACCAAAGCATAACATGATGTCAACCATTCCATACCTATAATCATATCAAAGTCAAATATAGACAACACAAGTAGATCAACTATAGTGTCCTTTCTTTGAACAGATATCACACAATCTCTTTAAACTCTATTCACTGATAAGGTTTCCCCCACTAGGGTAATAACCATATACGGCACAATAAGAGTCTTAATCCTTCTTTTTAAGAATAAAGCAAAAGATGGAGATACGTATAAATACATAGAACCAGGATCACTAAGCGAATATGCCTCATGAGAGTTAACAACATTATACATGTGACTACTGCATTAGGTGCCTCAATATCCTGTCTAGCCATAGCGAAGAATCTCGGTGGTCCACCCTAAGCAACCTGTGCACCCTATCAATTCTGCCCATAAGCACCCTGTGGAGTGGCTCTAGCAGGCTGAGTCTAAGCCTGTGCACCTGCAACATTTTTCTGCACCTGAGTAGTAGCTTGACCAGTGCTTGAATATCCCTTAGGACAAAATTTAGCAATATGTCCCTGCTCACCACAAGTATAACAAGCCCTATTTAGTCCGTAGCAATGACCATTATGATTTCTACCACAATTAGAACACCATGGATGTTGACTTGACTGATAGGAACTATTATCTTTCCTCTCTATCTGTTGTTCACCCTGTCTAGCTGAATAATTATTCCTCAAAGACTTTCCCACTGACTCTAATTGCGTAGGCCTGGACTACCTATGATGAAAACTATTATTGCCCCCAAATGGAGCACTACTAAACTCACCTGAGCTACGTGCCTTTTTACTTTCTCGTTCAACTTTTTCCATCTCCAAATAAGACTCAGAACGGAGTGAAGTGTCAACTACATCAGCATAGGATCGATTTCATACATATCGAATCATAGGACCAAGATAACAAAACTCAAGTCCATTCACGAATTGCCTCACTTTTTCCCTCGGGTCTACAACCAAAAATGGAACATACCTGGATAATTCTGTGAACTTAGCCTTGTATTCCTTAATTGTCATAGAACCCTGTCACAGGTTATTAAATTGACGTCTCATATCATCTTGTTTGCTCAATAGAATAAATTTATCTCTAAACATTACAGAAAACTCTGCCCAAGTGATCGGTGGTAGTCCTGCTTGTCTACCTCTCAAAATGGAAGTCCACCATGCCTCGGGAGACCCTGAGAATAGAAAGGTGGTAAACTCCACACCATGAGTCTCTTTCAACCCCAAAGTAGTCAATATCTTCTCACAACAATGAATAAATTTTTGAAGCTCATTAGTAGCTGGTGTGGCATCAAACTCTGGTGGCTTAAGATCCATGAAATTCTTAAGATCCTTGGGTTACCCTACAGTTGCAACCGAATGATTAACTGGCTGAGGTGCTTGAGTAGCCGCGACATTCAACTGAACTTGTGTCTACATTTGCAAAGTAGATTGAGGAGCTGGAACTCCACTCTGATTAGGCACCAATGCCTCTAACACATTCAACAATCTTATCACTACATTTGCAGGCAAAGAAACAGTAGGTACAGCAGTTGGTGGTACTGCTGGAGCATCCCTAATAAACTGCTCCTGTACTTCTTCTGAATCAAAAACTTAGGGTTGACCCCCATTCCTAATTCTAGGCTGAGGGCCGGTCTGTTCCCTAGTCCGAGCCCTAGTCGGATGATACCCAACTCGATCACCGCCACGATTAGTATCATGTCCAGCACCACGTCTAGCAGGTGCATTAGATCGACTAGCAGAGCAAGAACCACATCTCTTAACCATCTGCGAAATAATATTCAAAGGCTAGACATGATTCAACTCAACGCACGAACAATGAATGAAAAAGGGAAAACATCCTAGATGTTCAGTAGCCTCAAGGTCATGTCACGCCTCGAATTCCATCGGGGCGGACTGGCATCCGAAGCCGCTAAGGCCCGAGAGAACCAACCTATAATCGTATACATTCATATTCATGTCACTAAATGAACAACATTCTATATAAGATATCAAGGACAAACGTCACGGAAAGACATTTAAATAGATATGAAACATTGGCCGTTAGGGCCACCACCTCAAAAGGGTCATACATTTCTTCGTTCATCTTACAACGTCTACAAAGCCTCTAACAAATACATAACCAACCCTAAAGTCAGTACAAGTCCTCGCTTTATACAACCTTTACACAGTACTAAAACAAGTGTGTACAAGTGACTCGGAAAGCCCAGAATCAATTGGAGCTCACCAACAGTCTGCTGACGACCCGTATCCTACTGTGAAGGTCTACTAGCTCTTGTGCCTGCAGCAAGTAAGGTAAGTCCCCCAAGGGACGTCAGTACGAAAGAATGTACTGAGTATGTAAGGCTATAAGTAACTGCATGAAACATAAGAACTTCAATGGAATAAAATACAAATGAATGAACAATATTGATAAACCACCATACTGTACATATGGAACCATGTACATTGCCTTCATTACTTTCCTTTTACGTTCATATCATTTTCATCAATCATATAATGCCTGGGCCCCAACTGATCAGTGGGAAAAAATAACATTGGGATCGTTTCTAGCTAGGATTATGCCCTTTTGAGCTACCACCCATAAATCAATAAAGCAGGTTCGTCTCAAGCTAGGCTTATTACCCATTGAGCTACCCTCTATCAGGTTCGGCTTAAGCTAGGCTTTCGCCCCATTGAGTTGCCCCCTGATCCAATAATCTCGGGATCGTCTCTAGCTAGGATTTCGCCCCTTTGAGCTACCACCCGTACTCAATCATCAACAATATATGCATTACTTCATTCTTTACTTTTGAGATTGATACATTGGTGGTCATAACATTATTGGAACTTTGGAATAATAGTCAATGAATAAGAGACATGTGAATAACGATTTATAACAAACCTGAAATTAGACACTTTAGAACATTTTGGAATGGAAACCAGTTTGGTAACAATGAGAACAATATGAGCTGCCAAGAAACACGGAAAAGAGAAACCTTACATACCTTATCCTTCCAACGTGTGACTATAACAGTTTAGCTCTTCCTTAAGGCGTTACTCTACAATAGGAATACATAACGAAGCTTACATTAGAAGTCAACTTCATTACCAACCGATCAGATTACACACCAAGTTTATGCTTTACACTTCTCCCCCAATACATCATCACATTTACTTCACCACATCACCTAAACACCTTTCACCACAGCACATTACAAATAATCCACCATTGACACAATTCAAAACATCTCCGGACTACCCCATTAAAGCTATCCAATAGGTACCATGAGTTGGTGATTGCATCCAAAAAGGGTAGAGGGCCTTGGGGGGTTAAAGAGAAACAAAAACGAGCCAAATGGGGTCCTGGAAGGACCTGCGAAGCCACCTGCTCCCGCAGGTGGTGAGGTGCGGCCACAGGTGCCCTCTTGGCCCTGTCCAGGGCCACCTGCATCCGCAGGTGCCTCACCTACGAGGGCGGATGCCCGTTTAGGCTGCCAGGGGTCACTTTTAGGTCCCTTTTTGCAATAAATGGTCTATGGCCATAAGTGAGCTTCCCTTTTCATATTTTAGGTCAACTTTGATGCTAATAAACAATCATGATTTCAACATGCACATGAACATCATCAAAACTATATTCTCCTTTCACTACACCACAAGTTCTATGCACAATTTCATAACAACATTTCTACATGTCATACACAAGGAGTAAACAAGTTAAGGACATAACCATATCCTAACATGTTGAAATCTCATCCATATCATTCACTTCCTTCAAGACCTCAAGTCTCCTTTCAAGTTTAAGTCACATAGAAGGTGAATCCTTTAGCAAAGAAGCAAAAGTGGACTACGCAACACTCTTAAACATAACCAACATGATTTACACAACCCCTCATGCATATAATATATTAAACCATAAGAGTAAACACTTACCAAAGCTTGCAAGGGGATGATCTTGTCCAAAGGAGTGTTTGCTTAGGGTTTGAAAGAGAAGAGAAATATCTTTGCAAAATTCTAGAATTGGCAAGTGTCTAATGGTGAATAAAATCTGATTTTTAGCCTTATATAGTCCCTCATGATCATCCTTAGCCAAACATTGGTCATTAATTGAGGTGTTTACTTGGTCAACTTTTGGAAATGGATCATTTCCTTTTTGGGCCATGTCTTTCTTGCTTAATTTGGGCCTCATTTGAGCCCATTAGCATGGGATTAATTCAGCCCAAGTATTTTAGTAGATGACTCACCTACTATTTCTAGTTTAAATACTTCCATCACTATTAAGGTAGTCGCATAAGTTCGGAAACGCACGGGGTGTTACAGGTCATAAGTATGGGAACCTACATACTCATGAACAAGACTTTACTAAACACTGCTCCATGACCTAGGACCTAAAGCCTAGGCTATGATACCAACTGTCATACCCATTTCAACCGAGGTCAAAATAGTGTACAACATATTGGGGATTCCTAAATTGATTAACTTAAAGAGTCGCCACCTAATTATTTCTAAGGTGAATTAGGACACCTAGATAACTAAAGTAATTGTCTAAAATTAACTTTGTTCTGCTAACCAATTAGAGATTCTAAGATAAGGGTTCAATTAATCCTAAAGGGAAGGTACCAAGCACCCTAAAGGATCCGCTAAATTACGGTTAACCGGCCAAACTTAGGTTATTAATTTAACCACTATGTGAAAAATATAATACTTATATGTAAATGTCAAGTCCTAGATAACTTCAAAAATTGGTGCTTGGAAAACATGTTTTGATGAAAATCCTTGTCGTTGAAAACAAACTGAAACTTTAAATGTTTTGAAGAAAATACATAAACCTTATTTTTAGTTGAAAGGAAGTAACTTGAGTTCATGACTTGAGGACCCATTTGAATTTAAGAAAAAGATTGGAGTTGCAGGAACCATTTTGTAAAATAAATTCTTTTAGTTTTCTTTTAAAAGAAAGTATTTGACTAGACCAAAATCATACGAATGATACCAAGTTTAAGACCAAAAAATGTATTTGAACTTAATCACTTACTCATCTTCCCTTACATCTAAGTGTCATATTGCATATATAAAAAACATTGAAATGAATAATCTACTATTAACCAATGCAAATCCTCAAATAAAACATGGCTAAAAAATAGATAATATAGTTCTTAACAACGGGAATAAAAGGTTAATCTTACAGAAAATATTAATCACGCCAACAAGTTGGTAATATAAACAGATAAGAAGTCGTTTCGAATTTCAGAAAAGGATAGCAATACGCTCTGTAGACAATGTAGGAATGTAGCCAATGAATGATGTGGGGACTTCGTAAGGGAAATCTGGAATCGGTGAGTCTCAAAGTGAAACTCGGCTCCCGTGTTCATGCAAACAAAGAAAAGAGAGGAAACAAGAAGTTAGAAGAATAATCTGATTCTCAACAATGTCTAATGGAAAATAATTGACAACCATAAGAATTATATTAAACACCCACGAGAATACGTTAACATTATCTTCCAAGCAAACTAGGATGTTTCATGTATTTGAAATAGCAATCAAGATTTGCAAAAATGAAAATTACACCAAATCATACCCATAGAGTGTATCTTTAAGGCAAACTGTCTGTGTTTTTTAAAAAAGGTCATACAATTCTAAGTTAAAAAATTTGGCAGAATTTCTCCATGAGTTTATGTCATTCTAATACATAACGAAGAGTAGTCATTTCTAACAATAGACTAACATGGTACAAAATTCACAAACAGATTTTTAACAACTTAGACAGATCAATCATATCACGTTAACACCCAAAGATCCATTAACACCTAAATATATTATAACTAAAGGCAGAGAAAAATTTAACCCATGCCTTTCTTTAACAAGAACACATACGTTTTAGTTACATAATCAGAAATGACGAGGATCGAAATTTACCTCTTATGGAGCAGTGAACTAGGGATCGTTGGCCTCGAATCTACTCTCTCGTCGTGAACAAATTCGGACCTCGAACCAAAGGAGCCCACAAGAAAAACAATAAAGAGAAAAAAATCAGAAGGATGGTCGTAGCTAAATACTATGAGCAATTTCAACCATGTATTTTGGTGTTCTTGTGTGTGTTCAAACTTCTTGTCCCTGACCTCCCTTTTGGCTAAGAAATTGAGATGTATTTATAGGCAAAAATAGGATTTTCGAGTTGTTGAGCGGGAATTGAAAGTATCCGTTTGAATTTTGAACAAAGGCTGGCAGAATCTGCTCTCTCTGTGGAGAAATCAGAACTCTAAAAAGTTACTTGGCCTCATGTGTCACGGACGAGAGGAGATGGAGAGAGAGACAAACCTTACGCTAAAATGGTGTGACAAAATCTGTCCATGGACAAAGCTCGCTGGAGCTTTCTCTAAAAGAGGAAAGCGGAGAAGACAACAAAAAGGGCGTTAGGTGAGCTACTGAGAAAATAATTTTTAGGGTTACAAAGAGTTGTGGTCTATTATTTGGGAAGAAGATTTTTGGGCTAAAATGTGGGCCGAATGGCTAGAAGAAATGGGCTGCTGAAGTGTTTTGGTTTGAGCTTATAAATGGCTGAATTTTTATGGTCTATTCCTCCTTCAATAATTCTTTGAGCTTCTAATTTAATAAATAGAGCAATATACATTATGTAATGACAATGAAAAATTACGTAAAAAGTTAAAGTACGTATAACTAACTTAATAAGTATAAACTTAAAATAATGTAACGACGATCGATTTTTTAAAGAAAATAGTAATAAAGTAATAATAGTAATGTTAATAATACATTAGTAATTTAAAATTAGTAATAATAGTATTAAAAATAGTAGTGAATGAAAATAATAGAAAAAACAAAATATTCACTTACTAATAATTGAGAAGATCAAGTGAATGAATTAGTCGAAAAGAGGGACAAAATTGGGTGTCAACACCAACTTTGTCACGTTCCACAATAAACACTAGGCATGACTGGCACCCGCTAACACCACATGTCCGGAGAACCAATCTAAATTACACTTTACCATTTCAATAAGCACTAAGTTAAGATATGAACAACTCCAAAATGCACCAATAATAATCAACGCATGGAGAATAATAATAATCTGACAAAATTCCAAAATCAATTTAATAATTCAACATCCACTCGAGAATTATCTCTCTAGCCCAATTCCCACACTAAGACCATAGAGCATCTAAAATAGAGTTACATGAGTTCAATTCTCGGGCATGCAAACCCAATGAAAAGAAATATAAGCTAAGTAGCCAGAGCTGAAATGACAGCCTCCACGAACAATGTGAAGGTTCACCTCAGCAACAGAATCCTTACGAATGAACCGTCAGCCACTAGTCTCACCTTCCGCAATAGTATCTGCAGGCATGCAAGTAAGGAGTGATCTATATATAAATATAACCCAGTAAGATACCCGACTCGCTATTTTAAATACTCCTGGGATAAGTGTTAGAAAATACAACCACACCAAGAACATAAAAATATTACACAAGAGAATTATATCATAATAGGACGACCAACAAGATGCAACAACCAATTATAAGGAAATATATATATCTCAATACAGTTTACATCAAGTACTTATCATAAATTGCAAATTAGAATAATTGACCAACACCGCGAGTTTTGGGCAACAGACACAATGCCCCAAATATATCAAGAGTATACACAATACTCATGGAAACATACACAATGTCCCATATTAAATCAAGAACCATACACAATGCTCAAGGAAAGCATACACAATGCCCGGTGGAATCAATAAGCATACACAATGTTCAAGGAAGCATACACAATGCTCCAAGCTCATAGTACACAATCACATCACATCATAAAATAGTTTATAAAGGGAGTTTTAGTATTTTGGAACATAAAGTATATGCGGTTAGCCTCGAAGACTACCGATTCTGCCAAGCACATGCTCGTCCCAACACATGGACCGGACAGATAAAACACAATTTTTTTAAACAAATTTAAAAAGCAAGCATCCAAAGCTTAAAGTCTCACTTACCTCGCTAATGAAAAATTCTCCAACCTTGCGACGCGTAGAACACCAACCAAACAGCCTCCTATAGCTTTAATCTATGCAAAAATATCAATTAACAAGGTCAATTAAGCTAGCCAGGGTGACTTTCAAGTTTAAATTTAAGTTGAATGTCTCCCTCCTTAAACCATGAAACAAAAAGAGAAAGTATCATCGTTCCACCTAAGTATCCCTTTAAAATTATATAAAAATAATACCCATACACCAAGCCGTTTAAATAAATATAGAATCTTTATAGCTAAAAGAATAAAGTCAACACAGTAGCTAAGAGAAGTTATTGAATTCTCCAACTAGACTTCTAGAGCAACCTTTTTCTACCCAAGTTCTCCCTTAAGAATCCAAATTTCTTGTCCACTGTCTAGGCTTAGCAACAATTAGCTTGATCTCAATAGCTATAAGTATTAGATTCTTCACTGCAACTTCCACATTCCACTAATAACCAACATAAGAAAATTGGCAATACAATTGTTATTACACCTTGAATAGCTTACTAAAACAACTTCAATTGTCTTCCCCTTATAATCACTAATCATTACCACATCATGGGTTCATTATTGAGCCATGATTACTATAGTCCATAAACTGGTGAGAGCACACAACAACCAAAAAAATATCAATACCTGACTATTGAAATCTCTCCCACCTGAGCATTCTATCATCGTCTGTGAACAAACCAAAACTCCTCAATTGCGTCGCTTCTCCCAGTTCAAAAAGAAACTGAACAGTTACCCTAATATTTTACCCCTTTTTAGTACGTAGAAATCAGAATAAGAGGTTGGGCTTGGCCCACTCCTTTTAACTCTCCCTAATTCTCTTTATTATTATAATTATTTTTGTTAAAATTACCAATTAACCCTTTATTAAAACAATTAGGTTATTACAGTTATTATGAGATAGCAATTCATTTCTACACTGATTTCAGTCATTGCGACACCTAACTCATCTGCCCATAACCCATACTCATACAATTCACATAGATTCACATCCATGTTTAGATTCTAGAATAAGAAGCAATAACTTTAGAATAATTACCCCCATATTACTCCACGAATCTATGACTTCTAGCTTCATGATATGCAAATCACGATATATGCACTCTGAATTCATAGTATGCTCAGTCTTATGAACTCATGATACTTCCTTAATGGCTAGTAGAAGTCACACTACATCATATATGTTCCCAGATTAAATCTCTTAAATAATTTGTGCTTATGATCTTTTTATCTAAGCCCTACATACGCCTACCTATAAAAGTGATAGATGGTTATGTCATGTCCATATCTAAAACAAATCTCCACTCATACTCCATGGGTTAATATGTAAAGTATTCGTACCGATGATACCTTACCTCACAGGTTCCATTTCTAAGTGACAAGGTCCTAGTAAGTATAAGTCATAGATGATCAATATCCCTCTTACTTGAGATCTTCATGCTTTAGTCCTTCAATGACCCCCCCTCCCCTCCTCCCCCCTTCTCCCTTATGTTAAGATAGTGGGGATGAAAGTGATTGAACAATGGTTTAGATGGGAGAGAGTGGATGCTTCTTATTATGGAAAATTATTATATGCTTGTTTGATCTAAGGTTATAATTGTGGAGGGAGATCGAGGCAAAGTTTTGGTTTATGAAATAGTTAGTTGAGAAGTTTTGGTGAGCCTTTTTGGAGATAATTCATGAAATTGTTATTGATAGTGGAATTAGAGAAGATGAGAAAATTCTTAAATGGTTTGGTTTCCTAGAAGTTCATATGTGGTTATAATGATAGGTTTGAATGTCATGTTGGTATACAAGTGGATGAATGCATTGTACACTAGTGAATTCTTGATTAGAGCTCAAAGTTAGTTGTTGGAGTGGTAAGGAGTATTATTCTTGAGATGAGAACTCTGAAAAGACATAGGATATAGAATTCTGTAGTTTAGACTAGTATTGTTGCTTCATGTGTAGTGCCTTGTGACTCCAAATTAGGCTTGAACATGGTGAGAGTATGTAGTTCAACTCAAACTTTGGCAGAAGTAGTCACATGTACCCTTGTCAAGGTTATAAGTTGCATCTAATGAAGTGTAGTATTCAAGAGGAGAAGCGTGGTTGAGAAGTGTTGTTAAGCTTAGAAGTAATCAACTGTATAGCTGAAGGCATAGTAGTCTTATTATTATCTCATGTCCAGGGTACCCACGTTTTATGTCAAGTAGCTACAAATATTATGTGTCCTATGTTTGAAACTATATCGTTCATAGTTTATGAATCTATGTCATATGTCTCAAATGAATCATGCCTATGATTCTTTCCCTCAAAATGTTATAAGAGTTCCCATTCCAAGTCTTATGGAGGCCAATAAAGGCCAAGTTCACATCCTTGTTTATGTCCTTCATACCTATAACAATCCTTCATACCTATGATAGTTCTTGCGCTAATAGCTTGTGCTTCTACATTTGCTAGTATTGTTAACTAGACCCCTATTGTTAGTATAGTTTATTTCATGCTAGAACATGTGACATAAATAGCCCAAAGGAATCTTGTTTTACTGCATTTACATGTTCATTATAGCTTTGACCTTTATTCGAGGATGAATGATCTTAAGGGGGAGTTATTGTAACACCCTGAATTTCTGAGCTAAGATCTGACCTGTTCATCGAATTTATATAGACCCAAACCTAATGATTTCTAATTGTACATAGGTTTTAAGATTAATTCCTTAGTATGTGAAGAGTTTTGAATATGAATTAAGGTCATATGGAACCTCTAGGGCAAAGTTGAGTCGAGAGCTTCCATATCAATTGAGTTTTAGTATGAGATTTTGCTAGGTTCAATTTCAAATGATCATAACTCCTTGAATATAAAGGGTTTTACAGCTCAATACCCATTAAATTAAAATTCTTCGAGTCTTCTTTCCAATGCCTCTGACTGTTTGTCAATCCAATACCGGTGGAGAAAGTTATGCTTAGTTTGCTAGATGTTTATTTGTCAGAGTGTAACGACTTGGTGTGATGAACCGTCACATTTGTGATGGTCCGTCAAGGCAAATCGTTAGGCTTAACTAGTAAGACCAAAATTTGGTCACGTTTTGACGGTTCGGAGTGGCGGTTCGTCACCTGAATCATCGGACAAAAATTTCTGCACTTTCAAATTAGTTTTCTGAGGGATAGTTTGGTCCTTTCCTTACCCCTAAACCTCTCCACACGACTTTAATCACCCTATAAATTTTATTTTCTCAATACTCAGCAAAATTTCATTATTTTTTCTACTGACAACTCTCAAGAACAACCAAGGCAAGGGATTCTCTTAAAAATTCAACCTCCAAGGCTCCAAACTCAAATTCTTCTCTAAAAAATTGTCAAGTTCAGGTATGTGGGGTTTCAACAAGGATTTCCTTTCATCCTTGTGCCAATAATGCTGTTTTCCTAAATGATTTTATGAATTAAACAACTAGGGTTCATACCCAAACTTATATGATTTTGATCCTTATGCTCCCTTACGAACTTATTTACACTTTCTTACTAAAATTCTTAGCTTATTTATTACTCTATTCATATGCTTGACCTCATGATTTGATTTTAACCCCCTTGATATGAAATCCTATGAGTTAGTAAATGTTGCATGATTTTAGCATGATTGAAGTCATTTAATATATGAAGTTCAATTCTTATGATCTCCGACTCATTATGAAACTTACGAATTGGTTTATGAATATGATTTTAAAACATAGCATAGTTGGTTTTTCAGACTTACAAACTAACATGCTTATTTCATGATGAACCTTATATGATATGAGCAATAGTATGATTTTGGGAGTAGAATTGAGCACCGAGAGGATGTGAGTTTAGCGCACTCAAAATTCCAAATTATGTGCCACCGTAGGTTATGGAGAGCTTGTCTCCTATGTCCTAAATGGACTTATGAGTGAATTCACGCCAACTATGATTCTCTGCCCCTGACAAGATATTGAAACCCCCCCCCCCAACATGGGTTACAAGTTGGGCTCCATGCTTGCTTCAACGGAGCATGTCAGTTAAGAGAATCTCCCACAGTAAATCGGTTTTATAATTTAAGTGTGAAGGGCTCACTAAATTTTGGTAAACTACATTGTGTACTCTCTATGTATATGTATTTCAGTTTCAGTTTTATTTATGAAAAAGGGTGAGTCTTTATACACTTAGCACACATATTTTATCACATAATTTCCACCATTTTGACGTGTTTCATGCATCCCTCATATGCTCAGTACATTCCATAACTACTGACCACATACTTTTTGTGCTCTGCGTCCTTTTATGATGTAGGTTCTGGTGTTCGTTCTCAGCGTCATGATTAGCGCGATCACCAGTGCCTATTCCCGTTCAGTTGGTGAGTCCTCATGATCCGAGGACTATGGATATGTTTCATGCTTTCAGTAATTCATATTTCCTTTCCGTTCAGACTTTTATGTTTGGGTTAGCTGGGGGTCTGTCCTAGCTGTCCCAACGACTCTTCAATACTTTAGAGGCTTGTCTAGACTAAATAGTATGTCAACGTTCATGATTGGTATTTCTTTCAACTTATATTGTCAGATTTTAGATTGGAGATTTCGTATCTATGTTTCATTGAATAAGTATTAGCTTCCGCTCATGATTTTAAAGTAATTGTGTAATGACCTTAACGGAAATTCAAATAAAAGAAAACACGGAAGGGCAAAAGGGTAAATTCCAGGAAGAATGGAAGGCCGAGATTAGATGAAGTCTAAATGAGGCTTAACGGCTGAGATCAAGGCTGCTGAGAATAAAGGACACGTGAATAGGAGGGAGAAGCATTAGGAAAATTACTGTTAACAAACTCTCAACAGCTCTCCTTCTATTTCCTTCTGAGTTCTTTTCTCTTTTCTAATTCTTCTCCATCGTCTTGTCTGATTTCAGATCTGTATCTCAAGCTTCGTCAATGGCAATTCATTTATCTTAATTTTTTTTATAAACGTTCAGCTTATGTGTAATTCAGTCCAATTTCGTTAATAGAAAAGCTGTCCCAAAAATCACTGTGTTGTTTTTCTCATTGTACTGTTTCATTGACAAAATTTGAGTTGAGATCATTACAATTGGCATCAGAGCCTGGTTCCTGCGACTGTGGTATCACCATGACTATGAACTAAGGTACCAGGTTGAAGGTTCTACAGAATCGAACTACTCGAAACAAATTGGAACAATTTTCGGTGAAATTAGGCAAAATAGCAGGGAATTTCAACAAATTACAGCAGCGACATGGATGTTGTGTACGTAGCATCGATTGCGAGTGCTACATCTGTATCGGAAGTGCAGGATGTTGTGTATGTAGCATCGATTGCGAGTGCGGCATCTGTGATCCTACATCTCCAAGAAGTGAAGGTCTGAACTACTATCAAACTGAGTTAAATCGATCTTCCGACTTTCATGTACTTGACGATCCACAGGTAAAACTTGATTCTCTTGTCCTTGGGTGCACTCGAGAGCTTGACTTGCCTAGTGTCTACTCTAATACATGGCTGGAACGTGTGGAATTTAAGGCAATTAAAGTTGCTTCCTACTTGTTTGATAAAATGTCTGAAAGGGATCATGTCCAAGTAGTACATGTATTCATAAAAATTAGGAGTAAATTCTCTCTTGTTTTAGTTGGAAATGGACTGATTGCTCATGTATGGGATCCTGGGATAGGTTTGACGGCTGTGAAGTTAGTTGGTCACACAATTAATGTTAGAGAATTATTGATGGATATGACTAGCGTGTTTTGTTTGCATAGATTTTCTGATAACATCAATCGAGAGAGGGGTACTGGATGGCAGTGGTTTATGCATTCCCCTGTAGTAGATATTAATTCTATCCGTTCAGTTACAATCATTCCAACATATAACCATGGTTACAATGGTATAAGAGGCCTCTCCTTACACGTAACAACATCATCCAGGAAGGACATTATGTTGGTTTGGGGCTCCATTTTGCAACTAACCTTGCATGATGACTCTAAAAAGGTAACCACAATTGATTTGTCTGTACAAAATTGGTCAGTTGATGGGTGTACAATTCGGAAAGCTTTTCAGAGAAGGGGTTCAGCCATGGCTAGTAGCTTGTCTACTGCTAGAGCAAGGGGTTCCTTGGAAAAACTATATGTTTGTGGACTATGTCAACCTAGGTTATTTGATTTTATCCTACTTGTTGCAATGTATTCTGGTGCTTTTAACATCTGTAGAAGACTTGAAGATGGTAAAACTACATGGTTACATATTACTCAAAAAGTGTTGCTAGTGAATTGGTCAACCAAAACTGAAGTTAAATTAGTGATATTCAGTCTGGATACATTTTGGAAGGTTGAATTTGCAAGGAGTTTGATTACAACATCTAGAGTTGAGGTGGTGGGAATAGTATTTTATGCTACTATTACTCTAGCTCGATTTGGGGAATTGTGCATGAGCATGTTGTTGAGGAGTAGGGAGCTTGTGGGGAAGTGTTTGAGTGATGCCAAGATAGATAACATTCAAATACATGAAGGGGTTCTTGTTGGCAGATTAACTAGAATTCCAAAAGTTCAGCAGCTCTTGAAGGACCGTTTCGATGAAAAGAAGCTCTACACGAGTATAAATCTGGATGAGGATATGTCTCATGGTGCAGCAGTTCTATATGCAATCCGAATCCGGATTGGTAAAGGAGATGAAAATGTTCAAGAATTGCTAGTGGTTGATGTCACCCTGATAGATCTTGGCCTCGAAATGGGTGGCGGAATGATAATTGTATTAATTTCCCGAAACGCTACAATTTCAAACACCAATGGTTTTGCTAGTTTAAGGTATGGGGCTGCAATAGTAAGAACAATGGTGTATGATTTATCTTTCACTTTTGACCCCGGTGGTATAGTGATTGGCCTGGAGAACAAAGTTGTTGGGTTGCATTTCAAAAAAATGCAACATTCCAATATTTTACATCAGCACACATGCATCTTCACTGGATCCTACTTGAAGAAGTGTTGTTACTTGAGGGATTTTAATGCAGCTTTGATAATTCTACATCAATTTCCGTTTGATCCAGGCAAATCCTTCTTGAGGAAGTTCTGTTACTTGAGTGATTCTAGAGCACCCTTGATGTCTTACACCAAATGATTATTGAGTCAAGCTGGAAAGTACTCATATCGACAAAAGGTGGACGCTAAGATAATTTTTAAGCAATGGCGCAAAGATTTTGGATGGGACACATATTATCCATCGTTTCTACAATTGCTACACTCGATCTCCTTGTTCACATGAGGAGGATTATGACTTCTTAAGGGTCAAGTTCTCAGATTTTGATGCAAATCCTTGAGGTCAAGGATGTTTTGAAGAAGGGGGGTGTAATGACCTTAACGGAAATTCAAATAAAAGAAAACACGGAAGGGCAAAAGGGTAAATTCCAGGAAGAATGGAAGGCCGAGATTAGATGAAGTCTAAATGAGGCTTAACGGCTGAGATCAAGGCTGCTGAGAATAAAGGACACGTGAATAGGAGGGAGAAGCATTAGGAAAATTACTGTTAACAAACTCTCAACAGCTCTCCTTCTATTTCCTTCTGAGTTCTTTTCTCTTTTCTAATTCTTCTCCATCGTCTTGTCTGATTTCAGATCTGTATCCCAAGCTTCGTCAATGGCAATTCATTTATCTTAATTTCTTTTATAAACGTTCAGTTTATGTGTAATTCAATCCAATTTCGTTAATAGAAAAGCTGTCCCAAAAATCACTGTGTTGTTTTTCTCATTGTACTGTTTCATTGACAAAATTTGAGTTGAGATCATTACAAATTGAATATGCTTTAGTGCATTGACAGATGCCACGGGTTAGCTTTGGGCTACTCGTGGTCCTAAGCACCGTGTGACGTCCAGGGGGTAGTCTCTGGACGTTACAGACGGTCCTATCACCCCTGAACTTATTTTTTTCCGTATTATTTGTCCTCTTCACTCTGGGAAAAATAAGTTAAAATATGTCATGTGCATACACATACATATTTTTGTTGTCAAAAATATACTATAGGCCAAAAAAAGAAGAGGAAGATTTTAATGTCTTATTTAATTTTATTCTTTTAGACCCAAACAGATAGGACTTCGCCGTCTCTCAGATAACTGAATATACATGTTAGGAGGTGTTATCTTTTTGTTGTTTAAGTTGTATATATTGTTAATATTAAAAATAGAGGAGCTAGGAAATGGGGCGTTTATGAGTATTAAATTCTAGACAAGGAAATTATTGGCTTTGTAATGAAGTATTTATACATATGAAGTAAATTTTTAACAAGTAAACTAAATTTATGTGAAATTATTGATTTTTGCCGAACCTATAAGCATAATTCTCGCTCCGCCGCTTACTAAATTTCTCGTTTGTTAATTTCTTGTTGCCTGTTTTGTTGGGAGGGAGATAATAATATCTCCTCTTAACAAGGGTATCCTCTTAAACAGTTTATCCTTCTCAAATCACACTATGTGAGACTATATTGAATATGTTATTGTTGTTGACTTATTGTAACAGGATTATTCTCTTAACAATGAATTAAATGAAAGTGAAACAAATTGACTTTGTTTATTTATTGTAATTGATAGTTCATCATATCTTTAGATCAGAAATTTCACATTTTAAAGAGAAATATTTATAAATCATTTAAGTTGCGTGATAGTGTAACGAAATTCTAAATTTGACAATATATATGACTTAAAACTCTTATATTTAGGTGATGTGATAGCTTACAAACTCTTTTCACTATCACATTCTAGAAGTTAAACTCAAATTCCAATTCCCACAAACACAGAAACATCTCAACCCTCAGATGAAGATGCCAGCAGATATTGACCGTTGGATTTATCAGAAATGAATATTCCCTCCCAATAGCACGTGTGCTGCCCTTTTCTTTTTCTTTCTTTATTTTATTTTTTGCTATTTTTCTCTCGCAGAGTCACATTCCATGCATGGAGTTCTCCTATAACTACAACACACAAAATAGAGAATGTGGGGGTGGGGGGAGGGGGGTGGGGTTAAGGAAAGAGTCTTTGTTTTGGTTTTTCTGTTGTGATTTGTTCTTTTTAGTCTCCTGAATATTAGCTACTTTTATGGTCATTGCTGGTGACCCATCTGTTCAAAATTTGATAGGATTCTTGAAATCTTGATTAAAAATATTTAACCCACCCCCACCCCCCCACCCCCACCCCTCTCCTCCTCTCTCTGAGATTACATGGATATGGAATTCAAAGACTCTCCTTTTTTGTCCTGTAGGTTTGATCTTTTACTTCCTTAAAAGTGTTACAACTTGACCAAAGTACAATTCCATTTGTATTACTTGACTAAAAAACCCAACCCCATTATCAAGATTAAAGATTTTTCAAAGTTTATATTCTTGTTTTTTCCTTTCCTTTGATCTAAGATTCTATTTTTTGGGATCTAATCAGTTGCAGAGCCAAAATATTCATTAAGGGACAAGTGTAGCATGATTTAAGCTTCTAATTTATTAAGGTGATCTTATTTTTTTACTTTGCTTTGGTTAAAACATAGCAAGTTACTCAATGGAAGTAGATCAAGATTTGAAGTTTGTGTGCAAGTTGTGTAACAAGAAGTATCCATGTGGGAAGTCACTTGGGGGTCACATGAGGTCTCATGTACTTGATGAAAAATTTGAAGCTAATAATAAGTTGAAAAAGGTGGAATCTTGGAATAATACTAGTGGGAAGAATCAATCAAAGCTTGAACTTGGTGGGATTTCTTCTGGCTATGGGCTTAGAGAGAACCCCAAGAAAACTTGGAGGGCTGAGGATTCTAAGCTATATTGGTCGGATTCTCCAAAAATAATGCCACAAACTACTTTTGGAAGATCTGACACGCATCTGTCGACATTTCAGAGTCAAAGCAACATAGATTCTAAGAACTCCCCTTTGCCTCAAGAAAAAGTTTGTCAGCAATGTGGGAAGGTTTTTCAATCAATGAAAGCCTTGTGTGGCCATATGGCTTGTCATTCAGAAAAAGATAGAGGGGGTTTGAAAGCTGATGATGATGATAACTCATGGACTAGTGATCATAGCCATTCGGATACTGAAGCTGATGAGCTGATCAGTCAGAGTTGCAGATCAAAGACTACTAAGAGGTACAAGAAAATTGTAGTTACGTCCTTGAATAATAATTATAATTGTTCGTCGTCTGTGTCTGAGATTGATCAAGAGCAAGAGAAAGAGAAAGAGAAAGAAGAATTAGCCAAGTGTTTGATGATGTTGTCAAGGGATTCTTGGATTGGGAGTGTCAACTCACTTGTGGAGACTTCTGATAACAATTCTGTTGTTTTAGAGACTAAATCGTCGTCTAGTGACATGAAGAATAATGCTAGAAAGAACGGTCTTAAACATGTCCAGAATCAAGATGAAAAGCCTCAAACGAAAGAGGGAGACAGAAAAACGAAGGTTGATAGGTTGGAAGCTGAAACTCAATCTGAGAACTCTGATTCAGACTACTACTTAGGTGAAAATGGGAATGTCGAATCAGATGGCTCTGTTGAGAAGTTCTTAGGAAATGGTAATGGAAAATGGAGTACCTCTAGAATGAGTCTTGGAGCTTGGTTAGATGAGCATAGGACTGACGAGAAAAAGGGCTTAAACAGAATGAAACAATATCTAACAGAGTCAAGGAAGGATTTGAGAAAGAAATTTGAACGCGATGGTTATGGATTAACCTCAAATTCGGATATATGTAAATCAAGAAAGAGAACCGCGGATGGATATAATCATCCAGAGATAAGGAATGACTCCAAGAAGATGAAGTTTGATGTTAAAGAAGAACGCAAAAATGATATTCATAAGAAGAGAAAGTACGAGTGCTTGAACTGCAAGAAGGTATTTGGTTCTTATCAGGCACTTGGTGGACACAGACCTTGCCATAAAAAAACCAACAATTATTCTGAATCAACATATGAAACTGGTGAGAATAGCCTTGGTGCTTATCATAATGATCCTAAATGCACAAAAATTGGCAAGCATAGGGACGATTTTCGCGACAGAAAACCAGCGGTTCTTGCTCAAGATCTGCCTTATGAACCTGAAAAAAAGGTTAAACCAAAGAAATCCAAAGGACATAAATGTCCGTTTTGCCATAGGATGTTTAAGTCTGGCCAAGCTTTAGGAGGCCACAAAAGGTCACATTTTATTCATGGTGGTGATCAGGAGAACCTCAATCAACAATCTTCAGCTGTCAAGCGCGAAGTTGCTGAGTTGCTCGATCTTAATCTTCCTGCTCCGGTTGATGATGAGGACGATGAGCATGCACGATTCATGTCTTGGTAGTTGGTTATTAACAAGATGGCATACACTAGGCAGGTGCTTTTGCTCATTGCTTTTTCTCATTCTTTTTTCATGCTCTTTTTTTCTGTTGTCAATGTTGCCAAAGAGATAGAACTAGCATTCTTTCTAATTAGTTGAAAGCTATGCTGCTCGAACTCTTCAATAATGTCAATCGGCGTGTGTGGGATACATCCAAAATATTGTACTTTTGGAGGATCCGACAAGGGTACAACAATGTTTTTGTAGAGTCCGAGCAACATAGGAATTGTAAGAACTCTCACATTTCCCTTCTGATTTTGGCCTGTTTCGAGAACATGCTTTCATTTTTGCTAGTTAATTTCATATAGTTTTTAAGTTTTGGGACATTTAAATTAACATCATTGTCTTTTCTTGTCTCTATGATTAACTTAATTTGCTTCTTAGCAAGACTAGATGTTTTCCTAATTCCTTCTGTTATTGAAGCATTTTGTTTCCATGGTTTAAGCTCAATTGTGGGCTTAATTTGATTGCCCTCGATTCATTTGTTCCTTTCAATTCTAGAAGTGAAGAAAATACCAAATTTTCTGAGCTAGATTTAACAAAGGCTACAATGTGGTGATTTTTAGCCGTATATTATAAGAGTGCTGAACAGTAATGTCATTCCAATTTTGAATGAGAAAAAGAATTGAGTTGGCCTCTTAGTTCTTTTGACGTTGAGTATGGGCAGTTATGAATCCAGAATTTAAGCGTTATGAGTCTTGACTTCAGAATATTGGTTCTAAAATATGTCAATAACTTTATTTACACGAGCACTTGCGTACTGGCGTGCATACACACATATGGCCCCGAAACCAAAAATGTCATGGGTTCCGCCTGAACCCGCGAAATCAATATTGTAGCCACTCCTAGTTATGGGGGAAAATCAACTTAACAAGCAAATGGTTTTTGAAAAGCGTTAAAAATTGTGGTCAACATTTTTCCAGTGCTTCTACCGGTATGTAATCTTTGTTAATCGTTCTCTTCTCTTGCTCAACGAATCAACTCCGGGCCTTGATTCGTTTGGAATTGCTTAGCCTAAAATTTACAAATTGAAAAAAGGAAAGCTCAATAGTGAAATAGCTTGGTTATGGTTCTGTTTGAGAACTAAACTTGTTGGTTATAGGCTCTGGTAAATAGTTATCTTGCATTCTAATACAAGTTATAATCATGAATAAGATGGGACACACCTTATGAATGATTAATTTCAGGACTCATGATGGATTAGTAATTACTGCTACTTCAAAAGAAATTTTCCTACTATTACTTATTAGTTTAAAAAGTGAATTTGGGAGCTCTTAATGATAGTTGTGTGTATATATATATATATATATATATATATATATATATATATATATGTATGTATGTATGTACGACATTTATACAATTTTAAGCATGTCTAAATAGTGATCGACATACCTCCTGCCATTGCTTTGATGTCTTCGTTGGTGTCTGTTTAGGCCCTCTACCAAGAAATGCCTTATTTATAATGTTCTTCCATCAAGAATATCTTCTAGCAGTTACATAAGGTGGGCAACCAGTTTCTGGGCAATCCATAGCAATTTTTCATAATGGCGTGGTGGGTGGGGGGTGAGGGAGTTCCAATTGCTAGCATAGCAGTTACACCATGGAAGTTACATACCATTCTAGACAATGCTAATATTCTCCCGCTTTGTTCATATATTCAAATTTCATAAAAGAAACATAATACATGAATCATGATGATATTTTCTATGTATCCCTATGTATTATGCCTCTAAACTTTATCCTATATTTCTTAGTGAATAGATTCAACATTTATTCTAGGTCTATACTTCAATGATATATCTCAAAAATTAACAATGTTTTTTGTAATAACAAATATGAAAATACTATACATAAACAGAGTTACATCAATAGTCGTTTTCAGAACGAAAAATTACACAGTGAAACCAAGTTCGATTGTGATTACATGATCCTTAAATTTCTATGGTGGCAGATCTTTGATTAAAAGGATCAGCTCCAGAGTTAACATGTTCAATGATCATTAACTTGTCTTTACCACATTTTTTTATGGCTAGATACAATATGTTGATATGTTTGCTTCGATTCCCACAATTATGTTAGTCTTAGCTATAAAGACAACAAGCGAATTATTACAATTTACAATATATCCTCAATGACTTAGAGATCGAGTCGACAATGTTAAGCCCAAAAATAAAACTCTTCAATCATACATTATGTGGAGTCAATTCTTCATATTGTCATTCAACTTAGGGAAATGTCCCACTAAAGTCATTTATCTTTTTTTTTGTTCCAATAATGTCAGTCAAGTTTGTGTATTTTTCTTACAAGTTAATAGTTGTTAAAAGTGACTTAAAAGATGAGAGAAAATGACCAAAATAGTCCCTTAAGTTTGAACTTTGAATTTAAATGATCTTCATTCTTTAATAATATGAAATACTAATAAACTTTCGACTATAAAAAATAGTGAGTACAATTTTAGTTCAACTTCTAACTATGGTATTAAAATATAGCAGAGTCCACCAAAAATTACGATTGGTATTGTTAGAAATAAGCTTATATGTGCTCTCTTTTTTTCCCAGAAACTTAGGAGTTCAATAATAAAATGATTTTCTATATTTGTTCATTTTATCATTAATCTTTATTTTTTGATAAAATATTTCAAATTTAGTTGTTAGTTTCTTCTACTCCAAAAATTGTTATCAGAAAATTCATAATTCATAAAGAAGACGATAATTCCTTCAAACCAAAAACAAAACACTAGGATCTCTAGCTAGTAGAAAAAAAATCATGCATAAATATTTTTAAAGGATTTCTATAAAAAAAAAATAATATTGATGCATATTAAAGGACATTATGATAATAGCATAAATCATTCGACATCAAATAAAATTAGGAGATTTCATATAATCATTGTGTAATTTAAAAATGTTAAAGTTTTTAAATATTATTTTTGCCACTCTTGTGATATTATTTAGGACAAAATTATATCACCTCTTCAATTTGACTTTACAAAACTAAATACATCTGTTAATTTTGAATAATAAATATTCTACTTCCTTATTTTATTTTAAAATATAACTACCTATTTTACGCTCTAAATTAACTTTCTTTTTTTTTTTTTTTTTTTTTTTTGCTTTTTAATACTATGATTTGTATCTTTTAAAATTATATTATTTACTTATCTATACAATATATAAATATTCTAATTATGAAGTAAAAACGTGAAAAATAGTTGGAGGCCTAGTTATATTTCATGTCAAAGACTAAGGACAATTTAAATTCAAAGTTCAAATTTAAGGTACTATTTTGATTATTTTGTTCTCATCTTTTAAGTCACTTTTAGCAATTATTAGTTTATAAGGAAATAACACAAACTTGAATGACATTATTGGATCACAATAAAGATTAATGACTTTAGTGGGATATTTTCCTAAGTTGAGTGACAATATGAGGAATTGACTCCATTATGTGAAGTAGTCTCAAAATAAGAAAGTAGTTCAGCCTCCGTAGTGAAAGTACTAGTCAGAGTTCGCATAACATGTTTCCAACCAAAACAAGGTTGTTCTGAGTGAAACATGTTTCATCAATCACTATAACAAAGGATTTAGTCTTTTTTCGGTAAAGACAATGGACGGTTAAACTTACTCAATTTCAAAAGTTAATTCATGAGACGAATTGTCAAATATCAGATGATTAGGACACAACAACTCATTCTCTCAATCCATATGGTACACTTGACATTTTCCTCTTGTTCTTTGTATGTTTCTTTTTTCTCATTTTAATCTTTTTTTGTCAAACTTAATAACATCTTCTACCTTGTATCTGCCGGCATCACAAGACTTATATGCCATATGCTATTTGCAAGTTGACAAATATATAGCACAATCTCTCCCTTCTTCTTTTAATCAAAGTCACCTAGTATCTTTCATAGACTAATTATTAAGGATCCCAAAGTTGTCCAATCATAATAAGTACACTTACTTTTGTGTTTCATTACAACAATCATAGTCATTAACAAGAATTGATCAATATGGAAGCAAGTAGCATTAAGGTTCTTGGTACATGTCCAAGTCCATTCTCAAATCGAGTTCAAATTGCCCTCAACATCAAATCTATGGACTATGAGTTCTATATAGAGGATATTTTCAATAAAAGTCAACTTCTTCTTCAATCCAACCCAGTCCATAAGAAAATCCCAGTTCTCATACATGATGATAAGCCCATTTGTGAGTCCCTAGTCTTTGTCCAATACATTGATGAGACATGGTTAGATGGTCCATCTATTCTCCCTTCTGATCCTCATGACTGCGCCATCGCCAGATTTTGGGCTGCCTATGTTGATAACAAGGTACTTACCCCATTTCAATTTGTTTATTTGGTTATGACTTGAATGGAGTTTCAGAAAGTAAAGAAGTTTTTTTAAAAATATTTTGATCTTAAACTAAAGTATATATAAAATATACCAAAATATCCTTTAATCTTAAACATGTTATGTGAAAAGTTGAAATTAAAGAGTTGGCCAAAAAATAAAGGAAAGAAACAATCTTTTGTAAACGGAGTAAAAAGGAAATTAAGACAAACAAATTGAAAAGGAGGGAGCATTATATTTAATTCATCTTTGCAAATTCAGAATTTAAAGTACATATGTGGGTGCATCACTTGATATATATCCGTCTCAATTTACGGGGCACTATTTGACCAAAGACGGATTCAGAATTTTTGCTCTATTAGTTCAACATTTAAGTTTTTTTTAGCCTTGAACCTATTTTATTCTTAAAGTTACACTACTAAAATAAACATGAAAACCGACCAAAAAAAGCCACCACAAGTGGTCGATTTTCCTGTTTTTTCGACCAAAGAACCGACCACAACGTGTGGTCGGTAAAATAGTGGAAGCTTTTTTCAAAAATATTTATTTATTTATAAATTGATATTAATTATGTTATAAATAAAAAGAATTTTATATTAAAAAAAATTATTAAAAATTTCGGACCACAATTAGTGGTCAGTTTTTGTAAAAAAAAAAAAAAAAAAAAAAAAAAAACCTTTTAAAATAAACCGACCACATGTGGTCGGTTTTCATAAAAAAAAAATCATATTTTTAGAAAACCAACCACTTGTTTTGTAAAAAAATTAAATATTTATTTTTTTATAAAAATAAATTTAATGAAAAACCGACCACATGTGGTCGGTTTTTTGTAGTTGGTTTTTCTGTTTTTTTTAGTAGTGTTATGGGTTCATATCTATTATTTCTTTATTATGTAATGCTTTTTCCTTTTTAGTCAATTTAAAAAAGAATGAGACCTTTCAATATTTACAATTTAACTTTAAACTTTCCATTTTATTCTTTATGAGATTATTTATAGGAGAAATTGATCAAAATGGTTCTTAATGTATGGATTGTTTTATTTTGGTGCTTGATATATTCTTCTTCATGAGCTACCTAATAGCTTTTAATGTATGGAGAGGTATCATATTTGGTTTCATAGCCTAAGCATAATAGAATTGTCAAAAATGATGGTTAAGTTTAACACCTTGTCCCATGCACAACTCACATGCTCTTAAAAAATTACCTTGAAATGTTTCCCTCTTAAATGGACGTTCAAGTAATCAAGTTATCCTTTCTCAGGCTATCATTCCCTCAAAGTAGACTTTCTAAGAAAATATCTCAAGAACTCTATCCAACTAGATCTCAACAAGTGAGTTAGTGTTTTACTACCAAAACACTACCAATTCAACTTATAAACTTAGCAAACAACCTCTAAACTTAATCTCAACTAATTTTTATGTCCTGTACCAATCTTTTTTCTTCTATTACGCCTTACCAATTTCTTGATGTTGAGATAACTTCAAGCTAACAAAAATAATACATGTTTAATTATCAGTGCTTCCCTTTGATGTTGGAAGTAAGAGAGGCAATAGCAAAGGATGAAAAGGAAGCAGTGCTACACAAAATCATAGAAGGGTTGTGCCTATTGGAGGAAGCATTTTTCAAGTGTAGCAAAGGGAAAGATTTCTTTGGTGGAGACAGTATTGGTTATGTTGACATTGTTTTGGGCTGCTATTTAGGGTGGATAAGAGTATGGAGATGATGTTGGGCCTGAATTTAATATATGAAGCCCAAACACCAAGCTTGGCTGGATGGGCTGAGAGGTTCTTGTCAGAGAAAGCTGTCAAGGATGTGATTTTGGGGCCAGAGAACTTGTTGAGATTTATAGCTTACTGCAGGCCCAAAAACAAGTTGCTAAGTTCTAGTGCACACTGATTTCCTTCTCGGAAAATATGCAAAGGTGGATTCAGAATTTAATGTTATAGTTTTTAAATTGAAACAATGGATTCAGGAAGATGCGTGTAGTAATTAATTGTTTTACAGATTTGTACCAATGCGTTGGTAGTTTGATATATTAATCCCAGCCAGAGTCAATTTTGTGGAGTAGTTAGGGCTACTAGGTAATTTTGTTCAGATGACCTGGTGATGGATTGTACTTATTAGAAAACTAATTTGGAAGAATTTTTTGATATGAAGACTCAAATGAGGCACGAAAGACCTCCAGATGCGTAAAATCTACGATTTATTACTACTTTTATGATTAGCTTGGCTTTTATGCAAAGACTTATGATATTATGAAATTCTCATAGAGTAAATTTGAAGGATATTTGATTTATGTTGATTCAAGTCATTGGAATGAAAAATGACTTTTGAAAAAATTAGAACAAGGGCAACTATTTTGATTCGGAAGGCTAAGGGTTCATCTTTAGGAAATTATACTTAGGCTCTAAATGATGTGATTATTTGTCCTTGTTAAAGTTATGGTGATATTATTATCATACTTTTTTAAAATGGAGTGTTAATTGTTTGAGTATGCTTGGAGAATAAAGTTTATAGATAATTTTTGTCAGGTGTTGTGATAAGTTTGCGGTCGTTTTGAGATTGGTTTTCAATGAGGTTCTGATTTCATATGACTAATAAGATAAGATCGATGGAAAAATGATTTATGGTGTCCTACGGTGTGTGATTTTATAGCATCTTCAAGCAAATGGGCTAAAGTTGATCGATAAAGAAAGTTGTCTACATGATTTGAGTAACAATTTGAGTTCTCTACGGTCAGACTGCACCTTAAGGTAGTAGACTATGTTAAAGTATGGATTGGTTAGATAAGCTGGATTGAGAATGTCAGTTATAGATAACTTGAAAGAAATTGTGCATGCACGAGCTCATGAATTGTAGTATTTATCATTTTTTGGGATTGCTAAGGACGTAACTAGATGTTGCACTCGGTGATCTATTTAGAACATGGACCTTATGTTGAAGATTTTAGAGTGGGCCGGTCAACCCATCTGATTTTGTGTATTGGTTAGTTATTGTAATTATTTTTTGGCCAAACGTGTATAATTCTCAATTAATTCTGCTTCCAAAGTAAGCTGAGCCAATAATTATGAGAAAGTTTTTTGGATAAGTCAAATATTTATTCTTCACAATATATTATAACATGTCGCAAAAATATTGGCTCTTCGTTTGACAAAACACCATGTTATATATGGAAAAATCCATTAATAGCTGCTTAGTGTTCTCATTTTGTGTATCTTCTAATTTATTCAGTTTGGCACCAATTATTCATGTTGGTCCCTATCCTGGTCAGGGATAAATTAAAAATGGAGAAGGGTTAAATATACCTCAGTATTATTAGAAATAATTTAAATATATCTCTCGTTATATTTTCAGTCTAAATATATTTTTTTAGTTATACTTTGGGTCCAAATATACCCCTACACTATTAGAAATAGTTTAAATACACTCCTCGTTATATTTTCAATCCAAATATTTCCCTCCCGATATACTTTGGGTCCAAATATACCCTATCATTATATTTTTAAAATAAACCCTTGATTATACATTATGTTGATTTACCCCTCTCCCTCCTCCTCCTCCTCCCCCTCCCCCCCCCCCCCCCCTCTTTTTTTTTTTTAATATAAAGGTAATTTATCCTTATTTTTTACAAACGACTATGTTACACATATTCAGAATTTATACCTCTATCATCTAAACCTTTCGTTGGCCCAACAATGGATAAACTTCTTTACAGGGAATTTTTGAAGTTTCAATTTATAAGAAAAAATATTTTCTTTCTGTCATCATCTTTTGATCTAATATCAGATATTAAAACCTATACTTGAAATAATCAGCTAAGGAAGATTACCATATATAAATGCAGACTTTTTTTTTACTATATCTAATAAACGAATCATTGATATCAGCGAGAAAATATTCAGAAATTGTTGTAAATATTATGGAATCACGAAATTCTTTAGCTTGAGGCGTGCTTTTGTCATTGTCCTTAGGATATTTCACCGGTTAAGGTATATCCCCCAGGGTTCAACAAGTTCTTCTAGTATTAAACTAGGAGCCAAAAACTAACAAAGATCTAACTTTAGAAAAACCCAGCAACACAAAATAAGATAGAAAAAGTGTTTCTTTGTTCTTTGTATCTTGTCTTCTACTTTACAAGATGAACACAAAAATATTATATATAGAGTAGTAAAACATTACTATTGACCAAGTCAATTTACAATTAAAATGGTAATTAATACTATTAAAGTATTTGACCAAAGGTCTCATTTATGCTGGAAAACATCCAAATTACTTCTTTTGTAAATGCTCATTAAGGTGATATAATACATACAATCAATATCTTAAAAGGTATTAAAATAATACTTATTAGGAGAGGTAATTAATAGTCCTTATTTTTGAGATATTAAAATAATTAGGAGAGGTATTAAAATATTCCTTATTTTTGAGAGGTAAAATAATATTATTAATTATAGGTAGAAAAGAATAAACAATATGATTTATATCTTATTTTTGAGATATTAAAATTATTTTTTCTACAATATCCTACATATCTCAAAAATAATAATAAGGAATAAAATAATATAAGATATTTTGCTGGATCTTCACAATTGAAGATAATACGTTGAATCTGAAGTTTAAGACTTCTATGACTTCTATGAACCAAGAGTTCTTTTGCAAGCTTCTGTCACGTTATACTTGTACAATGTTTGTTGTTATTGGTTTTCCACTAAGCGGCCATGTGCGTGTCCTGGTATTTATGAGTGCTCTAGAAAACTGTCACAATTTCATAGAAACGGCACCAATTCACACTCATCTAGGTCCACCCATCAAATGTATTTTACAGAGCAATACACCACCTATAAAGGATATGGTAATGGATTAAGATTTCACAGCCCAACCTCACTTTCTTTGCAGATTGACACAATATGCACACCATAATAGATCACATAAGGGATAAACATTATAGTGCACAAGATCAAACAACAACTTGTTATTACCCATATTAACATATTTCATGGGATCTCCAATCACATGTGTTGGGTTGCCATCATGTTCGATATACAACTTTGACAAAATCCCATCCTCATTGAAGCTTCACTTAGAAATATTTTTTCAAAAAAAATTTTGTCAGAGAATTGACCAAATTCACTTCTAACTTCACATAATTTATGTACATAATTTCATCTCTTAATAGTTGTTTTATCACTTTATGTCTCAAACACATGTATATGTTTTGCCATTGAAAAATTATTTTTTCACTATAACTAACGCTATTTGGCAACCACAATATATAGTTGTGTTGATTTTCTATCAACAGTAATACTCACTAAGAATTTTCATAATCTCATTATTAGCCAACTCCAAACTCATAAAGTCAGATCTCACAATTAATTTAGCATTGGTCTATTTGGCTAATTTCATGTTATTACTTACCACCAAATTAAGGTAAGCTCAATACCGAATGTGGATTATGATATCCACTCAGCATTATTCATGTACCCCTTTAATTAGTACAACAAATATTAATTTACTGCCACGTTATCATCAATTGCTTCTTTTTCAAAATAATACACTAATAGAAAAAATGACAACATATTTTAGGATCACCATCAACAAGATAATTAGTATGTAAATATTCACCAAAATAGTTTTCTATTCTTTTCCTCAAATCATCATTTTCAAAGTCATTGAACAACAAGACTACATAAGATATCACTTTAAAACAAAATTAAATTCACAAAGTCTTTTTCTTTACTATATGTTCACAAAAGCAAATCAACACTAACTTTATATGCTAACACTTAGCACAAACATACAATAAAAAATTGTTGTTTTCTGGATTTTTGAATAACCTTGACAAACTAATAGTACACTGGTTTTGTTCTAAGTCCACAGTTAGACTGTGTGTCCTTATAGAATCTAATCCCATCACTATTGCCCGAGGTATGAATTAATTCTTCCCAGGATAATATCGATAATGAAAAAATTATAGAAGTTCGTCGAACTCAACAACGGAGTATAATCACACATTGA
Source organism: Capsicum rhomboideum (assembly GCA_031232105.1). Classification (NCBI taxonomy): domain Eukaryota; kingdom Viridiplantae; phylum Streptophyta; class Magnoliopsida; order Solanales; family Solanaceae; genus Capsicum; species Capsicum rhomboideum. The sequence continues at coordinate 27,227,622 of CP124719.1, read as the reverse complement.
CTGTTATTTGTAGAAGGAGAGAGTTTTTAGTTGGTCAGAATTTCGTTACACTCCTCAAAAATTATTGAATACCTGATGAAGAAAAACACAGGTATTTATAGCCAAACATACGCTATTTCGAAAATATGTACTGCTTTGAAAAGTTGCACTATTTCGAAGTACTGTTTCTGAAACATTGCATTGGTTCTGGAATGATGCATCATTTTTGGAATGATGCATTGTTTCTGGAATGGATGCATTATTCTGGAACGATGCACTGCTTCTTAAACAGTCACAACGTTGTAAAACAGTTCGTTGGAACATTGCATTTGGAGGAAAATTCTAGATGAATTTTCTGCACTTAAACACTTACGTTTCAAGAAAAATAATCTCTCGATCGATCTTGCCAAATCCAATTTCAAATCCAAAGCCGAAATCAAACCGAGCGAGCGACGACGACGGCGCGAGGCTTGACTTCTTCTTGGCTCACTATCCATACAAAGGAGTACTTAATATAAAGGAATAAAAATTTCTTTCTCCCACCAATGAGGGAGATTTTTCCTTCTGTAAAGTGATTATACACTTCCCTTTGTTCCTACTTTATTCCCGTTATTTTCCATTCATATTTCACCAAAACCCAACAATCCCCTACATGAATTGGGAATGGCTATTTCATTTTAGAAAAAACATGTGTGATATACAAATAAGGATCAGTTGCATGTGGATAAGTAGATTTCCCTTTGAACCGTTCTTGGTTCTCATTGTTTTGTTCGTTTCAGCCATAAACACGTCCTGGTTTCATGAGTGCATAGAGAATTGACCTTACTTTATATTCTCCTTGAAGCGGCTTACACTTCATACTCACATAGATGATTCCTAAACATTAAGTCCAATAGATAAAACTATTTGGTCATACCAGCCAAACTTAGGCAACCATTAAAAACTTCACATCTTAAGCTTTATCCTTATTTTCTGAACATTGTCTACATCATAAGAATAGGTTAAGTTTAGTTGACAATGTTAAACCGTCAGTCACAACTTTGTTTGATCTCTTTGAATCTAGCTATTGGGATCTCCAGTCTGCTAGGTAGAGTTACCACCGTGATGACTTGTCCTAGGCCTTAAACCCATTCCCTTCGATGATTTATCAACTGCCTCTTTATTTAGGCCTTTTGTTAGCGGATCTGACATATTATTTTTTGACTTGACATAGTCAATTGTGATAATTCCACTAGAGAGTAACTGTCTAATGGTATTATGTCTTCGTCGCATGTGATGAGACTTTTCGTTATATGTAGCATTTCCAGCTCGTCCTATTGCCGATTGACTGTCATAATGTATGCATATAGGTGCAACTGGGTTTGGCCATAAAGGAATATCTTCTAGAAAATTTCGTAGCCATTCTGCTTCTTCACTGGCCTTATCTAGAGCTATAAACTCGTATTTCATTGTAGAGCGAGCTATACATGTCTGTTTGGAAGATTTTTAAGACACTGCTCTTCTACCAATAGTGAACACATATCTACTTGTGGATTTTATTTCAGATGATTCGGTGATCCAATTTGCATCACTATATCCTTCAACCACCGCAGGATATTCATTATAGTGTAATGCATATTCTTGACTGTATTTTAAATAACCCAACACTCGCCTCATCGTCATCCAATGAGTTTGATCGGGTTTACTCGTGTACCGACTAAGTTTACTTATGGCGCAAGCTATATCATGTCTGGTACAATTCATTATGAGCTTTGACCTTTGTTCTTTGTAAGAGCAAGATTTACATCAATTGAAGCCTTTGCGACTTTGAAGTCCAGATACTTGAATTTCTCCAATACCATGTTGATGTAGTGAGTCTAAGAGAAAGAAATCTAGACCTTGAGGAGTTCTGTGAATTTTAATTCCTAAAATTAGATCTGTAACTCCTAAATCTTTAATGTCAAATTTAGTAGTAAGCATACACTTAGTAGAATTTATATCGAAAATGTCTTTACTCATTATCAACATATCGTCAACATACAAACAAATAATGACGATGTTATTTAAAGTGTTCTTGACGTAAACACATTTATCACACTCATTGATCTTAAATACATTCGCCATTATTATTTGGTAAAATTTCGCATGCCATTGTTTGGGCTCTTGTTTTAGTTCATAAAGTGACTTAACAAGTCGACATACCTTCTTTTATTTTCCTAGAACTACAAACCCTTCGGGTTGATCCATGTAGATCTCTTCCTTCAATTCTTTATTTAAGAAGGCCGTCTTCACATCAATTTGATGAATTTAAAGACCGCACATGGTGGCTAACGCTATCAATACTGGAATTGACGTGATTCTTATTACAGGCGTGTACGTGTAGAAATAATCAAGACTTTCTCGTTGTCTGAATCCTTTGACAACTAGTCTTGCCTTATATTTATCAATAGTGCCATCATCTTTCATTTTCTTTCTAAAGATTCATTTAGAACCCAATGGTTTGATTCCTGGAGGAAGATCAACCAATGCCCACGTATGATTATTCAATATGGATTCTATTTCACTATTGATTGCCTCTTTCCAATATTGTGCTTTTGAAGAAGACATTGCTTCCTTAAACGTTTGAGGCTCATTCTCTACTAAGAATGTCAAGAAATCGGGACCAAAGGAAGTTGATGCCTTTTGACATTTTCTATGTCTTACATTTTCCTCATTAGGCGTACTTTCCTTTGCTTCTTCCCAAGTTCATTCAGATTTTTCACTAGACGGCTCACATTCATTCTTGTACGGGTAAATATTTTCAAAAATTCAGTATTATCTAATTCAATTACCGTATTTACATGAATGTCAGGATTGTCTGATTTATGATCCAGAAATCGATACGCCTTGCTATTGGTTGCATATCCAATGAATACACAGTCAATTATTTTCGGTCCTATTTTAATCCTTTTGGGTTTAGGAACTTGGACTTTTGCCAAACACCCCCACACTTTGAAATATTTCAAGGTGGGTTTCCTTTCTTTCCATTTCTCATATGGAATGGACTTTGTTGTGCTATGGGGTATTCGATTGAGTATTCGATTAACCGCTAAAATAGCTTCCCCCCACAAGTTTTGTGGTAAACCAGGACTTATCAACAAGGCATTCATCATCTCCTTTAATGTTCTATTCTTTCTTTCCACAATTCCATTGAATTGTGGAGTGTATGGGGTAGTTGTTTGATGAATAATGCCATGTTCCAAACATATTTCTTCAAAAGGAGATTCATATTCGTCGCCCCTATCACTTCTGATCATTTTGATTTTCTTATCAAATTGTGTTTCAACTTCATTCTTGTATTGCTTAAATGCATTAATTGTCTCATCTTTGCTATTAAGCAGATAAACATAGCAATATCGAGTGAAATCATCAATGAAAGTTATGAAGTATCTTTTACCACCACGTGATGGTGTTGACTTCATGTCACAAATATCTGTGTGGATTAAGTCTAAGGGATTTGAATTCCTTTCAATTGACTTATACGGATGCTTAGCATACTTAGATTCCACACATACTTGACACTTCATATTATTACTTTAAAACTTAGGCAATATTTCCAAGTTAATCATTTTCCACAAAGTTTTATAATTAACATGTCCTAAACATGAATACCATAAATTATTGGACTCAAGCAAGTAAGAAGAAGAAGTACTTTTGTTGATATCAACATCCATTACATTTAGCTTGAAAAGGCCCTCAGTGAGGTAACCCTTTCCTACAAACATATCATTTTTGCTAAGTACAATCTTATCAGACAGAAATACACACTTAAAACCATTCTTGACCAGAAGTGAAGTCGAGACCAAATTCTTGCACATTTTGGGAACATGAAGAACATTGTTAAGAGTCACTATCTTGCCCGAAGTCATCTTCAAGCCAATCTTTTCAGTTCCTTCTATCTTTACGGTTGCAGAGTTTGTCATATAAATGGACTCTCCTTGTCCATACACAGTATAAAAAGAGAACAACTCCCTATTTAAACAAACATGTCGGGTAGCACCCAAATCAATCCACCATTCTTTGGTATTTCCTACCAAGTTGCACTCGAACAACATTGCACACAAATTATCCATATCCTCATTCAAGTTCACTTGGTCCTTCTTCTTATCCTTCTTAGGAGAATGACACTCCGATGCCATGTGACCGTACTTGCCATAGTTGTAGCAATTTACTTTGAACCTTTTCTTGCTTGGTTCATTCTTCTCTTTATTGGACTTTTTCCTTTCCTTCTTCTTTGGAGGAGTTTCAACATGATTTTCTCCCAAAATTGAAGACCTTGAATTAGCTTTCTTTTTAGCAGCTTTGTTGTCTTCTTCAATTCGCAAACGAACAATCAAGTCCTCCAACTTCATTTTCTTTCGCTTATGTTTCAAGTAGTTCTTAAAGTCCCTCCAGAAAGGAGGCAACTTTTTGATAAAGGCTGCCACTTGAAAAGCTTTATTTACAACCATTCCTTCAGCAAGTAAATCATGGATTATCAATTGCAATTCTTGGACTTGAGACATGACAGATTTACTGTCAACCATTTTATGTTTCAGAAATTTGGCGCCACAAATTTCTTTAGTCCAACATCTTCAGTCTTATATTTCTTGTCTAAAGCATCACATAATTCTTTAGATGTTTTGCATACGCTATAAACATTATACAAGCCATCTTCCAACCCATTAAGAATGTAATTTTTTCACAGAAAACCAGAATGATTCCATGCCTCAGTTACTATGAAACAATCTTTTTCCGGAGTGTCATCCGAGAAGGTTGGAACATTTTCAGAAATAAATTTCTGCAAACTGAGAGTGGTTAGATAGAACAGCATCTTCTGTTGCCACCTCTTAAAGTCAACACCGAAAAACTTTTCGAATTTTTCAATCGCTGTCATAGGAGTAACAACACGGCTTGACGAAACAACATTCGTTGCAACAGAAGCAGAATTCATAACAGTATCAATAGGTTCTCCCATTTCGTATTAGATTCTTTAAGCTTATTGTTTTCTGGATTTTCTGAAGAACCTTGACAAACTAATAGTACACTGATTTTTTTCTAAGTCCACAGTTAGACTGTGTGTCCTTAAAGAATCTAATCCCCTCACTATTGCCCGAGGTATGGATTAATTCTTCCCAGGATAAAATAGAACTCTATTCTACAATATCGGCAATGAAAAAATTATAGAACTTCGTCGAACTCAACAACGGAGTATAATCACACACTGTTTGTTATTTGTAGAAGGAGAGAGTTTTTAGTTGGTCAGAATTTTGTTACACTCCTCAAAAATTATTGAATACCTGATGAAGAAAAACACAGATATTTATAGCCGAACATACACTGTTTTGAAAAGATGTACTGCTTCGAAAAGTTGCACTATATCGAAGCACTGTTTCTGAAACATTGCATTGGTTCTGGAATGATGCATCATTTCTGGAATGATGCATTGTTTCTGGAATGGTTGCGTTATTCTAGAACGATGCACTGCTTCTTAAATAATCACAACGTTGCAAAACAGTTCGTTGGAACATTGCATTTGGAGAAAAATTTCGGATGAATTTTTTGATTAAAATATCACTTAAACACTTAAGTTTCAAGAAAAACTTCTTCAAAAAAATAATCTCTCGATCGCCAAATCCAAATCCGAAGTCGAGCCGAGCGAGCGACGACGACGACGCGAGGCTTGGCTTCTTCTTGGCTCACTATCCATACAAATGAGTACTTCTTAATATAAAAGAATAAAACTTTCTCCCATCAATGAGGGAGATTTTTCCTTCTATAAAGTGACTATACACCTCCCTTTGCTCCCACTTTGTTCTCACCATTTTTCATTCATATTTCACCAAAACCCAACAAAAATATTATATCTTTCTTTTTCCTTCTTTCAAAATCAAGTAACATAACTTTATAAGTCACCCCATACTTTTAAATATTTCGTAGAATTTTTTTTGTAAAATACTTTACCCCTATGTTTTCAACATTTTAAAATAAGATAGTAATATTTTGTAATTAACTATGTAAATGTAAATGCCTCTAAACTAAAAATAACTGTGTTATACAACAACATACTATACGTTTGACTAATTGAAAAATTACTATTTCACTATTTCTTAAGTCAACTTGACAGGTTTTAATACTTATGCACAATGTAAAACACACACAGCCTATTTGACTTACTCCTTTCTCTACTTTCAGATTAGAAAAGGAAAAAAAAAAATTATACTGTTTACTTTTTGAAAACCTCAAACATAAAGTGGCATAAAATTGTTTTTTAACTTCTCAAACATCACTGTCCAAAAATGGATTCACACAGACAAAAAAACTTTAAACAAATTCACCTTAGACACAAACGACATGGTATAAGTAAACACTAGTTCATATTAAAATTCGAAGGCAAAATGGTCTACTAAGTCCTTGTACTTGTCCGAATTTGTAAAGTGAACACCTATACTTAGTCCTTTGTCATCTGAATCCTTCAACCCATTAAAATATAGAATTTTAAACCCTTCTAACTATTGACCAAGCATAGGTGGCAACTTAATGGATGAGCTGGAGAAAATACGTAACTTCACGCGTTATTAGTGCGTATCACATAAAACTTTTTATTAAAACTAATTTAAATAAATAAAGAAACAAAAAAAAGTTTGAAAGAGAAAGGGATACCCCCACCCCCACGTCCATTCTTTCCCATTTTCTTCTTTACCCTTTCTTCTTTCCCCCACCCATTCTGGTTTCTTTACCCTCAACCCCCCGCCTTTTATTCTTGCTCCATTTTTATCACCTTCAAGGTTTTAATTAATATTTGAAAAAAAATAATTAAATTTTTTTTTTCTGGATAGCAACTATCTGTAATGAACTCAACTCAAATTTTGTCAATGAAACAGTACAATGAGAAAAACAACACAGTGATTTTTGGGACAGCTTTTCTATTAACGAAATTGGACTGAATTACACATAAACTGAACGTTTATAAAAGAAATTAAGATAAATGAATTGCCATTGACGAAGCTTGAGATACAGATCTGAAATCAGACAAGACGATGAAGAAGAATTAGAAAAGAGAAAAGAACTCAGAAGGAAATAGAAGGAGAGCTGTTGAGAGTTTGTTAACAGTAATTTTCCTAATGCTTCTCCCTCCTATTCACGTGTCCTTTATTCTCAGCAGCCTTGATCTCAGCCGTTAAGCCTCATTTAAACTTCATCTAATCTCGGCCTTCCATTCTTCCTGGAATTTACCCTTTTGCCCTTCCGTGTTTTCTTTTATTTGAATTTCCGTTAAGGTCATTACACCCCCCTTCTTCAAAACATCCTTGACCTCAAGGATTTGCATCAAAATCTGAGAACTTGACCCTTAAGAAGTCATAATCCTCCTCATGTGAACAAGGAGATCGAGTGTAGCAATTGTAGAAACGATGGATAATATGTGTCCCATCCAAAATCTTTGCGCCATTGCTTAAAAATTCTCTCAGCGTCCACCTTTTGTCGATATGAGTACACTTTCCAGCTTGACTCAATAATCATTTGGTGTAAGACATCAAGGGTGCTCTAGAATCACTCAAGTAACAGAACTTCCTCAAGAAGGATTTGCCTGGATCAAACGGAAATTGATGTAGAATTATCAAAGCTGCATTAAAATCCCTGAAGTAACAACACTTCTTCAAGAAGGATCCAGTGAAGATGCATGTGTGCTGATGTAAAATATTGGAATGTTGCATTTTTTTGAAATGCAACCCAACAACTTTGTTCTCCAGGCCAATCACTATACCACCGGGGTCAAAAGTGAAAGATAAATCATACACCATTGTTCTTACTATTGCAGCCCCATACCTTAAACTAGCAGAACCATTGGTGTTTGAAATTGTAGCGTTTCGGGAAATCAATACAATTATCATTCCGCCACCCATTTCGAGGCCAAGATCTATCAGGATGACATCAACCACTAGCAATTCTTGAACATTTTCATCTCCTTTACCAATCCGGATTCGGATTGCATATAGAACTGCTGCACCATGAGACATATCCTCATCCAGATTTATACTCGTGTAGAGCTTCTTTTCATCGAAACGGTCCTTCAAGAGCTGCTGAACTTTTGGAATTCTAGTTAATCTGCCAACAAGAACCCCTTCATGTATTTGAATGTTATCTATCTTGGCATCACTCAAACACTTCCCCACAAGCTCCCTACTCCTCAACAACATGCTCATGCACAATTCCCCAAATCGAGCTAGAGTAATAGTAGCATAAAATACTATTCCCACCACCTCAACTCTAGATGTTGTAATCAAACTCCTTGCAAATTCAACCTTCCAAAATGTATCCAGACTGAATATCACTAATTTAACTTCAGTTTTGGTTGACCAATTCACTAGCAACACTTTTTGAGTAATATGTAACCATGTAGTTTTACCATCTTCAAGTCTGCTACAGATGTTAAAAGCACCAGAATACATTGCAACAAGTAGGATAAAATCAAATAACCTAGGTTGACATAGTCCACAAACATATAGTTTTTCCAAGGAACCCCTTGCTCTAGCAGTAGACAAGCTACTAGCCATGGCTGAACCCCTTCTCTGAAAAGCTTTCCGAATTGTACACCCGTCAACTGACCAATTTTGTACAGACAAATCAATTGTGGTTACCTTTTTAGAGTCATCATGCAAGGTTAGTTGCAAAATGGAGCCCCAAACCAACATAATGTCCTTCCTGGACGATGTTGTTACGTGTAAGGAGAGGCCTCTTATACCATTGTAACCATGGTTATATGTTGGAATGATTGTAACTGAACGGATAGAATTAATATCTACTACAGGGGAATGCATAAACCACTGCCATCCAGTACCCCTCTCTCGATTGATGTTATCAGAAAATCTATGCAAACAAAACACGCTAGTCATATCCATCAATAATTCTCTAACATTAATTGTGTGACCAACTAACTTCACAGCCGTCAAACCTATCCCTGGATCCCATACATGAGCAATCAGTCCATTTCCAACTAAAACAAGAGAGAATTTACTCCTAATTTTTATGAATACATGTACTACTTGGACATGATCCCTTTCAGACATTTTATCAAACAAGTAGGAAGCAACTTTAATTGCCTTAAATTCCACACGTTCCAGCCATGTATTAGAGTAGACACTAGGCAAATCAAGCTCTCGAGTGCACCCAAGGACAAGAGAATCAAGTTTTACCTGTGGATCGTCAAGTACATGAAAGTCGGAAGATCGATTTAACTCAGTTTGATAGTAGTTCAGACCTTCACTTCTTGGAGATGTAGGATCACAGATGCCGCACTCGCAATCGATGCTACATACACAACATCCTGCACTTCCGATACAGATGTAGCACTCGCAATCGATGCTACGTACACAACATCCATGTCGCTGCTGTAATTTGTTGAAATTCCCTGCTATTTCGCCTAATTTCACCGAAAATTGTTCCAATTTGTTTCGAGTAGTTCGATTCTGTAGAACCTTCAACCTGGTACCTTCCTTCATAGTCATGGTGATACCACAGTCGCAGGAACCTGGCTCTGATACCAATTGTAATGAACTCAACTCAAATTTTGTCAATGAAACAGTACAATGAGAAAAACAACACAGTGATTTTTGGGACAGCTTTTCTATTAACGAAATTGGACTGAATTACACATAAACTGAACGTTTATAAAAGAAATTAAGATAAATGAATTGCCATTGACGAAGCTTGAGATACAGATCTGAAATCAGACAAGACGATGAAGAAGAATTAGAAAAGAGAAAAGAACTCAGAAGGAAATAGAAGGAGAGCTGTTGAGAGTTTGTTAACAGTAATTTTCCTAATGCTTCTCCCTCCTATTCACATGTCCTTTATTCTCAGCAGCCTTGATCTCAGCCGTTAAGCCTCATTTAAACTTCATCTAATCTCGGCCTTCCATTCTTCCTGGAATTTACCCTTTTGCCCTTCCGTGTTTTCTTTTATTTGAATTTCCGTTAAGGTCATTACACTATCAGATCAAAAAAAGAAATTACAATAAATATTAATCCCAATTAAATTCAATTCATATTCAAATGCAAAAATCTCAAATTTTAAATCTCCAAAAAAATAGATATAAATCTTTAAAATTAAAAGGCACATTTTTTATCGAACTTATTTGTTTTTTTTGAATGTGGTGGAGAATATAAAGGAGGAGAAAAAGCAAAGAAAGGGGGTTAGAGAAGAGAAATAGGGAGGGGGAAAAGGATATGATGCAGAAGATAAATTGGTGGGAGGGAGAACGAAGGAAGAAATGAAGAAGAAAATAAGAAAATGGAGGCGGAAGAAGAAGGGTGGGGAGAGGGGGAAGGAGGGTAGAGTGTTTTTTTTTATTTTTTAAAATGATTAATTTTTTATGTGTCATTACAAAAATGATGTGGAATTTTATGTGTACTCGTTTGTATTATACGTACATTCATTAGATGAAAAAGATATTTAGAATGTTGTGTTTCGAGGGGTTTAAGGGTTCAGTTGATAAAGAGTTGAGTAGAAGGGTCCAGAATACAAACTCATACAAGTACAAGGATTCATTAGATCATTTTGCCAAATCTGAACTAGTGAAGATAAAAAAAAATACATATTAATACGGAACCTCAATTAAAATCAATATTTTTTTAACATGTAAATTTAAGAACTTTTCTTTTACAAGAACTTGAGTAGTTCTTCAGTCAAAAAAAATAAGCTATTTTCCTTCATTGACTTGGATGTAAGCCACAAAATTATTTTTATTCACACAAAGCCTATCACCCATTTACTCACATTCACTAAATTATTCACTTGGAAAATGACCACAATAATAATATTATAAAAACAACATGATATAAAATACTACTCACATACGTCATTAGCATGATTCCAAAGATATAACCATCTGATGAGTATTACCGTACTAGAAATTGCAACAACAACTTTGCGTGCGTTGTTAATCCGTGAAGTCAAGAAAATCTCCTGCCAAACTTTAGCACCATGCTAATTTCTTTGCTTGTCCAGATTCCCTTTATCACCGTACAATGCTATGGCCACAAAGAAACATGGTAGCCATTGTATTTCACCTGATGGTTCTTTCTTGCTTTATTTTCGTAATTCGTAAAAATAATTATTCTTAAGATTGTTGTAAATATTATGAAATCGCGAAATTTTTTTAGCTTGAGGCATGCTTTTGTCACTGTCCTTAAGGATATTTCACCGATTAAGGTGTATCCCCAGGATTCAACAAGCTCTTCCAATATTAAATTAGGAGCCAGAAACTAACAACAATTTAACTTTAGAAAAATCCAGCAACACAAAATAAGATAGAAAAAATATTTCTTTGTTCTTTGTATCTTGTCTTCTACTTTACAAGATGAACACAAAAAATATTATATATAGAGTAGTAAAACATTACTATTGACCAAGTCAATTTACAATTAAAATGGTAATCAATACTATTAAAGTATTTGACCAAAGGTCTTATTTATGTTGAAAAACATCCAAATTACTTCTTTTGAAAATGCTCATTAAGGTGATATAATACATATAATCAATGTCTCAAAAGGTATTAAAATAATACTTATTAGGAGAGGTAATTAAGGACTATTAATTATAGGTAGAAAAGAATAAACAATATGATTAATATCTTATTTTTGAGATATTAAAATTATTTTTTCTACAGAAATAGGTGGAGCAAACTTTAAAGAGTTTGGATTAATGAGAAACGGATCATTAAAAAAAAAAAAAAGAAATAGAAGATGCAAGAAAAAAAAAAAGAAATTAAAGTGAAGGAAATTGAGAAGGTTTGAATATGTGGGTGTCAAATCTGCATAAAAGTATAATGAGAGGGGTATATTTGGACCCAAAGTATAACGAAAAGGGTATATTTGAACTGAAAGTATAACGAAGGGTATATTTAAACCATTTCTAATAGTACAACGGTATATTTGGACCCAAAATATAACAAAAAAGATATATTTAAACTGAAAGTATAATGAGGGTATATTTAAACAATTTCTAATAGTACAGGGGTATATTTGGCCCTTCTCCGAATTAATTAAAAATATTGACTTATCTTCTTACTTTGATCATTGATTTATGGAATTAATATCAGTTGTACTGCACGTAGTTTATTTCGTAACTAATTATTATGTACTTAGACATTAAAACTATGATATAATAAGTCGCTTATTTTGAAGTTTCTAATTTGGTTGACAGACGTTTACTTGTTTATTAATATCCAATTTGGGATGTTTCAGTATATTGTATTCTTCATTTCTTACATACTTAATTCATCGACTAAATTAATTCACAATCCAATGAAATGATATCCTGATCCTTCGTAAATTAGAAAAAATGGTTATATATATATATATATATATAATAAGATCAAGAAAATACTTGCTAATTGCTATTTAATTATCTTAAGATCTTATTCAGGATATATAGCATGCTAGCTAGTTTGTCCAACCTGAAGTATTCTTTTGTATCATGCCTGTGAGTAAATTTGATTGGGTACTTTTTAATATGCTAGACATGATTATGTGTTAAAGTCTGAACCTTAAAACATGTATACAAATATAACTGCCCTTATTAAAGCATGTATACAAAATTAACAAATTTTAACAAACACATTGATCATAATTCATATACAATAAGCTTAATTAGGTGCCAGCAAGGACAACTTCCTTTCCGGCCTTACAAGTTACAACACACTCGCTATGGAATTTTCCGAACACTTTTATATATATATATATGTTTCTGATTTATTAATAAAAATAATTTCCTTTGACAACACAATTCCAGTATTTTATTTTCACCAAGTCTTTCTCTGTTATTTCCTGAAGTTCAAAGCTAAAACCAACAATTGGTATCTAGAGCCAGGTTCTTGAGGGATCTGTGAGTGAAAAGATGAATTTCGAAAATAGTTTTTCATGAATGCCTCCTCCTATTTTTGATGGTGAAAATTATCAACTATGGGCTGTAAAAATGAAAACCTACTTGGAGGCTCTTGATCTTTGGGAAGCCGTGGAAGAGGATTATGGACTTAATCCGCTGCCAAATAATCCTACTGTGGCCCAAATCAAGAGTCACAAGGAAAAGAAAATCATCAAGTCCAAGGCGAAAGCAACTTTGTTTGCTGCTGTTTCAACAACTATTTTCACGAAAATTATGACTCTTGCATCACCAAAATAAATTTGGGATTATCTGAAGAAAGAATATGTTGGAGATGAAAGAATACGAGGAATGAAGGTATTGAATTTAATGAGGAAATTCGAGTTGCAGAGAATGAAAGAGTCTGAAACAGTCAAGGAATATTCAGACAAATTGCTTGGTATTGTTAACAAGGTAAGGTTGCTAGGCACTGAATTTAAAGATACAAGAATTGTTGAAAAAGTTCTTGTAACAGTGCCCGAAAGATATGAAGCATGTATAACTACTTTGGAAAACACACAAGATCTGTCCAAAATTACTTTGGCAGAATTGTTAAATTCTTTTCAGGCACAGGAGCAAAGGAAGCTTAAGAGGCAAGATGGCATGGTTGAAGGAGCATTAGCATCCAACCACAAAACTCAAAGCAAGGGTAAAATTTTAAAAAAATTACCCACCTTGTCAGCACTGTGGCAAAAATGGTCATCCTCCATTTAAATGTTGGAAGAGGCCAGATGCACAATGCAAGATCTGCAACCAGTTTGGTCATGAAGCTGTGATTTGCAAAAGTAAATCTCAAAAAGATGAAGCAGATGCCCAACTCACCAACGTAGAAGAAGAAGACCACTTATATGTGGCAACATATTTTTCTACCAAGAAATCTGATTTTTGGATGATTGATAGTGGTTGTACAAACCACATGACAGAAATCTTTTTAAAGAGTTTATGTCTATGGAAAATAAGAAAGTCAGAATTGGGAATGTTGACTATATTTCTGCAAAAGGAAAAGGGTCATTGTTGCAATCAAAACAAGTTCAGGTACCAAAATAATTTCAGATGTCCTTTACGTGCCTGATATTGATAAAAGTTTGTTAAGTGTTGGCCAGCTAATGGAAGAAGGATTTAAATTATTATTTGGAGACAAATATTGTCGAATCTTTGATTCCACTAATCAGAAGATTTTACAAGTTGAAATGAGAGGTAAAAGCTTCTTATTTAATCCAACAAAGATGCACACAAGCCTTGCAAGACCAAAGATGAATTGGCAGATTTATTGACGAGGTCAAATTCAGCCAAGACTACAATCAACAATTTCTGATTCAAGGAGGAGTGTTGAAGATATGTCTCAGAAATAAAGGAATTAGTATTCTGTTTTTGTTATTTGAATTTGAATTTGAATTTTCTGGATAAGTGTAGTAGCTTATTTTTCTATTTTCTAGTTAGAAATTGTAGCTATAAATATATGTTTCTGATTTATTAATAAAAATAAGTTCCTTTGACAACACAATTCCAGTATTTTATTTTCTCTAAGTCTTTCTTTGTTATTTCCTCAATTTCAAAGCTAAAACCAACACTGACCTCTTCATGCTTATATTCCTCAACCAATCTTTTCACTTCTGCAATGGCCTGTAAGAAAAAAAAAAATTAAAAGTAACAATGCACTAATAGTTATCTGAAAAATAGGACAAGTTATTATTACATGTTTTATTAAAGGTCAAAATTAATATACCTGATCTCTGGCACTAGTTTTATTAAACTATAATCGTGCACTTTCGGATGTATACACATTATAGAAGCCATGATGCACCAATGGTTGGAACAAATGAAGTAAACCCCCCGTATCAAATATTTTTGGTCCTGGGATAAGTAAAAATTGAAGATCATTAACCCAATCCAGTGTCCGAATTGTTCCTCTCCAAGCAACCACAATATCCCTCCTTCCTAGTGAAATTTTTCCCTCATCAGTAGCCACAGCAACATACCCCATAAAATTTGATTCCTTACTCCATGCTTCCCTTGACAATGATTTTGTAATGAAACAATCAGGAAGTGGGATGGAAGAGGTAGCATAGAAAAATTTGGTTACGCGATACTTGGATGGGTCAAATCCAACCATAGAGAAAAGGTTTTCCTCTGAATATCTGCTAGCTCCTGCATATTTGGATGCTTTATCCGAAATGAAAGTGTCATAAGTTACCTCAGCCTTTTCTCCATAGTGAATGATGTATTTACGGAGATCAACATCCAATGGATTTAATAGCCCTTCCCAATTGTTTTTCCCACTAAGTTCCTCCCATTTCTCACCTATGCTACCCATTCTTTTTCTTGATTTTATTTTTCTTACTGTTGTTTTTCCTTTTATGTGTGAACTACATTAAGCCCATGAATTTATAGGGAAGCAACTTCGTTGATCTCTAAGGTTTTTCATGCATGAAACACGTTTTAATTTTAAGTTTTTTCTTTGTTAATTGTCATAGCACATAGGGGTGCATCTAGGAGGAGGCCAGGTAATCACTTGAATCCCCTCGGTAAAAAATTACATTGTACATATGAAGTGCTTTTTTTATTTCTAATGTATATATATACACGTCGAATCCCCTAAATACAAGATTAAAGTTTGGCTCAGTGGTTTAGGTGGTTCAAAATTCACCTTTAGGTTCCATGTTCAAATCTCAAGCACTACATTTGTATTTTCCGAACTACCACCAGTGCAAAGGTGCCGCGAATAAACTAGCTTTCACATATCTATTCATGCTAACTTACATTTTGCTGTTTGGCCATATGAAAACCATTTGGAATATTTGACATAATATCCGAAGATTATTTCAAAATAAGCATTTGTTTATTATACTAACATATTATTTTGACTTCTAACTTGAAATATAGAATTTGAAATTTGAAATGGCGGGTTTCAACTTGTATCAAGTTTTAACTTACAAAACTTCAACTCGGTCTTTTTTCATGTCCAAATTACACACCTTTTAACTTCTAAACATTATGTTTCAACTTAATTAACTTCAAATGTTATTTTTCAAATTTCAAGTAAATCAAAAAGTTACAATTAAGAGAGAAGCAGAGAGTTTACCCAATTGCAGGAAAAAACCGCTGATTTGGGGTTTTCTGTGTTGGTGTACATCCAAACTTAAAAACACTACACACATAGGGCGACTTTGACTTTTTTCTCTCTATGCGACATCAAAACCCTAGCCAATTTTTCTTGTAGTTGGACCATAATGGCCATTCCAGCCACTGGTCAATCATCGAAGACAATGATTGATCAGTTACCACTAGCCGCACAACCCAAATTACCCGCCCATGCTAATCCATGTGCGGCTTCGAGCCTTGATTACTCAAAGATTCTTAAACCAACTACTCTGAACAACTCGCAAGCGAACCCTAAGAATAATTTGCCTTCGATTGCAGTTAAACCTGTTACAATGCTACATGGAGAACCATACATAAAATGGTCTGAATCTGAAATTGCTAAAATGAACATTATTGAAAATTTATAACATGCTATTGTTGGTAAGTTTTCATATGGTTGGTCCGATTTGGAGGTGTTGCGCTCTTCCATTCCTGTACAATGCACCAATAAAGGTGATTGTCAGATATGGTATTTCAGAAATAGACATGTTCTTATTAAGCTTTCATTGATGGAGGATTTCATCAATTTAACTTCAAAGGTTGCTTTCTATATTAAGTCAAAATATGGTGCATCTTATTAGATGAGACCTTTAATCTATGACTCTAAGGTGTCGTTTGGTAGGGTGTATAAGAATAGTGCAAAATATAATGTATTAGTAATGCTTGCATTAGTTATGCTGAGTTTATTTCTTATGCAGTGTTTGGTTTGGTTTATTAAAAATAACTTGCATTGCATATTTTTAAATAAAAAAAATTATTTATAAAAATACCCTCCACAAACATAATGAAAATGATGTGGAAAAGGTTTAGAAGGGCACCAGTACAACCACGCATACTGGTAGGCATCATCGGTCGACTAGGGTTAGAAATAAATAACATCGATATCAAATAGGAAGAAATCATAACATCAAATAAGGATTCCGGTTTCTAATCCCCAACTCATGAAATTATTAGTACCACACTTTTAGCATCTCTGTGACCTACCTGTCATTTAATATTTTTGTATATCTTTGTCCTTTGACCATCCACTCTAACTCACTCCCTCTTTACCCTTAACTAACTTATTAACCTGATTTCCGCAACTCCTAGCTTACACTAAACCGAATCTTTCGGTAATTCATTACTACAATATATTACGGTTTTTCCATCACCATAACTTAGAGATATAATGACCATACGAGAAGGAACAATACCATATAATGTGTCTCCATAACCATAGACTTAAATAATTAACATTAAGGTTGAATTAGGACGTACCTCGGCCTCACAATATACATTTATACTCCATCAATACTGCCAACAGATCAATCCGCTCAAGATTCAACAACAACACATATAACACATAATAAAATGTCAAGGCTTATGAATGAATACATGTATGCAAGATGTGTACATTATCTTTTCCCCTTCCCAATCTTATCAACATCATAATCATTTCCAACCTCATGAACATCATGGGTTGCATATTAACATCATCATGATCACCATCTACTCAACATCAGTATCATCATGAACATCATAATTGTAATAATACTATCAACATCCTCATTATCTCACCTCCATATCATCAATGTATGTGTCACATCCCTTTTCGCTCGGTGATCAGGTAGAAGGGTTTTTCCAATTAAAGTGACGATTTTGAATAGAGATTATTTTATTTACAGAGTCGCCATTTGGAATTGAGTTATGGTGTTCCAAGTCACCGTCATTGAATCCCTAATCAAAAGAACTTTGACTCTTTTATTATTGGTCTGCGAACTAGAAATTCGGGTAAGGAATTCTATTGACCGAGGGGAAGGTGTTCGGCATCCGTCAAGTCCCGTGGTTCTAGCACGGTCACTTTATTGACTTATATTTGGCTTAATCTATTTTGGATAAATTGTGTTCGTAGGCCTTGATTCGCTCATTTTTAATGTATAGTTTTCATTGGTTTCGACTTAGATGCATAATTGCATTCTAAGTCTTGACAGACAATCTTCTTCACTCAAATGCACCATAGATACTAATCTCTGTATACACATCTCGATTTGATTTAATTTTTAAAGGCAATCTCGTCAAGGTACACAACTGCATCCCTAAATTTCTTTATTTGTTGTTAAGCATATCGAGAAAGATACATAACTGCATTCTTAATCGAAACTAAATTTATCGGGCCTAAAGCTTATCTAGCATTAAAGACATATGTTCGTCTCTTATAAACTCGAGATCATTTTTCTTACTCATTATTAACAAGCATAAACACATGTCTGATGATCCAATCAATTAAGTAAAAGCGGTAAGATTATTTTGAGCCAAATTTTGTTTCAATGAGAATGATCCAAAATATCCTTAAGTTGAAAGCCAATTTTTATTTGAGTCTAAATAGCACAAAACTCACTTTATTAATTATGGTTCACTATATCCTTGCAAAAAAAAAAAAATGTCAATCAACACAATTCACAATATTCCACTAACATACATCAACATCTATATAATTCTGTAATAGAGCAATTGAAAAATTTCACAATTAATAATCAATATAGCATGATTAAAAAGTAGTTTATGTGAAAGATGGGAGTTGAGTATGTAATTATGAGTTTACCGGACAAACATACATAGGCAAGATCAAAAGTGAAACCCAGTAAATAAAAGAAGTAAATATGGGAAAGAGCATGGACTTTTAAGCATGCAAAAGAAACAATAATTAATAATCACATGTTATATGTTAGTTCACTTGAACTTAATAATACAAAATTATCAACGTATATAGTTCATATTATAACATCAAAGAATATTAACATGTTAAACACAAGCAAAATTTGAGCAATTTTATAACATTGAAATCAAGTTTCACCCACTCGTTACATTCAACTATACGAAAAAATTGAGTGTTATCTTTGCGAGGTTAATTCACAATGAATAAACGGTTACAATCTACTGATTTTCAAAGTTAACAATTGCTAACTTTCAGGTGACATGAACCCAAAACCGCGAACCAAAATCTCAAACTCCAACTTGTATTATTTTTTTTCTTTTTCGTTCTCTACCTCTCAATGCTCTCCTTTCTTTCTTTTCTTTTATGTTCCCCTTTTCCTTTTGTTGCTGCCTCTGTCCATTAATATATAAGTGTGTGTTGTGTGTATATATAATGTGTGGATGTGTGACGTGAGGGAGTTTGAGGGAGTGAAAGCTATGAGGTAAGAGTGTGTGTGTGTGCAGCTAAGGGGGAACGTGAGGGAGCTTTAGGTTAGTGGGGAATTGGGTGGTTTAATTTAGGATTATTTTTTTAAAAAAAAAATAAAAAATAAAAAATAATAATGATAAAATTTTTAACTAATTAATTTTTATTATACCAATATAAAAAAGTTAATTAACTAGACTAAAAATATAATTAAGAAATATTAAAATCACTAGCTTATTTATTAAAGCCTAAACTAAGAGAAAACATATTTTTTTAAAAGAACTCTTTTTTTAAAAAAAAAAAAAAAAAGTAAAAACAAAACTTATCCTAAAAATGTGACTCTATTTTTTGAAATCTTTTTTCTTAATTTTTTTCAAAGAAAACCTACTAAACATGAAATAAAAACTAAAATAAAGATTAGATAAAAATAAATATTTAGTGCTAAAAATAGGTTAAAGATCGGGAAGGGTCAAAAATCACGAGTCTACAGTATGATTATGCAATGCAACCAATAATCACAAGCATTTCTCGAAAGCAATCACATTCACCATCCCACACATGAACATAAAGGCATCAATCTTTATTTCATACATATCCTCAGGTGCATAGATTACTTAGGTTCGTCTACTCTACACCTCCTATCAAAATGCAAGGTTTCCCACCTAGTTGCCATTACTAACCTTGTCTATTCCCAACTCTCGTTTCTATTCCTGACGTAGTACTCAAACTCCTACCTAATAACCCGGTTGGAATTCTCATACTTGACCTCATAATCTTACCCTGATTATCTGATGGCTCTTACCCACTTACCTATACTGCCACATTAGGTTGTCTCACAACTGTCCTCCCCATTAAAGTCCACTCATTAGTCGCCTAAAACTTTCTTAGGTTACTTTTAACTCCTACTCCCGAGTTATGTTTCGTTAACCTTCCTCAATGCAAGACGTAACTATATATTTCACCAAAAGCACCCCCAATCACATCCTAGCTTAATACTACTCCCCTTTTTTACCGTACTTAACTTATACTATGCTTACAAACCACAGTACCCGCTTATCTATTTTCATAAGATTTCAACTCATTCCACACCACGAATGTCATATCGATGGGGTACAATAACAATTAAGCATATTGTTAAGGCCTAACTAGAATTTCATCATTTTCGTCCTTCCAAACACCGTGCTCGAAGGTCTAATGCATGAGAACTCCCGACATTACTATCAATGTTATATGAATCTAGCCCAAGTCTAATCACAACAATAAATAAACCATAACCTACCTCATAGGCGAACCATAATTCTATTGAGAGGAGAGAGTTATCCCACAAGTGCTAAGCGTCTTCCCAAGTTGGGTTCCTGCCGGGTGTTCCTTGAAACTACTCTGATAATCCCTGGTCTCTGAAATCTCATGGTTGGGAAGGTGGGGTTTTTCAGAGTGTTTTTGGGGGAAGGGGGCGACCTAGAAAAATAATAAAGGAGGGGTTTTTTTAAAAATACTTCAGGTTGGCTACTGTCGGGTACCGCTGCAGCAGTTAACCTTATGGTGCAGCGGTAGGCTGTAGACCAACCCAATTTTCTTTGGGCCTTTTGGTCCAATTGCTTTGGGTCCTCGTTTTATCATATGATTTAATTTTTTTCGGATCTAATTTAAGCATCTTAATTATGTTAAATTATTTATAGGGTGTTTTCACACGTAACGATATTTTTGATCATTACACTGGGAGGTTAACAAGTGCAAATATTATCAAGAACCCTGAAGATTAGAATAAAGTCACAAACAAGAAAGGCAAGGCAAAAAAGAATACACAAAATAATCATGCTCATACCAGTAATAAGGATCCTTTTTTTGAATCAGTTAATTCATATGCAGCCTTGGAAACCATCAATGGGGAGGAAGGAGAGAAGATTGGAGATGATGAAAGCTCAAGCAATGTTAGATCAACAACAGTTCATGATGGATCTCAACTGATCAAAGCCAGATAAATTAGCAAATGAAATTACACACAAAAATGATGATGAGAAGAATAAGAAGGAACAAGGCAACTACACAGCTAAATCTGATGATGATCCAAACATAGAGATGAAAATAGATACTAGAGAATGGGTGGAAAAAACCTTCCCTACTACTGACACTGAAGGTGTTGATAGGGAGAACCAAGTACAAGGGCTTGAACAAAAATCTCCTAACAATTCTTCTATTGAAGATAGCAAGAAGATATCCAATAATAAAGAAGATCATAGTGCAGAATAGGTGAATAATGTTATGTAGAATAGTACCTGAAGGAGGAGAAGCTATCTAGTCAACAAAAGGGAGGTCATAATGCAAAAAAAAATAAACACTGGGGACATGGACAAAGGAAACATGCAAACTAATTTATAGTTTATGGAGATAGACAGTACCTTGAAGAAGCAGGAGCTTGTTTGTTAGCTATTATAGTCACTGTTGATTGCCAGCCTATCAATTCAATTAGTATGCCTTATCCAAATAAGGCTATGCATGACATTATTTCTCATCAGGTTGAAGACATATCAATTGATAAGGATATAAAAGATACAATGCACATTGAGGATAAAAAGGAAGGGGATAATAATCTAGTGTTGAAGCAAGTATTGAAGGATGTTGATTTGTCTCCAAAGTCTCAAAATAAAAATAGGAAAGTCAAAGAAAAAGGGTGTGACAATCTACCTACTAGAATTATCCCAAAAACAAATGTAAAATCATTATCTAAATAATATTAAAAAAAAACTTTTGTGATATATTAGGTCTATCAGAACTCAGTAGGCCTTTTATAGAATTCAGATGCTGCATAGAAATCACAAGTTTTTTCTTGTTGCGTTATTAGATCCTTTTCAAGAAGCAAGACATATTTAGAAATGTAAAAAGAGATTGGGAATGAAGTATGCTATATAATCTGAATGGTCAAATCTTGGTGTTTACGCAAAATGGTATCCAAGTGAAGATGTTATTAGATTCCGACCAGCAACTCTCTTTAGAGTTAAAATTTCTGAATTCTGGCAAATTCTTGTGATAGTCACATTGATCTATGCCAAATGAGATGCTCTAGAGAGATTATTTCTCTGGGATGATATGTACAACATTGCTAGTAATTATAGATGTCTATGGCTTGTAGGAGAGGATCTCAATGTAATTTTAAATGAGCAAGAAAAAATAGGAGGTCTTCCTGTTCATCCTCCTAAATATAAGGATTTTGCATGGTGTCTTCACTCTTGTGAATTATTGGAGATCAATTTCAAGGGTATCCCATTACTTGGTGGAATGGTAGAGCAGATGATTAGTGTATTTTTAAAAGGTTTGATATGATGGTGTGTAATCAGGAATTCCAAGATTGTTTTGGGACTTCAGAGGTTGAACATCTGTCTAGGACTAGTTCAGATCATGCTCCACTTCTTTTATCTTGTGGGGTTCATGTTCCTATAGGGGATAGACCATTTAAGTTTCTTAAATTCTGGATAGAAAGAGAAAAAATCATGGATATGGTTAGAAACAACTGGGTGGCTAGTGCAAATATTGATTTCCTTAGTCAACTCAAGCAGAAGATGCAGATAAGTGAAATTGCTCTATCTAGATAGAGTTGATATTATTTTGGTGTTATTTTCAAGCAGTTGGTAATTTTGGAGGAGGTGGTTAGAATTAAGGAAGAATTGTTTGAAGAATTCCCTATAGGCACTAATAGAGCAGTTTTACAAAAGGCACAAGCAAAATGAAGCAATACATGCATTATGAGAAAGAATATTAGAGACAAAAAGCAGGTGTTGACTGGATTACTAATGGTGATAAAAATATTAGATTCTTTTATAATTTGGTAAATGGGAGAAGAAAAAAATTGTCCATCAATAGAATACAGAAAAATGATGAAGAATAGGTTGAGGGTGATGTTTCAGTAGCTGATTAAGTAATTGCATTCTTCTAGAAATAATTTACTAGTCGTAGGAATGTTTCTAACATGTATATATTGGAATTTCTACCTGATTTTATTACTGAAGAAGATAATAGTGGCCTGGTTGTTTGTCCTACTATAGAGGAATTGAAAAAAAATGGCTTTTGAATTAAATAGAGATAGTGCTTACGGCCCAGATGGATTTACAGGACACTTTATTTTTTGAAGTGTTGGGATATTTTGGATATTGATGTTTATGGAGTGGTGAAGGCTTTCTTTTCAGGCCATACACTTCCTAAATCCACCAGTCATACTAATTTGGTCTTATTGTCTAAGAAAGAGAGAGTTAACTCTTTCACAAACATGAAACCTATTAGTTTGAGTAACTTCCTAAATAAGGTGATTTCTAGAATTATTCATGATAGATTGGAGGTATCCCTTCCAGTATTTATATCTCAAAGCCAATCTGGTTTTGTAAAAGAAAGGAGCATTACTGAAATGTGTTATTAGCACAAGAGATAATTACTGATATTAGAAAGAGAGGCAAACCTGCCAATGCAGTCATTAAGCTTGATATGAGCAAAGCTTAT
The DNA here is from genome assembly GCA_031232105.1 of Capsicum rhomboideum. Taxonomy (NCBI): domain Eukaryota; kingdom Viridiplantae; phylum Streptophyta; class Magnoliopsida; order Solanales; family Solanaceae; genus Capsicum; species Capsicum rhomboideum. The sequence goes on along the minus strand of CP124719.1, from coordinate 27,203,936 downwards.
GATAGAGTATCTTGGCATTTCCTAATTAAAGTCGTTCAGAAATTGGGATTTAACAATTGCTTTGTGAATATGATTTGGAGGTTAATATCCAACAATCGGTATTTAGTGCTGATAAATGAAAAAGCTATCGAATTTTTTCATTCTATCGGAGGACTAAAATAAGGGGACCCATATCTCCTGTCTTGTTCATTATTACTACAGAGGTATTAGCTAGATCCCTGAATACTTTATTTCTGAAAGATGATTTTAAAGGGTATGAGATGTCTAAATGGAGTTCTGATCTGAATCACTTAGTCTATGCTGCTGATACTATCATATTTTCTTCTGCTGGTTTGAAGTCTTTGCAAATGATCATGACTACTTTAGGGGGACTATGAATGACAATCTGGTCAATAAGTCAACAAAGAAAAAAAGATTTTTCTATGTATATCATAAGACTGCTAGACTAATCATTCAGCAGGTTGAAGAGTTCACTAGATTTTACTAAGAAAATTTTCTATTCACTTATCTGGGGTGTCTTATTAGTTATGAAGGGAAGAGGAATTTCATTTCTCAAAACTTATTAAGAAGGTGAGAAACAAACTACAAGCCTAAAAAGGAAGAATTTTATCTTTTGGTGTTGTTCTTATTAATAATGTTCTGCAAAGCATTCCAATTTACTTGTTATATGTTATTTCTCCTTCTAAATGTGTTATTCACGAAGTTCACAAGTTGTTTGATAGATTTTTTTTGGAGTAACAATAAAGGGGAAAGGCACAAACATTGGGTCTCATGGACTAATATGTGTTTTCCTAAGAAAGAATGTGGACTTAGTTTCAGATCACTGTTTGACGTGTACAAAGCTTTATTTGCAAAGCTGTGGTAGACTTTCAGAACTAAGAAATCCATGTGGACCAACATTACGTGGAATAAATACTGCAAGAGGTTGAGACCTCAAGTAGTAGAATGGAAGAGAGGTTCACAATTATAGAAATACATGCTTGAGGCTAGATACAATTTTGATCAGATGATATGGTGGGAGATTAAGTATAGGCATTGAAGTGTTTGGTATGATAACTGGGCTAAAATGAGTGCTTTGCATTATGTCCTTACTCCTTCTAGTAATTGGGATTTATCTATAAAAGACGTTAGTGAGCTCATGGAGGATGGTAATTGGAAGAATGATAAGTAAGCAACTATTTCCTCAACAGGTCATTGAACAGATACACAGTGACTTGTTTTGTTTGGAGGTTACTGAAGAATGAAACAAACAATGGTGGATACTTTCAAATTCAAGAAAATTCACAGTTGTCACTAAAGTGGTGCTTTCAAAAAACCTTGAAATTGATTACTACAAATGTAACACAGATGAGGCTTCAAAAGGCAATTGAGGACCTAGTTACAAGTGTTTTTGTGTGAGAGATACAGATGGAAATTTTATCTATGTAGAAGTTGTTGGGCTGCCTGATGGGACTAACTTAGTAGCTAAAGCTAAAGCTTTAATTGCTGGTTTGGAATTCTACATTAATGAGCATTACACACCTATAGTGATAGAGATAGATTCATTGATATTGAAAAAGGTTTTTGATGGTATATGGGAGGTCCCTTGGAAGATAAGCTTGGAAGTGAAGAGATTTAAGTTGCTAAAAGACAATGCTACAATATTAGTGGAGCATGTCTATAGAGAAAGAAATTAGCTTGTGAATATTTTTGCTAACCTAGGTGTACATTTTATAGGTTCTCTAAGATTTTACAATATTATCAATATTATAAAATGCAAATTTGAAACCCTAGCCCCCGCCACTGCCACCGATAACCTAAAACTGACAACCTTGACCAGCCTTATCACCACCACTATGACCGGATTGGCCACTGACCAACCTCATGGGTCAATCAGCAATTGTTAATCACCTCAGTAAATAATTTTCCAGAATTGTACCATCCAAACTCTAATAAGAAATCAAAACCCCCATCCGAGCCTACTGAACTGCCTAGCGTTGAATTGAATAACAGTGTTTTACTTGTCGAACCTAATGATTTACCTAGCGGATAGATAAATAACATGGAGAAAAGCAATAAGAAATTAAAGTTTGTAGATCTTATGAAGCCTAATAATGGCTCTATACAATAGAAGAAATCCTGCGAGGAGTCCATAATGATCAAGCCGGTGGAATATAACAATGGAGTACCACGAGTGATATGGACTGAAGAAGAAGTTCAAAAGATGAATGTGTTAGAGGAATTACAATTAGCAGTAATTGGAAAATTTTCCTATGGTTGGCCCAACTTAGAGGATCTGAGGGTGGAAATACCTAAACAATGTAAAGTGAAAGGAGATTGTAGAATAGGTCTTGTGAGGAATAGGCATATTTTGATGCGATTTAATCTTATGGAAGATTTTGTTAATATGTTGTCCAAAAATTTTTACTACATCACGGCGAATAATGGTGTGGCATATCAAATAAGACCACTTATTTATGATGCCAAATTCAAACCGGATATAGAAACTACTCAGGCTATGGCATAGATTTCATTCCCAGACTTATTGCCTACTTTTTTTTTATGAAATAATCATTGTTCTCATTGGCTGCTGCAGTTGGAAAGCCAATTCACTTGGACATGGCCACTATCACTAAGACTCACCCTAGTTGTATGAGAGTTAAAGTTCAGGTTGATTTTGCTGCTAAATTACCACAGTGCGTGGAGATATAGGTGGTTAACAATAAAACCAAAGAAACTAGGGTGCAGGCTATAAAGATTCAATATAACATGCTACCTAAGTATTGTCACACATGCAAGCTTTCAAGGACATGAGGAGAATGAATGTAGAAGTTTGCATCTAAAACTAAGAACATAGAAGATGGAAGACACACAAAAAGGGGAAGGTGACAACATACAGGTACAAAATAATACACATGTGCAAAGGAGATATATTAATAGAAAAGTGGTGTATAAAAAATGGAACCCAACAAAGAGAATGTTCAAGATGGAGAAGGGAGTGTTGACTGCAGCTACAGATTCTGTCATGACCCAAAATCCCATTCAGGTCGGAATGGCACCCGAAGCCGATATGGCCCTAGAGAACCAATCTCTGCCCATGAACCTTCGTATGCATATCTTCGTATGAATCTTATTATGCCTCATGCAATTATGCGGAAAACATGAACATGGAAACATATACTATATATATTTAGGAAGCTTGGCCGTTGGGGCCATTAAGTCAAACGGACAGTCGTCTTTTACATATTCGTCTCTTACATCCATATACCCACATGTGTCTACAAAAGCCTCTAACAGATGCACCAACAAAACCAACTTAAAGTCGGGACAAGTCCCCACTTTATACTACATTTACAACATCAAAACAAGTATACAACTATGACCTAGAAAGCTCTGAACCAAGTGGAGCTCACCAAAACTCTGCAAATGATCCACAGTCTACTGAGGAGGTCTACTAATGCCTGCACCTGCAACATATAAGGTAAGTCCCCCGAGGGGGTCAGTACGAAGAATGTACTAAGTATGTAAGGCTCATAAGAAATAGCATCATACATGGGAATGTCAATAGAATAAAATATGAGAGAATAGGCAATGTGGATAAACCATCATTTTATATAATACCTTTTATAATTACTCTCCTTCAAGGGAAATTACCTTCACTTAAGAGACTTGCCTCCAATAGATTCTTCTATATGCAAGAGGTTCTTTCTTGCTTCTATGTTCATTACCACTATTATTCATCTACTTGGTTAGTAGGTTGTAAAAGAATAACATTCATCTACATACATCCACTCTAGGGATGGGGTAACAATATAACATACATCTACTCTAATGGTGGGTTAACATACATCCACTCTATTGGTGGGTCAACATACATCCACTCTCGTGGTGGGGCAACATACATCCACTCTCGTGGTGGGGCAAAATACATCCACTCCCGTGGTGGGGCAACATACATCCACTCTCGTGGTGGGGCAACATATATCCACTCCCGTGGTGGGGAAACATACATCCACTCTCATGGTGGGGTAACATACATCCACTCTCGTGGTGGGGCAACATACATCCACTCCCGTGGTGGGGCAACATACATCCACTCTCATGGTGGGGTAACATACATATACACATCTTTCTTCATATCTTATTTGGGAGAGATTGATTCATTCACTTATGAGAGATTGATACATTAAAGATCATGATAGTATATAATATCGGCCTCCACCTTTGGTGGGTTATAATAAATGACATAACATAATATTGGGAGTATTCCATATTGAACTTATACCCTCTAGAATGTGATCCATACTCAATGAAACATCTAGCGACCATGTGCATTACTTCTTTACAATCTTATACCCTTTACATAGTTATGAGAGTGACACATTAGAGATTATGACATTAAAGTACACACTTATATATACACATTTCACTTCACTCCTTCACCTCATGAGATTAACACCTTAACTTGTGAGGGATAGATATATTAACTCGTATATCACCTCTCTTATTACTTTTTTGAGATCTTATGAGATTTGTACTTTTTCTTGTGAAAGATTGGTACAAAGATAATCATCATACTATAGGACTTTGGAACATGACATGATTGGAAAAGCTATTCAAGAATAAATAAATCCTCTTACATCTTACTTTCTTTAGATAGTTCTTTTAGAAATTTTAACGTTACGACAACTTTCGAACTTCAGTCAATGAATAAGAGATAAGTGAATCATCATTCATCTAAGAACAGGACATATATGAATAAAAATATACGTCAACCTGAATTGATATACTGGAATTGAAACAAGTCCAATATCAATGTGAACAACATGTTGCAGAAGGATATGGAAAAAGGAACCTTACATACCTTGTATTCTCAATATGAATACACAATCTTAGACGTGCATACAATATTCCCGCTCCTTCCTTATGTTTCACTCTACAACACAAGTACATAACGGAACCAACATTAACCACCAATTACCTTACAATGGCATACAATAATAATAAGTCACATGTTTGGCTTTAACATGTCATTTCCCCCTTGACCATACCATTTATGAAATTATCGTGCCAACAATACCATCTTGAATTCATCATACCAATAATCCCACAATATTCCCACCATTGAACAATATCATAAACCACTAGCATGTCACACCAAACTCATACTTTCCACTCTTCATCACCACAACATCACAATTATTCCATTAATTCACTTCAATACACCTCACAACAACAAATCGGCCAAAATTCCATAATTTATACTTATAGAAAAATAACAAGTTTAGGACCATAATCACACCATACATGTTGATATTTCATCCATACCATGCACTTTCATCAAACCCACAAGTCATATTTCAAGTTACAATTCCATGGATAACACATCTTTTAGCAAAAGTACAAAGTGTCATATTCAACGCTTCCAAGCATAACCAACATGATTACATACTCTCCCATGCATATAATATATTAATCCATAAGAATAAATACTTACCAAGGTTTGGAATAGGATGATCTTGTCCAAAGAAAAGGGCTTAGGGTTCTTAGGGTTTGAAGTTGAGAGAAAAAGCTTTGGGAAATTTCTAGATTTGGCATGAGACTTTTGTGTGATAAAAATCTGATTTTTTGGACAACTTATATAGCCCCACAAGGAATACTTATCCACTTCTTGGCATTAAATGCTATGGTCTAGAAGGTCAATTGGAAGAATGGGTCATTTGACCCATTTGGGCCATGTATTTTATTCCATTTTTGGGCCTCAATTTAGGCCCAATAACACATTTCAACTTAGCCCACAAATTTTTCTGCATAACCCATCATATATATCATGTTTAATTAATTCTATAATGTCACGACAATATTCTCTTACGAGATTCTTATTCGTCATCTCAATCGCAAAAATAGAAATTCTAGTCGCCCATGACTTTATTGAACATTGTTGATAACTTGTGTTTCATGGTTTGATCATGTAGAAGTATGTAGGAGTATATTGAGGTATTTGAAGCTTTAACAATGCTCAAAGAACTCCAAAGAACCAAAAGAAATCATAGAAGAATCGACGTTGCATTGCGTTGCAAAACGGGCACGGAAGGGCACATTTTTTGTGCCTTGCGCCACTGCTGCAAAGCAAGGCAGTGGCGCAAGAAATGGCAGCCCTCTGAATCAGGTGGCTTGCGCCACACCCCCTGAAACAAGGAGTGGCGCAAGTTTCAACCCTTTGCTGAATTTTCGGATACTCTTTCTAACACTTGCATACCATCCAATACCCCATCAAAGCACTTCCAAATACTTACTTATTGCTCTCAATACTAAGTAAACATGACTCCAAGGTGTCAAATAGGGTCTAAAATGTACGGAGTATTACAGTTTTTAATCCCACAAATGTTCCACGAAGTCCCAAAACACCTCCTCCAAAAGTCTAATCAAATGTACGAGGCCAAATTTCAATTTTCTCATCACTAACATTACAAATTACTTGCTCATGGCATATCGACACCTAAGTAACCATTGTTCAACATCGTCAAGTAGGGTTGGGAAGGTACGGGGTGTTACAGATTCACAAGCCAACAAAGGAGTTAGCACTGCTAATCGTTTTGAGTTTAGTCCACCAAAATAATAGTAATCAGAAATAACAACAAAATGAGCATACTATTGATAATCTTGAGGAAAGGCAGAATTCAGCTAATAAAAATAATGGTCAAATGGGCAGTAATAACTCCACAACAAACAACAAAGATAAATTATCAGACACTGGACATGCCCACCATTTAATGCAGTAGATGTTCACAATAACAGGAATGAGATAAATGATAATGTAGCAGACACACATAATGACAAGGGAGAAACAAATGATGATGTAGTGGAAAAGAAACAAAGCAGCAACAACAACAACAAGGGTAAAGTCTTAAACAGTAACAAGAGTCATAAGGATGATATAGCAACTGAGTCAATCAGCTCACATGGAAACAAAAATGGAGAGCATAATGAGGATAAAAGTTTGGAGATGAGTATCACCTGCAATAATGAGAAAATCTCTATGGGGTCACTGGCAGCAGTCAATGGAGCTGAGATTACTGATGCAAATAATATTGAGGAACAATTAACAGATGCCACTTACCATGATCCTTTAAGTGTGAACACTACAATGGTTGAACTCGTTGATTCAATTGAAATATATTCACCTGCAATGAAGTAAAGATGTTATAATTGACATCATCTGTAGAGGTTCAAGATATTATTTCAATGCCACAACATATTCAAGAAAATAAGAAAGCTTCTTTTGTGAAGACATTGCATGATATTGTGTCTCATCAGTGTAAAGAGATAAAGGAGATGAAGCAGCAGACCAATAATACAGAGGGAAGCAGTGAAGATAAAGAAAAAATAGATAATCAACAGAATTTAAAATTAATTATGAGAGAGGCTGGTCTAACACCACAAACACAGTCAAAGCTGAAGAAGAATAAAGGCAAAATAGAAGCACAACTGCCCACAAGAGTTTTGCCAAAGAGAGGATTCAAGTCATCTGATAAATGAATATGAAAGCTTTATTCTAGAATATAAGGTCTGTAAGGACCAATCATGCTTTTCATAGAGTACAAATGTTGCATAAACACCACAAGTTTTGGTTCATTGCTTTAATGGAACCATTTCAAGAAGTTAGACATTTGCAAAGCAACAAGAGAAAACTGGGAATAGAGTATGCTAACAGTAACATAAATGGCAAGATATGGATATTTGTACAAGATAATATTCATGTTGATGTTTTACCAGATACAAAACAACATATCACTGTGCAGATGAAGTTTGTTGATACTGGTCAGTCCATAGTACTTACTGTTATATATGTAAAATGTGATGCTACTCAAAGCTTGGAGTTGTGGGGAGATATATATATTCTTTGAGACATAATATGAGGCTACCATGGTTAGTTGGTGGTGATTTCAATGTCATTATTGATGAACAAGGAGAAATTGATGGACTTTCAGTTTATCCACAAGAGTATGAAAATTTTACTTTCTGTATCAACTCTTGGGAGTTACTTGATAGAAATTTCAAAGGTAGTCCATTCACATGATGGAATGGAAGGGCAGATCCAGATTGTATTTTCTAGAGACTTGATAGATTATTAATCAATCAAGATTTCACTGACATGTTTGGCAACACTGCAACACTGAGTTGGAGTATTTGGCTAAGACTTGTTTAGATCATGCACCTCTTTTATTAGCTTGTGGAGGTCAGGAAGAGCAGGTTAGAAGGCCTTTTAGATTTGTAAAGTTTTGGGTTGATACAGATGGGTTTTAAGGAGATGGTTGAAAATGTTTGGCCTTCTGTTTCTAATGAGGATGTTTTCCTTAACTTAAAACTGAAATTGAAGATGACCAAAATTGCTCTATCTGCTTGGAGCAAAGAGAAGCTGGGAGATATTTTCCAACAACTAGCCATTAGGGAGGACATTGTCTGAATAAAGGAAAAATTATTTGAGGAATTTCCTATTGATGCAAATAGGGCAGTTCTAAAACAAGCACATGCTGAATTGATTCATTATCTGAAGATTGAGGAAGAGTACTGGAGACTAAAATCTAGTATTCAATGGTTTTTTGAAGGGGACAACAACACAAAGTTCTTTCATAGCTTGGTAAGGGGGAAAAGAAAGAGACTGGCTGTTCAAAGAAATAAAAAATGCAATGGAGAGTGGGCTGAAGGGGCAGAGCAGGTTGTTATAGAGGCAATAGGTTTTTTTCAAAATCAATTCACTTCCAGTAGAGATGAAGGAGAATGTTCTTTATTAGAATATATTCCTAATATAGTTACAGATGAGGAGAACAGTAGGCTGAATGCCCATTGTACTGAAGGTGAGGTGAAAAATATTAAGCTTGAACTCAATGGAGAAAGTGCTAGTGGGCTTGATGGATTCACTGCCAATTTTTTTCAAAGCTGTTAGGAAATTTTTGGGATAGATGTTTGTTCTATGGTGAATGCTTTCTTTGAAGGTCAAACACTTCCCAAATCAATTACCCACACAAACTTGGTCCTTCTCCCTAAGAAAGAGGTGGTGCAGTCTTTTTCAGATATGAGACCTATAAGTCTTAGTAATTTTTTAAACAAAGTGATTTCTAGAGTTTTACATGACAGACTGGAGGGGTTATTACCAAGACTTATTTCTCAAAATCAGTCTGGCTTTGTTAAAGGAGGGAATATATATATATATGAAAATGTGTTGTTGGCCCAGGAAATCATCACAAATATCATAATGAGGGGCAATCCAGCTAATGTTTTCATCAAGCTTGATATGGCTAAGGCATATGACAGGGTTGAGTGGAGTTTCTTAATCAAAGTTTTGGAAAAAATTGGTTTTGATAGAAGGGTAGTTGATAAAATTTTGAGGCTAATTGCTAATAACTGGTATTCTTCACTAATTAATGGACAAGCTCATGGGTTTTTTCATTCCACTAGAGGAGTTAAACAGGGTGACACTCTTTCTCCTACCCTATTTATTCTTGCTGCTGAGGTATTTTCTAAATCCCCAAATGAATTATTTAAAAACAAGGAGTTTAAAGGATTTGGTATGCCTAAATGGAGTGAGCAGATTAATCACCTGGCATATGCAGATGATACCATAATATTTACTTCTGCGGATAAGAAGAGTCTACAACTGATTATGCAAACTCTTAAAGATTATGAAGTACAGTCAGGACAAAAGATTAACAAGGAAAAGAGTTTCTTTTATGTGTATACTAAGATTGTTGGAGCCATTGTGCAAGAGATAAAAGACATTTCTGGTTTCACAAAAGGTAAATTTTCTTTCACTTATCTAGGATGCCCAATTGGGCATGCTAGAAAAAGGAAAAACCATTTTTTAGAGTTGATAAAGAAAGTTCAAAATAAGTTGCAGGCATGGAAAGGGAAACTTCTTTCATTTGGAGGAAAGCATGCTCTTATGAAAAGTGTATTGCAGAGTATTCCTATTTACTTACTCTCTGTCATATGCCCACCAAAATGTGTCATTCATGATCTACACAGAATATTTGCTAGATTTTTATGGAATTTCAAAGAAGTTGGCAGAAACAGACTGGAAAGATATGTGTTGTCCTAAGGAGGAGGGTGGTTTGGGATATAGATCTCTATTTGATGTTTCCAAGGCTCTTTTTGCTAAACTGTGGTGGATTTTCAGAACTAAAAAGTCCATGTGGACTAACTTTATGTGGAATAAATACTGTAAAAACCAAAGACCTCAGGTGTTGGAATGGAGAGAAGGCTCTCAGACTTGGAAGTTTATGTTAGAAGCATGAGATAACATTGATCAAGAAATCTAGTGGGAGCCTAGATATGGGCATTCTAGCATTTGATATGACAACTGGACCAAATTAGGTGCACTTTATTTTTTACTACCTATATCTCATAATTTCAAGTTTGAGGTGGATGAGATACAACAGTTGAGACAAGGAGGAAAATAGAATGAGAATCTTTTATCACAGTTATTTCCTAAGGAGATATGTCTGTATATTCTTAATGAGATTAATATGGTTGATGATTCAGATGAATGGGATTATGCTTGGTGGATGAAGAATAACACTAGCAAATTTACTGTGGGCAGTTCTTGGGAAATGATCAGGCAAAAGGGTGAAAAGGAGGAATATAGAAGAATTTGGATTAAAGGTGTTCTTTTTAAAACCAACTTTTTCTTCTAGAGACTGTGCAAAAAGAGGCTGCCTATAAGTGAAGTTACTAGGAGAATGGGTAATAATGAGGAAGTGATTTATTGCTGCTGTGATGAGGTTGTTCCAGAAACATGGGAACACTTATTCCTCAAATGTCCCAAGACTGCTAAGTTGTGGCAGACTTTTGCTGGGATTGCAGGGGTAAGTGGTCTTTTTCTACAATTAAAGTTTTCCATTTACAGGTGGTGGAATGCTGATTGTTCAATAAAGTTAAAGCCACTATACCAAGCCATGCAATTATTTATAATTTGGAAAATCTAGAAAGCTAGGAATATCAGTGTTCATGGAGGGAAGCAATCATACTGGAGAATGGAAGTAGAGGTGAATAATAATATTGCTATGTTTTCTAAATTGAAGTACCCTTGGTTATTGTATATTTCATCTACTTGGCCTCTTATACTTCAATTTTTTGAACAATATGGTCCTAGAATAGAATATAAGATAGTGAGGTGTATGATGCCGGAAGTTGGAGTCTACCAGTGTAACACTGATGGTTCTACAAAAAAACTACAGGGGAGAGTTCATGTTCTTACTGCATTAGAGATTGGGAAGGCAATTTTATTTTTGCATAATCAAGAAGGCTTGAGGATGGTCCTTGTATTATAGCTGAAGCCACAACTCTGAGGCTAGGGCTGGAGTTTTGTTTAAATAATCAAAAGGTACCTTTGGTGTTAGAGACTGATTCACTTATAATGAAGAAGGTATTGGATGGTATTTGGGTGGTTCCGTTGTGTCTATCTATGGAAATCAAGAAGATTAAAACACTAATGGACAAAGAAGTGGTGAAGGTGGAACACACATTTAGAGAAGGCAACTTCCTTTCCGATTTTTTCACTAACCACATTTTCTCTTTTGCAGGTACTCAAAAATTAACATATACAACATGTCAGGAATTACCAAGGGAAGCTAAATCTATTTTAGAGTTGGACAAAGCACAAGTGCCCAATATCATAATCATGAAATACCAAAATAATGAGTTCAACATTACAACAGGGTCATAAAATAGAGAAACAATGGTGGTACACAACACAGGCAGTTCATCAAAGCAAAAATGGTGAAATTCACAAAAAGATTATTGGATAGTCGACATACCTTGTTCTTGGATCTTTACATAGTGGTATCAGCCTTGGCTCAATCTGCAAAGGATTTAGGGATATGGCTAGTTGACTACTAGTATTTCAGTTGAATTTATGCCATTGAGTACGGCCTCCAACAAGAAATTGAAAAGTCGATACAAGATCAAAAGGATGGATTTATGCAATATTTAGTATAATATAAGCACAGGGGAGATAAAATAGCTATTTATCTCTACACATACCAGATCTGCGGTTGGTGAGAAGAAGAAGTCTTCGGTGGTTTTGGATTGACTTGGCATTTGTGAGAACTTTGGATGTCTACTAAGCAATCTTCCCAAGCTCACTAAGATAAGATCTGGTTAAATAATGAGGAGTGAATAGTTGAAGTTATCTCCCATTGTTTTCGGCTTCTTCAAGTGATGATCAATCTCTCGATGGAGCTGATGGTGGAGAAAATGAAGAAGCCTTTCCTTTCCTTTTTCATTTTCTAGAATTTTCTTTTTCGTAGGTTGTTTTTGTTTTCATTTTGATTTTTTAAGATTTTTTTTCCTATTTGGTTGGACCTGATATGGTGGGTTCCACTTGTTGGGCCTTGCCACTTATGTACATATTTCTTTTTCTTTTGTAATAAATGGGCCACTGGCCTGATCTTTATTTTAATGCAAATTCCAAATCTTTGGATGCAGAAGTATCAAAACAGAATGTATGGATATAGAAACACAAGCAGGCAAGTAATTAATAAAAAAGTGTCATCAGCAATGGTAATTGCAGAATTAATAAATACAACAACAACCACTAATCAAGCAGATTACAAGATCGGGCTCCCAGTGTAAGACTATGGCTAATTGCAAGATCTAAGAGTGCCGATGTAGGAATTACCAGCTAGGAATTGACGATACTTCTCTGGAAAATGATGAGGTAGCTATAGTTCTTCTCCAAACAGTGGTATTAGCTTCATCTTGAGGCTCAGTCTGTTGGAAAGGAACAATAGGTATCGAATCTAATTTCAAATAAATCTCAAGATCTAGTGTGATATCGCAATCATTGTTAACTTTTAAAAGCAAATATGACTTAAAATCTAACAAAGAGCTAAAGAAATCTTCCTTGGTATTGATTTCATGGCACTTGTGAGACTTGTAAGTGCCTTGAGTGAAATTACTCCAAGTTCTTTGAGTTGTTTTCTATGTCAAATTATGTGGCTAAGGGCACTACTGTTCTTGCGTTTCTTCTACATCTTGGCGTCAAGAAGTTGGCTCATCCATCATCCTCGATTATCCTCCAATATGGCAATGCTCCGATGGCGTTTCCTAATTCCTAATCGAGTCACTTTCCCTTTTGTTGTTGAATGTTCTAGATTTTTCCATTTTTGGTGTTTTTCTTCTTCTTCTTTTTTCATTTGGGTTGTTCGGCCTTAGTTGTTTGGTTTTATCAGGCACTTTTGGCCTAGTAGACTTTTTGTCTGACTTGGTTTTATTTATTATATGGTGGCCTTTCCACCCTTTTAACTAAAAAAAAAAATCAACTACAGTAAAACCTCTCTAAATTAATATTGTCGGGATCAGGAAATATTATTATTTTGTAGAGATATTATTTAATCGATAAATTAAAATTTATTAATTTAAAGAGTGTTTTCGAGATTCAATGAAGGTTAATTTTGATTACATCAAAATCATTGTATCTTACAAATTTATGTATCATATTTATTGAATTAATGTAAAAAAATAAATTCATTATACATAAAGTACATTATATCGACACTGCAAAATTCGTTTGGGGGATGAAGCCTCAAGGAATTTAAATGAACCCACTTGTGAAAACGACATTTATGAACTGATGTCGTGATTAATAATCTTAGTTATCGCAATAAAATGGATGTCAATAGCTTGTTGGATTACTCGGGTGAAAACGATACATGTTGAGAGGTCCAGAGCTTAAAAGAAATTGTGGATACCATTGGAGAAAATAATGTTGATGATGAAGTTGAAGACCATACAATACCTTTGAAACCATTTACGTGTAAGGAAACACTTATCGCGGCAAGAACTCTTCACAATTTTTTGGTGCAGTTCGAGAAAACAACGCTAAAACTTTTGGATGTAGTAAGAGAAGTTAGAGATGAGCTTCAACTAGATTTAAATTTTAACAAAAAACAAACAATACTATAATCATATTTCACTAAATTGTCTTAGATATTTTTGTAATTTTAAAGAATTATTATTTTATAATATTAATGGGACCATATATTTATATAGGGGCCTTTCAAAAATATATTATCTTATTATCTTATCGAAATTGATAATTTTTTCCACTAGTCCAAGTCGGGACCAGAGAAAAATATTATCTTAGAGAGTTTATTAATTTGCCAAGTATTAACTTAGAGAGGTTTTACTGTAATGTACAAATGCTTTAATTACTCGGGGACCGCAAGGACCTAATTTTAGCACAGCCAGCAGCCGTAAAATATAATGCATATTATGGATGCAATGTAGTATATAATTGGGTGATTGGCACTTTGTTCCTATTCTTTTTGTGGTGGTCTTTAATTTTTATCTCTCAAGTCAAATATGTAATATTTTTGTTGTAATATGTTTATATTTTCTCATCATAGTATCTCATAAGCTATGTCTAGTTCCTTTAAAGAACTCATGCCTCGTTATGTATAAGTTCGATTTCGAAAGGCAAAAATAAAAGATTTGTTGGAAAAATAGTACATTATTGATAATGGACAGGAATTATAAAAAGTAATAGAGTAGTCATAAACACTGTGTCGTGGCAAGCCACTGCTTGGAAGTAATTTCGGCCCGACTCCGATGCAAATTCTTCTAGCCGGTCGCTCCCCAAGGTTCCATAGCCACTTCCAAATACGTGCACTCGTGGTTGGAAGTTTGGAGGTTGCTCAAATCAATTGCCCAAAAGTTCACAAAGAATAGGAAGCCACTATTGAGGCAGAGAATTGATGAAGAAGAGAGTATTTTGTTTTCTATGTTTTCTGCCTATTTAGTTCTCAAAATGATGCTCCTTAAATAGGTATATCATTTACGTTTCATCCATCAAAAGAGTGAAAGAAGACAAACAGAGTTAATGCACGTAATGTAACATTACTCTTGAATTAATGACAAAGTCATAAAGGCAAGTAACTTTCAAGACTTCTAAATATCTTTTCTTTCACAAAGTTACATTTATCAAAAACTGTCATTTGAATGAATATGTAACATTTATGAAGTGGTAACTCTCCAATTCTACAAACTCTTATGACTTACGGATATTTACACAGATTTATTATGAAGAGTCACAAGATGTTTTAATTCTTTGCATTAATTAAGAAGGAACAATCTTTCAATCCCCCACTACTGCAAAGATAAAGAATGGAACAATTTCTGGGCAAATCAAGAGATTTAGATCTGATAGGGGCGGTGAATATAGTACTAAAATTCTAGAAGATTTTTGTGAGAAAAATGGTATTATCCATGAGTTTAGTGCTCCCTATACTCCCCAACAAAATGGTGTAGCCGAACGAAAGAATAGAACCCTTAAGGAAATGATGAATTTCATGCTTTTAAGTTCGGGTCTACCTGACAATATGTGGGGGAAAGTTGTCTTGTCTGCATGCTATATACTTAATAAATTACCTCATAAGAAGTTGGACAAGACCTCATATGAGTTGTGGAAAGGGTTTGCCCCTAACTTGAAATTTTTGAAAGTGTGGGGGTGTTTGGCTAAGGTTGGTCTACCTGATTTTAAACGGGTAAATGTAGGCTCTAAGACTTTTGACACTGTCTTTATTGGTTATGCTCAAAATAATGTTGCTTATAAATTATGTCATTAAATGATCATTTCTATTTGTGAATCTAGAGATGCAGAATTTTTTGAGTATGTTTTTCCTTTGAAAATTAATGTGCCTAGTGATATGCAAAATAATGCTTCTACATCTTTGTCTGTTAACTCTCATGTTGCGCCTTCTTCTGATGTTATTTCTAACAAGAATGAAAATGAACTTAAAAGGAGTAAAAGATGTAGAACTGAGACAAGTTTTAGTCCTGATTTTATCACCACCTTCTTGACTGAGAATTTTGACATTAATGCTTTAAATGATGAATTAGTGTCTATCTACTTAATAGATGAGGACCCTAAGACTTATCATGAAGCACTAAGATCAATAGATGTAATATTTTGGAAAGAGGCCATTAAAAGTGAACTAGACTCTATAGTCTCTAATCACACTTGGGACTTGTATGATTTGCCTAAAGGTTGTAAACTCATAAGTAGCAAGTGGATATTTAAAAAGAAATTGAGGCCTGATGATACAATTGATAAATATAAAGCTAGACTTGTAATTAGGGGTTTTAACCAAAAGAAAGGTGTTGATTATTTTGATACTTATTCTCCTGTGACTAAAATAACGACCATTAGGACTCTTATTGCTCTAGCCTCTATTCACAATTTAGTGGTACACCAAATGGATGTCAAAACAGCATTTTTAAATGGTGATTTAGAGGAAGAGATCTATATGACTCAACCTGAGGGTTTTGTGATCCCAGGACAAAAATATAAAGTATGTAAATTAAGGAAGTCCTTATATGGATTAAAGCAGGCACCTAAGTAGTGGTGTGAGAAATTTAATTTCACATTAATAGATAATGGCTTTGTTGTTAATTCATCTGATACCCGTGTTTATTCTAAAATGATAGGATCAGATTATGTGATTATATGTTTATATGTGGATGACATGTTAATCTTTGATCCTAATGTGAATGTTGTAAATGAGACTAAGAATTTTTTGTCTTCTAAATTTGAAATGAAAGACCTTGGAGAAGTTGATGTGATTTTAGGGATCAAAATCAAAAGAACTGTTAATGGTTTCTCTTTGTGTCAGTCTCATTATATTGAAAAGATATTGAAAAGGTTTGATTGTTTTGATGTAGTTTCAGTGAGAACTCCTTATGATCCTAGCATACACTTGAAAAAGAATAAAGATTCTAGTGTTTCTCAAACTGAATATGCTAAAATAATTGGGAGTGTAATGTTTCTCATGAACTATACTCGGCCTGATATAGCTTATGCAGTTAGCAGATTGAGTAGATATACTCATAATCCCAGTGGTGAACATTGGAATGCTCTTCATCGTTTGTTAAGGTATCTGAGAGGTGCTATTTCGCGAAAGTCTTCAAAACAGACTTGTATAGCACGTTCTACTATGGAATCTGAATTCATTGCTCTCGAGTTGGCAGGGCAAGAAGCTGAGTGGCTGAGAAACCTTTTGGCAGATGTGTCGTTATGGGGAAGAAAAGCTTCACCAGTCTCTTTATATTGTGACTTACAAGCGGCAATTGGATTGCTAAAAATAGTGTGTACAATGGAAAAAAGAGACATATTCGCATCAGACATGGTGCAGTTAAATAATTGTTAAAACATGGTGTTATATCCTTGGAATATGTAAGGTCCGAAAGAAATTTGGCGAATCCTATGACCAAGAGTTTGATAAGGAAAATGGTCCTTGAATCGTCGAGGGGGATGTGGCTAAAGCCCATGGATTGAGGTAATATGGTGGATACCCATTTGTGGTCAAACGAAGCCATATAGGCCTTCAATAAACACTACTTATCCTATCCCTATGGCATGAGGTAGTGTATTATAAGGTTGAGCTTATTTTGCTCTTAATGATCCATAGCCCTAAGGTGGTCTATGAGATAGACTTGATGGATCACCTACGTGAGTGTAAAGGTTGGTCACCTTTTATGAAAGACTTGGGTCGTCTTTCTAGAGCACTCATGAGACCCAAGGTTTGTGTGCATGACCATAAAAGCACTTTGTAGTATCGCGGAGGTTGCTTAAAATCAAAGATACAGTATGAGTTGTGGGGATCTCAACTTATGTCTATCTAGTTCAAGAGTACTTGACTTTTTGGATATTTGTTGTTGCATCATATCACTACGTGTCAATTCAAATCGAAAGATATTGACACTTAAGTACAAGTTCCTTCCTTTTGTCCAAAAATTGTTCCATTCTTTATCTTTGCATTAGTGGGGGATTGAAGGATTATTCCTTCAAGATCAACCTTTTTGAAGGATAAAAAAATTAAAAACCAACCTATTTAAAGGACAAAAATGTGTAAAAATCCCAATTAATTCTGCTTCCAAAATAAGTTGAACCAATAATTAAGAGGATGATTTTTGGAAAGTCAAATATTTATTCTTGGCTATTTATTAACATGTCGCAAAAATATTGGTTCTTCGTTTGACAAAACATCATGTTACGTGAAAATCCATCAAATAGTTGAATAGCGTTCTCATTTTACGTACATTCAATTTTAGTTTGGCACCAATTGTTAATGTTGGTCCCTATCCTGTATGAGGGAGAAATTAAAAATATTGACTTATCTTCTAACTTTGATCATTGATTTATGGAATTAATATCAGTGGTGCCGTCCATATTTTATTTCGTAACCAATTATTACGTACTTAAACATCAAAACTCGGATATAATAAGGCGCTTATCTTGAAGTTTTAAATTTGGTTAACAGATGTTTACTTTTTTATTAATACTAGTATACGTACTCGTGCGATGCGCAATCATCATAATTTAAAATTGAATCATTAAAGTCTTATGCATAAGGTAAAGACAGAAAGTTATACAAAAAAATTGTGATTTATATTAAAAAAAAAATATGCTTCATACAAATAAAATTATTTTTTGAGTACAGATTTATATATCTTATTATTTTTTATTCACAAGCCTTTCTTTATGTTTTATATACAATCATCTTTTGTCTTATCAATCATGTATATATATATAATTATTTCTTGTAAACTATCAAATAAAAAAGTAAAAAATATAAATTAAATGTCGCCTCATTTCCTTTTTATCATCTTCCATTTGAAATTGAAGACCAATATTATTATTTTTATCAATGTCCTTGCGTCTTTTCTTCATTTTTTTAAAACTGAATATAAAAAATAATGCATTTATCAAGTTTAACAAACTAAAATTTTGTGATAAAATCGCATTCCTTTTCTGCAAGTAAAAATATGGGTAATATGTTTATAAATATGACTTGATTATGTATATAAGTTTTTAGTAATTGAAAAATAAAAATTAAAAAACCAAATAGCTGTATTTTATCTCTATTGAAGCAAAGCTACTGACTTATCAATTTGTTTAGTTCACATGACTCCTTTGAATATATAATTTGAAATTTATCTAAAAATTAATTTTTAAGTAGATAAACATTACTTTTATTAAATACTATCAAACTTTGAATTTTAAAAAACTGTAATTAAAGTCACTATCAGATTTTTCTAAATCACTTTGTGTCAGCAGGGCCAACCTCTCTCTCCTTTTCGAAAGCTGGAACATCGTTTTCCATTTGACCTATCTTCAAATCATTTTTCTTCCTTTCTTAGTCTAATTCGAATATCAACCTTTAAAAAATTATAAAATTAAGAGAAGACATGTAAGTATGAAAAGTGGAAAAAATTACGATCATACTGGGAGTAAAACATGAATGTTTTTTTTAATTTTTTCTTTTATTTTGTTACTTATAACCAAAATTAATAGATACATTACTTAAATCTAATTTTAAATCTCTCGAAAGAAAGGCATAAACGATGTTTCTAACCTTTTTCAAACCAATTATTTATAAGGGATATTGTACAGTTCATACAATACAAATTCATTTCAAACTTATCAAATTATTTTTTCAAGAAAGAAAAATACTGCAGGAAATTAAAATCATTTTCGACAAATGACTTCATTCCTTATTTCAAACCTATGTTGTGAATACAATATTCAACTTTCTCATATGCTTCATCTTCTACTAAACTCTCATTTTGCATTTGTGATAACATTCCATCAAATTGTTTGATCTCGTACTTTGTTGAAATCTAATATTAAAAGAATAAAAAAATCACGAAGAGCAATCATATAGCATATCACTATGCATGACCAAATCAATAATCAAGAAACTACATATACATGTAGTAGATAATCCTGAAAATTAAAGCAATGAAAAGTAAAAGCAAGTAGGATGTTTGTAGAATTAATTGATGACTGAAAAGTAATGACTCTGAGTATTTATAACTCTCCTTTTACTTAATAGTTTGAACAAAACATAAATATACCATAATTATATATCATTATTGCTTTTACTTGATATCATAATTATCTTCATAATTTCTAAGCAAATCTTTCTTAACTATTCTTGAAATCTCTATTAAATTTATAATTTGATTATATTTAACTGATTATTAATCATCTTCACAATTATCGTACATAATTCTTGGACTCAAATATAGTAGCAATTATTCTTTTTCCTTAAAAATGACTGTTGTGAATATATTTAATTAAGATAAAGAAAATTAATAAGAGAAAAAGATAATAAAATTTCAAATAATTTCCTTTTCTGTGCCATTTCATCCTTTTTTATAACTTCCCGTAATTAACTTCTCCTTAAATCTCTCGTAATTAACTCACTCTCAAGGTAACGTTTATTATACCTAAAATCAAATTTTTGAAAGAATATATAGTTGTAGAAATTTATACTTCCTTTTTAATTATTACATATATATAATCCAAACTTACCATTTAAAAATCTTTTATTTGATTAGTTTTTTAAAAAATATTCATTTACCATATGTATATAGTTGGTAATCAATGACACGATTAGTTGTAAAATCAATACATTTCAATAATATTCAACTAATATTAATAGCTTTCAATCTATATATATAATAAGTAGAATAGTTAGCCTAAAATTAAGCCAAGTGGCATCTTGAGAACTAGCCACTTGACATTTTACAACAAAAACTATTTTGTTGATTATTTAATTATTTAATATTATTTAATAGATAATTGCGTTTGACTCCTATTGGATGAACACTATTATAATTGTTCAATTATTTCATATTAAGATTAGTATATAATTAAATACTTTTATTTCATATTTTGTTAAAATTATGATATTTTATTCTACCCAAAATCAATTAACATTGACTAACTTTCACATAATTAGTGGTGTGGGTATAATAAACATATTACTATGAGAATATAAATGATATATTAAAAGAAAATAAATATTTATGATTTTATTGCAATTGAGTAAATAAAAAATATATTACAAGAAAAATCAATTAAGAGAATAACCAAGTAATAACTAGTAACCAAGAAATTTATATAGAAAAGATTATAGTCATCCCAAAATAAAAAATATTGAAAATTTTATCCCCTCAAAATATGTAAATGATATAAATAATAATATTATATACAAAATATTTATGATTTCATCACAATTGAGTAAATTAAGAAAGAATTACAAGAAAAATTTATAAGTGAATAATTAATTAGTAATCTAGCAACTTACATGGAAAAATTTTAATTTGAATTTTTAAAACCAAAAAATTTAAACTTTAATTGCAATTAAGATTGACCTATTTTTGTAAAACAATAAATGAATAAATATAAGAAAATCCGTAATTAGGGAAACAATAATTGTTAACTTATTTGAGTTTTTACCAAAATCATAGAGATAATTAAATAATCAATCTATATCTATATATAAAATAAAGGAGAATAGTCTTGTATGAGGTTATGTCAAGTGGCATCTTAAGAACTAGCCTCTTACAACAAAATAAATTTTGTAGATTGTTAATTATTTAATATTTATTCCATACTTTATTATATATATATATATATATATATATATATATATATATATATAATAAAGGAGTATAGTCTAGCCTATAATTAAGCCAATTATTTCATAAGATTATTTTATATTTTATTGATATTTAATTATTTCATATTGTTGTAAAAAACAACTAAATCTGACTCCTATTGGATGAAAACTACAATATTTTATCCCCTAATTTCCCTAAATATATTTGTTTGAAATTTTGCCAAAAATTATGTGAAGATTAATTTTTTACTTTCACATAATTTGTATGTTTAAAATAAGTATTTACTATTAATATTATTGAAGGATGTTAGCAAAATGAAATTTAAGGAAAAGTTATGAAATAATAGGATGTCAATCAATGATACATAATTACATAAGATTTATTTTCGTGCAAACTATTAAGCAAAAAATGAATTCAAATTTTGAAAGTTCAAATAAATACGCACTTACCTATTTTAATAGGATATAATCTTGAATAGGATCCCACATTTAATGGGAGTAATTGTAGAACTTTAACAGATTTTATATTTTTTTAAAAAGCTTTAGTAATTAAAAAATATAATGCCACATAATTTCTTAAAATCAATTTATTTGACACATTTCAAAATTCTGTTTATCTATTTTTTATTTTTGTTCAAAATTTTACTTATCTCATTTTTATATATTTAAGTAGAAGCAACAATGGATTTAATATACAATCTCTAAGGATTTCCTCTCTCTCATGCCTATTTCAATAATTTATATGACCAAAAATAAGATTTAATGTCATATCAATAAATTAACAAAAGGTAGTAATAAAAGATTTATTTCAAATTTCAATCAAGCAACATTCATATGGAAATGTTAGATTTCGGAAAAGTAAATATTATAAATTTAACAATTTAAGTTAATTCACATTTTGAAGATAAATATTAATATGGAAAAGTTAATTCATAATTTAGGTTCCATGTTTATTAGATAGAAGTAAATAACTTATTACCAATAAGAGAATTATCAATTAGTAATCAAACAATATATATGGAAAAAAATAATCAAGAGTTATAAGAATCTTTTATAATTAAGTTATGACTATATTTAGAAAAATATTTAATTATACTACTGTCATATAAGGAATAAAATTATATGAAAAAAATTATGATTTTATTTAAATTAAATAAATCAAGGAAGCATGGCAAAGCTTATATATAAGGAGGATAAGAGGCTTGGTTGAGAGTAAAGAAAAATTATGCTTTCTAAACTATTTTGAGTTCTCTTTTGTTGAATTTTTTTTTGGTTATATTATATTGCCTATCATCAACATAATCATTAAATTTATTCATATTAATTGTCTTCTCTTCTTTGTTATTTTATCTCTATTAATAGATTGGCCATTAAAATTTCTTCTTTAGGTATCAAATTAGTGGACATGAGAAAGTTGAAATGAAATACAAGATTACGAGCAAAGGGAATTCATCAAAAATGCCAAGTGATAAAAATATTTGTAATGATATAGTCTTTTTTAGAAGCATACATAATTGCTACATCATTTCATGTAGATTAAATATTTTTCTTAAGTTATTGTATCTAGCTATTTCATTTATACTTTTCTTTAATACAGATCATAGCAAACCACTTAATCTTTTTTAAAGTATGCATAAAAACTCAATTAGATTATTTCATTTAAATTCCTTCAAGAAAATAAACATTAGTAGTTAGTTCCTTTAAGAACTCATATTTTTGTAGTAAAAAAAAATGAAGATAAAGAAAGAGAAAAGAAGACTTTCAAGATTGAGTCGTGAGGTATATTTTTACTTTATCTTGATGAAAATATTGTAATTTGGTATTGATTTGATTCAATTGTATATGAAATATTGATAGTTATACTATGTTGATATCTGCATTTTTAAAATTGTTTGTGAATTTGTAATGTAAGAAATTTCATCAATTGAATATAATACTAAGATTTAGGCATAATACATCTCAACATATACGTAGTTTTTTTCATTATCATACAAACTTTCTACAAGGGATAAAATATTCAAAATTTCATGGTTAAACTTTATTGTTATCATTATTATTGGTTTATTGATATTTACAATTAACGTTTTATTTATCTTTTGTTACATATGTAATTAACGAATTCGATGTTTTTATAGATATGATGTATATAATATGTCACAAATGCTAATGAATATTTGAGAAATGAACAAGTAAGATTGAAAATAGAAATATATAAAAGAGATTTACTAAATCATCAAGGTATATATATATTTAATCAGACTTGATTTAATTTATGTATTATTATTTTATTTTTATAACTAATATTATATTTATCTTTTGTCGCAGATTTAACCAAGGAATATGAAGTTTTTAGAGATATAATGTGTGTGTGTGTATATCTCCCAAACGCAAAATGAATATTTAAAAAAATGAACAATTAAGATGGAGAAATGAAACATATAACGATGTTTTACCAAATAATCCGCCCAATGAATGATTTATATATATATATATATATATATATATATATATAAGAGCTTTTATTTGGTATTATTCTATATCACGCGTTTGTTGCTTACAAAAAAATATTTTGTATTATATATTTTTTATTATTTATAACTAATATTACATTTATCTTTTGTCGAAGATTTAACTAAGGAATCTGAAATTTCTAGATATATGATGTATATAAATATCTCCCAAATGTGAAATGAATATTTAAAAAATGAATAATTAGGGCCGTTGGCGAAACAAAATACATACCGATGTTTTACCAAATCATCCGTCCAATGAATATAAAAGAATTTTTTTTTTATTGCTTTGATATTCTAACTTATATGGTATTAGTATTGTATGTATGTATTCTAATTTTATATACAAATATATAAACTAACATTTTAAAATTAAATTGTAGTCATTATTTTGAAAATAAGTAAACTAAATTAATAAATAAAAAGAAAAAAGAAAAGAAATTGGATACAATTGAAACATATTGAATTGATAGTGGTAAGAAAATATATTTTCTTAAAATTAATCAATGAAAAGATTTTTAAATAGTAAATTTGGATTATAAAAAAAAAAGAAGTTTATTTTGTTTGTATGTACATTTTATTTTCATATAATTAGATTTAAGTACTTCAAAAAAAATATAAGAATTAAGTAACAATGATTTTACCATAAATTAAAAAGATGGAAGTATGCATTGTGGTTAAGCTAAGTAATATCTTAAGAACTAGCCATTTAGTATTTTTTACATCAAATAATATTTTAAATTTAATCAAATAATATTTTCTCATATTTTGGCAAAACAGTAAGTTATTTGAATAAATTAGTAAATATAAGTAAATCTATAATTAGAAGAAAAAAACAATTGCTACCTTATTTGAGTCTTTACCGAAATTATAGAGGTAATTAGATATAATCAAACTATAAAATTAGGAGATATTTATGGGAAATAAATTATATAAATATGTAATGATATAAATCATAATAATTTTTATGATTTATTTCTTTAATACCAACCGCGCATGGCGCGGGTACTAATACTAGTTAGCATAAAAAACAGTACAACAAATTTATTCTTTTAACATAATTAAAATTTTCCAGAATATATAATTTTGGAATGACTCTTTGATCATAATAGTTTTTTCCATATAAGTTGCTTGATTATTAATTGATTATTCTCTTAATTGATTTTTTTGTAATATTTTCTTGATTTACTCAACTGTATTGAAATCATAAATATTTTTTATAAATATAATATAGTGTTTAAATTAATTGTGAACATATTTTGAGTGATGACATCTTTTTCATAATATTTTTAATTTTAGAATGACTCTTTGGTCATTATAATTTTTTTCATATAAGTTGCTTGCTTATTAATTGGTTATTCT
Organism: Capsicum rhomboideum; assembly: GCA_031232105.1. Taxonomy (NCBI): domain Eukaryota; kingdom Viridiplantae; phylum Streptophyta; class Magnoliopsida; order Solanales; family Solanaceae; genus Capsicum; species Capsicum rhomboideum. The sequence continues at coordinate 27,178,615 of CP124719.1, read as the reverse complement.
CTTAATTTATATTTCTTGATACTTATTTGATTTACTCAATTGTAATGAAATTATAATTTTTTTTGTATAATATTATTATTTAAATTAATTTTGTACATATTTTGAGTGATGACATCTTTTTCATAATATTTTTAATTTTAGAATGATTCTTTGGTCATAATAATTTTTTACATATAAGTTGCTTGATCATTAATTGGTGTTTTTTAATTAATTTTTTGATAATACTTTCCTGGTTTACTCAACTATAGTGAAATTATAAATGTTTTTTTTAAATAATATTTTTATTTATATTATTTAAATTAATTGCATACATATTTAAGGGAAGGCATCTTTTTCATAATATTGTTAATTTATAAATGACTCTTTGATTATGATAATCTTTTCTATATAAGTTGTTTGATTACTATTTACTAATTGATTATTCTCTTAATTGATTTTTCTTGTAATACTTCTTTGATTACTCAATTATAATGAAATCATAAATATTTATTTCTTATAGTATTATTAGTTATATTGTTTAAATTAATTGTTTACATATTTGAAGGGATGACATCATTTTCATAATGTTTTCATCCAATAGGGGTCAATCTTAATTGTTTTCATCCAATAGGAGTCAAACTTTGTTGTGTTTTACTACAATATGAAATAATTATGGAATAATTAAATAATCTACAAAATAATTTTTTATTGTAAAATGCCAAGTGACAAGTTCTCAATATGTCACTTGGCTTAATTATAGGCTAGACTTTTCTCCTTTAATATATATATATATATATATATATATATATATATATATATATATATATGTATATAGATAGATAGATAGATAGATAGATAGATAGATATGAAATAAATATGGAATAATATGAAATAATTAAATAATCTACAGAATAGTTTTTTGTTGCAAAATGCTAAGTGGCTAGTTCTCAAGATGTCACTTAACTTAATTATAGGCTAGACTATCCTCCTTTATTATATATATAAATATGAAATAATTATGAAATAATAGTTTTTTTGTTGCAAAATTCCAAGTGACTATTTCTCAAGATGTGACCTGGCTTAATTATAGCTAGACTATCCTCCTTTGTTATATATATAGATATGAAATAAATATGGAATAATATGAAATAATTAAATAATCTACAAAATAGTTTTTTGTTGCAAAATGCTAAGTGACTAGTTCTCAAGATGTCACTTGACTTAGTTATAGGCTAGACTATTCTCCTTTATTATGTATATAAATAAAAATTTCAAGAATATATAATTTTGGAATGACTCTTTGATTATAATAGGTTTTTCCATATAAGTTGCTTGATTATTAATTGATTATTCTCTTAATTGATTTTTTTTATAATACTTTCTTGTTTTACTCAACTATAGTGAAATCATAAATATTTATTATAGTGTTTAAATTAATTGTTAACATATTTTGAGTGATGACATTTTTTTTCATAATATTTTTAATTTTAGAATGACTCTTTGGTCATTATAATTTTTTTCATATATGTTGTTTGGGTACTAATTGGTTATTCTCTTAATTGATATTTCTTGATACTTTTTTAATTTACTGAATTGTAATGAAATCATAATTTTTTTTGTATAATATTATTATTTAAATTAATTATGTACATATTTTGAGTGATGGCATCTTTTTCATGATATTTTTAATTTTGGAATGATTATTTGGTCATAATAATTTTTTTCATATAAGTTGCTTGATTATTAATTGGTATTTTTAATTAATTTTTTGATAATACTTTCTTGGTTTACTCAATTATAGTGAAATCATAAATGTTTTTTTAAAAATAAAATTGTTATTTATATTATTTAAATTAATTGCATACATATTTTAAGGGAAGGCATCTTTTTCATAATATTATTAATTTAGAAATGACTCTTTGATTATGATAATCTTTTCTATATAAATTGTTTGATTACTATTTACTAATTGATTTTTCTTGTAATACTTCTTTTAATACTCAATTATAATGAAATTATAAATATTTATTTCGTATAGTATTATTAGTTATATTGTTTAAATTAATTGTTTACATATTTGAAAGGATGACATCATTTTCATAATGTTTTCATCTAATAGGGGTCAATCTTAATTGTTTTCATCCAATAGGAGTCAAACAGTAACTACCCATTTCGTCATAACTAAATTAACCATGATAAATTCATGAAAATTCTTAATTTTCATTCCTCAATATTAACTTGAGTCCAAAATAGCCATCATTTTGTTCATTGTGTCACCTCAAGCTTTTTGGTGAAGATTTTAGCCTTTCGATGTGTCTAGATAGACTCAAGCCCGATGAATTTAATTATTCATGAGTACTAATAGCAATCCTTTAATTTTGAAGTTCTTTAGATATGAATTACATTCGTACAATATCCCTAGCACAAAGTTAAGTTGAAAACATTTTTAACCGATAGAGTTAGGTTTCTACTAGGACCAACTTCAAACGACCATATCTCCTATAATATAAGGAGTTAGGGGGCTCAATACCCACCAAATTAAACATCTCTGAGTCTTCTTCCCAACGCAATAAACCGTTGGTCAATCCGAGTTTAGAGTAAAAAGTTATGATCGTTGTACCAGACACTGTCCGAGCTGAAACGGGAATTTCTCTGTAGCGAGTATTCTGGTGGTATTTAAATCAGTTTTAGCCGATTTTCAGGTCCAAAACCCCAAAACTTCATTCCCAACCCTAGAGAGATGATTTCTATGCTTTAGGGTGAAAGTCCTTCGTAGAGGTAAGTTTTTCCATCATCTTCTTCGTCTTTTAATCCTTTAACATCCTAGAATCATTAGAAAGACCTTCAATGGTGAAATTTTGGGTTAGAACCTTTAATGGTGGATTTTTGGGGGAAAATTTATGGGTTTTCTTAATATCACCTAGAACTAATTCTAGATTATAAATTAATGATTTCTAGCATGAACTTGGTAAACTAGATTATGTATTTTGTTGGTTGGAAATCTTGAATTCCATAAAGATGAGACCTTTAGAATAAAAATTCCATTAATGGAGATGGATTAAGCTTGAAAGAATTAGTTAATGGTTAATTTAACTTGGGAAATGATATAGACCTTGAATTAGGGTAGAATTAGTGGGTTTGAATTCCCAAAGATATTTATTTGAAGAGTAATTGATTAATTACTCTTATGATTGCTTGATTTTTAGATGATCATTCTGAAGCATGAAAAAAGGGAAGGAGCATCCTTGATATGGCTTGTTGCTTCAAAAAGCTTGGCGTCCAGGTAGGCTAGGTTAATGAGTAGAAGACTATTTTATTTCATATCTTTATAATTTAGAATTGATGGGAGAAAGCATGTCTAGGCCTGCAGATATGGAGTTAAGGTGGATAAAGACATAAGAACTTTACTTTAATCCCGAAAACCATGTTATTGATTGATTATGTGATATTTATTATATTATCTGTTATGTGCCCGAAAGGGGATTGTTGTGAATGAAGTATGTGGACATGATGTTTCTTAGTTGTTCTAGTGATGAACCTAATTGAGTTATAAAAGTAATAAGTTGCATATTGTGCCATGATAATAATGAGGCCTAAGGGATATATGAATTGAATCATTGTGAGCATTGTATTAAGCAGAGAGAGGTAGAGAATAATGATAGGCTTGAATATACTAGTTATGGGTGGTGGTGTTAGAGCCCAAGTTGTGGTATTTGAGGAGGTAGTGATAATTGAATAATCAATGAGTAATGATGGCTCCAATAGTGATTTGTATGCTTAAGTGTTGCATTGTGATTTATTTTATGACATTCTTGATTTGGTATTGATAAACATACTTTATCTATTGGATACTGATGTGCCATGGTTTTATGGCATTTTTGATGCTTAAAACAAGGAAAGTATGCAACAACTTGGGTATGTTTTGTGGATATGATGTGTTTTCTGTCCTATTTTACAGGGAAATAGGTTATGAAGGCAAAATGGAGATAAAGTGAAGAATATTGCACCAAAATGGAGTATCTGAAGATGAAAGAACCAGGTCTTGCACCAAAGGAGTGACCCACGGCAAGACCCACATCACGTGAGTCAACCTACGTAGCGTGAGTCTGTGTCATAGGTTGACTCCTCCAGATAAGTGGAAGAGTCTGATTTCCACGACATGACTCACGTGCCGTGAGTCCACCTACGTGGCATGACTGGGTGGTGTGAGTCAACTTCTGAAGATTTCTAATTGTGCCTGATTTCCACGGAGCTAACCTACGTGGCATGACTTGGTTCCACGACACCAAGTCATGATACCGTGGAAAATTGCTGACTCTGTTCTCCTGTTTTGTTTAGGATAGGATTCATCTTGTATCTATAAATACCCCTGTATTGTCCTATATTTAGGAATTAGTGAGTACATTATTTTGAGATAGTTTTTCATTATTTTGATATTATAAACACATTATTGGTTTTGTAATCTTGGGATATTGATTCTAGGGTTTTATTCATAATTGAGATTTCAAAGTTTCTTCATTATTGTGATTTTACAATTATGTCTTCATCTTCGAATTCTTATTGTGCTCTTGTGAACATGAGTAGCTAAACTCATTAACTAGGGTTGTGTGAACCATGAGGAATTAACGAAACGGGTTAAGTGCAAAGCAATTCTGAACCTGTGTGAATGCATGTATTGTTATTTCCTTCGTTGTGATTGCTCTTCTAACGGTTGCAAACATTAGAAACTCACCTGTATTCTAGACTTGCTCGAGAGAGAGGTAGAGATTGGGAAAAGAAAATACCAATAGAGATTTGAAGCTATCAACCTTCATCTAATAACTTGAGCCTTAGCGGGAATAGTTATCTGAGATCCTGGACAAGGGTTAGTAGTGCGACGCTCGGAGACCGAGAGGAGAAGAGTGAAATTCGTCTAACCAAGGTCGAGAGACATTTAGATGAACATATCTTGTTAGATTTTGCATGCAACACAACGGGACAATTTAGACAGTACCAATAATCGGTAGAGTTAAGGAATCATTAGGGATCACAGTCCTAGTGTATTTCTCATATTGAAAACAACTTCAAAGAATCAACACTTGTTACTATCACTACTTGTTACAAATATTTCCCCTTTTTTACTTATTGCCAACTACTCGAACAAGAACTCAACCTATTTTCGTCCTACTCCCTGTGGGATCGACCCCAACCTAGTTGGGTTCTATATTTGATACAGTGAGCACTTTATACTTCTTAGGAGTCATATTTTAGGCCACATCAAATTTTAGCATCGTTGCCGGGGAGTACGGTTACGGAGTTGATTAGTACTGGTTAGAGTTGATTGGTTTTGTTAAAAAAAAATTTACTTTTAAGGGCACACGCCGGTGTATGCCCAATACTAGGAGTCAAGGCAATCCCCTGATTCCACTTGATCTTGAAATAGAAAGGACTCTGAGAGCTAATCGAAGAATGGTGAATACCGACGAAGTTCAGGATCCTGCCATCATGGGAGACGTTCATAATCAACCAATTTAGGCGGTTGGTCATGAAACAATGGATCAAACTACTGCTCGATTTACACAAGAAGAGTGTGCTAGACAAGTTGCTCTTAGGCAAGCAGAGAGGGATAATTGAGCTATGCAAGAGGCAGCTTAGCGACTGGCTGAGGCTGAAGAGAGACAAAGAAGATTGAGAGCTCAACAACCACTTCAAAGACCACATGTTCCAATTTATGATGATCCTAGGAAGAAGATGTGGCCTAGTTTGAGCCAATAGAGACTGGTGCCATTATTCCACCAGAGTTACCTCCGGGCACTAAGTTTGACATTACTAGTGCCATGATTCACCTGCTAAACCTGAAGGGTGTGTTCTCCGATCTTCCTACTGATGATCCAAACATGCACGTGATGAATTTTGTGGGGGTCTGCACCTCATATAATTTGCCTGGAGTTGACCAAGAGTCTATTCGATTGAGATTGTTTCCATTCTCTCTAACAGGAGAGGCGACTTTGTGGTTGACAGAATTACCACAAGGATCCATCGCTACTTGGAAAGAATTGAGAAATTAATTTCTGGAGAGGTTTTTCCCACCTTACAAGATGCTACAGTTGAAGGATGAGATCTACAACTTCAGACAACTATATTCTGAAGTACTTAATGAGACATGGATAAGTTTCAAGAAGAAGCTGCAAAATGTGCCAAATCATAGGATGAGTGGTAGAAACTTGAAATCTTCTATAGGGATTTAAACGTCAATACTAAGGTTGTAGCAGATACTATCACTGGTGGAGCATTTATGAGTCTGAGGTGGGAACAAGCTTCAAAAATATTAGATGGCATCATTAAGACCAACCGAGGATGGCATACTCGGGAGGCAAAAACACCTGCTGGCACATATGCTATTGGAGCCTCAGCAGCACAACGGGCTTTGGACGAATCTATAGCTCGAGAGGTTGCTCAACTGAGGACAGAAATTGGTTTATTAGCTAAACAGATAGCGGCCAGAGATGCTGAGAAGGTGCATGCTGTAGGTGCACAACGTAAAACGCCTATACATGACGATTATGAATCTGATGAAGAGGCTAAGTATTTGGATCGAGAAGTGGCGGATTTTCGAGCCAAGGGTCAAGGGTCTAATCAAGACTCTTGGAACTCGAGGAAAGGGAATAAAGGTCGAAACTACTATGGATACAATTACAACAAGTCGGGATATAGAGATAGAGAACGAGATCGTGACGGTGATTGGAGGTGAAAGAAAGATTATAGAGAGAAGAGTGGTCTTTATGTACCACCAGGGAACCGTAATGATGAGTCTGGAAATTCAAGGATTGAAGACCTTCTTAATAAACTGGTTACAAGGTCAAAGAGCCAAGAAAACTATCTAAAAGAGATTAGGACAGATATTTCGGGAATAAGTCAGAAAGTTGAATCTCACTCAACTGCCATAAAACAGTTGGAGCAACAGTTCGGGCAGTTATCGGTGGTATTAAACCAGCGTCAACTATGTACACTTTCGAGCAACACCATCCCAAACCCAAAAAAAGATGATCATTGTATGGCTATCACAATAAGAAGTGGAATGACTCTCATTGAGGCACCCAAACAAGTTGAGGGTGTTCAGGCTACACTGAAAGAGCAAACGAACGCCACAAAAAAGGTAAATGAAGCTCTAAAGAAGTATGTTCCATTCCCAAAACTTCCTCCACCTTTCCCTCAACGTCTCAAGAAGAAAGTGGACGAAAATAAAATTGTTAGTGGGGAGATCATGAAAGAAGTTGACGAGCCAAAGACTGATGAAAATGAGGCGAATGCTGAAAATGAGAAAGCAAAGGAAGCCCTACAAATGCTAAACCCCATTCCTAAGCCGCCACCTCCATTCCCTCAGCGCTTGAAGAAGAAGAAGGAGGATGGAAAATTTCATAAGTTCATGTCTATATTGAAGCAACTTTCTATAACCATTCCATTAGTAGAGGCACTGGAATAAATACCGGGATATGCAAAGTTCATGAAAGAGTTGGTCACAAAGAAGAGAACTGTTAGTTATGAGTCTGTTGGTGATTTGCACTATTGTAGTGTAATTGCATCCTGTTCTCTTATGCAAAAGAAAGACGATCCGGATGCCTTCACAATTCCATGCACAATTAGGTAGTTAACTTCGCCAGAGCTTTGTGTGACCTAGACGCAAGCATTAACTTGATGCCACTGGCAGTATTTAAGAAATTAGGCTTGGGAGCCCTCGAGCCAACAAATATACAGTTGTTGATGGCGGATCGTACGATCAAGAAGCCTGTAGGCATATTATTTGATGTTTTGGTCAAGGTTGAAAACTTCATCTTTTCTACTGACTTTGTTGTCTTGGACTGTGAGGTCGATTTTGAGATGCTCATAATTTTGGGGAGACCATTGGGGAATAGCCAGCACCAATGGCCGTACTCCCCAAAATGAGATGGTCTCCCCAACTAAGCCAGCACCAATAGCCGGTAGAGTTAAGGAATCATTGGGGATCACAGTCCTAGTGTATTTCTCATATTGAAAACAACTTCAAAGAATCAGCACTTGTTACTATCACTAATTGTTACAAATATTTCCCCCTTTTTACTTATTTGCCAACTACTCGAACAAGAACTCAACCTACTGGATCGACCCCAACCTAGTTGGGTTCTATATTTGATACAGCGACCATTTTATACTTCTTGGGAGTCATATTTTGGGCCACATAAGATACCCATAAGAGGCTAAATTGGTGATAATGATGATTTATTGAATTGTGCCTATGAGAGGCTTGTTTGATAATGATAACTCCTTGAATTGATTCCATGAATGGTTTGTTGATGATCATGATGAATTGTTGAAATAATGCCCGTGAGAGGTCAAAATATTGATAAATGAAAGGTCTTGATCCATAATGATAATGTGACTGAAAAGAATGAGTAAAGAAGGCTTGTGATATACCTTCATACAGGTTGAAAAGCAAAAGATGAATATTTATGAAGAACTGAAAAGAGGAAAGATTGTTAGTAGCAATGTGGCCAACATTAAATTTTGGTATGGCTACCTTATTGTTTTCTTAATCAATGTGGCCGATGCTAAATTTTGGTATTGCTACCTTGTTGATTTCTTAAGTAATGTGGCCGACGTTAAATTTTGATATTATTATAAGACATGATTGGATCGGGTGCCATGAGCCGGCATGGTAATATTAATAATAAAGGTATTGATAATGAAGTGATCTAAAGTGATGAATCCAATGAATAATCCCAAAGAAACAATCCCAAAGTTCTAATAATTGAAATAATCCTTCTCCAAGAGTATTTATAAGGTTTGCTAATGAGACTTGAGTTCTCTTGTGTGTTTTACTGAGATGTTAGTTGACTTGTATTCCCTACTTGATTGTATCCTTGAGATTGATTGTGTGACATGTACTTGGAAAAGTGAAACTTCATGCTTACTTGCTATATGTTGGTCGACTTGCTTCATTTATACTTGTTGTACTTGTGGCTTATCCGATTGACTAGTTATTATTCTTTAATGTTATAAGAGAGTGTTTGGTTGCTAGCCCGAGAGTTAAGTGTGAATTGTCTATGATTACTAGTTTGATCCTATAGATTTGGGTAATGGAAGCGGTAATGTGAATAAAAGGGTGATAGTGATGGTTTAGTGTTGGATTGTGGTGGATGGTGTGAATTAATGAGGCTAGACTATGCTAGTGGTAAATATAATCTCGTTAATTGTAATGACCTTCCAGGTCATTTTCTCTATTTCCATGCATTCTGACATTTCGAGCCTTCCCACAGCGGCTACACGTCATTTATGACTTGTCGAAACTGTCGGTTCGGTTATCGGACAGTCCGTTTGGATTTTAGGCTTATTTCCCTGTTTTGAAGCTTTCGCTGTTAAGAAATTGGTCTCAGACCAAAACTCCTAGTAGACGATCTCCGATGGAAATTTTGATAGTGCCATCAGCTCCGGAACGTTGATTTATGCTAGAGGGACCCTTGGTTCAGGTCCCAAGGCTTTCGGACTCATTTTGGACTGTTGGTTGGAAATTGGTTAAAACAGAACTATGGGTGTGAGCCCCACATTTAATTGAAATGACCTTGTATTGAAATTTCGATGATTCCATTGGATCTGAAACGTGTTTTATGATCAATTTGCACTATTGGTTCATGTTCATAGGGCTCCGGATGAGTTCCGCGGGTCAAAAACAAGTTTTGGAAGTTGTTGGTGCTGGTGTGGCCGCTTTAGCGGCCGTTGACCATTTGACCGACCGCTAAAGCGACCAATTGACCGCTTTAGAGGTACTTTTACCCTCTGATCAGGCCGCTTTAGCGGCCATCGCTGAGTATAAGACCCAAACCGAACCCATTTCGTATTTGACATTTCGGGAGCTAGGAAGCTCCATTTTAGGCGATTCTCGATGTGTTTCTTAATACTAAGTTAAGTTGTTTTAACGTCCCTTGATCATTCCCATTATTTTTCCTCATAGAATTCCGCTTTTTTCCTTGTTAATTTTTAGAATTTAGGTCTTGGAAATCCATAACTTTGGGGACTGATTAGAGCCTCGATTTACGCTCCATTTGTGCTCAACTTTTGAGCACATATTCCTTATAGTTCAAGGGACCTCGTGACGGATTCAATTTTGGGATTCTATTAGCGGGCTCCACGAGCCCATTATTGACCCGATTTTGGGCCCGGAGTTTTATATTACAATATGGGTATTGTTTTACTCATAATGATGTGTATGTTACTATTTTGATAGTGTGACGTCGATTCAAGATTGTGGAGCAAGGTTGAGCGACTTGTGGACACTTCAAGAATTGCGGTTCGGCATCGAGGTAGGCTTCGATCTACTTTTCTCTATGAGATTGTGTATAGTATAGACTACATGCTAGGTAGGGAATATAGGATATGATTTTTGCTAGTATAGCATGACTTAGCCTATTTTATGGAATTTGGGGTAGAGATGTGACCCGAACCCTAATATGAGTACTTGTTAGGTCCATAGAGCCCTATTGCCCTTGATTATAAGCATGTTAACCATAGTTAATGATTAAGGATCCTTTGGTATGAGACTTACCATTTGACTTAGCGATTCGGGAGGTTTTTCCCCGATTAGATCCTTGTGGTGGCTCTATACCCTTGATTATTGTGGTTGCCCGGGGTATGAGACCTTATTATATTGGTTATATGCTATTGGGCCCGAGACTGTGACTATGAGGCTAGTTGGACTTGGGTGAGTATTCTGCCCTTAGTAAGGGAAAGATTATCATTTATAGATGCTTAGGCACTTATGGTTATGTTGTCTGGATACTGGTGATGGTATGCATACTATCTGGTGCATTCATGCTCATTTAGTGGTACTATTCTAACCAAAATCTTGATTTTACTACTGTTTCCAAAAAGGGGATTTATTTCCACTTTTCACTTTTAAAAGGGTTATTTTATAACGAAAATCGTACCACCTTATTTACTGGATTATGAGCTTTTGGAACTGAAAATGATGTTTTAGAACTTCGACCGAGGATGATTCCGGTCCATTATGTATCCACTCATCTTACCACTACTATTTACTTCGGTCGAGGGATATTCTGACCCTTTGTACACGATTTAGTCCCGAGCATAATCTCGGGCAATGGATTTACGAAATTATGATATATATATAAATACCAGTTCGAGTCCGAAAATATGATATCTAAATACCGGTTTGAGTCCGAAAGTATGAGATATAAATACCGATTCGAGTTCGGAAGTATGATATAAAAATATCAGTTCGAGTCCGAAATTATGATATTTAAAGACCGGTTCAAGTCCGACACTTTTTATTCGATTTATGTTGCATTCATCCATTCATATGCATTACCTATCACCAGTATAGTTGTTTGGCGCCTATATCTATCAGTCGTATGGGAGGCTGTATAGGTACGGGTTATGGTTGATGTTTGTTGAGTGTTTTTGTGAACCTTCCGGGCTTATGGGGGTACGGTTAGGTACTTGTTTGCCCGGACTAGCCGGTTACTTTATTATGGTTTATTATGATTAGTTCGTGGCAGGTTGGTTGTGGACTGGTACCCGAGATTAGAGGTACGTTTCTGATTCTTTTATCCTCTCGGTAGATTATATTAAGGTTGGGTATCCCAGGATTTGTCACCCTTTGGGTATAGGCTTGATGAGGCTAGTGTTGGCTCTTTTACTTGGCTATGGACCTTGAGATGTTAGGTTGACTCCCTCAGGTAGTTACCTTTGAGTTAGACCTATATGTATACTTATATGTATGGTATCACCGTATATCCCTCTCTTTCCTTATCTATATACATTGTATATGTGTCCTTTGGCCTTGTACTACTATTATATATCCTTCTTTTATTCTTCATTTGTATATTGGCCAGTGATATACGGTATTGTACTTTAGTTCCCGAAAGATGTCAGGATAAAGTAGTTATCCTTATTGATCCATTAGCATTGTTATGCCTAGTTTTGTGGATAGTTGCCTGTAGTTACTTTCATGCCTTCATGTTATTTATGCTTACATTATTTTTGGAGCTCAGTCAGTCGTTGCCTACTGAGTACCACGTGTTTGGTACTCATACTACACTTCTGCAGCCTGCAGGTCATAGTGTGAGTTATCGTCGCTAGTGTGTGTATATCGTGCGGAGCAGCTATGGATCAGAGATATGGGGTGAGCTCCCCACGTTTTGGAGTATCCCTACTCTCCCTCTTATTGTAGACTGTTCTCTATGTTGTGCCAGAGACGGCTTGTATACATATACTTTTCCTGTATTCCACTTGTACTCCTGATGTATTAGAAGCTCTTGTACTGGCTCCACCAGGTTTTGGGATTATATTAGCCTTGTTATTATAATTATTTCGTTGCTTCCCTTTTATTCCTTTGGTAGTCCGTTACTAGCTGTTCCGGACTACGGGTGGGCTTACCTACCGGTGGATTATAGTAGGTGCCATCATGACCTATGAAATTGGGTCGTGAAAAATTGGTATCAGAGCCAGGTTTACCGATGTTGTTGGTACAAGAGCTAAGTGTTTAGTAGAGTCCTGCGGATCGGTGCAGAGACGTCCGTATCCTATCTTCGAAAGGCTACAGGCATTCTTAGGAAATTCTATTCTTGACTCCTTGTCATGTGCCTGTACTTCTATGAACCTCTAAGTACTTCTTTTGACTCCATTCTCTATCGAAGGGATAGCACGAGATCATCAATAGATGCGGACGGTATTTAGGCGCGTGTTATCAGAGTTTCAGCTCAACTTCGGGCTAGAGAGTTAGAGGTTGACATCAAGGATCTTCAGCGTCAACCAGAGGGTCTGGGGTCAGCCTAGGTTTCGACAGAGTTGGTGACTTCCTCAGCTTTTCAGGATTTAGTGTTATGGGTTTCGAGTCTATTTTTGGATACCTCTCAGCTAGAGGTAAAGTCGGGTCTATAGAGTAGTTCTCAGACCAGAGTTGGATTTGTTGATGTTCAGCAGGGTTCTCTGTCTGTTTCAGCATATGAAATTGGGTTTCTTGAGTGGGCCAGACATACTACTATGTTATTTCCCACAGAGCATGAGATGGTGCAGGGATTTATCAGGGGGTTGACTTTAGCACTCCATTTGGCATCAGAGCATTTAATAATAGCTGGGTCTTCTTTCTCTGAGGTTGTTGATCAAGAGAGGGCTTGCTTTCAGGCATATGGAGGTGGCAGTAAGAGGCCATGTCAGTAGTTCAGTGTTAGGGGTATTTCCTTTGGAGGTCGGGATTTTCTCAACAGAAGTCAACATAACTTGCCACCTATTAGGCCTGTACATATGGCGCCTCAGCTTATGGATAGCTCTCAAGTTGGTCATGGCAGTATCAGTGGGCAGAGTTCTGCTCAGACATCACGAAGTATTCAATCTAGGTCTTCAGGCCATGGCGATCTTCTGAATCAGAAGGTTCAATACCTCAAACTATCCCAGGAGCATGTTTTGACTATGGTAAGTGTGCTCGTTTGGTATAAAGATTGCCCTAGGCGCGAGTTGGCCATCCAGTTGGGGTTAGATCATGTTATCTACCAGGTTAGGACTTCAGGGGTTTGTTGTGACTACAGAGAGACCGATCACTGGTCCAGAAAGTGTCTCTAGCGTGGGATTATTAGTCATTCAGATCATCCAAATCAGTCTCACAGTGTGTTTGCACCTTTAGTTAAAGGTAGTGCACCTAGTGCCTCAGTTGGTCATTCAGACGCTCAGTCCGAGTTCGAACATGCTCAGATTCGTACTCCTTTGGGCACACTAGACTTATGATTTCGGATTTCCACGGTGTGAAGTGCGCCTTTGATTCTATGCCTTTAATTACTATTTGAGTATGTTGGAGTTTTCATACCCATCGATGATTATATGCCGTGGTATTTCTATATTGGTTGATGTATGCCTTCGAGTAGGTTTAGGCATGTATGACTACCCCCGTAGATAATTCTTTAGTAGTGGATCAGTGTAGTGTTGTCCTAGGGGTGTAGCAAGTGGGTTAAACTCCCATTTTTCCTTGGCATATTGGTCTTGTTGTGGCTATAGAGTGGATCAGTATCATGTTTCCCTATGGGGTATAGCATTCGGGTTCGAGTCCCATTTTCTTTGGCATATTGGCTTTGTTGTGACCCTAGAGTGGTACTACTGTTGATTTTCATTTTTGTACCACCTGCACCATATTTTGAGGTCACTATAGTAGTTATTACTACTGTTATTGCTAAGCATTGACTGATTTTTCATTTGGTAGACGGCTAGACTAGCGGTATCTAGTTAGCATACTTCCATTCTTGCGATTCTTATTTCTTTGGCATAGTTGGCTACCTCGGTTGGTTAGCCTTCACTATCTGTTAACAAGGTCAGTTGTAGAGTGGATTGTGAGAATGAAGGTAAGCTTGACCTTCCAGGACTTTGTTATGACTATAACATTGATAGTCTTCTTCCATAGCCCGTTTCTTTGGTGATGCATTTGGGAGTTGTCCTTCGGATTGGATAGTTTATCACCCGGTAGTGGTCTTGATCTTGATGTTGATTTTGAGTTGGGGTTGGTGATTCAATTCTACCACCCATTTCTGAGACTGAGAGGTCTGAGACTTACTTTCTGATTTGTTGGATTAGTCTCTTGGTGATCGTCTTGATCTCAGTTTCGGTATGGAGTTGGATACTCCATTGTTCCTGTGCTATGATCTATGGTTCAGTTAAGTTAAAATTGATATAATTGAGAGGATTCAGAAAATTCTCATTTCGATACTTGTTCGGCCTTGTATGACTTCACTGAGTGCTTCTGCTTGATGATATGCACATGGGGGTATTCGTTGCCATTGATTGAGTAGTCGTTTGACCAAATGCAGGCTAAGGTTGTATTTCTTTCGAGTTACTCGAGTGTTGATTATCAGTAGTGCTTATTACAGCCTTGGTGAGTTCTTGGTTATGCCTTGATACGATTTGACCTTAGCGGATTAGGTATTGATTGCTCATATCTTCATCATATTGTTTTTCCCCAGTTGGGATTACGTTCTTCGGTGATATTTTAGTTTCAGCCCTTGCGGAGATTGTTGAGCTTGTGCTTGATTTTCTGGTAGTAAGGTTGATTGGGGCAATTTGCCTTTGTAAGGACTTGTTGGCTCCAGTTGTGATTTTGACCTTTCTAGATGACGGCTTGGGAGTCCTGATGGATTTTGGTTTATGGATGCCTACTTATCAACATGATCAATTTGGATAGTTGAGATCGAGTAGTTCAGCTTTAGTGTTGGAATTTTAGCTTGGCTTTGCAAAACTTTGTTGCATCCCCGTTTCCAGATTCGCTTCGGTTGGGCATTCATTTTTAGGCTGGCTAAGCCTACTCCTTGCATACCAGTTCATTTTCCTTTAGTTTAGATAGACCATACATGATAGATGCTCGGAAGGCGGTCCATCGGTATATGGTATTGGATTCTTCCGCTTCTGACCTCGGTTCTCCATTTTGGTCAGAATAATGGATTATCTTCTCAACGGGAGAAGTGTGCTTAAGATGGGCTTAGCATGGCTTTATCCACAGTTGGTGGAATATCCTGGAGTTGATCGTTCACTTTTACGAGATTAGTGCTTCGAACTTCTGACCGTCAGTTTCAAGGGTCATCCAGACCAGCTGTAGCTTTGGCCTAAGTGTGCAGACCTTGGTCACCTCTGTTATGTGTCTTAGTAGCACCTTATGGGCTTATTCTTGCGCTTGCCATTATGGGTTTTTGTTAAGTCAGCTTCAACCTTTCAAGGATGGTGTGTTGTGATTGCTCGGACAGGACTTAGATGACATTTTGCGTGATTCAGAATAGATAGCAAGTTTGGAAAGACAAAAGGAGGTTAAGTTTGGATGTTGGAGTTATAGCATGATTTTGCCCTTGGATTGCCTTTAGCCTGGCTTAGTTTCTGCCTAGTTAGACTTGTATTGGTGTGTTGTCAGCATGTTGTGGTCTAGATTTGCGTGCATCAATCGTTCTCAATTCAGTTGGTGGCCAGTTGATTGTTGAGGTTGAGTTTTGGTTATTTGGAAAAGTGAAGTAAGGAAGTTAGTTGAAAAAGGGATACCTTTGGTAAAATCCCTTAGAAGAGTTGTCTTTTCTTTGAGGTTGTCTGGGGAGTCATGTTCGGGGAATGCGGACCCAGTGCCTCATCCTTTCGAGCTTTCGGGCTCTTTCTATCCATTGACTTTTGCAGACGAAAGTCCTTTTAGTAGTGGATATTGTAATGACCCCCCAGGTCATTTTCTCAATTTTCATGCATTCTGACATTTCGAGCCTTCCCACAGCGACTACACGTCATTTATGACTTGCCGGAACTGTCGGTTCGGTTATCGGACAGTCCGTTTGGATTTTAGGCTCATTTCCCTGTTTTAAAGCTTTCGCTGTTAAGAAATTGGTCTCGGACCAAAAATCCTAGTAAACGATCTCAAATGGAAATTCTGACAGTGCCATCAGCTCCGGAACGTTGATTTTAGGCTAGAGGGACCCTTGGTTCAGGTCCTAAGGCTTTCGGACTCATTTTGGACTGTTGGTTGGAAATTGGTTAAAATGAAACTATAGGTGTGAGTCCCACATTTAATCGAAATGACCTCAGATGGAAATTCTGATGATTCCATTGGATCCGGAACGTGTTTTATGATCAATTTGCACTATTGGTTCATGTTCATAGGGCTCCGGATGAGTTCCGAGGGTCAAAAACAAGTTTTGGAAGTTGCTGGTGCTGGTGTGGCCGCTTTAGCGGCCGTTGACCATTTGACCGACCGCTAAAGCGACCATTTGACCACCTTAGCGGTACTTTTACCCTCTAATCAGGCTGCTTTAGCGGCCATCGCTGAGTATAAGACCCAAACCGAACCCATTTCATATTTTTGACATTCCGGGAGCTAGGAAGCTCCGTTTTAGGCGATTCTCGATGCGTTGGTCTCGTATGATCATTTTCTATTTGATTTTACCTTCACTTATCCCATTTTCCAAGAATATACATTTTGTTATTCCTAATTTCCGATTAAAGTTTCAATCTAAAAACCCTTTTTCCGCCATTGTTGGAGCTTGGAGCATAGGGAAGTTTGGGTAATCATTCTTAAGACTAAGGTAAGTTGTTTTAACATCCCTTGATCATTCCCATTATTTTTCCTCATAGAATTCCGCTCTTTTCCTTGTTAATTCTTAGAATTTAGGTCTTGGAAATCCATAACTTTGGGGACTGATTTGAGCCTCGATTTACGCTCCATTTGTGCTCAACTTTTGAGCACATATTCCTTATTGTTCAAGGGACCTCGTGACGGATTCAATTTTGGGATTCCATTAGCGGGCCCCACGGGCCTATTATTGACCCGATTTTGGGCCCGGAGTTTTATATTACAATATGGGTATTGTTTTACTCATAATGACGTGTAGGTTACTATTTTGATAGTATGACGTCGATTCAAGATTGTGGATCAAGGTTGAACGACTTGTGGACACTTCAAGAATTGCGGTTCGGCATCGAGGTAGGCTTCGGTCTACTTTTCTCTATGAGATTGTGTATAGTATAGACTACATGCTAGGTAGGGAATATAGGATATGATTATGGCTAGTATAGCATGACTTAGCCTATTTTATGGAATTTGGGGTAGAGATGTGACCCGAACCCTAGTATAAGTACTTGTTATGTCCATAGAGCCCTATTGCCCTTGGTTATAAGCATGTTAACCATAGTTAATGATTAAGGATCCTTTGGTATGAGACTTACCATTTGACTTAGCGATTCGGGAGGTTTTTTCCCGATTAGATCCTTGTGGTGGCTCTATGCCCTTGATTATTGTGGTTGCCCGGGGTATGAGACCTTATTATATTGGTTATATGATTGGTTATATGCTATTGGGCCCGAGACTGTGACTATAAGGCTAGTTGGACTTGGGTGAGTATTCTGCCCTTAGAAAGGGAAAGATTATCATTTATAGACGCTTAGGCGCTTATGGTTATGTTGTCTGGATACTGGTGATGGCATGCATACTATCTCGTGCATTCATGCTCATTTAGTGGCACTATTCTAACCAAAATTTTGATTTTACTACTATTTCCAAAAAGGGGATTTATTTCTAGTTTTCACTTTTAAAAGGGTTATTTTATAATGAAAATCGTACCACCTTATTTACTGGACTATGAGCTTTTGGAACTGAAAATGATGTTTTAGAACTCCGACCAAGGATGATTTCGGTCCATTATTTATCCACTCATCTTACCACTACTATTTATTTCGGTCGAGGGATATTCCGACCCTTTGTACACGATTTAGTCCCGAGCATCGGGCAATGGATTTACGAAATTATGATATATATAAATACCGGTTCGAGTCCAAAAGTATGATATATAAATACCGGTTCGAGTCCGAAAGTATGAGATATAAATATCGGTTCGAGTCCGAAAGTATGATATAAAAATACCGATTCGAGTCCGAAATTATGATATTTAAAGACCGGTTCAAGTCCGGCACTTTCTATTCGATTTATGTTGCATTCATCCATTCATATGCATTGCCTATCACCAGTATAGTTGTTTGGCGCCTGTATCTATCGGTCGTATGGGAGGCTGTATAGGTACGGGTTATGGTTGATGTTTGTTGAGTGTTTCTGTGAACCTTCCGGGCTTATGGGGGTACGGTTAGGTACTTGTTTGCCCGGACTAGCTGGTTACTTTATTATGGTTTATTATGGTTAGTTCGTGGCAGGTTGGTGGTGGACTGGTACCCGAGATTAGAGGTATGTTTCTGATTCCTTTATCCTTTCGGTAGATTATATTATGGTTGGGTATCCCAGGATTTGTCACCCTTTGGGTATAGTCTTGATGAGGCTAGTGTTGGCTCCTTTACTTGGCTATGGACCTTGAGATGTTAGGTGTTGACACCCAATTTTGACCTCCCGATATCCTCCCAGACTGCTATTTTATCAAAAAATGTTAGTTTTTTAAATCTTATTTTTGCATCACGTAAGTTTTGACATTTCGTAGTCATGATTTTTAAGGTAGGCAATTTATTTTCAACATTTAATTTTATATTCTTACATAATATATATAAATTACTAATTTAAATACAAAATTTTACATAATTTTATAAATATTTGTTAAGTTATTTCCGCGAATATGCATACTTATAATTTACAAACACGCGGTCTGTAGTCTGTTACTATTATTATTATTATTATTATTATTATTATTATTATTATTATTATTATTACATTTGTAAAATTCGCATGCATAATTTACAAGTACATCATTTATTTCAAATTATTATTTATCGCCAATTTTAAATAATATATCACATGTCATTATTTTACTTGCGTAATTTATTCATAGTAATTTTATGACATTGATTAATTTATTAAATAGCAGTCTAATTCAATTTCCCTAACCTATTTAAATTCTAGCCATTTTGTACTCAATTTCATGTCAATTTTAGCCTCAATTGGGCTTAATTTGGCCCAATTTTAAATTCCAATCCAAAATTCAATTAACCCAATTTAAATAACTTAATTTTTTGGCCCTTTTTGTAAATATTTGAACCCAGCCGTTGATCAAAATTGATCCAACGGCTGAGATCAATTCTCATCTTTCTTTCCTCTTTAACCAAATAACCCCCTTAACCCTAAAAATCTTTTCATTCCAACACCCCACACAGCCGCACCCATCTATGCTCTCCGATCTCCCTCGTCTCTTCACCTCCCTTCTCCGGCCAACACCACCATGAACAAAACCAACCGCCGAGAAACCTGTACTCCCTTCTCCCCATGAACCAACCAACAATCGTCTCCCACTGGCAAATCGAACCCCACTCCACCACACCGCCGCCCCTCTTTCTCCCTCTTTTCTCTCTCCCCGATCTCCCTCTTCCCTCTCAAACATAGCTGCACCAACCACACCCTCTCCATCGTCTCTCTCTCTCTCTCTCTCTCTCTCTCTCTCTCTTTTTCCGCAGCAGCCATCACGTCGGCGCCGCCCCACCTCTGTCCATCGAAGAATCACCACGTCAACCTCCACATCAGCGTCGCCCCACCACAGATCCACCATCACAGCACCACTGCTCCGGCAGACCAGTGTCTTCGCCTTCCTTCTCTCTCGCCTCCTTCAACCAGCCTACGCTACCACTGTCAACCTATGCTCCGGTCAAATTTCGCCGGAGAAAGGTTGAACTCTCATGATGGGTTCTTAAAAATCCACTCCAGGTTCAATTTTTGTGTCCACATTTCAATTCTTTCCATCCTTTTATTTTTTAAAAAAATTTTGACAGTTTCTTAGATGTGAAATTAATGAAAATTAATTTATATTTTTGGCCTGATTCGTTGAGATGTGTGTTTGTTAATTTGCTTAGATTATCATATGTTCAAAGCCCCATTTTTTTTATGACCACTCATTTAACCCTAGTTTTCTATGAATTTAGAGTTGAATGTTGCAAATGTGCCCATGATGTACTATTCTTCGAATCTTGTTTCTCATAATCTGTATGTCGCTCCATCTGTATGGATACGATAAAGACGCTTACTTGAGAAAGTTTATTGCACGAGTGTTAGGGTTAATTAGTGTATGAATATGATTTAACATTTTTAAAGTATTTGATTATTTGGGAAAAATCTGATGACTTAGTACTTGATTTATTTTTGGTAAGCTTTAATTTCATAAATGGTAGTATCCGCCTTGATTGATTTTTAATTCTCTTAATTCAAAATATATTCTTACATGCTTATTTATGGTAAATGGAGTTTGTTTGTTTGTTTTACACTGAATGATTCAGTCTATTGATTTACGGAAAGTAATTTATTAATTGATTTTGCAGAATCTTCCCCTCCTTATAATTCGAATGGACTCTTTCTTACTCACCTATTTTTGGTAAAGTTTGATCCGTTTTTATTCTTAATTGATTCACTCCATTCATTGAAGGAAATTAACTTTTCTTTAACTGATGGTCAAATATTCTCATTTCCTTTTAAGAATTGGAACAACCACCATCCTCTTATTATATAAAGAATCCCCTTCACTCGTCAAAAAAAGGACTTTAAGCATCAACCCCCTCTAAAAATTATACTTTAGGGTTATTATTTTGCTTTTGCTTCGAAAGGATCGACTTCGGTTTGCTGTTCTATTCCTCTATTGTGGGTTGCTTAAGGTTTTCTTATTACTATCTATTATCGCCAACCGGTTAGTACTTTCAACTAAGCATTCAATACCTTGGTGTTAGTTCTGTGTAATCTTCATTATGGCTTTATATGTTTTTCCTAATCCTTAAGTATCAAATAGCTTTGTGTTATTTATGTGTTCTTAAGATGGACTGTTATGAGCCTTCCTAGATCTTTGTTCTTGGTGCCTCTTGGTATGTATACTTGTGTTTGGCAGGTTCACATTAAGGCATGAATGATTTCGGGAAAAACTTGAAGAGTTGCCAAGGGGGTTTATTAAAGGGGTGCCTAATTTAGGCATTTGCACTTTCTTGCTTATTTCATTTTTGGGTCTGTAATAAATTGTGTATAAACCTCTACTATTGTATGATGAATTATTGGGATGCTATGGGGGTGGGGATTCTATGTGTTCAAATTTTATCACCTAGGAACCATGTCTATAGGATTAATATAGGACTTCACATGTTAATTAGTTAAATTATCTTATCACTTAGGTAAACGATTTAGGGTTATAAAATTAAATTATTTTTATCACCGAGAAGTCATGTTCTAAGATTATCAATTCGACTCTTAGCATGTTAGCATTAAGTTCAAGTACGTCAATTTAGTTTACAGCGTTTAATCAACTTTCAGCGTACTAATTAATTTCCAGCATGCTTTTACTTTGTTTTCTAGCATGTTATACGATTTGCAACATGCTTTTGCTTGTTTTCTAGCATGTTATACAATTTTCAGTATGCTTTCACCTGTTTTCTAGCATGTTATACAATTTCCAGCATGCCTTCACTTGTTTTCTAGCATGTTATACAATTTTCAGCATGCTTTCACCTGTTTTCTAGCATGTTATACAATTTCCAGCATGCCTTCACTTGTTTTCTAGCATGTTATACAATTTTCAGCATGCCTTTACTTGTTTTCTAGCATGTTATACGATTTCCAGCATGCTTTTACTTGTTCTCTAGCGCGTTATACAATTTTCAACATGCCTTCACTTGTTTTCTAGCATGTTATACAATTTTCAGCATGCCTTCACTTGTTTTCTAGCATGTTATACGATTTCCAGCATGCTTTAACTTGTTCTCTAGCGCGTTATACAATTTTCAGCATGCCTTCACTTGTTTTCTAGCATGTTAGACAATTTTCAGCATGCCTTCACTTGTTTTCTAGCATGTTATACGATTTCCAGCATGCTTTTACTTGTTCTCTAGCGCGTTATACAATTTTCAGCATGCTTTCACCTGTTTTCTAGCATGTTATACGATTTTCAGCATGCCTTCACTTGTTTTCTAGCATGTTATACGATTTCCAGCATGCTTTTACTTGTTCTCTAGCGTGTTATACAATTTCCAGCATGCTTCACTTGTTTTCTAGCATGTTATACCATTTCCAATATGTTTTTACTCGTTTTCCAGCATGTCTAGACATTTTCCAGCAATTCTAAAATAGCTTTCCAGCGTGTTTTGCTTATTTTTCGCATGTTATATAATTTCCAGCATGTTTAGACAGTTCCCTGCACATCTAAGTAGTTTTCCAGCACGCATATATGACTTTCCAGCATAATTACGCAACTCCTAGCATGACCGTATCCCTTTCTCACATATACGCTAATAGTTGCACCTCAGATATCCTGTTTTTAGGTCTTGCCAATAGGTTGAAGCCTTAATTAAATGTCTAGCGCTTAGGCATCATGCTTATAGGTTCATATTATAATAAATAATTGTTTATCGCCTAATTAACTTTAACTAATTAAGAGGCTTATTTGAAACCGTTACATGTTATTTGTAAAGTCCTATCTGTTTTGTATGACGTAAACTCCGAGTCTAATTAGGAAGCCTAAGACTTTTTCTATGTCTAGATCCTTACCCAAAATAATAAGTCCGACGCCTCTTGGACATTAAGTTGGGACGGGTAAGTATTTTAGGGAACGTTAGTTTTATCGCTTTCTTTAGGACGATCTTAAGACTAATAATCAAAATTAGGTGGGTAGGTAGAAAATTGAAAATGATGTAAGTTGCCCCGAGCAATTCGACAATGCAACATACGACATTGTCATCCGTTAATAAGCCGGGCGCTGATCCGAATAGGCTAAAATTAACTCCTTGTATAAAATCTTTTTCGAAATCGGTTTTCTTTATCTTATTTTGAATGTTCAATTATTTGGGGTAGCTTAGGATCATTATTATTTAAACAAATCTTTCGATTATATCATCTTGTCTCTTCTATCTTCTCGCTTATCCGATTAATTGTCTGTTTATATATTTTACTACTTTATCACTTAGATAATTATTAATAACTAAGTTGCATGTTTTAGTTTCTTTATTTAAACACTGAGTTAATATTAAGTTAATAAAATAATAGACCTTTTGCTTATCATATAGAATTTTTTTCCACGTAATATACGAGTTCGGTCGGGACCCACATTTATGGACCTCGAAAGGTGCCTAACACCTTCCTTTTGAGGTAACCTGAACCCTTACCCAAATTTCTGGTTGACGTAGACTATAAAACAAGTTCGTAATTCGTCTAGAATGGTGCCCTAACGCACCTTAATTCGTTAGGTGGCGACTCTTCACTCCTAAAAACCCAAAAAGAGTTGTCACGTCGAATCCCGCTTTTCGCGAGAAAAATGGGGCGCGACAGTATGGAGACTCTGCTGGGGATGCTTAGGTTCTAACCAATACGATTTTGTATGTTATGTGGGTTTTAAGCTATCTGGGTCTATTACTTTATTATTAATTTCGTGTTTTAATTTATTAATCATGCTATATCCCGTCCCTTTTTTCCATTATTTTAATTAATTTCATCCATGTCAATCCCTTTTCTTACCCCTTTTATTTGTTTATATGCAATTTCTTATCTTTAAATTATGCATTTATCTTGCTTTTCCTATTTGTTTATTTTTTATATTATCCTAAGCATGCTATTATTTGTTATGTGTTACTGCTTTATATACAAATGACATTCCGCTCATATTTTCCTCCACTTGGAACCTCCTTTATTTTTTCTTTAAGAACGGTTGCGTGGTTGCACGGACGTTCGTATTCTAAAAAACACCCTATGGGAATGTCTCGTGAATCGGTCGATCAGCGGTACGTCGACAGTCATGAGCCTTCCTGCTCTCAAGTTGACCGCTTGAGGGAACCATGTCAAAAATCACTCTTGTTCCTAAATCCCGTCCGTCTATTCCTTTACTAAGGAACAGACATCTTAAAGCCTAGGACGCTATGCTAAGAAAACCATGCCCTAAGTTCTAAGGGATTTCACAATCCCGAAAAGGACGTCCTTATAATTTATGTGCATTTTTTGAGAGATAAATATGTCTAAGTGTTGTCATTTGCTCTTTGGGGGTAGGGTAGGCTAACCTTTTGTTCTCCAGGTTCAATGGCACCACCTACATCATATCCGAGGTTCAGTATGGTTTGGTGCATGCCGAAGCAGATGGAGTCATGGTGGCTAGACTTGGGTTTAGACGGACAAGCTGCAGTAAGAAAGGTATTGGGGAGCTTGCCATCTCTTATGGATGTCACCCCGTGTCGGGAACTTATTGAGGCTGCTACTGTATTTTGGGATGAGAAGAGGTCCGTGTTCAGGTTCGGTGACGTTGAGACGACCCTACTTCTTGAGGAAATCGGAGGGTATGTCGAAGATATGAATTTGTTGCCAAAAAACAGTTGGCCTAAAGCTGAGGTCATTATTCCAAAAAGTGTCACCTTAGAAGAGGTTCGAGACAAGTTAGGGCTTCAAGGCAGCATGATGGTGTCATATGTGATGAAATCTAAGATTCCGGGAAGTCATTTGTTTGATAAATTTGGACACCGTCATAGTCGCCAAGTGTATGAAGCAGAGAGCTCTGATCCTAAGTCATGGGAAAGTAAGAGGGTTTTTGCATTTATTGTCTACTTCTTAGGAATGGTGGTCTTTCCAAATGGGGCGGACGAAGTCATACACACCCGTCTAATTACGGTGGCCGATGCTTTGTGTAATGGGATTGACAAAGGCCCGTGCACGATCGTACCCATGATCCTAGCTGATATCTATCGGGCCCTGGGTTGTTGCAAGAATGGAGCCAAATGATTTGAAGGATGTAATTTGTTGTTGCAATTATGATTGATCGAACACCTTCAAAAGGTGCATGGGGTGAAGAGAATGCGTCCACCAACTGGAACTGACAATATTGCTGCACACCAATTTCGAGTTACCATGGGGGTCACAAGAATCAAACTACCAAATGAGGTAGAAAAGTGGGGACAGATGCTAAGCACTTTGACTGAAGATTTTGTTCAATGGATGTTTGACTGGTTTCCAACTACGAACTTTGTGATATACACTCAACATCAAGTCTACTTGATTCTGATGGGACTTCATGGCCTTCAACCCTATGCTCCTGCAAGAGTAATGAGGCAAGCAGGCAGGAAACAAATAATACCAAGGGTGACCAACATGGATGAACATCGGGTGGATTATCAAAATAACAGAATTCCACATGCTACTGATATTGCCAAAACTTAGGGCAAGAAGACTTTTTTAGACAAAAAGAGTATCGAATCAGACAGCTATCAAGCGGGCTATGTTGTAGGCTATATTGATTGGTTGCATGCTGACTTGAAAAACAGTGTGACTTCAAGCGTCAAAAGGGGCAAAGAGGTTAATGACAAAGAAACTGAGGCCCAAGTCCTATACCGCAAGTTTAAGAAAAGTGCTTTGGAATCTGAGACACAACATCACCAATTACATGATGATAATGCAAAGGAGATAGCAGAAATGGGTAAAAAACTAGAATTTTGGAGGCAACGCGCTCTAAGTGTGGAGGAGAAGGTTCAAGAACTTCGTGAAGAGTTTGATCGACAAGGCAAAGAATGTCTTAGCATGGGAAACCTGGGAGGAACACTGGCACTATCATACCTCCTAACTGGCCGCCATCGCTTTGACAAAGCTTTAGATGCCTACAAAAAAGAAGACAAAGAGGAAGATATTTTCAGAATTTAGTTTATTTCTTTAAATATTGCTTTGTATTTTCGATTTTTGAGACAATTTAGTTTAATAAATTTTTCAATTTTGTTGGGGTTTATTTTATGAGCAAATGACATTACTTTTATGACATATTTATCTCTCAAACAACGATAGGCCCACCTCTGGCTCAAAAGAGGCACCCAAAATAGGAAACGTCGAACAATGTGTCTAATGTGTGTTTTCCTTATGCCACTAACGCACTAATTTTGGATCTTGTTGTTTTTGTCTTTCCCCTTTCCCAAAGGTTGATTTGTGCACTCTGGCCTATCACACACGATCAAAAGGGGCTCCTCCTCCTCCTCCTCCTCCTCTTATAAGTTCGAAAGATAAAAAGAAAATGGGAGATACTAATAGCGCTACAGACAAAAGTACAGAGGGAGAAAGTGTCATGGGACAGAATGAAATTGTCCTAAGAATGGGACAACAGATTCTCGAATTGCAAGCAGAATTAGCACAAGTGCGCAACTTGGCCAATCTTTCTGTTACCCTCAATACTCCTCTCGAACCACAAGTGGACGGTCATAGCGGTGCAAAATCCTAAACCTCTACCCCAAGCCATCAAATGCCCTTAACTCAAAACATCCAAAATCTTCCCCCTCCTCAAAACATCCAAAACTTCCCTCTTCCTCAAAACACCCAAAACCTTCCTCTTCCTCAAAACATCCAAAATCTTCATCTTCCTCAAAACATCCAAAATCTCCCTCCTCCCCAAAACATTCAAAACCATTCCTTTTCCCAAAAATATCCAAAATCTGCCCCTTCCTCAAAATACCCACAATACTCCAAATCCCTCGTATCCCACTCAGCATGTCCAAAATGCTAAATATCCCACTTACCTACATACGCCTCTCGCTAACGCATCCTACAGCCAAGTATCCGGTAGCAACTCTCTGAACCCCATCTATGTCGAAACAACCCCATTCACTTACCCTCAGTATGCACCTGACCCTTCAGAAAAGGACCCTATGATGCAATCTGTGATTGAGAGGCTGAAGCAACTTGAGGGAAGCAAAGGGTCAAGGGGGCTCAGTTATGAGGACTTATGTGTACACCCTGATGTGGAGTTACCGGAGGGGTACAAACCTCCAAAGTTTGAATTGTATAATGGGACTGGAGATCCCAAGGCGCATCTGCGTATGTATTATGATAAGCTGGCGGGAGTTGGGAGAGACGAGAGAATAAGAATGAAAATGTTCATGAGAAGTCTCACTGGAGAAGCCCTAACATGGTATATTGAGCAGGATGCAAGGAAATGGAAAGGCTGGATCGATATGGCGTCAGATTTTATGGAACGGTTCGGGTTTAACATTGACAATGCTCCTAACTGGTTCTATATGCAGACTTTAAAGAAAAAACCTAATGAGTCATTCAAGGATTATGCTATAAGATGGAGGTCTGAGGCTGCAAGAGCTAGACCCCCGATTGAAGAATCTCAAATGAAGGAGCACTTTATTCGCGCGCAGGAGCCACAATATCTTGAGAAAATGATAACTGTTATGGATAAGAGTTTTGCTGAAATCATCAGGGTAGGTGAAATGCTTGAGGAAGGTCTTAAGAATGGAAGCATTATCAATCTGGAAGCTTTACAGGCTGCCAACAAAGCTCTACAGTCTGGAGGGATCACTGAGAACAAGAAGAAAAAGGAAATAGGTACAGTGATGTTAGCCCAACCTTCAAAAAGTGTGCCCAATTACCAAACTCCTATCACAACTCCACCTCCCTACCCACAATCTCCAATGTCGTACCCAATATCTCCATACCAAATGCAAACTTCAATGCCATATCACTCCCCTCTATACCAAACACCTACCCCATATCCACAATTCCAAAGTCCTGCTTATCCCGTGTATAATGTCCAACTCCATCATGTCCAAACACCCCAGCCTTCTCCCCAACAAAACCAAAGACCCAGAGCCAATTTTCAGAAAAAACAATACACTCACTTAGCCAAACCTATAGCCCAACTGTACGAAAGACTTAGGGAGGCGGGCTATGTCACGCCCATTGCTGCCGGACGTGAGAATACTCAAGCCAAACATTTTGATCCTACCAAGGTTTGCGCGTATCATTCTGGGATGAGGGTTCACACCATAGAAACATGCTATACCTTGAAGGACAAAATCCAGATGTTGATTGACACTAAGGCCATTCAAGTGAAAGATCCGACGCCGAATGTCACCAATAATCCATTACCAGATCATCAAGTAAACATGCTCGATGTTGATGAGTTGGTAGACCTAGAAAACTCTATCTGGTTCATTGAGAAGGACAACGATACGCCCGTCAGTACACCAAAGCATACACCGTTTGAGGTTGAGGCGGCAGTACCCAAGACTCCTTTCACAGTCATTAGAGCCTCTCCAATTGCTTATAACTCCCATGCAGTTCCTTGGAATTATGAGCAGAATACTCCGGGTAAAGCAAGAGTAGCTGAAGCAGACGGCGCCCAAGGCGTCACCAGATCTGGGAGAATATATACACCAAAAAATCTAACTCAGGGAAGTTCTAATAAAAGCAAGCAACCCGTGATAGAAGTGGAAGAGGGTGGTGCTTGGAAGAAGATACAGGCTAAAGAATACTCTGTGATAGATCAGTTAAACAAGACCCCAGCTCAAATATCCATCCTGACACTGTTGCAGATTTTTGAACACCATAAAAGTGCTCTGATGAAGGTGTTAAGAGAAGCCTATGTACCATCTACTATTACATGGGGAGAAATGGCCCATATGGTTGGGCAGGTATTCGAGGCATACAAGATATCCTTTCACGAGGATGAGCTGCCACCTGAAGGAAGGTCGCACAATAAAGCATTGCATATCTCAGTGCAGCACGGAGAAAGGATTGTATCTCGAGTGTTAATTGATCCAGGTTCAGGATTGAACATATGTCCTTTAGATACACTGACAAGGTTGGAGGTCGATTTGGCTAAAGTACAAAATTGAAAGATAAACGTGAAAGCATTTGATGGCTCCCAGCGAGATACTATTGGGGAGATTACATTGGACATGGTAATGGGTACTGTCACTTTTCCTATAACATTTCAAGTGATGGACATCCCCGCTTCCTACAACCTCTTGCTTGGTAGGCCATGGATTCACATGGCTGGTGCAGTCCCCTCTACACTACACCAATGTCTCAAATTCGAGTACGATCACCAAGAGGTGGTAATACATGGTGAAAGAGGATACCCTGTATATGCTGTCGAAGGAAAGGAAGCTCTTGATGGAGAAATGTTTCACACATTAGAGATGGTTGGCAACGTGGAGGAAGAGCTGAGTTGGAAGAGTAAAGGAGAGAGAATGCTCAAATCTGGATATGAGCCAGGTAAGGTTCTTGGGGCCAGATTGCAAGGAATAATTCCATATACCCTTTTGTGAAGAATGACACTTCTGGTTTGGGCTACATGGACGAGGTCCAGACACCCGATCCTTTGCTATCATTGTATGAAATCGCTATCATTGTATGAAATTTTCCACTCTACCGAGTTTCTTGATGACGGTGAAGATGAAATACTGGAAAGTTTGAAGAACTTGTTTTTGACTGAAGCAGAAAGAGAAGATTGTAACGCCATCATCAGTGAGGAGAGAGGGGCCCCTAGTCAAAATGTTGAGCAAAAGGCTACACTCAGCAACTGGACTGCCACTCCTTCCAGGCCTCGCCGAGCACTTGGGTAGATTTGAAGATTTTTATTTTTCATATTATTGTTTGAAATAAACAGACTCGATTTTGAGCTAATTTACGTCTTTTAGTTATTTTGTTATGTTCGGAGACATTTAAAGTTATTTGAGTTAATAAAAGCTTTCTTTTCATCTTTTATTAATATTATTTATTTCTGTTTCTTTCAGCAAAATCACTTTTAAAAATGTTGAATCTGAGATTGTGACACATAATGAGACTACGCAACATAATATAAGTGAATTAGAAGAGGTGGAAGAAAGTGAGGTGCCCGAGGAATTCGTTAGTAAGGTTGAAGATTTTGAAGATAAACCCAAGGCAAACTTTGTAGAGTCAGATAAACCCAAGGCAAACTTTGTAGAGTCAGAAATAGTAAACATAGGGGATTCTGAAACAGTAAAAGAAACCCGCGTCAGTATTTATATGCCAAAAGACAAGAAAGAGGAATATGTCCAATTTCTGAGGAAACACCCAGATTTTTTTACTTGGTCATATGCCTATATGACAGGACTAAGCACGTCGATTGTAGCCCACAGGTTGCCCACTGATCCATCTTGTCCTCCCATTAAGCAGAAGTTGAGAAAATACAAACCCGATCTGAGTTTGAAAATCAAAGAGGAGATTTCAAAGCAAATTGAGGTCGGTATCCTCAAAGTAACTGAGTATCCTACCTAGTTGGCCAATGTCGTGCCTGTTCCTAAAAAAGATGGAAAGGTCAGAGTTTGTGTGGATTATAGGGATCTCAACAAAGCTAGCCCGAAGGATGATTTTCCGCTCCCAAATATACATTTGTTAATTGATAATTGCGCTAAGCATGAAACACAGTCATTTGTGGATTGCTTCGCCGGTTATCATCAGATAAAGATGCATGATGACGACGCGGAGAAAACCGCTTTTATTACTCCTTGGGGAACATACTGTTACAAGTTTATGCCTTTTGGGCTGAAGAATGCTGGAGCTATATACATGAGGGCCATGACCGCTCTATTCCATGACATGATCCACAAGGAAATTGAAGTTTACGTGGATGACGTCATCATTAAATCCAAAAAGGGATCAAATCACCTGGACGACTTGGAAAAGTTCTTTAACAGACTAAGGAAGTACAATTTGAAGTTGAATCCTGCGAAATGTGTCTTCGGGGTCCCTTCCAGAAAATTGTTGGGCTTCATTGTCAGTCGACGAGGTATAGAATTGGATCCCACCAAGATCAAAGCTATTCAGGATCTTCCGCCTCCAAAAAGCAAGAAAGAGGTAATGAGTTTCTTGGATCGCCTTAACTATATCAGTCGCTTCATAGCTCAGTCTACAATTATTTGTGAGCCAATTTTCAAGTTACTAAAGAAGGATGCAGCTATAAAATGGACGACAGAGTGTCAGCAAGCATTCGACAAAATCAAGGATTATTTATCAAATCCTCCCGTTTTGGTTCCTCCCGAACCTGGTAGGCCCTTGTTGCTATATTTATCTGTGATGGATAACGCTTTTAGTTGTATTCTGGGGCAACATGATGAGACAGGCAGAAAAGAGCAGGCGATTTATTACATGAGTAAGAAATTTACATCATATGAGGCTCGGTATTCCTTACTGGAACGCACATGCTGTGCTTTGACATGGATAGCTCAGAAATTGAGACACTATCTCTCGGCATACACAACCTATTTGATCTCCAGAATGGATCCTCTGAAGTATATATTTCAGAAATCAATGCCGACAGGGAAGCTAGCTAAATGGCAAATATTACTGAGCGAGTTTGACATAGTCTATGTCACGCAGAAAGCTGTGAAAGCACAAGCCTTGGCAGACCATTTGGCCGAAAATCCCGTGGATGAAGAGTATGAGCCCTTAAAAACTTACTTTCCTGATGAAGAAGTAGCATTCGTAGGGGAGGACATTTTCGAAGAATATGATGGCTGGAGATTATTCTTCGATGGAGCTGTAAATTTCAAAGGAGTGGGTATTGGCGCCGTTTTGATCTCAGAGACTGGTCAACATTATCCCGTGTCGGCCAAACTCAGATTCCCCTGCACCAACAACATGGCCGAATATGAAGCTTGCATTTTAGGGCTTCGTTTGGCGATCGATTTGAATGTCCAGGAGATATTGGTGATTGGAGATTCAGATTTATTGATTCACCAAGTACGAGTTGAGTGGGCCACAAAAAGCACAAAACTCCTACCGTACTTAGATTGTATACAAGAGTTACGCAAGAGGTTTCGCAGGATAGAGTTCAAGCATGTTCCAAGAATCCAGAATGAGTTCGCAGACGCTTTGGCCACTCTGTCTTCCATGATCCAGCATCCAGACAAGAATTATATCGACCCTATCCCAGTTCACATACAAAAGCAGCCTGCATATTACTTTCATGTAGAGGAAGAAACGGATGGAAAACCATGGTATGTTGATATACAAGGATATCTGAAAAGTGGAGACTATCCATAGAATGCAACGAGTACTCAGAAGCGCACCATTCAGAGGTTAGCAAATCAATTCTTCTTAAATGGGGAAAGCCTGTATAGGAGAACTCCCGATCTGGGTTTACTAAGATGCATCGAAGCTAGGAAAGCATCCAGGTTGGTCGAGGAGATACATGCTGGAATATGCGGACCTCACATGAATGGATTTATGTTGGCAAAGAAGATATTAAGGTCAGGTTACTTTTGGTTGACCATGGAGACCGATTGCATTTGTTATGTGCAAAAGTGTCATCAGTGCCAAACTCATGCCGACATGATTCGAGTTCCTCCCAATGAACTCCATGTCACTAGCTCCCCTTGGCCTTTCGCAGCTTGGGGCATGGATGTCATTGGTCCTATTGAACCATCCGCGTCTAATGGACACAGGTTTATTCTTGTTGCAATTGACTACTTCACTAAGTGGGTTGAAGCCACTTCTCATAAGTCAGTCACAAAGAAGGTTGTAGATGATTTTGTTCGAAATAACATTATTTGTCGATTTGGAGTACCTGAGTCTATCTTCACAGATAATGGGGCCAACCTCAATAGCGATCTTATGAGAACAACATGTGAGAAACTCCACAGCATACAGGCCACAAATGAATGGGGCGGTGGAAGCTGCCAATAAGAATATCAAGAGGATACTTCGAAAGATGATAGATAATTACAGGCACTGGCATGAAAAGTTACCTTTTGCCCTGCTAGGATACCGCAGTACAATCAGAACCTCTACGGGTGCCTCACTTTATCTTCTGGTTTATGGTAGTGAAGCAGTGATACCTGCTGAGGTAGAAATACCCTCTCTCAGAATCATTCAGGAAGCAGAATTGAGTGACGCTGAATGGATACATGGTAGGTTCGAGCAACTGGAACTCATAGACGGAAAGAGGATAAACGCAGTCTGTCATGGTCAACTCTATCAAAATAGAATGGCCAAAGCTTTCAACAATGAGGTTAAACCGAGGCACTTCTCGCCCGGGCAGTTGGTTTTGAAAAAGATCTTTCCGCACCAAGATGAAGCAAAAGGTAAATTCTCACCGAATTGGCAAGGACCTTATGTAGTTCATCGAATTCTGACAGGAGGAGCGCTCATACTTGCCGAAATGGATGGCAAAGTTTGGACCAAGCCTATCAATTCAGATGCTGTCAAGAGATATTATTTTTAAGCTTTATTTCATGCCTTCTTACCTTGTAATTGGAACTACGTTTGACCTGATTTCCGTTTAAGAGGGATACGTAGGCGCTCCTTTGGAGTTCGGTCCTATCATAATAAAATTTTCTATTTTTCCTTTAAAGCATGTAACTGGGGCAGAATTTTTGAGGGGATCTCAAAAATTCCATGAAATAGCATTTGTGCAACTATGATACTGGGGCAAAATTTTTGAGGAAAACTCAAAAATTCACAGCAAGAAATCTTCACCTATCAAAGCAATCAAATCTACACTGGGGCAGAAATTTTTGAAGATCAAAAATTTCTAAGATATTCACTTATAAAAAGTTGCGTTGTCTCGAAAAGTGTCACAATCAATTATTCAATAATATTTTGATCTCCTTTTTTATTTGTCATTTTTCAAGAGCAAACATTTTTCGAAACGTGATTTTTAAAACTTGCTTTATTTCTACCCAAGTAAAAGCTCGGACGAAGCCTATTATCGGCCCACAATATCAAGCAAGGAGGAAGCGCGCCAGTCATAGCAGAGGCACAAATCAACCTCCCCTGTTTACAAACTTACATTCTTTCTTTGAGTGCAGAAACAACAGGTACAAATGCGGCGGCTACTTTGCAACACCTGAACGATCATCATCAAAGAGAGCCCACTATGCATCCAACATGGGAAAGCAGCTAAGCTACTCTATCCTCTCCTCAACATTGCATGGATCCTGAAAGAGTCAATATTACATGGCTCCCACAAGAGTCCATACCGCAGCGCATCCGCAAAAAATGAACATTGTACGGCTCCTGCAAGGGTCGATATTGCATGACTCTCGCAAGATTCCATACCGCAGCGCATCCGCAGAAATGAACATTGCACGGCTATTGCAAGGGCCGATATTGCATGACTCCCGCAAGAGTCTACACCGCAGTGCATCCAAGAAATGAACATTGCACGGCTTCTAAAAGAGTCAAAAAATTGCATGGCTCCCGCAAGAGTCCATACCGCAGCGCATCCGCAGAAATGAACATTGCACGGCTCCTAAAAGAGTCAAAAAATTGCATGGCTCCCGCAAGAGTCTACACCGCAGCGCATTCGAGAAATGAACATTGCATGGCTCCTGCAAGGGTCAATATTGCATGGCTCCCGCAAGAGTCCACACCACAGTGCATACGAGAAATGAACATTACACAGCTCTTACAAGGGTCAACATTTGCATGGATCCCGCGAGAGTCCACTCCGCAGTGCATTCGCAGAAATGAACATTACACGGCTCCTGCAAGGGTCGATATTGCATGGCTCCCGCAAGAGTCAGTGCATCCACAGAAATGAACATTACACGGCTCCTGTAAGGGTCGATATTGCATGGCTCCCGCAAGAGTCCACTCCGCAGTGCATCCACAAAAATGAACATTACACGGCTCCTGTAAGGGTCGATATTGCATGGCTCCCGCAAGAGTTCATTCGGCAGCACATCCACAGAAATCTACATTACATTGCACCTGCAGAATCCACAATCAAGTAGACAAATTGCATCAAGTGGCTAAACTACATCAAGTTATGCCAGATACGCTTTCTTTAATCATTATTTAATCACCCTAAGGCGTCATAGTTCAAAGGAACTATCTTCATAGCCTGCGAACATCATTTCATGGCCTAAGGATTTACTTTTGCTTATCATGCTCCGAAGGCGTCATGGTCTAAAGGCGTCATTTTCGTGGCCTGCGGACATCATTTCATGGCCTAAGGATTTACTTTCGGTTTATCATGCTCCAAAGGCGTCATAGTCTAAAGGCATCATTTTCATGGCCCGCAGACATCATTTCATGGCCTTAGGATTCACTTTTCACTATCATGGCCCTAAGACATCATGGCTTAGAGACATCATCCTTGCCGTCTCAAAGCAAATGCTCATAGTCTAACGGGGAAATTGCATCATGTTTAAATAAATATTTACAACAATTACTTATTATTTATTTTATCCACATGATCTAACTATCATATTTAGTAATAATAAAAGCATGCAGGGCAACGAAAGAAGAACGAGTCAAAATGGGAGTAACTCTCGCTCCCATTTCTGAGGTACAACTCCACTTTCTCTCCGTCACCCCAATATAGCTTGCAACACATTCACCTCTCGTTCTCACAATTTTTCATTCAAATACTATTTTGAATTCTACCTACTCCAATCTCATCGACTCATACTACCTTTGTTGTTGCTCATATACCATATCATTGGCATTCTTTAGGAATATCGTTCGTTCCTAAATCTAGAACTACACACGGCCTGATTCTCATAAAACCCAAGATATGTAGGCGACTTGAAACCAAATCTCGGCCCCACTATTTTGACAAACTCCCTGTTGCTTTTTAACTCCAGCAAACCATCCCTTCAGTCGGACAAAATTGGCTACTACGTCAACGTTCGTTGCTCGACAATCCTTCCATCATTCCCAAGCAACGAAGGGGCAGCTGTTGACACCCAATTTTGACCTCCCGATATCCTTCCAGACTGCTATTTTATCAAAAAATGTTAGTTTTTTAAATATTATTTTTGTATCACGTAAGTTTTGACATTTCGTAGTCATGATTTTTAAGGTAGGCAATTTATTTTCAACATTTAATTTTATATTCTTACATAATATATATAAATTACTAATTTAAATACAAAATTTTACATAATTTTATAAATATTTGTTAAGTTATTTCCGCGAATATGCATACTTATAATTTACAAACACGCGGTCTGTAGTCTGTTACTATCATTATTATTATTATTATTATTATTATTATTATTATTATTATTATTATTATTATTATTATTATTATTATTATTACATTTGTAAAATTCGCATGCATAATTTACAAGTACATCATTTATTTCAAATTATTATTTATCGCCAATTTTAAATAATATATCACATGTCATTATTTTACTTGCGTAATTTATTCATAGTAATTTTATGACATTGATTAATTTATTAAATAGCAGTCTAATTCAATTTCCCTAACCTATTTAAATTCTAGCCATTTTGTACTCAATTTCATGTCAATTTTAGCCTCAATTGGGCTTAATTTGGCCCAATTTTAAATTCCAATCCAAAATTCAATTAACCCAATTTAAATAACTTAATTTTTTGGCCCTTTTTGTAAATATTTGAACCCAGCCGTTGATCAAAATTGATCCAACGGCTGAGATCAATTCTCATCTTTCTTTCCTCTTTAACCAAATAACCCCCTTAACCCTAAAAATCTTTTCATTCCAACACCCCACACAGCAGCACCCCTCTATGCTCTCCGATCTCCCTCGTCTCTTCACCTCCCTTCTCCGGCCAACACC
The DNA here is from genome assembly GCA_031232105.1 of Capsicum rhomboideum. Taxonomy (NCBI): domain Eukaryota; kingdom Viridiplantae; phylum Streptophyta; class Magnoliopsida; order Solanales; family Solanaceae; genus Capsicum; species Capsicum rhomboideum. The sequence goes on along the minus strand of CP124719.1, from coordinate 27,141,886 downwards.
ACCATGAACAAAACCAACCGCCGACAAACCCATACTCCCTTCTCCCCACGAACCAACCAACAACCGTCTCCCACCGGCAAATCGAACCCCACTCCACCACACCGCCGCCCCTCTTTCTCCCTCTTTTCTCTCTCCCCGATCTCCCTCTTCCTTCTCAAACATAGCCGCACCAACCACACCCTCTCCATCGTCTCGCTCTCTCGCTCGCTCTCTCTCTCTCTCCGCAGCAGCCATCACGTCGGCGCCGCCCCACCTCTGTCCGTCGAAGAATCACCACGTCAACCTCCACATCGGCGCCGCCCCACCACAGATCCACCATCACAGCACCACTGCTCCGGCAGACCAGTGTCTTCGCCTTCCTTCTCTCTCGCCTCCTTCAACCAGCCTACGCTACCACTGTCAACCTATGCTCCGGTCAAATTTCGCCGGAGAAAGGTTGAACTCTCATGATGGGTTCTTAAAAATCCACTCCAGGTTCAATTTTTGTGTCCACATTTCAATTCTTTCCATCCTTTTATTTTTTAAAATTTTTTTGACAGTTTCTTAGATGTGAAATTAATGAAAATTAATTTATATTTTTGGCCTGATTCGTTGAGATGTGTGTTTGTTAATTTGCTTAGATTATCATATGTTCAAAGCCCCATTTTTTTTATGACCACTCGTTTAACCCTAGTTTTCTATGAATTTAGAGTTGAATGTTGCAAATGTGCCCATGATGTACTATTCTTCGAATCTTGTTTCTCATAATCTGTATGTCGCTCCATCTGTATGGATACGATAAAGACGCTTACTTGAGAAAGTTTATTGCACGAGTGCTAGGGTTAATTAGTGTATGAATATGATTTAACATTTTTAAAGTATTTGATTATTTGGGAAAAATCTGATGACTTGGTACTTGATTTATTTTTGGTAAGCTTTAATTTCATAAATGGTAGTATCCGCCTTGATTGATTTTTAATTCTCTTAATTCAAAATATATTCTTACATACTTATTTATGGTAAATGGATTTTTTTTTTTTTTACACTGAATGATTCAGTCTATTAATTTACGGAAAGTAATTTATTAATTGATTTTGCAGAATCTTCCCCTCCCTATAATTCGAATGGACTCTTTCTTACTCACCTATTTTTGGTAAAGTTTGATCCGTTTTTATTCTTAATTGATTCACTTCATTCATAACTTTTCTTTAACTGATGGTCAAATATTCTCATTTCCTTTTAAGAATTGGCACAACCACCATCCTCTTATTATATAAAGAATCCCCTTCACTCGTCAAAAAAAGGACTTTAAGCATCAACCCCCTCTAAAAATTACACTTTACGGTTATTATTTTGCTTTTGCTTCGAAAGGATCGACTTCGGTTTGCTGTTCTATTCCTCTATTGTGGGCTGCTTAAGGTTTTCTTATTACTATCTATTATCGCCAACCGGTTAGTACTTTCAACTAAGCATTCAATACCTTGGTGTTAGTTCTGTGTAATCTTCATTATGGCTTTATTTGTTTTTCCTAATCCTTAAGTATCAAATAGCTTTGTGTTATTTATGTGTTCTTAAGATGGACTGTTATGAGCCTTCCTAGATCTTTGTTCTTGGTGCCTCTTGGTATGTATACTTGTGTTTGGCAGGTTCACATTAAGGCATGAATGATTTAGGGAAAAACTTGAAGAGTTGCCAAGGGGGTTTATTAAAGGGGTACCTAATTTAGGCATTTGCACTTTCTTGCTTATTTCATTTTTGGGTCTGTAATAAATTGTGTATAAACCTCTACTATTGTATGATGAATTATTGGGATGCTATGGGGGTGGGGATTCTATGTGTTCAAATTTTATCACCTAGGAATCATGTCTATAGGATTAATATAGGACTTCACATGTTAATTAGTTAAATTATCTTATCACTTAGGCAAACGATTTAGGGTTATAAAATTAAATTATTTTTATCACCGAGAAGTCATGTTCTAAGATTATCAATTCGACTCTTAGCATGTTAGCATTAAGTTCAAGTACGTCAATTTAGTTTACAGCGTTTAGTCAGCTTTCAGCGTACTAATTAATTTCCAGCATGCTTTTACTTTGTTTTCTAGCATGTTATACGATTTGCAACATGCTTTTGCTTGTTTTCTAGCATGTTATACAATTTTCAGCATGTTTTCACCTGTTTTCTAGCATGTTATACAATTTCCAGCATGCCTTCACTTGTTTTCTAGCATGTTATACAATTTTCAGCATGCTTTCACCTGTTTTCTAGTATGTTATACAATTTCCAGCATGCCTTCACTTGTTTTCTAGCATGTTATACAATTTTTAGCATGCCTTCACTTGTTTTCTAGCATGTTATACGATTTCCAGCATGCTTTTACTTGTTCTCTAGCGCGTTATACAATTTTCAGCATGCCTTCACTTGTTTTCTAGCATGTTATACGATTTCCAGCATGCTTTTACTTGTTCTCTAGCGTGTTATACAATTTCTAGCATGCTTCACTTGTTTTCTAGCATGTTATACCATTTCCAGTATGTTTTTACTCGTTTTCCAGCATGTCTAGACATTTTCCATCAATTCTAAAATAGCTTTCCAGCGTGTTTTGCTTATTTTTCGCATGTTATATAATTTCCAGCATGTTTAGACAGTTCCCTGCACATCTAAGTAGTTTTCCAGCACGCATATATGACTTTCCAGCATAATTACGCAACTCCTAGCATGACCGTATCCCTTTCTCACATATACACTAATAGTTGCACCTCGGATATCCTGTTTTTAGGTCTTGCCAATAGGTTGAAGCCTTAATTAAATGTCTAGCGCTTAGGCATCACGCTTATAGGTTCATATTATAATAAATAATTGTTTATTGCCTAATTAACTTTAACTAATTAAGAGACTTATTTGAAACCGTTACATGTTATTTGTAAAGTCCTATCTGTTTTGTATGACGTAAACTCCGAGTCTAATTAGGAAGCCTAAGACTTTTTCTATGTCTAGATCCTGACCCAAAACAATAAGTCCGACGCCTCTTGGACATTAAGTTGGGACGGGTAAGCTCTTTAGGGAACGTTAGTTTTATCGCTTTCTTTAGGACGATCTTAAGACTAATAATCAAAATTAGGTGGGTAGGTAGAAAATCGGAAATGATGTAAGTTGCCCCGAGCAATTCGACAATGCAACATATGACATTGTCATCCGTTAATAAGCCGGGCGCTGATCCGAATAGGCTAAAATTAACTCCTTGTATAAAATCTTTTTCGAAATCGATTTTCTTTATCTTATTTTGAATGTTCAATTATTTGGGGTAGCTTAGGATCATTATTATTTAAATAAATCTTTCGATTATATCATCTTGTCTCTTCTATCTTCTCGTTTATCCGATTAATTGTTTGTTTATATATTTTACTACTTTATCACTTAGATAATTATTAATAACTAAGTTGCATGTTTTAGTTTCTTTATTTAAACACTGAGTTAATATTAAGTTAATAAAATAATAGACCTTTTGTTTATCATATACGGTGATATACGGTATTGCACTTTAGTTCCCGAAAGATGTCAGGATAGAGTAGTTATCCCTATTGATCCATTAGCATTGTTATGCCTAGTTTTGTGGATAGTTGCCTGTAGTTACTTTCATGCCTTCATGTTATTTATGCTTACATTATTTCTGGAGCTCAGTCGGTTGTTGCCTACTGAGTACCACGTGTTTGGTACTCATACTACACTTCTGCAGCCTGCAGGTCATAGTGTGAGTTATCGCCGTTGATGTGTGTATATCGTGCAGAGCAGCTATGGATAGGAGATATGGGGTGAGCTCCCCATGTTTTGGAGTATCCCTACTCTCCCTCTATTGTAGACTGTTCTCTATGTTGTGCCAGAGACGGCTTGTTTACATATATTTTTCATGTATTCCACTTGTACTCCTGATGTATTAGAAGCTCTTGTACTAGCTCCACTAGGTTTTAGGATTATATTAGCCTTGTTATTATATTTATTTCGCTGCTTCCGTTTTATTCCTTTGGTAGTCCGTTACTAGCTGTTCCGGACTACGGGTGGGCTTACCTACCTGGTGGATTATAGTAGGTGTCATCATGACCTATGAAATTGGGTCGTGACATTAATAGAGTTGGGAAATTGTAAATTATATTTGCAAAGTGTTATAATGATATTACAGCCTTAGTAGAATTATATTCTATTTAAGATGTCATGATTTCTTTTTTTTGATTCTATTTTATGATTATGTGGACTAACACTGGTCGGCCGATGATGCCTACCAGTACGTGTGTTTGTACTGACCCTACTCTTCTACATCCCTTATTGGGGTGTAGACTGGATGCAGGTTAGTTTGCAGTTACTAGATGGGTGGTGATAGTCAGCACTAACTTCTGCACTTCCTTCCTGGCAGATGTTGGAGTGTTTGTGTTATTTATTTTATTTTCAGTCTATTCTGTAATAGGTAGCTCTTGTACATATCTGACTAGGTCTTGGGGTAGTGAAGGATAGTTGTAAGAAGTTTTTGAAAAGTTTATTTATTGATATTTAATTTACTTTGTTGTATTTAATACAGTATTCTCTTAAAACATAAGTCTTTCGCAAATTTTTGGTTGAGTAATAAGGGTTCTCCTAGTTACTTAGGATTGCGTAGGTGCCCACACGGTCCGTTAGTTTAGGTCGTGACACAAACTTAGTTGTTTTTACCTCAATATGAAATAATTATGAAATAATTAAATAATCTACAAAATAGTTTTTGGTTGTAAAATGGCAAGTGACTAGTTCTCAATATGTCACTTGGCTTAATTATAGGCTAGACTATCCTCCTTTAATATATATACTAGTATTAGTACCCGCGCGATGCGCGGTCAGCATCTAAAAAAATTAATCATAACATATTACTATCATACTTTATTTATAATATTATATTATATTTAATTGCTTCAATATTAAAACTATTATTTTTGTTGATTTGTCATTTTATTTCTATTTGTAAGTTTATTCTAATGTGTACATATGAAATATAAATTAAGTTTTGCTAAAGTGATTCTTTAAAAAATATGTAAGTTTAACCAAAAAAAAATTGAAGTTAAAAAAAGAAGAAGGAGGCTTTAAAGTCTAGTATTTATATAACAACAACTTTCTTTCATACATATTATTATCCATTCCCATCTATTATAAAGTGTAGTATTTGTATCAGTGCAATGCACGAAACAATACTAAAAAATATATATGAAAAATTGTTGTAATATATTTAATAACAAAATTCCATGAATTTAAGAAAACGGATAATATATAATGCTAGAACATCATGCTAGTTCCTTACATTTTTAATCTGTTGGGCAAATTCATTCATAATTTTTCATGGGTGAAAATAATTTCTCTCTTTCAATTTTGCTTTAAATATTAAATAACTTTCCCAAGTTTGAACAATTTATTTGACATCCCCCTGTCCCCCATCCCGCACCCCCCTCTGTCACAGTTGAGCCTTTTAAATATCTTTTTATCTCTTATATTATTACTAATCTTTTTTTTTGTTTTCTTTTTTGAATAGTATGATTCTTTTTCTCATTCTAACATATATTATGTATACTTGTAGAGCAAAATCAAATTCAAATCTGCATAGGTCATAGCTATATCTTACTTCATCTATTTACAACCAATTGATGCCCAACTCTTGTTCTTTTCTCTAAACAAAAAATTACGATCTAAATAGTTGGGTGAAGCAACTTTGAATCTTCCAGTATTATAGGAATAATTAGGATATATTTATCTTATTTTGTATATCAACATTTGTTATAAACCGCTATCAAATCTAATTTTTGAGAAGCAAATAAATAATTAAATGAAGGAAAATAACTCTTACCTCACAAAATTAAATTGACTTTGTCCTATCAAATCTACATGACTACATCTAACTTCATTTATTTACGATCAGTTGATATTCATTTTTTTAAGAAAATAAAAATTGAGTAAAACAACTTGGACCTGTTTTTTCATTTATGATTTCTTATTCTAAAAGCATCGTAAATTTTGTCCTTTAAAATTAATCATTGTTCCTATTGTATCATCATCTCTTTGTAAGTTTATTGTAAATTATACATATGGAATATCAATTAAGGATGGCTAAAGTGATTTTTTTTAAAAAAATATTTAAGTTAGGAAAAAGCAAGAAGCTTAGAGTCATTTTCATATAACAACTTTTTTTTTCACAAATGTTATTATCCATTCTCATCTATTATTAAAGTCTAGCATTTGTATCGTGAGATGCACGAAAAAATTTTAAAAACATAAAGTATATGATAAATTATATAATATGACTTGTTTAAGTATATTGATCATATTACTTTAATAGAATTTCAAGCTAATCATCTCAATTCTTAATGCAATGTACTTATAAATGATAAAAATATTCATGATTTTAAAAAGAAATGAATAGTATAAATGCTAAAACATCATGTCAGTTCCTTCAATTTTTACTCCTTTAATAATAGTTTTGTTATTTTTATTTAAAAATAAAATAACAATGTATTCATTTATGAGTTCTTACTCTAAGTGCATCCCATCCTTTGACATTCATCACCATTCCTATCCTATCATCATTATAAAAATAACTTTAAAGATGAGTGAATTTATCACTGTTCGTATCCTTAAAAATAGCCAAATTGATTGTAAGAAATTTCAAAAGTTGAATATATTCTTACCTTTCGTTTTACATAATATTTTCAAGGCGGTGTCATCATCATTTATGTATAAATCAAAATTGTAAACCCTGAAATTCATGAAGGAAATTAGAGTTAATATTTGACAAAATGAAAACTTGATAAGAACGAATAGTTAAAGATGAACAAATCAATTAAAAAAAAAAAAAGGAGAAGACAGTGTAATAATAATTTATGTGTTATTGAAGGGATATATATAAGAGTCAAAATTTTAATTTTTATTCAAATTCAAAAATTATATCAATTTGTTAAAAAAAGTCAATTTATATTTGAATAAGATTCTAGGGTCATGTTTTTCCTGTTTTACTCATCTTATTCTTCATAGGATTTTTTTGTTTTGGAATGAATCTTTAGTTATAATAATATTTTTCATATAAGTATTTGATTAGTAATTAATTATTCTCTTAATTGATTATCTTTGTGATACTTTCTTAATTTACTTAGTTGTAAACTTGTAATGAAATCAAAAATATCCTTTGTCATATAATACTATTACTTATATAGTAAAACAGTAAATATTATAATTTATTTTAAAAAAAATAAGAGATAACAAAATTAAAAAGGAGATAAACAAAATTTTGAATCCTTTTTAAACGTGGAATCTTGTTCACTAAACCCCTTTTTCAAAACATAAAATAAGTTAAATCTCACCTAATTTTATTGTATGATTATATTTAATTAATTGTTTAATTAGCTCTATAATTTTGGAAAATACTAATAAGGTAGAAATAGATTTTTTTCCCTAAGTACAAATTTAATTATATTTATATATTTATTCAAATAATTTTCTAGTTCACTATCTAAAAATCATCTCATTGATTAGATTTAAAAAATATATATTCTTACCATAAGTAATTTAAATTTTTTATTTAGATTCTCTTTAATAAATTTTATTCTATAAATGCCAAGTTGCACACAAATAGAAAATATATATTTCCCTTGATTGCTAATCTTTAATTATTATTATTTATTTGATTGCTAATTGATTACCTTATAATTTAAACTTACTCAATTTGTCTCCATATATATCGATTAATTAAACAACTAATATATTGACATGAAATAATATACTAATCTTAATATGAAATAATTGAACAATTATAATAGAGTTCATTCAATAGGAGTCAAACTTAATTATTTTTTACCACAATATGAAATAATATTATTTATTTTTTATTGAACAATTATAATAGAGTTCATATAATAGGAGTCAAACTTAATTATTTTTTACCACAATATGAAATAATATTATTTGTTTTTTACCACAATATAAAAAAATATTAAATAATTGAATAATCAACAATATAATTTTTTGTAGTAAAATGATAGTTTTTTGTTGTAAAAATGTCAAGTAGGTAGTTCTCAAAATATCATTTGTCATAATTTTAGGCTAACTACTCTCCTTTAATATATAAATATATATATATATATATATATATATATAGATAGATAGATAGATAGATAGATAGATAGATAGATAGATAGATATGAAATAATATTATTCTCTTTTTACCACAATATGAAATAATATTAAATAATTAAATAATCAATAAAATAGTTTTTTTTTGTAAAATGATAGTTTTTTGTTGTAAAAATGTCAAGTAGGTAGTTCTCAAAATGTCACTTGTCATAATTTTAGACTAACTACATTCGTTTATTATAAGTACATTGGTGAAAGGGACCAAACTTGAAAGCCGAACTAGTCAGGTATCAAGGTGACGGAGGCGAAGTTAAACTCTCGCACCTTAAGCTGACCTTTCATGAATGCTATTTGTTTCAACCCTGCAAAAGAAGAAAGGAAAAGACAACACACACACAAAAATAAAAGAGGCACAAGAAGAAAAGAGATTGTTACCTGTCAGGACGTTTTAAACTCGGAAGCCATACATTACCAGCGCGAATAGGCTTGAGACAAGATGTTTTGGTGAGAATGAAGCCCTTGAAGTCTAGTTTCCATCAATAAAAATGCCTTTTTTGATGGGGACGATCCGACATCATGATATAAATTATTTAGTGAGACAATGCAAATCTGAAATTCTCTGAGAGACAGAATTTAGGGTCAACTTCAAAAAATTGTCTAGAATGATCCAGAAGGTGTTAAATTCTAAATTTTGGATATGTTATAGCTGAATATTTATGGTATCTATATAATTAATCGGATCATGATTTTTTATTTTGGTACTCCCACATTGAGAAACAAATTTTTTGGTGTCGTCGCGCAAATCTGAAACTGCCGGTGTGAAAAAAAAATCCCAAGTTGAATTCGGGATAACATCTGAAAAGATACCGAATGTATTAAATTATGAATTTCGTATATGTTATATATATGGATGTCTAGTTTCGTAAGAATCAAGCAGCTTGTGATTTCTTAATTCCTACATCAAGATATGCAAGTTTTGGTAAAGCTACGCAGATCTGAAATTCTCAGCATGACAGAATTTAAACCTAAGTTTCAAAATAATTGTATAGAACGAAATTGAAGAATTTTAATTCTGAATTTTGGATATGTTGTAGATCTCTAAGTCTAGTTTTTGGAATGTTAAACCGTTCAGGATTTCGATATTTCTACAATGAGATATGAATTTTCTACCACTAACATGCTGGGCTGAAAAAAAGTGACGAAAATTAAAAGAGAAGAATATATTACTTGACATTGTTCTCCTTTGTGTGACTCCCGATGCTGCAATATCAAAATAATAGAGAGCATCCATCTATTTATAGATGCAGCAAGGCATTAATAGTCTCCTTGTTGAAATAAAACTAGGAGAAGTTTTCAAGTCCTTAAGGAGGTGGCATACTCCTAATTGGAGTGGAATTGGGACAGTTCAAGTTTATAGGAATATAGACATCCTAATTCTAATTGGAGAATGATTGGTTATGGAGTAGAAGAATTTCATTCCCGAAATGGAAAGGAGTATCCTGAAGACGCGCAAACAAGGAAAAAGTCAAGTCAATACTTCGAGCCTAGTCTTCGAAAGATTAAATATCTTCGACAAGTCTCGAAGTAAGGGCATTTGTGATCATATGAACTTTAAATATATTAGTCCAAATAAATATGGTGGATTAATATAATTGAATTAATTATTTAAGTCCAATAAATATGAATTTAATTAAAGTCCAAAATTCATCGGGCTAGTCTATTAATTTGGGCTACAAATAATGAGCCCACTTGGTTAAGCCCAATATGTCATCTTAGTCTAGAGGCCCAATTTGGCGTCACGTGTCAAATGACGTGGCATGCCAAGTCAAGTAAAGGAGCCAATAGGATCGTGCCACATGTCAAAATGATGCAGCAAGCCTAGTGAAATCAAAGGCCCATAAGAATGCGCCACGTCACTTAAATCTGATTGGCCAAAAGAAGCTCATCTTCACCATGACTCTTTCCTTTCCACAACTATAAATAGGGGCCTCATAATTCAAAAAGGGAACCAACAATTCGAACAAGAAGCAAGAGAGAGCTCGTGGATCAAACACCACAAATTTCTCTACAAGCTACAAGTTCAAGCATTCAAGTTCATAAACAACTGAAGATTAAGACGAAGATTCAAGATCAAGCTCAAAAGCCCTTGAATCCAAATTCACAAGTCAAGATCAAATCCACCCAGTTCAAGTTCATCAAATTCAAGATCAAGCTCGAAGCCCTTGAATTTATATTTAGAAAGGCGAATCAGAGGATTCATAGAGATTATAACACTCACATATTGAAATCAATAAACTATTGTTGCAATATTTTTCTTTCCCGATTATTATTTTCTCGGTCGCGAATTTTATTATCTTACAAATATTATTTGTTTTTTACCACAATATGAAATAATATTAAATAATTAAATAATCATCAAAATAGTTTTTTGTAGTAACAATGTCAAGTAGGTAGTTCTCAAGATGTCACTTGTCATAATTTTAGGCTAACTACTCTTCTTTATTATATATATATATAAATATTAAATAATATTAAATAATTAAATAATCAACAAAATAGTTTTTGTTGTAAAATGATAGTTTTCTGTTGTAAAAATGTAAAGTAGGTAGTTCACAAGATTCCACTTGTCACAATTTTAGGCTAACTACTCTCCTTTATTATATATACAGATATGAAATAATATTATTTATTTTTTACCACAATATAAAATAATATTAAATAATTAAATAATCAACAAAATAACTTCTTATTATAAAATGATAGTTTTTTGTTGTAAAAATGTCAAGTAGGTAGTTGTCAAGATGCCACTTGTCAGAATTTTAGGTTAACTACTTTCATTTATTATATATATAGATATGAAATAACATTAAATAATTAAATAATCAACAAAATAGTTTTTGTATAAAATGATAGTTTTTTATTGTAAAAATGTCAAGTAGGTAGTTTCTGAAGATGTCACTTGTCATAATTTTAGGTTAACTACTCTCCTTTATTATATATATGTATATGTGAAATAATATTAAATAATTAAATAGTCAACAAAATAATTTTTTGTTGTAAAAATGTCAAGTAGGTAGTTCTCAAAATGTCACTTGTCATAATTTTAGGCTAACTACTCTCCTTTATTATATGTATATATAGATATGAAATAATATTAAATAATTAACTAACAAACAAAATAGTTTTTGTTGTAAAATAATAGTTTTTTGTCGTAAAATGTCAAGTAGGTAGTTCTCAAGATGCCACTTTTCATAATTTTAGGTTAACTATTCTCATTTATTATATATATAGATATGAAATAATTTTATTTTTTTTACCACAATATGAAATAATATTAAATAATTAACAAAATAGTCTTTTGTTGTAACAATGTCAAGTAGGTAGTTCTCAAGATGTCACTTGTCATAATTTTAGGCTAACTACTCTCCTTTATTATATATACAAATATGAAATAATATTTTTTTTCACAATATTAAATAATTAAATAATCAACAAAATAGTTTTTATGATAAAATGATAGTTTTTTGTTGAAAAAATGTCAAGTAGATAGTTCTCAAGATGCCACTTGTCATAATTTTAGGCTAACTACTCTCCTTTATTATATATATAGATATGAATAATATTAAATAATTAAATAATAAACAAAATAGTTTTTTGTTGTAAAATGATAGTTTTTTGTTGTAAAAATGTCAAGTAGGTAGTTCTCAAGATGCCGCTTGTCATACTTTTAGGCTAACTACTTTCCTTTATTATATATATAGATATAAAATAATATTAAATAATTAAATAATCAACAAAATTATTTTTTGAAGTAAAATAATAGTTTTTTGTTGTAAAAATGTCAAGTAGGTAGTATTCAAGATGACACTTGTCATACTTTTAGGCTAACTACTCGCATTTATTATATATATATAGATATGAAACAATATGAAATAATTAAATAATCAAAAAAATAGTTTTTTATTATAAAATGATAGTTTTTTGTTGTAAAAATGTCAAGAAGTTAGTTCTCAAGATGCCACTTATCATAATTTTAGGCTAACTACTCTCTTTTATTATATATATAGATATGAAATAATATTAAATAATTAAATAATCTACAAAATATTTTTTTTTTGTAAAATGTCAAGTGACTAGTTCTCTAGCTTAATTATAGGTTAGACTATCATCCTTTACTATATATATAATCAAGAAATAATTATGGAATAATTAAATAATCTACAAAATACTTTTTTTGTTGCAAAATGCCATTTGACTAGTTCTCAAGATATCACTTGGCTTAATTATAGGCTAGACTATCCTCCTTTATTATATTTTAATTAATTATGTACATATTTTGAGTGATGACATCTTTTTCATAATATTTTTAATTTTGGAATGATTCTTTGGTCATAATAAATTTTTTCATATAAGTTGCTTGATCATTAATTGATATTTTTTAATTATTTTTTGATAATACTTTCTTGGTTTACTCAATTATAGTGAAATCATAAATGTTTTTTTTTAAATAATATTGTTATTTATATTATTTACATTAATTCCGTACATATTTTAAGGGAAGGAATTTTTTTCATAATATTGTTATTTTATAAATGACTCTTTGATTATGATAATCTTTCTATATAAGTTTTTTGATTACTATTTACTAATTGATTATTCTCTTAATTGATTTTTCTTGTAACACTTCTTTGATTACTCAATTATAATGAAATCATAAATATTTATTTTTTATAGTATTATTAGTTATATTGTTTAAATTAATTGTTTATATATTTGAAGGGATGACATCATTTCTATAATGCTTTCATTCAATAGGAGTCAATCTTAATTGTTTTCATCCAATAGGAGTCAAACTTAGTTATTTTTTACCACAATATGAAATAATTATGGAATAATTAAATAATTTACAAAATAGTTTTTTGTTGCAAAATGTCAAGTGACTAGTTCTCAAAATGTCACTTGACTTAATTATAGGCTAGACTATCCTCCTTTATTATATATATAGATATAATATAATTATGGAATAATTAAATAATCTACAAAATAGTTTTTTCTTGCAAAACTAGTTCTCAAGATGTCACTTGGCTTAATTATAGGCTAGACTATCCTCGTTTATTATATATATAACTATGAACTAATTATGGAATAATTAAATAATCTACAAAATCGTTTTTCATTGCAAAATGCCAAGTGACTAGTTCCGAAGATGTCACTTGGCTTAATTATAGGCTAGACTATCCTCCTTTATTATATATATAAATATGAAATAATTATGGAATAATTAAATAATCTAAAAAATAATTTTTTGTTGCAAAATGCCAAGTGACTAGTTCTCAAGATGTCACTTGGCTTAATTATAGGCTAGTCTATCCTCCTTTATTATATATATAATCTACAAAATAGTTTCTTCTTGCAAAGCTAGTTCTCAAGATGTCACTTGGCTTAATTATAGGCTAGAATATCCTCTTTTATTATATATAAAGATATGAAATAAATATGAAATAATAAGAAATAGTTAAATAATTTACAAAATAGTTTTTGTTGCAAAATGCTAAGTGGCTAGTTCCCAAGATGTCACTTGGCTTAATTACAGGCTAGACTATCCTCCTTTATTATATATATATATATATAAATATGAAATAATTATGGACTAATTAAATAATCTACAAAATAGTTTTTTTTTTTTGTAAAATACCTAGTGACTAGTTCTCAAGATGTCACTTGGCTTAATTATAGGCTAGACTATCCTCCTTTATTATATATATAGATATGAAATAATTATGGAATAATTAAATATTCTACAAAATAGTTTTTTCTTATAAAGCTAGTTCTCAAGATGTCACTTGGCTTAATTATAGGCTAGACTATCCTCTTTTATTGTATATAAAGATATGAAATAAATATGAAATAATAAGAAATAGTTAAATAATCTACAAAATAGTTTTTGTTGCAAAATGTTAAGTGGCTAGTTCCAAGATGTCACTTGGCTTAATTATAGACTAGATTATCCTCGTTTATTATATATATAACTATGAACTAATTATGGAATAATTAAATAATCTACAAAATCATTTTTTATTGCAAAATGCCAAGTGACTAGTTCTCAAAATGTCACTTGGCTTAATTATATGCTAGACTATCCTCCTTTATTATATATATATAGATATGAAATAATTATGGAATAATTAAATATTTTGTAAAATAGTTTTTTTATTATATATATATATATATATATATATATATAAATATGAAATAATTATGGACTAATTAAATAATCTACAAAATAGTTTTTTTTTTTTGCAAAATGCCAAGTGACTAGTTCTCAAGATGTCACTTGGCTTAATTATAGGCTAGACTATCCTCCTTTATTATATATATAGATATGAAATAATTTTGGAATAATTAAATATTCTACAAAATAGTTTTTTCTTATAAAGCTAGTTCTCAAGATGTCACTTGACTTAATTATAGGCTAGACTATCCTCTTTTATTGTATATAAAGATATGAAATAAATATGAAATAAATATGAAATAATAAAAAATAGTTAAATAATCGACAAAATAGTTTTTGTTGCAAAATGTTAAGTGGCTAGTTCCAAGATGTCACTTGGCTTAATTATAGGCTAGACTATCCTCCTTTATTATATATATAACTATGAACTAATTATGGAATAATTAAATAATCTACAAAATCATTTTTTATTGCAAAATGCCAAGTGACTTGTTCTCAAGCTGTCACTTAGCTTAATTATAGGCTAGACTATCCTCCTTTATTATAGATACAGATATGAAATAATTATGGAATAATTAAATATTCTATAAAATAGTTTTTCTTGTAAAGCTAGTTCTCAAGATGCCACTTGGCTTAATTATAGGCTAGACTATCCTCTTTTATTATATATAAAGATATGAAATAAATATGAAATAATAAGAAATAGTTAAATAATCTACAAAATAGTTTTTGTTGCAAATTGCTAAGTGGCTATTTCCCAAGATGCCACTTGGCTTAATTATAGGCTAGACTATCCTCCTTTATTATATATAAATATGAACTAATTATGGAATAATTAAATAATCTACAAAATAGTTTTTTTGTTGCAAAATGCCAAGTGACTAGTTCTCAAGATGTCACTTGGCTTAATTATAGACTAGTCTATCCTCCTTTATTATATATATAGATATGAAATAATTATGGAATAATTAAATAATCTACCAAATAGTTTTTTCTTGCAAAGCTAGTTCTCAAGATGTCACTTGACTTAATTATAGGCTAGACTATCCTCTTTTATTATATATAAAGATATGAAAATAAATATGAAATAATAAGAAATAGTTAAATAATGTAAAAAATAGTTTTTGTTGCAAAATGTCTGGTGACTAGTTCTCAAAATGTCACTTGGCTTAATTATAGGCTAGAATATCCTCCTTTATTATATATATAGATATAATATAATTATGGAATAATTAAATAATCTACAAAATAGTTTTTTCTTGCAAAACTAGTTCTCAAGATGTCACTTGGCTTAATTATAGTCTAGACTATCCTCTTTTTTTTATATATAAAGATATGAAATAATAAGAAATAGTTAAATAATCTACAAAATAGTTTTTGGTGCAAAATGTTAAGTGGCTAGTCTAAGATGTCACTTGGCTTAATTATAGGCTAGACTATCCTCCTTTATTATATATATAAATATGAAATAATTATGGAATAATTAAATAATCTACAAAATAGTTTTTTTGTTGCAAAATGCCAAGTGACTAGTTCTCAAGATGTCACTTGGCTTAATTATAGGCTAGTCTATCCTCCTTTATTTTATATATATAGAATATAAATATGAAATAATTAAATAATCTACAAAATAGTTTTTTCTTGCAAAACTAGTTCTCAAGATGTCACTTGGCTTAATTATAGGCTAGACTATCCTCTTTTATTATATATAAAGATATGAAATAATAAGAAATAGTTAAATAATTTACAAAATAGTTTTTGTTGCAAAATGCTAAGTGGCTAGTTTCCAAGATGTCACTTGGCTTAATTATAGGCTAGACTATCCTCCTTTATTATATTTATATATATAATAAAGGAGGATAGTCTAGCCTATAATTAAGCCAAGTGATATCTTGAGAATAAGTCACTTGCTATTTTGCAACAAAAAACTATTTTGTAGATTATTTAATTATTTCATATTATTCCATATTTATTTCATATCTATATATATAATAAAGGAGGATAGTATAGCCTATAATTAAGCAAAGAGGCATCTTGAGAATTAGCCACTTGGCATTTTGCAACAAAAAACTATTTTGTAGATTATTTAATTATTTCATATTTTTTCATATTTATCTATATATATATATATAATAAAGGAGGATAGTCTAGCCTATAATTAAGCCAAGAGACATCTTGAAAACTAGCCACTTGACATTTAGCAACAAAAAACTATTTTGTAGATTATTTAATTATTTCATATTATTCCATATTTATTTAATATTTATATATATAATAAAGGAGGAAGTCTAGCCTATAATTAAGCCAAGTGGTATCTTGAGAACTAACCACTTAGCATTTTGCAAGAAAAAAACTATTTTGTAGATTATTTAACTATTTCATATTATTCCATATTTATTTCATAGTTATATATATAATAAAGGAGGATAGTCTAACTTATAACTAAGTAAAATGACATCTTGAGAACTAGTCACTTGGCATTTTGCAACAAAAAATATTTTGTACATTATTTAATTATTCCATAATTATTTTATATTTATTTATATATATAATAAAGGAGCATAGTCTAGCCTATAATTAAGCCAATTAGCATCTTGAGAACTAGCCACTTAGCATTTTACAACACTACTGAATTACCCGTGGCTAAGACTCGGGCTAGGTTTAATATGGCCAGTGAGGTGACAAAGGAAGAAGTGATGCTGCTGGCCAAGGCTGGCGATGTGGAGAAGCCCACTTTATTTTACATTTTTGATGGAGATATAATGTACAACATCATCTTGGGGAGGCCTTGGATCCATGCTATGAAGGCTATCCTATCGACATTTCATCTGGTGATCAAGTTTCCCACCCCAAGTGGTATGCACCAAAATAAGAAGCAATTAGGATCATCTCGGGAAAACTTGTATAATTGTGACAAGCATACTAGAGGCCGCCTTTTGGGCATAAGTAGGAGAAGGTCTCCCAAAACTATGCTCTGAAAAAATGAAGTGGTATAACCCCAAGGGCCTACTACATCCCCGATGAGAGGAACATGACTAAGAGCAAGACTAAAGAGCTCGATCAAATTGCTTTTTTCCCCGACTCACCTGAAAGAAAGGTATACTTGAGTTTGAGATTAAGCCCCGATCTCAGGATCGCTTATCTTGATTTTCTTAAATATAACTCTAATTTTTTCGTGTGGTCCCATTTTAATGTTACAGGTATCCTTTCTGAGGTGGCAATGCACAGGCTTGAGAATTATCCTAGCTTTCCTCGGTGAAGAAAAAGTGATGTCTGATATCGGATGAGAGAGATAAGTTCGTTAAAGAAGAGGTGACTCACCTGCTTGGGATTAGTTCTATTCGAGAAGTCAAGTATCCAGCGTTGCTAGAAAATGTTGTGGTGGTACCAAAGAAGCCGGAAAAGTTTAGAATATGTATAGACTTCATGGAACAGGGCGTACCCCAAAGACACTTTCTCATCCTGAACATTGATCGCATGATCGATACTATGACCCGGCATAAAATCATGAGTTTTCTTGATGTGTACTCTGAGTATAATTAGATCTGCCTGTATCTGGATAACTAGTAAAAGATGTCGTTTCAAACTAACAAAGGTACTATGTGTTATAATGTGATGCCATTCGAGCTCAAAAATACAAGTGCCACTTACCAACGGATGGTTAACCAGATGTTTGATAAGAAGATAGGGAAGACGATGGAGGTTTATATTAAATACATGCTAGTTAAGTCACAAGAAGTTCGGGATCACCTGGCACATCTCGAAGAAGCATGTGCAATGTTGAGGAAGCACAATATGAAGCTGAACCCCAAAAAGTGTGCTTTCAGGGTAGGGTTTGGAAAGTTCATGGGTTTACTTATGTCGAACAGAGTAATAGAAGTAAATCTGGATAGGATCAAGGTTATTAAAGAGATACCGGACATACTGAGTGACGTCAAGGCCATGCAGAAACTTAGGAGGTGGCTCACTATGCTCAACCGTCTCATATCAAGGTCCCCAGAGAGGTGCCATCGTGTTTTCCTTCTATTAAAGAAGAATACAAACTTTGAATGGACCCCCCGAGTGTCAGCAGGCATTGAGGGACCCCCCGAGTGTCAGCAGGCATTGAGGGAGTTGAAGTCCTACTTGTCAAGCCCGCCCCTACTGGCTAAGCCAAAAGAAGAGGAGTTGTTGTCCCTATATCTGGAAGTGTCAGAGGTAGCGGCCAGTGACATGCTGGTCCAAGAAGAAGAAGGTACACAACATCATATTCATTATGTTAGGAAAAGATTAATTAGTGTAGAAACTCGATACTCACACTTAGAGAAGCTTCCTTTGGCTTTAGTGGAGGCCATCAAAACGTTGTACCTATATTTTCAATGTCACCCAATAGTGGTGGTTATGACGTATCCTCTTCGAAACATCTTCTATAAGCTTGAACTATCTGTCTAGATGGCCAAATGGGTGGTCGATCTTAGCGAGTTCGATATTGAGTACATGCCAATGACAGATATCAAGGCCTAGGCATTAGCAGATTTTATGGCTAATTTTAGCCCAGGGATGACCCTCCCCTCTCCACTAGGTGGAAACGAAAATGATCCTGGCCGACGGACACCAACCTAGAAAATGAACCCTATTTACTGATGGTACCTCTAAAGAGAAGGGGATTAGCCTTGGAAAAGTCTTGGTAACCCCAAGGGGGAAAAGGCAAAGGTAAGAAATCACTTGTTTCCCGCTTATTAACAACGAGGCTGAGTACGAGGCCTTTCTTGCAGGTTTAGATTTGGCATAGAGCATGGGTTAAAAAAAGCTTAATGTATCTGTGACTTTGAATTGGCAGTGAACCAAATCAAGGGAGCTTTTGACACAAAAGAGGACTGCATGATAAGGTATGTAGCCGAAGTGCGAGATCATTTTTCCGATTTTTAGAAATAGAGCTTGGAACATATTTTGCGAAGGAAGAATGATGAGGAAGACGCACTGGCTATGCTAAGATCAACAACCAAGGTAGACGAGGTTGTAAGAGGAGTTGTGGTCCAGTTTTATATTCAGCGTTAGAAGCCCTAGAATGAGGAGAAGTAAACCACATCAGGTTTTTGTGGGTTTAGCAAAGTAAGTACATAAAATTATCTTAGGCATTGTCAATCAAGGTAGATAGATACTTCCTGGTAGGTAGAAGTCTCGATAAAAGTTCATACCTGGGACCGCTCGTAAAGTGTCTAGGGCCTTAGGATATCGAGTGCGTGATGAGGGAGATCCACGAGAGAGTATGTGGGAACTATTATAAGGTGAGCTCGCTGATACATAAGATTGTGCGGGTGGGATACTATTATCCTAGCATGGAAGATGACACTAAGAAATTTCTTAGAAAGTGCGACAAAGGTCAATCATTTGCCAATAATCTTCGCTGGCCAGGGGAAGTGATACATGTTGTGACCTCACCCTAGCCCTTTATAAAGTGGGGAATGGATATTATGGGACATTTTCTGCTTGTCCCGACCAGGTGAAGTTTTTTTTAGCTATGAAGGAATACTTCTCCAAGTGGGTAGAAGAGGAGGCATATAAATAGTTTCGAGAGCGGGAGGTGATAGATTTCTTATGAGACCATATAATTTGCAGATTCGGGATACCATATGGTAAAGGTCCACAATTCATAGGTTCAAAAGTGACAGAGTTCTTAGCAAAGCTAAATAAAAAATGAAAACCTCATAACCTTATCATCCAATCCAAAACAAGACAGTGTTGCTTAACCTCAAGAAAAAATTAGAGAAAGCCAAGGGATGTTGGGTTGAGGAGCTACCGAAGGTGCTGTGGGTGCACTGCACGACCACAAAATCCAGCACCAAAGAGACCTTATTCTTGCTGATGTACAAAGTGGAGGAACTGATACCAGTCAAAGTAGGCGAGCCTAGTTATCACTACTCAGATATGAGTGAGGAGATGAATGATGAAGCACTGAAAGGTAATTTAGACCTATTAGAAGAACGATGGAAGGTTACCCACGTACACATAATGGCTCAAAATAAAAAAATGAAAAGATATTATAACCGAAAGACTAAACTTTTCCACTTCAATGTCGGAGATCTGGTAACAAGGGAAGTCACTGTAAGTACACGAAACCCGAACAAAGGGAAGTTGACCGCGTGCGGGAGGGGCCATATCGAGTAATTGGCATAGCTGGGAAAGTAGCATACTAGCTAGCCGATCTCCAAGGCACAAAACAATGCAATAATTGGAATGTATCCCATCTGAAAAGATACTACTACTAGAAAGAATGCCCAAAGCATGCCCGATACTTTTTTTCTTTGGTCAGCCTTTTTTATCCCTACTGTATTTTTTAGCCAGCAAGGTTTTTAACGAGGTAGGAGCTCGGCATACCAAGGAAGAAATAAGTCAGGAGTGTGCTCACAGGCTTGACATCTAGCAAAAACGGATACTAGGGAATGAGGCGATTGTGCCCGAAGACGCAGAGCTAAGCGCCCGGACGACCCAAAGTTTGTTTTCCTTTGTAATTACAAAAATGAGTATTAAGCTAATAAAAGAGTTCCTTATATTTATTTCCCTTGCTTTTTTATTGTCATGTTGTCCTATGCAACAACTCGGTGTAGTACTCAAGCCACACATTGGGAAGTTAATATAAGGACTCTTAAGCATCCAAAAGTCTCACTTCAAAGTAATTAGGAGACATCCTAACTTACAGAAATGCCAAAGATAATATTGCATCTAGGTCCCCGACTATCAACAACCGACAGAGCATGCGAGACACGATCGCACCCCACTTCAACATATCGTGCCCTTTCAATGTGGAGTCCTACCTCCCACAAAGGAGATGGATTCATCGGGAACGCTATAATAAAAAATGGTTAGCATCCATGACTTACCAACAAATTGATACATAGGAACAATAATGGATTTAGATATGAAACGAGCTCACTCTGAGTAGACAAAGAACAAAGCATGTATGTACATGTATATAAGAAAGAGGACAAAACTACTATGGAAAAAGTAAAAAAATAATTTATACCATACAACATATCACAGTCCAATAAAGCCAAGCAAGTCTCAAATTTAACAATAAAAGAGGATACAATCGAAAAAGATGGAAGTGCCTAGGAACAAGAAAAAAGAGTCTCGAAAAGTCCTGATCCTTAGGGGAGCCCGATAGCAAGTCTGGCACCTCGTCGGAATCATTGCTCGAGAATAGGCCATCGACGGAGGAATCTACTTGACAGAATTGAAGGGTGTCCAAGCATTAGCAGAAACTGTCGCTCGAGCAATTTTGATTTTTTTTCAATCACGGAAGGATCGGCCAAAATTCTCTTGAAAGTGGTCAATTTTTCCACCCAGATCTCGCCACGACGAACGACCATAAGATAATCTTTCAGAAATAAGCATTTGGATCAACTTTTCTTTAGAGTCTATCAAACAGATCTAAACTTTTCTTGTTTCTCATAAAAGATAGCTCTAAACACCTTAAGAGAGCTAACCTTTCCCTAGAGAAGTTCTACTTCAGCTCGAGCGCGACTTCAACAGCTTTCTCCTTTAGAGGGGTTCACAGATTTAACGACTCTTAAAAGGCCTTATCAGTGCTCGCATCTGCACTCTTGACCCTATCAGCAAACTTCTCTGCTCTATGGTTTAACTGGGTTTAAACTTTCTTATGACCTTTAAAGGATTCCTTGTACGCGGTACAAGGTCCTATAGGATATGCACCCGCTCATCTAAAGTAGCAACCACTTTCTTAAGTTGTCTTACCTTCGGCTCACCTTCCTCTCGAAAAAGAGTGTTGCACATATAGAGACTCCTAGCACATCAAATAAAGGGGTTAACCTTGGGATGAGACATGGAAGCAAAGTTCATAAGAACCTGAACCGACTCACCCCCAAGAAAGCCCAAAAAGTGCCCCTGAGAAGATCATGGTTATCCCTGGGCGACAAACTCCCCCCTCTTGCACAAAGCTTTTCTCGACATGATAAGGATACACCTGTTTCTAGTGCTTGATTGTCGAAGGCATAAGGATCTCTGAAATGGAGCTTGAGTAAAGTGGCAACTCGGGAGGGAATGATACCAACAACATCAGCATCCCTAACTACGGACAGCGATTCAACCGAAATAACATCAGCAGTTAGCACGGACAGATGCATCATAAGGGATTGGCTCTCCGGGGCACCAGTTTTGGTCATAGCTGCACAAGACACTGCCCGCTCGGATTGAGCGACAGGCCTGCTCATTTTTGGTTTTTTACCTAAGGATGTAGCCTTTATTAATTTTCTTATTTTTGACCGAGGGTCTGACTCAGAAGGCTTCCCAACTCCTTCAAATTGTTGATCAAGTAGAAGTTCGAACCTCTCGAGCGTTAAAAGGAAATTATGCCAACAAAGTATAGCAGCACCAGTTTGATATCTTGAGAGAGAAAATGGTTAATGTAAAAACTAAAGCCTAGGATACAAAGAACGAGTAAATCTGTATACCATGATCCTTGTAGATCCATCCTTTCTTAGTAGAAATATAATTTCAGGTACGCTCTTCCTAGCACACGGACTTGAGAATCTTCTGAACCTATAAACGGATTTCCACAGAGGGCGGAACCCATGCTTTGGCTGTAATAGGACAAAAGTAAGAAAGGTAAAAAAAAAAAAAAGGTAAAGCTTCATAAAAAAAAAAAAAAGGAGGCAAGGAGGGGCTTACGGCGACAGTTCCATTCCTCACAAAAGATCAGGCTCACCTAGAATAAAATCGGAGCTAATAAACACGTACTTATCTTGCCACCAGTGAGGAGCTTTATCCAGATCTGAGAGCACACACTTGTTGCCTCAACATTTGACAATAAGAAGTTTTTCACAGATGATTCGAGGAGCGTACAGACTTATAAAATAGCCAGGGGTAAAAATCCAACCCCAAGATGCGGGTGATAACATGGAGACAGGAAATGACTCTCCATACTATAGGGGCTACCTGACCCAAAAAGATTCCATAAGTCTTACATAGGCGAAGGACGAATCGTATAACGGAGCCGCCAATAAGACTCATGGTAAAATGGTAGGTGTAGACCCCCATGTAACCAGGCTTAAAAGTGGAGATATTTTCAGTAAGAAGGGGAGAGAGAACTTCAACGTTAGCCAACCACCCGCATTCATATTTAAACTTTTTAATAGATCTTTCTTCTATCGAGGAAATGAAAAAATAATAGAGCGCTTTCATAATGAGGGTGAACGGTCCCCAAAGCATGGCGCTTGAAATCATCCTTAAGGTCGAGATGTTTTAGAACCACTGAGTCCACTAGGGACTTAGTATCGTTTGCGGATATAGCAAAAGGACTAAAGAGGTTATCATCAGTAGAGCAGGAGAAAGGTTGACTTCATCTGCAGCAGGAATCATGAACTAGGTAGTAGGAGGGATGATGATATCACTGGAAACTCCTAGATCGGAAGCCACGACGTAGAAATTAGCATCAGTCACCTCGACAGGGGCAACAACAGCATTCGCTTCCATAGTAGAAAAGCTGGAGGACAACATCACCAGATGCGGGATAAGAAATGATGAAGCAAGGAAGAATCAAGGAAAGGAAGTTGAAATGAGCTCAGAAGAACTAAGAAAATGGGAATAACACACATCTCAAAAAGATGACACGCATTTTATGGATGGAAGGTTAATTAAAACAGGTGCAGTACCTCGGTGGTAGTTTCGAACCAGTTAGTTTCTGGATCTTTTCGCTTCTCGAAGATAGTCAGTGCTAACCTCGAAAAGTGGAGGGACTATGTATGGGGGAAATGGTTTTAATAAATATTGTCCCGACTTGGATCAGGTAGAGTTGGAACCGACCCATGATAGGTACTATCCCAGGGATGAAATCGAGGTGAGAAAACGTATTCTCGGGCAAGAAAAGAAATGGATCGATAATGCCAACGATGGTGATCGCGTACGAAAGGAAAGACAGAGGGACAGTGTGTCAGGGTTCTCAGGTGCACAGGCAACCTCGGCTGAACCGCACCAGACACGCAATACTGGGCTGGCACCCACCAACGACTCAACAGCAAGTGGCCTTTGTCCATTGGTTGTTGTACTAGAATGGACCAAATGGCATTCTCTTATTAGTCAAGAGTAGTCCTTGGACCCTATAAATAAGCACCCCTCCCCATTGTAAAGGTCATCTGGTCTTGGCTCATCTCTTTCCTCAAGCAATAAAAATCTTTAGCTTTGTTCTTAAGTTTTCTATATAGCCCTAGTAATTTTTTACTTTCATATCGTTGTTACGCCCGTTAACCTAACAATCACGGCCACGATTTGCTCATAGCTAAGAAACTAAGGACTGCGTTGTCACTCAGATTTGTTTTCAACCTCTATCTTGCTTACTGTTTGGTTTATTTACTTCGTTTATCTATTAGCTTGCAAGCTTTCGCTATTAACTCGAAGCTAAAATCGTAAAGCGTGTACTTGACCTACCTACAAATCTACCTGTCCCAAAATTGACGGTAAATAAAAGGTAATGAAGGTCGATTATAAGTACTCTCTCCGTTTCAAAATAAGTGTCATTTTAACTATAAAAAAATTGTCCCAAAATAAGTGTCATTTTAAGAATTCAAGATAAAAATTAATATGTTTTTCCAACTATACTCTTATATATGCTTCATCTTCTAAATTGTGTTCAATTTTCAGTTTATATTCAATGTCTCCCAACGCTATCACAACCTTTCTAATTGCGATCGATTTGGGTGTATGTAGTCTGGCTACCTTCTTCACCTTTGATTTAAGTTTTTAATTATAGTTGTCACTGGTCAATGGCATTGAAAGTTTTAAATACACTCCAAGTGTTTGTTGTTGCGCCACAAACAACTAATAAATAATACTCCATCTGGTTTCTTTTTTTCTCTTTTAGTGATGTTATTCTACAACATACTCATCTATCATTTATGAATTTGAGAGGTACATTGTTTATTTCTATTGTATAGGATAGTATTGATAAGCAATAGTTTTATTATTTTATTTCTGTACCTTGTTTGGTTGTTCCTATTTTATTATAAGATCACCAGAAACATCATATGTGCAATACAAGTATGTTTTTGATGCTCAAAAGTTGGAAACAAGATAAATATTAAGAAAAATTATGATTTTTTTTTTATATATATTTAGCCTAAGGTTTCACTATATGTGATACCATCCAAATTCAAGTGGATGATAACTTACTGCTTTGGGGAGTAAAAATCATCTTGAATAGACCAAAAGTAGCATGAGAGACTCTGTGAAAAATCTCGAGGAGAATGTCTTGAATGACATCAAATGTGATAAAACGAAAATATCGTTTTATGTTGTTCTTTTTAGCAAGTCGCCATCATATTCTTGCTTCTTTGATATTTGTTCTTGGTTGAGAGTTATGGTACGGTCTTAATAATCTGACAGCTAATTGTAGGACTTATTTGTACTACTTGAGGGACTTCGTAAGATAGACATGTCCGCACCATTAGCACCACTACATCTTGAAAGAAGAAAATTGAGAATATATTTGTCAAGGGAATTGTCCTTACCTAATCAAGCAGGGAGAGTGCAACACAAAGAATTTGGTCTATTGTAGCAGCTTTTTTATGAAAGGTAATATGGGTTGAGAGTAATTGGAATAGGTATCACCACGTATATGTATGTATATTAAATGTACTTTTTAACTTTATGGCTGAAATATGTTTGTGAAGAGCATAAGATGGTAGAGTTAATTAGTGTTATGTAATAGTAGTAGCAGTTCTACTCCATCCAGTTTGTTGTACATGTCAGTACCCTCTCTTTTACAGTGTACTGATTTTTAGGCGATTTGCGTATTCCGATAGTGGTGTTGGGTTCTAGTGATGAAATATGAATGGAAAATGGAGGGAAAAGTGAATTATGCTTTCACCTTATAAAAGAAGTGTTTCTCCCATATTAATTGGTGGGAGAAAGAAACTTTCTTGTGCTTAAATATAGAAGCACTACTCCATGTTTTTAGTGAGGTAAGAAGAAGACAAGCCTCGTGTCGTTGTCGTCGCTCGCTCGTTCGGTTTCGAATTTGGATTTGGATTTGAATTTGTCAAATAATTGATCGAGAGACTATTTTTTTGGACAAAATTCAGGTAAAACTTAATTGTTAATGATTATTTAATCCAAAATATGATCTAAAACATTTCCTCCATTTGCGGACGTACATTGAAGAGACACGACCCTTCAATTCACTGCTTGAATGACGCTAAGAGGATTTGCGGACGCATATGGTCATTTGCGGATGCAAATGCCAACGCAAATCACTTCTCAACATTCTGTTTTGATGGTGGACTGATTTGCAGCCGCAAATGACCATTTGTGGACGCAAACAGCTCCGCAAATGGATTCGTCGAATGTGTGATTTGCTATCATTGAGTGAGTTCGATGTTCAGCGAATTTGAGGTACTGCTATTCTTTTGAAGTGAATCATTTTATCCTAGGAGGATATATTCCATTTAACCTCTGGTACTTGAGGGGGATAATTTCCTTAAAAATCATACTGTGAATTCAGTGGACTTGATTCTTCTATCTTCATATCTTTCTAAGTTTGGTTTACTATTTTTCAAAAATAGTTTGAATTTCATTTTATTGTTCATAAGTTGTAAATAACACAAAAACTTGGTGTTAAAATAGTAAAAAGAATTTGTCAACACCCCTATCCTATTTGTAAAACTTGGTGTTAACAAGATGAGTTCATTTTGTCAAAGTAAAAAGAATTTGTCAACACCCCTATCCTATTTTCAAGGACAAGCAACTTCTTGTTAATGAGCCAAAACTTGTGCAGTATCAAATTGCAAAGGAAATTAAAGGACTCATCTTGAAGTTTTGACAAAATAAAAGGTCAAAACAAACGATAAATATATAAATAAAGATTTGGCAATGAGATTTATACACTGCAGTAACACGGAAAATACGTAGAATATATATGGTAATCAAAACTATGAATAATGATGGGGGCAATTTTAAGGCAAAATTGAATGTCTTAAGTAGACGTCCGAATCATTCTATCTTCAAGAAACACGTTATTGATTGCCCTCGAATTATAAAAAATAATTATAAAGAAGAATCAAATCCAAGGTCCATTTCATCTAGCGGACCAAACCCATGCCACGTGTCAACATGACTTGGCATCCCAGTCAAGTCCAAGAATAACAAGATGATGTCATGAGTTCAAATGATGTGACAAATTCAAGACCAATAAGAGAATGTCGGATGTTCAAATGATGTGACAATCCTAGATATTGGTATGACTTTTAAATTACATCATTAAGAATAAAGAAAAAAAATTAAAATTAAAATATTTTTAATTACATTATAAAAATGTGACATTTTTTATGAAACGGAAAAAAAAAAGGCATCGCATACGTAAATTGGGGGCAGAGTACTACGTGATTTTGACAACGTAGCCTCCTTGAAGTTTCATCCTTAACCAATTCAACAATTCCTCTTCTATAATCTTGATTTCAATGATTAAAAATAATAAATGCCGATAAAAGACCAATCGGTCTGATGTCAACTTCTACGGCATAAGCTTTAGATCTATCAACGATAATGATAATAATAATAATAATAATAATAATAATAATAATTAAAAAAAAAGCAGCTAGAATAAGTCTTCTTTCCGTTGCTTCTTATTCTATATTTGCACAACTTCACAATTTCCACCCTTTTGGCGCCCTCACAAGTGACCTATGATTTACTTACAATTTACAAAATACTCGATTTATTTCCCTTTTTATATGATATAGTTTAACTTTTTTTTAATCATTATGATATAGTTTGACTTAATATAAAGTTAAAAGAGAAATTCTTAAACTTCTGATCTTACATATGTACTAGGGATGGGCATGATATGGTATATATATACCGAATTACCATATCGAACTAAAATTTTTTATACAGAGGTTTTGGTATTACGGTATTTGGTATGGTATATGGTATAATTTTAATTTTTTTTGATATATGATACGTTATTCGGTATTTATAAATGACATACCGAAATACCGAATACCATACCTGAGTATATAGTTATATAAATAACTTATACTCATTATTACAATATATTAACAGATATACAACTTAGTATTAGTATAAAAAAATGTTTAGATGTTGTAACTTTAATTTGGCTACTCTATCTTGATTGTAATGTCTCTTTTGTGTAATTGATTAACAAAAGAAGTTATTTGTATTTCATTTTAAGTATATATTTCTACATGTGTAATATGTAAGTACGATACAATTGAGACGTGATTTTGAAAAGTTGAAGTCATAATATTCTATTATACGAGTATATATTGTCAAAGTTGAACAAATTATGGTTACCGATTACCATATATCGCAAAATACCGAACCATACCAAATTAATATGGTATAATAATGTATTTTAAAAAATCGAATACCAAAATTACCGTATCGAAATTTCAAATACCATACCATGCATGCCCACCCCTAATATGTACTCATAATACTTTTATGACTATAAAAGTGTTCAACGTGTTTAGAAGCACAGGCCAACGTTCATTTGCTTAGTTTTATCAGTAGTTGATGTTAGGTTGTTCATAGCATTATATAATTCCCATTAAAAATAAAATGAAAGTTTTAAATATAATCAATTATTTTTTAAATAGATATATCATTTTTTTGACCTAACTATTAAAATAATAGTATCACATAAACCGTTCAACGAGGACGTAAGACGAACTAATAAACACCAAACCAAATTACTATATATAGTACTACATAGTATAATAACATATATAATTATTTAATAACATCATACCCACAAAGTTGTAATTTTAAATACATTCTTCCACAGTTAAAAATTCAACGACATATATCTTCTTCTTCTTCTTCTTCTTCTTCTTCTATCCATCGATCTTAATAATCACTTTGGCAACAATAAAAGAAACTATAAAACAAATATCATCTTTCCCCTTATAATTAGCTAGAATATCATTTGGTTTACCCATTTGATCTCTCTTCCAAATAGTCCAACACCATTTTACTAATTACAAAGGTCCACTAATCACTAATATGGACATATTCCAAAAAGCCAAGGTTGTAACATTCAAGAGCCATATAAATAAGTACTTAGCAGCCGATGATGATCAAGAAACCACCCGTCAAAGCCGAGGCAATGGCTCGTCAAGTCGAAAATCATGGTGGCTGATTGAGCTTGTTAGCGGAAGCAACCACCTTATTCGACTCAAAAGTTGTCATAGTGGCAAGTACCTCATGGCTTCTGACGAGCCATTTCTACTAGGCATGACGGGTAACAAAGTCGTCCAATATTTACCCGAAAACTATACGAATAATGACTTGAGAATTGAATGGGAACCAATAAGGGATGGATTTCAATTGAAGTTAAAGGCTTTTGGTGGGACTTTTTTACGTGCGAATGGAGGTACACCACCGTGGAGGAATTCGGTTACACATGATAGTCCTCACACCGGTTCGACACATAATTGGATTTTGTGGAACATGGAAACCATCGATGTACCGGAAAATGAAACTTCGATGACGGACTATTCATCGATGGCTTCGAGCTTTTCGTCGGTTTCCGATGAAGTTTCCGTCTTGAAAATGGGATCTCCGGCCATGTCCACACGTTCAAGTTTCTCTTCGTCACCTAAAGTGGCAGCTACGGTATTTTTCTTAACCAAGTCAACTTACTACTCCTCCAAGGTCAAAATACTTAATTTTAACTATGAATTTAGGTACAAATTTTTGAGTATTTTTTTTAAATTACACAAAAATAATACTTACAAATCAATATTGCTAATAACGCAAAATATTTTTAAAATTTTTTGAGAAAATTAAAGTTAAAGAAAATAGTTTGACTCCTCGATCAAACAATAACCACTTTCATATAAATTGAGATCGGAAAAGTAATTATTAAGAGTAAAATAATTCGTAAAGATAAATTTAGAAAAAAGAAGTAATAACCACGATCTTATCATAAATTACGTCCATGATAAGAAAGTAAAGAAGTGTGAATATCTTTTTTATTACTTGTAGCATGGAGCAAGTAAGAAGAAAAATATTAACCAAAAAAAAAAAAAGTAAGAAGAAAAATCACTTAGCTTAACTTTTTCTACGTGACAAGACACCAAAATAAATTAATGATAACGTGCAGGTAATATGAGAAAACATTGAACGCTACAAACTAAAATATAATTAGGAGTCACCTCAGTAGCATAGTTGGTGTTTATTACTCTTCTTTTTATTGGCTTAGTAATACTTGAAAAGGTATACTATGATTCACACACGTATATTGGTTGGTTTCTGTCCATACAATGTACTCCCTCATAACATATTAGTTATTCATTTTCGCATTTACACGCAATCATAAATAAGATGAGTAGTTTGATTAATTTATCCTTTATTCACTACTTTAAAAAATAAACCTTTTGGAACTGATTTATTAGCCTGTTTAGGCTATCAAAAAATAATTGTAAAGATACAATGAGAAAGTTTTAATTAATTTTATCTCAATTTGATAAATGAATATGTAATTTGAGATAACTATTTATAATAATATAAACAACTAATATGAAACGGAGTTAATTCAAATTTGTGTCAATGTAAGACTAATAATAGGTAAAGTGCTCCTAGTTGTATCGACGAATTAAGATTTTTTGGCCACTAACAAAATAAATAGAAAAATAGTCTTTTTAAAATTTTATGTATAAAAATGAAAAATTTTTAGGTGTAAAAATGAAATTCTCTTATAAAAATTAAGACCATAAAACTAAAAAAAATATGTTTAAGTGACATTAAGAATCAATTCTCTCTCATATATCTCATTTCTAATATTTAAATTGGAGAACTTTAATTAAAGATGACAAAATATTAATTCATCCTAGTTCACTTCTTTATGGTATAATCCTACCAAACTTCTTTGTGCTATGTAACAATAGTTTCTAACATGAAATTAACAACTATAGCAATTAAGCTAGGAGTAATTAAATTGAAAGTGAACGATTATAATTCTTTAGGATGAAGTTCTATAATAAGTTGAGAACTTAAATTAGACAATATACTTGTGATATGGATTAAATTATATAAATTACCAGCGCAATGATCTTTTATATTGTTAGCAGAGGTTTAACTTAATATAATTAATTATTATCTTTATGGTCTTACCAAATATTAATGCGTATAAATCATTAATAGGTTTGCTAATTATGTAAATATTTTTTATATTATTAACATATGAAATTTAATTCATGTGACATATGGCTAAATTCTAGAAGGTTCAAATGCAAGATTGACCTTTCTAATTACTTTCCTTTTCATTTGTATGTATTTTTAAAATAGGAAATCTAAAAGAAACATGTGTCTTGTTTTATATCAATATAGTGTAGTGTACGTGCTTTGCACGTGTATATCGCGTCAATGAATAAAAAAATGTATTGTTTTCTTTTACTTATCAAGTCTTTGAACTTAAATAAATATAAAATAATTGTGAAAATTCCATTTTACATACCCTCTAAAATTTCAGCAAGCACAGTCATATATTCATACCATTTTGGCTATATAAATGTATAGATAATGAAAATTTTACTACATATGTAGAAATCAAGACAACCACAAAGCGATCAAATAAGAACTAAAGACACATATGCTTCATAAAATAAATATTCTTTATACTTTATAGGTCTTCTTTTCTTTGTGCCCCAAGGATCGACCATCAATCCGAAGATATTTTTTTCTTTGATGTTATATTGGTACACTTTAGATAGCTCTATTGCTTTTCTTTGCATCCCATATATCCATGTGAAAAAAGGCATAAGAGAAAATTCAATTTTTTTAGCTTTTGAAAAAACAATTTTGGTTACTCCCCAAAAATACTTATTTTCTCTCAAAAAATTTGCCAAATTATTTTAAGATACAACGACTACACAAACTCAACTTCACCTCAGTGGGATCTTTCGGAAACTCGTTGAATAGAATACCAAGTTTTCTATCATTATAAGCAATTTTAAGATATAACTACGCAAACTCAATTTTGCCTGAGTCGAGATCTTTCGAACAACCTCTTTATCTCCATGAAATAGGGATAAGATTTGTGTGCACTTTGCTCTCTCCTTGTTCTACAATAACTTCAAGAGTATGAATTTTTTAAAAAAATATTATCACGACTTCATCCACAAAACTATTGAAAAAGAAATAATGAGAGTTACATATTCAAATTTTAATAAAACAAATACAATTTTTTATATGAATAAAACTTAAACAATAGCCTATATTATGTGATGAGAACTTTCTAACAATGAAGTGAACTTTTCTATCTTGTCATGTTATCATAGACTCTTACAAAACCACACATTGAAACAAAATAAAAAAGCAAATAACATAATCAATTGACTATCAAAAAGAGAGAAGAAAATTGCATAAAGACCAAAAGACGATGATAATGAATGCAAGAAGATGACTTGAATCAAAATTAAAAGAAAAAAAGTAGAAGTAGAAGTAGAAGAAGAGGCCGTATTTTGTGGTAATTTAGGTGAATTTTATTTGAGGACTATGGAAAAAGACAATTTTATGAATTTTTAAAATAAACTAATTGGTTAAAATTTAATAACAAAAAAGGACTTCTAAACATAAAATAAAAGTAATGAATAAAGTGAGTTTATTGGATTTTTTTTATATATTAAAAATGACTCCTAGACAACGTGACCTTTGTTGGTTCTTTTTTTCTATTTAAAGTTTTCTATTAAATGTTTTTTAATTCTTTTATCATATATTTTAGGATTTTTTTTCTTACCATATATTTGAGGACTCCTTTTTCAATTATAGAAGAAAACAAAAAATTTACCATCATTAATTCTTCATATATTTTTCTTTACCATATACTTTAAGACTCCTTGATTTTAAATATTATAAATATAATTAAATAATTATAAAAAGAAAATAGTGAAAAGATTATATTGTATATTGAGCAATCTTTTGATGAAGGATAAGAAGTTCAAATCACTTTTCTAAGGGTCTTCACACTTTTAATATATTATAGATATAGATTACAGATATAGATAAAACTGCTTTTACGTTTTAATAATATGTCTATGTTACGTTAGACCACAATATATATTTTATGGAGTACAGGACTGACCATTTGCATGAGTTAGAAGGTCAAACGTTTGACTCTGAGTCAGCTGTTTGATTAGGGCTGCTAAGGTCTTATCCTTCACATTATATATTGAATACTTGCCTGTCTCAAATTATTTATTGCAATTTTTAAAATAATATCTTAAATTATTTATTATTTTAAAAATTTCATATAAAAAATTGTTTTTTCTAATTTACTTGTAATAAGAATTATTTTTAAAGATTACAAATATTTTAATAGAGTAAACATTTAATAACGAGATAATATATTTTTAAATATAAATCAAGATAAAATAATTAAAAAAATTTTTAATTAATATATTTTTAAGGAAGGTATATAATATTGGAACAGAGGGAGTTATTCCTTGGAAGCCTTAAGCTTGCGGCAAATGTCTTCTTCAACTTTCTTTTTCCTGTTTTGTCCTTATTCAACAAAGACGGCTCAACATTAGTAATGTGGTAGCTCTGTTTTGCAAATTTTTTACTAGTTTTTTTCTATTCTTTTTTTTTTTGGTGAGAGGGGGAGTGTTCATTTGAGTTATTTTTGCAACCAAGCCATTTGTCAGTATTTCAAAAATTAGATTTGCAAAACTCATTTTTCGAGTTTTTTAAATAAGTCTTTGTTTTTGTAACCCAAACATTCTCCATCAATGGCTGCAAGCTTATTCTGAAATTCATTTTATGAAAACCTTCAAACAAACTACAACCTTTTCTTATAGATATGTTTTAAAAAATTGAAACAAAAATTGATGTAATGGTAAATTTGGTATCTTATTGATATACACAATGATTAGACAGAGATTATATACGATATATTACTAGCTAAAAAGTTTTTAAAAATGATCTATTTTTTAATTAGATTCCAATATAGTGTAAAAAAACCCTAAATTTAATAAAGTTCCAAGTATTTTGAGTAGCTTAATGGGTCCATTTTTCACCTGTTATAAGGCCCCAAAACAAAAAGAAAAAATTACATAACACCACAACTTATTATTACTAAACTATATAAAATTCCTATCCTTTTTTATTAATTACTTAAATCTCTTTTTTTTTAAAAACAACCGGATACATCCACAAACCCATAAATTTTCGGATACATATTTTAATTATGTATCTCCCTTTGATCTAGTTAATGTATTATGTATTTCGACCAAATAGTTTCAGAAATAAATGTATCTCAGTGATCAAAATTATGCATCTCCACTTCAAAATTATGTATTCGGATGCTAATTACGTATCCGAGCAAAAATAAAGTAATTAACTATTACATTCTTAAGTTCAAAATTATGTATTTCGACTTTAAAATTATGTATCCAGATGCTAATTATGTATTCGGAAATTGTAAAATAAGGAATTATTTATAATTTAGTAAAGAATAGGGATAGAGAGTAATTAAGGATAAATTTGTTGGAATTTACTTAAGTTTTACAAACAAAAATGACAGCTATAAAAGCTATAAAAGTGTTGATTTAGTCCACATGACTACCTTAAACATTTCACCAAAAAAAATAAAAATATTACCTTAAACAATGTACAGTATTAAATTATCCGTGTCTCACATGCTTAACTTACAATCTAATGGCTGGCGCCGCCTGCCAAATTCTCATTCCCCTTGAATTATTCAAACACCAATCAGTCAAAATGATGAAAATGGTCCTTTAAGTTTGAGCTAAGTTCAAAATAATCCTTTCAATATGCATGAAAAAGTTTTAATCTTTTAAGTTTATCAAAGGTTAACGTTATATTTCTAGGATAATTTTTATAGTTTATGTTATTTTTAGAGTGTAATGCAACTTTTTACGGTGTAATTTTTAGTGTTTTAAAAAAATATATATTTAGTGTAGTGTTTTGTGTTGCATATTTTAAAATTGATATAATATATAAACAAACACTCAAACTTAATTTCAGCTGATAAGTTAACACTTTAATTTTGTGAGTGTATATTTAGACACTACAACTTGATTTCAACTTGCAAC
This sequence comes from Capsicum rhomboideum, assembly GCA_031232105.1. Classification (NCBI taxonomy): domain Eukaryota; kingdom Viridiplantae; phylum Streptophyta; class Magnoliopsida; order Solanales; family Solanaceae; genus Capsicum; species Capsicum rhomboideum. The sequence goes on along the minus strand of CP124719.1, from coordinate 27,106,471 downwards.
TTAACACTTCAATATTTCTGTAGTATCTCATAAATACTCAACACTAACATGATGCTACATAAGTTTTGAATGTTTCTAGATGATCATTTATAAGTCAGAGTTTCAAATGACTGATGGAAACAAGTTGATGTGTCTATATATATACTATCAAAGTTAAAGTGTTTACTTGTTAATTGAGGTTAAGTGTAAGTGTGTTTATGTATTTGATCTTTATAGTTTAATGAGACTTTCTTGATTTTATGGCTAAATATTTCTCTTTTCACTATAGTCGTCGAATCTAACGAACACAAATAATTAAATATTTAACAAAAACCAAAATTGTTAATTTTTGATAAACTTGGGCCTTAGCAGACCAAAACTATTCAGCTGATACACAAGGGATTATTTTGAATATCCCCTCAAACATAGGGGACCATCTTGCATTTTCTCCCACATTTACCACTTGCTCTATAAATACTACCATACTCTAAAACCCAAAAAACTAACATCAACCCAATTGTCACCATTTTCAACTCTCTTATAAAATCCTCTAAACACAAGCAAACAAACAATAATATTTCTAATTTTTTTTCTTCATACTATTCTTACAGAGTCTTGTGATCAAGAAACCAGAAAAAATGGACCTATTTTACAAGGCAAAAGCAGTAAGGCTTCGTAGTTACCATGAAAAATACTTAACAGCAGAAGAAGATGAAGAAACAGTTATTCAAGATCGTGATGGGGCTTCCAGAAATGCAACTTGGACAGTAGAGTTCATCAATAATCCTGAAAAATACAACATCATTCGACTCAAAAGTTGCTACAACAAGTACCTCACTGCTTCAAATCAAAGATTTCTTTTAGGTATTGTATAAGTTTGCCCTGATTTTTCTGAGTTTATTGCTCCCTCCTTTTCAATTTGTTTGTCTGATTTTGACTTATACGAAGTTTAAGAAACTTTATAAGACTTTTGAATCTTCTAGTCTTAAATTAAAGATGCGTAGAATATATCAAAATGTCTTTTAATCTTATCATATTAAACATGTCACATGAAAAGTTAAGAATTAAAGATTTCTTTTAGGTATTGTCAAGGTTTGACCTGGTTTTTCTTGGTTTATTGCTTCTCCGTCCAACTTTTATTGGTCTGTTATACTAAAAATATATGTCCATTTTTAGTTGTTTAACTTAGAAAATAATGACATAATTCATCACTTAGTGCCTAAGTTACCCTTCGTATTAACTATAGTCATTTCTTAATATATTTTTCAAAGCATTGAATTTATTATATATTTAACGAGTGATATTAGTAAAATTGTCATTCTATTTACTATTATTTTGAAGTCATTACTGGACAAGAAAAAATGTGCGGAGAGAGTACAATTTACTTACCATAAATGTGTTTTACTTTCTCAAAGAAAAACTAATCATTTTCCACAAAAGGGATCTTTTGTACAATTAGGGGGCGTTTTGTCATGAAAATTATCAGTATTTGCAAAAAAGTAGTTTTTGTTATCAAAGTGAAAAATGATTGTATTTGAAAATTGGAGTTGTGTTTGGCTGTGAATACAAATTGGAGTCACTTAGAATTTTTGTGAGTAATTTGGACTGGAAAAAAGTGAAAACAGTTTTTTGGCGTTTTTCAAACTCCTGAAAATTGAAGTTGAATTCCGGAATTTTTCAGTATTTTATGGCTAAACGTGTTTTGTGAAAAAAAAATTCATGCCAAACGCCCCCTAAAACCATCAGCAATGTAGTCACACTCAAAGAATTTTGTTTACAAAGGATATGACCATTCAAAGTTGTGCAATGGTTAGCTTCCGCATGACGTTTGTTATTTCGATGCCACAGGTATGACAGGTAGAAAAGTTCTACAAACTCTGCCACAAAGACTTGATTCATCAATAGAATGGGAACCCATTAGAGAAGGGAACCAAGTAAAGCTTAGGACAAAGCAAGGTCAATTCTTGAGGGCTAATGATAGTATTCCACCTTGGAGAAATTCAGTTACACATAATATCCCACATAGGACTTCTACTCAAGATTGGATTTTATGGGATGTTGATGTGGTTGAAATCTTGGTTCATTCACCAGTTCCTAAAGAGCCTCCACCTTTGGTTTATCATGATCATGAAGATTCAAATTTGGGTTCTGAATCTATGTCACATTCATCTACTGTTTACTCTGCATCAGCAGCCAGCTTATCTAGACAAGAGGTATTATTGCTATGTTTCCAGTTTTTTTTAGAGTTGAAATTCTTTGATGTTGTGGTGATTACGGTTTATTATTCTTTCTGTTCCAATTTATGTGAGTATGGCGCAGAGATTAAGATAGAAATGAAAGACTTTTGAAAGTTGTGGTCTTAAATATGAAATAGCATGGAGTTCCAACTTAGGTGACGTAGTTTGAATCAGCACACAAATTAAGATAGAAATGAAAGACTTTTGAAACTTGTGGTCTTAAACATGAAATAGCACGGAGTTCCAATTTTTGGTGTTTTTGTCAACATTTTGATAAGATTAAACTTACAACTTAGAGAAACTTTCCTGTAAATCTGAATTAAAAGTTTTCAGAATATAAATTGATTTAGTCTAATTTAGCTCTGAAAACTAAGTCAAATTGACTCTTGATAAGTGAAAAGTGTGAGGTAATTACATGGATGCTCAATTAGTTTTTATCTTTATCACACCAAGGTGATTAAACTATTTTTCGCAATGAAAAAAACCACTTAACTTCGCTTAAGCACCCACAAAAAGTCCCTAAACATATTTTGTGTAACCAAAATGTCACTCACCTTAGCTAGTGTCTCTATTGTTTCCTCCTAGCGACATTCAATATCCAATTTTTTTCATTTTCACATATTTGCTTCCAGCATGTAGTTATTTTTCTTATAGGAGAGTTTGAAGTTCTCTATTTGTGGTATTGAAACCTCCTTTTCTTTTTGGCAGTCAGAAGAGTTTTTGGCTAGTTCATTGATGAAGTTTGGAGACGGGAGGCTGATTTATTATCACATTGCTAATGAATATGGAGAAATCAATGAGGGAGTCGAAGGGGTTTGCATTCCTTTTAAGGGAAATAGTGTCGAGGAGCTGACGAAGACATTGGAAGCAGAAACCGGGCTCGAGGACATTACTGTTTGTACAAAGAGTTCTTTGAATGGGAAACTGTACCCTCTTCGTTTGCAGCTTCCTCCCAACAATGCAAACATGGATGTTGTTGTTGTACTATCCGGCCTCATCTAAAGGTGAGATTTTTACTTATCTTGAATTGTTTCCGTTTTGTAAAAGTTATCAAACATCTTTAGCAAATTTAAGATCCCTGTTTGGTGTCCATCATGTCGGAAAATGCTAAGTTTTAGGGGGAGTGAGATTCTTGAATGAAGAGTATTATCTTTGAATATGCGTCTTGGCAGATGCTATTTACCATTTTGCTTGCTGAGTAAAATATATGTAAGAAATTCGAGCTGCTTTTTCAATTCCTAGTTTGAATTAACCTGCAGCAAGAAATAGTAGGTAAATGATGTCCTACTGTTTAGGTGTATATATCATGTTTGGAGACATACGTAAGTAAATAAAAGTGTACTTTCTTTCGGCTTAAACTTTTAGGTAGTTTAAGTATGCCGCGTGTCAAAGAGATCCTAGTTAAGCTTATTGCTAAGTTTAAGCTATTATGCAACAATATCTTGTCAATTGGTAGCATCAAGATCAAGTTTTGTGATAGACGTTTTGTTCTGTTACTTAACGATGACATTCTTTCCATCTGATTTCGCACTTAACAAGTCTTCTTCCTTCTACATGCTTCTTAGAAGCAGCTTCTTACTTCCCCTGTGAATGCTATTAGAGTGTTGTGGAATTCACAACTTATTGAAGCTTACTTAGGAGAGTAGGATCCGCATTTCATTCACTCTAATATCTGTTTTCATCTTTATGGTGTATTTACTTCACGTTGTGTTCATCAATCTAGACAGTTTAAGCTTTAAGTTTGCTGATTATATTACCATTTATCTTTTTTACATATCTCTAATTTCTAAACTTGTCGTTTTCGTGGATCAGTAGCAGGAGATTTTGCAAATGCAAGGATGCCAATGCAGAGCGACTTTGATTGCACTATACATCAAATGGTGCCTACATATTTCTAGTATTTCGATATTGAGTGGGTTGAGATCAGGACGAACCCTCCAACAATCAGAACAAAGTTGACTACAAGGCTATCTCGGTGAGAGGTGCTGCTACCATAAGGCATGTGGGACAACCTATTCAGTCCTCATACTTATAAAGCATGTACATATATTGGTTTGTGATGAGAGTATGGTCAGTTTGACATGTATATCATTCTTTTAATTTTTCATTGTTTCTTAGAAGTGAATTTTGCAGCTAGAGTTTCTTATTTGTATGTTCTTTTGAGACAAGTTTGATTGTAAATTCTTTATCATTGAGATTGCCTTTGAATAAATTGCATACATTGAACCTTGAAAGCATCCTATCCCTCATTGTTTTTTTGGTTTCCACCCGATGATTAGTACTTACTTTGAAATTTCGACTAATATATATATATAACAATAAAGTAGAATCAAGATAAGGTGATGTGGCACCTTTCAATGACCTCTATTTGCATTTTTCTTTTTTCTCCTTTCTCCTTTTTGACTTTTCTTCTCATTTTAAAATTATTAATTGTGATATTTGTTTAAAGAAAAAAAGTCACTCTTAAATCTCTTAATTACATCACTTAAATATTACCTTCTCCTCCCCCTATAATTCATTGCTTATTTATTGTCGTAATGTAAGGGCTATGGCAATAAAAAGTTATGGTTTGTGAGGGCAACGGATTGCTTTTAACTCTTTCAATTAATTATATTAAAAATACAATGTTTAAGAAATTGAAAATTCATTTTCTTAACTCTCTTAATCATGGTAAAAAACCTTAAAAATCCCTAACCAATTAACAAAAAGAAGAAAGGCACAGTAATATAACAGCATTGAGTTATGTTGTAATGGACTTCTTCAGTTTACTTATCAACCTATCTTTATTACTCCACTATCCACCTATGAACCCAAAAGACACTAATTAAATTATCTTAATTACCACTTTCCTTCTTTGTCTTCTTTTTTTGATTTATATGTCACAAATAAATGTAGTTTCTTTCATCAAAATTCTACTCCCTTCTAAAAATTACACATTGTTTCTTGTTTTTACCTATATTGTGGCAGTGTAGTAGAATTTCAAGCATCTACTTTGGTATGTTCAATCTCTTGCTTGACTTTTTGATCATCTCAATTCTCATGTTCTTTAATTTTATATTATTTCAACACTTGTATTATGGTTCATTCTTTATACATGTCTTATATCCTGATGATATATATTTATAAATTTTTTACTGTGTTACACCTGATTGAATGTGTTATATATGTTTAGCTGGATTTTCCTCTCATAAATCATGTAAAGCGGATTAAAAAGTAGTACACTTTAAGATCAATCATTCAAATAGATGGGGTAAGCTAATGAGCTCGGATATTAATGAACTTTATAGAACAGTTATCTATCGAAACAATACCCTTACCGATCTATTCACAATAAGTAGATCTACGCCAGGAGAATTAGTAATGTGTCAGGACAAATTAGTCCAAGAATCCGTGAATACACTTCTTGATAATGGAATTCGGAGACAACCAATGAGGGACGATCATCATAAAGTTCACAAGTCATTTTATGTTGTAAATGAAGGCAACGAGGAAATATCTTTGCTTGGCAAACGAGTCGATCAATTCAAGACATTCTGTCATTGTCGTGGTTTTTTCTAAATCATCCCCATAAATGTTCATTTTCTTTACAAGCATTATGCAAGTTGTTCATTAAGATGGAATGAGTGAGGATCATTGTTAATTTAGACAACTACATTATTATGCAGAAAATGATTTTTTGATTATCTTTTTTTTTTTAGAAAGAAAGTGCTTTTTTAAAAGTCTCGAGGCCTATATCAGATATGTATAGTAAGGAAATTAAGCAGGAGATAAATGATGTATTATGCTTCGCTTAATTTTCTGGATTATGCATTAGTAAATTAATAAACATATAGTTCTATATGTTAGTAATCATGAAAACTCTAAACTTTATTTTTGTGCCTTAGATAAGTTTGTGCTTGCAGTACTAGGTTCTTTGAGGCAAAATTATAATCTCAAAATTCATAAATTTGATGCATTTTATGTGTTTTAAGTATTGTTTTCATGTTTAAATGTTTCTATTTTATCAAATGAGATGCTTATAAAAAAAAATTATATATTTTTTTGTATATTATAAAAATATGAAATCTTTTTATATAACTAATCACCATAATAATCAATAAAAATACTAACTATATCATTCATGTGTGAAACAGATTAGGAAGAGAGTATGGTGTACTTAGGAGAGTAAAAGATAGGTATTTATGCTCTGTTATGAGTCGAGAATTCAAATTTCATTTAGATACATTAGACGTTTTAAGACTTTATTTTAGTCATTTTGTTATTGTTTTGACGTGCCTTTTCCCCCCCCCTTCTGTTTTCACTTTATATTTAAATAAAAATGTAGGTGGTGTTTTAATTTAAATTGACATTTTGTTTAGCTCTTGAATATTTAACTTTTGACTAAATGCTTATGGATTAAAATTATAAATTTGTGTGGTTAGGTTATCTTTCGAAAAACAACCTAACAATAACTCTTTGTAGGTTTCGGAAAATATATAATAATTGTTTTAGTATTCAATTTTTTTTTTTTATAAATTTAAGGCGGTCTTTTACGACCGCGCGAAGTGCGGACTACTTCACTAGTTTGGATTAGTGCCGAATAAGACCCATCAAAGGAGAGGCTCGCTGCCAGGACTCCTTTTCGTATCCAACATTGTCTTGTATATACTTTGGCTAACTCTGTTCCCCTTCTCTAATATGATCGTTGACATCGAGGATCAAATTAAAACTACTCCCAAAGCGAGGCTAAAAGTTAGTAATTCAAATATTATATATCGATCTATTTTTGTGTATTAATAACATTTCTAGAATCGACATTGAAAAAAAGTTAAATATTGTAAACCAAATTGCTGATGATGATAAGTAGGTTATGTTAAAAATGATCTTCACCAAGCTCTCATGTAGATGTGAACATCTTTTTGACTAAAACATGCCTTGGTTATTAAGGGTCTGATTAGAAAGCCACTTCGAAATTAGATTCGAGTGTAATTATACAATTTGACTTGTTTGTTTAGCCTGGTAATTACATGGTTAGCAGGGAATTGGGAGGGGGTAATTACATTTTGATTCTCAAGGTAGGTGTGAATTGCCGGTAATTACGTGATGTAATTACAAGATTACTTTTTTATTTTTTATTTTAATTTCTTTTCATTTTATTTTATTTTATTTTATTTTTTAATTTTTTTTAAAAAATATATTTTTTATTTTACATTATTTATATTTCATTTCTTTACTTCTCATTTCTCAAACCTTAATACTTGTGCTTACATACAATTGATCGTACTATTTATTTCTAATTTATTTTCTTCATTTAGCATAACTGCATTAGTATTCTAATTTTTGAATAAAGGTGGAACTCATTATTGAATGGGGTTATAGATTATATTTTCATTATCTTTTGAATAATATTTATTTAAGTTATATTGAAATTTGACATAAGAGTATTATATTAACTTTTTTTTTTGAATTTTGAATCAATTTTATATTTTCGGTTTAAATTTATCTGCTTTAGTAGTATTAACTTGTTATTGCACATTGTTATACCATTCATTTTTCAGTTAGAACTAATAGATTATCTTTTTGAATAATTTTATGACATTATATTTATAATATTATTCCTTTTGTCAAATTTACATCCCATGATGTTCTTAAAAATCATGTGCTTTTAATTTTTATGATTAATTAAATAAAAAATATACTAATTAGAAAATATATATCATTTATTTTTTTATAATATTAATTAAAAATATATATTTATTAATTAATATATTTTCAAGAGACAATATATATCTTAAATATCTAATATAATAGCATTTAAAAGGAACTTATCTATCAAGTATTCATTTTAACTTTTAATAATTGACTTTTATTCTAAATGTTTATATAACTATGTAACTACACTTGTGAAATCAAACAGTACACTTATAATTACACTATAGTTACATTGTGGTAAACAAACAGGTCATGATAATTATTAGACTATGTAATTACTACCCTAATAATTACACCAATTTCAATCTCCAAGTCACTTTCCAAAAAGATCTAAAGTCTATTTGGAAAGCCACCTGGTAATTGAAACTAGTGTAATTACAAGGGTAGTAATTACATAGCCTAGTAATTATGATGATCGGTTTGTTTGCTACAATGTAATTACAGTGTAATTGCAAGTGTACTATTTGGTTGAACAAGTGTAATCACATAGTTATACTAAATTTTTAAAATAAAAGTTAATTATCAAAAATTAAAAATTTATATTAGACAAATAAGGGCCTTTAGAAATGATATTAAATTAAATATTTAAGAAATATATATATTGTCTTTTAAAAATATATTTTAATAAACATATGTTCTTAACTAATATTATAAAAAATAATTAATTTATATTTTTCAAATTAGTATATTTTAATTAAATTAGTCATAAAAACTAAAAGTACATGACTTTTAAGAATACCATGACATTCATGTTTGACAAAAAAAATTAATATTATAAATATAATGTCATAAAATTATTAAAATATTTGACAAAAAGATAATCTATCAATTCTAACTAAAAAATGAATGTCTTGCAATATGAAATATCAAGTCAAAAGAAAAGGAAAACATAAGTCTATAACCTTATTCAACAATGAATTCTACTTTAATTTAAAAATTAGAATACTAAAAAAATTATGCTAAATAAAAAAAATAAACATAAAATAAATAAAAAATAAATAATACGAACAATTGTATGGAATCACAAGAAGTAAAGGTTGGGAAAGAGAAGGAAATGAAATATAAATAATAAAAAATAAAAAATATATTTTTTTAAAATATTAGAATAATAAAAATAAATTTTTTTTAAAATAATAGAAATAAAAAATAAATATAGAAATAAAAGAAAGAAATTAAAAAGTAATCAACTTAACTACACCAAATCCAATTCCCAGGGTGGCTTTTCAAACAGGCCTCTAAGAAATAAGTAGGTCCTCAAGGCTACTCAATAAAAGGATACAAAAAGTGAAATTACCTGGAATGCCCTTTCGTACAAAACTAATTACCCAACAATGCCCATTTTATAAAATACACTTCCTACCTATTTAAGAAAAATACTAATTTTGGTGTACGCACTCTGCACGTGATCAAAGCGCGTATCTCATTTGACAACAAACCCAAAAAAAAAATTGGACTTAACTTTGAGCTTCGTTCTTAATCCATTGCTAAATTGACGTAGGTAATTTTTTTTTTTGGATAATTCATTACTCATTTATCGCTAAATAGGATTAACGATGAATTTTACTATTTAACTTTCCATTGATAATCATATTTATTTAGTAATGAAATAACTTAAGAAATAAAATTAAAATATTGAGAGTTTCATTGTTAGAATTAGTGTTTAAAAAAATAGTGACAATTTATTTAGATTATATTTTATTTTCTATTATTTCATACTTATTACTTTAAATTTGCATTTTACCAGTTTGATGTTTAACATTATACTTGAAACGATTCTTATTAAATTGATGAACTAAATTTTTTATTTTTACTTCAAAATTCTTCTCAGAAGAAAATTCAAAATGATTTCTTGAACGTTTCATCATTTAGAAATGTTACACTTTACTGAATAATTGATCTTAGGTGAAGCTATTTTTAAATAATTATACTTTTGTATACAATACACCTTTGGTGGAGCCCTTCCCCAGACACCGCGCATAGCGATAGCTTTAGTGCACCGGACCGCCCTTTTCTTTATAAAGGCCCATATATGTATAGCAAATGTTTCTTTGTGCATGATGTTGACACCCAATTTTGACCTCCCGATACTTCGTTTAGGCTGCTATTTTACAAATTATTGGTTTTGGGTATTAATATTTCTTATTTTAGAATCCAAATAAATCTTGACGTCTTGCATTCATAATTTTGAAATATGTAATTTATTTTTATATAATATATATATATATATATTTTATTAATTTAAATATAATATTTTTACATAATTTTATAAATATTTATTAAATTATTTCTGCAAATATGCATACTCATAATTTACAAACACGTGGTCCATAGTTTATTACTTATTATTATTATTATTATTATTATTATTTATTAATTATATTATTATCATTATTATTATTATTAGTGTTATTATTAAAAATTTGTATTTATAATCTACAAATACATAATTTGTATTCCAAATTTTAAATAATATACTACGTGTCATTATATTGTACTCACGTAATTTATTCATAATGATTTATGAAATTGATTAATTTTGACTTATTTATTAAATAGCAGTCTAATTCAATTCAATTTTCCTAATTTATTTAACTTTTAGCCATTTGTACCCAATTGTGTCAATTTTAGCCTAAATTGATTTTAATTTGACCCCAAAATGAAATCCCCAATTCAATTTTATTAAACCTAATTTTTGACCCAATCTCAACCCATACCCGACCCGGATCCATCAAATTTTGATCTCAACCGTCGATCAAATCCGATCAAATGGTCCAGATTAAATACCATTTTTTCTCTCCTTTTAACCAAATCAGCCCCCCTCCCCCCCCCCCCCAAAAAAAAAATAAAAATAAAATCAAAAAGCCCTAATCATTTTCCATAAGATAAGCCGCCACCCTCACCTGATACTCACCCCTCTCTCAATCTCTTGTCGGAACCACCTCGTCACCACTGACAAGCCTTCGCCGATGGACTATAACACCACCTCCATCTCCACCGACCAGCAAAACCCCACCGGTGAACTACCAAGAGCTCCCCACAGCCGACACCAACCAACCACACCCTCAACCCCTCTCTCTCCCGCACCAGCCATCGTGGAACCGCTCCGGTGAGGCCACCGACGACCTCCAAACCCGACCGGAGAACCACAAACCCACCAGGAGAACCTTCAACCCGCCTCGCCGATCTCCTCTCTCCACCTCCACGGCTGAACCAGCCAACCCCGATCGACGGACACCACCAGTCAGCCTCTACTCCACCGCACCTCCATCGCCGGCGAGCTCCCGCATATACCATGACTAAGACAACCCCACCAAGCCTCTGTTCTCCATCGTCACACCCTCGCCGGAGTTGATGACCGGCGGGGTTTTGACGAAACACTGCAATGAAATCCGGTTCGTTTCATTTATTATTTTAGTCTCTTTTTGCTTGCGGATTATCCGAACCAGATTTTCGAACTCAAATTGGTGACATTTGGCTTTGAATTTTGATTCAATTCTTTCAAATTTGTGTTTATTCATACCTTTAGATTGTCATATGTTAAAATGCCCAATTTTTATGAATATTTATTTAACCCTAATTTTACGAATTGGATTCTGATTTACTCTATTTTTGAAATCTCTATGTTATTTGCTAATCCAAGACATTGATATTTGTCATTTTATTAATCATCTTTGCAAGGTTCCACTGAATTCGAATTCATAGCATAATTATAAAACGTGTGACAACCTGTACCCATTGTGTTTAAATGATCTTTGTGATTCTTTGATAAATGATTCCATTCATTTATTTATGGTAAGCTTGAAGCCATAATTCATTAGTGATTGACTGAATCATACCCATAATTGATCTCTTTTCCTCTTGTTGAATCTGTAGCAGTTTTGACGGTTGATTTTATATGGTAAAATTAGGCTGGCTAGTGCTGTGATTACTATTTCGTCCCCATCTTTAATTTGAATAGATTTTACTTATGTATTTTTGGTAAAAAATATTAGACTTGTCTTATTTTGAAAAGATTCAGCCATCTCTTTTAAGGAAAATTCTCATTAATTGATTGGGGTAAATATTTCTTTTCCTCTTTAATTCCCTAAAATAATTTTCTGAATATTCCCCTTCCCTTTAATGCTATACCACCCCATGCCTATATAATCAGTCCCTTTCATTCATTAAAGATAAGTTTTTCAACTCCCACTCTCTGGACACAATAAAAATATTTCAAGTTTGGTTTTGGCTCTGACTTTGGAAAAGGCTTTTGGTTCCTTCTTGTTGCTTGTTGCTCACTGCTTTATTATTTTTGCCTCTTCTTGTTTCGCCATTAACCGGTAAGTCTTTATCGACGCAATTGATAATATTTATGTGGTAGTCTTCTTGTGACTTAGAGAGCATGCTTACCTAATTGATATGGAAATGGTGCTTTGTTTGCATTTGTCTGCCTTTCTGGTCGTGGTATGTTTTGATGTATTTGGATTCTTTTTTTTCTGGTTTATGTCTAACAGGTTCTGTTAGAAGGTAAATGCTTGGGACTTGAAGAGTTGTTCGGAAATTTTGGGGGCTGCCTAGTTCGTTCATTTTTAGTCTATTTTCTTTCTTTTTTTCTCTATTCATTTGGTTCTGTAATATTTATTGTATAAACGATAGCTATGTATAATGGATTATGGGGTGCTTATAGGGGCGGGGATACCGTGACTTGAATGTTTTTAACAAACACAAATTCTTTGATAACTTAGGCAATCATTCTAGGATAATTAATTAATTGTTTTATCACTTAGAAATCGTGTTTTAGGATTTTAAATCAACCTTCAATTAACTAAATTCATTCTGAGCGTGTCGAATCTTATTTATAGCATGTTTAATTAATTTCTGCACTTTAAATAAATTTTCCAGCACGTAAAATCATTTTCCAGTACTTAAAATTATTTTCCAACACTCTTTAAATAATTTTCCAACACTCTTAATTTAATTTTCTAGCACCTAAATCTATTTTTCAGCACTTTTAATTTAATTTTCCAGTATGTTCTAAACAAATTTACAGCATGTCTGATTAATTTTTCAGTTTGTTTAAACAATTTCCAGCATTATAAAAATTAAATTTCATCACTTTTAAGTTAATTCCAGCATGTTAAAACTATGTTAGCATCTTAAATTAATTTTCAGTAATTAAATTGATTGTTAGTATTTTTAAAATTTACTTTCCAGCATTTTTAATTTCAGCATGTTAAAATTATTTTTTAGCACGTTAAATCACTTTTCAGCACTTCTAATTGAATTTTCGCATGTTTAATTAATTTTCCTGCAACTTTAAATTAATTTTTTCTGCAACTTTAGATTAATTTTCAGTACTTTAAATTAAATTTCAGCAATTTTTAAATCAATTTCAGCATTTTAATTAATTTTCAGCATTCTTTAATAATTTTCTGCACACTTAAACTAAATTCTTGCATATTTGATAAAATTTCCAGCACGTTTTAATAACTCTCCTGTATATTTAAAATCCGACATATTTTAAATCAATTTCTTGCATATTTAAACAAATTTCTGGTATATTTAAATTAATATTTAGCACATTAATTTAATCTTCAGCACCTTAATTAATACGCCTCGCATAGAAACTATGCCTTTAGGTTCATTAACGAGTTTCGACATATTAAATAGACTTAGAAATCATGTCTATAGGTTTTAATTATGTAAAAAGAATAATTGTTTTTAAGCATGTTAATCGCCTAATTAACTTTAATTAAATAAGAGGCATCTTGGAAACCTTTACGTGCTAATTGCTAGTCCTATTTGTTTTGTTTGACGTAAATCCTGAGTCTAATTAGGCAACCTAAGTGTTCTTTTATCTAGACCCAAATCCAAAAAATAAAAGTCCAATGCCTCTTGGATGTTAAGTTGGGACGGGTAGGCATTTTACGAAACGCTAGTTTTATCGTTTTCTTTAGAACGCCTTTAAGATTAATAATCAAACTAGGTGGGGTGGGTAGAACATTCGAAAATGATGGAAGTTGCCCCAAGCAGTATTCGACAATGCGATATGCGTCATTGTCTTCCGTTAATAAGCCGGGCACTGCTCCGAGTAAAATAAAAATTAACCTTTGTCTAAATTTGATTGAATTTTATTTATTTTTTGCATGTCTTTTGTTTGGGGTAGTTTAGGTATAACTTAATGAATCTTTTCATTATAATTTGCGTCTTTTCTATCTTCTCGCTTCTCTAACTCCTTTCTTTCTTTATTTATACATTTTTACTACTTTATCACATAGTTAATTACTAATTAGATAATAACTAAGTTGTATGTTTAATTTTGTTTATTATATTTTCCCTATTTTAACACTTAGTTAACATTAGGTTAATAAAATAATAGACCTTTGTTTATCACATAGAATTTTCCTATGTAATATACAAGTTCGACCGGGACCCACATTTGTGGACCTCGAAAGGTGCCTAACACCTTCCTTTCGAGGTAACCTGAACCCTTACCCGAATTTCTGATTGACGTAAACTATTAAAATAAGTTCGTAATTAGTCTAGAATGGTGCTCTAACGCACCTTAATTCGTTAGGTGGCGACTCTTCTCTTAAAATAATCTCAAAAAGAGTTGTCACGTTGAATCCCGCTTTTCGCGAGAAAAATGGGGCACGACAGTATGACGACTCTGCTGGGGACACTTAGATTCTAACCATTACGAGTTTATGTGTTATGTGAGATTTTCGTTTTTAATTATTCTTTCTTGAATTGTTTCGACTTTTTATGACTATGGATGTTAATTTTTATTGCATCATCAGTTTTCTTAAATAATTATTTTGGCATTTCTAATTTATTGTTAGAAAGCATGTCAATCCTCTTCCCTTTCCTTATTTCGTTTGTCTTTTCATGTCCCTCCACTCTCCTTTTCCCTTTTAATTGATTACTTGTTATTTTTTTCTCCCCATGTCCCTTTAGTTATGTATTTGTTAATTTTATCTGGTTTCATTAGTATTTTTTTTATATATATTGATCATCATGTTACTGCTTTCTACTATTTGTTATGTGTTACTGTTTTATATACAAATGGCATTCCGCTCATATTTTCCTCCACTTGGAACCTCTTTTATTTTTTTTAAGAACGGTTGTGTGGTTGCACGGACGTTCGTATTCTAAAAAACACCTTTTGGGAAATGTCTCGTGAATCGGTTGATTAGCGGTGCGTCGACAGTCATGAGCCTTCCCACTATCAAGTTGTCCGCTTGAGAAAACCGTGTCAAAAATTATTCTTGTACCTAGATCCTGTCCGTCTATTCCTTTAATAAGTAATAAGCATCTTAAAGCCTAGGATACCATGCTAAGAAAATCATGCCCTAAGTTCTAAGGGATTTCACAATCCCGAAAAGGACGCCCTCATAGTTTATGTGCATTTTTGAGAGATAAATATCGTCTAAATGTTGTCGTTTGCTCATCGGGGGTAGGGTAGGCTAACCTTTTGTTATCCAGGTTCAATGGCACCACCTACATCATATCCAAGGTTCAGTAGGGTTTGGTGCATACCAAAACAGATGGGGTCGTGGTGGCTAGACTTGGGTTTAGAAGGACAAGCCGCAGTGAGAAAGGTATTGGGGAGTTTGCCATCTCTTATGGATGTCACCCCATGCAGGGAACTTATTGAGGCTGCAACTGCATTTTGGGATGAAAAAAGGTCTGTGTTCAGGTTCGGCGACGTTGAGATGACCCCACTTCTTGAGGAAATTGGAGGATATGTCGAAGATATGAATTTGTTTCCAAAAAAGAGTTGGCCTAAAGCTGAGGTCATTATTCCAAAAAGTGTCACCTTAGAAGAGGTTCGAGACAAGTTAGGGCTTCAAGGCAGTATGATGGTGTCATATGTGATGAAATCCAAGATTCTGGAAAGTCATCTGTTTGATAAATTTGGACACCGTCATAGTCGGCAAGCGTATGAAGCAGAGAGTCCTGATCCTAAGTCATGGGAAAGTAAGAGGATTTTTGCATTTATCGTCTACTTCTTAGGAATGGTGGTCTTCCCAAATGGGGCGGACGAAGTCGTACACACCCGCTTGATCACGATGGCCGATGCTTTGTGTAATGGGATTAACAAAGGCCCGTGCACGATTGTACCTATGATCCTAGCTGATATCTTTCGGGCCCTGGGTTGTTGTAAGAATAGGGCCAGACCATTTGAAGGATGTAATTTGTTGTTGCAGTTATGGTTGATCGAACACCTTCAAAAGCTGCATGGGTTGAAAAGAATGCATACGCCAACTGGGACTGACAATATTGCTGTACATCAATTTCGAGTTACCATGGGGGTCACGAGAATCAAACGACCAAATGAGGTAGAAAAGTGGGGACAGATGCTGAGCGCTTTGACTGAAGATTCTGTTCAATGGATGTTTGACTGGTTTCCAAGTACGAACTTTGTGATATACAATCAACATCAAGTCTACTTGATTTTGATGGGACTTCATGGCCTTCAACCATATGTTCCTGCAAGAGTAATGAGGCAAGCAGGCAGGAAACAAATAATACCAAAGGTGACCACCATGGATGAACATCGGGTGGATTATCAAAATAACAAAATTCCATATGCTACTGATATTGCCAAAACTTGGGGGCAAGAAGACTTTTCTGGACCAGAAGAGTATCAAATCGGACAGATATCAAGCAGGTTATGTAGCAGGCTATATTGAATGGTTGCACACTGACTTGAAAAACAATGTGACTTCGAGCGTTAAAAGGGGCAAACAGGTTAATGACAAAGAAGCTGAGGCGGAAGTCCTATACCACAAGTTTAAGAAAAGAGCTTTGGAGTCTGAGACACGACATCGCCAATTGCATGATGATAATGCAAAAGAGATAGCAGAAATGGGCAAAGAGTTAGAATTTTGGAGGCAACGCGCTCTAAGTTTAGAAGAAAAAGTGCAAGAACTTCGTGAGGAGTTTGATCTACAAGGCAAAGAGTTTCTTAGCATGGGAAATCTGGGAGGAACACTGGCACTATCATATCTCCTGACCGGCCGCCATCGCTTTGACAAAGCTTTAGATGCCTACAAAAAAGAAGACAAAGAAGAAGATGTTTTCAGAATTTAGTTTATTTCTTTAATATTTCTTTGTATTTTTCAGTTTTTGAGATAATTTAGTTTAATGAATTTTCAATTTTGGTGGGGTTTATTTTATGAGCAAATGACATCATTTTTATGACATATTTATCTCTCAAACAACGATAGGCCCACCTCTGGCTCAAAAGAGGCACCCAAAATAGGAAACGTCGAACAATGTGTCTAATGTGTGTTGTTTTTATTATTCTCCTTATTCCACTAACATACTAATTTTGGATCTTGTTGTTTTTTGTCTTTCCCCTTTCCCAAAGGTTGATTTGTGCACTCTGGCCTATCACACGCGATCAAAGGGGCTCCTCCTCCTCCTACAAGTTTGAAAGAGACAATGGGAGATAACAACAACGCTACAGATAAAAGTACAGAAGGAGAAAGTGTCATGGGACAAAATGAAATTATCCTAAGAATGGGACAACAGATTCTCGAACTGCAAGGAGAATTAGCGCAAGTGCGCAACTTGGCCAATCTTTCTGTTACCCTTAATACCCCTCTCGAACCACAAGTCGACGGTCATACTAGTGCAAAATCTCAAACCCCTACCCCAAGCCATCAATTACCCTCAGCTCAAAACACCCCAAACCTTCCTCCTCCTCAAAACATCCAAAATCTTCCTCCTCCTCAAAACATCCAAAACCTTCTTCCTCCTCAAAATATCCAAAACCTTTCTCCTCCTCAAAATATCCAAAACCTTCCCCTTTCTCAAAATACCCATAATACTCAAAATCCCATATATCCCACTCAGCATGTCCAAAATACTAAATATCCCACTTACCTACATACGTCTTTCGCTAACGCATCCTACAACCAACCATCTGGTAGCAACTCTTTGAACCCCATCTATGTCGAAACAACCCCATTCACCTACCCCGAGTATGCACCTGATCCTTCAGAAAAGGACCCCATGATGCAATCTGTGGTTGAGAGGCTAAAGTAACTTGAGGGAAGCAAAGGATCAAGGGGGCTCAGTTATGAGGATTTATTTATACACCCTGATGTGGATTCACCGGAGGGGTACAAACCTCCAAAGTTTGAACTGTATAATGGGACTGGAGATCCTAAGGCGCATTTGCGTATGTATTGTGATAAGTTGGCGGGAGTCGGGAGAGACGAGAAGATAAGAATGAAAATGTTCATGAGAAGTCTCACTGGAGAAGCCTTAACATGGTATATTGAGCAGGATGAAAGGAAATGGAAAGGCTGGATCGATATGGCATCAGATTTTATGGAACGATTGGGGTTCAACATTGACAACTCTCCCAATCGGTTCTATATGAAGACTTTGAAGAAGAAGCCCAATGAGTCATTCAGGGACTATGCTATAAGATGGAGGTCTGAGGCTATAAGAGCTCAACCCCCGATTGAAGAATCTCAAATGAAAGAATAATTTATTCTCGCGTAGGAGCCGCATTATCTTGAGAAAATTATAACCGTCGTATATAAAAGTTTTGCTGAAATCATCAGGGTAGGAGAAATGCTTGAAAAGGGTCTCAAGAATGGAAGCATTATCAATCTGGAAGCTTTACAGGCTGCCAACAAGGCTTTACAGTCTGGAGGAATTGTTGAGAACAAGAAGAAAAAAGAGGTAGGTACAGTGATGTTAGCCCAGCCTTCAAAGAGTGTGCCCAATTACCAAACTCATATTACAAATCCTCCTCCCTACCCACAATCTCCAATGCCATACCCAATATCTCCTTACCAAATGCAAACCCCAATGCCATATCATTCCCCTCTATACCAAACACCTACCCCATATCCATTACATCCACAATTTCAAAGCCCTGCTTATATCGTGTATAATATCCAACCTACTCATGTCCAAACACCCCAGCCTTATCCCCAATAAAACCAAAGACCCAGAGCCAATTTTTAGAAAAAATAATACACTCCCTTAGTCGAACCTATAGCCCAACTGTACGAAAGACTCAAGAAAGCAGGCTATGTCACGCCCATTGCTGCTGGACGTGAGAACACTCAAGCCAAACATTTTGATCCTACCAAGGTTTGCTCGTATCATTCTGGGATGAGGGGTCACACCATAGAAACATGCTATACTCTGAAGGATAAAATCCAGATGTTAATCGACACCAAGGCCATTCAGTTGAAAGATCCGACGCCGAAATTCACCAACAATCCATTACCAGATCATCAAGTAAACATGCTCGATGTTTATGAATTGGTAGACCTGGAAAATTCTATCTGGTTTATCGAGAAGGCAAACGGTACACCCATCAGTACACCAAAGCAGGCACCGTTTGAGGTTGAGGTAGCAGTGCTTAAGACTACTTTCACAGTCTTCAGAGCTCCCCCAACTTCTTATAACTCCCATGCAGTTTCTTGGAATTATGACCAGAACACTCTAGGTAAAGCAAGAGTGGATAAAGCAGACGTCGCCCAAGGCGTCATCAAATCTGGGAGGATATATACACCGAAAAATCTGACTCAGGGAAGTTCTAGTAAAAGCAAGCCACCCGTGATAGAAATGGAGGAGAGTGGTTCTTGGAAGAAGATATAGGCTAAAGAATACTCTGTGATAGAACAGCTGAACAAGACCCCAACTCAAATATCCATTCTGACACTGTTGCAGACTTCTGAACTTCATTAAAATGCTTTGATGAAGGTGTTAAGCGAAGCCTATGTACCATCCACTATAACATGGGGAGAGACGGCCCACATGGTCGGGCATGTATTCGAGGCATACAAGATATCATTTCATGAGGATGAGCTGCCACCTGAAGGAAGGTCGCACAATAAAGCCTTGCATGTTATAGTATAACATGGAGAAAGGGTTGTATCTTGAGTGCTGATTGACCCAGGTTTGGGGTTGAACATATGTCCTTTGGATACACTGACAAGGTTGGAGATCGATTTGGCTAAAATGCAAAATTAGAAGATGAACGTAAAAGCTTTTGATGGCTCCCAGCGAGATACTATTGGGGAGATTACATTGGACATGGTAATGGGTCCTGTCACTTTTCCTGTAACATTTCAAGTGATAGACATCCCCGCTTCCTACAACCTCTTGTTTGGTAGACTATGGATTCACATGGCTGGTGCAGTCCCCTCCACACTACACCAATGTCTCAAATCCAAGCACGATCACCAAGGGGTGGTAATACATGGTGAAAGAGGATATAGCGTCTATGCTCTCGAGGAAAAGGAAGTTCTTGATGGAGAAATGTTCCACACTTTAGATCTGGTTGGAAACGTTGAAGAAGAGCTGAGTTGGAAGATTAAAGGTGAGAAAATGCTCAAGTCTGGATATGAACCAGGTAAGGGTCTTGGGGCTAGATTACAAGGAATAGTTGAACCCATATACCCTTCTGTGAAGAATGACACTTCCGGGTTAGGCTACATGGATGAGGGTCAGGCGTTTGATCCTTCGCTGTCATTGTATCAATTTTTCCACTCTATCGGGTTTCTTGATGATGGTGAAGATGAAAAACTGGAAAGTCTGAAGAAATTGTTTTTGACTGAATCTGAAGAAGATGGTTGTAATGTCATCATCAGTGAGGAGAGAGGATCCCCTAGTCAGAACATAGAACAAAAGGCTACACTCAACAACTGGACTGCCACTCCTTCTAGGGCTCGCCGAGCACTTGGGTAGATTTGAAGATTTTGATTTTATATTAATGTTTGAAATAAATAGACTCAATTTCGAGCTAATTTACATCTTTTTAGTTATCTTGTTATGTTTGAAGACATTTAAAGTTATTTGAATTAATAAAATCTCTCTGTTCATTTTATTGATATTATTTATTTCTGTTTCTTTCAGCAAAATCACTTTTAAAAATGTTGAGTCTGAGGTTGTGACACATAATGAGACTACGCAACATAATATAAGTGAACTAGAAGAGGTGGAAGAAATTGAAGTGCCTGAGGAATTTGTTAGTAAGGTTGGAGATTTTGAAGATAAACCCAAGGAAAACTTTATAGAGTCGGAAATAGTGAACATAGGGAATTCTGAGACAGTAAAAGAAACCCGTGTTAGTATTTATATGCTAAAAGATGAGAAAGAGGAATATATCCAGTTTCTGAGGAAACACCCAAATGTTTTTGCTTGGTCGTATGCCGATATGACAGGACTAAGCACGTCAATTGTAGCCCATAGGTCGCCCACTGATCCATCTTGTCCTCCTATTAAGCAGAAGCTGAGAAAATACAAACCCGATCTGAGTTTGAAAATTAAAGAGGAGATTTTGAAGCAAATTGAGGCCGGTATCCTCCAAGTAACTGAGTATCCGACCTGGTTGGCCAATGTAGTGCCTGTTCCCAAGAAAGATGGAAAGGTTAGAGTTTGTCTGGATTATAGGGATCTCAACAAAGCTAGCCCGAAGGATGATTTTTCGCTCCCGAATATACATTTGTTAATCGATAATTACGCCAAGCATGAAACATAGTCATTTGTGGATTGCTTTGCCGGTTATCATCAGATAAAGATGCATGATGATGACGCTGAGAAAACTGCTTTTATTACTTCTTGGGGAACCTATTGTTACAAGTTTATGCCCTTTGGGTTGAAAAATGCTGGAGCTACATACATGAGGGCCATGACCGTTCTGTTCCATGACATGATCCACAAAGAAATTGAAATTTACGTGGATGATGTCATCATTAAATCCAAAAAGGGATCAAGTCATCTGGACGACCTGGAAAAGTTCTTTAACAGACTGAGGAAGTATACTTTGAAGTTGAATCCTGCTAAATATGTCTTTGGGGTCCCTGTTGGCAAATTGTTGGGCTTCATTGTCAGTCGACGAGGGATAGAATTGGATCCAACTAAGATCAAAGATATTCAGGATCTTTCATCTCCAAAAAGCAAGAAAGAAGTAATGAGCTTCTTGGGCTGCCTCAAC
Organism: Capsicum rhomboideum; assembly: GCA_031232105.1. Lineage (NCBI taxonomy): Eukaryota > Viridiplantae > Streptophyta > Magnoliopsida > Solanales > Solanaceae > Capsicum > Capsicum rhomboideum. Next base: position 27,084,610 of record CP124719.1, on the reverse strand, counting down.
TACATCAGTCGCTTCATAGCTCAGTCTACTATTATTTGTGAGCCGATTTTCAAGCTACTAAAGAAGGATGCGTCTATAGAATGGAAGACAGAGTGTCAGCAGGCATTCGACAAAATCAAGGATTATTTATCAAATCCTCCCATTCTGGTTCCCCCCAAACCTGGTAGGTCATTATTGCTATATTTATCTGTGATGGATAACGCTTTTGGTTGTATTTTGGGGCAACATGATGAGACAGGTAGAAAGGAGCAGGCGATTTATTACATGAGCAAGAAATTCACATCGTATGAGGCTCAGTATTCCTTACTGGAACGCACGTGTTGTGCCTTGACCTGGATAGCTCAGAAATTGAGACACTATCTCTCGGCATACACTACCTATTTGATCTCCAGAATGGATCCTCTGAAGTATATATTTCAGAAACCAATGCCTACAGGGAAGCTAGCTAAATGAAAAATACTATTGAGTGAGTTTGAAATAGTCTATGTCACGCAAAAAGCTGAAAAAGCACAAGCATTGGCAGATGGTCGAGAATCCCATGGATGAAGAGTATAAGCCGTTGAAAACTTACTTTCCTGATGAAGAAATGGCATTCGTAGGGGAGGATATCTCTGAAGAATATGATGGCTGGAGATTATTCTTTGATGGAGCAGTAAATTTCAAAGGAGTAGGTATTGGCACCATTTTGGTCTTGGAAACTGGTCAACATTATCCTGTGTCGGCCAAGCTCAAATATCCCTGCACCAACAACATGGCTGAATATGAAGCTTGTATTTTAAGGTTTCGTTTGGCAATCATTTTGAATATCCAGGAAATATTGGTGATTGGAGATTCGGATTTATTGATTCATCAAGTACGAGGTGAGTGGGCCGCAATAAACACAAAACTCCTACCGTACTTAGATTGTATACAAGAGTTGTTCAAGAGGTTTTGCAAGATAGAGTTCAAGCATGTTCCAAGAATCCAGAATGAGTTCACAGCCGATTTGGCCACTTTGTCCTCCATGATCCATCATCCAGACAAGAATTATATCGACCCCATCCCCATTCATATACAAAAGCAGCCTGCATATTGATTTCATGTAGAGGAAGAAGTGGATGGAAAACCATGGTATACTGATATACAGGGATATCTGAAAAATAGAGATTATCCAGAGAATGCAATGAGTACTCAGAAGCGCACCATTCGGAGGTTAGCCAATCAATTATTTTTAAATGGAAAATTCCTATATAGGAGGACTCCAAATTTGGGTTTGCTAAGATGCATCAAAGCTAAGGAAGCATCCAGGTTAATTGAGGAGATACATGCTGGAATATGCGGTCCTCACATGAATGGATTTATGTTGGCAAAGAAGATATTGAGATCAGGTTACTTTTAGTTGACTATGGAGACCGATTGCATTCGTTATGTGCAAAAATGTCATCAGTGCCAAACTCATGCCGACATGATTCGAGTTCCTCCCAACGAACTCCACATCACTAGCTCCCCTTGGCCCTTCGTAGCTTGGGGCATGGATGTCATTGGTCCTATTGAATCGGCCGCGTCCAATGGACATAGGTTTATTCTTGTTGCAATTGACTACTTCACTAAGTGGGTAGAAGCCACTTCTCATAAGTCAGTCACAAAGAAGGTCGTAGATGATTTTGTTCGAAATCACATTATTTACCGATTTGGTGTACCTGAGTCTATTATTACAGATAATGGTGCCAACCTCAATAATGATTTGATGAGAACAGCATGTGAGATGTTCAGGATCAAGCATCGAAACTCCACATCATATAGACCACAAATGAATGGAGCAGTGAAAGCTGCCAATAAGAACATCAAGAGGATACTTCGAAAGATGATTGATAATTACAGGCATTGGCATGAAAAGTTACCTTTTACCCTGCTAGGATATCACACTACAATCAGAACCTCTAAGGGAGCCACACCTTATCTTCTGGTTTATGGTAGTGAAGCAGTGATACCTGCTGAGGTAGAAATACCCTTTCTCAGAATTATTTAGAAAGCAGAGTTGAGTGACGCTGAATGGGTACAAGGTAGATTCGAGCAACTGGCACTCATAGACGGAAAGAGGATAAACGCAATCTGTCATGGTCAACTCTATCAAAATAGAATGGCCAAAGCCTTCAACAAGAAGGTTAAACCAAGACACTTCTTGCCCGGGCAGTTGGTTTTGAAAAGGATTTTTCCACACCAAGATTAATCAAAGAGTAAATTCTCACCGAATTGGCAAGGTCCTTATGTGGTTCATCGGGTTTTGACAGGAGGGGCACTCATACTTGCAGAAATGGATGGCAAAGTTTGGTCCAAGCCTATCAATTCAGATGTTGTTAAGATATATTATGTTTAAGCTTTATTTCATGACTTCTTACCTTGTAATTGGAACTATGTTTGACCTGATTCCGATTTAAGAGGGATACGTAGGTGCTCCTTTGGAGTTTGGTCCTATCATAATAAAATTCTCCTATTTCCCCTTATAAGCATATAACTGGAGCAGAATTTTTGAGAGGATCTCAAAAATTCCATGGGATAGCATTTGTGCAACTATGATACTGGGGCAGAATTTTTGAGGAAATCTCAAAAATTCAAAGCAAGCAACCTTCACCTACCGAAGCAATCAAATCTACATTGGGGAAGAAATTTTTAAAGATAAAAAATTTCTAGGCAAAAGATATTCGTTTATAAGAAGTTGCGTTGTATCGAAACGTGTCACAATCAATGATTCAATAATATTTCTTTTACAATAATGTTTTCATTTCTCATTTTTTTAAGAGCAAACATTTTTGAAACATGATTTTTAAACTTGTTTTATTTCTACCCAAGTGAAAACTCGGACGAAGCCTATTATCGGTCCACAATATCAAGCAAGGAGAAAGAACGCCAGTCATAGCAGAGGCACAAATCAACTTCCCCTTTTTTTACAAACCTACAGTTTTCTTTGAGCGCAGGATAACAGGTACAGTCGCACGAACTACTCTATTCTCGATTTGGGAAAATAGCTAAGCTACCCCATCAACATTGCATGGCTCCTGCAAAATTCAAAATTTCATGGCTCTCGCAAGAGTCCACACCATAGTGTATCTACAGACATCAACATTGCATGGCTCCTGCAAGAGTCTACATTGCATGGCTCCCGCAAGAGTCCACATCGCAGTGCATCTATAGACATCAACATTGCATAGCTCCTGCAAGAGTCTACATTGCATGGCTCCCGCAAGAGTCCACATCGCAGTGCATCTATAGACATCAACATTGCATAGCTCCTGCAAGAGTCTACATTGCACAGCTCCCACAAGAGTCCATGCCGCAGTGCATCCGCAGAAATCTACATTGCACGGCTCCTGCAAGGGTCAATATTGCAAGGCATCCGCAGAAATCTATATTACATGGCTCCGGCAAGAGTCCGCATTACATTGCACCTGCAAAATCAGCAATTAAGCATACAAATTGCATCAATTTGCTGAACCACACCAAACTACTACAGACCAAGCTACTCAAATCACGGGACGTCATATTATGCTACTCAATACAGATACGCTTTCTTTAATCATTATATAACTACCATAAGTCGTCATAGTCCAAAGGCATCATCTTCATAGCCTGCGGACATCATTTCATGGCCTAAGGATTTACTTTGCTTATCATGCTCCGAAGGCGTCATTTTCATGGCCTGCGGACATCATTTCATGGCCTAAGGATTTAATTTCTGTTTATCATGCTCCAAAGGTGTCATAGTCTAAAGGAGTCATTTTCATGGCCTGCAGACATCATTTCATGGCCTTAGGATTTACTTTTTGCTATCATGGCCCTAAGACATCATAGCTTAAGACATTATCTTTGCCGTCTTAAAGCAAATGCTCATAGTCTAAAGGGGAAATGGCATCTTGTTTAAATATTTGCAACAATTACGTATCATTTATTCACATGCTTTAATCATTTTTATCTAGTTATGCTAGAAAGTGCGCAGGTAACGAAAGAAGAACAAGTTAAAATGGGAGTAACTCTCACTCCCATTTTCGAGATACAACTCCACTTTCTCTCCATCACTCTAATACAATTTGAAACATATTCACCTTTTATTCTCACACTTCTCAATCAACGACTATTTTGAATTCCACCCACTCAAATCTCATTGACCCATACTACTTTTGTTGTTGCCCGTATACCGTATCATTGACACTATTTGGGAATAGTGTTCGTTCCTAAATCTAGAACTACACACGGCCTGATTCTCGTAAAACCCGAGATATTTAGGCGACTTGAAACCAAGTTTCGGCCCCACCATTTTGACAAACTCCCTTTTATTTTGACTCTAGCAAACCATCCTTTTTGGTCGGACAAAAATTGGCTACCACGTCAACGTTCGTTGCTCGATAATTCTTCTATCATTCTCAAGCAACGAAGGGGCAGCTGTTGACACCCAATTTTGACCTCCCGATACTTCTTTTAGGCTACTATTTTACAAATTATTAGTTTTGGGTATTAATATTTCTTATTTTAGTATCCAAATAAATCTTGACGTCCTGCATTCATAATTTTGAAGTATGTAATTTATTTTTATATAAAAAATATATATTTTATTAATTTAAATATACTATTTTTACATAATTTTATAAATATTTATTAAATTATTTCCGCAAATATGCATACTCATAATTTACAAACACGTGGTCCATAGTTTATTGATTATTATTATTATTATTATTTATTAATTATATTATTATTATTATTATTATTATTATTATTATTATTATTATTATTATTATTATTATAGTGTTATTATTAAAAATTCGTATTCATAATCTACAAATACATAATTTGTATTCCAAATTTTAAATAATATATTACGTGTCATTATTTTTTACTCACATAATTTATTCATAATGATTTATGACATTGATTAATTTTGACTTATTTATTAAATAGAAATCTAATTCAATTCAATTTCCCTAATTTATTTAACTTTTAGCCATTTGTACCCAATTGTGTCAATTTTAGCCTAAATTGATTTTAATTTGATCCCAAATTGAAATCCCCAATTCAATTTTATTAAACCTAATTTTTGACCCAATATCAACCCATACCCGACCCGGATCCATCGAATTTTGATCTCAACCGTCGATCAAATCCGATCAAACGGTTCAGATTAAATCCTATTTTTTCTTTCCTTTTAACCAAATCACCCCCGCTCCCCCCCCCCAAAAAATAAAAAAAATAATAAAAAAACCCTAATCATTTTCCATAAGATAAGCCGCCACCCTCACCTGATACTCACCCCTCTCTCAATCTCTTGTCGGAACCACCGCGTCACCACCGACAAGCCTTCGCCGATGGACTATAACACCACCTCCATCTTCACCGGCCAATAAAACCCCACCGGTGAACCACCAAGAGCTCCCCACAATCGATACCAACCAACCACACCCTCAACCCCTCTCTCTCCCGCACCAGCCATCGCGGAACCGCTCCGGTGAGGCCACCGATGAACTCTAAACCTGACCGGAGAACCACAAACCCACCAGGCGAACCTTCAACTCGCCTTCGCCGATCTCCTCTCTCCACCTCCACCGCCAAACCAGCCAACCCTGATTGGCGGATACCACCAGTCAGCCTCCACTCCACCGCACCTCCATCGCCGGCGAGCTCCGACATATACCATGACTAAGCCAGCCCCACCAGGACTCTGTTCTCCATCGTCATACCCTCGCCAGAGTTGATGACCGTCGGGGTTTTGACGAAACATTGCAATGAAATCTGGTTCGTTTCATTTATTTTTTTTGTCTCTTTTTGCTTGCGGATTATCCAAACCAGATTTTCGAACTCAAATTGGTGACATTTGGCTTTGAATTTTGATTCAATTCTTTCAAATTTGTGTTTATTCATACCTTTAGATTGTCATATGTTAAAATGCCCAATTTTTATGAATATTTATTTAACCCTAATTTTTCGAATTGGATTCTGATTTACTCTATTTTGAAATCTCTATGTTATTTTCTAATCCAAGACATTGATATTTGTCATTTTACTAATCATCTTTGCAAGTTCCCACTGAATTCGAATTGATAGCATAACTATAAAACGTGTGACAACCTGTACCCATTGTGTTTAAATGATCTTTGTGATTCTTTGATAAATGGTTGCATTCATTTATTTATGGTAAGCTTGAAGTCATAATTCATTAGTGATTGACTTAATCATGCTTATACTTGATCTCTTTTCCTCTTGTTGAATCTGTGACGGTTTTGACGATTGATTTTATATGGTAAAATTAGGTTGGCTAGTGCTGTGATTACTATTTCGTCCCCATATTTAATTTGAATAGATTTTACTTATGTATTTTTGGTAAAAAATATTAGACTTGTCTTATTTTGAAAAGATTCAGCCATCTCTTTTAAGGAAAATTCTCATTAATTGATTGGGGTAAATATTTCTTTTCCTCTTTATTTCCCTAAAATAATTTTCTGAATATTCCCCTTCCCTTTAATGCTATACCACCCCATGCCTATATAATCAGTCCCTTTCATTCATTAAAGACAAGTTTTTCAACTCCACTCTCTGTACACAATAAAAATATTTCAAGTTTGGTTTTGGCTCTGACTTTGGAAAAGGCTTTTGATTCCTTCTTGTTGCTTGTTGCTCACTGCTTTATTATTTTTGCCTCTTCTTGTTTCGCCATTAACCTGTAAGTCCCTATCGACGCAATTGATAATATTTATGTGGTAGTCTTCTTGTGACGCAGAGAGCATTCTTACCCAATTGATATGGAAATGGTGCTTTGTTTGCATTTGTCTGCCTTTCTGGTCGTGGTATGTTTTGATGTATTTGGATTCGTTTTTTTTTGGTTTATGTCTAACAGGTTCTGTTAGAAGGTAAATGCTTGGGACTTGAGGAGTTGTTCGGAAATTTTGGGGGCTGTCTAGTTTGTTCATTTTTTGTATATTTTCTTTCTTTTTTTCTCTAATCATTTGGGTCTGTAATATATATTGTATAAACGATAGCTATGTATAATGGATTATGGGGTGCTTATAGGGGCGGGGATACCGTGACTTGAATGTTTTTAACAAACACAAATTCTTTGATAACTTAGGCAATCATTCTAGGATAATTAATTAATTGTTTTATCACTTAGAAATCGTGTTTTTGGATTTTAAATCAACCTTCAATTAACTAAATTAATTCCGAGTGTGTCGAATCTTATTTATAGCGTGTTTAATCAATTTTCGCACTTTAAATAAATTTTCCAGCACGTAAAATCATTTTCCAGCATTGTTTAAATAATTTTCCAGTACTTAAAATCATTTTCCAACACTCTTAATTTAATTTTTCAGTACTTAAATCTATTTTCCAGCATGTTCTAAACAAATTTACAGCATGTCTGATTAATTTTTCAGTTTGTTTTAAACAATTTCCAGCATTATAAAAATTAAATTTCATCACTTTTAAGTTAATTCCAGCATGTTAAAACTATGTTAGCTTCTTAAATTAATTTCCAGTAATTAAATCGATTGTTAGTATTTTTAAAATTTACTTTCCAGCATTTTTAATTTCAGCATGTTAAAAATTATTTTTTAGCACTTTAAATCACTTTCCAGCACTTCTAATTGAATTTCCGCATGTTTACTTAATTTTTCTGCAACTTTAAATTAATTTTTTCTGCAACTTTAGATTAATTTTCAGTACTTTAAATTAAATTTCAGCACTTTTTAAATCAATTTCAGCATTTTAATTATTTTTCAACATTCTTTAATAATTTTCTGCGCACTTAAACTAAATTCCTGCATATTTAATAAAATTTCCTGCACGTTTTAATCACTTTCCTGTATATTTAAAATCCGGCATATTTTAAATCAACTTCTTGCATACATAAATAAATTTTTGGCATATTTAAATTAATATTTAGCACATTAATTTAATCTTCAGCACCTTAATTAATACGCCTCGCATAGAAACTATGCCTTTAGGTTCATTAACGAGTTTCGACATATTAAATAGACTTAGAAATCATGCATATAGGTTTTAATTATGTAAAAAGAATAATTGTTTTTAAGCATGTTAATCACCTAATTAACTTTAATTAAATAAAAGGCATATTTGAAACCTTTACATGCTAATTGCTAGTCCTATTTGTTTTGTTTGACGTAGACCCTGAGTCTAATTAGGCAACCTAAGTGTTCTTTTATCTAGACCCAAATCCAAAAAATAAAAGTCCAATGCCTCTTGGACGTTAAGTTGGGACGGGTAGGCATTTTACGAAACGCTAGTTTTATCGTTTTCTTTAGAACGCCTTTAAGATTAATAATCAAACTAGGTGGGGTGGGTAGAACATTCGAAAATGATGGAAGTTGCCCCAAGCAGTATTCGACAATGCGATATGCGTCATTGTCTTCCGTTAATAAGCCGAGCACTGATCCGAATAAAATAAAAATTAACCTTTGTCTAAATTTGATTGAATTTTATTTATTTTTTGCATGTCTTTTGTTTGGGGTAGTTTAGGTATAACTTAATGAATCTTTTCATTATAATTTGAGTCTTTTCTATCTTCTCGCTTCTCTAACTCCTTTCTTTATTTATTTATACATTTTTACTACTTTATCACATAGTTAATTACTAATTAGATAATAACTAAGTTGTATGTTTAATTTTGTTTATTATATTTTTCCTATTTTAACACTTAGTTAACATTAGGTTAATAAAATAATAGACCTTTATTTATCACATAGAATTTCCCCATGTAATATACAAGTTTGGCCGGGACCCACATTTGTGGACCTCGAAAGGTGCCTAACACCTTCCTTTCGAGGTAACCTGAACCCTTACCCGAATTTTTGGTTGACGTAGACTATTAAAATAAGTTCGTAATTAGTCTAGAATGGTGCTCTAACGCACCTTAATTCGTTAGGTGGCGACTCTTCTCTTAAAATAATCTCAAAAAGAGTTGTTATGTCGAATTCTGCTTTTCGCGAGAAAAATGGGGCGCGACACATGATTCTCTCATTTAAATGTATTGCTATTCTTTACCGTTATTTTAATTCACTATAAAGCACTTGATGAATTTAAATAACATACAATACATCTCGACTCAAAATTGTCATGTCGGTATAAAAAAAATTCTTTGAGTTGAACAAAATGTCAATATTAAACTCGAAGATTCAACTCTTGTAAAAATATGAGAATGATTTTTTTTTTTGTAAGTGACTCATAAGTAACAGATTGATGAAGCATTCGAATATGTTTTGAATACTACACTTAAACAACTAGTAGGAGGTTTTAGCGACCCATGCTCTCTAAGGTTTTCATGGAACCCACTAGTCTATTCAACACTAGAGGGGAAGCGCCGTGTCAGCACTAGCCCAACATTATGAAAGTTAAAATTATTAATATACTATTCCGTCTCAATTTATGTGTCATTTTTCGAATTTTGAGATTCAAACAAGTTTTTCTTTAATCGTAATTTTTTCATATGATCTTTTAAATATTTTGAATTATCAATAATTGTGAATTATAGTACTTTTACGTAGTTTTCAAATATATAATTTTATTTCAAAAATCTTGAAGATTTCGTGCCCAAATTTACGGTCAAATTTAAATTGTTTGACTCTCAAAAAAACGAAAAATGACACATAAATTGGGACAGAGAAAATATAATAATAATAATAAATAATAATAATAATAATAATAATAATAATAATAATAATAATAATAATAATTTCTATAAATAATAAGGAGTAGTATACTTAACCAAATACTGGATGATTTCTTTTGCATATAAAAGAATAGTGTATTATTACATGTTTATTAATGATAAATTATGTTTAATCCTCACGAAGGTAAATTCTTATTAGGTATTTAATAAATATTTTTCTCAATTCCTTTTTTATTTGATCCATGTTAAATTTATATAGGTCCCACATAAATATTTATTATGAATTTTATTTTATTAAATTAATTATTTTAATATGCTTTGAAAATTTAAATTTGATTATTAGTATTTAATGAAGTTACTTAATCATAAGATTATTAGAAGAAAATAGTAAATATTTCTTATTTGCTAAAATAAAGAAATCAAAAGAGCCAAATAAAAAAAATCTCTAACAATTCTTTATTTTAATATTTAATTATAATTAATTAATATAAACTCTAATTTTTTAAAATTACTTAATTTTATTAAATTTAAATATTTTTATAAAAATCTGGGTATAAATAATAAATATTTACCCCTCACCTTTCACATTCAAATGAAAAATATGGCTAAGGAAAAGTTATTTACCTTTCAGCATTATTTAAATGGGAAATAATGAAGGAAATTAGAGCAGACATAGGGTGTGTTTGGTATGAAGGAAAATGTTTTCATGGAAAACAAGTTAGTTTCTTACTTATTTTCTCATGTTTGGTTGGTGAGTGGAAAACATTTTCCGAACAATAGTTTCTAGTGTTTGGTAGGTGAATGAAAAACATTTTCTAGAAAATATTTTTTAGTGTTTGGCTAGAGAGTAAAAATTACTTTTTAGGAAAATAGTTTCTAACCCGAGAACCAACTTCGATGACCGATCTGGGATCTGACCCCGACACCAGAATAGGGACCTAACCCCGATCCCAACTCTCGATCCGAAAATCGATCCCAACTCCCGACACTAACTCCCGACCCCAACACCTAACTCTGACTCTCGACCCAACCCCAACACCCTACTCCCAACTTGAGCACCCGGGAACGACTCCGAATCCCGATCCATGACCCCACCACGACACCCAACCCCGACTCAGGACTCGACCCCAACTACCGACGAACACCCTGAATCGGGACCTAAACCCGACACCCGACCAAGGACCTGACCCTAACACCCTACTCGAGACCCTACTCGAGATCTGACCCCGACACCCTACTCGGGATCCGACCCAAACACCCCAACGGGACCCGAACCTGACACCCGACCGGGGACCCTACCTTCAATTTGAGGAAAATAAGTTGATTTGGAAAACGTTTTCCAAAACATTTAAGCCAACCAAACATGAGAAAATTGGAAAACATTTTCCAGAAAATGTTTTCTTTCATACCAAACACACTCATAATAAAGGAAGGAAAAGAAAATTAAGGAGCACAGATTTCATGTTATGTTATTGGACCCACTCATGTCAATATAGGGCATAAATTATAATTTAGTGGGTAAGGATGAACATTTTCTGAACTTGTTATTGAAGTCCAAATAAAAAAGCAAAAAGGACAATCTTTTGTCACACCCCGAATCCCAACGAGGCGTGATTGGCACCCGTAGCCGATAAGGCCCGAGAGAACCAAGCTATGCTTCTATACATTCATACGCATGCCATAGGAAACACCACTATCACATAAGAACATGAATGGCTAATATCGAAAATCATGGAACATGTGACATATATATATATACACATTTGAGAAACTTGGCCGTTGAGGTCATCAAAACAAGACTTCATGAGTCATCTTATATACATATACCCACATGCGTCTACAAAAGCCTCTAACAGATGCATTGACCAAAACAAACTAAAAGTCGGGACAAGTCCCCGCTTTATACAACATGTACATCACCAAAACATATATACACTCTAACTCGGAGAAGACCTGAATTAGCTGAAGCTCACCAATGAACCGCTAACAACTGGCAATCTACTGAGGAGGCCTACTGGTACCTGCGCCTGCAACAAGTAAGGTAAATTCCCCAAGAGGGGTCAGTACGAAATAAGTACTGAGTATGTAAGGCTCAAATGAAACTGTACAATACATGAATATTTCAATGGACTCAAAACAAATAAATAACCAATGTGAATAAGTCACCATTTTGCATTTTGGAAACCATGTGTATTGCTTTAATTACTTTCTTTGCTTTCTTTACTTCAATGATTGCTTGTCAATACATGTGTCACAATGTACCTGGGCCCCTACTGATCAGTGGGTCTTTACATAACATATCATCATGTTGGGATCGGCTCGAGCTAGGCTTATGCCCCTAGAGCTGCCTCCCATAAACCAATGCATTGGGATCGGCTCGAGCTAGGCTTATGCCCCTAGAGCTTCCACCCATAAATCAATACATATCAGGTTCGGCTCAAGCTAGGTTTTCACCCCCAGAGCTGCCCCCTGTCAGGTTCGGCTTGAGCTAGGCTTTCGCCCCTAAAGCTGCCCCCTGATCCAATAATATCGGGATCGGCTTGAGCTAGGCATTTTGCCCCTAAAGCTACCACCCGTACTCAATCATTAACCACATATGCATTACTTTGTCCATTACTTTGAGATTGATACAATGATAGCAATGACTTTATTTGAAGCTTTGGATCATTAACCAATGAATGAGAGACATGTGAATGAACATTATTGGAAACATAACACTATTGGGACCAATGATAACAATAACTTTAATGAACAAAAGACATGAGTACAACCACTAATGGATCTTTGGAACACAACCTTATTGGCTTTTGGAACATCATCTATGAATATGAGACATGTGATTCACAATTGATCAATGAACAGGAAATATATGAGTAACACTAGTCAATTACCGGATACGGAATACCTTAGGGCATTTCGGAATCAAATGAGTACTATGGCAATGTGAACACCATATGCTGCAGAAGTATATAGAAGAGTAACCTTACATACCTTCACTTCCAAGTATGAATACGCAAGCCTACGTATGAATACAATAGTCCAGCTTCTTCCTTACGTCTTACTCTACAATACAAGTTCATACTGGAACTTACATTAGCAACTAGTCACTATACAGGTGTACAAGACGACAATGAACTATGTGACCACGATATAATGTCATGTCACCCCCTTACAATACAATCCACTGCATTTCCATATCAACAACACCATAACATTACACACATTGACCAAAATATCATACATCGATAGCATTTCACATCACACTTACCCTTTACGCTTTTCCCTTTATCATTCCGTCGTAATTATTCCTTTATAACAACATATGAACAACCATTCACTCTTAACATAGGCCAACACACCTCCATACAACACTTTAAAGTCATTAAAACGACATCACAAGTTGATAATTACATCCAAAAAGGGTATCGGGGCTTTCGAGGAACAACTAGAGACGAAAGCATACAAAACCAATTCTGGAGGTGACCTGCGCTGCCAACTGCACACGCAGGTGGTTGAGATGCGTGCGCAGATGGCCCCTAGAAAATTCCAGGGCCTTCTACGTTGGCATCTGCGCCCGCAGATGCCCTCGTCTGCGGGGGCGGATGCCCGTTTTGGTCCGAAATAACTTTTTTTGGGTCTTTTAATGCCATGAATGGTCCATGATCACAATCAAACATATTTGAACATATTTTTGATCATCTTAAACACCAACATTCAGCCATAGTCTCACAACACACATAACAACACCCAAAACTACATATCACGGCCAATACGACACCAAACCATAACCAACACCAAACCATAACCAATATCGCAACAACAATTCCAAACGTTATGCACAAGAATAAGACAAAGTAAGACTATAATCACATCTCACATATAAATATTTACTCTACCAAGTTCACTTTCTTCAAAACCACAAGTCCATAGTCAAGTTTACAAGACAAATCACCCTTCGATTTAGCAAACATGTACACTTCACTTATTGTGAACTTCTCAATGCTCCACCAACATAACCAACATAATATACACCATATATTATGCATAAAATATATTAATCCATCATAATAAACATTTACCAAGTCTTACCAATTGATGATCTTGGCCAAAAGAGTGACTTAGGGTTCTTGAGAGCAAAGGAGATATTTTTAGTAAAGTCTAGAAAAACATGAGAGCTTAAATGAAATAAAAATCTGATTTTCCTCTTTATATAGTCCCTCATGTCTCCCTTATCTTTTCCTTAGCATTTAATGCAATGTTGATTGGTCAAATGGATCAAATTTGGAAGAATGGGTCAAAAACCCCATGTTGGGCCATGTCTTCTTGTTATTTTGGGCTTCATTTTTGGGCCCAATTATACAAGACTTATTAAATGCCCACAATTCAATACAAAATTCATCAATTCTCTCATGTTTTCATTTTTCTCTAAATGTTTCGATTGTCAGCTAAACTCAGAAACGTACGGGGTGTTACATTCTTCCCCCCTTAGAAACATTCGTCCTAGAATGTTAGTGTTATCATTTCAAAGTAGACAATTACAAGTTTAGGAGCATTCTTCATGTCATCTTATAGATATACACTCAAAGCTTATAACTACTTACTTGTCATTCTTCTCTTTGAAACAAATGAGGGTACTTGGATTTCATCATTTCTTCAGCTTCCCATATGACCTCTTCTCTTTGCTGATTTCTCCAAAGTACCTTTACAGAAGCAACATATTTGTTTCTCAACCTCTTCACCTGTCTATCCAGAATGGCAATAGGTATTTCCTCATAGGTAAGATCCTCGGCAACCTATACATCATCGACAGGAGTAAAACGAGATGGATCCCCTATGCACTTCTGAAGCATTGACACATGAAATACCGGATGAACTATGGACAGTTCCTGGGGTAGTGCCAACTCATATGCAACTTGCCCAAATCTTCTAATAATTTCATATGGGCCTATGCAACATGGACTCAATTTCCCTTTGTTTTCGAACCGCATTACCCCTTTCATCGGTGACACCTTCAGGAATACCCAATCACCTATGGCAAATTCAAGTCCTCTTCTTCTAATATCAGCATAGTACTTATGTCGACTCTGGGCCGTTTGTAATCGTTGTTGAATCACTTTAACTTTCTCCATAGCCTGATGAAAAATATCCGGCCCAAGTAAAGCAGTTTCTCCCCCTTCAAACCACCCAATTGGTGATCTATATTTCCTCCCGTACAAAGCTTCATAAGGTGCCATTTTAATACTTGAATGGTAGCTATTGTTGTAAGAAAATTCAATAAGAGGTAAATGGTCATCCCAAATGCCTTGAAAATCTAATACACAAGCTCGTAGCATATCTTCAAGTGTCTGAATAGTATGTTCTGCTTGTCCATCAGTCTGAGGATGAAAAGTCGTACTCAGATTCACCTGTGTGCCCAAACTCTGCTGAAAGGGTCTCCAAAAGTGCGCTGTGAACTGTGCTCCTCTGTCTGATATAATAGAAAGTGGAATACCATGCAATCGTACTATTTTTTTTACATACAATTTTGCATAATCCTCAACTGTATAGGTGGTCTTGACTGGTAGAAAATGCGCTGACTTGGTAAGCCTATCAACTATAACCCATATAGAATCAAATTTTTGCAATGTACGAGGCAAACCTGTAATGAAGTCCATATTAATCATATCCCATTTCCAGACTGGAAGATTGATACATTGCATATAACCTCCTGGTTTCTGATGCTCTACTTTCACTTGTTGACAATTCGGGCATTGAGCGACGAATTCCGCAATGTTCTTCTTCATATTTCCCCACAAATACACTTCTTTTAAATCATGATACATTTTCGTAGCACCCGGATGAATAAAATAGCGCGAGTGATGCACCTCTGTCATAATTCGCTTCCTCAATTTGTCTACATCCGGTACACATAGTCTACCTTGGCATTGGAGCACCCCTTCCTGTGTAAGATCAAATGCCTTTGTCAAATTCTGCTGTACAATTTCCTTTAGCTGCAATAACACAGAATCTGCACACTGCTTCTCTTTCACTTCAGTTATTAAGGAGGATTCCGCTGCATTCTGCACAATAACTCCCTCATCTGAGGATTCAAGTAGACGAACTCCCAAGCTGTCTAACTGATATAGGTCTTTGATTATTTCTTTCTTTTCTGTCGGTTAGCCATTAGTGTCTCCCATTGCCTTGCGACTCAATGCATCTACTACCATATTTGCCTTCCCTGTATGGTATAAAATATCAACATCATAGTCTTTCAAAAGCTCTAACCATCTTCGTTGCCTCAAATTGAGTTCCTTCTGTTTAAAGATATATTGCAAACTTTTGTGATCAGTGTAAATATCAACAAGAACTCCATATAGATAATGACGCCATATCTTTAAAGCAAATACTACCGCTGCCAATTCAAGGTCATGAGTGGGATAATTTTTCTCATGTGGCCGCAACTGTCGTGAGTCATATGCTATCACCTTACCATGCTGCATCAACACACATCCGAGACCAATCCCGGAAGCATCACAATACACTGCATAGCCCTCTGTGCCTTCAGGAAGTACTAACACTGGTGTGGAAGTCAACTTATCTTTCAATTTTTGGAACCCTTTTTCACATGCATCATTCCATTGAAACTTAATTGCCCTGTGAGTTAACTTTGTTAATGGTTCCGTAATAGAAGAAAATCCTTCCACAAATCTTCTATAATAACCTTCCAAACCAAGAAAACTGCGAATCTCTGTTGGCGTCGTAGGTCTTGGCCAATTTTTCACTTCTTCTATCTTTTGTGTATCGATCTGTATCCCTTCATCTGACACAATGTGACCCAGGAATGCAACTGATTTTAACCAAAACTCACATTTGGAGAACTTTGCATACAACTTACGCTCACGGAGGATTTATAACACTTGCCATAAATGATTAGCATGGTCTTCTGGTGATCTTGAATAAACCAGGATGTCATCTATAAATACTGTCATGAACACCTCTAGGAATGGCTTAAACACCCTATTCATCAAATCCATGAACACAGCCGGTGCATTTGTTAGTCCAAATGACATAACTAAAAATTCATAGTGATCATACCGTGTTCGGAAAGCGGTCTTGGGCACATCTTCTTCTCTAACTCTGACTTGATGGTAACCCGACCTCAAGTCAATCTTTGAAAAACACTTGGCGCCATGTAACTGATCAAACAAATCATCAATGCGAGGGAGGCGATATTTGTTCTTGATCGTTACCTTATTCAATTGCCGATAGTCAATGTACATTCTCAATGTGCCATCTTTCTTTCGTACAAATAATACTGGTGCACCCCACGGGGACATACTAGGCCTGATAAAGCCCTTGTCCAGCAAATCTTTCAATTGCTCATTCAATTCGCGTAATTCTGCTGGAGCCATTCTATATGGAGGAATAGAAATAGGCTGAGTGCCTGGAATCACATCAATGCCAAATTCCACTTCCCGTACTGGGGGTAGACCAGGAAGATACTCTGAAAATACATCAAGAAATTCATTGACCACTGGAACCGACTGTGGAGTTAGTGGTTCCACATCATTATCTTTTCCCCGTACTAGATGACATGTGTATCCTTTGGCAATCATTTTCCTAGCTTTCAAATAGTAAATAAACCTTCCTCGTGGTGCCCCTACATTACCCTGCCATTCTAGAATATTTTCCTGCGGAAAACAAAATTGTACCTTCTTGGCCCGACAATCTACCGTAGCATAACAAGAGGCCAATCAATCCATTCCTATGATCACATCAAAATCCACCATGTCTAATTCAATGAGATCGTCCAATGTATCATGACCACACACAGTTACCACACAGTTATGATATACTCTCTTTGCAACAATATATTCACCAACCGGGGTAGACACTTCAATTGTTTTAATTAATAATTCTGGTGCCTATGCAAATTTCGCAGCAACCAATGGGGTAACATAGGAAAATGTAGAACCTGGGTCAATCAGTGCATATACATTATGTGAGAATATGGATAATGTACCTGTGACAATATCAGGGGAAGCCTCTGAATTCTGGCGGTCCACCAAAGCATAAGCGTGATTCTGGATCCCGCTAGTACTGGATGCTCCTCTGGCACCTCTACCGCGGCCAATAGGATGTACACCTCGGCCCAGTGAAGGAACCGATGCTGATAATGCAACTGCTGACCCAGCCGATCATGCTATACCACCCATGCTCCGCTGTGGACAATTTCTCGCTATATGCCCCGGCATACCACACCAAAAGCAGACATTCGTCCCTGACCGACATGTGTCTGAATGAATACGCCCGCACTGCTGATGAGGAAAACCTGCTGCCTGTGATCCGTGAACCCCACTACTCTGCCCAGCTGAACCACCTCTAAACCCTCGAGACTGGGAATAAGCATCTGCTATGGAATGAGAAAACGATGGTCTGGGGAACATACGAGGCCTAGATTCTCCTTGGGACAGCATAGGTGGTCCCATAGGTCTAGCCCTTTTGGATTGTCCCCTGTCAAATTCATGCACTCTTTTCCTCTGTCATTGGTCTTCCATTTTCTGAGCGAAGGCCTGGATTCTCGCTATGTCCATGTCCTTATTCAAGGCAGCAATGGTGCAATCTCGTACCAAATATGGCTCTAATCTGTCCATGTATCGATGGACTCTATCTGTCATCGTAGCCACCACATTTGGCGCATATCTAGCCAAGGAATTAAATTGCAAACTGTATTCCCTGACGCTCAGATTTCCCTGACGTAGATTTAGGAACTGATCCGCACGTGCCTCCCGGATCTCATAAGGAAGATAATGATCGAGGAAAGCCACTTTAAACTCTTCCCATGTAGGTGGATTTGCACCAATGTCACGGGATTTCTTCCAATCCTCATACCATAATATTGCCTCTCCTTTCAACCTGTACGCAGCAAGTTCAACTGTTTCAACCCTCGTCACCTGCATAACTTCCAAGGCCCTCTGAATTTGATCCACGAAGTCCTGTGGATCTGCTTTTGGATTGGACCCAGTGAATATAGGAGGGTCCAGTTTTAAGAAATCCTGTGTCCTGCGACTTGCCATTCTAGCCGCATCATCATCATGTGTCATTGCACCAGCTCGTCCCTGGCTTTGTGCCGCCACTAACTGTGTCAACATATGTACAACATTTCTAAGATCTTGATCTGTGGCATTCATCGGTGGTTCTGCGGGTACTTCTCTACCAATTGGCTCTTCCAGAACTAGGAAGTTAGATGAAGACCGCGATGATATTTCAGCATTCTCTCCACCTTGACTAGCTTGGTCAGGTGGTAATCTGCTCATTCCTTCTCCAGCAGGCACATCAACCTGCTTCCCTTTACCCCTTCCTCTTCTAGTGTTCGGCATTGTTACTATATCAAAGAGAAACAATTACTATGGTCAGACACGATTCAACTTACAACATTGGCTCTATTGCACGATCTAGAATGAAGAAAAGAAACAACATCCTAAATGTCCCGTAGCCTCCTACTTATAAATGTGGTGCACAACACATTGATAAGTAAGACTCTACTCAGACACGGATTTGTAGACACCCTTAGAACGACCTGCTCTGATACCACTTTTGTCACACCCCGAATCCCAACGAGGCGTGATTGGCACCCGTAGCCGATAAGGCCCGAGAGAACCAAGCTATACTTCTATACATTTATACGCATGCCATAGGAAACACCACTATCACATAAGAACATGAATGGCTAATATCGAAAATCATGGAACATGTGATATATATATATATATATATATATATACACACATTTGAGAAACTTGGCCGTTGAGGTCATCAAAACAAGACTTCATGAGTCATCTTATATACATATACCCACATGCGTCTACAAAAGCCTCTAACAGATGCATTGACCAAAACAAACTAAAAGTCGGGACAAGTCCCCGCTTTATACAACATGTACATCACCAAAACATATATACACTCTGACTTGGAGAAGCCCCGAATTAGCTGGAGCTCACCAATGAACCGCTAACAACTGGCAATCTACTGAGGAGGCCTACTGGTACCTGCGCCTGCAGCAAGTAAGGTAAATTCCCCAAGAGGGGTCAGTACGGAATAAGTACTGAGTATGTAAGGCTCAAATGAAACTGTACAATACATGAATATTTCAATGGACTCAAAACAAATAAATAACCAATGTGAATAAGTCACCATTTTGCATTTTGGAAACCATGTGTATTGCTTTCATTACTTTCTTTGCTTTCTTTACTTCAGTGCTTGCTTGTCAATACATGTGTCACAATGTACCCGGGCCCCTACTGATCAGTGGGTCTTTACATAACATATCATCATGTTGTGATCGGCTCGAGCTAGGCTTATGGCCCTAGAGCTGCCACCCATAAACCAATGCATCGGGATCGGCTCGAGCTAGGCTTATGCCCCTAGAGCTTCCACCCATAAATCAATACATATCAGGTTTGGCTCGAGCTAGGTTTTCACCCCCAGAGCTGCCCCCTGTCAGGTTCGGCTTGAGCTAGGCTTTCGCCCCTAACGCTGCCCCCTGATCCAATAATATCGGGATCGGCTTGAGCTAGGCATTTTGCCCCTAAAGCTGCCACCCGTACTCAATCATTAACCACATATGCATTACTTTGTCCATTACTTTGAGATTGATACAATGATAACAATAACTTTATTTGAAGCTTTGGATCATTAACCAATGAATGAGAGACATGTGAATGAACATTATTAGAAACATAACACTATTGGGACCAATGATAACAATAACTTTAATGAACAAAAGACATGAGTACAACCACTAATGGATCTTTGGAACACAACCTTATTGGCTTTTGGAACATCATCTATGAATATGGGACATGTGATTCACAATTGATCAATGAACAGGAAATATATGAGTAACACTAGTCAATTACCGGATACGGAATACCTTAGGGAATTTCGGAATCAAATGAGTACTATGGCAATGTGAACACCATATGCTGCAGAAGGATATAGAAGAGTAACCTTACATACCTTCACTTCCAAGTATGAATACGCAAGCCTACGTATGAATACAATAGTCCAGCTTCTTCCTTACGTCTTACTCTACAATACAAGTTCATACCGGAACTTACATTAGCAACTAGTCACTATACAGGTGTACAAGACGACAATGAACTATGTGACCACCATATAACGTTATGTCACCCCCTTACAATACAATCCACTGCATTTCCATATCAACAACACCATAACATTACACACATTGACCAAAATATCATACATCGATAGCATTTCATATCACACTTACCCTTTACGCTTTTCCCTTTGTCATTCCGTCGTAATTATTCCTTTATAATAACATATGAACAACCATCCACTCTTAACATAGGCCAACACACCTCCATACGACACTTTAAAGTCATTAAAACGACATTACAAGTTGATAATTACATCCAAAAAGGGTATCGGGGCTTTCGGGGATCAACTAGAGACGAAAGCATACAAAACCAATTATGGAGGTGACCTGCGCTGCCACCTGCGCACGCAGGTGGCTGAGATGCGTGCGCAGATGGACCCTAGAAAATTCCAGGGCCTTCTGCGTTGGCATCTGCGCCCGCAGATGCCCTCGTCTGCGGGGGCGGATGCCCGTTTTGGTCCGAAATGACTTTTTTTGGGTCTTTTAATGCCATGAATGGTCCATGATCACAATCAAACATATTTGAAAATATTTTTGATCACTTAAACACCAACATTCATACATAGTCTCACAACACGCATAACAACACCCAAAACTACATTTCACGGCCAATACGACACCAAAACCATAACCAATATCGCAATAACAATTCCAAACGTTATGCACAAGAATAAGACAAAGTAAGACTATAATCACATATCACATGTAAATATTTACTCCACCAAGTTCACTTTCTTCAAAACCACAAGTCCATAGTCAAGTTTACAAGACAAATCACCCTTCGATTTAGCAAACATGTACACTTCACTTATTGTGAACTTCTCAATGCTCCACCAACATAACCAACATAATATACACCATATATTATGCATAAAATATATTAATCCATCATAATAAACATTTACCAAGTCTTACCAATTGATGATCTTGGCCAAAAGAGTGACTTAGGGTTCTTGAGAGCAAAGGAGATATTTTTAGTAAAGTCTAGAAAAACATGAGAGCTTAAATGAAATAAAAATCTGATTTTCCTCTTTATATAGTCCCTCATGTCTCCCTTATCTTTTCCTTAGCATTTAATGCAATGTTGATTGGTCAAATGGATCAAATTTGGAAGAATGGGTCAAAAACCCCATGTTGGGCCATGTCTTCTTGTTATTTTGGGCTTCATTTTTGGGCCCAATTATACAAGACTTATTAAATGCCCACAATTCAATACAAAATTCATCAATTCTCTCATGTTTTCATTTTTCCCTAAATGTTACAATTGTCAGCTAAACTCAGAAACGTACGGGGTGTTACATCTTTGTCATCAACCTTATCTTGCAAAATGACCACAATATCCGTACTTTATTGACACTAACCTAACATGTCGAAACCATCTCTTATTATCTATAGAAACAATAGAACCCTAAAGGCCTGTTTGAAAAGCCATCTTGGTAATTGGATTTGGTGTAATTGAGTGTAATTACACTGTCCGGCATGTTTGGTTGGCTAGGTAATTACTTGGTCAACAGGTAATTGAGTGTAATTGGCAGGGGGTAATTTCTCCCTCCAATTCACAGGGGGGAGCTGTGAATTGCTGGTAATTACATGGTGTATTTACAAGATGGTTACTTTTTAATTTCTTACTTTTATTTCTATTTTTATTTTAATTTATTTTAAATTTCTATTATTTTAAATTCTTTCTATTTTTGTTATTCTAATATTTTTTTAAAATATTTTTTATTTTATATTATTTATATTTCATTTCCTTCCCATTTCTCAACCTTTACTTCTTGTGATTCCATGCAATTTTTCGTATTATCTATTTTTTAAATTTATTTTATGTTTATTTTTTTCATTTAACATAATTTAGTTAGCATTCTAATTTTTAAATTAAGTAGAATTCATTATTGAATAAGGTTATAGACTTAGGTTTTTCTTTTCTTTTGAATCATATTTACGTTATGTTGAAATTTCACATAAGAGTATTATTTTTTTATTTTTTTTATTTTAAACTTATGTTATATTTTCAGTTTCAATTTATTTGTTTTACTAGTATTGACATGATATTTCACATTGTAAGCCATTCACTTTTTAGTTAGAATTGATGGATTATCTTTTTGTCAAATATTTTAAATATTTTATGATATTATATTTATAATATTCATCTTTTTGTCAAACATGCATTCATGATGTTCTTAAAAATCACGTACTTTATGTTTTTATGATTAATTTAATTAAAATATACTACTTTGAAAAATATAAATCAATTATTTTTTTATAAGAACATATGTTATATTAAATATTTAATTTAATATCATTTATAAAGATATTTATTTGTCTAATATAAAATTTTAGTTTTTGATAATTAACTTTTATTTAAAAATTGAATTTAACCATATAATTACACTTGTGCAACCAAACAATACACTTATAATTACACTGTAATTACATTGTGACAAACAAACATGTCATCATAATTACTAGGCTGATAATTACTACCCTAATAATTACATTAATTTCAATTACCAGGTGACTTTCCAAACAGACCCTAAATGAAATCAAAATATGAAATTTCCATTAAAAACAATTGCAATAATTCATTGAGAAATAATAAGTCACAAACAAAATCTTCGACTTTTTAAGTTCTTTTTTTTTTTTCTACAAATCTCCATGCATTGTTGCAGATCGTCTTCATTACGTGAACATGTATATACCTTTCTTTCAAAACTTGTCAATTCTTCCAAGATTTTGCATACCTAGAATATCAATAGACAAATAGACAAAGCAAAAAGACAGAACAATGCATAAACTTAATTAATAATTAAGATGAGCACAAAATAAAAACTCATAAATACAAATGCTACACTCGTATCCCTATTTCCGGTCGACTTGTGCGTCCCCTTCACCGACATTTGTTTTTCCAATCGCATCATCTAAAACAGTGAGAGACATAAAGATAAAGAAGGTATATTTAATATTTTTTTTTTTGCCCATTTTTTTGACATCTAAGAGGAAAAAATGGACTTAATTCTCTAAATTGTCACGGAACTTATGCAAACATTCCACTAAAGTAACTTTTGTTTCTTTTAAGAAAATATTGTCATTGAACTATGTACATCTTTCCAAAATAAGGTGAAACTAAGAAATAGTTAAGGGCTTGTTTGGAAAGTCACAAGAGAATTGAGATTAGATGTAATTACACAGTTTGACATGACATACAATAAGAAATAACAAGTCGATACTACTAAAGCAAATAAATTGGAACATAAAATATAACATGAGTTCAAAAAAAAAAACATAATACTCATCAAATTCCAGCAACTAAATATAATTCAAAAGAAAGGGAAAACATAAGTTTATAATCACATTCAATAATGAAATTCTACTTTAATTCAAACACTACAATAATAATGCTGTTATGCGCTAAATGAAGAAAATAAAAATATGAGCAGTCATATTGAATCACAAGAAGTAAAGGCAGAAAAATGAGAAGGAAAAAAATGAAAGATAAATAATGTAAAATGACCAAACAAAATTAAAATTATTCAAAGAGTAAAAATGAACAGAAATTAAAATAATAAAAATAAAAATTTTAAAAAAAAGAAATTAAAATAAAAACAAAAAGAAATAAATTAAAAAGTAATCTTGTAATTGCACCAAATTCTCAACCCCTTCTTGAGAATTAGACGGAGAAATTTACATCCAATTCCCTTGTGGCTTTCCAACCAAGTTCTTAACTATTTTTTAGTTTCACCTTATTTTGGAAAGATGTACATAGTTCAAAGACAATATTTTCCTAAAAGAAACAAAAGTTACTTTAGTGGAATGTTTGCACAAGTTCAATGACAATTTAGGGAATTAACTCGTGATACTCAGAAAAAATGCAAAATTATGGAACATATATATATATATATATATATATGAATGTATAATAAAGAGAATTTAAAGTGGAGTAATAATTATTGTCATTCATTGTTTACATTAACACATAAAAAAAAAAAGAAAAAAGTTTAAAAATCTAAAAAATAAAATAAAAGAGAAAAAAAATGATAAATGCATTTCTTGGCCATAGAGATATGCCATATCACCTAATCTATATCCAATTTTATATATTGTTCACTATTGTTTTGTTTGACTATTTTTGTGAGTATTATATATTAGATTATTTAGATCTTTATAAATTTTCTTTTATTTTGATAAATACAAACAAAACGAAACGATTAAAAATTAAAATAGTGACCCGTGAAAAATAAACTGCAAAAGAAAATTATTTGGAAAAGAAAACTATTTGTAGAAATTAGAGCGAAACATATTCCAAAAAAGAAAATTGAGAGTAGTTAATTGTTTCAAACACCGGTAATTTTATAAAGAATCTTCCAAAGAAAGAAGGAAAATTATTTTTCACAAAATTATTTCAAGAAATTATTTATGCTTGGGTGCTTATTTTATTGTGGAAATAAAATGTCCTACAATACAAGATAGATACCTATATATAATTTATTAGCAAAAACTTTTCATGCATTACATTGAACCCAAAAAAATAGCAAAGAACACAATATTCACTTTTCATGGATTTATATTGAACCAAAACAAAAGAAGGCAATGAACAGAATTCAAACCATGACTTGGTATAGCAGAGGACTTTTTGTAGTTGTGAAATCCACTAGATCCATACCATTTTTACTTGGTCTCAGTAGAGGCAACAACACTACTGCAAACATATTAGAGAAGAAACCAATAGAAGAGGAAGAGAGGAAGGTGCAACTAAGAAAGATTAAGCAGTTATAAATTATCAATGCACATAATATTTACTTTTGGAAAGACAAAATGCAATTTGAAGGTGACTTTTCAATAACCAAAAGTATTAGTCACCAATAATAACTGAAGTTGAATACATATATCAAAAGATTACAACACATTCATAAAGGAAATATAAGCAAAATCACAAAACAAAAACTGCTTGAATTATCAACTTGAATATAGATTTCAACATTGAAGATACCTCAAGTTTATGCATGACTTCCTAAAAATCTTCTTTAGATGGTATTTGTCTTTGTATATGTACCAATTACACGAGACAAAACAACATCAAAGTTTAACTTCCGAATTATCAGGAAATGCAATTCCTTCAATGGGTGGTTCAACAAATCAATATTAACTTAAACTTCTTTAGCCAAAAGATGAACTTTAAGGTAAAGGCATTCTCAGGTGATATAAAGCACATCTCTAAATTATTTCCAATATTTTACTCAAAAGACCAATAGAAAATAGAGAAAGAACGCATTTTGTAACCAAGAAAATAATGAAACCAATGAATCATGAAATGTTCTATGCTTGTGTGCTCAATGGTTGTGCATACATATTAAGATATATAATTAAGAAGATAATTATAATGGGAGGTGAAAAATTGATTAATTGAATCTAAATATTTTTTGGGCTATTTAAAATAAAATAAATAGATAAATGAAGAGAAAAAAGTTTAAAAAAAGGAGAAAAAAGATATAGGAATGGAGGCCATAGAGAGGTGCCACATGACCTAGTCTTGTTTCTCATTTATTATTAGACTAGAGAACTTGGCCGCGCTTCGCGCGTACAATTGTTAAAAGAATTGTAAAAGAATCATTTTTTCCCGTTTTGATCAATTGTATATTTCCTCTATTTTTCAATGGTAATATTATCATTTTTCTAAAATAATAGTATGAAAATTGTTTTCAAGAAAATATATGAACTTAACAAATTTATCATTTATCTAATGAGGGATAGTAAATTCTTAATCAATATAACAAAATATTTTCAAGAAAATATATGAACTTAGCAAATTTATCATTTATCTAATGAGGTATAGTAAATTCTTAATCAATATAACAAAATATATAATTTCCTAATAACACTATAATTTTATTTTATGCATTTGTTTCTTCTTTTGTAGAAGTTAAAATTAGTTGGTCATTATGCTGCATTTACCAACCAATTTAGTGACCTGAATGTTACAATTTCATTACTCCACTCACGTTAGTGGCAAGAAGAAATGCAGCCTTCCTATTTCTTTTGAACAGAGGATGGTCAAAAAATTAAAAAAAAATAAAAAAATAAAAAAAAGAAAAAAAGAAAAGGTTGACACTATCAAAAAATCAACAATACCCTAGGGATTTGCCAAATTTGAAAAATCCAAGATACTCTGCTAAGGTTTCAAACGAACAACAATCTTCCCTAGGACCAAATATGGAGAGAAAAAAAAGGATCAAAAAATATCTACCAAGAAAAGGGCTATTTAGGACAAACCGGATAGACGAAGGAAAAAGACAATAGGCAGAAGAATTAAAGGAAATTGAAGGAGAATTCAAAATGGACATAACCCATATGCAAGAAACAGAAGAAAGCTGAAATCTTGATACAGAAAGTAAAAGATATGAACTATTATCAGTGAATAAGATCCTTCTATATATTCAACAGTATTGTTTGAACCTTAGTTAGTAGTTTGTAGATATTACAACAATTAAAAAATCACGAAATTCAAACTAAAGAATTTACATAGAGAGAACATATACACACATACAACATACACACACCTTCCCTAGGATCTTAATCATAAGAAAATATATAATAAAAAAAAGAAATACAGAAGCAGTGCATAATATTTTGAGCTCTTGTCCGACACGCTCTCTGACAAATTGATCAACCTCCAAAAATCTTCTTCATCGAGTCAAGCTAAAGCTTGAATTTGATACTTTAAATAAATAATAATAATATAAGGAAAACACTATTGCAAATATGAAACAAAAAGGATACTCTTGAGCATGAGGCTCATGAAATAAAAAATTATGACTTTATATAGATGAAAATGGAGGAATATCATAAGGTATCTTAAATTTTATAATTAAATAATTGGGGGTTATGAATATAAAAACTTAAAGGTCATGGAGTTAATGATATTATTAAAAGTATAAATTTAACAGTTATAAGTTATGAAGGTGAAAATTTGAAAACAAATAAAAGATGACATATTTTCTAAATTTTATGGGAAAGACAAATAGGCGGACACCCAAGATTTTTCCTAACAAGGAATGTATTAGAACTTGACCATAGTAGATAACAAAAAGCATGTGAATTTCAGTAGGTAAAAAAATGCATAAACCAAAGTTAGCAATATATAAAAGTACTTTGTTTTAAAAAAAAAATTCTTTCCCTTTTCGTTTAGAAAAAGCACAGTTTTAAATATCTCTAATAGGAATATTAGAGAATAAGAATAAGATTAAAGAATATGAATAAATAAAAGGTATTAATTGACATATTTATTTTTACACAATCAATATATAGAGTTAAAAGAAGTGACTTTTGAGTTCTTTTCTAACATATAAATATTTAAAATGAGGAGAAAATTCCAAAAAATCCAAAAAAAGGAGAAAAAAGATAAATGTCATTGGAGGCCATAGAGAGATGCCACATCACCTTCTCTTGATTCTACTTTATTATAATATATTGATATTGATATATTGATTGATTTCTTTCACCACTAATAATTTTCTTGTTTAACAAATTTATATATTTAAAAGTTTTGTCAATTTCAAAAATAAATTAACTAATGTGAGGAATTTGAAAAAGAATAAAGTTGAATTCTTTTGCTAATTAGTTTATTTAAATTTTAATTATTTGTTTGTAACATAAAAAAAAAAATTCGTATTAATTAAATTCTTAATACTAATTCATCCCAAATTAAAATTTTTAAACAGTAGTTATGAGTTTATTCCATAAGAATTCTATGCAAAAAACGTGTGTAGTTAAGACAAATAACTTTTCTTCTCTCTCAGCGCATGATGAGCCCACCTTGCTAACTTGCACATCCATGGCGAGACGAGGACGAGATCGACCGCGGAAGGAGGAGACGGCTGCCAGGAAACTTGATGCAGCTAAGGAAGGGGAGGACGATGCACAATTTTTAGAATCAGTGGAGGAAGAGGGTGGGAGCAATGGAACAGTAATAGAGTCGAAAATTCATGAGGAGCCTGAAGCTCTGGTTCAACAAAGTAACAAAGGGAAGCAAATAGTACTAATTGGAATATAGGAGGAAGGAAGCTCGAGCAATTTAACTATCCCTAGACTGGAAGGACCTCAGCTGATCCAAAAAGGAGCAGATAAAGACCAAAACTGGGCAGGACTATTTTCACAAAATCGTAATGCTGCACATGGTATGCCCCTTACTTATGTTGCTCCTATGGTGATAGATGGGACAACTACACTAACACTAGATGAAGAGTGTCACGCCCCAAATCCCATTGAGGCGGACTGGCACCTGAAGCCGTTAAGGCCCGAGAGAACCAATCTTTGCTCATGTTCATTCATATGCATGTCATTCAAGAAACATCATCATGATGTATACATACTAGATGCTAATAGCGGAAGTTATGAAAACATGTGCTATATATATATGAAACTTGGCCATTAGGGCCATCACGTCAAAATGGACACACATCTCTTACAAGCATTCTCCCACATAAGGCTACAGAGCCTCTACAGATACATAACCATAACAAACCTAGAGTCGGGACAACACCCCGCTCTATACACATATACAATATCAAATAAAAGTGCATAATGACTCGGAAAGCCCCGAAGCAACTGGAGCTCACCAACGATCCGCAAATGATCTGCAACCTACTGTGGAGGTCTACTAGCACCTGTGCCTGCAACAAGGTAAGGTAAGCCCCCTCCCCCCCCCCTCTCCAAAGGAGGTCAGTACAAAGAATGTACTGAGTATGTAAGGCTATAAGAAACTGTATGGACCATAGGATCTCAAATGGGATCAAATATATGTGAAATAAACATTTTAGATCAGTCACCATTCTGAATCTGGAACCATGTACATTACTTTCATTACTTTCATTGTTGATCATTCCTTCTTATCATTATCTTTTGTATAATATCACTCATGTAATACCGGACATCCAGCTGATCAGTGGGCTATAATATAAATCGGACATCTAGCTGATCAGTGGGCTATAGTCGTATATCTAATAATAATACGGGACATCCAGCTGATCAGTGGGCTATAACATAAACCGGACATCCAGCTGATCAGTAGGCTATAATCGTATATATAATAATAATACCGGACATACAGCTGATCAGTGAGCTATAATATAAATCGTACATCCAGATGATCAGTGGGCTATAGTCTTATATATAATAATAATACCGGACATCCAGCTGATCAGTGGGCTATAATATAAATCGTACATCCAGCTGATCAGTGGTGTAACACCTCGTACGTTCCCGAGTCTAGCTGACTACCGTAACAATTATGGGAAAATGGAAACATGAGAGAATTTATGAATTATGTATTAATTCATGTGGGCATTAATAAGTCCTATAGAATTGGGCCCTAAATGAAGCCCAAAATCATAAGGGAAGACATGGCCCAACATGAGATTTTTGACCCATTCTTCCAATTTGCTCCATTTGACCAATCAACCTTTGAATTTAATGCTAAAGAAGAGATAAGAGTGACTTAAGGGACTATATAAAGAGAGAAAAATCAGATTTTTATTACACTTGGACTCTCATGCCTTTCTAGACTTTACCAAAATTGCTTTTTGGTCTCTCAAGAACCCTAAGTCATTCTTTGAGCCAAGATCATCTTTGTACAAGGCTTGGTAAGTGTTTATTATGATGGATTAATATATTTTATGTATAATATATGGTGTATATTGTGTTGGTTATGTTGGTGGAGTATTGAGAAGTTCACTATGTGTGAAATATTACATGTTTGCTAAATCGGAGAATGGTTTGTTTTGTGAACTTGAATATGCACTTTTGGTCTTGAAGGAAATGAACTTGGTGGAGTAAATATTGACATGTGAGATGTGATTATAGTCTTACTTTGTTTAATCCTTGTGTATAACGTTTGGCATTGTTGTTGCGATATTGGTTACAGATTTGGTGACGTATTGACCGTAAAGTGTAGTTTTGGGTATTGTGAGACCATGGATGAATGTTGGTGTTTAAGATTATCAAAATATGTCAAAATAAGTTTGGTTATGATCATGGACCATTCATGGCATTAAAAGACCCAAAAGAAACCATTTCGGACCAAAACGGGCATCCGCCCCGCAGACGGAGGCTCCTGCGGGCGCAGATGCCAACGCAGATGCCTATGGCTGCTGCCAAAGTGCATATGAGCACACACCTCAGCCACCTGCGGGTGTAGGTGGCAGTGCAGGTCACCCCCAGATCTGGTTTTGTATGTTTTCGTACCTAGTCGACCCCCGAAGGCCCCTATACCCTTTTTGGATGTAATTATCAAATTGTGATGTCGTTTTAATGAATTTAAAGTGTCGTAAGGTGGCATGTTGGAATTTATTAAGTATGTATGGTTGTTCATATGTTGTTATAAAGGAGTAATTGTGACTGAATGGTAAAGAGAAAAGCGTAAAGGGTAAGTGTGATGTGAAATGCTATCGATGTATGATCTTGTGGTCAATGTGTGTAATGTTATGGTGTTGTTGATATGGAAATGCAGTGGATTGTATTGTAAGGGATGACATGATGATATATGGTAGTCACATAGTTCATTGTCGTCTTGTATGCCTTTATAGTGACTAGTTGCTAATGTAAGTTTCGATATGAACTTGTATTATAGAGTAAGAAGTGAAGAAGAAGCTGGACTATTGTGTTCATACATAGGCTTGTGTATTAATACTTGAAAGTGAAGGTATGTAAGTTTATTCTTTCCGTATCCTTCTACAGCACATAGTGTCCACCTTGTCGTTATACTTGTTCCATTACGAAATGTATAGAGGTATCCCATTTCCGATCATTAATTATTGTTACTCATATGTTCTTTGGTTAATGTTCCAACATTGTTATGTTCCAAAAAGATCCAATAAGGTGCAATCACAAATGTTTTAACCTCATAAAAGTAAAGAAATGAAGTAAGAATAAAGTAATGCATATTGATTGTGTTCATGGGTGTTATCCATGGGGTGCAAACACCTGCATGACGATGATGTTTTATCCATGGGGTGTAAGAACACCCGCATGATGATATGATCTTATCCATGAGGTGAAAATAATACCTGCATGACGATGATACTTTATCCATGGGGTGAAAAGAATACCTGCATGATGAGGGCCCAGACAGTATACGACTGATGTAAAAGAGAAGTAAAGTAAAGGCAAGAGAAAGAAAGAACGTAATGTACATGGTTCCCTACATATACAGAATAGTGACCTATTCACATTGATTATTCACTTACATTTGTTTCCATTGCAGTATTTCTATCTCATGTAGTTTTATATGAGCCTTACATACTCAGTACATTCTTCGTACTGACCCCTCTTGGGGGATTTACCTTACTTGCTGCAGGCGCAGGTTCTAGTAGGCCTCCACAGTAGGTTGCCAGTTGTTGCAGATCATTGGTGAGCTCCAGTTAGTTTGGGGCTTCTTTGAGTCACAATTATACATATGTTTTGGTGTTGTACATGTTGTATAAAGCGGGGACTTGTCCCGACTTTTAGTTCATTTTTGTCAATGCACTTGTTAGAGGCTTTTGTAGATAGATGTGGGTGTATAAATGTAAAGGGTACATGTCATTTTTGACTTGATGGCCTCAACGGCCAAGTTTCATATATGTATATATGTCACATGTTCCATGAATTTCGTTGTTAGCATTATAAGCTCCTCTGTGATAAGGGTGTTTCTGATGGCATGCATATGAATAAACATAAGTACAGTTTGGTTCTCTCGGGACTTATCCGCTACGGGTGCCAATCACGCCTCGTTGGAATTTGGGGTGTGACAAAAGTGGTATCAGAGCAGGTCGTTCTAAGGGTGTCTACAAAGCCGTGTCTGAGTAGCGTCTTACTTATCGATGTGTTGTGCACCACATTTATAAGTAGGAGGCTACGGGACATTTAGGATGTGGTTTCTTTTCTTCAACTCTAGATCGTGCAATAGAGCCAGTGGTGTAAGTTGAATTGAAATCTGACCATGGTAAATATTTCTCTTTGATATAGTAACCATGTCGGTCACGAGAAGAGGTAAAGGCAAAGGTAAGCAAGTGGATATGCCTGCTGAAGAAGGGATGAGTAGATTACCACCTGACCAAGCTGGTCAGGGTGGGGCAAATGCTGAAATCTCATCGCGGTCTTCCTCTACTTTTCCAGCTCCAGAAGAGCCAGTTGGTAGAGAAGTACCCATAGAACCACCAATGAACGCCACAGATCAGGACCTTAGAAATGCAGTACATATGTTGACACAGTTAGTGGTAGCACAAAGTCAAGGATGAGCAGGTCCAATGACACATGATGATGATGCGGCTAGAGTGGCGAGTCGCAGAACACAGGATTTTCTAAAACTGGACCCTCCTATATTCACAGAGTCAGATCCAAAAGCAGATCCACAGGACTTCGTGGATCAAATTCAGAGGGCCTTGGAGGTTATGCACATGACGGGGGTAGAGACAGTTGAACTTGCTGCGTACAGATTAAAAGGGAAAGCGATGTTGTGGTACGAGGATTCAAAGAAATCCCGTGATATTGGTGCAAATCCACCTACGTGGGAAGAGTTTAAAGTGGCTTTCCGTGATCATTACTTGCCCTATGAGATCCGTGAGGCACGTGCGGATCAGTTTCTAAATCTCCGTCAAGGAAATTTGAGCGTCAGAGAATATAGTTTGCAATTTAATTCCTTGGCTCGATATGCGCCAAATGTTGTGACTACGATGACAGACAGAGTTCATAGATACGTGGACAGGTTAGAGCCATATTTGGTAAGGGATTGGACCATTGCTTCCTTGAACAAAGATATGGACATAGCGAGAATTCAGGCCTTTGCACAAAAAATGGAGGACCAGAGGCAAAGAAGGAGAATGCAGGACTCTGAGAGAGGGCCATCAAAAAGGGCTAGATCGGTGGGACAGTCTATGGCGTCCCAAGGAGAGTTTAGGCCACGGGGTTTTAGTAGACCACCTAGACCCGCATTCTCTTATTCCACAGCAGGCGCTCCATCTCACTCCCGAGGATTCAGGGGCAGTCATATGGGGCAGAGTAGTAGGATGCCAGATTCATAGACAGCGGGGTCTTCTCGCCCACTGTGCCAGTTTTGCAGACGATTTCATGTAGGTGAATGTCGGATGGGGACGAATGCTTGTTATTGGTGTGGTATGCCGGGTCACATAATGAGGGACTACCCACGACGAGGCTTGGGTAGTATGGTACGACCTGCGGGGTCCACTGTGGAATCATCAGCATCGGTTTCTTCCTTAGGTCGAGGTGTACAGCCAGCCGGTCATGGTAGAGGTGCTGGAGGAGCAGCTAGTTCCAGTGGAGCCCAGAATCGCACTTATGCTTTAGTGGACCGACAGAATTCAGAGGCTTCTCGTGATATTGTCACAGGTACACTATCCATATTCTCATATAGTGTATATGCATTGATTGACCGGTTCTACATTTTCCTATGTTACTCCATTGGTTGCTGCGAAATTTGCGAAGTCACCAGAATTATTAATTAAATCAATTGAAGTGTCTACACCGGTCGGTGAATGTATTGTTGCAAAAAGAGTATATTGTAACTGTGTGGTAACTGTGTGTGGTCATGATACATTGGCCGATCTCATTGAACTAGACATGGTGGATTTTGATGTGATAATGGGAATAGATTGGTTGGCTTCTTGTTATGCCACGGTGGATTGCCGGGCCAAGAAGGTGCATTTTTGTTTTCTGCAGGAAAATGTTCTTGAATGGCAGGGTAACATAGGGGCACCATGAGAAAGATTTATTTCCTATTTGAAAGCCAGAAAAATGATTGCCAAGGGTTATATATGTTATTTAGTACGGGTGAAAGATACTGAAGTGGAACCACTAACTCCGCAGTCGGTTCCAGTGGTTAATGAATTTCTAGATGTATTTCTAGAAGATCTTCCAGGCTTACCCCCAGAACGGGAAGTAGAATTTGGCATTGATGTGATTCCAGGCACTCAACCTATTTCTATTCCCCCATATAGAATGGCTCCAGCAGAACTGCATGAATTGAAGGAGCAATTGAAAGATTTGTTGGACAAAGGCTTCATTAGACCTAGTGTGTCCCCGTGGGGTGCACCGGTATTATTTGTACAGAAGAAAGATGGCACGTTGAGAATGTGCGTCGACTATCGGCAATTGAATAAGGTAACGATCAAGAACAAATATCCCCTCCCTCAAATTGATGATTTGTTTGATCAGTTACAGGGTGCCAAGTGTTTTTCAAAGATCGACTTGAGGTCGGGTTACCACCAAGTCAGAGTTAGAGAACAAGATGTACCCAAGACAGCTTTCCGAACACGGTATGGCCATTATGAATTTTTAGTTATGTCATTTGGACTAACAAATGTACCCGCTGTGTTCATAGATTTAATGAATAGGGTGTTTAAGCCATTTCTAGATGTGTTCGTCACAGTGTTTATAGATGACATCCTGGTTTATTCAAGATCACCAGAGGACCATGCTAATCACTTACGGCAGGTGCTACAGATTCTCCGTGAGCGTAAGTTGTATGCCAAGTTCTCTAAATGTGAGTTTTGGTTAAAATCAGTTGCATTCTTGGGCCACATTGTGTCAGATGAAGGGATACAGGTTGATGCACAAAAGATTGAGGCAGTGAAAAATTGGCCAAGACCTACAACACCCACGAAAATTCATAGTTTTCTAGGACTGCCAGGTTATTACAGGAGATTTGTTGAAGGTTTTTCCTCTATTGCTGCACCGTTAACAAAGCTTACATGTAAGGTAGTAAAATTTCAGTGGAATGATTCGTGTGAGAAAAGCTTCCAAAAGTTGAAAGATAAATTAACCTCCACACCAGTTTTAGTGCTTCCCGAAGGTACTGAAGGTTATGCAGTGTATTGTGATGCTTTCGGGGTTGGCCTCGGATGTCTATTGATGCAACACGGTAATGTCATAGCATATGCCTCACGACAGTTGCGGCCACATGAGAAAAATTATCCCACTCATGATCTTGAATTGGCAGCGGTATTTTTTGCTTTAAAGATATGGCGTCATTATTTGTATGGAGTTCATGTTGATATCTATAATGATCACAAAAGTTTGCAATATCTTTTTAAGCAAAAGGAACTCAATTTGAGGCAACGAAGGTGGTTAGAGCTTTTAAAAGACTATGATATTGATATTCTTTATCATCCAGGCAAAGCAAATGTAGTAGCTGATGCATTGAGCCGCAAGGCAGTAGAAAGCAGTAGGGGTCAGTTGACTGAAAAGCGAGAGATAATCAAAGGTTTGTATCAACTAGCTAGCTTGGGAGTTCGCCTTATTGAATCTCCAGAAGAAGGGGTTATTGTGCAGAATGCAGTGGAATCCTCCTTAATAGTTGAAGTGAAAGAGAAGCAGTTTGCGGATTCTATGTTATTGCAGCTAAAGGAAAATGTACAGCAGAATTTGACAAAGGCATTTGATCTTACACAAGAAGGGGTACTCCAATGCCAAGGTAGATTATATGTACCAGATGTAGATGAATTGAGGAAACGAATTATGACAGAGGCGCATCACTAGCACTATTCTATTCATCCGGGTGCTACTAAAATGTACCATGATTTAAAAGAAGTGTATTAGTGGGGAAATATGAAAAAGAGCATTGCAGAGTTTGTCGCTCAATGCCCGAATTGTCAACAAGTGAAAGTAGAACATCAAAAACCAGGAGGTTACATGCAATGTATCAATCTTCCAGTCTGGAAATGAGATTGGATTAATATGGATTTCATCACAGGTTTGCCTCGTACATTGCAGAATTTGATTCTATATGGGTCATAGTGGACAGGCTTACCAAATCAACACATTTTCTCCCAGTCAAGACCACCTATACACCTGAGGATTATGCGCAGTTGTATGTGAAAGAGATAGTACAACTTCATGGTATTCCACTTTCCATTATATCAGAAAGAGGAGCATAGTTCACAACGCACTTTTGGAGATCTTTTCAGCAGAGTTTGGGCACACAGGTGACTTTGAGTATGGCTTTCCATCCTCAGACTGATGGACAAACAGAACGTACTATTCAGACACTTGAAGATATGCTACGAGCTTGTACGTTAGATTTTTAAGGCACTTGGGATGACCATTTTCCTCTTATTGAATTTGCTTACAACAATAACTATCATTCAAGTATTAAAATGGCACCTTATGAAGCTTTGTACGGAAGGAAATGTAGATCACCAATTGGATAGTTTGAAGCAGGTGAAATTGCTTTTCTTGGGCCAGATATTGTTCATTAGGCTATGGAGAAAGTTAAAGTGATCCAACAAAGGTTACAAACAGCCCAAAGTCTCCACAAGTCATATGCTGATGTTAGATGAAGAGGACTTGAATTCGCCATAGGTGATTGGGTATTTTTAAAGGTGTCACCGATGAAAGGGGTAATGCGGTTCGGAAAGAAAGGGAAATTGAGTCCACGTTACATAGGCCCATATGAAATTATTAGAAGATTTGGGCAAGTTGCGTATAAGTTGGCACTACCTCAAGAACTTTCCTCAGTCCATCCGGTGTTTCATGTTTCGATGCTTCGAAAATGCATAGGATATCCATCTCGTAATGTTCCCATTGAAGATGTACAGGTTACAGAGGATCTTACCTATGAGGAAATACCTATTGCCATTCTGGATAGACAAGTGAAGAGGCTGAGGACTAAAGATATAGCACCTATAAAAGTACTTTGGAGGAATCAACATATAGAAGAGGTCACATGGGAAGCAGAAGAAATGATGAAATCCAAGTACCCTCATTTGTTCCAAGGGGGAAGAATGACAAGTAAGTATTTATAAGCTTTGAGTATATATTTATATGATGACATGAAGAATGTTCCTAAACTTGTAATTGTTTACTTTGAAATGATAACACTAACATTCGAGGACGAATGTTCCCAAGGGGGGGAGAATGTAACACCCCATACGTTCCCGAGTCTAGCTGACTACCGTAACAATTATGGGAAAATGGAAACATGAGAGAATTGATGAATTATGTATTAATTCATGTGGGTATTAATAAGTCCTATAGAATTGGGCCCAAAATGAAGCCCAAAATCATAAGGGAAGACATGGCCCACCATGAGATTTTTGACCCATTCTTCCAATTTGCTCCATTTGACCAATCAACCTTTGAATTTAATGCTAAAGAAGAGATAAGAGTGACTTAAGGGACTATATAAAGAGAGAAAAATCAGATTTTTATTACACTTGGACTCTTATGCCTTTCTAGATTTTACCAAAATTGCTTTTTGGTCTCTCAAGAACCCTAAGTCATTCTTTGAGCCAAGATCATCTTTGTAAAAGGCTTGGTAAGTGTTTATTATGATGGATTAATATATTTTATGTATAATATATGGTGTATATTGTGTTGGTTATGTTGGTGGAGTATTGAGAAGTTCACTATGTGTGAAATATTACATGTTTGCTAAATCGGAGAATGGTTTGTCTTGTGAACTTGAGTATGCACTTTTGGTCTTGAAGGAAATGAACTTGGTGGATTAAATATTGACATGTGAGATGTGATTATAGTCTTACTTTGTTTAATCCTTGTGTATAACGTTTGGCATTGTTGTTGCGATATTGGTTACGGATTTGATGACGTATTGACCGTAAAGTGTAGTTTTGGGTGTTGTGATACCATGGATGAATTTTGGTGTTTAATATGATCAAAATATGTCAAAATAAGTTTGGTTATGATCATGGACCATTCATGGCATTAAAAGACCCAAAGAAACCATTTCGGACCAAAACGGGCATCCGCCCCCGCAGACGGAGGCACCTGCGGGCGCAGATGCCAACGCAGATGCCTATGGCTGCTGCCAAAGTGCATCTGCGCGCGTAACTCAGCCACCTGCGGGCGCAGGTGGCAGAGCATGTCACCCCCAGATCCGGTTTTGTATGTTTTCGTACCTAGTCGACCCCCGAAGGCCCCTATACCCTTTTTGGATGTAATTATCAACTTGTGATGTCATTTTAATGACTTTAAAGTGTCGTAAGTAGGTGTGTTGGACTTTATTAAGTATGTATGGTTGTGCATATGTTGTTATAAAGGAGTAATTGTGACGGAATGGTAAAAAGAAAAGCGTAAAAGGTAAGTGTGATGTGAAATGCTATCGATGTATGATCTTGTGGTCAATTTGTGTAATGTTATGGTGTTGTTGATATGGAAATGCAGTGGATTGTATTGTAAGGGATGACATGATGTTATATGGTAGTCACATAGTTCATTATTGTCTTGTACGCCTGTATAGTGACTAGTTGCTAATGTAAGTTTCGATATGAACTTGTATTGTAGAGTAAGACGTGAGAAAGAAGCTGGACTATTGTGTTCTTACATAGGCTTGTGTATTCGTACTTGAAAGTGAAGGTATGTAAGGTTATTCTTTCCGTATCCTTCTGCAGCACATAGTGTCCACCTTGTCATTATACTTGTTCCATTACAAAATGTATAGAGGTATCCTGTTTTCGGTCATTAATTATTGTTACTCACATGTTCTTTAGTTAATGTTCCAACATTGTTATGTTCCAAAAAGATCCAATAAGGTGCAATCACTAATGTGTTAACCTCATAGAAGTAAAGAAATGAAGTACGAATAAAGTAATGCATATTGATTGTGTTCATGGGTGTTATCCATGGGGTGCAAACACCTGCATGACGATGATGTTTTATCCATGGGGTGCAAACACCCGCATAATGATGTTAATTTATCCATGGGGTGTAAGAACACCCGCATGATGATATGATCTTATCCATGAGGTGAAAATAATACCTGTATGACGATGATACTTTATCCATGGGGTGAAAAGAATACCTGCATGATGAGGGCCCAGACAGTATACGATTGATGTAAAAGAGAAGTAAAGTAAAGGCAAGAGAAAGAAAGAACGTAATGTACATGGTTCCCTACATATACAGAATGGTGACCTATTCACATTGATTATTTACTTACATTTGTTTCCATTACAGTGTTTCTATCTCATGTAGTTTTATATGAGCCTTACATACTCAGTACATTCTTCGTACTGACCCCTCTTGGGGGATTTACCTTACTTGCTGCAGGCGCAGGTTCTAGTAGGCCTCCACAGTAGGTTGCCAGTTATTGCAGATCATTGGTGAGCTCCAGTTAGTTCGGGGTTTCTTCGAGTCACAATTGTACATATGTTTTGGTGTTGTACATGTTGTATAAAGCGGGGACTTGTCCCGACTTTTAGTTCATTTTTGTCAATGCACTTGTTAGAGGCTTTTGTAGACAGACGTGGGTGTATAAATGTAAAGGGTACATGTCGTTTTTGACTTGATGGCCTCAACGGCCAAGTTTCATATATGGATATATGTCACATGTTCCATGATTTTCATTGTTAGCATTATAAGCTCCTCCGTGATAAGGGTGTTTCTGATGGCATGCATATGAATGAACATAAGTACATTTTGGTTCTCTCGGGCCTTATCCGCTACGGGTGCCAATCACGCCTCGTTGGAATTCGGGGTGTGACAAGTGGGCTATAGTCGTATATATAATAATAATAACATATCATAATATTGGGATTGTTCCATCCGAGCTT
The DNA here is from genome assembly GCA_031232105.1 of Capsicum rhomboideum. Taxonomy (NCBI): domain Eukaryota; kingdom Viridiplantae; phylum Streptophyta; class Magnoliopsida; order Solanales; family Solanaceae; genus Capsicum; species Capsicum rhomboideum. Next base: position 27,044,241 of record CP124719.1, on the reverse strand, counting down.
ATGCCCTTTTGGTTTGATCCATACTCAATGAAACATAAAGTAACCATGTGTACATTGCTTCTTTCCTTTTCATTTGTTATGAGAGTGATACATTAGTGATTGAAACATTATTGGGAACACATATATACATTACTTCATTCCTTTACTTTCATGAGATTGATACTTAGATTAAAACATTATTAGAACTTGGAACATAAAACTATTAGATATGCTACTCAAGGATGAATAGATTCTATTTACATCATTACTTCCCTTGAGATAGTTTCTTTTAGTAGTTACAACATTATGAGAGCTTAGGAACTTTAGTCCATGGATAAGATACATATGAATGCCAATTGGTCAATGAATAGGAAACATGCGGATAACAATATATGTCAACCTGATCTAGGAATACTTTAGAACACCTCGGAAATGAACAAGTACTATAAAAAGGTGAATATTCTATGCTGCAGAAAGATACGAAAAGAGTAACCTTACATACCTTATGATCTCAATATGAATATATCGTCCTAGATGTGAACACAACAATCCAGTTCCTTCCTTACGTGTCACTCTACAACACAAGTTCATAACGAAACTCATGTTAACAACCAACTACCTTACAAGTGCATACGACGACAATGAATTACGTGACTGCCGTTTAACGTTATTTCGCCCTCTTACGATACCATTTATTGCATCACCATACCAACAATACCATAAAATTCCACACATTGACCAATACATGATAAACCAATAACATTTCACACCAAGTTTACACTTTACACTTCCTCATTAACACTACGTTACCTTTTCTCCGTCAAGTCACTCGATAGCTTTCACAATAACACATTAACAACAATCCATATTTTATACCATTCAAAATACCTTTGGGATACTCCTTTATGGTCATTTAAAAGGTACCATGAGTTGATAATTGCATCCATAAAGGGTATAGGGGCTTTGGGGGGTCAAAGAGATGCCAAAACAACCGAAATGGGGTTCTGGCCTGACCTGCGAAGACACCTGCGCCCGAAGGTGGATGAACTGAATCCACAGGTGACCCTTTGTAGTGTACAGGGGCACCTGCAAAGTCACCTGCGCCTGCAGGTGCTTCGTCTGCGAGGGCGGGTGCCCGTTTCGGCCAAAAAGGGTCTCTTTTGGGTCCTTTTTTGTAATAAATGGTACATGATCTTAACTAACCTTATCTTAACATATTTTAGATCATATTAAATTCCAACTACCATTCATGGTTTCACAACACACATAAACATCACCAAACTACATTTTTCTTTCAATACGTCACCAATTCCATGCCCAATTTCGTAATAACAATTCCAAAAATTATGTACAAGGATAAAACAAGTTAAGGCTATAATTACATATCACATGTAAATATTGAATCCATCAAATTCAATTCCTTCAATACCACAAGTCCATTTTCAAGTTTACAAGGCAAAACCCTTCACTGATTAAGCAAACACAAATTGTTTCACACATAGTGAACTTCTCACACTTCACCAACATAACCAACATGATCTACACCATCTATTGTGCATAAAATATATTTAACCATAATAATATACACTTACCCCAAAGCTTTCAAAGGAGTGATCTTGCCCCAAGAGGATGATAACTTAGGGTTTGAGTTGAGAGAATGTTGTGGAAAATTCTAGATTTTGGTCAATAATTGAGGTCTTACCTTGGTCAAGGCAAGAATGGGTCATTTTCCCAATTGGGCCATGTCTTTTGTTTAATATTTGGGCTTCAATTGAGCCCAATGGCACAAGATCAATTAAGCCCACTAATTAAATGTGTAATACCCCATCAATCACATGTTTAAATAATTCCATAAATATTATGGTAATAAAATAGGTTCGGAAACGTACGGGGTGTTACATCCTCCCCCCCTTAGGAACATTCGTCCTCGAATGTTAGTGACATCATCCAATCAAACAAATGCAAGTCTCGGATCATTCTTCTTGTTATCATATATATGCATAGTGCTTTATAGATACCGACTTGTTATTATTTCACTTCTGTACTTTGGACTTTTTCTTTCATTGGAAACAAATACGGATACTTTGACTTTATCATTTCTCTGATTTCCCCAGGTGACTTCTTCTACTTATTGATTTCTTCAAAGTACTTTCATGTAAGCTTCTTCTTTATTCCTTAACCTCATCACGTGTTAACCCCAAAATAGCAATGAGCATTTTTCATATGTGAGATCTTCCGTAAACTGCACATCTTCAAGGGGAGACATTTGAGATGGATCTCCTATGCATTTCCGAAGAATCGAAAGATGAAACAATGAATGAACTGTGGAGAGTTCTTGAAATAGTACTAATTCATACGCAACCTGGTCAAACCTTTGGATAATTTCATATAGACCTATATAGGGCCACTTTTACTTCTTCCTGAGTCTCATTACCCCTTTCATTTGTGGTACTTTCAAACATACCCAATCACCTATGGTAAATTCAAATTCTTTCCTTCTAGTATCGGCATATAACCTCCAGATTTCTAATGCTCTACTATTACCTGTTGACAATTCGGACAATGAGTTACCAATTTTGCAATGTTCTTTTTCTTATATTGCTTCACCAACACATTTCTTTCATGAAATGGTACACTTTGATTGCTCCCAAATAAATAGAATATCGTAAATGATGTGCTTTGGTCCTAATTCATTTTCTTAACTCAAATATATTTGGTATACATAATCTACCTTGATATTAAAGTATTCCTCCTTTATGTAAGTTCAAGTACCTTTTGCCGAACTTCATTGTACATTCTTTTATTGCTTTTCTCTCTCTCAGCTACAAATGAAGATTCTACCGCACTGTTCACGATAATTCTTTCATATGGAGTCTCAAGAAGACGAAACCCCATACTAGTTAATTGATGTAGATTTCTTGACTACATCTTCCTTTTCTGCGAGCTGGCCATTAGTACTTCCTACTTCTTTGCAGCTTAATGAATCAGCTACCACGTTTGCTCTTCCCGGATGTTACAAGATACCAACGTCATAATCTTTTAATGGTCCAAGCCACCTTCGCTACCTTTGATTTAAGTCCTTCGGCTTAAGGATATATTGCAAACTCTTATCTCAGTATATATGTCAACATGAATCCCTTATAAATAGTGACACCATATCTTTAAAACAAATATAACAACTACTAGTTCAGGGTCATGTGTTGGGTAATTTCTCTCATGTGGTCGCAACTGTCATGAGGCATACGCTATTACCTTACTCTGCTACATCAATACGCATCCGAGGCCAATCCTGGAAGCATCACAATATACTGCATAACATTTTGTGCCTTCGGGAAGTACTTAAAACTGGTGTGGAAGTTAATTTATCTTTCAACTCTTGGAACATTTTTTTTTTCACATGCATCATTCCACTGGAACTTGATTGCCTTGTGTGTAGGCTTCGTTAAGGGTGCAGGAATAGAAGAAAATTTTTCAGTAATTCTCCTATAATAACCAACCAATTCATACCCATTACCACATTAAAATCTATCATTTCCATCTTGATAAGATCAGCCAATCGTAACATGATCACAAACATTTACCATACCATTACGATCTATTTTTTTTAACTATAATAAATTCACCAACTGGTATAGCTACTTCAATTGGCTTCACTAATAATTCTGGTGTTTTCTTCAAACTTCGCAGCAAATAATGGAATAATATATGATAAGGTAGAGCCTGAATTAATTAATGCAGATACATTCTATGAAAAGACAGATATTATACCTATACTCCCATCAGGAGAAATCTCTAAATTCTGTCGGTTCGCGACGGCCAGGGTACGGTCCTGAATTCCACTAAAATTAACTGCTCCTCTAGCACCTCTGCCACGGCCAACATGTTGTACACCTGACAATGATAACTCAACGACTGATCCCGTAGGTCGTGTTATACTACCCGTGGCCCTCTGTGGGCACTCTCTCTTTACGTACCCTGACCTACGACACCAAAAGCAAACATCCACGTCAAACCAATAGTCACCTAAATGAAACTTCCCGCAGCGCTGGCACCGCTGACAAAAAGACCTCTATTGGCTCAGATTTACTTGTTCTCGATACCCCACTGTCTGTGATCCCTGAGTTCCATCATTTTGCCCGGCTTGACCGCCTCTAAACCCTTGAAATTGAGATGAAGTACCTGCTGTAGGATAAGAAATTGATGGTATAGGCGGTCTAGGAAAAATTCAGGGCCTAAATTCTCCTTGGGACGCCATGAACTGTCCCACAGATCTCGCCCTCATTGATGGCCCTTCTTCAAATTCTTGTGTCTTTCTCCTTTGCCTTTGTTCCTCCATCTTTTATGCGAAGGCTTGTATTCTGGCTATATCCATATCTTTATTTAACGTAGCAATAGTATAGTCTCTCACCAGGTATGGCTCCAATCTGTCTACATATCGATGAACTCTATCGGCCATAGTCGCTACCATATTAGGAGTGTATCTAGCCAACAAATTAAATCGAATACTGTACTCCCTGACGCTCATATTTCCTTGATGAAGATTTAAAAGCTGATCCGTACGAGCCTCGCGGACCTCATATGGAATATAGTGATCAAGGAATGTCGCTTTGAATTCCTCCCAACTAGCTGGAGGTGTACCAATACCCCTGGATCTTTTCCAATCTTCATACCATAATATAGCCTCTCCTTTTAGTCTATATGCTGCAAGCTCCACTGTTTCTACACCAGTCACATGCATAACATCTAGAGCCCTTTGAATTTGATCTATAAAGTCATGCGGATCTTCATTACGATCTGATTCGATAAATGTGGGAGGATCCAATTTCAGGAAATCCTGTGTTTGCCGACTAGCTATCCTAGAAGCACCATCATCACTTGTCGCTGGACCAACTCGTCCTTGACTCTGAGCAACAACTATCTAAGTCAAAATTTGCACCGCATTTCTCAAATCCTGTAACTCCTGCTTAGTAGCATTAACAAGCTGTTCTGGGGATACTTCCCTCCTTTGTGGCCCCCTGGAGAAGGGAGAGGAGAAGGTGCCCGTGATGTAAACTCAGTTTCAACCCCATATTGACTAGCTAGGTCAGGCGGTGATTTACTCGTTCCTTCTCCGGCAAGCATGTCTACCTTCTTATCCTTGCCCATAACTTGTCTTGTAATCGGCATTTTACTATATCAAAGAAAACCAACTTCAATGGTCAGATATAATTCCACCTACGACATTGGCTCTATTGCACGATCTAGAAATGAAGAAAAGAAACAACTCCTAAATGTCTCGTAGCCTCCTACTTATAAATGTGGCGCGCAACACATCCATAAGCAAGACTCTACTCAGACACGGCTTTGTAGATACCCTTAGAACGACCTGCTCTGATACCACTTTTGTCACGCCCCAAATCCCATTGAGGCGGACTGGCACCCGAAGCCGTTGAGTCCCGAGAGAACCAATCTTTGCTCATGTTCATTCATATGCATGTCATTCAAGAAACATCATCATCATGTATACATACTAGATGCTAATAGCGGAAGTTATGGAAACATGTGCTATATATATATATGAAACTTGGCTGTTAGGGCCATCACGTCAAAATGGACACACATCTCTTACAAGCATTCTCCCATATAAGTCTACAAAGCCTCTATAGATACATAACCATAACAAACCTAGAGTCGGAACAACACCTCGCTCTATACACATATACATTATCAAACAAATGTGCATAATGACTCGGAAAGCCCCGAAGAAACTGGAGCTCACCAACCATCCGCAAATGATCTGCAACCTACTATGGAGGTCTACTATCACCTGTGCCTGCAGCAAGTAAGGTAAGCCCCCCCCCCCAAGGGAGGTCAGTACAAAGAATGTACTGAGTATGTAAGACTATAAGAAACTGTATAGACCATAGGATCTCAAATGGGATCAAATACATGTGAAATAAACATTTTAGTTCAGTCACCATTCTGAATGTGGAACCATGTACATTACTTTCATTGTTGATCATTCCTTCTTATCATTATCTTTTGTATAATATCACTCATATAATACCGGACATCCAGCTGATCAGTGGGCTATAATATAAACCGAACATTCAGCTAATCAGAGGGCTATAGTCGTATATATAATAATAATATCGGACATCCAGTTGATCAGTGGGCTATAATATAAACCGGACATCCAGCTGATCAGTAGGCAATAGTCGTATATATAATAATAATACCGGACATCCAGCTGATCAATGGGCTATAGTTGTATATATAATAATAATATCGGACATCCAGCTGATCAGTGGGCTATAATATAAACCGTACATCCAGCTGATCAGTGGGCTATAATATAAACCGTACATCCAACTGATCAGTGGGCTATAGTCGTATATATAATAATAATAACATAGCATAATATTGGGATTGTTCCATCCGATCTTATGCCTTTTTGGTTGGATCCATACTCAATGAAACATAAAGTAACCATGTGTACATTACTTCTTTCCTTTTCATTTGTTATGAGAGTGATACATTAGTGATTGAAACATTATTGGGAACACATATATACATTACTCCATTCCTTTACTTTCATGAGATTGATACTTAGGTTAAAACATTATTAGAACTTGGAACATAACACTATTAGATATGCTACTAAAGGATGAATACATTCTATTTACATCATTACTTCCCTTGAGATAGTTTCTTTTAGTAGTTACAACATTATGAGAGCTTAGGAACTTCAGTCCATGGATAAGAGACATATGAATGCCAATTGGTCAATGAATAGGAAACATGCGGATAATAATATATGTCAACCTGATCTAGGAATACTTCAGAACACCTCGGAAATGAACAAGTACAATAACAAGGTGAATACTCTATGCTGCAGAAAGATACGAAAAGAGTAACCTTACATACCTTATGATCTCAATATATCGTCCTAGATGTGAACACAACAATCCAGTTCCTTCCTTACGTGTCACTCTACAACACAAGTTCATAACGAAGCTCATGTTAACAACTAACTACCTTACAAGTGCATACGACGACAATGAATTATGTGACTGCCGTATAACGTCATTTTGCCCTCTTACGATACCATTTATTGCATCACCATACCAAAAATACCATAACATTCCACACATTGACCAAGACATCATAAACCAATAACATTTCACACCAAGTTTACACTTTACACTTCCTCATTAACACTACGTTATCTTTTCTCTGTCAAGTCACTCGATAGCTTTCACAATAACACATTAAGAACAATCCATATTTTATACAATTCAAAATACCTTTGGGATACTCCTTTATAGTCATTTAAAAGGTACCATAAGTTTATAATTGCATCCATAAAGGGTATAGGGGCTTTGGGGGGTCAAAGAGATGCCAAAACAACCGAAATGGGGTTCTGGCCTGACCTGTGAAGACACCTGCGCCCGAAGGTGGATGAACTGAATCCACAGGTGACCCTTTGTAGTGTCCAGGGGCACCTGCAAAGTCACCTGCGCCCGCAGGTGCTTCGTCTGCGAGGGCGGGTGCCCGTTTCGGCCAAAAAGGGTCTCTTTTGGGTCCTTTTTTGTAATAAATGGTCCATGATCATAACTAACCTTCTCTTAAAATATTTTAGATCGTATTAAATGCCAACTACCATTCATGGTTTCACAACACACATAAACATCACCAAACTACATTTTTCTTTCAATACGTCACCAATTCCATGCCCAATTTTGTAATAACAATTCCAAAAATTATGTACAAGGATAAAAAAAGTTAAGGCTATAATCACATCTCACATGTCAATATTGAATTCGTCAAATTCACTTCCTTCAATACCACAAGTCCATTTTCAAGTTTACAAGGCAAAACCCTTCACCGATTAAGCAAACACAAATTGTTTCACACATAGTGAACTTCTCACACTTCACCAACATAACCAACATGATCTACACCATCTCTTATGCATAAAATATATTTAACCATAATAATATACACTTACCCAAAGCTTTCAAAGGAGTGATCTTGCCCAAAGAGGATGATAGCTTAGGGTTTGAGTTAAGAGAATATTGTGGAAAATTCTAGATTTTGGCATGTGTGCTTTGTGGAAAAAAAATCTGATTTTACACATTATATAGCCCCTTTAAAGTCATCCTTAGCCAATAATTTTGGTCAATAATTGAGGTCTTACCTTGGTCAAGGCAAGAATGGGTCATTTTCCCTATTGGGCCATGTCTTTTGTTTAATATTTGCGCCTCAATTGAGCCCAATGGCACAAGATCAATTAAGCCCACTAATTAAATGTGTAATACCCCATCAATCACATGTTTAAATAATTCATAAATATTATGGTAATAAAATAGGTTCGAGAACGTACGGGGTGTTACAAAGAGGATGTTGCTGATTATACGAAGGAATGGAATAATACCTTGATCCTATATACTATGGGGGAAGCCCCTAGCTATGTATTTTTGAAATCATATGTAACTAGAACTTGGAACACTATCACTATGCCAGAGTTATTCTATCATGAGGAAGGGTCCTATATTGTTAAATTCAAGTCTGCTCAGGACAGGGATGATATACTGTCATCAGGACCATATACTATGAGTGGAATGCCATTGCTACTAAAGAAATGGACCTTTGATTTTGATTTTCAAACTGAGTTCCCTAGCACAATACCATTATGGGTTCGATTTTACAACTTGCCACTCAATTGTTGGGGTCCTAGAACACTGAGCAAAACAACTAGTAGGTTAGGAGAACCACTTTTTACTGATGAATGCACTAAGAATCAAACCAGAGTTTCTTATGCTAGGGTGTTGGTTGACTTGAACATCACTCATGAATTGCCTAAGAAAATTGATATCATTGAACCTAATGGAAAGGTTTTTACTCAAAAGGTGAATTATGAATGGAAACCACTATTTTGTCCCAAATGCTCAATGTATGTCCAGAGAGAAAACAGGCACCTATTGCTAAAAATACGAGTACTAAACCTGTGAAGCACCAACAAAGAAAGAGGAATGATAATCAGGGGGATAAAAGGATGGTCCAGAAGTGGATAGGAAAAGAAGTCATTGTAGCTGATGAGCCACCTGTGCCTGCAGAACCTATTGTTGATATGCCAAAAAAGAAGGTAACTCCAGGGAATTCAGGGAAAACAACCCCCAAACTAGGTAAAGGTGTAAGTAAAGCTATCTCTCCTAATAGTGGGATGAGGAGTATGTCATATGCTGAGCTGGTGATGCGTAGATCTATAAGGAAATCAAAAGGACCTATAATGAAAATTCAAAACACTTTTTCTCCTTTATCAATGAAGGTGATGGCTGCAATAGATAAGGATAGACCCTCTAGAGGGAAAACACCCAAATGTAATAATGAAATGACTCATATGGAATGTGAGAAGGTTAAACAAACCTCTCAAACAAAGGGAGATGGGGGAGTATCTTAGGGGAAATCACATTTGTCTGGCTGGTCTAGTAGAAACAAAAGTTAAGCAACACAAGTTCCATGAGAGTTTAACTAGGTGTGCTAAGGGATGGACTTGTCTCAATAATTATGCCTCAAATATCACTGGAATAATCTAGCTTATATGGAAGTAAACAGAAGTTTATGTGATGCAGAAGAACAACCATACTCAATTCATTCACTATATAGTCCAAGACAGGAGATCAGATTTCAAGTGTGCTCTGACTATTGTATATGAAAGTAATAGCATGGAAGAGAGAAAGGAACTATGGAAAGGTCTCACTCAAATATCACCAAATAATATTGAGCCTTGCTGTATCTGTAGGGACTTCAAATCTGTCCTTACCAGTAAGGACAAAATGGGGGGACAACCAGTGTATGTGAATGAAACTAAGGACCTACAAAAAGCTATGGACAATCTCAACTTAATAAATATGAAGGCAATTAGAAGACACTTTACATGGACTAACAAGCATTTGTGGAGTAAAATTGACAGAGCACTTTGTAATGATATGTGTATGATGCAATATGGAGGAATAGTAGCTCAGTTCAGTGATAATTATTTTTTGGACCACACTCCTATCAAGATAGAGATTGTTTCAGGGGGAACACATAGCAGGAAACCTTTTAGATTTATAAATATCCTGGAAGATGATAAAAGGTTTCTACCAGTGTTGGCACAGGTGTAGAATGCCTCAGTAGATGGTACAAGTATGTATAGATTATGGAAAAAACTGCAATTGTGTAAGGAACCTCTTAAGAAACTAAAGAATGTATATATGGAGAGACTGGAGAGGAACATAGATAATGCTAGAGAAAACTTACTTGTAGTAAAAGGACTATTAGCAAATTCTATATGCCCTGATCTGATAAAGAAGGAAACTCAAGCTAGCCATGATCTTCAGAAATGGTTGGGGCTGCAAGAAAAGGTGTTCAAGCTGAAAGCTAAAGCTCACTGGATTGAAGTAGGGGATGGAAACAACAACTATTTTTTCAAGTGTATGAAAGCAAGAGATAGTGCTAATGCCATTTACCTATTAAAACATAGTAGTGGGAAATTACATCATAAGACACAAGAGATTGAAGAAGAGGTAATGGGTTTTTATAAGAAGCTTCTGGGATCCTCTTCCATTAGCATACCTGTAATAGGTGTTTCAAGCATGAGGTCAGGGCCAAAACTCACTTTGCAGAAACAACAAGCTATGCGCAGAAAGGTAACTATGTAGGAAATTCAAAAGGTAATTTTCAGTATTGACAGTGATAAAACACCTGGTATAAATGGATATTCTGCCTACTTCTTCAAAAAATCTTTGAAGATTGTCCAAAATAATGTTCATGATGTTGTGCAGGACTTCTTTTGTAAGTATAAACTGCTAAAAGCTTCTAATAGAACAGTAGTTACATTGATCCCTAAGAACTCCAAACCTGAAACCATAAGGGAATACTGACCTATAGCATGTTGCACTATTATCTATAAGGTCATTTATAAAGTAATTATAAAAAGAATGCAAGATGTCTTAGATGGTATAATGGGCCAATGCCAGTTAGCTTTTGTACCAGGAAGAATTATCTCAGACAACATCTTAATTAGCCATGAACTTGTTAAAGGCTACACAAGAAAATAGATTTCACCTAGATGCATGATCAAGGTTGATTTGAAAAAAGCCTATGGCAGTATTAAATGGGTATGTGTGGAACAAATTCTAAGGGAGCTGGGATTTCCTTATATGATAATTAAGTGGATTATGACCTGTATTACTACTGTAAGATACACTTTTCTTGTGAATGGAGCCCTTACTGATACCTTTCAAGCTAGAAGAGGACTAAGCAAGAGGATCCTATGTCTCCTTACCTTGTTGTCATTATCATGGAATATCTCAATAGGTGTATGGCTGGTATATAGAAGGAGCATACTTTTAGCTATTATCCGTGATGCAAAAAGTTAAATTTGACTCACTTGTGCTTTGCTAATGACCTAGTTGTGTTCATAAGGGGAGACCTGTCTTTTGTGTTGATGTTGAAAAAATAGTTTGATGTATTCACTTCAGCTACAGGATTGAAGGAAAATATGGCAAAAAGTCAGGTTTATTTTGGGGGAGTGAAACCACAAGTACGACAAGATATCCTAAATGCATTAGGATATGAAAAATGTGCTTTAACTTTTAAGTGACCTCAAGCTAATCTATGGCCTGTCATGACACTAAGAATATTAAATATAACTAAAATACTAAGTGTGGAAGCTAACCGATTTGAAAATAAATATTGGAGTTAATACTAAAATAAAACTAAATCTGAAAACACTGCAAAACTGTATCTTAGAGTTCCCCTATCTACTAAGAGACTAACTATCCCTCAATGTCAACTATTGGTAGAAAATATTACTGCCAGGATAAATAGTTGGATGGTTAAATGTCTTACTTATGCAGGAAGAATTCAATTAATCAGATCTATTTTGTTTGGAGTACAAGCCTACTAGTCCACAACTATTTTTGATACCAAAGAAGGTGATAAAACTGATTGAGGCTACTTGCAAAAGCTACTTATGATCAGGTGAAGCAGTTATAACTAAAAAAACATTAGTGGCTTGGGAGAAGATATGTTTGCCTAAGGCTGCAGGTGGACTAAACATTAACAACATAAGACTGTGGAACACTGCTGCTATTTGCAAGTTGTTTGGGGCCATAAGTTAGGAAAAAGAGAATTTATGGATAGCTTAGGTACATCATTATTATATAAAGGGATAGAATATATGTAGTATGGAGATGTCAAAACAGGCCTCCTGGATGGTAAGGAAGGTCTTAGCAATGAGGAAATACTGGCAGACTCTTAGTAGGGATAATACTCTAGCTAAGCAGGGAAAGTTTCAAATCTTAAAGGCTTATAAGATGCTGAGAGGTGATGTAGAAAATATTTCCCGGAGAGAAGTCTATTGTCATAAAATTGCTGAACCTAAACAAGTGTTTATAATGTGGTTGTGCATGCATAGCAGGTCCAGAACAAAAGACATGCTTTTCAAATAGAGAATGAATGTTGGTGAGGAATGTGTGTTCTGTCAAGTGTATAATGAATCCCGAGATCATCTATATTTTGAATGTGATAGTACTTATGAAGTGTGGGAGTCAATTCTTAAGTGGTAGAAGATTCAAGGATGTCCAAGGGACTGGAATGCTATGTGGTCATGGGTGGATCATCTGGCTAGAGGAAAACAGCCTAGAGGAAAGATACTGAAAGCTAGTCTAGCAGCAACACTGTATACCATATGGATTGAGAGAAACAACAGGATCTTCCAAAAAAGAACTACACCAACAGAAGCCTTGGTGCACCAACTAAAGAGGGAACTCTGCACAAGAGTCAGGTCCAATGTTAACTTGTATAAGTACATTAGTTCCTTATAGTAACAATAGAGGTGATGAGGTGTTTTGTTAGGTTAGTAAAAGGAGAATAGCTTGTAGGAAGCAGATGCATGTAATGCTTTCGCTTGGTTTTGTAATGCGCCACTTGGTAATTAATAAAATTTGTTTGATTGCCAAAAAAAAAGAATTCTATGCAAACTTACTTAATCGGACTCTTTTGATTTTATCCATTTTAAAATATTTTCACTTTTTTTCTAACTCAACAACATTTTAGTGTAAACCAACTCTAATGCACTACACTAAATTTTACAGTAAAAAGGAATATTTCTTTTATATTTTTCTCTCTTTAATATTATATTATTATTTTTATTTCATCTATATTTTCTTATTTCATAAACAAATCCATTCATTTTATTTACATATTCACCCTATATAATTTATATTCTTTTCTTATAAAGTCATTTAATATAAAATTATTTTATATCATAAAATTTTAAATAATATAAATTGCAAGCAAATATTATAACATTATACATATTAATGTATAATTCAAACAAAGTGAAATCATTGATGAAACACAATTAAATAAATATTACATTATGGTAAAATTTATTTTAATTTCTACATAAATATTCAACTTTCAAGATTAGTACGCTGCACCCATAAATTCTCTATTAATGCATTATGAAGTTCAAAATGAGCATCTTTGTCCTTAATTTTTTTTATGTCGAGCTAAAAATTATTCAAATTGATAATTTTCATCTGCTGCCATTTTTGCTATTGGAGTTGGACCTTCCCAAGCATCTGGTGTATTAAGATCACGATCATCCTTGATTATCATGTTGTGTAATATGAGTTATGTGAATGATTGACACGGTCCCCGAAGCGTTCAGGAGTAATTTATGAGTATTTATGATTTTTAGTAGCCTTTAAAGTGATATAGTTGACTTTGATCAATATTCTGTGATTCAAGCATCAAATGAGAGTTTTGTTAGTTCCACTAGATCCGGAACGCGCTTTTTGGGTTAGTAGCATAGTTGGTTTGGGTTTCAAGACCCTTTTGTGATTTTTGTGCGCTTGGTTAAAATACTAGTTTTATTGGCCAAAAGTTTATCTTGGGGGTAATTTGTTGATAACGACCTTCGTTGGTGATTCTAATAATTTAGTTGAATCCAGAATATCAAAATTAGCCTAGTAACATTATTTATTTATTTATCTATTTTTGTGGGCTCCCGAATGAATTTTGAGGGTTTGCTCAGAGAGTTTTTGACCATTTTTCTTTACAGGTTTCAGCTGTTTTCTAGTGCAGGGTTTTCTTTCATCGCGATTGCAAGGCTCCTGGCCGTGATCACAATGTGTTGATACTTTAGGCTTTGCGATCATGATAGTAGGGACCGCGACCACAAAGAGTATATAGTGGGCCGAATCTATTTTTGGTCATCGCGATAGGATCCTCGCGAACACGATGGGTCTGAGTCGGGTAACCTCACAATCGCGTGGGTGGTGACCACGATCATGATGAGGTAATTACATGGGCCGATATTTATTTCCTTTTTGGGAACAAACCCGATTTTCACCATTTTTAGAGCTTGGGAGCTAGGTTTGAGGTGATTTCAAAGGGGTTTTCAAGATCCTAACCTTAGATGAGTTTGTAAAACTTGTTTTCATCATTACTCATTGATTATATTGTAAAATAATCTTCAAATCTTGGCTTTTAAACTTGAAATTTTGGGATTAGCTCGGTAAAGTAAGAAATGAGTATTTTGATAATTTCTAACCCTATTTCAACTAGGTTTTTAATGTGATTTCAGATTTGAAACCCTAAACCATGGCTAAAGTATTTTCTACTAAAGTATTAGTTTTATCCTTTTATTTTTGGGGTTGATTTTTGAGGTGATTTTGGGCCTAGAATCGAAGTATGTCACTATGGTTATTGTTGCTTTTGTATTTACGCGTAGATATCATATTTGATTAGATTGGATGTATTTGGTGGTTATTTGATGGGGTAGAGCTTCCATTTTATTTTTTAGGTTTTGGTTTGACTTTGTGGGTCTTCTTTAAGGCAAATTGATATTTACCTTGACTCTTTTCTGAAGTGTTTATGTGTTATGTGATAAATACTTGTGTTTTGTAAATGAACGGGGGTTTGGGATCCCATATAGATAAGATGGCGAGCATCTCTGCTGGTACCATAGTCTACTGATGGGTTAAATTAATGAAATGGACATCTGGACTGTTCTCTCTATTTGTTGATATGTTTATGGTAAATTGTGTTGATAAATGACTTATTGATAATTAATAAATTAATAATAAGTATTTACTTAAGAGTTTGAATCTTGTTTAGTGAAATTTGATGGAATAATTGGGGTTTAGTAACTACTAAAGGTATAAAGAGATTGTAGTTATAAATAAGAAGTTAAAACGAGGAATCTTGGTGTAATCACTTTATATTGTGAATAAAAATGAGCTTTTGAACATGTTTGTTAACGAGTATATTTTTCCTTTCGAGTATTTCAGACTAATTGTTTCATTATTGGAAAAAATGAAAACTTATCATGTAAAGCTTGCTATATTTTGAGTGAATCCTCTATGTTTACATTACTTGATTGATTATCATTTTTGTGATGCCCACTCGGGGACTTGTGTGAATCTCATTATTGACTTGATTAATTATCATTGTTGTGATGCCCGCTTGGGGACTTGTATGAATCTTATTATTGACTTGATTGATAATCATTATTTTGATGCCCGTGTAGGGTCTTGTGTGAATCTTATTATTGACTTGATAGAATAATATTACTGTAATACCAGCATGGAGTCTTGTATAAATCTTATTATTGATTTGAGAGATTATTATAATTTCGATGCCTGAGTGGTGGCTGGTGTTGGTCTTGTTTGAGTATTAATAGTTCCTTATTATTATTATTATGACACCCGTGTGAGAGCTTGTATCATGATTTACTGAGATTTGAGTGATTTGGGTGCATCTACCAATGTTGAGCTGATTATTGTGCATTTTTGACTTTGACATGATCATGCATACTTTTTCAACACTCATTTTCATAGAATTGGTACTACTATGGAATTTGGATTCTTTACAATAGAAAATGAATCATTTTATAAAATGCCTTAGTCGAGGGAGGTGCTAGCAAGGTTGATTGATGAGATTGTGATTGATATATGGGTTACGAACCACCCATGGGTCTTCTATTTGAGCTTAGGTGTCACGAACCTATTCACAGATCATACGGGTACATACCCAACTCTACCCTAGATAGGAGAGCCATTACCATCCAACCATTCAATTAAGTGCAGAAGTTATAGGAAACTGTTTTTAAAAGAAATAATACCCTAATAAAAACAAAACTCTTATCCAAATACATTTGATAACTAATTACATTACAGAAATAAAATAAAAATTTCCTAGAACCTATCTAAACTGATATAAGAGCACTAAGTAATGAAAAGGAAGATCCAAGACACAACATCCATGTAAGAGTGGGATGACATGAACTGTTGAAGAATGACCACCATCGTACCTATAGAAACTTCAACTGACCTGCAACATGGCTATACCCCTAAGTGGAGATATAGTAAGTGTAGTATCAATACAACCACATGTACTGGTAGCTATTATTTGCCGACCAAGGTTAGAAACAAATAACAATAATAGAAAATAGGGAGGAAATCATGGCAGTAATTAAAACTCCGGATAACAAAACCTTCCCAAACCCTTCCTTAAGTCCCCTAACTCTTGCCTTACCCCCTTCTCTAACATCTCTATGACTTTATGCCCAACATGATTATGACTCATTACTCTACCTCTAAATTATACCGACAAGGCCACTAATCTGAATTTCTATGATACTATAAGGACTAGACCAGATCACCCAATACCCTACATAGGTAATCATATATAAAGTATGCATACTGAAGTTAAGATAAATACGCAAATCAAGGCATACATTACATTACACCTATGTGTTCCGGTCCACTACTCATACCCAACAACCCAAACATATAATATGATATAAGTACATTCATAAAACTTCATATGAACAGATATACAGGTGAACAAATACATCAATTACACTTAGGTATATTCTTTCAACAATGGTCACCACAATGAATATGTTCAAATGAAATGATTATTGCATGCATGCAAGATGTACACACATACTAGAGTCAGTAGGGACTCTCATCTATGATCTGCAGGGGATGAGATTAGTCCATGTACCAGTACCGACATGGTGCCCAATACTATAATAGTATCGACATGACGCTCCATCCATATAATAGTATCGGCGTTACACCCAATCCATATATCATCTCAAAACTAAATGTGCAATGCATGATATCGTCAATAATCACAAGTAATGCCCATAAGCAAATTGCAAACATCCAACTCACATATAAGTACAGAATCAAGCAAGTCTTTACTACTATTAATAACTCATGTAGTGCTCGAAGTTTAGTCAAACATTCCTTTTTATATGAATATACACAAGCATGAAGTAAATCGATTCCATATTACAGCCGAATGACCCGTACTCATCCAACCTACGACCATATCCACTAGCCATCACCTATGCTTATACTAGATGACGACCCCAATCCTAGATATTATGTCTACCTCTCACTTTTCTTTCCCTCAACTATAGCTATACCTATTCTACTATGAGCAACTACCTACAATACAGTACATAAACATAATTCTTCTGACTCCTCTCGACTCACCACGACATCTAGGAACCTACTACCCACTCCCTCCACTCTCAATCTGAACTCTACCATACTTCTCTGAACCAACAGAATGAACACTCTGGTAGTAACTCACATTTATGACCTTCATAGTCGCCCTAACCCTTCTTCAAACTCGTAATACACTTACCATCATCAACCTACCTCTAGTTTATGTGAACCTTATACCTTTAGGCAATTAAAGGAGAAATACAGTTCAATAACTTATCATTCAATTTCACAAATAGTTGTCCTAGTTTCGATTATTATTCAATCTATCCAAACTCTGTGCCCCAAGCCTAAGACATCAAATCTCCTAACATAAGTATCATTATTTTATGCATCTATCCCAAGTCTACTATAATTAAACCATATCCTACCTTACAGATGGATTTCTCTGCTACGGAGAGCGAAGAGTCGTCCCACATATGCCTTGGCCTTTAGTAACATCCGAAACCACTGGAAATGGGTCAAAATTGCCCTCATGGAGCCTGGCCTCTAAATTCTCATTGTTCTAAGTATATGGTTCACTTGGGGTATTTTTGGAGGAGTGAGACGACATAAGAGGCCTTAGCTGAATGAGAGTTTAAATAATCCTGGGGATGCTTACTGCCCGACTACCACTGGGGCGACAGAAATATCTCTACAGCAGCGTCGCTGCAGTGATGGGTCAGTGGCCAGACCCTATTTTTCTGATTTTGGCCTAAATTTAATTTGGGCCATGACTTTTTCCCATGAAATAATTCCTACAAGGTACGGAACAAGGATTTCTTGGTCAAAATATTTTTTTTGAGATGGTTTTCAACATAATGATAATTTGGATTGTTACATTAGATATCAATTTACCCATCGTTTATCCCTGAATGGTTATGAGAGAGAAAAAAGGCTCCCAACATGATTCTCAAAATTCAACGTACACAATGGTTTTTGAAAGATAAGAGCGATCCTTTATTCCTATTAATTACAGATAATATTCTACTTAATCACAGCTAACTAAAGTTACACTCACCATTAATTGACCAGTTTATGCATTAGGAGTCTTTAAACTTCTTAACTCGACACATAATTATTATAAATCGAGGAATACAATTAATGATAGTATCTAACATAATGAGTCATTTAAAATACCCTTGACATTGCAAATTACTGTAACGCATGAAAATTTAGGACAAAAATGAAACTTTGCTGAGCCTGTAGCCGCAGTGATAGACCTGTCGCTGCAGTAGCGTCGCTACAGCGGGGCTCAACATTTTTCAAATAGAGAAAAATGGTTTCATTTCGCCCACTTCCCAACTCTCAAATTCTCTCAAAAAATCTCTCAATTCCCTTGAGCAAATCTCTTCCCAGTGATACTAGTAAGGTAATTTCTCATTCCTACTACTTTACTTACGCGTTTAACTTGGTAGAATTGCAAAAATTTGAATAGAAAAAGGATTTTTGGATTGATTTTTTGTGCAACTTTGAATTTGAATTTGAACTTTTTGTGGCTTCTTCGCATGATTTGGCAAGCATGCTAGATTATCTTACATCTTCAACGCTCCTACAATGTTCTAGACATAAGATTGATGATGTTCATGGTGGTTTTTTAGCTTAAAAAGGGTGAGAGATAAAGAGTCACCCTCTTCAATGATTTGGGCTTGAATTTGGGTGTTAATCACCCCCATTTAGTGTAAAAGAGTTCACATGTACTCTACCAAGCCCAATCTACACTTAAAGTTCAAAATTTTGAAGAAAAGTTTAAAATTCCACCATAGGAGAGGTCGAGTCTGGTTGGGGAAAAAGTCACTGCTGCAGTGGCATCGCTGCAACGACAGTTGTATCACTGCAGTGATAATAGGTAGTAGCCTCCCCAGAGTTTTTATGATTCTCCTGATTTGGTTTTCTTTCCCTTCTGTAGCATCCCAAATTGGTTTCTAACACTATAATTATGATATTTGCAGGGCTAATACTATAGCTATCCAACCCACATACCGAAGGTTCCCCAACACCACCTATAGTTAGCGTTACAAAGAAGGGAGACTCACTAGGGGCTTCCTTCATGAGAGAGGGTTTGTGATCAAGGACATGGTTAATGAGGCACCTGACTTCTACAACTAGTTGAGGAACTTTGATTGGGAGATACAGATAGAGGCCATCCCTATATGTAATCTGGCCATAGTTTGGGAGTTCTATGCCATACTCCAGAGCGTGGATTGGTCTGTGCCTCTTCCCACTATCTGCATTCGGTGGAAGAATGTTCCAGTGGATGCTGCCACCATTAATGACACCTTGGGGGTTACAAACCCCTCCAATGTTGCCTTTGAAGCTAAAATCACTGAGTTGGACCTGAAGTGGGTGGCATAGACATTGGTACTAGAGGATTGAGAGTTCAAGGTAAAGTGGACCAGCGTTAAAGGGACCAAAAGCACTCCCTTCTCAGTAGAGGCTCGAAGATGGATGAACTTGGCATCCTGGAGTCTCTGTCCTTAGGGAAATATTACTGACGTGACCTTCCACCGGTCTATGATGGTGGTCTGTGCTCTATCAGGGATAGAGATGAATGTGGGAATAAAGATTATCGATGAGTGGCAACATTTTTACACTAGGGAAGGGTTTTTGAGGGATCTTTTCTTACCCTCCATGATCACTGAGCTCTGCAAGAGGTAGAAGGTGCCAATGGAGGACCATGATATATTAGAGGAGTGTGATGTGGACTTTAACCTACTGAAGATGAAGGGTTCGTGGGGAGGGAGCAAGAAGAAGAGGAAGATACGAGATAAGGGTGAGAGTAGTAGGGCCAGATAGGGCGATGAGACTAGCATCCCTCCTACACAGACTCCGACATCCCTTGGTAGCTGGGTTGACGACCTTGCTACTGTACGAGGTTAATTGGAGTGGTCCCATTTGCCTCCACCAGTTTTGTCTCCTTCAATCTCTACTATTCTAGCAGACTCAACTCGAGCCTATACAAAGCTCCAAAAGGAGCTAGATGAGGAGAATAAGAAGAGACGCTCTCAGGATCGCACGCTGGTTAGGATGTGAAAGGCCATACAGGTCATGTTCAAGTGTGCAACCTTAAATGAAAAGCTCCTAAAGCTGAAGAAGAAGGACGTGGAAGAGTTCTTCTTTAGGGGGATGGAAGAGGAGGGCTTAGATACCTCGAGCCTCCGAGATGATAAGGTCACCCGCTAGTTCCCCCCTAGTTTGTTAACATTTCTAGTTTTTGATTTGCCCCCGTTTGAGGCATGTAACAAATAATATTTTTATTCATTTCTTATACTTTTAGGACATATGACTTTATCGAATCTTAACTAAACAAATTATTAGCCTATTATTCATGTTGGGTAACTATTTCTATCCAAAAATTTGCAAACACAGGGTTATTTTTATGAAGCACAAAAAAAATCATAAAATAGGGAAAGCCTTGGCAACTTATGCCTGGGCATCGCTATAGCGACAGATTCACCACTGCAGCAACACAGCTACAGTGACAAAAGTGCCACTATAGTGATGCTGTGGAAGTGGTAAGGATCCACTGCAACAACATCACTGTAACGGTAAATCTGTCGCTGCAGTGACGCCTAATAGTGACTCTGATTTTAACCAATTCTAGGTCTTTTCTCATATGATGCTATCCCATGAACACTTTATTACCCCTATCCATCATGTTTTATCAATTTTTAATCAAGAATACTCAATTTTGTTATTCTAAGTCTATTGATCATGCAATTTTCAAATCCCTCACCTCGATTATGCACAACTATGTTCCAAAACACCACTCGTATAAGCGATTACTTACCATGATAACTTAGACTGAATATAGCAAGGTACCTAGGTATTTGTCAGGACCCAGATGAAAATTAAGGAATACTTCAAATCAAAATTATGATGTGTATCAAATCACAGAAATAAAGATACACCTCGAGATCTCACCCAGCCTTTACGATTCCTAGATTTTCCTTCAAAATCATTTACCTTTATGACACTCCTGAACATCACTTACACTTAAGAAAGTTGGCCCATACATAGTAAGGCAATAATACGGTCAAACATCAATAGTCCACATAATGAATACATATAACATTCTATTGTAATGCAACAAAAAGAGTTAAATCACAAGTATCTTCTCGGTAAAAATGACTAATCAACTAAAGGAAGAGTTATGCTCACTAACATCACTAAAACCTCCACCATTCTCTATATCAATATAACCTAACCGCCTAAAAGGTACATGTATCACTTATTCAACACATAATTCACCGTATTAGCATACAAGTACTATGCCTCTTGTTGACCTCTACTATTTAGAGTAACATAATTCCAAACTTCCAAACATTACTGAGCTACCAACTGGGACCAACTAATCCCAATTGGGATTATTGAGATACCCATTAGAATATGCCAGATATCAATTGGACTAAACTCGAGGAGGTAATACCGAACTAGCATGATAAGAGAGAAGAAAGAGATTGATTTCCTATATGTCTTATAGAATTCTACAGATTTAATATGAATGTAAACACACCAATCTGCAGGACTCTACTCAAAATTTGCTCTTATACTGGGAGATCGATAACCTGGGCTCTGATACCTTCTTGTCACGACCGAATTCATGGATTATACAAGCACCTACCTAATTCTACCTTATATAAGAGAACCCTTACCACCCAACCATTCAATTAAGAGTAGAAGTTAGACAAAATAGTTTTTAAAAGAAATAATCCCTTAATCAAAATAAAGCTCTTATCCAAATATATTTGATAACTAATTACATTGCATAAATAAAATAACAATTTCCTAGAACCTAATCTAAACTGGTACAAGAGCACTCAACAATGAAAAGAAAGATCTGTGCCACAACATCCATGTAAGAGTGGGACTGTTGAAGAATGACCACCGTCGTACCTATAAAAACTTTAACTGACCTATAACATAGCTATACCCCCTTATGGAGATATAGTAAGTGTAGTATCAATACAACCACATGTACTGGTAGGTATCATCACCCATCCAGAGTTTGAAACAAATAACAATAATAGAAAATAGGGAGAAAATCATGGCAACAGTTAAAACTCTGGATAATTAAACTTCCCAAACCTTTCTTAAGTCCCATAACTCTTGTATTACCTCCTTTTCTAACAACCCTATGACTTTATTTCCAGCATGATTATGAATCACTACTCCACCTTTGAATTATATCGACAAGGCCATTAGTCTGTCTTTCTAGGATACTATAAGGACTAGACCAAATCACCCAATACCCCACATATGTAATCATATATAAACTAAGAATATTGTAGTCAAGATAAATACTCAAATCAAGGCATACCTTACATTACACCTACGTGTTCCTGTTAGTTACTCATACCCAACAACCCAAACAAACAACATAAAACACATACAATCATAACACTTCATCTTAATAGATATACAGGTGAACAAATACATCAATTACACTTAGGCAAATTTTTTCAACAATGGTAACCATAATGAATATGTTCAAATGAAATGATAATTGTATGTGTGCAAGATGTACCCACATACTAGAGTCGGCAAGGACTCTCAGCTATGACCTGCAGGGGAAGAGCTCAGTTTACGTACTAGTACTGACATGGTACCTGATCCAATAATAGTGTCGGTATGACACCCAATCTATATAACAGCGTCGGTGTGACACTCGATCCATATATCATCTTAATATCATCTCAAAACCAAATGTTCAATACATGATACAATCAATAATCATAAGTAATACCCAAAAGCAAATTACAAACATCCAACTAACATATTAGCACATAGTCAAGCAAGTATTTACTACTATTAATAACTTATGTAGTGCCCTAAGGCTAGTCAAGCCTTCCCTTTTATATGAATATATACAAGCACAAAGTTAATTGATTCCATATTACACCCGGATGACTCATAGTCATCCAACCTATGACCATACCTACTAGCCATCACCCGTGCTTATACTGACTGACAACCCCAATCCCCGATACTATTTCTACCTCTCACTTCCCTTACCCTCTACTACATCTATACCCATTCTACTATGAGCAACTAACCACAACATAGTACACACACAAAAAACTCTTTTGACTCCTCTTGATTCACCACAACATCTAGGTACCTATTACCCATTTCCTCCACTCTCAATTCAAACTCTGCCATACTTCTTTTAACCCACCAAATGCATACTTTGGCCCTAACTCTTGTTCATGACCTTTGTAGTCACCCTAACCCTTTTTAAACTCGTAATGCACTTTCGATCATTGACCTACCTCTAGTTCATACAAAACTTATACCTTTAGGCAATTAAAGCAGAAATACAAGTCAATAACTTATAATTCAATATCACAATAGTTGCCCTAGTTCTGGTTATTATTTAATCAATCCAAACTCCGTGTTCGAAGGCCTAAGACATAAAATCTCCTGAAATAACTATCGTTATTGCATGCATTTAGCATAAGTCTACTACAATAAAATCATAACCTACCTCACAAATAGATTCTGCTGCTATGGTGAGTAAAGAGTTGTCCCACACATGCCTTGCCCTTTACTAACATCGAAAACTCCATCGAAAATTCTTTAAAATCCTCATTATTCTAAGTCTATGGTTCACTTGGGGTGTTTTTGAAGGAGGAAGACGATATAAGAGGCCTTAGCTAAATGAAGGTTTTAAATAATCCTCGAGCTACTTACTACCCAACTACCGCTGCAATGATGGAAGTGTCACTGCAACGGCTTCATTGTAGTTGTAGATCTCTCAATACAATAATGAGTTAATGGGATGGCTCAAGTTTTTTGTTTTCAGCCCAAATTTGATTTGGGCCATGAATGTTTCCCATAAAATAATCCTCTACAGGTTCGAAACAAGGATTTCTTGGTCGAAACTTTTTTTTTGGGATGGTTTTTAACATAACGATGGTTTGGGTCATTATATTAGGCTCAAAATATGTGTACAGGTTGTACTTTGGCCATTGAATTTCATCTCAAATCACCATATTTCATTAAATTACACTTTCTCTTGGATGATGTTATAGTTGAGACATTTATTATATGCTGAGTATTGGTATTTTACGTCACATCCATTGGTTGTGTGATATACATCTTCCCTATCTTATTGGGAATTACAGGTTTGGGCTGGTGAATGGATATAATTCTGTGTTGGGGAAACTCCTACTTGATGTGACTTATTACTACTACTTTTGATATTAAACCTGTATGTGTTTGCCTTACTTGAAAATGGTTTGATTACCTTGGTGATAGTTGTTATTTGTGGGATTTGGCTGGGATATTTTGAGTGCGAGTTTATTTAGGGTAATATGAATGGTTGGTGTTGTGGTTCTTGTCATCACTTTAAATTAGGTCTGTTATCGACAATGCTTCCTGAGTACACGTGTTTCATATTCACCTTTGCTTTTTCATTCCCTTTCTGCACCACGTGCAGGTATTGAGCGAGTAGCTGAGCATTAATTGTGCTTCCTGGTGTTGGATTTTTGGAGATCGAGGCAACTCCTATTGGATCGCAGAGCTTACTCAGATCCCTTTTTTATTTATCTTATGCTTATTCACATTTAAGATACTTTAGACTATTGTATTATATTCAGAATAAGAAGCTTATACTAGTGACAAGCACATTTGAGATGTTGTGTCAAGATTGTACTTCTTTCTATATCTTTTGGGGATTATTTCAATTTCATACTTCTTCTACTTTAGTTTTACCTTGATTATTGTGTTTGGGTTGGGATAGCCTTACCTATATTCGAGGGTGTGATAGGTGCCATTATGATTCCTATTTTGAGTTGTGATAAGTTGGTATCAGATCTCCAGGTGTTGCACTTGATTTTTCTCGCAAAAAAAGGGCAATAGACATGACAACTCTTTTTAGGATGTTAAAAACAGAGGAGTCACAACCTAACAAATTAAGGTGCGTTAGGGAACCATTCTACCGCTAATTATTTCAAATAAATTTATCATAGTCTACGCAACTAGAAATTGGGTAAGGGTTCAAGTTATTGTGTCA
Source organism: Capsicum rhomboideum (assembly GCA_031232105.1). Taxonomy (NCBI): domain Eukaryota; kingdom Viridiplantae; phylum Streptophyta; class Magnoliopsida; order Solanales; family Solanaceae; genus Capsicum; species Capsicum rhomboideum. The sequence goes on along the minus strand of CP124719.1, from coordinate 27,018,705 downwards.
ATCAGAATATGTTAATTTGGAATTGAATTGAGGATTTAAAATTGAGATCAATTAAGGCTAAAATTGACATCAATCGAATACAAAATGGCTAGAAATTAAATGGATTTGGGGAAAATTAAATAGAATTAGGCTGCTATTTAATAAATAAAATATCATAAAAATAAATTGACAAATAAATATTAGTGATAAAATAATTAGAAATAATATTATATAAAAATGTTATTTTGAAAGTAATTATAAATAAAGAATGAAAACTTTGAAAAGTTACATTTGAAATGAGACGTTATTTAAATAAAGTATGAAAAATTTAGAGTTAGATGGGGACTTGTCCAAGCAACTAACCATTTAGTAGAGGCTTTCAGATAGACAATAGATTTTTCAGCTTTATGGTTATGTTAGACATTTCTAGTTTATGATCTTAGTTTTAGTATTGGTTCAGACTTCTTTTATTATAATATTTTTTTTTAGCTTTCGGTCAGTATATCTCATATTCAGTTTTAGTGTTTATGATATGCAATGGGTTAGCTTGGGGTCACTTGTGGCTCCAAGCACCGTGTAATGTCTAGGTTGTAGCCTCAAGCTGTGACAAACTTGGTATCAGAGAATCATGTTTAAAGTGTTCTAGGGTATTCAAAAACTGCGTAAATTAGAGTCTCGTTCATGGGTGTAAAACGCGCCATACTTTTGAGGGAGAGGTTACAAAATGTTTTAGAAAAGTTTCACTTCTTTTATGTTCATATCATACGATAGAGTGTGAACTCCATTTAATCTCCTTGTAAGTTGTGCTCTATGCGTTTACAGAAAATACCTCCCAAAAGAGAAAACAGAATAAGGAATGACAATGGAAACCAACAAGCCCCACCAGCTCCAGTAGACCCGTTGAATAAGCAATTTACTCATTCCAAATTCAGGGCTTCTTTTTGGGTGCTTGTTCAGACTATGATCAACCAGGTTAACCAGCAGGTTGTTGTACTAGCTGATCTGAATGGAAATACAGCTGCTATGAGAGTTCAACACTTCTTTAGGATGAATCCTTTAGAGTTTCATAGTTTGAAGGTGGATGAAGATCCACAAGAATTCATTGATGAGGTTCAAAAGATCACTCAAATTATGGGCATTACTCCAGTTGAGAGTGCAGACTTAGCCGCTGATCAGTTAAAAGAAGTGTCCCAGACTTGGTGCAAATAGTGGAAAGAGGGTAGGTGTGTGGATATAGGACAAATTAATTAGGATGAGTTTGTAACTGCTTTTTTAGGAAGATTATTTCCCTGTGAGTTGCGAGAAGCTAAGGTTGAGGAGTTCATAAATTTGAAATAGGGCAACATGTCAGTGAAAGAGTATTCTTTAAAGTTTACTCAGCTCTCCAGGTATGCTTCAGAGATGGTGGTTGAGCCAAGGGCTCAAATGAGTAAGTTTGTTTCAGGTGTCTCAAAATTAGTAGTCAAGGAGTGTATGATCGTTATGCTGATTGGAGAAATGGACATCTCCTAACTTATGAATCATGCTCAAAAAATTGAGGAAGAGAATATAAAGCAGAAGGAAAGGTAGACTAAGAGAGCTAGGAAAGGCAACTTTGAATTTTCTCAATAGAAGTTGGGCAGTGAAAATCGCTCTTAGTGTCAACATAGATCTTCAGCTCAAGCACCATCTTCTACCAGTATTTCATCTCCCAGTCCCAGGCAGGATCAGAAAGGTAGAGCGCTAAGCTCTAAGTCTCATTATTATGCTTCCAGTGGTTGTACTTTCCCAACTTGTAAGAAGTGTGGGAAAAATCACCCCAAAAAATGTTTGCTAAATAGGGATGGATGTTTTGGCTGTGGGAGGTCAGGTCACAGACTCTGAGATTTCCATTAGTCAAGAAAAGTGGTATTAGTGGTCGTTCGTACTCAGGCTACCTCCTCAGCAGCTCCAGTAGGTCACCCAACTCAGTAAGGTGCCTCATCTAGTGCAAGTGGAGGGTAGCAAAAGAATAAATTCTACGCTTTACAGGCCCGACAGGATCAGGAGAGTTCCCCTGATATAGTCACTGGTATGTTACGAGTCTTTCATAGTGATATGTATGCCTTGTTAGATCTTGAAGCCACATTCTCCTTTGTGACTCTTTATATTGTAGTACACTTTAGTGTCAGTTCCAAAACCCTTTTAGCACCCTTCTCAGTCTCTAATACTATTGGTGACTCAGTTTTAGCTAAATGGGTATACAAAAATTATGCAGTCTCATTTTCCCAAAAAATCACCACAATTGATATAGTAGAGTTAGAGATGATCGATTTTTATGTCATTCTCAACATGGATTGGTTATATTCCTATTATGCCTCAGTTGATTGAAGAAATAGAGTTGTTATGTTTCAGTTTCTAAATGAACTAGTCTTAAAATGGAAGGGTAGTACTTCAGCACCTATAGGTCAGTTTGTCTGTTACCTTAAGGCCAGAAAATTAATTTCAAAGGGTTGCATCTATCATCTAGTTTGTTTCAAAGACTCCAAGTTTGGAACCCCAACTCTTTAGTCAGTTCCAGTTATGAATGAGTTTCTAGAAGTGTTTCAAGAAAATCTACCTAGATTCTCTCCTACTCGAGAGATAGACTTGGAGTAGAACTTCTTCCAAACCCAATCTATCTCAATTCCTCCTTATAGAATGGCTCCAGTGTGCTTAAGGAATTGTAGGAACAATTAAGGAACCTCTTAGATAAAGGTTTCATCAGACCCAACATATCTTTATGGGATGCTCCCATTTTCTTCATACGTAAGAAAGACGGTTCCATCAGAATATGCATCGAGTACCGTCTATTGAACAAAGTCACTATCAAGAATAAGTATCCTATTCCTCGGATTGATGACATGTTCAATAATTTTTAGGGTGCTAGTTATTTTTTGAAGGTAGACCTCATATCCGGCTATCATCAGATCAGAGTCAAAGAACGTGACATTTTGAAGACAGCCTTCAGAACTTGATATGGTCATTTTGAATTTTATTGTTATGTCTTTTGGAATAATGAATGCTCCTACAACTTTTATGTACTTGATGGATAGAGTGTTCAAGCAGCACTTGGACACATTCGTCATTGTCTTCATAGATAACATCCTCATTTATTCTCGGAGTGAGGATGAACATGCAGACCATTTGAGGATTATCTTATAGACTCTCTCAAAGACTGCTAGTTATTTTCCAAGTTTAACAAGTGTGAATCTTAGTTGAAATCAGTAGCATTCCTTGGTCATATCATTTCTGATGAGGGCATTTAGGTTGATCCTCGAAAGATTGAAGCAGTTAGGAACTGACCTAGACCCATCTCTCCATTATACATTAGGAATTTCCTAGGTTTAGCCAGTTAATATAGATGGTTTGTTGAATGATTTTCATTTATTTCTTATCCTATATCCTAATTAACTTAGAAGAAAGTCAAATTTCAGTAGTCTGATACTTGCGAGAAGAGTTTTCAAGAGTTGAAGACTCAACTCACTTTTGCTCCAATTTTGACTTTATTAGAGGGTCCATATGGGTTTGTTGTTTTCTACAATGCTTTAGGAGTTGGCCTCAGTTGCATATTGATGTATTATGGTAATGTTATATATAATGCCTCTAGATATCTCAAACCTTATGAGAAGAATTAACTGACTCATGATCTCGAATTGGCAGTTATAGTTTTTACCTTAATGATTTAGAGGCACTATCTCTATGGATTCCATGTGGATGTGGTCATCAATCATAAAATCCTTCAGTATGTGTTCATTCAGAAAGATCTAAATCTTTGTCAGAGGAGATGGCTTGAGTTGTTGGAAGATTATGCTATATGTGTCTTGTACCATCTGGGTAAAGCCAATGTAGTGGCTGATGCTCTTAACAGACTTTCTATGGGTAGTGTTTCTCATGTAGAGGGTGAAAAGAAAGAATTGGTTCCTGATGTTCATAGACTTTCTAGATTGGAATTGGTTCCGAATGTTCACAGACTTTCTAGATTAGAAGTCTGGTTGGTTAATTTTGTCGAAGGTAGTGTCATAGTTCAAAGTATTCTTTTGTGGCAGAGGTGAAGGTGAAGCAAGATAGAGATTTTATTTTTCTTAAGTTAAAGGAAGCACTCCAAAGTCAGAAAATTGAGGTTTTCTCCCAGGGGGAGATGGTGTTCTTCGTTGTCAGGACCAATGATTATGTGTTTCAGATATTGATGACTTGAGACAACAGATGTTGATAAAAGCTCATAGTTCTCGATATTCTATTTATCTAGGTGCCACCAAGATGTACCGTGACCTACATGAAGTCTATTGGTTGAATGGCATGAAGAAGGATATTATGAAATTTGTGGCTAAGTGTCCAAATTGCTAGCAGGTTAAGGTCGAGCACCATAGACTAGATGGTATAACTCAAAATATCTGTAGTCCTACTTGGAAGTGGGAAGTGGTAAATATGGACTTCATTACAGGGTTGCCTGATACTCACCAACAACATGATTTGATTTGGGTTAGTGTTGATTGAATGACTAAGTCAACACATTTTTTGCCAATTAATACTTTAGATTTAGCCGAGGATTATGCTAAACTCTACCTTAGAGAGTTGGTCAAGTTGTATAGAGTTCTTTTGACTATTATTTAGGATAGGGGTACTCAATTTACTTTGTAGTTCTAGAATTCCTTTCAGAAGGGTCTCAGTACCCAAGTTCATCTCAGCACAACTTTTCACCCACAGATAAATGTTTAGGTAAAACAGACCATCTAGACTTTAGAGGATATGTTGAGAGCTTGCATGATCAACTTCAAGTATGGTTAGGATGATTACTTACATCCCATTGAGTTTGCCTATAATAATAGTTATCACTGTACTATTCAGATTACTCTGTTCAAAGTGCTTTAGGGTGGGAGATGTAAATCTCCTATTGGTTGGTTCGAGGTTGGTGAAGCTACTTTGATAGGGTCCAATTCAGTTCATGAGGCTATGGACAAAGTTCAGCTGATTAGAGAGATATTAAAAATATCTCAAAGTCATCATAAATCCTATATAGATGTGAGAAGAAGGGAGCTTGAGTTTGCAGTTGATGATTGGGTTTACCTAAAAGTTTTGCCCATGAAAAGGGTGATGAGGTTTGGCATGAAAAGAAAACTCAGTCCCCGATATGTTGGTCTATATAGAATTTTGAGGTGTATTGGCAATGTAGCCTATGAGTTAGGTTTTCCTACATATTTAGCATTCATGTATCTAGTTTTTCATGTGTCTCTATTCAATAAATGCTTTGGTGATCTAGATTTAGTTGTGCCTTTAGAGAGTGTGGGCATGAAAGATAGTCTTTCTTACAGAGAGGTTCCAGTTGGGATTCTTGACCTTTAGATTCGTAAGTTGAGGAACAAGGAAGTCTCTTCAACGGAAGTTCTTTGGAGGAATTAGCTAGTTGAGGGGATACTTTGGTAGCAAAAGTAGATATGATGACTAAATACCCTCATCTTTTCCCTTCAAATTCAGTTCTAGATCGAGGTAATAGTTCCTCCTTAGTATTCCTCTCAGTTTCATGTCCCTTAGTTGCTTTCATATCTTAGTATTCATGCATGTTTCATGAATTTGATTCAGCTTATGTTTCAGTCAGAAATTTAGTTATCATGTCAGTAGTCAACATTTAGATCTCAGTTTTGGGATTACAGCTCTTTCCCTATCTTTTTAGCCTAGTTAGTCTTTATTCGAGGATGAATGTTCCCAAGGGGGAGATATTATAACACCCCAAAATTCCATAAGATCATGTCTCAGACTTAGCATAGAAAAATTGGTTAGAAAATTAGAAATTCTTTACATAATGACTCAGACAATGAGTCATTATTAGTGCCAACAACTCATTGGGTAAGCTATCCTGAGTACTTAGCCAAAAGTTCCTAAGGACTATTTTTCACCCAAGTGGCAACGACTCCTGAGGATGAGTCATTTTTAGTCATGACAAGGCGTCATGTGACTCGTCCTAAGAAGCCCAAACCCAACTCATCAAAGTTGAAAATTTGGCCTAGTTGTGACGACACTAGACGATGAGTCAATGTCACCTCAAATGACTTGTCAGGGCACTCGTTTTGACGAGGACCTGAGAGTTGAAAATTTGGGTCTAGTCATAATGAGTCAACATAATGACCCATCATCAGTAATGATGATTCATTGTGTCCCAGTAGTCCCCAAACTCAACAACTCTACCTAGTCACAATGAGTCTAATGATGAGTCATTGTCAGGCACGATGAATCATCCTAACGACCTGTGACGACTAGTGTGTTGAATGAGTTACATTTTATTTAGGGTATTTTCACATTTTCCCTATTTCCTAGACCTATACTACATAGTTTTAAGGGTATTTTAAGAGGGATTAAGAAGGATTAGTCGATCCTTTATTCTCATTCTCACCCAATCACTTAGAAAACATAACAGAAGAGCAATTCTTTTCTCTCAAGTCCCAAGAATTCTAGGGTTCTTCTCCAAAATCTCTAAGTCCAAGTTCTTAGCAATAATTCTTTAATCTCCAGGTGTGCGGATATTCAATGAGGGTCTCCATTCATCCTCATGCCCAAAGATATTTTCAAAGTTTAGTTTTTATGAAATTCATGAATTAGGGAAAATTCTCAAGTATTCCAATTTTTATGAGTTCCTTCAGTATTTGTGTTTCTAAACATCTTATGATCATAAATATCAGTTTATGCATGATTGTAAACAAGTCTTTTATATGTGTTGGCCTGTTATGAGCACACAATCCTAGATTCATGAAAAATTAGCATGGAACATCTAATTGAAGCATAATTTTAGATGAGTATTCAGTGTACCATGTTTATTATGACTTACAGAGATAGTAAATTGCATATTACTAGTTCTATGATTTTAGTCATCTTCAGTTACAGTAGATTGAACTAGTTTATGTTTTTACTTAGCTTTTAGTATAATTATGAGCATATGTATATGATTATGGGAGTTGTACTTAGCATCGAAAGGACACGGGTTCATATAACCCAAGTCCAAAACTACGTGCTAGTATACACTAGTTGAGAGTGTCTCCCTCAGCCCGAATGGGCTCATGAGTGAATTCATGCAAGTCATGGTTCTTACCCTGGCAAGGCATAGCATACCCTCCCAACTTGGGTTACAGGTTGGATTCCATATTGCTCACATGGTGTATGTCTGTTTTGAGAACCTCCAAAAATTTCAGACTCAGTATTGTACACGACCCTTATTTCAATTTGTACTTGTTTAACTTATGATTTTTCTGATTTCTCATGTTTATATCAGTATACCTATGTGTTTATGTATCTTTGACAAGGTCATTGTACTTCAGTTCATTTTACATCTTAGTATAGTATTTCAATATTTTTCCAGCATATTCAGCATATTTTATATTGCATATCTCACATGCTCAGTACATTTAAAGTACTAATCGCATGCCTTTGTATTCACTGTAGTTTATCATGATATAGGTTCAGACCTTCAGCATTATCCCCATAGTAGATACATTCCAGTGCCATCCCAGCTGCTGACAAGGGTGAGTCCTCATCATCCTAGGACGAGAGTCTTTATTTATTTCAATATTTCTTTCTGGTTTTCATATAGTTTAGAGTTAGCTAGGGACTTGTCCCAACAACTTCTCATTTAGTGGAGGCTTTCAGACAGACAATAGATTTTTTAGCTTTATGGTTATGTCAGACATTTCAAGTTTATAATTTTAGTTTTAGTGTTGTTTCAGACTTCTTTTATTATACTATTTTAGTTTTAGCTTCTGGTTAGTATATCTCATATTCAATTTTAGTGTTTACGCTATGCCATGGGATGGCTTGGGGTTACTTATGGCTCTAAGCACCATATTACATCCAAGGTGTAGTTTTGGGTTGTGGCAATAATGCAGTGAAAAGTAATAGTAATAGATAACAATAATGACGAGAGGAGATAAGAAAGCGTATCCGCTTGACGTTGCTCTTGTTAGCAAAATTTTAAGGAACCTTAAAATCTGGCCTAGTGTCACGACCTAGCCGGTCATGAGTGGCACCCACCCTAACTCTACAGTTGGAGAACCATCAACCCCAACCCTTAACTACTTACCAAAGGACTTTCACATCACCTTCATCAATTTCTACAATCTAAAGGTCTAAAACATTATCTAGAATGTGAAATAGAAATAGGTGTCACTGATGTCCTATGGACTTATGACACTTTCGACACTTAAAACAAGGAAATTTCTAGTTTAATGGCATATTTTGTGGGTATGAGTTTTTATGGTATTTACAGGTTAAACATGTTCGGAGGAGTGAAGTGCAGGAATTTGGACTTAAATGCATCAAACGAGCCAAACAACGACCATTACATGTGACACTGATCGTCTCTTGCTATCTCTGGAAGAGCCCGAGAAGATGAAATATGAAGGAGAACAGATGAGAAGATCTAATGATCATCCCTTGAAACAATGAGCTCATTTTGAAGATCATGGGAGAATTATCCTGCAAAGTGGAAAATCAAAGGTGGATGTAACAAGAGGAAGCAACAATTATTGTATGTTATGTGAGTTTGTCCTGAGGATCGTGCCACTAATATCTGCAAGAGTACAAAAATCCATCCATCAACCAACAAGCATAAAGGACAATCGTGGTATCTACCAACGATCGTCCCTTCCTTTGTCTAAAGTGCCGACTCAACAAATCCTATTGTGTTTAGGATAAGTTTTATTTTTGTCTATAAATACTCCTATTAGGTTTATTGTATTAGTTTACATTCTCCTGATACTTTTGAGGCATATTGTTGTTTTTTGATGTATAAACATCGATTTTTATGGTTTTAATTCAAAGTGAGGTTAGTGGTTTTTGTTTTTCTATGTAAGTTCATAATTATGATTTCTTCTCAGATTTATTCTTATGTGCTTACAATTATAAGTATCTAAATACCACAAGTAGGGTTATGGGAGCCATGATGGATTAAAAAAGAAATGTTCAAAGTAAGACGTGATTCTTAAAGGGTGTTTGGGCATGTATTGTGATTCTCTTTAGTTTGATTGCTTTCTTATGGTGGCCAATGTTACGACTCACTTTATCCTTACTCATAATGAAAGAAGGTGTAACAGATGGGAGAGTAGAATTAACAATGAGACTTTAAGCTATCAACTTCCATTTAATTAGCTTGAGCTGGTAAATGGGATAGCTAATATGGGATCAATGATAGGGGTTAGTAATGCAGAACTCAGGAGAAAATGATACGTGATTGAGGATAGTCATATAATAGGGGTGTAAAGTCATTTAGATTAACATCACCTATCAATTCTGTATGTCGAGTACCGTGAGAGAACACTAGTATGACAAACCTACAGAGTTATGAAATTATGTGGAACACAGTCCTAGTTTCTCTCTCACATTGATTATAAATCCAACGAAATCATTAACTTATTACAATTTGACATTCTCAAATCCCCTCACTACTGGAAATTGTTTACTAATTGTTTAGACAGGCATATTGATAGATATTGAGACCTATTCCTTTTGGGATCGACCTTCCCAGTCTGAAGTGGGAGTACAAGCTGCAAAACCAAATAGGGGTAAATTGGAGGCTGCTAGGGCTGAGGATGAGATAAGTTCGTCCTAGAAGGGTGACTCTGTGGATGGTTTCAAAAGTGCTAATTTGAAATCCTCCAATAGAGCTGATGCTGAAAGTCCACCTCAGAGGGGTGCAGACCCTAGGAGATAGGGTGTTCTAAAATCTTGAGACTAATACAATGATAGGGTATCCCTAAATAGTAGAGGGAAGAGAAAAAAAAGGCATCCAAGAGAAACCCCGTATGCTACCTGAGGCATTCTAAAGGGTGCCAAAACTAAATCGAGTGTTCGAGAAATTTAGCTACAGTGGATGACAAAGCCGGCTAGGATCTATGGTGCTGAGTTGTTGCGTGAATTCTATGCCAACTATGCAGCGACACTTGAAAACATGAGTCCTTCAAGGACAAAAAAGGACATGAGAAAGCAGCCCCGTCTAGATACTATAATCTTGTGGGATGTAGAAATTGATATCTCAGAGAAGGTAATTACTCGAGTTCTGTTTGGTGATGAGTTTGAACCAATGGCTGAGACTTTGGAATTTGACTACCGAATGACTGATTTGAAAAAAGGTGAAGACTCTAAGTACTGATGAAAAGCTACTCCATTATAAGTGGTTGATCGGCCACATTGCTAAGGCTAACGGAGAGACGAAATGGGTAAAAGGTGCAGCTATCTACAACCACACATTGAGCTTTGTTGCTAAGGTCTGGTGGTCCATTTTCAGGCACCACCTAGCACCCACTGGAATGAAAATGTGCTGAGTGCTGACAAAGCATGGATGGTAGTTTCTTTCATGGATGAGTTGGATTTAAACATTCCATGGATTATTATAGATGAGATTCAAGAATGAGTGCTGCTATTTCATACTACCTTGCCATTCTCCAGTTTGGTGACCATGTTGTGTTGGAAGTGAAGTGTGTCTTTTATTATAGCCGTTGACAAATTCACCTGGCTGACCAAGACCACATAGCTTTGATCAAGGATTATATGAACCTGGTGGCTCGAGCCTAGGGTCCTTTGCCAGACTTAGCCCCACAAGTAGCAGAGGGGATTACGCATGCTACAAAGATTCATGATTTCAAAGCTGGTGCTACTTTTTTTCTACACAGTAGCCTACAACACCTTCGAGTGCACTCCAGTCTAAGACCATGGTCTACATTTTGGTGCCTAAAATCTTCCTAGAAAAAATGATGAAAAAGATGACCATTTCTGAGGCAAGGATAAAGGGGTCAAGCCCTATGTGGAAGATGAGATTAAGGCAGCTGTATGGGATATGCAAACCTACTTTGATAGATTTGAGAGCTAAATGATGGGCAAGTTGGAGAGTGTCCAGGCTTCTGATTTGAGCACAGTTATAGCAGAGCTGGCCGCATTGAAGATAGTTGTGAAGGATTTTTTTGAGTGGTAGTTCCCGATTATGCAACCTCCACCCCTACCCATTATTGATGATTTTAATATTGATGTATCAGACTTCTACACCCAGACCCCAAAAGATGGAGGCAAGAGTAAGAAAGTGGATGAAATGGGTGATGATACATAGCCCCATAAGATAAGGAAAAGGAAAGATAAGGAAGGTAAGAATAGGAGAGATACGGAGAGTGAGAGGACCTCTAAGGTACCTATGTCAGAGTGGAGTGAGGTGCCCACTACTGTTAATGATGTTACTATTTTTTTAGAATAGAGGGGGTACATAGATTGCCCTCACGATATCATCTTTGAGTGCACCGACCACCACCGGTGCCAACTTGAGTGAGAGTACTGCTGCCACTGCCAAGGCCATTGGAGTAGGAAAGCATGGAGGGGTTGCATCTGTGACCCCAATTGATTAGTCTAAGACAGGCGTCTAGTATTCCACAAGTATGTCTCTCCCTTAGTTCTTTATTTTTGTGCATTGGGGACAGTGTATAACTCTTTGTTGGGGGTGGAAGTATACCGACATCCGAGGGTTTTTCTTTTCCCTCGGATGTGCTATCTAGTTAAAATTGACATGTTTAGGAGTTTAATTTTGTTTTTGTGTTGTTTTAATGTTGTTTGTGTAACTAAGAGAAAAATAAGAGAACATGGCGCAGTTAGAACAAATAAAGCATGCAACTATTTTTGATTTTAATTTTGTGTTTAAATGATACCCCTTCATAGTTTTAGCTGTATTGTGTATTTTTTGTGAACTGTGACCGATGGTGATATCGTCATGGCATTAGGATTATGAACGTGATAACCGGAGCCTAACTATGCACGAACCTGATAAGTAGTAACTGTGTTTATAGCCCTGAGCCAAGTGTGTTATGAGCTACTTACCGAGTTTGGCGTGTGCGTTTAATTTAGGAATTTCCTGGTTAGTCTCGCTAAAGTTGTAGGATAGTAGTTTAGGAAAGGATCATAGGCCATTCTTGAATAGTCTATTATCAGCCTAAAAATCCTACCAAATGGAATATAATATCCCTTGATCCCAAAATTTGAGCCTAAATAGAGCTATTCCTTGAACTAGCCCATTCACCATCCCTATTCATTTACAATGAAATTGCTTTGGCCCTGGTCCCTCCTTGGACACTATGCACCTCAACTCAAGCAAATCGTGTAAGTTGAGTGGTTTGCGTGCTAGGTTGTCTATTGATAATGTAATGCTATCACTTGATCCCTTTGTGTCATGGTGAGTGGTTTGTGTACACACATCGAACTTTGGTTTTGATGATATTGGGGGGGGGGGTTGAAACTGTGTTTTGAGTTATTCATGCTAAAAAAATGATTTTTGCAAATATGACTACCGTAGGATCCTTGGGTTTCTCTTGATTAAGAGTCGTATAATTTGTTTTTGGTTTAGTTGTTTTTTATTTACCTGAGGACATACATTCTAAGTTGAGGGTGTTGATGTACCGTGGACTTACGACACTTAAAACAAAGGAAATTTCTAGTTTAAAGGCATATTTTTGTGGGTATGATGTGTTTGTATGGTATTTCTAGGTTAAATAGGTCAGGAGGAGTGAAGCACAGTAATTTTAACTTAAAGGCATCAGAAAATCCAAATAATGAGCATTGGATCTGACAATGGTCCTCCCCATCTATCATTGGAAGAACCCGAAAAGATGAAATATGAAGGATAACAGACAAGAAGATCTGATGATCGTCCTTTGAAACAACGAGCTCGTTCTGAAGATCATGGGAGAATTATCCTGCAAAGTGGAAAATCAAAGGTGGATGTAATGAGAGGATGCAATGATCATCTTATGTAATGACAAGTTCTTCCTCAGGATTGTGCTAGCAACATGTACAAGTGTGCAAACATCCATCCATCAACCAACGAGCATAAATGACGATCGTGGTATCTACCAACAATCGTCCCTTCCTTCGTCCAAAGTGCCGACTCAGCAAATCCCATTGTGTTTAGAACATGTTTTATTTTATCTATAAATACTCCTATTAGGTTTATTGTACTAGTTTACATTTTCTTGATACTTTTGAGGCATATTGTTGTTCTTTGAAGTATAAACATCAATTTTTAGGGTTTTGATCAAAGTGAGATTTATGGTTTTCATCTTCTTCTTTGTAAGTTCATAATTATGATTTCTTCTTAGATTTATTCTTGTGTGGTTATAATTATGAGTAGCTAAATACCATAACTAGGGTTGTGGGAACCATAACGGATTAACAAAGCTGTGTTCAAAGTACTATATGATTCTCAAAGGGTGTTTGTGCATGTATTCTGATTCTCTTCAGTTTGATTGCTTTCTACCGGTTGCCAATGTTATAACTTGCCTTATCCCTATTCACAATGAAATAAGGTGTAATGGATGGGAAACGGGAATTAACAACAAGACTTGGAACTATCAAACTCCATTTAATTAGTTTGAGATGGTAAACAGGATGGATAATATGGGATCAACGATAGAGGTTAGTAATGCAAAACTCAGGAGATGATAATACGTGATTGAGGATAGTCATCTAATTAAGGCATAAAGTAGTTTTGATGAGATGAACATAACCTATTGATTCTACATGCAAGTACCACTAGAAATCACTAGTATAACTAATCTACGGAATTATGAAGTTATCGGAAACACAGTCCTAGTGCCTATCTCACATTGATTACAAATCCAACAAAATCAATGACTTGTTACTATTTGACGTTCTCAAATTCCCCCATTATTGGAAATTGTTTATTAATTGTTTAGACATACATATTGATAGAAATTTTGACCTATTCTTCGGGGGATCGACCCCAACCTTGATTGGGCTATATATTTGACAGCGACGACTTTATACTTTATTGCAAGGTGTAATTTGGGTGACATCAGTTACTGTCCCAAAACAAAGGACATGAATGAAATAAAGATGATCCAATGGCTACTCGGGCATGGTGCTCACCCTTGAATCGATGCTGGAGTCATGAATTAGAGTCGAGGTTTCATCTCAAACATTGGAATACACTCTGAACTCAATAAAAAGAATAGTATAGTTAGTATCAGCACAACAACTAAGTGCTAGTAGTCATCATCGACCGACTCAACTCAACACCATACAACTAAGCAAGTGAAATGCGGGTAAGAAGAAATCAAGACACAACTAACAATTAGTTGACAAACAAATGTACAGTCATAACACTTTATCTCATTAGGAATACAGGTATGCAAGTATATCAATTACTGTTAGGCAGACTCTTTCAACAATAGTCATCGCAATATATGTGTATATAAAATGATGATTGCTTATATGCAAGATGTACACACATACTAGGGTCAGCAGGGACCCTCAACAATGACCTACAGGGGACAAGCTCAGTCCATGTACTAGTACCTACGTGGTACCCGATCCAACAACAATAACGGCTTGACACTCGATCTAAATAACAACCTCAGCATGACACCTGATCTAAATAAATCTCAATATTATCTTAAATATAATGCTCAATTTATGATACAATCAACGATCATAAGTAATGCCCTAAAGATAATCACATACATTCAACTTACACATAAGCACATAATCAAATCAAGTCTATACTATATTTAAACCATAACATACCTCATTCTTTGCTTGAAACACTATTTGGCCATAATCTTGCTTTTCCTTTTGATTTCTACCCATTCTTGATCTATAAGAAACAAACACATATGTTTCAACACAACAATTCACCCTTCTAAGCATTATAAACTCATACTCATCAATTTCAACTTTTGAACTCGACCTAGTTCATCATTTTAGGATTTTTGTTTCCTTTAACCTCTTGAATTCCCCATGTTTTAACTTACAAGAATGAATTCTATCATGAGAAGTGTTTTCTAACACCTTAGGGTCAACAACAACTGAAAATACCATAATTCCCTACCAATTCCACAAAATCATGAACGTAGGGCTAACCAACAACTTCAACTAAGGTATTTGATTCTTGTAACCCTAAGAATCTAAGGGAGTGAATTCAAGTTTGAAGAATAAGAGTCTTACCTCAAAGATGGAAACCCCCCCAAACTAGTGCAAAATTGACTTCTCCTAGCCTTGGAATGAGTTTTTGAAAAATGAGAATGAAAAACACTATTTTTTAAACTTAAATTATTTTTCGACATCTTCATCGCTGAGCGACACCACTGCAGTGAAGGATCGGTTGCTATAGCAACACCTAGGTCAAAATGGTTTGTCACTGCAGTGGTGCTTCTGCTTCTATAGCAACACCACTGCAGTGACACTTCTGTTGCTGCAGCGATCCCAAACCAGTAGCTTGAGATCAATTCCCAATCTGGCCATTTCACAATGCACTTCTCAATTTTTGATATTACAAACTTACCCTTTCATAGTAGTCTCTATAACTGGTGTTTTACTAACCTATTATATGCAATGGAAGTTTCTATGACTCCCTAAACTAGTCTTCTAACACAAAATCCATTCAAAATCACCAAATAACACCCTAATTACTACCAGATTCTCCTAGATCACCATACACTCAAAATATGCCTAAAACTAGGCTAGCCCTAAATTTCCTAATTTTACTATCTATGTCAGAGAAACAATGATTTGGGTCTTTACACCCAGTTTTGACCTTTAAGAGGAATATGACCACTTTGGCGTTATATACCTACAAAACTAATAGTCGTATTTTAGGGTGGACTTGCCTATTTGTCTTATTTTAGGGTGGATGATCTCAATTATCCTTTTTAGGGCAAACGAACCTAATTGACTCTTTTTAGGGTGGACGAGCCCAAATTACCTGTTTTAGGGCGGCTAAACCCGATATATCCTGTTTTAGGATGGACAAATTTATTATATTCTGTTTTAGGATAAACAAACTCGGTATATCCTCTTTTAGGGCGTACAAGCCTGATATATCCTATTTTAGGGTAGATGAACCCGATATATTTGGTTTTAGGGGGCATGAGCCTCGTATATCCAGTTTTAGGGTGCATGAACCCGATATTTCCTATTTTAGGGAGGACAAACCCATTATATCCTATTTTAGGGTGGATAAACCTGAGTGTGCCTTGCTTCTCTATAACTCCTTGTCATTGTTTTCCATGCCATTATGATGAGATCTTTTAGGACCCTTCAAAATATTTTTGCGCAGTTTAGAATATGTTTTGCACTTCCTTGTGAATCAAATGTTGCATGCTTGTATAATTTTTGAGGAAACCTCAAAAATTCTACCCCAGTTTTACTTATGAAGTCTTATATTCCTACATTACTCAAAGAAAATATTAGTTCAAAAGAAATGATTGTCTTGTTTTCGAAAATCGAGGTCCGGCTTTGAATCTACATTTTGAAGTCATGGGATGGGCCAAAATAAATTAGATTTATCAAATAGGTAGCCTTTTCAAAATATGACATGATTTGAATATGAAGGGGAAAAGAAAATTTTATTAGATTGAGACCAAACACTTCCTACAAATCCAAATGGAAGTCAAATCAAATGTAGTTCATAAGTACAAAGAGAGAATAAAAAAAACAAGAAAATTTCTTGGTTGGAGTGGATGAATAGAGATAAATGGCACTTTGCTAATGATGGTCTGGTCCTTCTCAATTCCTTTGATGTACTTTTCTCTTCCTTGTCAAATGTCTTAGGATGATGTCTATTGGGTCACCTTGGACTATGATTTTGCCTGTCGTATCATAGATGTTGCTTAGTGGCCCTTTTTACATTATAATATTGCATTTATCAATCAAATCTTGGATCTTATACCACAATGCTAAACATTCCTCAATATCATAACCTTGAATATTTGAATGATATGCACACCTCTTGGACTGGTCAAAATTCAAAGGTAAGTATTTAGGTGATCCATCATTTTCTTAATTTCAAAACTCCTTAAGACCACAATCTTTGGAATATGCTGGTCAAATGTTTAGTTAAAGAGGTAAAAGCATGAGGTTTCATTTTCTTTGTTTGATGAGAATTGGATGGTATTGGATAAGTCTGTCATTGAGAATCACCTTAAAATATTAGAAATGAGACTAGAAAATCCTATCGAGAAATTGTTTATTTCAAGAGATGATTAATACGCTAAACAATATTTTAGGGGGGAAAAGGAAACCATGAAGATAAATGGAAGGAGATTGACTAGGCCATAAGTTCTATGATTCATGACAAAATGAATAAAGGTAAACAAATGCTTATGAAACATTAAGTGCGAATAAATAATTTTGGGCATCATCTAAAAGCTTGAAATTTTAAGAATAATAGATAACTAAGACATGAAGCAAATAAGGAAATAGGTAAGATATTGGCATACACATAATGGTTTAACACATAGCAAATAAAATTAAGGGTCCTTTTAGGGTGGTGAGCCCTTCAAACTTGGGAAGGTCAAACTATTGGTATTTAACACATCTAGGGTATTAAGACTTTCTAGGTTCAATGAAATTAATATTCATTAATAAATAAAAACATGGTCAAGTTCCAAAGAAATAGTAACACATAACACATAATATGCATGTTTGTCTTTGGGAGGTGGGAACACTTTCGATAAGAGGTTGGTTACTGACTTTGTGGTTGGTGCATGCATGACTTAAATGAAAGGAGTGGATATGATACTATCTTACGTTCTAAAAAGATTTGGGTAGACACAAACTAAGGATATGCTTATGCTAGAAGGCACGTGGTCCCACAGTAGTAAAACTATCCACTCCACCACGTCTTAGTCGTCTCTCTAAATTGGATATTTGAAAGATTTTGGAGAAGTCCAAAGGCACAACTTTTGAGTATAGTGTATAGTGTGTGAAAGTGTGATGTTCCCAAGTGTGGGAAGTATGCATGGAATGTCAATTATGTAAAGCAGTAACAAGTAGCATATAGTGAGAAGTAGTAACACATTCGAGCAATTTAAGGAAAGCGATAAATAAATAATATTGGAAATATTAAATGCATAATTAAGGAAATAAGGTCAAGAAGATAACAAATATAAGGAACATCATAGGACATAAACATGCAATGGGATAAGGAGGATGATTTAGCATGGACACAATTTAGATATGCATGTGAACAAGTCAAAGGGATAAGAAAAGTGGATAAGCATGAAAAGAAAAAAAATATAGGCAACAAAATAATGGAAAAAAGGAAAGAGATTATCATGGAAATTATTCAAGAAACATGGTAAGACAAATAATTCACTTAAAGAAATAAATCAAAAATGCTAACTATGGGATGAAATTAACTACTCAAGGAAACAAATAAAGGACAAAAGGAAAGAAATTATTCATAAAAAAGGACAGAAATAAAGCATAAAATCCCACATAACACACAAATCCATAATTGTTAGAACCTAAGGATCTCCAGTAGAGTCACCATGCTTTCACGCCCCATTTTTCTTGCAAAAGAAGGGTAATCAACGTGACAACTCTTTTAGGATATTAAAAAGAGAAGAGAAACCACCTAACGAATTAAGGTGCGTTAGGGAACCATTCTACTGCTAATTATGCCAAATGAATTTATTTTAATCTATGCAACCAGAAATCAGGTAAGATTTCAAGTTATTGGGTCAATCAAAATAGGTTAATTTGGTATTGAATTGAGGATTTAAACTTGAGATCAATTAAGGCTAATATTGATATCAATTAAATACGAAATGTCTAGAGATTAAATGGATTTGGGGAAAATTAAATAGAATTAAGCTGCTATTTAATAAATATAATACCATATATATAAATCAACAAATAAATATTAATGATAAATAATTAAAAATCATATTATATAAAAATGTTATTTTGAAATCAATTATAAATAAAGTATGAAAACTGTGAAAAGTTACATTTGAAATGAGATATTATTTAACTAAAATATGTATATATGAATTATTTACGAAATTAATAATAATAATAAATAATACACTTGTAAATTATGAAATGAATATGTATCAAAATAATAAGATGTATGATTAATTGTTCAAATGCATATATAATTATATAAATAAATTTAATATTTGATAAGATCTAAAAGACATTAATTAGTCAAACATCAACCCGAGTTGGACATAGGGAGGTCAAAATTGGGTGTCAACACCAGGTTCATTGGTCTCACAAGTACAAGCCGAGTCCAGTAGAGTCTTGCGGATAGATGTGGAGACATCTGTTATCTATTTTTGAGAGGCTATAGGACTTTAGAAGAAATCCACTTCTTTATTTTGTGTTGTGGGTTCATAGCTTAATGTGACTCAAGACCTCTTATTCATTTTCTCATAGATGATAAGGATACATTCTTTTTTGGATAGAGATTCAAAGCCTATGCCTTTGATATGTGGCAGGGGCAGAGCTCGAGATAAAGGTCAAACTAGAGCATCCAGACTAGCTAGAGATAGACTGAGCTTACCTCATTGAGTTTAGAAGTTGCTCGTGATGATGGGTCTATTGGGACAGAGGGGTTGAGCCCAATACAAACATCACCTATTTTCATATATATGTTTAAGGATTTCTTGGCACAGGTGTTGGGTTTTCTTGAGGGTATGACTCCTACTTTCATGCAATGTACTAGTTCAAGGATTCCAACTTCGGATACACAGTTGGCTACTGCTACAGATCCTCCTAGTGTTGACAAAATATTGTTGAATATTACCCCACACCCAGTAACTTTACCTACTATGTATATGGATGGGCAGAGTAGGTTTGTGGAGTTCATGAGGGCAGATCCTTCTTAGTTTGATGTAGATCTTGGGGTTGATGCTTATGAGATCTTGGTTGGTTGTTATGAAAGGTTGCTCAGGTTCATCCTAGTAGACTCTACTGGAGTAGATTTCACCGCTTTTTAGTTGTTTGGACTAGCAAGACAGTGGTGGAGGATTGTTGTAGAGGGTAGGTCTGATAGATCACCTCATCTCTTATAGTATCATTTTACTCAGGAGTTTCTAGAGAAGTTAATATGGAGGCGTGTGGTCAAAAGGCCCTGTAGACTTGACAGTAATAGCGACATAGAGGCCAGTCTTCTCCTAATTATTCTCAGAGGTCAGGTCATTGTAGCCATTCGGGTTCTTCAGATTTAGTTCAATGGATTCCTAATCTTTTGAGTTACTTCATATGTGGGGATCTCGAGCACTATAGGAGGGGTTTCCCTCAACATAGATAGAGAGATGCATTATTAGTAGCTCAAGAGATGATAGTGCTTAGTGTTATGGTTCTCAGGGTGGACTCAGGGTAGAAGCTTTTGGTACAGGGGTTATAGGTATGTTTCAATACACTTTTGATCAATCTCGATAGTGTTTGATTGTGGTTATACATTCTCTTATGTGATTACTTATTTTGAATTGGGTCTTGATGTGATTAGTGAGTTTCTTTCCATGTCCATTCATTAGTGAGTTTCTTTCCATGTCCATTCATATTACTATCATGGTAGATGATTCCTTAGTGGTGGATCGGGTGTACCGATTTTGTGTCATGAATCATTTAGAGTAACTGTTAAGAGCCCTGGATAATACTTCTACAGCTAGAATAAACAGAGATGGAGATAGTGGATCTCCTCGCTTTACTCCCCTTGTAGAATGAAAAAATCCATAAGCCTGGCCATTTATTAGAACTGAGTACCAATTATTAGTAACTAGTCTCCATATCATATCAATTATTCCTCTACCAAAGCCCATATTTTCTAACATCTTAATCAGAAATTTCCACTCCACTCTATCATATGCCTTGGCATGTGAAGCTTCATAACAACATTTGATGTTTTACTCCTTTTCCTGATATCACATATAATCTCTTGAGCAAGTTTTGTTGTGATGCTTCTGCCTTTTACAAAACCTGGTTCATTTTATGAAATAAGCTTTGCCAAGAAACACTCCAGTCTATCATGTAAAATTCTTGAAATGAATTTATTTAAAAAATTACTCAAACTAATAGGTCTTAGATCAGAAAAGGTCACAACCTTTTCCTTTTTTTGGCAATAAAACCAATTAAGTGTGATTAATAGATTTTGGTAAAATCACTCCATCAAAAAAGGCATGAACTACCTTTACCAAGTCAACACCAACCATATTCCAACATACTTGGTAAAAGTGTCTAGTAAAGCCATCAGGCCCACATGCACTGTCCCCATTTAATTCAAACTACCCTTTTGACATTATCAATAGAAAGCTTGGCAGTCAACAATCAATTGTCTTCTTTTGAAATCACCTTAGGAATCAAATCAACAAGAGATAAATCTCCCTACAATTCAACACCAGAAAATTGATATGTATAAAAGGATATAGCCTCTACAACAACTTATTCATTATCTTCAACCCATATATCATCACTTCTTTGAATTTTATTAATTTCCAACCTCTTTCTTCTACCATTTATCAGGCTGTGCAAAATCCTAGTAATTCTATCCTATCTAGTAAACCACTGAATACCAACTTTTTGTATCCAGAATTCCTTTTCAAAGTGCAAATATTGTTTCATCTCAGCCTGTCTGTACCCTCTACAGAATAGATCTATTAGCTGTAGTAGGAAATTCTTGAAATAGCTCCTCTTTAATTCTTACTATCTCTTCCCTGATAGACAGTTGCTTGAAAATATCACCAAATTTTAACCCACTCCATGAAGCCAGAGCCAGCTTAGTCTTCTTCATTTTCTACTTCAGATTAATGAAAATATCTCCAACCTTTGTAGCCACCCAATTCTATTGTACAACCTCTTTGAAATCATCCTTTTTAGTCCAAATTTCAAAAACTTAAAAGGTTTATGAAATTACTGAATCTAACCACCACAGGACATTAAAAGAGGTGCATGATCCAAACCAACCATAGCTAAATATTCTATCTCTACACTCCCCATAAAACCTAGAAAATCTTGGTTGATAACTATTCTGTCTAGCCTCATAAAAATACACTCCTCTACAGCCCAACCATTCCACCAAGTGAAAGGACTGACCTTGAAATTAATATTAAATATTTCACATTAGTTAATGCAGAAAGCAAAATCCTCATATTCATTTGGATACGCTGGAAGACCCCCAACCTTCTCTTCTTTATTCAATATAACATTGAAATCACCCCCAACAATCCTTGGGACACTAGTACTCTAATTCAAAGAATATATATCATTCCATAAACCCAACCTATCAACAACATCATATTTTCCATAAACAACTTGAGCAACAAACTACTGACCATCTTGAAAAGACAGTTGAATGGTAATTTGTTGCTCAGAATCAGCCAGAACCACTACTTTATTATGCTTTTATACAAATACCCAAATCTTACCATTCATATTGAAATTTGCATAATGCATTCCTAGCCCCCTCTTGTATTTTTGAATGTGCCTTATATTCTAAAATGGATCCATCAAGGCAATAAGTGCAAAATTATGAGATTTGTGTAACATTTGGACTCAATGAAAAGAATGCTGAGATCTTACTGATTTGATGTTCCAAAAAAGATTTTAGCTTTATTTATTAATGAATTTACCACTCCTTCTAGGGATAACCCTTCTATGCTTGTCAGTCTTGGCTTTTACCTTTTTACCCTTTGTATGTACTTGTGGAGATTAACCTGTTTCTTTCATCAACTGATTTTAAATGTTGTGATTTTCTACTTCCTCTTTTTATTCTATCATGTCTTCTCCATTGTGAATGCTTGAATGTTTTATAACCTCTGTTGCTTGGTGTGAAACTAAATCATGAAGTACTCTAATTGGGGAATTTTGATTCGGCACCAAACCTTTTTGAACACCAGGTATTGCCAATACCTCTCTTTGGGAAGTATCTGTGATTAACAAGTTTCCATCTGTTTCAGGTGTATACCTCTATATTATATCAACATCTCTATTTTCAAGTAAAGCTCCAGAAGTATCAACTTGCAAAGGTTTCTGACATCTAGCCTGTGCCAATGAGAACTGTACTGCCTTTGCATCGATTTCACCAGATATGATTTTGTCACTTTGTACAGTAGCAACCTATCCATTATTAAAGCAGTTTATCTCATCATCATTTTCAATATCATGATTATCATCTTGAAAATTAGGATATGTATTTTTAATATTTACTAATGGTGATTTAACCTTGCTTTCTTCTACAGATTAAGGGCATTATTTCTCAAATCCCGACTATTTGGATGATTTAATCTGATCAATTTCTCCATATAACATGTCTTTTTGGATATCACCTTGCATATTCTCAATAATTGCTGTCTTGGCAATTACATATTTTTCTTCTCCTGGCTTGTCACTAGTGTTTGTATTACTGTTATTAGAAGAGTGCACCTCACTCTCAACTGCCTTTGCAATTTGTATTTTTTTTCCCTACTGCCTTCCCCTTCCTCTTGTAAAATATCAAATGGGTTTGTAGTGGTAATGCCATTGTTGGAGGGGGGATGTCTCTATAGAAGCTTCATTCAAGAAGTTATTTGGTTTTTTTTTCAACATTAAACATTCTCTGGGTATGATTCCACCTTGCAAAGTCTACCTTTCCATTGATATATCTCCTTTGAACATGTACTTCTTCCTTATCATTCTCCTTGCCTTTCAACTCACCTTCTTGTTTTTTTCCTTATACATGTCTTTTTAGCTCCAGATGAAGGCCTCTGCACGCACTTTCCTCATGACCTTGTAGCTTACAAGTATGAAAATATTTAGGAAGCATTTCATATTGTATTTTGATAGCTTAGACTCTCATTATATTTGTTTTACTATTCACCAGTTCCAACTCTACATAGTCTGGTAACTTTGCAGCCAAATCCAATTAGACCTTAACCCTTGTAAAACTAGGGTGAGTTTTGTTAATAGTATCCAAATCAATATGAATAGGCTTACCAATCGCAATAGCCAGTGATAAAATAGATTCCTTCACAAAAAATGTAGGTAGTAAATCAGGAAATGATATCCAAGTAAATGCTTGAGTAGTCTCCTTATTCGGCTTAAACTTGGCATCATAAATGAGAGGTATCATTTGATATGCCACTCCATCCTTAGAATTAATATAGTACATATTTTTTTACATCATATAATCTTCCATCAAATCAAACCTCATCAAAATGTGTCTATTCCTCAATAAACCAATCTTGCATTCTCCTTTTATTTTACATTGTTTAGAATTTAACATCTATGGTCATCTAATTCTAGCCAACCATATGACAATTTGCCAATTACAACATATTGTAATTTTTCCATTTCATTTATCTTATGAACTTCCTCCTCCATCCAAGTAACTCTAGGAACTTCATTTTTGTACTCCACTGGCTTCATGGGTATCGACTCAACTTGGTTTTTTTTTTTGGCTTGATGTATATTATTATTTGGCTTGATTAAATCCATGAACTTCACTTTATTACTATTTCTATCATGTTTAACACTGATTTGCTCTTTTTCTTCCACTTTGGCATTAGGAACAAATATAGGCTTAGAAGGCAAACTAGGTTTTTGGGGTGATTTGGGGTGGTATAGTTCTGGGAAATCAAATGGGGATGTGATAGAGATAACTTGGCCAGCCCCAGAAGGCCGGAACAACCATGTTGGCAGTGAGAAAAAGAGGTTTCAAGGGTTGTTAGGTTGTCACCTTAGATAGATAAAATCACTTTGTTTATCCACCAGATGTTTCTCAAGAGGGCGAGAAGAGATTGAGGCACGACAAAAGATTTTATGTGTGGGAAGACCAACTGACTGGGAGATGTGTTCCATAAGAAGAGGCAAGAGTCATTATTAAAATTTTTTGTTCTTGTCCTTATCGTGATCATCATAGAGGAATGGGATAACAACAAAGATCTTGAAGTCAGTCTTTTATTATCCTATGTGGTTCAAAGATATGCATGCCTTTGTCAAGGCTTGTTATAGTTGTTAATGAACCAGAAATATATGCCTACGCTAAGAGATACCCTTGAATGGGATCATGGATATTGAAGTTTTTAATTATTAGGGTATTGACTTCATGGGGCCATTCTTCCCCTCACATGGAGACAAGTACATATTGGTGGCCATGGAATTTATGTCAAAGTCGGTGGATGCAATTCCACTTCCAACAAATGATGCTAGTGTGGTGGCCAATTTCTTGAAAAATAACATATTCGCCCGCTTTCGAACACCAAGGGACATTATATGTGATGAGGGCTTCTACTTTTACCATAGATTATTCAACAAGCTACTAGCAAAGTGTGATATGCATTATAAGGTGGCAACCATGTATCACCCATAGAAAAAGGGTAAGGATAAATATTCAACTGGGAAATCAAGAGGATCTTGGAGAAGAATGTTTGTATAAACCAAAATAATTAGGCTATGAAGTGGGATGATGGTTTATCGGAATATATAGGATAGCCTACTATCACGTCTCGAGTCTACACCCTGGATGTAACACGGTGCTTAGAACCATAAGTGGTCCTAAGATAACCCTTGATACTGGCATGCTACTAAAAATAGATACTAAAAGTAATGTGCGAAAGAAAAATAATGGACTAACTTGTTCAATATATCACTGGTCAAAATGCTTACAACAATGGTATCACGAAAAAAAATTAAATTAGAACCGATTACAACAATTCTGACTGATTATCTATAAAGCCTCTACTAAGACTGACTACAGTTAGCCGGGACATGAACCCCATCTATCTCTAATTAATGTATAATAATTGAAATTAACTGCTATGACTACTAACTGACTAGAGCTCCCAAATATGCAGAACTCATCACCTGTTGACTGGAAATTATGACTTGTCTTACCATGATCCTGTGAGATAGCACTAAAACCAACATCATGAAATGATCAGTAGAAGAAAAGTATACATTTAGTATGTTGAATGTACTGAGCATGTGATATATGTTAAAATCATGTGGAAACATTTAAAGCATGCTTTTAAATGGAAGTTCAATGAAATGAACCAGCGGTGGGGATCATGTCAAAATCTAAAGTAAAATAGCTCAAAACTACAACAACCGTAGTGGTGAATTTTCCCTTTTTAAGTGTTTTGATTATTTTTCCTTTCCTGTAGTTGTTATATGCTATTTTTAAGTTGTGGGGATGCATTCGGGAGTGATTTGGGTGAGTTTGACGCCTTTAGAGGCTTTTAAAACCATGAGTTTAACTTCGATCAACATTTGATGTTTTGAGTGCCGGATGGTGATTTGGACAATTCCATTATATCTGTAATGTTGATTTTTTGTTAGGAGCATAGTTAGTTGGGTCCTGAGCCTTTATTTTGCATTTCGATCCTTTTTACGGAAACTAGCCAAAATAAGCCGAGAGGGGGTCCTGGGGGATATATTGTTGTAAATGACCTCTTTTCAAAAATCTGATGGGGTCTCAAATGAATTTCGAGGGTCCGTTTTGAGCATTTTTAATCTTGGACTGATTGCTGGTGCCCAATTTCTAGTGCACCAGATATTCCTTCATCACGATTGTATGGCTAGGGTGGCGATCACAAAGGGTTGTGAGTTTTATTTAATGTTTTAATCATATACTACAATTAAAAGTTTTTTACTAATTTTTTTTTTGGTTAATATTACTGAAATTTATTATGTGTATCATATATATTCAATTATTTCCTGATTCGTTTTCCAGCCTTAATCTAATTTCCACAGGTACATACTCCTAATTCTTTTAATGCATGTTGATTTTTTCCTTCAATCATGTCTTCTTTTTTTTTTTCCAGAAAAATGTACTTTTGTTTGATCAGGCTACTATTGGTCGAATTACATTGAGTTAGACATTAGGCTAGCAACACATAAATTGATGGATCAATTTTGATTTGAGTTAAAATTGGAAGATGATATACTCTAAATATGTGCAAAGTTTCTTTTATGGATGTGAAACTACCTTTTAATTTCTCTCTTCTACTTTTCTTTTGGGGACTTTTTCCCTCCCACAACCTAGACCTTTCATGAAGGATAGGAGCAAGAATCTTTTTTGTGTGTTTGACTAATGGATACACATGGTTAGATCTTAAAACAAAAAGAAAATGAGAAATTACTAGGTAACTGAATGCAACTAAAATTATCTCTTGAATAAACACTTAACCATACCTATTTCCAACTTTGCTCAGTTGGCCTATGATACCTACTAAGTAAAAGTGGACCATACTCACTCCTACTTCTGTACCCTTTCGATATAGAGGTGAATATTCGAGGTACTGGTGAGATCTAGAGTTTGGGGAAGATTTTGGACCTCTTCCTATTTTATCTTATCTTTATTTATTTTCAGAGACAAATTTATATATTTTAGATTTTGGTTTTGTATTAGATGCTCTTTACATTTATGACACCAAGTCTTGGGGATTGATGTATTTCTTTGGATATTTATGCTATTTACATATTATGGCTTGACATCATTCTAGAAGTCTCGTATTTACTTATTTCTTTCATATATGAATTTTTCCTTTCTTTTTGGGTTTTGACTTACCTACCAAGGTTGGGTTAAGGTAGGTGCCATCATTACCTCTACTTTTGGGTCATGACAAATTGGTATCAGAGTGCCAGGTTCATTGATCTCATAAGTGTAAGAGAAGGATGTCTATTAGAGTCTTGCGGAGCTGTAAGTTGACGTCTGTATCTATCTCAAAGAGGATATAAGACCTCTTAAGGAAAAACTTCTCTAAATTAATTCCTTCTCGTGCGGGTTTTTCATACCCAATATTCTAAACTTGTATTCCATTCTTTTCTACACTGATGGTGAGAACTAGTTCCTGAGATGTTGAGGATGCTGAGCTAGCACCCACTGTTAGATCCTCAGTTAGGAGGCAAGGCAGGGGTCGTGGCCGAGATAGAGGTAGAGGCTAGTCATGAGGAGTTGGTCCAACCAGAGAATGGGCTAGGGAAGCCTCTCCTGAGCTTGGGAATTATTATGATGATAAGGACCATTTGAAAGAGGATGTAGGGCCAGCTAAGGTCCCACAGAGTTCAGTTGCTACCACAGTGTTACTGGATTTGTTGATTTATCTTTTGGATGACATCCTCTAGGAGGGTGTTCCACTGAGTATGTCAGGTATTTCTCATACTCCAGGGGGTATTTTGCCATAAGGACAGGCTCATACTTATGGTTTACCAATAGCAGGAGTACAACCATCTACCATGGTACCCTCTCGTGTTGATTCAATGCCTACTTGACTCTCTGTTGCTCTTATTGCTTTGGATCCTGTGATGTTTTTTGATGATCAGAAGAGATTTGGGAGATTCATTCACTTGGCTCTTCCCAAGTTTAGTGGTGCCATTAGAAAGAACACCTATCAGTTTTTGCTTGACTGTCAGGAGAGGTTGCATAACCTCGGATCCCTCGAGTCCCATGGTGTTACCTATATGACTTATTAATTGACTGACGTGGGCAGACTGTGGTGGAGGTCTCTTACTAGTTGAAGACTATTGCATTCACCTGCTATGATATGGACCCAATTTTTTAAGTCTTTTCTAGAGAGGTTCGTGCCTTACAGTTTGAGAGATCAGATAAAAGATACATTTGATCACCTGGAGCAGGGCTCCACTGCCAGTATCTTTACCAAGTCAGAGAGGATTAAAAAGTTTGTCAAGGGTTTCACATGTTATTATCAGTTTATTATAGCTTAGATGGTGGTTTTAGGAGCTTCTTTCCAGAGTATTATAGAGCATGCTAAGTTGATTGAGTCAATTAGTCAAGGTACTCAGAGTGGTGGCGGTGCTAGGAAGATTCATCGACATGGTAAGTTCAGTGGACATATGTCCTAAGTTAGGAATTTCTATAGTAGAGGTGCTTACGGTTATCATGGTAGACTAGTTCAGGCAGCTTTATAAGGTTTTTATAGTAGGTCTATGGTTTCTAGAGTTTTAGGTAGCCAGAGAACATGTCATGCGGGTAAAGGCTCCAGATTTGGTTCATCGAGTCTAGGAGGACGGCCCTCTCAACATGAGTCTAGTAGTAGAGGGTATTACGTATGTGAGGAGTCTGGTCATTATGTGAGGGACCATCCTTGATATGCATTGGGTCCTGTCCAGCAGGGTTCTTAGTTTCAGCTTTGCCTTACTCTTATATCTATGGTCAGGGGTGGTTCTAAAAGTGGCATGGGTGGTACTAAAGTTGCTTGAGGTAGAGCTCGAGGAGCTCGTGGTAGTGTATGTGGGGTTATACAGTCTTGGAGCGGGCGTGGACAGTGCTATGCTACACCTGAGAGACTTGAGGCAGAGGCCTCTAATACAGTTATCACAGGTATCATCCCGATTTGACATCATTCTACTTCCTTGTTTTTTTACCATGGGTCTACATTCTCTTAAGTGTCTACATACTTTGCTACTGGTTTTGATGCTACATATGAGTCTCTTGATGTACCTATTCATGTTTTTACCAAGTAGGAGATTCTCTAGTGATGGATTAGGTGTACCGATCATGTGTGGTGTCCTTTGTGGGGCGTGAGACATGGGTTGACTTGATTATCCTAGATATGATTGATTTTGATGTTATCTTGGGTATGGATTGGTTAGCTCCCTATCATGCAGTTTTAGATTGTTATGCTAAGACCCTGACTTTAGCTACTCTGGGTATGCTAAGGTTGTCATGGAAGGGTACTCATAGTTTGGGTTTGAAAAGGGTTATATATTTTCTATGTGCTTGCCATATGGTAGAGAAAGGGTGTCTTTCTTACTTTGCCTATGTTCGCGATACTTGAGTCACTGCACCGCCACCCTTAGATTTTGTTCGAGTGATTAGAGAACCAAGTTGTGTTTCCTACAGACTTATTGGTATGCATCCAGATCAGGATATTGATTTTTCCATTGATGTTGAGTTGGGTACCAAGCCCATTTACATTTCTCTGTATAAGATGACCCCGGTTGAGTTGAAGGAATTGAAGGAGCAGTTGCAAGATTTGTTGGATAAGGGTTTCATAAGACCGAGTGTGTCTTCATGGGGTCCTCCTATCTTATTTGTGAAGAAGTAGAATTGATCTATGTGTATGTGTATTGACTATCGACAATTGAATAAGGTGACAGTCAAGAACAAGTATCCTCTTCCTCGCATTGATGATTTGTTTGATCAGATTTAGGGTGCTTCAGTGTTTTCAAATATTGACTTGAGATTTCGTTATCATCAGTTAAGGATTATAGCTTTGGACGTTCCAAAGATGACTTTTTGGACTCTGTATGGTCACTATGACTATCGACAATTAAACAAGGTGACAGTCAAGAATAAGTATCCTCTTTCTCGGATTATTGATTTGTTTGATCAGATAAAGGGTGCTTCAATATTTTCAAAGATTGACTTGAGATTTGGTTATCATCAGTTAAGGATTAGAGCTTTGGATGTTCTAAAGATGACTTTTCAGACTCGGTATGGTCATTATGAGCTCTTGGTCATGTCTTTTGGGCTGACTAATTCCCCAGCAGCGTTCATGGAGTTGATGAACTGAGTATTTTGACCTTATCTTGATTCTTTTATGATCATATTCATCCATGATATCTTGGTTTATTCCAAGAATGAGGCCGACTATGTGAGACACTTGAGGATTGTACTTCAAAGGTTGCGAGATGAGAAGTTTTATGCCAAGTTATCTATGTGCGAGTTTTGGTTGGATTCTATTTCTTTCTTGGGTCATGTGGTGACCAAAGATGGTATTATGGTCTATCCTACCAAGATAGCTATAGTTTGTAATTGGGCTAGACCCACCTCTCCTAGTGAGATTTGGATCTTTATTAGGTTAGCAGGCTATTATCGATGCTTCATGTAGGGTTTCACTTCTATTATCCTTTAACCAAGTTGACTCAAAAGGTGTTTTTCAGTTGTCAGATACATGTGAGGAGAGCTTTCAAAAGCTCAAGGAGTTGTTGACTTCGGCTCCTATCTTGACCTTACCTAAGAGGGTATAAGTATTATCTTTTTTTGTGATGCTTCTGGAGTTGGCTTGGTGGTGTGTTTATTTAGGAGTGTAAGGTGATTGGTTATGCTTCTCGATAGTTAAATACTTACGAGAAGAGATACCCTACCCATGATTTGGAGTTTGCCACAATTGTGTTTGTGTTAATGTTATGGCGACATTACTTGTATAGAGTCCATTTTGAGAGTTTGTCTGATCATTGTAGCCTTCAATACTTCTTCACCCAGCGAGATTTTAATATAAGATAGCTTTAATGGATTTATTTGCTTTAGGACTATGATCTCACTATTCTATATCATCTGAGCAAGGCTAATGTGGTACCGGAAGCCCTAAGCTGGAAGGTGGCAAGTATGGGGGAATTTAGCTCATATTTTGACTCAAGAGCGACCTTTAGCCTTGGAGGTTCAGTATTTGGCTATCCAGTTAGTTAGGCTTCATATTTCTTCACTCAAGTATGTTTTGGACTTTGTTTAGGCTAGGTCTTCTTCGATGGAGCAGATTCGAGCTCATTAGTTTGATAATGAGAGGTTAAGGGTAATTCGGGACAAGGAGTTAAATGGTGAGGCAAAATCAGTATCTCTTGATTTTGATGGTATTTTGAGGATTAGTGGACAAGTTTGTGCACTGAGTATTGGTGGATGGGTTAGATTGATCCTGGACGAGGCTCAATGTTCTAGATATTCCATTCACCCGGGGGTGGCTAAGATGTATCATGACCTAAAGCAACATTATTGGTGGGGTGATATAAAGAAGGATATTGTAGAGTTCATGGTTAAGTGTTTGAATTTCCAAAAGGTGAAGTATGAGCATTAGCGATCTGGTGGTATAATGCAGAGGATGCCCATTACCGAGTGAAAGTGGGAGCGGATCACCATGGATTT
Source organism: Capsicum rhomboideum (assembly GCA_031232105.1). Lineage (NCBI taxonomy): Eukaryota > Viridiplantae > Streptophyta > Magnoliopsida > Solanales > Solanaceae > Capsicum > Capsicum rhomboideum. The sequence continues at coordinate 26,987,108 of CP124719.1, read as the reverse complement.
TATTATTGGCCTTCCCTCGACCTTGGGGACTCTATTTGGGTGATTGTGGATAAGTTGGACCAAATCAGTGCATTTTGTACATATGAAGGCGAATGATAATGCGGAGAAATTGGCCAAGATATACATTAGAGAGATTGTTTGATTGTATTGTGTCCCAATGTCCATTATTTCTGATAAAGTTACTCAGTTTATCTAGAGTTTTTGGAGTACTATACAACATGAGTTGGGTACTCAGCTTTATTTGAGCACAACTTTTCATCCTCAGATGGATGGTCAGTTTGAGAGGACTATTCAAGTGTTGGAAGACATGCTTCAAGCATGTGTTATGGATTTTGGTGGTCATTGGGACCAGCACTTGCCCTAGTCGAGTTCGCTTATAACAACAGATGCCATTCCAATATTCAGATGATGCCATTTAAGGCTCTGTATGGACGGAGATGTAGATCCTATATTGGATGGTTTGACTCTTTTGAGGTGAGGCCTTGGGGCACAAATTTGTTGAGAGACTCGATAGATAGAGTGAGAATGATTTAGTAGAGGCTAGTGGTTGCCCTGAGTAGGCAAAAGAGTTATGCCTATTGTCGAGTCCTTGATGTTGTCTTCATGGTTGGAGATTGGGTTCTGTTGAAAGTTTCACCCCATGAAGGGTGTGATGAGGTTTGGGAATAGAGGGAAGCTTAGTTCGAGATTCACTGGCCCTTTAGAGATCCTTGTGAAGTATGGAGATGTAGTTTACAGGATAGCTTTTCCTCCACATCTGTCAGCTGTTCATCTCGTATTCCACATTTCCATGTTGAAGAGTAGTACGTCCAACTGCACACCTAAGTGTACGTGGTTGTGCAAGTAATAAAATAGCTCTTTCGAGACGAATATCGATCCCACAGGGACTTGGTGTTTAGTAGATGATCTCACTTAAGTATTACTATTGAATTTAAACAAGTGTGATGTGTAACCAAAAAGAGTTTGAGCTTGTTTTTATAACTAAAGAACAAAAATAACAACGATATGAAATTCTGATTGTAAGCAATATAAGGAGAGTTCCAGGGTTGAGGCATTTACTTCACACTCATGCATAACTATGGTTTCTTGCCAGTGTTGGTGTTTATCGTGATTATTGATCTGCGGGGTTGATATTACAACATGGAATGGTCATCCACTAAGTCATCTACCCAAATTAATCTCATAAATAAATTATTGAGCGGGGATGTGAGTCTTTAATTCGAATGCATTAAACTATCTTCCCGTTTCATTAACCAAGTGGGGCGTTTAGGTATATCAATATCCTAACCGCAAATCATCCTTTAACAATTACTATATAACAATTAAAGACATGATCCACAATCCCTACATTCTTCATTCCATCTCTCCACTCCTATGGTCAATTCCCTTTGAAACTTAGATTTATCCTAATGTTCATGATGCTTTAGAATAGTAAAACAAGAATGCAAGAATAATCAAATAACTTGATAAACATATAAAACAACTATAAAACCATAATTAAGCAAGCATGTTGTAGACTCAACCCTAGAAATAGGATGTTTATCCACTCATAGTCATACAACGAATCACTATTAATGAATTCATAAGAAAACTACAAGTAAACTTGAAGTAAAAGAAGCAAAACCTTAACGTAGAGCCTTCGTTGCCTTCTCCTTCTCTGCAAATTATGCGTATTCACAAGAGGAGGTGTAAGTGTGGATAAGTACACCTTATATAGTGTTTTAGGTCGTTAATAGTCTGCCCCATATGATACATACGCATTAACAATTTTACCCCCACTTAAATAACATAAAAACCAACTTTTAGACGTCCCAGGGGGGAGGGGTGCGCCGCATGGATAATTGCATGGACAAGAGGGGTAAGGTGCAGGACCATAGAACTAACCAGTAATATTTCCCTCACCCTAAGGTGTTTTTCACATGTCCCTCTCCCATTCTATGGGAGGTGCGGCGCATGGCTGCCCCCACAAAGGAAGGTTTCGGCCAATCTTTGCTCTCTTCTTCTCGTGCTGTTGTTCCTTGTCTCCCTACTTCTTGTGGCTTGTTTGTAGGATTAATTTAGCTTCAATATCTCCTCCATTGGTATCCTACAACAAATTATAACAAAAATTAGTTCATACAACATAATATAACTCATCCAAGTACACTAGAACAAGCATAGCTCAAGCTAACAACACTAGTTTTCTCGTCTAAGCTCTATTTGATCATTTTGACTCTTGACTTGTTTCAAATGCACATTAAACACTTTAAACATGTACCTTATCACAAAAATACATAATTACACACTTTATACTTCATTAAGCACATCAAATTATCATCAAAACCAAGCTAAACGCACATAGATAATGACACTTAGGTGTATAAATACGCCTAAGATAGTACCCCACACTTAAAGCGTTGTTCATCCTTGAACAACTCTTTAAAATCAAGTAAGACTATAAAATTACTACTGTAAATAAAAAACTCAAGATATAACTACAATGACTACATGAATAGCAAGTTCTACACTAGGCATGACATATTACACTTTAGAACACATGAATACTACTTCAAGACTCCCTAGCCTCAAGAATTGACTCTACCAAGTTGGAAAACTCATGCATATTACTGAAAAAGGATATCATACAAGTCACCTATACATAATTAAATATGCACCCTCACCATAAGAGAGTTACCCATAGTCACTCACAATAATGCAATTTATTACAAGAATGGGTGGAAGAATCAAATTCCGCTCACTCTCACAGAGAATTCACATGTAACATAAGATGAAACATAAGCTTTCCCTTAGTGTACTACTCCACTAATATAAGAATATCAAAGCTCAAGATCAAGTAGGACTTTTAGGGTTGTAATTTAGGCTAAGGGATGGGTAGGGCTATTTTGGTCAAAAATAGTGACTAATTTTCCCAAGCGCTTTAATACATCACACTTTCCATTAAGCTCATCTTCAACCAGCCTATTTTTCACCACTTTTCTCTTCCACAACTCTCTTTTGTTTTGCCCCATTTCTTTAAGCTAGCTTGCACATCATTTGTAGGGAGTTTTTGATTATCTTTTTCAAAACACTTTACTCTTTTTACTTTACTTCCTACCAACAACACATAAACCTTTTTAACATACAAATAGCTACTACTTTGGGGCTTCAACTTCACTCTTTCTCTTCAACTTTCACTCCTTCATAATTTTTTCTTAAACTCAAGCTCTTAGGAGTTTTGGATCAAGTTACAATCTATTGAAAGAAAAGGAGTCAGATACACATGAGGCTACCAAGGAATAGGCTAAAGGCTCAAAGGGGATAGCTAATATCATGCATAGAGGGTAGATAAAGCAGGTGTAAAACATAGCTGTTAAATAGATGTCTATGTTATCTCCTAAACTCAACATTCTTTATTTCACTTTCCAAACACACCGGGCAAGTTCTAGACATCAATATGCAAACATGGAGTATAATAAAAACCTCACTCATACTTGGCACAAGTTAAAATCAAGAAGGATCCCTATAGACTCTCAACCAAGCAATTGTAAGAATTCTAATTTAAGCTAACATCACACAAGAGTCAAATAAAAGAGCCTAAGTGTCTCACAGAAGTCATTCAATTTTTCACAACATACCTTAGAATTCAACACCAACTTGAATCACGTAATCATGTGTAGCACCTAGCAAGAGCATCAAATGAATTTTTTTAAAAAATTACCTGGGTTCAAAGTCTCCCCCTCGAAAAAGAACCGAAAAGAAAAATCGAGAGGTGGGTGAAGTGTGTTTCTACTAACGGACAGAACAACACAAACTAAAAATAAACAACGATAAAATAGTTTTGTAATTTTATATTTAGTCAAAAAATTTCAAATAACTAAAAATTAAAAATCCTATAGCGCACTTCACCCAAAATAAATCGGAAGATTCCCACCCCACACTTGAAATCATACTTTGTACCTAAAGTATAAATCAAAGAATAAGAATTAGGAATACTCCCTGAGGACTCTAGGACTAGCTAGTAGCCTTATTTCCATCAATGGGTCCGGAGGACCCCACACTTATGTTTTCATCATGCTCTTTAGCTTAGATTTTGGGTACTCAGACTACCCCTAATCTGCAAAACAAACAAACAAAAACAAAAACAAAGGTGGCACTATATAAAAATAACTAATTCTATTACATCATGGGTTGCCTCTTAAGAAGAACCTGATTTACTATCGCGACACGACTCATATCACACTATCATCCACAGTCTCTCATTCTCTTCTTCCCTTTCGACCACAACTTTATTCTCTTCTTTACTCTATCCATAATATCATGATAAGTTGCCCTTTTACCACTTATCTCACCTGGTGTAAGATCACATGCAAACTTTTCAAGCTCAGGCTTAGCCATCAATTTGGCAACCCCATGAGAGAGTCCGAAAAGGTAATTGGAAGTTTGCACTCTTCCACCCTAGACTTATCCACTTCTATCACTGTGGTCATGCATAAATCTTTGTAGTGTGAGGGTGTGTTGAGTTCTTTGTACACTCTAAAGACCACCTCTTCATCATTCAATCTCATCTTAATTGTTCCCTCTCTAACATCTATCAAATCTCCTCCAGTATCCAAGAATGGTCATCCCAATATGATTGATACCCTGTCATCTGCATCATAGTCAAGAGCAATAAAGTCAGTAGGAATAATGAACTTACCAACCTTAATTAGAACATCCTAAATAATTCCTTCGGGGACCACTCTAGTTCTGTTCGTCATCTGTAGCACAACTGATGTGGGCCTTGGCTTCCCTAACCCAAGAGTATTAAACACTGAAAGAGGAATCAAGTTGATGCTTGCTCCCAAATCACTCAGAACTTGAATAACATCACTTTCACTAATTTGTATGGGAAGGGTGAAACTCCCAGGGTCCTTGAGCTTTTTGTGCATCTTGCTCATAATAACAGAACTGCACTCTTCAGTGCTACAGTGTCAATATCACCAAACCTCCTTTTATTTGTCACCACATCCTTTAAGTACTTAGCATACTTAGGCATTACCTGCAAAACATCTAGCAAAGGAAGGTTAATGTGAAGTTCTCTGAATGTGTCAAAGAACTTCTAAAAACATAAATCCGCTTTAACTTTCTTAAGCTTTTGAGGGAATGGTGGTGGTAGTCTTCCTTGGGTTTGCTCAACTGGCTTTTCATTTGGGTACTCAGACTTTCCTTTTTTGTCAGGTTTTATGGATTCAACTTGCTTTTTATCTACTCAGGTTTGATCAATTCTGCTTCCACCTCATGATTTTTCTTTGGAGGTGCATCAATCAAATCTCTACAACTTCTCAATATGATTCTTATAACTTTCTTTGGAGCTTGCTCTATATCACTAGGTATACCTCCTTGAGGTCTTGTGTTTTGTGCCTGAGCTAACTGACCCAACTGCATCTCTAAATTCTTTTGAGCTAATTGCTGATTTTTAATCTCCGCAGCCATTTGTTCTTGGTTGGCCAAAATATTTTTGAAAGTCTCTTCTATATTACTGGCATGAGTGTTGTTTTGAATACCTTACTGCTGCTAAAACTGCTGAGGTTGAACCAAATTATTTCCCCAAGAGTAGTTGGGCTGACTCTGCCAGTTACGATTGTAGGCATTACCATAGTTTTGATTACCTTTTTGGGAATTGCCCATAAAATTTATCTACTCAGGATTTGCTTCAGATTAGTCTGCAGAATGACCACTACCACCACAAGTTTCACACCAAGACTGAACCTGCTAAACTGCATTAACCTGGCCCTGATGTTGAGCTACACTTAACTTGTTGAACTGAGTCATCATCTGGTTCTGAAGAGTGGCCAACTGTGCAGCCAATACTGTGACACTATCTACGTCAACCATACCTACAAGCTTCTTTACCATACTTCTAGATACATCACCCTGACACTCTGGATTACCTTGTGCAATACAATTAAGGAGAGTATACAACTCATCATAGGATTTCTCCAAATCTTGACCACTTGCTGCTAAATCTAGCAAAATCTTTGTGTTATGGTCAAGACTTTCAACAAAAATATGAGCTAGTACCTCATTTGTCTGTTGTTGATGCGGGCAATCTCTGAGAAGAGACTTGAATCTGTCCCATGAATAATAGAGATTTTCGTCTGGCTTCTACTTGAAACTTAAGATCTCACTCCTCAACTTTGTAGTTTTGCCAGATGGAAAGAATCGAATGAGGAACTTCTTTTCCATGTTGTCCCAAGTTGTGATTGAATTTGAAAGTTCTTTCTTAAACCATTTGTTTGCTTCTCCCAAAAGTGAGAATGGGAAAAGAGTGAGCCTCACATAATTCGTGAAGACTCTCCCATGGGAATGAATGTGTTACTGATCTCAAGAAAATTTTGAAGATGGACCTATGGATCCTCATGTGAAAAACCTGTAAACTGCCCGCTTGTGTGCAACAATTGCACCATGTTTGTTTAAGCTCAAACCTGCTTCCTGAGTCTAGTTTTTAGATACTGGAGGTCATATTGGCTGCGAGTGGGATTAACACTTCACGCATGTCCTACGAGGTGGTTGTTCATCACCTATTAATGCAGGAATAGTCATTGCTGGTTGAATTTGTGGGGTTGGATAGAGAATTGCTGCTTCTCTTCTCAATTAGTCCTAGCATTGCTCAGGTTTGGGATGTGGTTCAACTAATTCCCTCTCCCTTGCCAGCTCGCTTAAAATTCAAACCTGTACCTATAAATTCAGTAATTAAGACCAAGTCGTCAGCACTTACCAAAATAAAATAGTAAAACTAAAAATTAGAAGGTTGCTAATTTTTCAAGTTCCTGACAATAGCGCCAAAAACTTAGTGTGTCCAACTGTACACGCAAGTGTATGTGGTCATGCAAATAATAAAGTAGCTCTTTCAAGCTAAATATCGATCCCATAGGGACTTGGTGTTTAGCAGACGATCTCACTTAAGTATTACTATTGAATTTAAACAAGTACGATATGTAACCAAAAAGAGTTTGAGTTTGTTTTAATAACTAAAGAACAGAAATAACAACGATATGGAATTTGGATTGTAAGAAATATAAGGAGAGTTCCAGGGTTGAGGTATTTACTTCACATTCATGCATAACTATAGTTTCTTGTCGGTGTTGGTGTTTATCATGATTATTGATCTAAGCGGTTATTATTACATTTTGGGAATGGTCATCCTCTAAGTCATCTACCCAAATTTATATCACAACTACATCATTGAGTGTGGATGTGAGTCTTTAATTCGGATGCATTAAACTATCTTCCCATTTCATTAACCAAGTGGGGCGTTTAGGTATATCACTATCCTAACTGCAAATCATCTTTTAACAATTACTGTACAACAATTAAAGACATGATTCACACTCCGTACATTCTTCATTCCATCTCTACACTTCTATGGTCTTATCATTTTGAGACTTAGATTTATCCTAAAGTTCATGACGCTTTAGAATAGTAAAACAAGAACGAAAGAATAATCACATAACTTGATAAACATATAAACCAACTATAAAACCATAATTAAGCAAGTATGTTGTAGAATAAACCCTAGAAAGAGGGTGTTTAGCCACTTATAGTCATACAAATAATCACTATTAATGAATTCATAAGTAAACTACAAGAAAACTAGAAGTAAAAGAAGAAAAACCCTAATGTAAAGCCTTTATTGCCTTCTCATCCTTTCCAAATTGTGTGTATTCCCAAGATTAGGTGTAAATGTGGCTAATTACACCTTATATAGTGTTTTAGGTCATCCATAGGATGATCCATATGAAACATATTCATTTACAACTTTACCCCCACTTAAATAACATAAAAACCAACTTTTAGATGTCCTGGGGGGTTGCGCCGCATGGCCAAGAGGGGTGCGGTGCAGGACCATAGAAAGACCCAGGTAATTTTACCTTGCCATAGGGTGTATGAATCATGGACCCCTCCCATTCTATGGGGTGTGTGGCGCATGACTGCCCCCACAAGGGAAGGTTTCGTCCAATCTTTGCTCTCTTCTTCTCATGCACTTATTTCTTATTTCCCCACTTCTTGTATCTTGTTTGTAAGATTAATTTAGATTTCATATCTCCTACATTGGTCTCCTACAACAACTCATAACAAACATTAGTTCATGCAACACAATAATGCTCATCAAAGTAAACTAGAACAAGCATAGCTCAAGCTAGCAACACTAGTTTTCTCGTCTAAGCTCTATTTGATCATTTCGAATCTTGACTTGTTTCAAATGCACCTTAAACACTCTAAACATGTACCTAATCACACAAATAAACAATTACACAATTTATACTTCATTAAGCATATCAAATTATCCTCAAAACCGAACTAAACGCACGTAGATAATGACACTTAGGTGTATAAATATGCCTAAGATCAAAGAGATACCATACAAATAATAAACATGTGATTAAGTGGGATTATTTTGTATTATGCCATGATTTTCCTTTGAAGAGGATCCTAGACAGGCAAACTAGGAAGTTAAGGTCTTAGCACATTGATTCATTGAAGGTCCAATGGAGACATCGCTCTGTTGAGGAGGCTACTTTGGAGGTGAAGTAAGATATGTGACATATATACCCCCCATCATTTTACTACTTCAGGTACTTTATTTGCATTTTAATTCAAGGACGAACTTGTATTTTAGTGGTGGATAATGTAACAACTATAGTGGTGAATTTTCCTATTTTATGTGTTTTGACCATTTTACCCTTCACCATCACTATTATATACTATTTTTTAGTTGTGGAGTTGGTTTGTATGGTCCTCGATGCATTCAGGAGTGATTTGGGTAAGTTTGAGGCTTTTAAAACCATGCGTTTGACTTCGGTCAACATTTTGTGTTTCGAGTACTGGATGGTGATTTGGATAGTTCCATTAGATCCATAATAACGATTTTAGGTTAGGAGCATAGTTATTTATGGTCCTGAGCCTTTATTTTGCATTTTGACCCTTTTACAAAAACTAGCCAAAATAAGCCTAAAAGGGGTTTCAGGGGCTAAATTGTTGTAAATGACTTCTTTTTGAAAATCCGAAGGTTCCATTAAGTATGGAATATTAAAAATAGCCTAGTAGTATATTTGGTTTATTTATATGGGGCCCCAAATGAATCCCAAGGGTCCATTAGGAGTATTTTTTATCTTGGAGTGATTGCTGGTGCCCAGTTTGTGGTGCACCAGATATATCTTCATCTCTATCGCGTGGATTGGGTGGTAATATCGAAGGGTTGTGTAGTTGTACATTGATATCACGTGGAGGGAATAGCGTGTTTCGGTTCAGGTAACCATCATAATCGTGTGACTCTCTGTCGCTATCGCGATGGTCTTTTAATAGGCAAGGTCAATGTTGACCCTTATGATCAAATTGTGGGGGCCGTGATGGCAAGGTAGTGTGTGCCTGGGCAATGTAAAACCCTTATTCCATAATTGTTTCACCATTTTTGGACTTGAGAGCTTCGAGAAAGGTGATTTCAAAGTAGTTTCACTATTCTTACTTGGATAACCTCTAAACTCCTATTTACATAATTTCCTATTGATCCTATCTTCAGAATGGATTTAAAGTGATTTCAAATTGGATTTTTGGGGGTTTTACCCAACAAGCTTTAAATTGGCTTTCTTTTATTTGAAGGTCGATTTCACCTTATTTTTTACTTGGGTTTTAAAATTTAGATTCCTCTTGATATGAGGAACATGATTTTGAAATAAAATTCCAGATGTACCCCTTTCAATTTTGAACCCATTTTTTGAACTATTTTTGGACCCAAATTAGAAATAGGTAATATAGGTATCATTAGTTTCCTTTTGACATGTAGATTACATTTTTGATATATTTAGCTCATTCCAAGACTTCCCGTAAAGGAAAGGCTCTACGGTGAAGATTCTAGGCTTTTTTGGCTTCTCGAGGTAGGTTATGACTTAACTTTCTTCAGACTAGGCTAGGTAGTTATCCATTCTTGTAAAACATGCTATGGGTTGGGGAATTAGACGTGGGAATTATATTTTGAAGTTATTATTATTATCATGTTGCCCGTATGGGGGCTTTTATGCTTATTGTTGATGTCTTGAGAAGTTATATTTAGTGTGATGCCTTTGTGGGGGCTTTGTTTGATATTGTAGGCCTTATTTGTGCATTAAATATCATTATTATTATTGTGATGCCTGTTTGGGAGCTTAAATAGATATAATAGGCATTATTTGAGCATTATTTTCCTTTATCATTATAGTGATGCCCGAGTGAGGGGTTTTGAAATGATATTATTGATGTCTTACATGACTATATATTCTAGTTGTGCCGAGCGAGGTCCTATATCATGAATTATTTACATGTTGAGTTGATTCTGAACTTATTATACCTGTATTGAATTGATTATCATCTTCACACTGATTGATTGTGAGCTTTATATCCTTAATTGTGAGCATTATATCCTTATTTCATATATTTATATTCATGAAATTCTGGTACTACTGATAAATATTGATTTTGAAAGAAAATAAGACACCTTATAAAACACTTGGTCGTGAACATTAGCCGGCAAGGTTGATTGAGATATGAGACTGAGATTTGAGAAATTATACGGGTTGCGAACCCCCCATGGGTCCTATCTTGAAGTGCTGAATCACGAAAGGTGTATATGAAAAGTCATGCGATGGCTTACATTCATCATGATCCACCATCATTACATTGCATTGCATTATTTGTATTTCGTCTATGTGTTTGTTGTACTGTACTTAGTTTCTATATATATTTTATGTGTAGTTTTCCTTTTTCCTTATATTGTAGAATTGTTAGTGGAGCCGGTGTGAGCTATCATTTGGGAACTTTTCTTTTTGTAGGTGGAACGTGCTCATAGTATCTTTTACTTGTTTAGTTTTCTACTTTTCGTAGTTGGCCTATAATACCTACTTAGTACAAGTGGACCGTACTCACTCCTACTTCAGTGTCCTTTTGGTACAGATCCTAGTATGAGTGTAACTTGTGGCGGCTAATCTCATACTGTGAGAGGTGTATATTTGAGGTACTGGTGAGCTCTAGAGTTCGGGACAAATTTCGGACCTGCTCCTATTTTATCTTGTCTTTATTTAATTTCAGCGACAAATTTATCTATTTCAAATTTTGGTTTTATATTAGATGCTCTTTACATTTATGACATCAAGTCTTGGGGATTGACGTATTTCTTTGGATATTTATGCTATTTACATATTATAGCTTGACATTGTTCTAGAAGTCTCATAATTACTTGTTCCCTTCATATATCGATTTTCTCTTTCTTTCCGGGTTTCGGCTTACCTACCAAAGTTGGGTTGAGGTAGGTACCATCAAGACCTCAACTTTTGGGTCGTGACAAAAACTGTGAAAACAAATTATTTTATAATGTAGTATTCTAAACTATAAGATTCAGGTCCTCTTATGTAAAGTAAGCTAAAACTTGCCTGAGTTAAAAATTTAAGCAGTTAATACAATCGAAACATGTTGTAAACTGAGTTTGAGATGCAATAGACAAAACTGGATAAAATATCAAACTATAGTATAGTGACCCAAAAGTAGAATCATGAATTTGTAAACATGAAGGCTGTATGTCCTGAGATAACTAAACTGAACTGAAACTGAGGGCAAGTACAAAAGCCATGTTTAAAATCATTTTTATGGGAGGTTCCCTCAACCGACATAAACCATTTGAGAAAACATAGAGTCCATCATATGCACTTGCTGGGGAGCCGCAATATACCTTGCCAAGGGTATAAATTCATGACTGACGTGAATTAACTACATGAGCCCATTTGGGCAAAATAAAACCTACAGTGGCAACGTAGTTTTGGGACTTGGATTTGACTGAACCCGTATCCGCTCGTTGTTAAATATCACTCCCAAAACATACTAGTGCTTATATCTTATCATGTAACATATCTAGATATCAAAATCTATTCCTAATCATTGATGGCATATCTGGATGTCATACTAATCATGAACCTTACTGTTGTGAGCTCCATATCATGTCTTAAGTTCTATGCTGAAAATCATGTAATTAAAATCATATCTCTTTAATATAGAGTTAATTAATCATAAATAAACCTTAAAGAATGGGTTGTGATGTATAAATAAGAACTTTGTAGGGGAAATCATAAAATGCACAAAAAACCATTTTCATAAAATCAATTCATGTTAAAATAGAGATCATAAGTTCAAATTATGATAAATCTGTCTAAATCATGCTAAATTATGTATGGAAGTTATAAACTGGATTAAAGGCCTTAAAATCATGCTTGAACATATTTAAAAAGATCAATTATCATGAGGAACATGTAGGCGTTGGAAATTATAAAGTTTGCATAATTGGGTATCAACCCTAAATTAAGAAATCATGAAAATCTAAACTGTAGTCTGAAGTTTAAGGCATAAGGGCAAAAGGAAACCCTTATTTTATTCTCACATACTTGGAATGAAGAAATATTGGATTGAATGCCTGAGAATCTGACTTTGATAAGTACCCTAGGTTAGGCTTGAATGGACTTGAATCGCTCTTATAAATGAGGGAAAGAATTGATGGTTTTAACCTTTAATTCCCCTCTTAGGAAGCTAAAATGACACAGTTTAAGGGTTAAGAAGGTAAAAAAGGATCAAAATACCCCTTTTGGTCATTTCTAAAAAGTTGCTGAATTTTTGTGTAGGGCTCGTGGATTGAGACCATGGGTTGTACTATGAATCCATGGGCTCCTGGATACAATTATGGTTACTGACGGTACTCTACTAAAATGCTCATAACATTTAGCTCCAGAATTGAATTGATGAATAGTTAATGGTGTTGGATATAATATCCAAAGACCTTTAATTTGGTAGGTATTGGGCCATGTAATGCTTCACAATCTAGGAGAAATGATCAATTGAAGTTGCCCCAAGTAGAATATTATACTTGAACTTAGTTGGTAGAGGAGTTTTCAACTCAACTTTGTGTTAGGGACTTCTTAAGACCTTAAATCAAACCCAATGCTCTTATCATAATTATATTTATGGTTTGGTAGTTAACATGTCGTGGGATAGAGAAATAAAACCGGAATGGTTGATAAAATCCCATTTTAAATTGAATAGTAAAATTTTTTTGGACATGTTTCCACTGATGGTTCCACTGCTCGTGGTCCTATTCCATGTATATTGGTTCCACTTATGGTTTCTAGTCCAATTTGCAAGATTGCTTGATCTATTCGATGGATGAACAATACAATTAGTGGTCTGAAACCATGGGTCATGAACCTGGTCGTGGTCTCTAGGGACTAGGATTTTTTTGAGATTGAGTTTCATGAGTTAGTTCATGGTTTGTGGACTGGTTACACATGTCTTGTACCCTCTCATGGAAATTAGAATTTTAAGGGTATAACAATGTATCCGCCTTAGGATCATTCATCTTCGAGTGAAGGATATAGCTGGGCTGAAAATACAGGAACCACTAACATGAAACTGATTTATGAATTTGGATATCTATTATGACTGCGACTAACTTAGTCTGATAGTAAAGAATCAACTGAATTTACACATAGCATGAATGCACATAAAGAATCACATGAAATAGGCATAGACATGAAACTTACGAGAGCAAGACTAGAAGATCGGAGCAAAAACTACTGGAACTGTCTTTCTGATTCTTGAAACTTACTCGCTGGGCTATATGGGACTGATTCATACTGAGAGTTCAGAACTCAACTAAAGTTTTCATGACACAAACATACACATAGAACTATGAAGTGATAGATAACATAGTGAAATTTCTAAGAGTAACTAAGAAAGGAATATATGTTTACAGCGACGCTCCTTGTCAGAAGTTCTAATAGCATTTAGGGGAAAGAATCATGGGTATGATTTAAGCAAGAAATCTGACTATGGGATCCTAACATGGTCTGAGCATCCTAGTCTGCAGATCTAATTTCATCAAATATGAGTGATATAGGTTTGAACATCAGACACCTTCGGTCTGAAACTGCCAATCATGGAGCATGGGTATCTAGGTCAAGAAGTAAGAATATGACTACTTTCCTTGAGCAATTCAACTGATAACTTTCCAAATAGCAACATTTCTCAACCATGCTCCTTCGTACAAAAATTCTTCACTTAACTGGATAAAACATCTAATTCTCTTAGGGGTACACTACATATGGCTGCTAAAGGCTAAGTCTAGCTACATGATCTTACACTGTTCAAGGCTGAACCTGAGATACAAAGCACTATCGGTAAAATAACTATACTAGTCTCAACTATAAGAGTTATCACCATAAAAAGTACACTTCTTCTTGCCGCCTTAAAAATCAACCTCAAGTTCTAATCAAGATTCACAAACCACCAAAAGTCATTATACACTGGTATATCAACAAAATCATTCAAGCTTATCACTCAGCTTCCATTAACATCACCATCGAAGTATAAAGAGGGTCACTAATGAACTAGAGCACAAAGATCTAGAATAAGAGAGATATTGTGAAATCTTGACTTTAGGATTTTCATAACTGCAATGCTCTAGTTAGGCTTGAGGAGTGAAATATAGTATGAACAAACTTGTTCAAGAGATCTAATCTGAGAATATAAATGACGTATTATTATTTCACTAGTCACCAAGGACGTATCATGAGAACATTGGACTGAGCATACTGTAAAACATGAGTGTATGTGCTATGAACTGTATGACATAGGACTGGAATTCATAGATTCAAGGAGTATGAGAAGGACTACTGAGTGAACTATTACTACTCATACTATGAACTGAGAATCGATATACATTTGTATGAAGTGCATTAATATGAATTATGATCATGGCACTGACACGCAAGGCATGAGTAGAGTGTCATAATAATAGAAGAACAAGGAATATACTGACATAAGAATAGGTTGGGTCTTTGCCTCCTCCTATCTCTATTCTATAACTCATTAGTATTACAACCTGAATCTCAAAATCTGACTTGGTTCTTTATCCTATCATCTCCCTATAGATCAAAAGCTGTCATTATAAGTCTGTGGACCCCTTTAGTATCCTCTAAATTGAACTACAATCACTTTACTATGACTGTCGGGATATCATAATAAATGGTGTACCCACCTTTCCTTTTAAAATTCAAAACTTTTACTCTTCATCAGTCTGATCATCCACCATCCAAGAATAGAGTCAAATACTTAACATGGATAGCTGCACAACTTCTCATAGACTATATTGACTTACGGCTATTGGATAGAAATAATTGAGCACTAGTCCACTCAAAATTTAACTAGCATAATAAACCTTAGCCACATTCTCTATCTAACTTCAGTTTACAAGGACATTCATTACCTTAATACTCATTCTTACTACCTCATTATACATCTCTTTCCTAAACTGGGTTCATAAGCTTTTAAAAATCATGGGCCCTCTCTTCAACTCATAAGGTACTGTCTAAATTTACAAATCTCTCAACCACTCTATCCTTCTGTACAGTACCTAGGATTGATCTTTACTAACATAATGGAATACTCAAAGTCATTGTAACTGGTAACTCTTTCTTTATACAATATCATATAGTCTATACAAACTCACATGACTCCATCTACTTACTCCAGCCAAACATTATCCCACTCTACCGCTACTACACTTTTTGACTCATACTTCTAACTCTGGGGTCATGCTGCTAATATGGCTCATAACATCCCAAATCACAATAAATCTAGGGAAAACACTTTCAAAAAATCTAACCTGGATACACACCTTATCCATCTTAAGGGTAATATATGGTAAGGTTTTGAAAAGGGATGGGAGCATATCATACTTTGGCTCAAACATGTGATTCACATAAACAAGAGTGAATTCTCTCAAATAACATAACTAAAAAGCACTAGTAGGCTCTTGTCAAACACTTGTGTAGTATCATAATTGTTTGTAGGCTGTGAGAAAACATCATTAGTAGGAATTTAAGATTTACTACTTTTATTACCTTAAAAATGAGGGATAGTCAGCGAAAATGGAGAAATGCTCGAATCTACATATATTTCTTAGGGAACAATTGTACTGCGTAATATGGAGTATAAAAAAAGGGAAACATTTACTAAATGCGCTGTTACCTCCTGGTTATAAGTGTGGTGCACAACACATTCTTAAGCAATACTCTACTAGACATAACTTTATAGACACCCTAGGACACTTGAACTCTATGCTCTGATATCAAGTTTGTCATGACCTGAGTCTACACTCTAGAAGTAACACGATGCTTAGAACCATAAATTGTCCCAAGATAACCCTTGATATTGACATACTACTAAAAATAAATTTTGTACCGTGTGGAAGTAAAATTATGGACTAACATGTTCAATACATCACTGATCAAAATGTTTACAACAACTGTAATATGAAAAAAAAACTAGAACTAAATACAATAATTTTGAGTAATTGTCTATGAAGCCTCTACTAACAATGACTATAGTTAGTTGGGACATGACCCCCAGCTATCCCTAATTAGTGTATAGTAACTAAAATAAACTGGTATGACTACAAACTGGCTGGATTTCCCGAATAAGGAGAACTCATCACCTAATGACTGGAAGCTGCGACCTGTCTTACCATGATTATGTGAGCTTAAACCAAAACCTACATCATTAAAGGATGAAGCACAAGGAAAGTATACGATTAGTACCTTAAATGTAATGAGTAAGTGAGATATGCTAAAATCTTATGGAAACATTAATGCATGCTTTTAAACTGA
The DNA here is from genome assembly GCA_031232105.1 of Capsicum rhomboideum. Taxonomy (NCBI): domain Eukaryota; kingdom Viridiplantae; phylum Streptophyta; class Magnoliopsida; order Solanales; family Solanaceae; genus Capsicum; species Capsicum rhomboideum. The sequence goes on along the minus strand of CP124719.1, from coordinate 26,970,411 downwards.
AGTACAATGCAATTAGCAAGAAATAGGGATCATGAAAAAATCTAAAGTAAAATAGCTCATAACTGTGAATGCAAATTGTTTTATAATGCAATATTCAAACTATAAGACATAGGTCCTTTTCTGTAAATTAAGCTAAATCTTGTCTGAGTTGAAAATCTATGAAATCGTAAGTAGTTAATACAACTAAAACATGTTGTAAACTAAATTGGAAATGTAATAGACTTAACTGGATAAAATATCAAATTGTAGTACAACGACCCAAAAGTTGAATTATGAATTTGTAAACATGAAGTAAGGCAGTAAGTCTTGAGATAACTTAACTGAACTAAAACTAAGCGTCAAGTACAAAAGTCATGTTTAAAACTATTTTGTTGGGAGGTTCTCTTAACCGACATAAATCATATGAGCATACATAGAATCCAACGTATACACCTCATTAGGGGGCCACAATATACCTTACCAAGGGTTAAAACATAGTTGATTAACTTTTCTGTAGGATGACTGACGTGAATTTACTACATGAGCCTATTTGAGCAAAATAAAACTTACGGTGGCAACATAGTTCTGGGTCTTGGGTTTGATTGAACTCGCGTCTGCTCGATGCTAAATAACAATCCCAAAATATTCTAGTTCTCATATCATATCATGTGACATATTTGAATGTTAAAAACTGTTCATAATCATTGATGGCATATCTTGATGTCTACTAATCATGAAACTTACTTTTAGAAGAAAACTATTCATAATCATTAATGGCATATCTGGATGTTATACAAATCATGAACCTTATTGTTGTGAGTCTATGTTCCATATCATATCATAAGTTTTATGCTGAAAATCATGTAATTAAAAACATGTCTCTTAAATATAAAGTTAATGAGTCATAAATAAACCTTAAAGAATGGGTTGTGATGTATAAATAAGAACTTTTTAGGGGAAATCATAAAATGCATGAAAAAACCTTGTTCATAAGATCAATTCATGTTAAAACTTTGGTAAGGTTTAGAGTAGTTAAAAAAATCCAAACCAGCTTGAACTATGTACACCCGTACTTATTACAGATCATTAAAGGAACCAACCATTCAGTCATAGTTCTATTTCCAAAATAGCCTAATTATTATTTCTTACTGTTTCATCCAAATGCATACATAAGTGTACGCGGTTGTACAAGTAATAAAGTGGCCCTTTTGAGCTAAATGTCAAACTCACAGGGACTTGGTACTCAGCAAATATCCAATTCAAGAAATACTATAATATTAATCAAGTGCGATTTAGGACCAAGAATAGGTTGGCTTGTATATATTTCTAAAGAACAATAAAAGTAAAGACGAAATGAAAGGGGTTGTAAACAATATTAAGTAGGGTTCCAGGGTCAAGGAATAATTCACAGTCATGTATATCAATGCTCTCTCATTGGTTAAATCGTCAATCTAGTTATTGATTCACGTGGTTAATAACATGATTCGGGAATGGTTATCCTCTAATCATCTATCTAAACTAGCCTCACAACTACATCATTGAGCGAGGATGTGAGAATCTAATTCAAAGCGAGGATGTGAGAATCTAATTCAAACGACATTTATATTTCTTCCGGTATAGAATCCAAATGAGGAAAATTAGGTATATTCCTATCCTAATTGTAAATCAAGCCCTTATTACTAAAGGATGTAGCACAAGGAAAGCATATGGATAGTATGTTGAATAACTAAGTATGTGAGACATGCTAAAATCTTATGGAAACATTTAGAACATGCTTTTAAACTAAAGTACAATGAAATTAGCAAGCAGTAGGGATATTGTGGCACCTACCGCATCTCATTCTTGGTATGTTTAGTCTTCAAATTCACATTCTTTAGCTTAGGAGTGTCACATGAGAAAATCCATGGGCTCCATATCTAAGCTTAGTTCCATTGTCTTCTCTTAAGCTTGATCTTTTAGAAATTTCATCCTACGCAAAAGCTAATCATATATGTTAGTTCATGGATGCAAGTTAGCCAAAATACATGAGAGTATAATTGAATTAACTGTAGAACTAAGCTATCATATGAGAAAAAAATGACACATGGACGTATAAATATTCCCAAGATCACTTACATTAAGTGACCCTAGTAGTGTAGAGTAGCCCTACTACGGCCAACAGACAACTGCTATAGTGGTTTTGCTGTAGCATCAATTCCATCACTACTGCGGTTCTTTACTAGTTAGAGGGGAGAATTTTAATGTTTCTACCCCTTAACATGATGCAACATCAATTAACACGACATGGTGGTTTTAATTACTTCTACAATAAGCATAATGATACGAGTTACACATGTTACCTACTAGACTTGAAACGTACTCCGATTCAATTGTTTTAAAAAATGTTTTTTTTCGTTTGACAAGTTAATCAAATTGATAAGCTCTTTTCATTATCTTCTCATCACACAAGATGTTATCATACATCAATGCTCTACAAATCACCATAATTCCCCGTACGTTGATACCTATTTACTGGTTCAATAATTAATAATTTCACAGCTACCTTTTACCACAACTAAGAAATCAAACAATTTCATGGTAATTTAAACCACTTTATAAGTCCTGACTCTTAAGAAACAGTTAAATTAATAAGTTTTAGACCACCCTTCACACAATCAGCTCACAATTTCTGACTCCTGTAGTCAGTCACCATATTGAATCGACCATATTCCAAATTTAACTTTGTTGAGATACTAATTGGAATCAACCAGATACTAATTAGACTCAACCTGGGATGAAAACATTGAGGTGACATGATATGAAAGAAGAAATGGAATGACTACTAGATGCCTCATAAATTTATAATTATTTAATGTGTATGTCTGTACACAACTCTGTGGATATTGCTCTTGTACTTGTGAGATAGGTACCCTGGTAATCTGATACCAACTGTCACGATCCAAATTATATTCCTTCCAACTGGGTTAGATTTTGGAAATCATGAGCTCACATGATGTATGTCTATTGTATGAAACTCTCCACTTAAAAGTTTATTTCTCAAAGATTCTTATCTTATGTTATAAGCTATGTCTCTTTACCATATATCTTGACTTATACCTATTAACCTTATTCAGTTTTAAAGCTTGTTAGATATAAAATGTTATAACTGTTTAGCTTTAACCTTACATACCAGCACAGTCCCATGTACTAACCGTATACTCTTCCTTGAACTACATCTTTTCATTGATGTAGATTCTAGTTCATGTTCTTAAGTTCATGGTTAAGCAATTCAAGTTCCTACTTCCAGACTGGTGAGTCCTCCTTGTATTTGGTTACTTGGAGTTAATTGGTTTAGTAAACTTCATTTCAAACTTTGTTCTTTTATGGGTAGGACTAGGGCATTTTCTGGGCAAACTTATTTCATTCCATTATCAGAGGTTTGTCAAACATTAGTTATTTTGTTTGTGTTAGATTTTCTAATTATTTTAGTATTCATCTGTACAGATATATTTTGTTTCATAGTTTAGCCATTATTTTTATTTAACAACTTCCTCTTTAGTTTAAAGAAGTTTATGCTATAGATATGCTATGCCAAGGTACCTCTTAGGGCTACTTATGGTTTCGTGTGCTGGTCAAACCTAGGTTATAGACATGGGCTATGACAAACTTGGTATCAGAGCATTAATTTTAAAAAGTAATAGGATGTATGAAAAACTGCATTCAGTGAAGTCCTCTTTATAGGTGTGAAGCACACCATAATTATAATAGGGAGGCTATAGGACATTTAGTAAATATTCCCCTTATTTCATGCTTTAGTTTGTCAGATAGAGTTTAACTCTATATACCTCTTCTAACTCGTGATTTACACATGTTTAATATCATACCTATAAAGAGAATCACCAATCAGAGAGTTATTTTAGGTGCTAGAGATAATATTGCACTGTTACCTCCTTCTCGTGCCATGCATACCAGGAACGGAACATGTCCCACTGGTTAAAATGATAATCCTCAGTTGCCACCTACGCCTTCCAGACCAGGGGGTCCCAATGCACCTACTACTAAGCCACTCCATACTAATGTAACTAATACTGAATTTTGAAGTGCTATTTTAGATGCTTGCAGCAATAGTGACAACTCAGGTCAGTCATCATGGAGTATTTCCATCCAGTTCTCAAGGTTTCTTAGATGCTTCTAGGATCCGCGAATTTCACAAGATGAACCCACCTAAGTTTATAGAGTGAAAGCGTGATGAGGATCCAAAATATTTATTGACGGGATTTAGAAAATATTTTGGGTGATGTATGTTATTGACACTAAGAGTGTTGAGCTTTCCTCCTACCAGCTTAAGGATGTTACAAGTCTGCAGTATGATCAGTGGAAAAAGATTAGGGATGAAGATGCTCCACATGCTGAACAAAGTATGTTTGAGAATGCATTCTTAAGGCATTTATTTCCCCGAGAATTGAGGGAGACTAAGAACAAAAAGTTCATAAATTTGGAGCATGGTTCTATGAGCATGAAGGACTATAGCCTTAAATTCACCCAGTTGTCTGGCTATGCTCCAAATATGGTAGGAAATATGAGTAATTAGATGAGAATGGTCGTGTTAGGGCTCTACCAACTTTCTATTAAAGAAGGAAGGGTGGAAAGTTTGATTGGACACATGGACATATTAAGACTTATGATTCATGTGCAAGAAGTTAAGAAAGCTATGTTGAGGAAGAGGAAAGAGTTTTAAAGTAAGAGGTCTAATTCAACTAATTATGAGTCCAGTTAGCAGATAACCAAAAATGGAAACTAGTCATCATTCCAAAAGTGGTCGTCTGCACCAACTCCATCATCAGCCAGCACACCAGTACCCAGGCCAAGAAATGATTAGAAGGTTAGAACATCAAGCTCTCAGTCTCAGGACTACACTGCAGGAGGGTTCATAACTTACTCTACTTCTAATAAGTATGGAAAGAATCATCCTAGTGAATGTCTTTATGGTAGCAAGGGTTACTATAGGCATGGTCATATAGGATAAATAGTGAGAAATTGCCTCTCTAGAAGGTAGGGTAATAGGGTTAAAAAGATAGTTCACTACATCATCAGCTCCAGTAGGACAAAATACTTAGAAATGCACCACTTATGGTGCAGCAGTAGTTAGAACCCTATTTATGCCTTGTCAGACCGTCAATATCAAGCGATTTCCCTTGATGTTGTTACCAATTTACTAAAAGTTTTCTCTCTTAACATGTATGCATTGTTATACCCTAGAGATACTTTGTATTTTGTGACACCTTTTGTTATTATGATGTTTGGAATCAGTTCTGAACAACTCTTAGAACCCTTTTTTATTTCCAATTTAGTTAGAGATTCAATTATAACTAGAAGAGTCTGTAGAAGTTGCATTGTTTTAGTCCATCCTAAGGATACCACAACTTTTCTAGTAGAGTTAGATATGGTAGAATTTGATATTACTTTAGGCATGGATAGGTTATATTCTTGTTATGCCTCAATTGATTATAAGACCAGAGTTGTAAAGTTTCTATTTCCTAATTAGCTTTCTTAGAGGGAAAGGGTAGTCCTGTCGTGGATAAGAGTCATTTTATCTCGTTCATTAAGGCTAGAAAGATGACCTCAGTGGGGTGTATCTACTATTTAGTTTGGGTTAAAGATTCCAACTTTGAGACCCCACAACTTTAGTCAGTCCATGTAATCAGTGAGTTTCCAAAAGTCTTTCCTGATAATCTTCTCGTAGTCCCTTCTAATAGGGAGATAGACTTTGGGATAAATATTTTTCATGATAAACATCCCATATCTATTCCGCAATATAGAATAGATCCAATCAAGTTAGGAGAGTTTAAAGATCAGTTTAAATACCTTCTTGATAAGGGGTTTATTAGACCAAGTGTTTCTCTATAGGGAGCCCCAATCCTCTTCATGCGTAAAAAAGATGGTTTCCTCAGAATGAGTATCGATTATCGCCAGTTAAACTAGGCCACTATTAAGAACAAGTACCCATTCCTAAAATTGATGACTTGTTTGATCAATTTCAGGGTGTCACTTATTTCTCTAAGATTTATCTCAGATATAGCCACCATAGGTTGAAATTTAGAGAGTGTGACATTTTTAAGACAACATTTTGAACTCTGTATGGTCACTATAAGCTTCTTATTATGTCGTTTGGACTAACCAATGCTCCTGAAAATTTTATGGACCTCATGAACAGAGTATTAAAATAATACCTAGAATTATTTGTGATTGTCTTTATAGATGACATTCTGGCTCACTACCAGAGTGAGAAAGAGCATGCTAATCACCTTAGAATTTTATTATAGACACTTAGGGACCATCAATTATAAGGAAAGTTCTCTAAATGTGACATTTTGTTGAATTCAATGTCTTTTCTTGGCCAATTAAATTGTGAAGGCATTCAGGTTGGTCCACAAAAGATTAAGGCAATCAAGAGCTAGCCTTAACCTACCACTCCATATGACATCAAAAGTTTCTTAGGGATAACAGGCTACTATAGGAGATCTATAGAAGTATTCTCATCCATTCCTACCCTAATAACTAGGTTGACTCTGAAAAAGGTAAAATTTCAGTGGTCCGAGGCTTGCGAGGAGAGCTTTTAGGAGTTGAAATCTTGTTTGACTTCTGCACTAGTGTTGACCTTGATTGAAGGGTCAAACAGTTATGTAGTTTATTGTGATGCTTCTAGTGTTGTCCTTGGATGTGTTTTGCTACAAAATAGTAAGGTTACTGTTTATACTTCAAGACAACATAAGACTCATAAGAAAAACTAAGGTTATTTCTTATACTTCTAGAAAGCTTAAGCCTCATCAGAAGAACTACCCCACTCATGATCTTGAGTTAGTGGATGTGTTGTTTACTTTAAAGATTTGATGTTATTATCTTTATGGTGTTCATGTTGATGTTTTCATAAATCATAAGAGCCTGTAATATATTTTCAGTCAGAAAAAGTTAAACCTTTGATAGAGAATATGACTTGAACTTCTCAAGTATTATGATATAAGTGTGTTATTCTATCTGGGTAAGGTAAATGTGATCATTGATTCTCTTATCAGCTTGTCTATGGGATTATTTCTCATTTAGAGGACTATAAGAAAGGGTTGGCTAAGGATGTTCATAGACTTGCATGTTCAGGAGTTTATCTCATAGAATCTGATGAGGGATGTTAATAATGCATAATGGTTCTAAGTCCTCATTACTGATAAAAATAAAAGAGAGGCAATATAGAGATCATGTGATACTCCAGTTGAAAGAAGTAGTCCATATGAAAAAGGTGTTGATATTCTCTAAAGGGGGAGATAGTTGTCAAGCCTCGAATTCCAACGGGGCGGACTGGCACCCGAAGCCGTTGAGGCCCAAGAGAACCAATCTTCCTTCATGTATATTCGTATACATGTCACTCATGGAACATCACTATCACGTACAGATACAAGATGCTAATGACAGAAGTCATGGAAAACATATGATATATACATATATGAAACATGGTCGTTAGGGCCACCATGTCAAAAGCATACATCTCTTACATTTATTCATTTGTCCCACAACATCTACAAAGCCTCTACAAGTACATAGACATAACCAACATACAGTCAGGACAAGTCCCCACTTTATACAATAGTTACATAGTACCAAAACCAATATACACATGTGACTCGGAAAGCCCCGAACCAACTGGAGCTCACTAATGATCGGCAAATGATCTGCAACCTACTGTGGAGGTCTACTAACACCTGTGCCTGCAGCAAGTAAGGTAAGTCCCCCAAGGGACGTCAGTATGAAGAATGTACTGAGTATGTAAGGCTATATGAAATTGTATGATATATAAGTACTCCCATGAAATCAATATAAGAGAATAGTCAGAACAGATAAATCACCGGTTTGCATGTGTGGAACCATGTACATTACATTCTTTACTTCTTTTGTCTTTATGTTTATTCATACTTATTTTTATACCCATGCTAGGCTTTTCTGTTGCCCCTGGGATGAGATCCCATGCTAGGTATTTTAACCCCTGGGATGTAATTAACCCGTGCTAGGCTTTTATGTCGCCCCTGGGATGTTAGAGTAACCCATGATAGGCTTTTATGTCGCCCATGGGATGTTAGAGTAACCCATGCTATGCTTTTATGTCACCCCTGGGATGTTAGAGTAACCCATGCTAGGCTTTTATGCCGCCCCTGGGATGTTACCCAAGAATATTCAAACAATTATACGTTACTTCATTTCTTTACTTCTATGAGATTGATATATTAGAGATTGTACATTATTGGAACTTTGAAATATTAGTCAATGAACATGAGACATGTGAATCACAATTGATTAATGAATAAGGAATATGTGATTAACAATAATTGATAACCTGAAATAGGATACCTCAGAACATTTCAGAATGGAATAAGTACAATGTCAATGTGAACAATATGTGTTGCAGAAGGATACGAAAAGAGTAACCTTACATACCTTATCTTCTCAATATGAATATACAATCCTATATGTGAACACAATAGTCCGTCTCCTTCCTTACGTTTCACTCTACAACGCAAGTACATAACGGAGCTTACGTTAACAATCAACTACCTTATAAGTGCATAAGACGACAATGAGTTACATGTTTGCCTTAAAATGCCATTTCCCCCCTTACAATACCATTCACGACATTTTCATACCAACAATACCACAACATGCCATACATTGACCAAAACATCACAAACCAATAGCATTTCACACCAAGTTCCTCCTTTACGCTCCCTCATTAACACGACGTCACAATTACTCCATCAAATTACCTCAATTCACTTCATAACAACATATCGACAATAATCCCACAATTTACACTCATAGAAAAATAACAAGTTAAGGAACATAACCACACCATACATGTTGATATTTCATCCACCCCATTCACTTCCATCAAAACCTCAAGTCTCTTTTCAAGTTCAAATCACAAAGATGACACATCTTTTAGCAAAAAGCAAAAGTGCACTACTCAACACTTTTAGACACCAACATCATGATCTACAAAATCTCTCATGTATATAATATATTAAATCACAAGAATAAACACTTACCCAAGCTTGCAAATGACTGATCTTGCCCAAGGGAATGATGGCTTAGGGTTTGAGAGATAAGAGAGAAAAGATCCTTTTTGTAGAAAAATCTAAAAATATCATGTGTGTCTTTTGGGATAAAATCTGATTTTTTGGGGCCTTTATATAGGCCCTCAAGACCATCCTTAGCCACATACTTAGTCATAAAGGTTGTGTTTACTTAGTCAAAAGGAAGAATGGATCATTTGCTAACTTTGGGCCATATTTTGCATCATTTTGGGCCTCAATTGAGCCCAATAGCACAAGACTAATTTAGCCCACCAATTTTAAGGTTTAATACCCCAAAAATATCATGTTTAAATAATTTCATAAATGTTACGACAATATTCAACTCACGAGATTCATGTTCGTAGCCTCAATCCCAAGAATAAGCAATTTTTAGCCATTCATGGCTTAATTTATCATAATTTGATAAAATAATTGTAACGACGAATTAACCCCAACTTGGATTCCAAACTCTCTCAAGAGTAGTCCTACTATGATGGAATAATGATGCCATAACCCAAGAGTCCTCTTTATAGACCAATAATCGAAGAAGAAATTTGGCAAAAAGCACTCCGGTACGCCCCTGGGCGCCCCCAAGACTTAGCTGAATTTCAGCTCTGGAAAAGGGGAGCCTGGGTGGCCTGGCACGCTGCCTGGAGTGCCCCACTGCTGCCTCTGCCAAAAAAATTTGGCGGAAAGTGGCCTGGCACTCCCCTGGGCGCGCCTCACCTTAAAAATTTGATTTTTTTATTTTCTTCGACTTTTCTTTGCGGACATTAGCACAATATCAATAGTCCATCAAACTAGTACAAAATATGCACTTATTGCTCTCAAAAATAAAGTAAACATGGTTCAAATAAGGCATATAAATGCGCCCTAGATCATCAAGCAAGTAGGGTCGAAAAGGTACGGGGTGTTACATCCTTCCCCCCTTAGAAACATTCATCCTCGAATGTTAATAACATCTTCTCATGTACAACAAATGCATCTTTATGTTAGCATAAATATATATACACATAATGCTTATAGATACTTACTTTCTATTGCTCTCCTTCCGCACTTTGAACTTTTTCCTTCCGTGTGAAACAAATACGGGTACTTTGATTTCATCATTTCTTCAGCTTCCTACGTGATCTCTTCTACTTGTTGATTTATCCAAAGTACCTAGACGTAAGCTACGTCTTTATTCCTTAACTTCTTCACTCATTTATCCAGAATAGCAATAGGTATCTCTTCATAGGTGAGATCCTCTGTAACTTGTACATCGTCAATGGGAGCGATACGAGGTGGATCTCCTATGCACTTTCGAAGCATCGAAACATGAAATACTGGATGAACTGTGGAGAGTTCTTGGGGTAGTACCAATTCGTATGCAAGTTGCCCAAATCTCTTGACAATTTCATATGGACCTATATAACGTAGACTCAACTTTCCTTTCTTTCCAAATTGCATTGCCCCTTTCATCGGTGACACCTTCAAGAATACCCAATCACTTATGGCCAATTCGAGCCCTCTTCCTTTAACATTAGCATATGACTTGTGGCCGTTGTTGGATCACTTTAACTTTCTCCATAGCTTGGTTAACAAGATTTGGCTCAAGTAAAGCAGTTTCACCCACTTCAGACCATTTAATTGGCGACCTACACTTTCATCCATATAAAGCTTCATAAGGCCGTTTTGATACTTGAATGATAACTATTATTGTAAGTAAATTCCATAAGAGGTAGATGATCATCCCAACTACCTTTAAAGTCTGACGTGCAAACTCATAGCATATCTTCAACTATTTGGATAATACGTTCTGCTTGCCCATCTGTTTGAGGATATGAAAAAGCCGTACTTTGGGTTCCCAAACTCTTCTGAATAGTTTTTTTTTCAAAGTGTGCGGTAAATTGAGTTCCCCTGTCTGATGTAATAGTGATTGGAATCCCCTGTAATCGTACTATCTCTTAAACATATAACTTTGCATAATCTTCAGCTGTATAAGTAGTCTTGACCGATAGGAAGTATGCTTGACTTGGCAAGCCTGTCAACTGTTACCCTTATAGAATCAAATTTCCAGTGTTTGAGGCAAACTTGTGATGAAATCCATGTTACTCATGTCCCATTTCCAGACTGGAACATTCACACCTTGCATATAACCTCCAGGTTTCTGATGCTCTACTTTTACTGGTTAATAAGTTGGACCTTGAGCTATAAATTCTGTAATGTTCTTCTTTTTTTCTTTTAAATCATGATACATTTTGGTAGCTCCCAGATGAATAGAATACCGTGAATGATGTGCCTCTGTCAATATCCGTTTCCTTAGCTCATCTACATGCGGTACACATAACCTACCTTGGCATTGGGTACTCAAGCACTCCTTCTTGTATCAGCTCAAATACCTTTGTCGAACTTTGTTGTATATTCTTTCTCAGCTGAAATAAAATAGGATTTGCATATCGCTTTTACCTTACCTCAGCTACAAATGAAGACTCTACCGCATTTTTCTCTATAAATTCTTTCGTCTGGAGTTTCAAGAAGACGAACCCCCAAGTTGTCTAATCGATGTAGATCCTTGACTATACCTTGCTTTTCCGTCAACTGGCCATTAGTGCTCCCTATTGCTCTAGGACTTAATGCATTGGTTACCACGTTTGCTTTCCTCGAATGATACAAAATATCAATATCATAGCCTTTTAATAATTCAAGCCATCACCGCTGCCTCAGATTTAATTCCTTCTACTTAAAGATATATTGCAAACTTTTGTGATTAGTATATATATCAATATGAACCCCATACAAGTAGTGGCTCCATATCTTTAAAGCAAATATCATAGCTGCTAGCTCAAGATCATGTGTGGAATAATTCCTCTCATGTGGTCGCAATTATAGTGAGGTATAGGCTATTACATTACCGTGCTGCATCAATACACAGCCGAGGCCAACTCCAGATGCATCAAAATATACTGCATACCCTTCTGTGCCTTTCGAAAGTACTAATACGGGTGTGGAAGTTAATTTATCTTTCAACTCTTGGAAACTTTTCTCAGATGCATCATTCCACTGAAACTTGATTGCCTTGTGTGTTAGCTTCGTTAAAGGTGTAGCAATGGAAGAAAACCCTTAAACAAACCTTCGATAATAACCTGCCAACCCAAGGAAGCTACAAATTTTTGTGGGTGTCGTAGGCCTTGGCAAATTTTTCACCGCCTCTATCTTTTGTGTATCAACCCTCATTCCTTTATCTAATACCATGTGACCCAAGAATGATACGGATTTCAACCAAAATTCACATTTAGAGAACTTTGCATACAACTTACGCTCACAAACTATCTGTAACACCTACCGTAAGTGATTAACATGGTCCTCTTGTGATCTTGAATAAACCAGGATGTCATCTATAAACACCATCACGAACACGTCTAGAAATGGCTTAAACACCCTATTCATCAAATCCATAAAAACAGCTGGTGCATTTGTTAGCCCAAATGGCATAACTAGAAATTCATAGTAACCATTCCGTGTTCAGAAAGATGTCTTGGAAATATATTTTTCTCTAACCCTGACTTGATGGTAACCCGATCTCAAGTCAACCTTTGAAAAACATTTGGTACCCTGTAATTGGTCAATTAAATCATCAATTCTAAGGAGGGGATACTTATTCTTAATTGTCACCTTATTCAATTGCCAATAGTCAATACACATCCTCGACGTACCATCTTTCCTTCTTACAAATGATACTGGGGCACCACAAGGGGACATACTAGGTCTTATGTATCCCTTTTTTCCGACAAGTCTTTTTAAGTGCTTTTTTGATTCCCGTAACTTTGCTAGGACATTCTATATGGAGGAATAGAGATAGGCTGAGTGCTTGGTATCACATCAATACCAACTCTACTTCCTGTCCTAGAGGTAAACCTAAAAGATCTTCAGAAAATACATCAAGGAATTCATTTACCACTGGAACCGCCTGAAGAGGTGGTGACTTCACATCGGTATCCCGCACTTTTACTAGGTGGAATATATACTCCTTGAATTTCATTTTCTTTGCCTTAAGATAGTGAATAAATTTTCCCCTCAGTGATCCCACATTACCCTTCCATTCAAGAACAGTCTTTTGTGGAAAATGAAAATGTAACTTCTTAGCTCAACAATCTACTGTGGCACAATCTATAAAATCCACCATTTCCATCTTAATAAGATCAACCAGTGTATCATGACCACAAACAATTACTATACAATTACGATATACTCTTTTAACTACAATAAATTCCCCTTTTGGTGTAGATACCTCAAATGGGTTAACTAATAATTCTGGTGTCCTTTCATAATTTTTTTTCAACAATCAATGGAGTAATATATGATAGGGTAGAACCCGGATCAATCAATGCAAATATATAATGTGAAAAGATGGATAATTTACCTATCACTATATCAGGAGAAGACTCCGAATTCTGTCGATCCGCTAAAGCATAGGTACGGTTCTGGGTTCCACTAGCACCAACTGTCCCTCTAGAACCTCTGCCACGCCTTGTAGGCTGTGCACCACTACCCAGAGGAGGCACAAATGATGGCGATGTGACGGTTGGTCCCGTAGGTCGTGCCATACCACCCGTGCTCCTTTGTGGACACTCTCTTACCATGTGCCCTGACATCCCACACCAAAAACAAACATTTGTCCCTAACCGACATTCACCTAGATGAAACCTTTTGCAACGCTGACACGACTGATGAGGATACTTCAGTTGGCTCCTACTTCCTTGTGCTTCATGCCCCACTATTCATGAATCCTGAATCTTACTTCTTTGCTCAAACTGATTGCCTCTAAACCCTTGGGATCGAGGTAGAGCACTTACTGTGGAATGAGGAAATGATGACCTAGGCGGTTTGTGAAAAATTCGATACCCAAATCCTCCTTGGGACGCTATGAACTGTCCCATGTGTTTAGCCCTCTTTGACAATCCCCCTTCCAATTCTTGCATCCTTCTCCTTTGCCTCGGATCTTCCATCTGCTGCGCAAAACTTTTCTTTGAAATTGTGCAGCAACTACACGGGTCAATATTTGCACCGCACTCATTAAGTCCTTATCAATAGTATTAACGGGCTGTTCCAAAGATACTACTCTCCTTCTTGGCTCTTCTGTAAATGGAAGAGTAGGAGAAGCCCGCGGTGCAAATTCAGTGTTAGCCCCACCTTGACTAGCTTGGTCAGGTGGTGATCTACTCGTTCCTTCTCCAGCAAGTGTATCTACCTACTTATACTTGCCCCTACCTCGTCTTGTCATCGAATTTTACTATAACAAAGAAAACCAACTTCAATGGTCAGATATAATTCCACCTACAACATTGGCTCTATTGCACGATCTAGAAATGAAGAAAAGAAACAACTCCTAAATGTCCCGTAGCCTCCTACTTATAAATGTGGCGCGCAACACATCCATAAGCAAGAATCTACTCAGACATGGCTTTGTAGACACCCTTAGGACGACCTGCTCTGATACCAGTTTTGTCGCGCCTCGAATTCCAACAAGGCGGACTTGCATCCGAAGCCATTGAGGCCCGAGAGAACCAATCTTACTTCATGTATATTCGTATGCATGTTACTCAAGGAACATCACCATCACGTACAGATACAAGATGCTAATGGCGAAATTCATGGAAAACATATGATATATACATATATGAAACTTGGCCGTTAGGGCCACCATGTCAAAAGCATATATCTATTATATTTCTTTCTTTGTCCCACAATATATACAAAGCCTCTAAAAGTACATAGACAGAACCAACCTACAGTCGGGACAAGTCCCTGATTTATACAATAGTTACATAGTACCAAAACTAATATACACATGTGACTCGAAAAGCCCCAAACCAACTGGAGCTCACCAATGATCGACAAATGATCTGCAACCTACTGTGTAGGTCTACTAACACCTGTGCCTACAGCAATTAAGGTAAGTCCCCCAAGGGACGTCAGTATGAAGAATGTACTGAGTATGTAAGGCTATATGAAATTGTATGATATATAAGTACTCCCATGAAATCAATATAAGAGAATAGTCAGTATAGATAAATCACCGGTTTGCATGTGTGGAACCATGTACATTACATTCTTTAGTTCTTTTGTCTTTATGTTTTTTCACCCTCATTATTCTACTCATGCTAGGCTTTTTTGTCACCCCTGGGAAGAGATTTAACCCATGCTAGGTATTTTAACCCCTGGGATGTAATTAACCCGTGCTAGGCTTTTATGTAGCCCCTGGGATGTTAGAGTAACCCATGATAGGCTTTTATGTCGCCCCTAGGATGTTAGAGTAACCCATGCTAGGATTTTATGTCGCCCCTGGGATGTTAGAGTAACCTATGCTAGGCTTTTATATCGCCCCTGGGATGTTAGAGTAACCCATGCTAGGCTTTTATGTCACCCCTG
This sequence comes from Capsicum rhomboideum, assembly GCA_031232105.1. Classification (NCBI taxonomy): domain Eukaryota; kingdom Viridiplantae; phylum Streptophyta; class Magnoliopsida; order Solanales; family Solanaceae; genus Capsicum; species Capsicum rhomboideum. The sequence goes on along the minus strand of CP124719.1, from coordinate 26,954,926 downwards.
GGATGTTAGAGTAACCCATGATAGGCTTTTATGTCGCCCATGGGATGTTAGAGTAACATATGCTAGGCTTTTATGTCACCCCTGGGATGTTAGAGTAACCCATGCTATGCTTTTATGCCGCCCTGGGATGTTACCCAAGAATATTCAAACAATTATACGTTACTTCATTTCTTTACTTCTATGAGATTGATATATTAGAGATTGTACATTATTGGAACTTTAAAATATTAGTCAATGAACATGAGACATGTGAATCACAATTGATTAATGAATAAGGAATATGTGATTAACAATAATTGATAACCTGAAATGGGATACCATAGAACATTTCGGAATGGAATAAGTACAATGTCAATATGAACAATATGTGGTGCAGAAGGATACAAAAAGAGTAACCTTACATACCTTATCTTCTCAATATGAATATACAATCCTATATGTGAACACAATAGTCCAACTCCTTCCTTATGTTTCACTCTACAACACAAGTACATTACGGAGCTTACGTTAACAATCAACTACCTTACAAGTGCATAAGAGGACAATGAGTTACATGTTTGCCTTAAAATGCCATTTCCCCCTTTACATGCTATACATTGACCAAAACATCACAAAATAATAGCATTTCATACCAATTTCCTCCTTTACGCTTCCTCATTAACACGACGTCACAATTACTCCATCAAATCACCTTAATTCACTTCATAAGAACATATCGACAATAATCCCACAATTTACACTCATAGAAAAATAACAAGTTAAGGAACATAATCACACCATACATGTTGATATTTCATCCACACCATTCACTTCCATCAAAACCTCAAGTCTCTTTTCAAGTTCAAATCACAAAGATGACACATCTTTTAGCAAAAGTAAAAGTGCTCTACTCAACACTTTTAGACACCACCATCATGATCTAAAAAATCTCTCATGTATATAATATATAAAATCACAAGAATAAACACTTACCCAAGCTTGCAAATGAAGGATCTTGCCCAAGGGAATGATGGCTTAGGGTTTGAGAGATAAGAGAGAAAAGATCCTTTTTGTAGAAAAATCTAGAAATATCATGTGTGTCTTTTGGGATAAAATCTGATTTTTTGGGGCCTTTATATAGGCCCTCAAGACCATCCTTAGCCACATACTTAGTCATAAAGGTTGTGTTTACTCAGTCAAAAGAAAGAATGGATCATTTGCTATCTTTGGGCCATATTTTGCATCATTTTGGGCCTCAATTGAGCCCAATAGCACAAGACTAATTTAGCCCACCAATTTTAAGGTGTAATATCCCAATAATCTCATGTTTAAATAATTCCATAAATGTTACGACAATATTCAACTCACGAGATTCATGTTCGTAGCCTCAATCCCAAGAATAAGCAATTTTTAGCCACTCATGACTTAATTTATCATAATTTGATAAAATAATTGTGACGACGAATTAACCCCAACTTGGATGCCAAACTCTCTCAAGAGTAGTCGTAATACGATGGAATAATGATACCATAACCCAAGATTCCTCTTTATAGACCAATAATCAGAGAAGAAATTTGGCAAAAAGCACCCCGGTACGCCCCTGGGCGCCCCCAAGACTTAGCTGAATTTTAGCTCTGGAAAAGGGGAGCCTGGGCAGCCTGGGCAGCTTGGAACGCTTCCTGACGCGCCTCACTGATGCCTCTACCAAAAAAATTTTGGCAGAAAGCGGCTTGGCATGCCCCTGGGCATGCCTGACCTTAAAAATTTGATTTTCTTCCTTTCTTCGACTTTTCTTTGCGGACATCAGCACAATATCAATAGTACATCAAAACCAATACAAAATACGCACTTATTTCTCTCAAAACTAAAGTAAACATGGTTCAAATAAGGCATATAAATGCGCCCTAGGGTCAAAAAGGTACGGGGTGTTACAATAGTGTTCTTCGGTATTAAGGAAGGTTGTTTGTTCCAGATGTTGATAACTTAAGAGAGAGGATTATAATTGAAACACAAGGTTCTAGATACCATTCATCCAGGTTCTACAAAAATGTATCATGATTTGAGGGAAGTTTATTGGTGGAATGCAATGAAGAGAGGTATTGCACATTTTGTAGCTAAGTGTCCCAATAGTCAGCAAGTAAAGGTTGAGTATCAAAGTCTTATTAGATTAGCTTAAGACATAAGTATTTTTTATTGGAAGTGGGAAATGTTAATATGGACTTCATTATAGGTTTGCCATGTGCATGACATCAGCATGATTCAATTTGGGTGATTGTTGATCGCATGAATAAATTAGCCCACTTTTTGCATGTTAAGACAATTGATTTAGCTGAGGATTATGCTAGGATGTACATCAAGGATATAGTTAATCTTCATAGATTTACTTAGTACATTATTTAAGTCGGGGTGCAAAATTTACAACTAAATTTTGGTAGTCATTTCTGAATGGTTTAGGTACAAAGTGAACCTTTGTACTGCTTTCCATCTGCAAATTCATGGGCAGGCGGAGTGCCCTATTTAGACATTTGAGCATATATTGATAGATTGTGTCATTGACTTTAAAGATAGTTGGTATCATCATCTAGATCTTATTGAATTTGCTGATAATAATAGTTATCACTCTAGTATTCAAATAGTAACATTTGAGGCTCTTTATGGGCAGAGATAAAAATATCCTATTGGCTGGTTTAAGATTGGTGAATTTGCTTTGGTAGGCCTATACTTAGTTCATGAGGCTATGTATAAAGTTGAAATGATTTAAGAGTGGTTGAAGACCACGCAAAGCCAACATAAATTGTATTTAAATATGAGAAGAAGAGACTTAGTGTTCTAGATTGATGATTGGGTATTCATTAAAGTTTCCCCTAGGAAAGGTGTTATGTGTTTTTTGTTTTTTAAAGAAAAGGAAACTCAGCTTTTGGCATATGGCCCCTAAAGGATTTTTTGTAGGATAGGGAAGATGGCTTATGAGTTTGAGTTACCTACAGAGTTAACATCCATGCATCCGGTATTTCACATCTCTTGTTGAAGAAGTGTCCCTATAGAGAATGTTGGGTTAAAGACAACCTACTGTATAAACAGATTTTGGTTCAAATCTCAGATCATCAGGTTTATAAATTAAGAACCAATGAGGTAGCATCAGTTAAGGTCTTATGGAGAAGTCAAGTAGTTTAGGAAGGTACATGGGAGGCTGAAGACGATTTGAAGGCCAAGTATCCACAACTATTCACTCTTTCCAATGATAGTGCCTAAGGTAAGAGCTCTCTCTTATAGTGACTCTTAGAAGCATCATGACATGGTCTACTACCTTGTAGTTTTAGGTGTACGTTCATGCCATACATGCCTAAGTTGAGTTCAAAACTCCTAATATGAAGCAGTCCCATCTATGTTAGTAGATTAGTTTCAGATGTCACAAAGAAAGCAAGAGTAGTTCCTTCCATCTTTCATTCTAGCTTTGGCCTACATTCGAGGACGAATGATCCCAAGGAATAGGTATTATAGCACCTCCAATTTTAAGCATATGTATATTTGGTACTTACTATAAAAATCAGACCAAAATTTATGTTTTTCCATATTCCCATCGGTAGATTCACGACTGTGAACCAGGACCACGAAGCGTGAACCCAACCGTGGAAACCATCAATAAATCCTGAGAATTTTACTAGCGTTTGATGAGTCATGTCAATGGTCCATTAACTTGCCTATAGTGCATTGAACAAAACCATGCATTTATTCCATCTATGTTACAAATTTCCCAGAAGGTGATAACTCAATTGGCGGTCCGTTAAATAGACGACGTGTCACACCCCGAATCCCATTCGGGAGGGACTGGCACCCGAAGCCGTTGAGGCCCGAGAGAACCAATCTTTACTCATGTACCTTTGTATGCATGTCTCTATATGAATATCATTCCATGCCATATAATAAACAAATACTAATGGCGGAAGTCATGACATATACAATATATGAAACTTGGCCGTTAGGGCCATCAAGTCAAAATGGATATATGTCTATTCCATTCATCATCCCACACACGTCTACAAAGACTTTATAGATACATGTACATAACCAACCTAAATTCGGGACAAGTCCCTGCTTTACACAACATATATAATACCAGCAAACATACACTATGACTCGAAAACCCCCGAACCAATTGGAGCTCACCAATGGTCTGCAAATGATCCGCAACCTACAGTGGAGGTCTACTAGCACCTGTGCCTGCAGCAAGTAAGGTAAGTTCCCCCAAGGGGGTCAGTACGAAGAATGTACTCAGTATGTAAGGCCATAAGAAACTACATCATACATAGGATCTTCAATAGAATAAAATGCAAGAGAATAGTCAATACGAATAAACCATCGTTCTGAATGTTGGGGACCATGTACTTTATGTTCATTAATTTCTTTCCTTATGTACATCACCATCGACCATTACCGTTAAATGCATAACCATCACTCTATGCAACCATTATTAAATGTAACCGTCAATATGCATCCGTCATAAAAGTAAGTAACCGTCAATATGGAACCGTCAATAAAAGGAACCATCAATATGCAAACGTCAATAAAAGTAATCGTCAATATGCAACCGTCAATAAAAGTAACCGTCAATATGCAACCGTCAATAAAAGTAACTGTCAATATGCAACCGTCAATAAAAGTAACCGTTAATATGCAACTGTCAATAAAAGTAACCGTCAATATATGAAGCAGGTTCGGCTAGAGCTAGGTTCTTACCTCTAAAGCTGCCCCCTGTCAGGTTTTGCCCGAGCTAGGCTTATGCCTCTAGGACTGCCCCTTGATCTAATAAATTCGGGATCGGCTCGAACTAGGCTTATTCCTCTAGAGCTACCACCCGTACTCTTGCAACCATAAAGTAACCAAAAAGTAAATATGAATAAACATAAAGTAACCATAAATGCATTACTTTTTTTATTACTCCAACGCATTACTTATGTCTTTTACTTATGAGAGATTGATACATTGGGGATCATGACATTATTGGAAACACATATGCATTACTTCATTCTTTACTTCTTGAGAGATTGATATATTGATAGTCGTAACATTATTAGAGCTTTGGAACCTCAATTTATGATTATGAGACATGTGAATAACAAAATATGATAACCTGACATGAGATACTTTGAGACATCTCGGAATAGGAACAGGTACGATAACAATGTGAACAATATGTGCTGCAGAAGGATACGGTAAGAGTAACCTTACATACCTTATCTCCTCAATATGATACACAGTCCTATATGTGGATACACTAATCCAGCTCCTTCCTTATGTGTTACTCTACAACACAAGTACATAACAAAGCTCATGTTAACAACCAACTACCTTACAAGTGCATACGACGATAATGAATTATGCAATGGCCCTAAAACATCATTTGTCCCTTTACAACACCATTCATGGAATTATCATACCAACAATACTATAATATTCCATACATTGACCAAGACATCATAAACCAATAACATTTCACACTAAGTTTACCCTTTACACTTCCTTATTAACACTACGTCACCTTTCCTCCGTCAAGTCACTTGATAACTTTCACAATAACACATTAAAAAAAATCCATATGTTATACCATTCCAAATACCTCCGGTATACTCCTTTATAGTCATTTAAAAGGTACCATAAGTTGATAATTACATCAATGAAGGGTATAGGGGCTTTGGGGGGTCAAAGAGATGCAAAAACAACCGAAACAAACTTCTGGACTGAACTGCGAAGCCACCTGCACCCGAAGGTGGCTGACCTGCGTCCGTAGGTGACCTTTGGAAGTATCCAGGGGCACCTGTGAAGTCACCTGCGCCCGCAGGTGCTGCGTCTGCGAGGGCGGGTGCCCGTTTCGGCCAAAAAGGGTCTCTTTTGGGTCTTTTTATGCAATGAATGGTCCATGATCATAACTAAAATCAGCCATGGTTTTACAACACACATGAACATCACTAAAACCACACTTTTCCTTCAATACACCACCAAATCTATGCAAAATATTGCAATAACAATTCCAAACATTATGTAAAAGAATAAAACAAGTTAAGGCTATAATCACATCTCACATGTCAATATTGAACCCATAAGGTTCATTTCCTTCAAGACCAAAAGTCCATTTTCAAGATTACAAGGCAAAACCCTTCACCGATTAAGCAAACACAAATTGTTTCACACATAGTGAACTTCTCACACTTCACCAACATAACCAACATGATATACACCATATTCAATGAATATAATATATTAAACCATAATAATAAACACTTTCCAAGGCTTGAAAAAGAGTGATCTTGTCCAAAGAGATGGTAGCTTAGGGTTCGGAAGAGAAAAGAGTGTTTGTGGAAATTTCTAGAAATTGCATGTGGCTTTTGTTGATTAAAAATCTGAATTGTGGCCTTATATAGTGCCTCATGGTCATCCTTAAACATCCACTTAGTCAATAATTGAGGGTTGTCTTTGGTCAAAGCAAGAATGGATCATTTTTTCATTTTGGGCCATGTCTTTCTTGTAGATTTTGGGCCTCAAATTGAGCCCATGATCACATGTGAATTCAGTAACAATATGGGAACCTTTCAACGACCCATGGGACAAATCGTACAATGGGATTTCTATAATTTTGTAGGCATTTTCAAAAGGGTATTTTTGTCATTTCCTTGTCCCATTACACTACCCCATGACATTTTTTCAATTCAAATAGGCAAAAGGACATTTTATTAAATAGCAAAATTTGTACAAGTGCTAAGCCCAAACAAAGCAAAGCCCAGAAAGGAAAATATCGAAGAAACAAAATAAAAGAAATAAAAGGAAAAACAAACAAAAAATCAGCAACAAAACAAAATAAGATAGGGATCTAGAAACAGATCCCCAAAAAGGAAAGTAACAATCTCTCCATATCTACCATATCCTCTATTATCAATGACGTTGACAAATTTCTTGGAGAGATGCTGCCCAAAAAGAGGAAGATATAGACTACCACAGACCATAGCTGAAATCAGATTAAAAAACCATTAATTTAGGCAAATTTCACCAAAGACAATAAAAATTCTCACAAATACCATGAAATCAGACACCATCAAAAACTTCTTAGACTCAATATATGTATATCTGTTGAACGTAGATATAGTTAGATGAATTTCTCCCTCTTCTCTAGAAGCCAACTTCTTCAGAAAAGATTTTTGACCAACCCATGTTCCTTTTTGCTATCAGAGTGAGCAAAAGCTAAAATCACCAGGAGACGAAGAAACACAGGTAATCTTCCATCATTTACTTATAGAACTAATTTATGTGTATGAAAGCTAACCTAAAACCAGTAGGAGACGAAGAAACACATGTAATCTTCCATTATTTACTTGTAGAACTATTTTATGTGTATGAAAGCTATCCATAGACGATAATTGTGTGAATCACTTTATTCCATTTTCCCTCGCAGGTTGATCTAGCATGAAGCAAATACCACTGAGAAAGAAGCAAACAATAAGGTAATTCATAAAACTAAAAGATTGTAGAATATAAAACTTTCACTGTATCATCTATAGACTGTTGTGTGCTTGATAATTTGATAGAACTAATATCTAAACTGATTGGATCTTCTAATCTAATGAACCTTTGGGATCTTGAAACTCCTATTATGACATATTCTTATTCTAAGATTAGGAGTTTGTGACTTTTCCATATTAACAATAGCCTTAGCTTCCCTTGGTATTTCTTGTAGTTATGACTATATTAATCTTTATGTTCCTGAAAGCTCAAAAAGTTTGTTTGCAAATGTAACACCCCAAAAGTTTCTATGACTCCATTTTAAACTCAGCGTCGAAAACCAGTCAGTTTCCCAAAAAATTCTTCAGAGAACGACTCAAGCAACGAGTCATTATCAGAGGTAATAACTCCTTGGGTGAGCCATCCTTGGTGTTATACAAAAATTCCTAAAGATTGGAATTCCACACAATAGCAACGAGTGGATTCCACGAGTTGTGGCATCCACATACGATTCATTGTGTGACTCGTAGGGTGTTTATTTAGTCAATAGTCATTTAAAAATAATTTTATTCCAAATTGCATGAAATGTCAATTACCAATAACCATTACATAAGAATGATATGAGTATTAGATGTGACTTAAGGTTATAAGAAGTCCCTAACACCTAGTTGAAGTAGAAACTCCTTTTTGGACCATGTTCTAGTGTAAGATTCTTCTTGGGTCAACTTCAAACAATAATTACACCTAGTATATGAGGCCTTAAGTTTCCCAATACCTACCAAGTTAAAGGTAATTAAATCCTCTTTCCAATGCCGCCAATTGTTTGTAAATTTGATAATGGAGTAAAAAGTTATGGCTATTTTAGTTAAGAGCTGTCAAAGATGTCAATGGCTACGGCAGACACTACAGGTCATTGGGTGACCCTATGGGTCATACCCTAACTCATAGGAATGACATAGGGATGTGAAAAATGGATCCTATACAATGAATTAGGATATGAATTATCCCCAAACCTTACGGGTCATCACATGAGTCATCGGGACTGGCATTAGCAGTATTTCAGGCGATTTGTAAAGGGTTGTTTGGTCTTTTCCCACTTTTTCAACACCTAAAATATGTCATTTTAGGGGTATTTAGGGAGGGTTTAAAGGAACTTAAACATTATTTCCTCTTCATTCTCACCCAAAAACTTAGAGTCAAAAATCAAAGCGACCCTTCCTCTTTAAAGCAAGAAACTAGGGTTCATCATATTTAAGCTTCAAGTTCAAGATTTGTAGCAAGTTTTTCACTTCCAGGTATGTGGGATCTTATAAATGGGTATCCTTTTACCCAATGAGTCCCTAAGTGAACTCAGTTCTTCAGTAAATTCATTCTTATGAGCTTAGGGTTTTCATGAAAAGTATGAGTTTCTTTATGTTTAAATTTCTCATCATAAATGTTCATGAATACATGTTTTCCCATGAAATTTAGTAACTTTATAGATTTATATTTATGAACCCTCAGTATATTGATATTCTATGTTTTGGACTTGTGTTGTATGAATTCATATTCTATTCAAAACATAGAAACTATTATGAATAATTGTATTCTTCAGAGATGGCAGGTTATGAACACTCGATGACTTAGCTTTCACAAATTAATAGTTGAATATTCATTTCTTCAATTCCACATGATTTAGGATGCTTTCAGATAAAGTGTCTATCATTTCAATCTCAGACTTCAGTATTATTGAGCTACTCAATTTATCAGTTTTATTCAGTTAGGAGTAGTACTTAGCATCGAGCAGACGCAGGGATGAAGGCTCACCCATCAGTTAGGATGAGACCTTTAGTAGAAGTCCCTAACTCCAAGAACTACATTGGCATCATAGGTTCTAAAGTGTAACCCATTAGATCAGGCTGTCACCTTAGTCCTTTTAGAAAATAGCTTAGTGGATCCACGTCAGTTAGTGTTTTTACCCTTGGCAAGGTACAGAGCACCCTCCCTGCTAGGGTATAGATTGGACTCTATTTAGCTCAGATGGAGTATGTCGGTTAATAGTAGCTCCCTCAGTTTAGATCTAGATATTGCATGACATCATACTTAGTTTATTCAATTTAGTATTGATCCATTATATGTTTATTTATTTAGGTCATTGCATCAACTTATATTCATCATTTCTATGCTCAGTTTAGTGTTTTATGTTTAGCATGTTCAGCTTTATATATTTTAGTGCATATCTCACATGCTCAGTATATTTAAAATACTGATCGCATACTTTTTTTGGTGCTATATTGTGCTATAATATGGGTTCAGACTCTCAACATCCAGCTCATAGTTAGCAAGATCCCATACTTATCTCAGCAGCAGAGTGTGGTGAGTCCTCATCATTCGAGGTCAAAACTTTATGATTATTTCTTTATTTTAGTTATTTGAGTTTTTAGATAGTTAGAGTTAGCTGGGGTTTTGTCACAGCAACTCATCTTATTTAGAGTCTTTCAGACAGACAGTAGACTTTCAGCTTTATGGTTATGTTAGATAATTTTTGTATTGACTTCTGTATTCAGTTTTGTTTTGAATATTATTAGATCATTCAAATTTTGTCTTCTGCTCAGTATTCATCAGTTATATACAGTTTTCTTAGTTGCTTACCTATCCATAGGTTAGCTTGGGGTCACTTGTTGCTCGAAGCATCGTGTTTTGACTAGGGGTAGTCTCGGGTTGTAACATACTTGGTATCAGAGAATTAGGTTTGAAGTGTCCTAGGGTGACTAAAAGTCGCATTAAGTAGAGCCTTATTCATTGGTGTGAAGTGCTCCATACTTATGAATTAGAGGCTATGAAATGTTTTAGAAAAGTTTCACTTCTTTCATGTTCACATTATGCGATAAGGTGTGGATTCTATTTAATCTCCTTCTAACTCGTGCTCTACCCGTTTACACAGAAATGCCTCCCAGAAGAGCTAATAGAAAGAGAAATGAAAATGGAAACCAGCAAATACCACCAGTTCTAGCAGACTGAACAAGTATTTCATGCTAAGTTCAGGGCTGTTTTTCAGGTGCTAGCTCAGGCATTGACTTCTCAGGTCAACTAACAAGTTGTTGCCTATGTTAACCTGAATAGGAATATAACAGCGGAGAGAGTTTGTGATTTCACTGGGATGAATCCTCTAGAGTTCCATAGTTCTAAGATTGAGGAGGATCCATAGGAGTTTATTAATGATATTCAGAACGTCACTCAAATGCTGGCATCACTCCAGTCAAGAGTGTAGACTTAGCTGCTTACCAGTTGAAAGGAGTGGCTTAGACTTGGTATAATCAATGGAAGGAAGATAGAGGTATAGGTGCAGGTCCAGTGGATTGGGATGATTTCATAACTGTATTTCTAGACAGGTTCTTACCACTTGAGTTAAGGGAAGTCAAGGTTAAGGAGTTTATAAATATGAAATAGGGTAACATGACTATGAAGGAGTATTCTCTTATGTTTACTCAGTTCTCTAAGTATGCTCCAGCAATGGTAGTTGATTTAAGGGCTAGGATGAGTAAGTTCGTGTTAGGTGTATCCAAGACCGTGGTAAAAGAGTATAAGACTGCTATATTGGTCAAGTAGATGGACGTCTCCAAGTTGATGACTCATGCTCAACAGATTGAGAAAGAAAAGATTAAGGAAAGTTAAAGGGAAACTAAGAGAGTTAGAACAGGAAGTTTTGACTTTTCTTAGTAGATATCGGGCGGTGGAAATTGCTCTCAGTTTCGTCAAAGGTCTTTAACTCTAGCTTCATTCTTTTCTAGTGCCCCAGTACCCAGTTTAGACAAGAGTATAAGGATAGGGCAGCAGGATCTAAGTCCCAGGGTTGTGTCACTAGCGGACGTACTCATCCAGTTTGAAAAATGTGTGGTAAAAACCACCAAGGTGAGTGTATGGCCGACAGTGGTAGTTGTTTTGGATATGGAAAACCAGTTCACATAATGAGGGAGTGCCCATTGTCCCCACAGAGGGGAAGGGATATTTGCTAGAAGCTTAGTCCAACTCATCAACAGCTCCAGCAGGTCGCTTGAGTCAGCAGAGTGACCCATCTAGTATAGGTGGCTGACAACGTCAAATCAAGTTTTATATAATACATACTAGACCAGATCAGGAGGGTTCCCCTGATATAGTCACTGACATGTTATGATTCTTTTAAATTGATGTGTATGCCTTGTTATATCCAGGAGCCACACTTTTTTTTGTGACTCCCTATATAGCCGTAGACTTTCGTGTCAGTCCTAAAATCCTCTCATAACCTTTCTCAGTATCTACTCTTATTGGTGATTCAGTCATAGCCAGATAGATATACAAAAATTGCCCAGTCACAGTTTCCAAGAAAATCACCTCAGTTTATCTAGTAGAGTTAGATATGATTGATTTTGATGTCGTTTTTATCATGGATTGGCTACATTCCTAATATGCCTCTATTTACTGTAGAAATAGAGTCGTTTAGTTTTAGTGTCCAATTGAACCAGTCTTAGAGTGGAAGGGTAGTACTTCAGCGCCTATAAGTTGGTTTGTCTCTTACCTTAAAGCCATTTAAATGATTTCCAAAGGGTGTATCTATCATCTTGTTTGGGTTAAGGATTTACAAACCGAGACCCCCCAACTCTTCAGTTAGTTATAGTTGTGAATGAATTTCCAAAAGTTTTTCCCAAAGATCTGCCCGTAGTTTCTCCCGAACGAGAGATAGACTTTGGAATACACCTTTTTCTAAATACCCAACCTATTTTAATTCCACCTTATAGAATGGATCCAATCGAGATTAAGGAATTGAAGGAATAGTTAAAGGAACTCTTAGACAAAGGTTTCATCAGGCCCAATATCTCTCCATGGGGTGCTCTAATTTTATTCGTGCCTAAGAAAGATGGTTCCCTCAAAATACGCATCGATTACCATTAGTTGAATGAAGTTACAATCAAGAATAAGTATCCTATTCCTAGGATTAATAACTTGTTTGACCAGCTTCAGGGTGCCAGTTGTTTTTGAAAGATAGACCTTAGATTCGTCTATCATCAGCTCAGAGTCAAAGAACGTGACATTTTAAAGATATCTTTTAGAAATCTGTATGGTCACTTCAAATTTGTTGTTATGTATTTTGGACTAACGAATGCTCTTACAACTTTTATGGACTTGATGAAAAGAGTTTTCAACCAGTATTTAGACATGTTCATAATTGTTGTTATAGATGACATCCTCAGTTTTTCTCAGAGTGAGGATGGAAATATAGACTATTTGAGAAATGTCTTGTAGACTCTCAAAGATCGTCAATTATTTGCTCAGTTTAGCAAGTGTGAATTTAGGTTGAAAATTTGTAGCATTTCTTGTCCATATAATTTTTGGTAAGGGCATCCATATTGATCCTCAAAAGATCGAAGCAGTTAGGAACTATCCTATGCTTATATCTCCATCAAATATTAGGATTTTCTTGGGTTTAGATGGATACTATAGACAGTTTGTTAAAGGATTTTAATCTATTTCTTCTCCTATGTCCAGATTGACTCAGAACAAAGTCAAATTTTAGTGGTTCGATGCTTACAAAAAGGGTTTTAAGAGTCGGATACTCGACTCACCTCCGCTCCAGTTTTGACTCTGTCATAGGGTCCAGATGGGTTTGTAGTTTATTATGATTCTTCAGGAATTGGCCTCGATTGTGTGTTAATGTATCATGGTATAGTTATAGCATATGCTTCTAGGAAACTCAAACCTCATGGGAAGAATTTCCAAACTCATAATCTTGAGTTGGCAACAGTTATTTTTTCCTTAATGATTTGGAGGTATTACCTATATGGGGTTTAAGTTGATGTGTTCACAAATCATAAGAGCCTTTAGGATGTCTTCAGTCCGAAAGATCTAAACCTTCGTCAGAGGAGATGGCTAGAGTTGTTGAAAGATTATGATATGAGTGTTTTCTATCATCCAAGTAAGTCCAATATAGTGGCTGATGATCTTAGCAGATTGTCTAAGGGTAGTGTTTCTCATGTAGAGGATGAGAAGAAAGAATTGGTTTGAGAGGTTCATAGGTTTTCTAGATTGGTAGTTCAATTGGTTGATTCAACCGAAGGTAGTGTAATGGTTCAAAATGGTTCAGAATCCTTTTTAGTAGCTGAAGTGAAGGCAAAGCAAGATAGCAATTCTATTTTGCTTAAGTTGAAACAAGTTGTCCAAAGTCAGAAAGTTAAGGTTTTCTCCCAAGGAAGAGATGGTGTTCTTCATTGCCAAGGTAGACTATATGTTATAGACATGGATAACTTGAGACAGTAGATGCTGACAGAAGCTCACAGTTCTTGGTATTCTATTCACCCAGGAGCCACTATAATGTACCATGACCTATGGCAAGTCTATTAGTAGAATGGCATGAAGAAGGATATTGCAAAATTTGTGGCTAAGTGCCTGAATTGCTAGCAGGTTCAGGTTGAGCATCAGAGACTACGTGGTATGACTCAAAATATTTATATTCCTACTTAGAAGTGGGAAGTGGGAAGTGGTGAACATATATTTCATTATAGGGTTGCCTAGTAATAGCCAACATCATGATTTTATTTGGGTTATCATTTATCGGATGACTAAGTAGCACATTTTCTACCAGTGAATACTTTATATTTAGCCGAGGACTATGCCAGACTTTACCTTAGAGAATTGGTGAAGTTTCGTGGAGTCCCTCTTACTATCATCTCTGATAGGGTTATTGAATTCACTTCTCAGTTCGAAAAGACATTTTAGAAGGGTCTTGGTACACTAGTTCATCTTAGTACGGCTTTTCATCTGTAGATAGATGGTCAGGCAGAGCAGACTATTCAAAACATAGAGGACAAGTTGAGAGCTCGCGTGATAGACTTTAAGGGTAGTTGGGATGATCAGTTGCCTTTGATTGAGTTTGCCTATAATAATAGATATCACTCCAGTATTCATATGGATCCATTTGAGGCGCTTTATAGTAGGAGGCATAGTTCTCCAATTAGTTCATTTAAGATTGGTGAAACTACTTTGATAGGGCTTGATTCAGTATGTTAGGCTATGGATAAAGTTCAACTAATTTGAGAGAGGTTGAAAACAGCTTAGAATTATCAGAAATAGCCATCTCGGCCTGAAGACTATGACTATGCACCCTTCGAAGACTGACCACTGCTCTAGCCACTGTAGTCACTATAAGCGGGATGACTCTCATCAGTAATCTAAAGTGTTACCTGAACGGGCTTACTAGACTGACCCTAGTGCTGATAAGACTAATGCTAGGGGTACCTCTCTTGAAAACATCTACCTCTGAACTGTGAGCCGCTATGTTCCCATTGAAACTACCCTACTGACGTGGCCTCTTATCGCTTCCCCCTTGGGCCTCACAATGTATCTCCTTCATAGTCTGAGCATAATCAGAAACATCCATAAAAGACCTACCATTTGCAACTAGACTCTGAGTAGCCATGCGAAGAGTAAGTCTCAGTCCTCTGATAAAACACTGAATCCTCTCATACTCGGTAGGTAAGATCATAGTAGCATGTCTGACCAACTCATAAAATCTCACCTCAAACTCAATAACTGTAATAGAACCCTGCTCTAATCATATAAACTGATCCCTTAGACTCTCGAGCAAGGTGTGACGCCTATACTTCTCCAAGAAAGCCTTGAAGAATTGAGTCTATGTCATAAGTGGGGATCCAGTTGGTCTAGAATCCAAGTAACCTCTCCACCACTGTCTGGCGGCCCGATCAAACTGAAAGTTGGTGTATTCCACACCATGCGACTCTAATAGGCCTAAATTATAGATCCTCTCCTCACAACTAGTCAGAAACTCAAATGCATCCTCACTCGGAGCCCTACAAACCTAGGTGGAGTTAATCTCAGGAATCGGCCCAACATCTTCTACTCCTCGCCTGTCATAACTGGCTAAGCTACTGTCAACTGTGGAACTACCGGTGCTGGAGGAACCTTCACTTTGGGAGCTGCAATTACATGCTGCACCCTAAATCAGTACCACTCTAGTCCGCTGACTGAGTACCATCATAGGGTGCACCACCTACTAACCCCAGTAACTGAAGCAATGCATCTCTAAGAACTAAGGAAGAAATAAATCCGATGGGGCCTGGGCTACCCTATTGCCCACCAGTGGCTTGAGTGGATGAACCTTAGGAGCAATAACAAGATCTAGTGAATGCTCCCCTGCCTTGACCCCTAGCTGGTGCTGCAACTCTAGCCTGGCCTCGACCTCTAGGTGGACCTCAGCCTCTAGCGGGTGCCCTGGCTGTAGGCTTAGTTTCCCCATCCCCTACCGTCATAGCTCGTACCCTAGCCATCTACAAAAAAGTGAAACAAATGAGAGCTCAGAAACTAATTCAGACTCAACACACAAAATGAACAAAGAAAATGAGATTTTTCTAAGAATATCCTACAGCCTCCCAAATATAGGTTACGGACTTTATAGTACCGATCCGCTATACTCTACTAGACACTTGCTCTTATACCAACAATGCCAGTGAACCTATGCTTTGATACTAATTAGTCACAACTCAATTTCTCAAGTCGTGATGGCACCTACTTTAACCCACCAGTAAGTTTGCTAAATCATAGCCCAAAACGACAAGTAATGGGCGAAACAATGGAAGATAAGAGAATACAAAATTTAGACATGAAATACAAGTACTAAGCAGTTGAATGTATAGATATGATCGTATAGAACATCAAGGAAAAAAGAGAAAATACACAAAAGAATATCCTATGACCCAATAAGGTCGATACAAGAGCCACTAAATAAAAAATAGGAGTAATAAATAGTAACAATTATACAAGTAGTCTTAAAATATGCAAAAGACTATCCAAAAGTAGCATAAGGAGAAAGGATCAGCTCCGGCTATGAAAGCTCACCTTATCTCCGAAGCAGCTGCAAGCCTAAAAGTAATGTCAGCAAAGATAACTCATACTCCGATATACATTAGAAAAAGATGTAGAAGTACAACATGAGTACCAAAGACAATGGGTACTCAGTAGACATCATAGGTTGACGGAGCTAAATTACAACAAAAGTATAATAAAATGCGAGAATGTAAACTAAAGTTAGGAATGAAAAATGTATAAATCTAAAATAATACCCCAAACCAGGATAAAGCAATAAATATGCAAAATAAGTTACTCAAAAGTAAATATAGTCTAGCTACAACCTAACTGGCCCCTCATAAGCCTAGAAGGAACAAACAAGACAGTAATAACCAACCGAGCCCCCATGATCCCAACGGATACAACCAAGGAAGAAATACCATCAATAGAGAGTTTACACGTGTGAAATCATACCTGAAATTCTGTGCGAACCATAATGTCGAACTTGAACTGGAATTGGAGAATAGTATCATCATAATAATGTGCCACGAATAGATCATAAATGCAAGACTTGAATCGAAACTAGTAAATAAATTTCAAAGTAAAGATAATCCAAGACCGTAACTTTATTTAAGTCCAAATTAATCTTAAGTTCCCAAATTTCACAGTCAAATATATAAGAGGAATGAGTTTTAATCACCAATTCTAAGAGTGATGTTAAGGGTTAGTCGCATTCTAATCTGAGTAATAAAGGTAACCGAAATTCATTAAATGACCTAAGTCACCTTAAGTTTCAAGGTTTATTCTAAAGTGACGAATAAAGGCCTCTTAGTTCTACAAGTGGCTAATCTAGGCATTCGACCTAAAAAGTGGGTTGGCAGGGCCCACTACTAGTCTCGAAAGTCCATACTAAGGTAAACACCTACCCAAACTAGACTAAGACTATACAATTATAACCCAAGGTCTTACATGATCCAAAGTTAGTCCTAAAGTGTCATTATAACAATTAAGAGGGAAAACGGAGCCAAACTCTACCAAAAGGGCCTCCAAACCGGCTAACTTTAACCAATAAAATACTAAAATATCAACCAAATCGTAAATGCCCACCCATAGCTAGCATAATACTACAATAATACAATAATGAAGCTCAATCTATGAGGAAAGTAAGCCTATCCTAACTGTACACCGCCAAAAGCTAGAGAATGTCCACTACTCCGGTGCTTTTACCTTTTGAGAAGCCTCCGAACGCTGTCACACTATTAAAATAATAATCTATGCATTAACACGAGAATAATGATACTTATATTGCATATAAATGCTCTGCGTCAAAAGTCAAACTAAATATCCCACGTGGAACCCACTTGTGGAATCCCAAAATCAAAACCGTCAACACATCCCTCATAGCTCAAGGATTATTTACCCTAAAATTAAGGTGATATCTGAGCTCAAATGAGCCACAAATCAACCCCAACAATATTCAAAATTGAAGAATTATATTGGGAAATTAAACTAGAATCTATATGGACTTATGAAAACTAAAGTCAAGGAATGATCGCAACCTCTCCTTTAGATCAACCCCAATACAAGGTAATCGATCTCTCACAATACTTAAGCTTCCAAGGCCTTTAATGAGGTTTTTCTCTCTTGGAAATGCCTTAAAATTTTTGTGGACATAGGCTTTTAATGAACCAGCCCTATTGCCTAGGTGGCACAAGGCGTCGCCAAGTTGGCATTGCCTAGGTAGCCAAGTCATCGCCTGGGCGATGGCATGCCAAGGCAGCCTTAGCGCCAAGGCGACATAAGGCATAGCCAAGGCGTCTCTTAGATGATGGTTACGCCAAGACAGAATCCTTACCTAGTCGACTCTAAGCACACCAAGGTAGCATCGCCTAGGCTACCTGGGCATTGCTAAGATGATTGCACCAGTAATTGTTGCACCAACAAACTCGGCTAAATTCCAAGTTTGCGATTGGCCCCTCGGGATTCATTCAAAATACCATGGATGCAAATGAGCTATGCTACCCCACCAATTTTGACATTCAATACTCAATAACGCCATCAAAATTTCCATCCGAGATCAACTCGATCGAATGTAGATCCCACACCCAAAGGGCCATTTTAACTAAAATCCTCCCAATAGCCCAAAATGAGTTTGGAAGCCTCGGGACCCAAACTAAGGGTCCCTTTATATGAAAATCAATATTCCAAAGTTAATGGAATTGTCAAAATTGGAATCGGAGACCATTTACCTAGAGTTTTCGATACCCATTTCTTAACAGCGAAAGCTCCAAAATAAGGAATTGGCTCTAAAACCCAAATAAACTGTCCAGTGATTGAACTGTGTATTCCAGCAGGTCATAAATGACTTGGTGTAGCTGTGGAAAAGCTCTAAACATCAAAAAAGTATGAAAACACAAGAAATGAAATAGAGGGTCATTACGAAATAAAGCTTTCATCATCATTTATAATTTGATTTGACACTACCATTGTAGGCCATTGTTCTTCTAATTTGTTGTTAATTTTCTTCCTCTTTTCTTATGATTGAGGAGATAATCCTACCACCTCTAAGACCTTATCTAGATTCTGATGATTCTCCCCTTCTTCTTTATTTTCAATTTTCTCCCCAATATTTTCTAACTCTTTAATATGCTCTTCTGATTCATTTATTTGATGTGACACAATCTCATGTAAAGCCTTCACATGTGATGCCTTTTTATACTAAGTTATTGCTTGATGATCTGTTGTAATTATATTTTGATTATCTGGTGGTTTTGACTGTCATAACAGGTATTCCTCTTTTACAGATATGTAACTCCCTACAACCTTGGCACGCTCCATTATTGATGCTTCCTCTATAGCTCTTGACCTATCCACTTGAAATGGTTCATAGTATCTAGCATTTTCCAAGGCCAGGGTTTTATTATAATCAGCGTTTGCGGGTTACATATGGACATTGTTAAATGGTTCCTTCTCTATGATTACAACTGACATTGTATTAGGTGAAATTTTTGCTTCTCATCCTTATTGTTACTATCTTCCTCAATGTTATTACTATTATTATTTATAGTTTGCACTTGTGTTTTTTGCAAATTACCTGCCATATTTTCCACTACTAACTTCTCATTGGTGTTGTCTATGTTCTGTTTATGGGAACTTCTTTCTTTACTGTTTAATGCATTCCTTTGTTGTGTATAATCTTATTTTTTTGGAGATGGTAGATGTATCACAATTATCTGTTGTATCTGGTCCTTTATAGTGGAATTTGTTATTACTTGCATTCACACTAGCTTTGGTAGGAGCTTTCCTTGAATCATTATCATTGATTATCTAATCCCCCTGGTTCTAATTCTCTTTTTCACCATTTTCTTCACTTGCCAGTTCCTCTTAAGCATTACTTGTAGCAATTCCTTTATTAGGAGGTGCAAAAGTTGTTTCACTTAAGAACTTAGATGCATTTTGCTCTAGCCTTAATCTCCTATTTGTAGGATTCCATATCCCCATATTTTTCACTACATTACCACTTGCCAAAACTCTATTAGAAACCCTGATGGTACCATTGTTCTTATTCATCTCAGCCTTTATTCTTTCAAGTATTGGTTTGCTCAACTCCGAATAACGACCTCTACATTCAGATTTATTTTTCCCTTGAAGTTTACAACTCTTGCAATATTTTGCAAGAAATCGTATTGTATTTTAGTTCTTTCTTCTCTTGTTTCTTTGCCACTTTCATTAATCACTTCAATTCTACAAACTCTTTTAAAGTTGCTACCAAGTCCACTTGAACTTTCACTCTAGCACAACTTGGCCTTGTTCTGTTAATTGTAGATATGTCAAGATGAATTGGTTTTCCCACAACTGATGCAACTGAGAAAATTGATTCCTTGACAAAAAAAGTAGACAGTAAATTTTGAAATAAACATGTGTGATATTCTGAATCCTTATTACTAACAAAGATAAAGGATCCCAGAACAAGAAAACACCTTTTTAATTGGTCATAGAAGTGGTACCTCGATTTACTATATTGTATATGTTATTATATAAATAAAGATATCTTGTAATAATTATAATTACCATTGTATGAATTTCCTGAGAAATGAAGTCATAGGAACGTACCTAAATTATTAACAGGCTCTACGAGCACATTAAAAATTTATCCTAGAGTTGCTCCCCAGAATTGGCAAATAAGCTGGGCATCTAAAGAACATCACTGCCATAGCTTTAGTGGTTTCTCCTCTGGCTTGAACTTTATGTCAGATATTAGGGGTCTAATCTCGTATGATGCTCCATCTTTTGAGGCTATGTAATACACATTTTTAGACATTAAATTTAAGAAGTCCTCTATTAGGTTTAATCTCAACAATATATGACAGTTTTGTAGAAACCCAATTTCGCAGTCTCCTTTGATGCTGCATTGATTGGAAACCTGTACTCAAAGTCCTTCCAATTTAGGCCAGCCATACAAAAACTTCCCCACTACTTCGTACTGTAAATTTTCCATAACATTCATTTTTTGGACTTCCTCCTCCGTCCATGTCACACTAGGTATAACATTATTGTACGTTAACTTCTTGATAGGAATTGCATCAGATTTTGATCCTTGGCCCTTTTGAGGTATATTGAAAGAGATTGGTTTCACCAATCTGCATAGTTGGCTCTTTCTTCTTGCTTATCCTATATAATAAGATTTTTTCCTTGATTAATAACATTATCCATAGGAAAACTTGTAGGTGCATGAGGCAAAACAGTAGGCTTCTTAGGAGATTGTGGGTAATATTGTTTATGGTATTATCTACTGATGTTAATGATTACGCTTGGTAATCCAAAACAATTAGTTGACTAGTGGCCGGAGTGGCCATGATCCGTGGATTAATGAAGTAGGTTTATGAAGCTAGGGTTGAGAATGAGAGAGAAGATACAATTTCCTCTTATCACCTATGGTACTTTTGTTATTCAAATTTTTCCACCCCATAACTTTTAAACTCCCAAAAAGGGCTATTTTCATAAGTAATAGATCTTTTCCCAATTTTTTATCAAACCCCAAAAGCAATAGCTAGTCTTTAAGAAGTCAGACTTAAGGTTCCTATTCTAGTCATTCTAATTAAAGTGTTTGTTAAAAAATCATCATCTTATCAAGTATGCAATTTTTTTTAATGAGGTCATCCTTTCATCCTCATGCCAAGGTTTTGAAATTTCGCATGATTTCCAGTTAGAGATTTTCCCTAAATTAGTAGATTTTTCCCTATTTCAAATTGTATTTGATTTTAATGGTTCTTACTCTTGTATTGTTATAGAAAAGTATGAATTTTGAAGCCTTTTCTTATCTTGTATATATTGAAGCATGAATTTAGTAGAATTCATCATTTATTGTTCATGGGTTAGAACATGATCCTCAAAAGATGATTTTGGGAAAAGTTTCACACTTTATCTTCAGATAGATAGAAATTGATAATTTTATGAGCATATAATTATACAATTGATTTTGAAAGAATTATTTAGCATCGAGAAGATATGAGTTAAGCTAACCAAACTCTCACAACTATGTGCCACAGAAGCATTTTGATCACACCACAAGTCGCGTGATATCTCTTAGACTAGAAAGATTATTAGTAGATCCACATAGAGATAGATATGTTCTACATTTTGTCAAGGTTTAGAGTAGCCCTCTAAACTAGGTTATTCAATGGACATCATGAACTCACATGACGTATGTTGATTGTAAGAAACTCCTCTCTTAATGATTTGACATTATTTTATAATTAATTTGATATGACTATTTATACATTCCTAAATATGGTGATTTTTTAGATATGCATTTTTAGATATATTCTAGCTCAAATAGTCAGAGTCAGATTTACATTTTCAGATTTTAAAAGTTTATTTCTCAAAGATGCTCATCTTATGCTATTACCTATGTCCGTTTCTCATATATCTTGATTTATGGCTATTGACCTTATTCAGTTTCAAAACTTGTTTGGTATGAAATGTTTTAACTATTTAGCTTTAATCTTACATACCAGTACATTCCCATGTTCTGAATGCATACTTTGTCTTGTGCAAGATTTTTTTATTGATGTATATTCTTGTTCACGTTCTCAACTTCGTGGTTAAGTAGTTGCAGTTCCTGCTTCCAACAGTCGTATGTCCTCCTTGCATTTGGGGACATGGAATTAGTTGGTTTAGTAAACTTCATTTCAGAATTTGTTATATTATGAGGAGGATCAGGGCCTTGTTCAGGCATACTTATTTCATTTTGTTATTAGAGGCTTGTCAGGCATTAGTTATTTAGTTTGTGTTAGATTTTTTCCAGTTATTTCAATATTCATCTATACAGACATATTTTTTTCAGTGTTTAGCCATGATTTTTATTTAACAACTTCCGCTTTAGTTTTAAGATGCTTATTGTCATATAGATATGTTATGCTAAGGGTTCTCTTAGGGCTATTTGTGGTTCCTAGTACCAGTCACACCTAGGTTGTACTCATGGATTATGACAGTTTCCCTCAAGGAAGGTTGAGGGTATTTGCGTCGTACCGTGATATTAAATCAGGCACTACTTGGGAGGTAAACTGAGAATTATAATTATATTTGTTAAATAAAAGAAAAGAGAACAATAAAGTAGAAGAAAAAAAGAAAAAAATATAAAAGGTCTCATTCCACGACCTCAACTAGATGCTTGTTAGGAGGCAACCAACTTTTGTAGGTAGTTTTAGGTTTTTTATTTGGAAAAATAACATAAACATACACCTTAACTTACCTTATTTACACAAATCCCCATCCTTACAAAGTAATTACAAAAATCTCAACTAATTATGTATCTTCGTTGGGTGTATTCAGAACTAATTATGTATCTTGACAGACCCAAAATTGAAATTTTCAGTAATTATACAAAATATCAAAATTTTCAGTAATTAAGCTCCAAAATGTCAGGATTTATGTTGTTTTCCCTTTTTATTTTGTTTAGGCTAACATATTGAGTTTAGATATATTTTTAATAGTTTCAAGTCCTTGGAACAAGGACAAGAGAAGTACAAAAATAATGTTTGAAATTAAAAGTAGGCAACATTTTGCCTGGGTGTCGCCTCAAGGAAAAATGTTGCCTAATTTCAACACACTTTCCCATTCTCAATTGGCTCGAGTCATCGCCTAAGACATTTGGGTGCCAAATGTTATTTTTAATTTAGAATTTAGAAAAGAAAAAATAAAAATCCTAATTTGCTAAAAACAACCACATCCAAGAACCCCAACCCCTTTCTTTTCGTTTTTTCTGTTCCCCTTACCCAACATCTCTCTCTCTCTCTCTCACTCTTGCTCTTTGTTATCCCCTCCAACTCATACATCCACATTACATCATTCCATTAGTCCATTTGAAAAATCAAGGTAATATTCTTCTCTTTCTTTGTAATTAGTTTATAGAATTTTTTAATTTTTTTTTAGTTTTTAGTTGTAGTTTTTTAAAATCCATAAAGCAGAAGCCCTAACCCAAAAATCCCCAATACAGAAAATTATGCACCATTGTTTATTGGGGATGATGAAAAATCATATTTTTATGGTAATGTGAGTGATGTGTAGTTTGTTAATTATTGATTGCATGGCTTGGGTTGAATTTTGGATAATTATCTTCCATGGAATTTAAGTGAGGTTCATAATACTTACAAAGTGTTTGATAAATTGCTTGATTGAACATTTTGTGAAGATATAACAAAAAGTTTTAAGTGTGGGGTAGTCTGAACAGTAAGAAATACAAAGCAATAGCACAACGGAATTTAGTATTGGTGTACCTCCGGCCATTGTCAAAGTTCGTCGAAGTCATCGGCATTCGATTTCCACTTCCGGTGAGTGTTCTAAGTACTTAGAATATCTCAATAGATGGTGTATATTTTAGGATATGAATTTTCTGTACTTAGGGAACCAATAGGCACCTTTACTTTTATACTGTTTTCCCATCAAAACAGTTACATAAGCAGTTCTGTTAGGGTAACAATTTTTTCCCTTTAGGGCAACAGTTTGGGTAGTTTCAGATTAGGGTTAATAAAGTTATAACTGGTCCAACTAATAAGGACCATTATATCACATTTAAAAATTAGAGTGAACTTACATTCTCCCACTTGGTTCGAATACACAACCCAAAGTATGCTTTAAAAGAATCATAATACATGAATCATGATGATAGTCCTCTAGGAGCGAGTAGTATCTTCCATGTATCACAATGCATTATGTGTCTAAACCTTAACCCATATTACTTAATGAATAAACCCAATGTTTATTCTAGGTCCATAATTTAGCGACATTTCTCAAAATAAAACTGAATGTGCACACAGTTACAAATACGAGAAATATCATATAACATAGAGTTTTATCAACATTCGTTGTTACAACGAAAATTTACATAGTGAAACTAAGTCCCATTGTGACTATATGATCCTTAATTTTTTGTGGTGGCATTCCTTTTGTTAAAGGATTAGCTAACATCACATCAGTGCTAACATGTTCAATGACCACTTTCTTATCTTTAATACGTTCTCTTATGGATAAATACTTGATGTCGATAAGATTGCTTCGACTGCCACTTTTGTTATTCTTAGACAAAAAGACAGCAGCTGAATTGTCACAATATAACTTAAATGGTTTAGAGATAGAGTCAAAAATTCTTAACCCAGATATGAAACTATTCTACCATACACCATGAAAGGTAGCCTCAAAAAAAGAAACAAACTCAGCCTCCATAGTGGAAGTAGTAATCAAAGTGTTTGGCACTTCTCCAATGTATAGCTCCACTGGCCAACATAAAAATGTATCCAAAAGTTAATTTTCGTGAATCAATACAACTAGAAAAGTCTGAATCAGAGTAGCCAATGACTTCCAAGTCATCTGATTTTTGGTACATAAGCATGCAGTATTTCATCCCTTGAAGATATCTTAAGACTTTCTTTGCATATCTCTAGTGGTCAAGACCTGGATTACTCTGATATCTTCCTAATATTCCTACTACAAATGTTATGTCAGGTCTTGTATAAACCTAGCATACATCAAGCTTCCAACAACAGAAGCCTATGGAATGTCCTTCATTTTCTCCCTCTCAAGATCATTCTTCGAGCACTGATTCAAGTTGAACTTGTCACCCTTCACAATAAGAGCTACACTTGGTGAACAATCTTTCATTTGAAGCCTCTTTAAATTTTATTAATATAGGCTTCTTGAGATAGACCTAAGGTACCTTGATGTCTATATCGATGAATCTTAATGCTAATAACATAAGACGTATCACCCATGTCTTCCATATCAAAACTTTTAGAGAGAAATTGGTTCACCTCATGTATTATTCCCTTATCATTGGATGCAAGTAAGATATCATCCAAATATAGAACTAGGAAACATATTTTACTTCTACTGACCTTCTGGTATATACATTCATCCATAATGTTCTTAACAAAGTTGAATGAAGAGATAACATTTTGAAATTTCAAGTACCATTGACAAGAGGCTTGTTTTAGTTCGTATATGGATTTTTTTAACTTACATACCAAGTGCTCACCATAACCTTTAGGTTGTGTCATGTAAACATCTTCCTTTAGATCACTATTGAGAAATGTGGTTTTCACATCCATTTGTTGTAATTCTTAGTCAAAATAGGCTACTAATGCCAATATAATGCACAAGGAATCCTTTTTAGACACAGGAGAAAAAGTATATGTGTAGTCAATTCCTTTTTTTTGAGTGAATCCTGTAGCAGCAAGTCTTGCTTTATATCTTTCAATGTTGCCTAATGAGTCCTTTTTAGTTTTAAAGACCCTACTACATCCGATATCTTTTACACCATTAGGCAACTCGACAAGATCCCAGACTTTATTATTTTTCATGGAATTCATCTCTTTTTTCATGACATTGTACCACAATTCTGACTCTTTGCAATTAATGGCTTGTGAAAAAGACTCAGGATCATTTTTGACTCCAACGTCAGATTCCTGTAAATACACAACAAAATTACTAAGAATTGTTCATTTTATTTCTCTAGTAGATCTTTCTTAATGTTGCACCAACATTTTCCCGAGGATCATGTTGTTCAACTGGTTGTTCGATAATTTCTTGAATTTGATCTACTTGAATATTTTCAGCAGCTTGTGGAATCTCATTGATTTTTTGTGCAACACCCAATTGTACTTGAGGGGTGTTATGTACGACAATCAATCGTTGACTTGAAATGGAAAGTCGATATCTTATAGAAATTGTATTATGAAATTGATCACTCCCACTAATTAAGTCATTCTCAAGAAATTTTGCATTTCTTGATTTCACAATCTTAGTGTTGCTAGATGGACAATAGAACCTGTATCCTTTAGACCTTTTGTCATATCCAATGAAATATCCACTAATGGTCCTAGGATCCCATTTCTTTTCTTATGGGTTGTAGATTCTTACTTCAGACGGGCATCCCCATACGCGAATATGTGTTAAATTCGGTTTCCAACCTTTGAACAACTCAAAAGGTGTCTTTGGGACAGCCTTGGTTGGAACTTGATTTAATAGATACACTATCGTATTAAGATCTTCAATCCACAAAGACTTAGGCAGCTTAGAGCTACTTGACATACTACCCACCATGTCTAATAATGTTCGATTTCTTCTTTCGGCTACACCATTTTGATCTGGAAACCATGCATGGTGTATTGGGCAACAATCCCATTGTATTGAAGAAATTTTGCAAACAGACCTTGTACTTGTCCATCCTCAGTGTATCTATCATAGTACTCACCACCTCTATCAGTTCTCACAATTTTAATTTTCTTTCTGCATTGTTTCTCTACTTCAGTCTTAAAAACTTTAAAGGCTTCTAATGCTTCACTTTTATTATAAAGTATGTAGAGATACATATATCGTGAGTAATCATCTATAAAGGTGATAAATTATTTCTGACCATATGCATCCATATCTGTACAACATATATATGAATGTATGATTTCTAATATGGTTGAACTCCTCTTGGCACCTTTCCTTGACTTGTTTGTCCGCTTTCCTTTAATGCAGTCAACACACATGAACCCCCACACATGCATGAAAATGTTCCAACCCATAGCATGTAATTAAATGTGGAGTTGTCTGAATCCCTTCTATGCCAAGACTTTAAGTGTGAGGTTGCTTTAGGTGGTGTTTAGACTAATTACATTGTCTCCTTGCAGGTATAATTTCTCAAAGGCCAAAATGTACTAACACCAGTAAGGATTCAGCTGTGTCTAACAGTCAAACAAAGAATAAATGGCCAATAGAGGAAGTCGAGGCTCAACCTAAGATACCTACACAAAAATATGGAGTGACACAATTGAACAACATGTTCAAAATTGGTTTCAAACTTTCAACCAATCTGCGGCTACAACTCCAAAGAAAAATACTAACCCAATGACTCCCTTCAACAAGTTCCTCAAGCTGCATGACAATTTTATGAAAATAGCATTGCATAGTCTAACTAATGCACATAGTAGAGAAAATATATCCATGGTTAGGGAATTCTATGCAAATTGCAAGTCGGGAACTGAGTTTGACCAAGAGTACACCATGAGAGTGAGATGGCTAGAGTTGAAGTTCTCATATCAAGTAATCAATGCACTCATGCAATTCACAGACTAATCTCACAACAGGTTTGAAGAGTTCTACCGGCAACCGAATATAAGTTGCTTTGATGTGTTGTGTATGGCTTCCATTTGAAGGTGTTAAGGAAATGTGACTCTAGCGGGTGTCATAATATTTACCATTAGACCAGCTTGCCTTTAGAGGCAAAGGTGTTTTTGTACTTCATCAATAACCATAACACCCTACATCCAACTATACCAATGTCCCTAATTTAATATTTGCCTCATATTTGCCATCATGTGTCATATCGAGTTGAACATGGGAAAGATTATGCTTGGTAAGATGGTCAAAGTTTGAATTGAAGGAAAGGTCAATTACTATATCCTCGAATGTTGAAGAGCCTTCTTAGGGATGCCTTGATGGCTAGGAATCCATGGTTGATATTGAGCTTGATCCTCCAGATAAGTTTTTTGATGTCACAGCTATAACAAGCAGCCAAAATAAAGCTATTGTAGGGATCACAATTGAGCAGAGATGGACATGGGTGGAACAATCTATTCATTGTTATTAACTGATCTCAAGATAAGAATTGTTACTAGGAGGCCAACCTAGAGAAGCTTGAGATGATGGTGCCACTTTTATCGACCACCAGCGCTTTCCTTGGATTAGAGCAACAACAAGGTCCACTAGTTCCATTGAAAGAAGATTTGAATTGGAGACAAAGATTAAGGTCTAGTGCCTCTAGTGAGTCCCTCTTATCCCTTTTGTTTTTTATTATTGTTGTAGTGAGGACATCATAAATTGCTAAGTGTGGGGTAGGGGAGTTATTATTGTTGTTATTATAGTTTTAAGGTCTTGGCTGAATGTATGCAATAGGATATTTTGATTGCTAATTTTAGAAGAAAATAAATGAAAATTCAAAAAAAAAAAAAGAGAATTTCTAAATCACAAAAATATTTTTTACTTTAATCAGGATAAATTTTCTTTCTATCTTTTTAGTCCCTAGTAGTGGCATACTTCACCCACCCTTTGGTTTTTCCTTTTGCCACAGTTCTTTTCCAAAAAGGGGTCTTTGAACCGTGTTACTTTTACTTTTTAGCAGTAATTTAGTATTTCTTTTTAGTCATAGGTTGAGACTTTTTCAGATGATGGATGGATGATGTCCATCTTAAGAGAAAATTATTCATGAGGTATTAGTTCCATCCTTAGGCCAAATAGAATGAAGGTTCTCCACTGAGATGCTATTTTTATTTAACTCATGTTTTGTGTTTCCTTTGTAAATATATATTCTATTGAATGAACAACCTTATTTGAAACACCTATGCTCATTTTCATGACTCGTATCGTTGCATTTACTTAATCATATATTCCCGTTGTGGGCTTCTTAACTAGAAACCTACATGATAGTGTTTTGTTATTGAACATGTGCTATGTGTTATGTGAGATGATTAGTTGTATTCCATCTTATCGTAAGATGTCTAGAACATGCGTTGAGTGTTTTGTGAAGTGAAATGAGATGTTGTGTTTAGGAAGAGATAGAGGCCATTTTTTGACTAGCCGATTCACTACCCTATTTTGTGCCTACCCTTATGAATATCCCTAGTTAGCCTTGTCGAGCTTGTAGCCTAATTTCTTTGATAGCCGCATTTTAAAGACGAATCCTCTTTAATTTTCATTATCCATAAGTATTTTATCCTATACCTCCTAAAGCACTTTGTTTTTCATTAAGAGCTTCAAAGAAGATAGAAAAGGGAGAAGGTGGAAAAGGTTTGAAATAGAAGAATAAGATTGAGGTTGCATAAAAAAAAATCAGATCTAACACTAGTGAAACAAAATAGAGAAAAAATAATAAATGAATACTTGGGTGTACAATAACCTCATAGATTAAATGCTCTTTTCTCTCTCATTCTCAACCGCAACAACATACACCTAATTCATTAACCACCGATTATGGTCACTCTGACTACTGGACAGCCGACTTCGGTGGCTGGCCAGGTGTATGCATTAACCTCACTAGCTAATTTCCTAAATCTATATCATCTAGAATCCCCAATAAAACCTAATTATTTGCGAGACGTGCCTACAATTTTACCTACTAATATTGCAAATAATCAAGATAAGAATCGCATCCCAGATGACAATTCGGAAGGAAGAGTCAAGTATGCAGATCTGGTGAAACCCATCTCTATCAATACGTCCCAAAAATGCAAAGGATTGCAATCTGATGCAATTCTTATCCAGAAGTTAATGTAGAATAATGGAGTACCTAGAGTGACATAGATAGAGGAGGAGGTCAAGAAATTAATGTTATGGAAAATCTTTAATATGCATTAGTGGAAAAGTTTCTTATAGGTTGCTTAAATTGGATGAACTACGAATCCAAATTCCCAAAAAATGCAACGTAAAAGCAGACTGCAAAATTAGGATGCTAATAAATCATCATATATTGATAAGATTAAACCTAATGGAGGATTTTGTGAACGTAATGTCAAAAAATATGTATTATATCGCTGCAAAAAATAGAGCATCATATCAAATGAGGCCTCTCATATACGACACAAAGTTCAAGCTAGAGGAGGAAACCACTCAAGCTATGGTATGGAACTCTATCCCGAATTTATTACCTACTTTTTTTGTGAAAGAGTAAATTTTCTCAATTGCAGCAGTGGTGGGCATGTTTATTTACCTTGATATAGGTACCATTAACAAAATAAGGCCAAGTTGTGCTAGAGTGAAAGTCCAGTGGACTTAGAAGCAACATTACCAGAGTTTGTAGAAATTGAAGTGGTGAATGATAGTGGAAAGGAAGCAAGAGAGGAAACAATTAAAATTTTGTATAATTTCTTTCCCAAAATATTGTATGAGTTGAAAACCTCAAGGGCATAATGAAGTCGAATGTAGAGGGCTTCATCCAAAGTTGTAACAACCCAAAATTTTTCCTAGCTTAATCCTAGAATTAGTCCAGAGAACCAACTCAGTATTTTAACTGTTAACCTCAGTACGATCAAAATTATGGATCGTGGGTTAAAGGTATAGATTGTACAATGCATTCGTACTGACAGACTTGGCCAAAATCTTTAAAGTTTACAAATTTGCTTCACGAACCATGGCTCATCAAATGAGTCATGGTAGGAAGGTATGAGTCATACCTTGGCCCATGGTATCCCTTCCATTAGATCCCTTAAGTTCAGCCTAGACACTACGAGTACAATGCACAACTTGTGGCATCAAACCATAAGACGTACAATGGCTTGTAGTCAGCCTCCCAGAAACTATTCCAAACTTCTCCAGTGCCCACGAGCCCATACTACAGGCCGTGGTTGAATAGCATGAACCGTACCATGGTTCGTAGGGTCGAAACTTTAGTTTTCTGAAATGGATTTAACAGGGGTATTCCAGTCTTTTTCCATTCCTATGGCTCCAATACTATATCATTTTGGTTATTTTAAGAAGGGATATAAAAGCCTCATCTACTCTTAATTCCTCAATTACCTCTAAACACACAATTAACACAAAAAATAGATAAGGAGTTACACTTTCATTCTCTCATAGTTAGAAACTAGGGTTCCTCTCAGAGCTTCAAAAATCCAAGCTCTTAGCATAAACCTCAGTGTAACACCCCGTACCTTTTCGACCCTAATTGATTGTCTTAACATTTACAGAATTATGTAAACATGAGATTGTGTGGTATTATACATTTACTTCGTTGGATTGAATTAACATGAGCAATTGGTCCCAATTTAAGGCCCAAAAAAAAAATTACCAAAAAGACATGGCCCAAATGGGAATTAACCCATTCTAATGTGACCCATTTTTGGTTAAATAATGGAGCTATGGATAGAATTGAAGTGGGAGTATTTAAGGTGACAAAAATCAGATTTTTATTCCAAAAAAGCCACATGCCATTTTCTAGATTTTTTCACAAAAGAGATATTTCTCTCTTCTCTCAAACCCTAAGCCACCATTCTCTTTGGACAAGATCACTCCTTGGGAAGCTTTGGTAAGTGTTTATTCTTATGGTTTAATATATTATATGTATTTAATATGGTGTATATCATGTTGGTTATGTCGGTGAAGTGTGAGAAGTTCACTATGTGTAAAACTGTCTACTTTTGCAATCGAAAAAGGTTTTTGCCTTGAAAACTTGAAAATGGAGTTGTGGTATTGAAGGAGGTGAATTTTATGGATTAAATATCAATATTTATGATGTTTTTATGTCCCTAACTTGATTTCTCCTTATGTATAACATTTGGAATTGTTGTTGTGAAATTTTGCATGTTATTGATGACGTATTGAAAGAAAAAATGTAGTTTGGTGATGTTTATGTGCATTGTGAAACCATGGCTGTTCATTGGCATATAAGATGATCTAAAATATTTTAAGATAAGTTTAGTTATGATCATGGACCATTTGTTACAAAAAAGGACCCAAAAGAGACCCATTTTGATCGAAACGGGCACCCGCCCTCGCAGACGAAACACCTGCGGGCACAGGTGACTTCGCAGGTGCCTATGGCCACTGCCAAAGGTTACCTGTGGGCAAACCTCATCCACATTTAGATGCAGGTGGCTTCTCAGGTCAGGCCATAACCCCATTTCGATTATTTTTGCATCTCTTTGACCCCCCCAAAGCCCCTATACCCTTCATGGATGCAATTATCAACTTATGGTACCTTTTGAATGACTTTAAAGGAGTATCCCAGAGGTATTTTGAATGGTATCAATTATGGATTGTTGTTCATGTATTATTGTAAAAGGTATTGAGATGACTTGATAGAGTAATTGTGATGTAGGGTTAATGAGGAAGTGTAAAGGATAAACTTGGTGTGAAATGCTATTGGTTTATGATGTATTGGTCAATGTGTGGAATGTTATAGTATTATTTGGTATGGTGATGCAATAAATGGTATCGTAAGAGGGCAAAATAAAGTTATATGGCAGTCACATAATTTATTATTGTCGTATGCACTTGTAAGGTAGTGGTTATTAACATGAGCTTCGTTATGTACTTGTGTTGTAGAGTAACACGTAAGGAAGGAGCTGGATTATTGTATTCACATATAGTACTGTGTATTCATATTGAGGAGATAAGGTATGTAAGGTTACTCTTTCCGTATCCTTCTGCAGCACATAGTGTTCTCATTGAAGTTGTAATTGTTCCATTCCGAAGTGTTCTAAAGTATCCCAGCTCAGGTTGACATATATTGTTATTCTTATGTTTCTTATTCTTAGACCAAATGTGATTCACATATCTCTTACTCGTTGACTGAAGTTCCGAAGCTCTCATAATGTTGTAACTACTAGAAGAACTATCTCAAAGAAAGGAATGCTATAGGGAGAATCTATTCATTCTTGAGTAGCATTTCCAATATTGTTACATTCTAAAGTTCCTATAATATTATGACAACGAATGTATCAATCTCTCACAAACAAATGTATCAATCTCTCAAAAGTAAGAAGTAAAGTAACGCATAT
This sequence comes from Capsicum rhomboideum, assembly GCA_031232105.1. NCBI lineage: Eukaryota > Viridiplantae > Streptophyta > Magnoliopsida > Solanales > Solanaceae > Capsicum > Capsicum rhomboideum. The sequence goes on along the minus strand of CP124719.1, from coordinate 26,921,606 downwards.
TTGTTGGTTGCAAGAGGAAAGAAAGTGAAGTAATGCATATATGTATGCTTCCAATAATGTCATGATCCTCAACGTGTCAATCTCACAGAAGTAAGAAATGAAATAAGGTATTGTCCTTCTAATGAAAGAATGAAGTAATGGATAATAGTTTGGACAACCTTGGGTGGTATCCTAGGGGTTGAAATACCTAGCATGGGTCGATCCCGATACATCCCAGGGGCAATAGAAAAGCCTAGCATGGATTATCATAATCACATCCCAGGGGCGATATAAAAGCCTATTATGGGTTAATAACATCCCAGGGGTCAAAGTACCTAGCTTGGGTTAACAACATCCCAGGGGCGACACGAAAGACTAGCATGGGTTAATATAATATCCCAGGGGTCAAAGTACCTAGCATGGGTTAATAACATCCCAGGGGTGACATGAAAACCCAGCATGGGTTAATCTAGCATCCTAGGGGTTAAAATACCTAGCATGGGTTAATCTCATCCCAGGGGCGACAGAACAGCCTAGCATGGGTAGAACAATAAAGTTGAATAAATGTGAAGAGAAACGAAGTAATGAATGTAATGTACATAGTTCCAAACTTTCAAATTGATGGTTTGTCCATATTGGGTATTTTCTTATAATTATTTCCATTGAAGTCTTTATTTATTGATGCAGTTTCTTATAGCCTTGAATACTCAGTACATTCTTCATACTGACCCTCTTTGGGGGACTTACCTTACTTGATTCAGGAACAGGTGCTAGTAGACCGCCACAGTTGGTTGCAGATTATTTGCCAGTCATTGGTGAGCTCTAGTTGGTTTGGGGCTTTCCGAGTCCCATGTGTACATTAGTTTTTGGCATTGTATATGTTGTATAAAGCGGGGACTTGTCCCGACTGTAGGTTGGTCATGTATATGTATCTGTATAGGCTTTGTAGACGGATGTGGGAAGACGAATGTAAGAGATGAATGTCCATTTTGACTTGATGGCCCTAACGACCAAGTTTCGTATATATATATATAGCATATATTTCCATGACTTTCGCATAGTTGCATGAGGTATAATGAGGTTCATACGAAGACATGCATATGAATGTACATGAGCAAAGATTGGTTCTCTCGGGCCATAACGGCTTTGGGTGCCAGTTCGCCTCAATGGGATTTGGTGCATGACAAAAGTGGTTTCAGAGCAGGTCGTTCTAAGGGTGTCTACAAAGCCGTGTCTGAGTAGATTCTTGCTTATGGATGTGTTGCGCGCCATATTTATAAGTAGGAGGCTACGAGACATTTAATAGTTATTTCTTTTCTTCATTTCTAGATCGTGCAATAGAGCCAATGTCGTAGGTGGAATTGTATCTGACCCTTGAAATTGATTTTCTTTGTTATAGTAAAATGCCGATTACAAGACAAGATAGGGACAAAGGTAAGAAGGTATATATGCTTGCCGGAGGAGAATTACTGATAGATTTTCTTCTATCCCTGTATTCCTGTACCCTTAACGAAGCTTACAGACAAGGCAATCAAGTTCCAGTGGAATGATGCATGTGAGAAAAGTTTCCAAGAGTAAAAAGATAAATTAACTTTCACACCAGTTTTAAGTACTTCCCAAAGGCATAGAATGTTATGCAGTATATTGTGATATTTTTGGGGTTGACCTCGGCTGTGTATTGATGCAGCATGGTAAGTTAATAGCATATGCCTCACGACAGTTGTGACTATATGAGAGAAATGACCCAACACATGACCCTGAACTAGCAGCTGTGATAATTGCTTTAAAGATATGGTGTCACTATGTGTAAGGGATTCATGTTTACATATATACTGACCATACGAATTCGCAATATATCTTTAAGCCAAAGGACTTAAATTTGAGGTAGCGAAGGTAGCTTGAACTATTGAAAGATTATGACATTGGTATCTTGTATCATCCGGGAAAAGGAAGATGTAGTCAAGAACTCTACATCAATTAACCAGTATGGGGTTTCGTCTTCTTGAAACTCCAGATGAAAGAATTATAGTGTACAGTGCGGCAGAATCTTCACTTGTAGCTGAGAGAGAGAAAAGCAATATGCAAATATTATTTTCTTTCAGTTGAAAAAGAATGTAGTTCGACCAAGGTATTTGAGCTTATGCGAGGGGGATTACTTCAATACCGAAGTAGATTTTGTGTACCAAATATAAATGAGCTAAGAAAATGAGTTATGACAGAGGCACATTATTCATGGTATTCTATTCATTCAAGAGCAACTGCAATGTACCATGGTTTGGAAAAAAAATGTATTGGTGAGGCACTATAACGAAGAATATTGTCAATATGCTGATATTAAAAGAAGGGAATTAGAATGTACCATAGGTGCTTGGGTATGTTTGAAAGTGTCACCAATGAAAGGGTAATGAGATTTGGAAAGAACTGAAAGTTGGCCCTATATAACGTGCCGTATGAGATTACCCAAAGATTTGGGTAAGTTGCATATCAATTAGCACTACCCCAAGAACTTGCCACAGTTCATTTAGTATTTCATGTTTCGATGCTTTGAAAGTTCATAGAAGATCCATCTTGTATTGTTTCCATTGACGATGTACAAGTTATGGAGTATCTCACCTATGAGGAGATCCTTATTGCTATTTAGGATCTGCAAGTGAAGAGATTACGAAATAAAAAAGTAGCTTCTATGAAGGTACTTTAGAGAAATCAACAAGTAGAAAGAATCACATGGGGAATTGATGAAATGAGAAAGTCGAAGCATCCGTATTTGTTTCAAATGGAAGAAAAAGTTCAAAGTACGGAATTAGAGCAATAGTAAGTATCTATGAGCATTATGTATCTATATGATACCATGAAGAATTATCCATCTGTGTACATTGGATAATGTTACTAACATTCGAGGACGAATGTTTCTAAGGGGGGAAGGATGTAACACCCCGTACCTTTTCGACCCTAATTGATTGTCTTAACATATATGGAATTATGTAAACATGAGATTGTGGGGTATTATACATTTAATTAGTTTGATTGAATTAACATGAGCAATTGGGCCCAATTTAAGGCCCAAAAAAAAAAATTACCAAAAAGACATGGCCCAAAGGGGAATTAACCCATTCTAATGTGACCCATTCTTGGTCAAATAATGGAGGTAAGGATAGAATTGAAGTGGGAGTATTTAAGGTGACAAAAATCAGATTTTTATTCCAAAAAATCCACATACCATTTTCTAGAATTTTTCACAAAAAGATATTTCTCTCTTCTCTCAAACCCTAAGCCACCATTCTCTTTGGACAAGATCACTCCTTGGGAAGCTTTGGTAAGTGTTTATTCTTATTTTTTAATATATTATATTTATGTAATATGGTGTATATCATGTTGGTTACGTCCGTGAAGTGTGAGAAGTTCACTATGTGTAAAACTGTCTACTTTTGCAATCGAAAAAGGGTTTTGCCTTGAAAACTTGAAAATGGACTTGTGGTATTGAAGGAGGTGAATTTGATGGATTAAATATCAATATTTATGATGTGTTTATGTATCTAAATTGCTTTCTCTTTATGTATAACATTTGGAATTGTTGTTGTGAAATTTTGCATGGAATTGCTGACGTATTGAAAGAAAAAATGTAGTTTGGTGATGTTTATGTGTGTTGTGAAACCATGGATGTTAGTGGAATCTAATATGATCTAAAATATTTTAAGAGAAGATTAGTTATGATCATGGACCATTTGTTACAAAAAAAGGCCCAAAAGAGACCCACTTTGGCCGAAACGGGCACCCGCCCACGCAGACGAAGCACCTGCATGCGCAGGTGACTTCGTAAGTGCCTCTGGCCACTGCCAAAGGTAACCTGTGGGTACACTTCAGCCACCTGTGGGCGCAGGTGGCTTCGCAGGTCAGGCCATAACCCCTTTTTGGTTGTTTTTGCATCTCTTTGACCCCCCAAAGCCCCTATACCCTTCATGGATGCAATTATCAACTTATGGTACCTTTTGAATGACTTTAAAGGAGTATCCCAGATGTATTTTGAATGGTATCAATTATGGATTGTTGTTCATGTATTATTGTAAAAGGTATTGAGATGACTTGATGGAGTAATTGTGACGGAGTGTTATTGAGGAAGTGTAAATGATAAACTTGGAGTGCAATGCTATTGGTTTATGATGTCTTGTTTAATGTGTGGAATGTTATAGTATTGGTTGGTATGGTGATGCAATAAATGGTATCGTAAGAGGGAGAAATAACCTTATACGACAGTCACGTAATTCATTGTCTTCATATGCACTTGTAAGGTAGTGGTTGTTAACATGAGCTTTGTTATGTAATTGTGTTGTAGAGTAACACGTAAGGAAGGAGCTGGATTATTGTATTCACATATAGTACTGTGTATTCATATTGAGGAGATAAGGTATGTAAGGTTCCTCTTTCCGTATCCTTCTGCAGCACATAGTGTTCTCATTGAAGTTGTAATTGTTCCATTTTGAAGTGTTCTAAAGTATCCCAGCTCAGGTTGACATATATTGTTATTCTCATGTTTCTTATTATTAGACCAAATGTGATTCACATATCTCCTACTCATTGACTGAAGTTTCGAAGCTCTCATAATGTTGTAACTACTAAAAGAACTATCTCAAAGAAAGGAATGTTGTAGGGAGAATCTATTCATTCTTGAGTAGCATTTCCAATATTGTTACATTCTAAAGTTCCTATAATATTATGACAACGAATGTATCAATCTCTCACAAACAAATGCATCAATCTCTCAAAAGTAAGAAGTAAGGTAACGCATATTTGTTGGTTGCAAGAGGAAAGGAAGTGAAGTAATGTATATATGTATGCTTCCAATAATGTCATGATCCTCAACGTGTCAATATCACATAAGTAAGAAATGAAATAAGGTATTGCCCTTCCAATGAAAGAATGAAGTAATGGATAATGGTTTGGACAATCTTGGGTGGTATCCCAGGGGTTGAAATACCTAGCATGGGTCAATCCTGATACATCCCAGGGGCAATAGAAAAGCCTAGAATGGGTTATCATAATCACATCCCAGGGGCGATATAAAAGCCTATCATGGGTTAATAACATCCCAGGGGTCAAAGTACCTAGCATGGGTTAATAACATCCCAGGGGCAACACGAAAGCCTAGCATGGGTTAATATAACATCCCAGGGGTCAAAGTACCTAGCATGGGTTAATAACATCCCAGGGGCAACACGAAAGCCTAGCATGGGTTAATATAACATTCCAGGGGTCAAAGTACCTAGCATGGGTTAATAACATCCCAGGGGTATCATGAAATCCCCGCATAGGTAGCATCCCAGGGGTTAAAATACCTAGCATGGGTTAATCTCATCCTAGGGGCGACAGAACAGCCTAGCATGGGTAGAACAATAAAGATGAATAAATGTGAAGAGAAACGAAGTAATGAATGTAATGTAAACAGTTCCAAGCTTTCAGATTGATGATTTGTCCATATTGGGTATTCTCTTATAATTATTTCCATTGAAGTTTTTATGTGTTGATGCAGTTTCTTATAGCCTTGCATACTCAGTACATTCTTCGTACTGACCCCCTTGGGGGACTTACCTTACTTGATGCAGGCACAGGTGCTAGTAGACCGCCACAGTAGGTTGCAGATTATTTACTAGTCATTGGTGAGCTCCAGTTGGTTTGGGGCTTTCCGAGTCCCATGTGTACATTGGTTTTTGGCTTTGTATATATTGTATAAAGTGGGGACTTGTCTCGACTGTAGGTTGGTCATGTATATGTATCTGTAGAGGCTTTGTATACGGATGTGGGAAGACGAATATAATAGATGAATGTCCATTTTGACTTGATGACCCTAGCGGCCAAGTTTCGTATATACATATAGCATATGTTTCCATGACTTCCGCATAGTTGCATGAGGTATAATGAGGTTCATACAAAGACATGCATATGAATATACATGAGCAAAGATTAGTTCTCTCGGGCCATAACGGCTTCGGGTGCCAGTCCGCCTCAATAAGATTTGGGGCGTGACACTCAGACTCCAGGTTTGTAGTGATTCAATAAGGACTTCCTTCCATCCTTGTGCCCCCTAAGAATTTAATTTTTGGAACTAGAATGTTTGTAAGATTTCTCTAGAATTTTCAAGAAGTAGGGAGGAACAAACACTACATGGCTTGGTTTGATATTTGTTTACCCAAAGAAGGAGGAAGATTTAATTTTAGGTCTTTATTTGATGACTCCAAAGCATTATTTGTTAAGCTATAATGGATATTTAGGACCAAAAAACAATGTGGAATAACTATTATAAAGGCAGATACCTCAAGTAGTAGAGTGGAGAGTGGGCTCATAGGCTTAAAAGCATATGCTAAATGCCAGAAATAGCATAAACCAAGTGATTTGGTGGGAGCCTAATTATAGTCATTCTAGTATTTGGTTTGATAGTTGGACTCAACTTGGTGCTCTTCATTTCTATTTACCTTTATATAATGAATAAAAATATAGAATGGAAGATGTGAGACAACTTATGTTAAATGAAAACTAGAATAAAGCTCTTCATCACCAATTGTTCCCTGAAGAGTTGTGTCAGCATATTTGCAAGGAGATTATGGTGGTTGAGGATTTTGAAGAATGGGATAAATCATGGTGAATGTTGAATAGCTCTGGTAAATTCACAGTTGGGAGTGCCTGGGATCTATTTAGGCAAAGAGGAGATGGAGTGCCTTTTGAGTGATGGTGTTTTATGTTGCTGTTGTGGAGATGGAGTGTAGGAAACATAGGAGCATCTTTTCATTACCTATCCTATGGTTATAAGTGTCTAGCATGTGTTGCTGTTGGGATAACCTTTATATAAGACTATCCCAACTTTCATTTTGTGGTAGATATAGAAAAGAAGAAACACTATTCCTCATAGTGGAACTATGTCCTACAATAGGATGGTTATCAAAATAAATAGAAATATTTACTTATTTACTAAGGTGAGATATCCCTGGCTGATTCGTACTCCTTCATCTGGACCAATGATAGTAAATTTTTGAACAATATTCTCCTAGTATTGATTGTAAGGTTGTCTACTAGAAGCTACCAGCTATGGGGTTCCTCAAATATAATTCAAATGGGGCAATAAAAGGGAATCCAGGACCAATTTCAAGAGCCTTCAATATAAGGGATAGTGAAGGGAACGTTGTGTATGCAGAAGCTATAAGACTATACGATAGTACTAATTAGTGGCCAAAGTTATTGCAATTAGATTAGGTATGGAATATTGCATTAATAACCACTTTTTTCTAGAGGTTGAATCAGACTCATTGACTAGTAAGAAGGTTTTGGATGGCATATGGGAGGTTCCTTGGTGCATATTTATGTAAGTGAAGAAGATTCAATTTTTGAAAGTTGGTGTTAATGTTATGGTCGAACGTACACTTAGAGAAGGCAACATGTTTGCTGATATTTTTGCTAATCAAGTTCATTGTTTTGCAGGGACACAAAGATTAATATATTCAAATCTACAGCAGATACCAAGGGAAGATAAAACAATCATCAATATGAATAAAACACAAACTCTTAATCTAAGAATCAGAAGATGCCACAGTAAAAGTTTTAAGGCTCCAGAGAGTCAGTACATAACAAGTTCACACCAATTCAAGAATTAGGTCTAACAAAAGAATAAGCCCACAATATACAACATACGATATAGCTCAAGATTTTAGTTAAATATGCTATTTGTTTTCCAAATTAGATCCACAAGTTCCAAGTTTGATGAATTATGTTGTTCTTTCCTTCCACACAGTGATATTAGCTTCTTATAATATCAACCTGCTAAGAAAAATGGACTAGAGTGATTCATACAACTATAGCCCATGGATTAACTTTAAACTCTAAGATCAGATTTGCATGTGGAATGTTAGAAGATTTACCTGTGTCATTTTTTCCTAGTTGTATTAGCTCTTGAGCTCACTTTGTTGGAATAAATAAACATGGGTGGATCAGAAAACAATTCAAATAAATTTGGTTTTATAGATATGGTGGAGAAATTCATCTAACTATGGGTACACTCATAAGATTTACAACTATTGAATTGAAAAAGTCCCGGTGGTGTTGATTTCATGACATTCATGAGAGCTTTGAATGTCTTCGGTGAAATCTGCCCAAATTCAAGGTCTTTTGAATTTGTTTACAGTTATGGTGTGGGTTGTCGATATCTTCCCTCTTCTCCTATTTTGTCTCTTCCACCAGCTTGTCAACCTCATTGACGGTGAAGGATATGGTGAAGATGGAGAGACTTTTACTTTCCTTTTTGGGATCTGCTTCTAGATCATTCTTTCCTCATTATTTTGTTACTAATTTTTAATTGCTTTAATTTTTATGGTTTTTGTTTATTTTTGTTTTTTTCATATGTGCTCTGCTCCATTTGGGCTTAGAAATTTGTACAGATTTTATTCTTTATTAAAATTGTAACGACTCAAATCAATAGGAGGTAAAACTTTCACCAAGTCTTTCCTTAGACAATTTTTAAGAAATTCAGGGCTAGCCTAGCCTTAGATAATTTTTGAGGGTGTTCTAGTATAAGGAAATCTGGTATTAATGTAAGTATAAGTGGGGGGTGTTTGACTTGAGTTTTAGATAGATAACAAATTTAGAAAGTAGTAGCAACTTTTGTCACGTAAAATGGAGTTATAGAACTCTGGTTATAGAGTTTTCCGTGGAAGGGTTGGTTTGCAATGTCATATTTCGAGGAAAGTGTTGTAAAATGGACACAATGGGGTAGAGGCCCCGAGATTCTGCCTTAAGAACGCTGCAACAAAAAATGGAACCGCTCCAGCGGTAGCCTGTACTAGTCGTAAACCGCTGCAGTGGTAACTTAACCGATGTAGCGGTAACATGCAGTGTTTTTACAGTTTTTAAACAAGAAACACGTTTCCATTCTCCACTTTCTGTAAAACGAACAAAAGCACTGGGGAAGGAGATTTTCTGTAAGGTTTTAGAAGTTTTCATCTTTGGAGCTAAGTTCCTTACATTCTAAAATTGAATTACTTCTTAGAATCCCTGAAAATCATTACAAACTTGTTCATGGTGGAAATTGGGGTTTAGCCCTAATTCATGAATTTGATGTAGTTTGGTGGGAATAAGTATGAAATCAGTAGATAATGATTCTAGGTTGCTAGAAAACACTAATAGGAGTAGAATTATAGTTATTCATGCTAAGTAAAGTAGGGTTCATGAGGTTTAAGGGATAAAAAACCCTAAGATGATGAATTAGGATAATTTTATGGTTAAAATTGTTAGTAATCCCTAGTGGTTAAAAGCGGACGAATTGATTGGAATGGGTGTGTAATCTTATTTTTATAGATCAAGAACAAGGCAAAAGAGAAAGGAAAGGCAAGTGTGTGGCTTAAAGGTGATTTTGAGCAAGGAATCGAGGTAGGTTACGGTTTATTGTAGAAATTAGACTTGCTTGACTCTGTGCTTATATGTGAATTGAGTATTTGTGATTACTTTCGAGCACTACTTGTGATTATTGACTGCATTTATATATTCATACATCTTGATGATGTTAAGATGATTGTCATAATGATGTTATTGAGCTTATGATGCTCATGAGGCTATTATATTGAAATCATAATGTTCATGATGTTGTTGATGATATTGATGATGATGAGTTGATGATGATGATGATATACAAATCATGATGTTTATGATGTTGTTGATGATGTTGATGAGATCGAGAAGAGGAAGTGATGATGTGCACATCTTGCAGTCATATATTCATCCATGTGCATTGAATGTTCGGTTATATTCATATGTTGTGATACAACTTATTCTTGGAATTGGCTAAGTGTAAACATACTGTATTCCCTTTAAACTGAAGTGTTATAATTGTGTTGTTGTCTTTGATTATGAGTTCTGTGATGATCGCTTTGAATTTATTTGGTTTACTTATTTGTATGGTGTCGGGTTGAGTTGACCTATGATACCTATCAATACTTGTTGGTGTACTGATGCTACCTATGCTCTTTATTTTGTTGAGTACAGAGCGTGTACTAGCGTTTGAGACGAGACCTTGTATCTAGCCAACAGTTCCAGATTTCGATTTAAGGGTGAGCACCATGACTAGGCAACCTTTGGATCTTCAGTTTATTGTTCATGTCCCTTGCTTCAGGACTAAGACATTCCTTTATTTGTTTTGTTCTTTTGGACGATCATTTAGTTATAGAATTGAGTATTCATAGATGTTCTTGTACGGTGACTTCAGGTCCCAGGGATGAAATAAATTGAGAATTTCCGCACTCTATTTTTAGTTTGATGATTGTTTAGGATTTCAACTTTGTTTCCTTAATGAATAATTGATTTTAGTAACTTTATAATAACTAGTCTATGGGAACGTGTATTGCACATTTATCCTAAAATAATTAGTATAAAATTTTATTGTATACTTGACACTGGTTGTTGCAACATATTTTTGGAAAATTAGTAAAGCCAATTGAACTAACAAAACAAAATCATAAATCTACCTCCTTTTTGATGGTGCTGAGAAAAAAATCAAATGAATATCATTAATTCATAATTTTAAACTTCAAAAATTGGAACTTTTTTCTAAATGAAGTCCAAAACTTTTCCTTCAAAAAAATCCGAACTTCCCACAAAATTGATCACCACCAAGACATCACTCTTAATATAATACATAATAAAATTCTGAAGTGAGCTACTTACAAACCCTAGCTAATTAATCAAAAACTAAAGCTCAACATATGGGAAATATTCATAATCTAGAAAGGGATGCAAAAATTGGATAAGAGTTAGAAGTAAAAAAAAAAACTCTTACATATGTTTTAAGCTGGTGAATGAAACCGGAGAAATTACTGTGCTTGAAAAACCTAGCAGCAATGTGGTGAAAAATTTATGAGAATCCCAAACAATAAAGTTATTTCTTGTTCTGCTCCAAAAAAGTCGCTGCAATTAAATTATCAACGTTGAGTGCCCCATATTAAGAAAATATTACATAAAGGAAATATGAAGACAATAATGAAGATAATATGTCAATTAGTAAGAAAAGTAGTACATAGCATTCAGAGAAAAGAAACAATACATAGCATTAAGTGAAAAAGAAACAATAACAATAGTGAAATAATGTGGTAACTGAAATATAATAGACAATAGATGGTAATAGACATCAAAAGAAAGAAAATACATGTATAAAGCTAATACTACGACAAACGGTACTCCCAAACTCCAACCAAACCTAAAGTTGTCGAAAAGAATACAAATAGATATTCTGGTGGTCTTGTCTTCCCGCATAGCGATTATATATTTCCGTTATAAACTACACACAACACCACTCCTTATAACAAATTAACAATAACAAAACCAAAGAACATACGTACAATTGATAAATTTAAATAATACAATTCAAGCATGCACATGAAAAAGAATCATAAAATATAGGGAATTAATACTCATGCATTTGTTAATATTAAAATCATCATGTTGGTGATGATAATTCCTATCGGTGAAACTTCTCTTTCTCTATAGAAGACGTTTCAAGAAACAACACCAAATTTTTTGAAAGAAGAAGAAGAAACACCAAATTTTTTGAAAAAAGAAGAAGTGAAAGTGAAAATTTTAATGTAATATTATTATATATTGGTGTTGTAATATATATTAGTATTTATATATAATTATAATTTTAATTGAGGAAAAAAAGTGAAAAGACAATTTTGTCTAAAATAGAGACTTTTAATGGAGGGCAAAATGTTCAAACAACATTTATAAGGACCTTCACACTTTTAATATATTAGAGATAAGGTTGATGATAAGTAAATTGATGACTATTGAACTTGGTTATTGAGGGTTGGGTTAAATGGTTCTCCTGTAGTAGTTTTAGGGTGGGTGCCAATCATGACTGTTTGGGTTGTGACCAAGATGGTATCAAAGCACTGGGTTTGTATATATCATCGTACAATAACAAATCTAGTAGAGTCTTGCAGAATGGTATGGAGACATTTATACTTTTCTTCGAGAGGCCACAGGGCCTTAGGAAACAAAATTCATTTCTTTCTTTCTTTTGTGCTATAACTTGATTCCAATTAGTATCTAACTCCTTCATCCTTGTTTCACAGTTGGTGAACACACGTTCCTCCTGAGTAGAAGCAACTAACCCAGCACTAGCAATAGCAGCAGCGCCTGCACCAGCCGCTAAGGTCGTAGTTCGAGGCAGACCATAAGTGAGGAGTAGGGCTTGATGGGGAGGAAGACAAGCATCACCTATTAGGGGTGGAGGTCATTCGTTGAAGATAGGGATGCTTTACCTCCACTTACTTGGGTACAATTCCAAAATGTCTTTCTTGAGAAATATGTTCCCCGTGCTTATCGTGATTAGAAGAAGGATGATTTCTTGAGGTTATAGAAGGGTAACATGTCTGTAGCAGCCTATGAGGCCAAATTTCATAGCTTGTATAGCTATGCACTAGAATTGATCTCTTCATAGGAGCGGAGGATAAGGTACTTTGTGAAGAGGCTGAATTCTGGGATTCAGCTGGTTACTTTATCAGTGGCTGCATCTTGTAAGTCCTTTCAGGATATAGTTAAGTTTTATAAGAAGGCTAAGGAACTTAAGAATTAGGGAGAAGTGAAATTAGAAGAGAAGAAGGCCCGGACCTCAGGCCAGTTCAGCGGTACTTTTTTGAAGGGTCGTGGTTCTTCTCGGCCTTATAATTCAGCCATGCCTGTGTGTACATAGGGGGCCATCTGGGGTCAGTGATTAGCCTTCATGAACAATCATCTATTCACCTTGATCCTCTTCAGTTCAGAGGCTGGCCTTAGGCATCAGATGTCATGAGTGTAGGGGTCTAGGCCACATCAAAAGGTATTGCCCTAATTTATTTTCTGCAGGTCAATTGACTCAGTAACTGGCTTCTAGTGCCCTAGTTTCTACAGGTCCTAGTGGTAGAGGAAATGGTAGGGGTCGTCCATAAGGTAGGTATGGTGGCCAGGCTGAAGGAAGGGGTTGAAACTAAGCTAATTAAGGCAGAGGACAGGTTGGTAGAGGTGGCAGTCAGGGTGTGATAGGGCCCACCTTTATGTTGTTCCAACTTATTCTAAGGTGAAGCTTCTAATGTTGCGATCACAGGTACTATTCTTGTCTGTGATTATATGGCTTCTGTATTGTTCGATCCTTGTTCAACTTTCTCCTACATGTCTGTAAAGTTTGCTTTGGGATGGGATCTAGACTGTTAATTGGTTTATACTCCTATGTATGTGTCTACGTTAATATCATGGAGGAGTTTAATATCATTTTGGGATGAGTTGGTTGTCTCCTTATCATGCCATTCTTGATTGTTATGACAAAACCATCGCTGTAGCGACGTCTATGATGGAAAAGTTAGATTGGGGGGGGGTGGTACTTTTAAGACTACTCTTGCGAGAATTGTGTCAGCTATTTTGCCCATAAATTAGTAAAGAAGGGGTGTAGGGCATTTCTAACCCATCTTCAAGAAGATAAATCTGTAGCCCCTCCCATAGCTTCAGTTCAAGTTGTGTGTTAATTCTTAGAAGTATTTCCTGGTGAACTTTTGGGTATGCCTCCGGACCATGAGGTAGATTTTTGTATATATTTAGATCCCGAAACTCAACCCATCTCCATCCCTCCTTGTCGTATGGCACCAGCAGAGTTGAGGGAGTTGAAATCTTAGTTATAAGAATTTCTAGAAAAGGTTTTATTCGCCTAAGTGTTTCTTATTGGGGTTCTCCTATTTTGTTTTTGAAAAAAAAAAGAATGGTAGCATGAGGATATGCATAGACTACTGCCAGTTGAATAATGTAACCATTCACAACAAATATCCCTTGCCTAGGATAGATGACCTGTTCGACCAGTTGCAGGGAGCGACAATATTCTCAAAAATTGATTTGAGGTCAGGTTATTATCAACTCAAGATTAGGGCAGAGGACATCCCAAAGACTGCGTTCCAAACTCGTTATGGGCATTATGAGTTTCTACTCATGTCTTTTGGCTTGACCAACACCCCAACTGCTTTTATGAGTTTGATAAATGGGGTCTTTAAGTTATTCTTTAATTCATTTATATCACTTTTATTACTGACATACTGGTTTACTCCAAAAGAGAAGAAGAGCATGAAGCTTATTTACGTATGGTATTGGGGTTGCCTAAGGAGAAGTAACTATATGCTAAATATTCCAAGTGTGATTTTTGGCTATCTTCGGTGTCCTTCTTGGGATGCATGGTTTCTAAGAAAGGGGTTATGGTAGACTTACATAAGGTTGAAGCTATGAAGTATTGGGCTAGATCAACGAATGTGATAGAAATTCATAGTTTTATGGGGTTGGCCAATTATTATCGTTGGTTCGTTAAGGGGTTTACTGTCATTGCTTCACATATGTGTCGACTTACACAGAAGGAAGTTCCATTTGTATAGGATGAAAAGTGTAATGAGAGCTTCCAAAATCTTAAAACTTTATTAACCTCAGCCTTAATTCTCACATTGCCTTTTGAAGGTAAAGATTTCATTGTATATTGTGATGCCTCATGATTGGGTTTAATTGTTGTTTTAATGTACGGTCAGAACGTGATTTCTTATGCTTCAAGGCAATTAAACCCTTATAAGAATAATTAACCCGCCCATGACTTGGAGTTGGTGGTTGTAGTCTTTAGTTTAATAATTTGGAGGCACTATCTTTATGAAAAGAAGTGTGAGGTGTTCACCAACCACTGCAGCTTACAACATACGTTCACCCAGAGAGACCTAAACCTAAGGCAGAGAAGGTGGATGAAGTTAATCAAGGATTACTATATCTCAATTCTATATCACCTGGGTAAGGCCAATATGGAGGCAGATGCGTTGAGCCAAAAATTGGTGAGTATGGGAAGCTTAGCATGGCTGGAGGTGTTAAGGAGCCCATAGGAAAGAGAAGTACAGTCCTTGGCTAATGGTTTTATGAGGTTGTAAGAAACTAGAGAAGTAAGGGTATTAGCACATGTGGAAGTTAGGTCCACATTTTTTTACCAAATCAAAAGCTGACCAACCTTAGAAAGAAAGAGTTGACAGGTGAATCTAGAGAGGCTATCTTTGATGATGAAGGAGTGTTGAGGGTTTGGGGTCACTTGTGTGTACCATAGGTAGGCAACCTGATTTAGACTATTCTTGCTGAGGCCCATAACTCTAAGTACTCTATACATTCGGGGGCCACTAAGATATATAGGGACCTGAGACAACATTATTGGTGGAAAACAATGAAGTAGGATATTGTAGATTTTGTGACCAAGTGTCAAAATTTCCTAGTGGTTAAGTATGAACATCAAAAACTTAGTTGTACGTTTCAATGGATGCCTATTTTAGAATGGAAATAGAAAAAAATAACCATCGACATTGTGGTTAGTCTTCCCAATACTTTGAGGAAGCGCGACTCTATATGGGTCATTGTTAATCGATTGACTAAGTCAGCTCACTTCATCCCGGTGAGGGTAGATTACAATGCGCTAAGTAGGCCAAAATTTATGTAAAGAAGATCGTAAGGTTTTATGGGGTACCTGCTTTGATTGTGTCAGACAGAGGTACTCAGTTCACCTCCAACTTTTGAGAGAAATTCCATTCAGAGTTGGGTTTTAGATTGGACCTAAGTAAAACTTTCCATCCACAGATCGATAGTTAGTAAGAGCAAACTATTCAAATGCTTGAGAACATACTTTGGAGTTGTGTAATGGACTTTGGGGGTCAGTGCGACCAATATCTACCTTTGTGTTAATTTGCCTACAACAATAGCTACCACTCTAGTATTGATATGGCTCTTTTTGAAGACTTATATGGTAGAAGATATAGGTCTCCCATTGGATGGTTTGATGCATTCAAAGTGAGGCCTTGGGGAACTGCCATGCTCAAGGATTCGATGGAGAAGGTAAGGTTTATACAAGAAGAGCTCATAGCAGCTCAGAGCTGATAGAAAGAGTATGCGAACAATAAGGTAGGAGATGTGAATTTTGAAAAGGGGTAGAAGGTACTCATGAAAGTGTCACCCATAAAGGGTATGATTCATTTTGGGAAGAAGGGCAGGTTGAGTCTGAGATACATTGAACCCTTTGATGTATTGAAGGGAATGGGATCAATGGCCTACAAGCTGGCCTTGCCTCCTAGTATGTCTGGAGTTCACCCTATACTCCACGTGTCCATGTTAAATAAGTATCACGGAGATGATGATTACATCATTCATTGGGATCCCGAGTTGTTTGACAAGGAGTTATCTTATAAAGACGAATCAATTGCTATATTTAATAGAGATGTGAGAAAGTTTAAAATCAGAGTCATTCCTTGTGTGAAGGTTCAAAGAAGGAATCGTACTATCAAAAAGGAAACTTGGGAGACTGAGGAGGACATGCACAAGCGATATCCACACTTGTTCATTAACTCAGGTTTTCTTTCCCCTTACTCGGCTATGTCATTCTAGCTAGTTATCATTTGGGGACAAACGAGTGGTAAATTGGTATCTAATGTAAGAATCTAAATTGTCGTATGCTGAAATAGAAGGTAAAACTTTCACTAAGTCTCCTCTTAGACAATTTGTATAAAGTTCAGGGCTAGTCTAGCTATAGATTATTTTTGAGGGTGTTCTAGTCCTAGAAAATCTGGTATTAATGTGAGCATTAGTGAGGGAGTTTGACTTGATGTTTAGATAGATGATGAATTTAGAAATCCGTAGCAACTTTTGGCACGTAAAATGGAGTTATAGAACTCTGGTTATAGAGTTTATTATGAAAGGGTTGGTTCGCAATGTCTTATTTCGAGGAATGTGTTGTAAAATGGACACAATTGGGGAGAGGCCCTAAGATTCTACCTCGAGACCACTGCAGCAAAAAGTGGAACTGCTGCAGCATAAAAGTACCACTGCAGTGGTAACTTTACCGCTGCAGTAGTAACATGCAGTGTTTTTAAAGTTTTTAAACCAAAAACATGTTTCTATTTCCCATTTTCTGAAAAACAAACCAAGGCACTGGAGAACATAATTTTTTGCAAGGTTTTAGAAGTTTTCACCTTTGGAGATAAGTTCTTTACGTTCTAAACATAAATTACTTCATAGAATCCTTGAAAATCATTAGAAACTTATTCATGGTAGAAAGTGGGGTTCCCTAACTCATGAATTTGATGTAGTTTGGTGGGAATGAGTATGAAATCATTAGATAATGATTCTAGGATTCTATATAACACTAATGGGAGTAGAAAAATAGTTGTTCATGCTAAAAAAAGTACGATTCATGAGGTTTAAGGGATAGAAAACCCTAAGATGATGAATTAGGGAAATTTTATGGTTAAAATTGTTAGTTATTGATCCCTAGTGGGTATAAAGGGACTAATTGATTGAACTAAGAGTGTAATATTGTTGTTTTAGATCAAGAATATGGTGAAAGAGAAAGGAAAGACAAACTTGTGGCCTAAAGGTGATTTAAGCAAGGAATCGAGGTAGGTTATGATTTATTATAGTAATTAGACTTGCTTGACTCTGTGCTTATACGTGAATTGAGTATTTGTGATTTCTTTCGAGCACTACTTGTGATTATTGACTGCATTTGCATATTCATTCATGTTGTTGATGATGTTATTGAGCTCATGATGCTTATGAGGCTATTATATTGAAATCATGATGTTGATGATGATATTGATGATGATGAGTTGATGATGATATACAAATCATAATATTCATGATGTCATTGATGAGTTGATGAGATTGAGAATAGCAAGAGATGATATGCACATCTTTCATTCATACATTCATCCATGTGCATTGAATGTTTGGTTATAGTCATATGTTGTGATAAATCTTGTTGTTGAAATTGGCTAACTGTAAACATACATAAGTATGAGTTTGTATTCCATTCAAAATAAAGTATTACAATTGTGTTGTTGTCTTTGATTATGAGTTTTGTGATGATCACTTTGCATTTATTTGATTTACTTATTTGTATGATGTCAGATCGAGTCGACCTATGATGCTAGTACTTATTGATTTACTGATGCTACCAGTGATCTTCTTTTTGTTAAGTGTCGAGCATGTTTCAACATTTAAGATGAGACCTGAGTTCTAGCCAGTAGTTCCAGATTTCCATTTAAGGGAGAGCACCATGACTGAGCAGCCTTTTGATCTTCAGTTTATTGTTCATGTCCTTTGCTTTGAGACTAAGATATTCCTTTATTTATTTCTTCCTTTTGGACAATCATTTAGTTATAGACTTGAGTATTCATAAATTTTCTTATATGATGACTTAAGGTATCGGGGATGAAATAAATAGAGAATTTCCGCACTCTATTTTTAGTTTGATGATTGTTTAGGATTGCAACTTTGTTTCCTTAATGAATACTCTATTTGTTTAGTAACTTTATAATAATAAGGTTGATGATAAGTAAATTAATAACTATTAAACTTGGTTATTGAGGGTTGGGTTAAATGGTTCTCTCGTCGTAGTTTTAGGGTGAGTGCCAATCATGACCGTTTGGGTTGTGATAAAAATATCCCTTTGTCCTATTTGAATTACAACATACTCGGGTGTTATGAGAAAATTATAAATGATTCCTTTCTAGTATTATAGTAAAGATATACTTAACAAAGACAAAAGAATAAAGTAAAGATAGGTGGAAGATTTTGAAAAGAAAAGTGGGTTATTTAAAGTGAGAGCACTAAGTTAAAAAATGTGATGTATTATAGAGTGCTTATTTAGGGAGGTTAGTCACCATTTTATCCAAAATTTTCTACCTATCCCTTAGCCTACATTACAACCTCATATGACCTACTTGATCCTAGATATCGACTTTCTTATATTAGTGGAGCAAGTACACCACAGACAAGCCTATGGTTCATCTGTGATGCATATGAATTTCCTTAAGAGCATGAATGTATTGATGCTTTTTATGCCCATGTGTGAGTTGATTACTCATATAGTGAAGCAAAGTGTTGGTCATTTTTCTTGCTGTAAGAGGACATAATCTCCACAAGATACATTGATTGTTTTGTCTTTTAATGTAAGGGTTACAAAAGGTTTTAGCTCAAGATTACTTTAAATGAGTCCGTTCTTGAGGTTAGGTCATTTTGGTAGGAGTGTTGTGGACGTTGATTTGATTATGTGCACAAGATATGAGAAAGGCTTGTTGTTTGTGATTCCGACATGCTTGCTGTGAGTAGACTTGTTCAATTTGGGTAGTTTTACGTATGTTGAATGTATAAGTGTATATCTTGTTTGAGGGAGATCAAGATTTTAAGTGTGGGGTGTTAAATATGAGGCTATAAGTCATGTATTGTTTCCATCATTCGCCTCACTTTTGGTGCCTTAAACTATTTTATAAGACTATAATTCATGAATTACACTTATGTTGGGTTTTTTTATGTGTAGGACAGAATCGAAGGAGTTTGGGTATAAATTGGAAAATTATGATCTTTAAAGTCTGAGTAGGAGCCAGAGACGTTGATTTGGAACAAGTTCGAAGGTTCAACAGAAAGATCAAGGGCTTAAAGTGGAGAAAATGAGAGGAAGTAAGAAATTGTACTACGGCACTGTCCTGGGCGTCGCCCTAGGTGACACAACAATACAAAACTCTACTCCCTCAACATGCCAAGAAGCCAATGCCAGAATTCCCTATAGCGATGCATGTTGCATCGCCTTAGTGCATTTTCGGGGTAAATTATTTTTGTTTTTATTTTAAAGGGTATTTTAGTTTGGGACTTTTAGGAGAACTATAAATATGTCTCAAAACAGTTTATAGGGATTATTCAAGATTAGAATCATAGAGAGGGTGGAAGAACATAACTTTGTAGGTTTTTTCACTATTTTTCATTTAGTTAATCAATCAAACAGTTGTTATTCATGAATTTGCTTGCTTGCAATCAATTTATGAGTAGATAAACTTCTAGAATCTAGGTTTGTGGTATGAATATGATGGTTTGACGTTTGATAATCGTATGTTTATTTTGATTTTTTCAATATTGAGTTATTTAACTTTTCTTGATCCTAGTTATTTAATTCTTTGATAAATTATCAAATATTATCTATGATGCATAGATTGGACAAGTAATATGATATTTACGTATGCAATAAGCAAATGTACGTCTTGATTGTGAATCTAATGGGTAAAGGGGATCGATTCACTAATGTTAATAGGAATATACCCATTAGCCTTACTAAGTTGATTGATGTGGCCCAAAATATGCCTCCTAAGAAGTATAAAGCGGTCGATTGTCAAATATAGAACCCAACTAGGTTGGGGTCGATCCCACAGGGAATAGGTCGAAGTTTGAGTAGAATATCGGATGGAACAATTGGGAAGTAAATAAAACTGGGGGGGGGGGGTTTGTGAATGAATAGTAACAATGATGATTGCTAGTTATATCGAGTTTGTAGACAATACGAGAAATACACTAGGACTGTGATCCCCAATGATTCCTTAACTCCACCGGTTAATTGTGCTAACAAGACTATCCCGCTATGTTGCGTGCAAAATCTAACAAGTTAGGTTCATCTAACTGTCTCTCGACCTTCATTAGACGAATTTCATTCTTTTTCTCTCGGTCTCCGAGTGTCGCACTACTAACCCTTGTCCTGGATCTCAGATAACCATTCCCGCTAAGGCTCTCGTTATTAGATGAAAGATGATAGCTTCAAATTTCTGTTGTTATCTTCTTTTCCCAATCTCTACCTCTCTCTCGAGCAAGTTTAGAATACAGACAGGTTTCTACCGTTTGCAACCGTTAGAAAAGCAATCACAGCGAGGAAGATAACAATACATGCATTCACAGCAGTACAAAATTGCTTTGTACTTAACCGGTTTTGTTAATTCCTCATGGTTCACACAACCCTAGTTGATGGGTTTAGCTGCTCATAATTGTAAGAACACAAGAAGAATTCAGAGATGAAAACATAATTATGATCTCACGACATTGAAGAAAAACCAAAATCTCAATTATCAATAGAACTCAAATTAGGGTTTGTGACTACGAAACCAAGAATATGTCTGAAACAGTGTGAAATAACTCTCAAAATAATGTAATGTATCACTCTCACACCTAGGACTATACAGGGGTATTTATAGATACAAAACTAATCCTATGCAAAACAAAAAAGGAGAACAGAGTCGGCAACTTCCACGGTATCGTGACTTGGTGTCGTGGAACCAAGTCACGCCACGTAGGTTGATGTCATGGGAATCAGGCTCAATTATACATTTTTAGAAGTTGGGTCACGGCATGCTTCCACGTCACATGGGTGGTAGTCACTCCACGTGACTCCTGGCGTGGAAATCAGGCTTTCTCTTGAATCTCTGTAGTGGACCCACGCCAGCCACTCACATCATGTGAGTGGCAGTCACGCCACGTGACTTGTGTCGTGGGTCCCTGTCTTGTGCAGGGTCTTGTTCTTCTTCTTCTGACACTTCGTTCTCGGGCTTGATTCTTCCTTTTTGATCATTTTGCCTTTAAAACCTGTTTTCCTGCAAAGTAGGACAGAAACCACATCATACCAACAAAACACACCCAAGTTATTGCATATTTTCCTTGTTTTAAGCATTAAAAGTTCCATGTAACCATGACACATCAACACCCTCAACTTAGAACGTTTGCATGTCCTCAGGTGAACAAAGCAAAAATACATATACACAATGCTTAACTAAGAGAAACCTAAGGGCCCTATGGCAGTCTACTCATTGCCTTTGGCACAAAACTTTTTCCGACCCCTCCTATTTGCAAATCAAAACCAAAGTGTGTATACAAGCAGCATAGTATCATGACACAGAAGGGATCAAGTGATGGCACCAGATTATGCACAAACAACTAAGCATATATGCAATTGACATTTCTCGAATAACTAGCAGCTAATAATGCAACCTATGTGCTCTCACAATCAAAGAAGTCCCATGCACTCAGAGTATACTAATGAATTTCAATGACGAGTTCAAAACACTCACGCTCACAAAGAAGTTACAACAGTGTGCATGAAATACCATAGGCTTACCCTTATTTTCTACACCTTAGATTTCAGACAGTTGGACTAGGATCACTATAGGACTTTACACTCGGCTTGTAATATAGGCTTGGGGAAGGGTATGGTACATGTGGATATAGTGACTCAACCCTCCTTGATACTACACTATTCTTGGCTCCAACTTCCAACCTTTCTTAGTTTTATTCTTCCTTATTCTCCTTTCTTTATTTTCAGATTTTGGGTGTGATTTTTCTCAAACTTCACAACACAACTCTTTTTTTTTTCTTTGCAATTTCTCTTCTTTTCACTTTTTTTTTTCTTTTTCACACCCAAACCTATTTTCTCTTTTTCTTTTATTAACCTCTTCTTCATACCCAACTCAATCTATGCACCCCTATAATAGTCACCCTCAACTTAGGCGATTTGCCTGAATTGAGGTACACAGTGTCCAAGGAGGGACCAGGACCAAGACAGTTTCATTGTAATTAAAATGGGGAGGTGAATAGGCTAAAGAAAGAAATAGGTCAATTACGGCTCAAAGTCGGGATCAAGGGATACTTATTCATTTGGTCAGACATTTTAGGCTAAAAGTGGACTTTATTCAAACACGGCCTATGATCCTTTCCTAATCCCTATCCTCTATCCTAGGCAAGACTTACCAGGTAAGTTTTGGATTGCACACCCACAGCTAACTAAGTAGTGACCTCACACACACATAGCACAGGGTTGTATTAACTACTACCTATTCGGTTCATCCAATGCTAGCTACAGTTATTTGCCTATAATCCTAGTGCCATAACTAGATTCAACAACTATCACACACAAGCTACACACACATACTTCAAAAATAAAAAATTTCAGGAGGGGTATTCAAAATATGTTCACAATTGGACTGCACTAAGGTTTCCATATTTTTCTCCTAATTAAACCCAAAAACACATAAATAATATAAATAACAACCTAAACATGTCGGTTCTACTAAGATTAGCACTTGAGGGAAAAGAAACACGACAACAAAAACCTCCAAGAGGACATATAGACCCACAAGTACCTCACACACTCAACTTGTAAGCATGCATTGTCCCCAATGAAATAGACCGAAATAAAGCAAGGGAGTTAGGAACATACCTGTGGCACCCTAGGTGCTTGGGTCTAATGTCGATCAAAATCAAAAATCAAAGCAAATGTAGGAATAGCAAAACACCTTGGGTTGCCTCCCAAGAAGTGCTTGATTTAACGTCGCGACACGACGCGAGTATCTTGATTTCTCAGACTTCATCAAGATATCCCTTTGGTTGGACTCCAGGGTCATCTAACATATTTATTTCTGAAACCACCCTCATGTCCTTTGGTTGCTTCATAGTTCTGCAAACATTGAATGTGACTTCCTTATTATCCATCCTGAATTTCAGCTCACCTTGCTCCATATGTACCACTGCTATACCGGTGGCCAAAAATGATCTACCCAAAATTATGGGCATATCAAAATCGACCTCACAATCCAAGACCACAAAGTCAGCAGGGAAGATGAAGTTTTCAACCTTGACCAAAACATCACATATGATGCCCAAAGGCTTCTTGATCGTACGATCCGCCATCAATAACCGCATCTTTATTAGCTTGAGGATTCCCAAACCTAATTTCTTGAATACTGCCAGTGGCATCAAGTTAATGCTCGCACCTAGGTCATACAAAGCTCTGGCGAAGTGAACTAACCCAATTGTGCATGGAATTGTGAAGGCACCTGGATCATCTTTCTTTTGCATAAGAGAACGGGATGCAATTGCACTACAATGGTGCAAATTATCCACAGACTCATAACTAACCGTTCTCTTCTTTGTGAACAAATCCTTCATGAACTTCACATATCCTGGCATCTGCTCCAATGCCTCAACAAGAGGAATGTTTATAGAAAGTTGCTTCAATATGGACATGAACTTATGAAATTTTCCATCCTCCTTCTTCTTCTTCAATCGCTGAGGGAATGGAGGTGGAGGCCTAGGAGTAGGGGTTAGCACTTTTGGGGTTTCCTTCTCTTTCTCAGTTTCAGTATCTACTTTGTCTTCATCATTTTGAGGCTTTTCCACCTCTTTTGTGATCCCCCCACTAATAATTTTATTTTCATCCACCTTTTTCTTGAGACGTTGAGGAAAAGGTGGAGGAATCCTGGGAATGGAACATACTTCTTTATGGCTTCCTTTACTTTTTCTGTGGCCTTAGTCAGATCTTCCAGTAGAGCATGAACACCCTCAACTTGATTGGGTGCCTCAATGAGAGTCATTCCACTTCTTGTTATGATAGCCATACAATGAGCATCATTTTTTGGATTCTGGATGGTATTGCTTGGAAGGGTACCTGGCTGACGTTTATTCAGTGTCAAAGATATCTGCCTGAACTGTTGCTCCAACTGTTTAATGGTAGTCGAATGGGAATCTACTTTCTGACTTATTCCCAAAATGTCTGCCCTAATCTCTGTAAGACATTTTTCTTGGCTTTCTGACCTCGTAACCAGTTTATTAAGAAGGGCCTCCATCCTTGAATTTCCAGACTTCTCACCATGTCTTCTTGGTGGTACATAAAGGTCATTCTTCTCTCTATTATCATCTTTCCACCTCCAATCACCGTCACAGTCTCGTTCTTAATCTCTATATCCTGATTTGTTGTAGTTGTCTCCATAATAGTTCCGACCTTGATTCCCTTGCCTTAAGTTCTAAGAGTCTTGATTAGACCCTTGGCCCTTGGCTCGAAAACCCACCACTTCTCGATCTAGGTACTTAGCCTCTTCATCAGACTCACTATCATCATGTCTAGCCGATTTACGTTGTGCACCTACAGCATGCACCTTTTTAGCATCTCTGGTTGCTACCTGTTTAGCCAGAAGACCAATTTTTGTCCTCAACTAAGCAACCTCTTGAGCCACAGATTCATCCAAAGCCCTTTAAGCTGCTGAAGCTCTAATAGCATATGCGCCTGCTGACATATCTTCCTCCCGAGTATGCCATCCTCGGTTGATCTTAGTGACATGATCTAATATCTCTGAAGCTTGTTCCCATCTCAGACTCATGAATGCTCCACCAGTGATAGTATTTGCTACCGCCTTTGTGTTGACATTCAAAGCTCTGGAGAAGATTTCAAGTAAATTCTTACCACTCCTGTGATTTGGCATATTCTACATCTTCTTCTTGAACCTCAGCTATGTCTCATAAAGTGCTTCAGAATGAAGTTGTCTGAAATTATAAATCTCGTCTTTCAACTGCAGTATCTTGGAAGGTGTGAAAAATCTTTCCAAAAATTGATTTCTCAATTCTTGACAAGTAGAGGTGGAACCTCGTGGCAGCTCAGCCAACCATAAAGTAGCTTCTCCTGTAAGAGAGAATGGAAACAACCTCAATCGAATAGCCTCTTGGTTAACTCCAGGCAGATTGTACGAAGTGCAGACCCCCACAAAATTCATTACATGCATGTTTGGATCATCAGTAGGAAGACCCGCGAACACACCCTTCAAGTTTAGCAGATGGATCATGGCACTAGTAATGTCAAACTTAGGTCCCGGAGTTAACTCTGGTGGAATGATGACACCAGTCTCTATTGGCTCAAAGTAGGCCATATCTTTTTTTTTCAGGATCATCATAAATAGGCACATATGGTCTCGGTTGTTCTCTTAGTCGTCTTTGTCGCTCTTCAGCATCAGCCAGACGCTGTGCTGCTTCCTGCATAGCTCGATTATCTCCCTCTGCTTGTCTAAGAGCAGCTTGTCTAGCATGCTCTTCTCGTGTCAATCGAGCAGTAGTTTGATCCGCTATTTCCTGACCAACCAGATGAATTGGCTGGTTATGAATGTCTCCCACAGCTGCGGGATTCTGAACTCCTTCAGTATTCACCATTCTTTGATTATCTCTCACAGTCCTTTCAATTTCTAGATCAAGTGGAATCAGGGGATTGCCTTGACTCCTAGTATTTGGCATACACCGGCGTATGCCCTCAAAAGTATGTAAAAACACAACCAATCAACTCCAACCAGTAAAAATCAACTCCGTAACCGTATTCCCCGGCAACGGCGCCAAAATTTGATGTCGCCCAAAATATGCCTCCTAAGAAGTATAGAGCGGTCGATTGTTAAATATAGAACCCAACTAGGTTGGGGTCAATCCCACAGGGATTAGGTTAAAGTTTGAGTAGAATACCGAATGGAACAATTGGGAAGTAAATAAAACTGGGGGGTTTTGTGAATGAATAGTAATAATGACGATTGTTGGTTATATCGAGTTTGTAGACAATACGAGAAATACACTAGGACTGTGATCCCCAATGATTCCTTAACTCCATCGGTTACTTGTGCTAACAAGACTGTCCCGCTGCGTTGCATGCAAAATCTAACAATTTAGGTTCATCTAACTGTCTCTCGACCTTCATTAGACGAATTTCACTCTTTTCCTCTCGGTCTCCGAGTGTCGCACTACTAACCCTTGTCCTGGATCTCAGATAACCATTCCCGCTAAGGCTCTGGTTATTAGATGAAGGTTGATAGCTTTAAATTTCTGTTGTTATCTTCTTTTCCCAATCTCTACCTCTCTCTCGAGCAAGTTTAGAATACAGACAGGTTTCTACCGTTTGCAACCGTTAGAAATGCAATCACAGCGAAGAAGATAACAATACATGTATCCTCATTGTTCACACAACCCTAGTTGATGGGTTTAGCTGCTCATAATTGTAAGAACACAAGAAAAATTCAGAGATGAAAACATAATTATGATCTCATGACAATGAAGAAAAACAGAAATATCAATTATCAATAGAACTCAAATTAGGGTTTGTGACTACAAAACCAAGAATATGTCTGAAACAGTGTGAAATAACTCTCAAAATAATGTAATGTCTCACTCACGCACCTAGGACTATACAGGGGTATTTATAGATACAAAACTAAACCTATCAAAAAAAAAATAAGAGGACAGAGTCGGCAACTTCCACGATATTGTGACTTGGCATCGTGGAACCAAGTCACGCCACGTAGGTTGATGTCGTGGGAATCAGTCTTAATTAGACGTCATCAGAAGTTGGGTCACGGCATGCTTCCACATCACGTGGGTGGTAGTCACGCCACGTGACTTCTGGCGTGGAAATCAGGCTTTCTCTTGAATCTCTGCAGTGGACCCACACCAGCCACTCACGTCACGTGACTGGCAGTCACACTACGTGACTTGTGTCGTGGGTCCCTGTCTTGTGCAGGTTCTTGTTCTTTCTTATTCTGACACTTCGTTCTCGGGGTTGATTCTTCCTTTTTGATCATTTTTCCTTTAAAACCTGTTTTCCTGCAAAGTAGGACAGAAACCACATCATACCAACAAAACACACCCAAGTTATTGCACAGTTTCCTTGATTTAAGCATTAAAGGTACCATGTAACCATGACACATCATTGATATAGATTATAAATTACATGGATATCACTATCGATCGCGATTATAGGAATATAGACATTAGGAATAGTAGAGCAGGCTTTGAGTTGTTGAAGGAAAGCACAATATAGTAATTATTAACCTGTAATTAGTAACTTAGGAAAATGTTTAAGCATAAGATTGAATAACTTAATAGGGTTGTTTCATGAGCATGACCCTGGATTCTCCATCTTACATTAATTTTACTGAACTAAATTTTGGCTTGTTTCAAATTCATTAGTAATTTAATTTTAATTGAAAGCAGCATAGTAAATCCTAAATCTTACAAAATATTTCTTACCCACTAAATAACTACAATAAGAATTCAACTTAGCTAATCAATTTGTCAAATTCCTGTGGGATCGATAACTAAATTTAACCTCTTATATAACTTGTATGAATATGTATACTAGCATATGTGTTAGCCGTAATAATTTAAAGTGATGATTTTTATGCACTATTTTTCTCTATCAAAAAACTATTGACTTAAAACATGATTTATGACTTTAAACTTGATTTTTAAACTTGAGAAATGATTGATATACCTCTATTTATGAGATGATGAATTTGAAATAGTTTTGGATAATGAGATATGATTTTTTATTATTTGTGTTTGACCTATATGAGAAGTTGTGCTACTTCAGAGAACAAATAAGCATTTATGGATCCTAACAAATCACTTTCAAGCAAGTTGTATCAGTCTAGAGGATAATTGTGCTCTGTGGATTGATAGCCCGATGAAACATTGATCCTTAAAGTATGACTCTTCCAACTTTGATCCACCTAAAAATATGGGACCACGTGAATGTATGCCCTATATTGATGTGATTGCTCTTGAGTTGACTTGTGTTTACTTATTGATTTTAATTTAAATGATATGATTTGATGAGCTATTTGACTCAATTTTAGTCTTGAACGGTCTGACATGATTTTAGAATAAGATGACTTTAAATTGATAATTTTTTCACATTTGACGATATTATTGAGTTTCATGACTTACTCTATCACTGGATTTGTACTATTTTCTTATAACTGTTTTTCACTAGCATTATTATTATTACAATTTTGTAATATGAACTCTTTTCCTAAGACACTCACTGAGTATCATGTGCTCTGGTGTGCTACGTATTGAAGAAGAACAAGTTCTAGAGGATCGCATTGCTTAGGAGAGCCTTCCTTAGCTTACCAACTATTGGTGACCCCAAATTATTGCTCATTGGACTCCCTAATTTTATTGGTTTATTATATTTTTTAGTTACGTCTCTAGTTAGTTACACTAAATAAAAAATGCTCTAAAGTTGATCCAACAAAAACTTAGGGACTGGTTCAATCTAAGAAATAAAGAGGAAACAGACCATGTCCCTCAATTTTGTTATTACAGTCATTTTTTAAAAATATTTCTGTGTAAAACTGACCCATTCTATATTTTATTTTTTACAAATTTTTGCATGAAATATTTATACTAAGGTGAAAAATAGACCCGTCGATGTACAAGGTCGGTTTATACAAAAAATAATAGTTAATTTTAAATAACCGGCGGACGTGGTCGATTAGTCAATCATTTTTTTGTCAAGATGTGGTCAAATCATTTCACGAAAGAACTGACGGACTACCTAACCATGTGAGTTTGTTTTTTAATTTTATACTTGGGAAATTAGAGTTTTCTCCCATTTTCTTTCCTCTCGTTTCATTATCTTCTCCAGCGATTCCACCATCACTATCTCTCCCTTCCAACTTTGGCAACCCTCTTGTTCTGGCAATTCACTTCCAACCATCAACCCCTCTCTCCAGCGATCCTCCCCTCTCTAGTGAACTCGGTTCTCTATATTTTAAGGTACGAATTTTATCCTCCTTACATATTTAATTCATCTGCCTTGTATTTGGTGTGCCGTTGTTTCACGACACTTTAGATACCTAAAACATGGGATTGTTGTATGTTCTTAAGTACTTTTTGGTAGATTTGATGTGTGTTTACGAGTTTCTGCAGGAAAATAGGTCTTGAAAGTGAATAATAAAAAATGATAGTTAAGGCCAAGGGACGACTCATTGGGTCAAGCAACGAGTCGTGCCCTAACTCATTCTGACAGTAAATGTCTAAGTCCTGAAGGTTGAAATTCAAGGGGCAAACCACGAGAGCCATTGACGATCTGTTAGGTCAAACAAAGAGTCCTTGTGACTCACTCTAATGAGCCATTAAGTATTAAAGCTAAAAGATGTAAAAGTTAGCTCAGGTACTATGGCTAGATTCAAAGACACATGGAGCAAGTAACGGGTCAAGGTGACTCATTCCTAGAGGTCGTAGGCAACAAGTACTGAAAAGGTGCAAATCAAGTCCACTAGGCAAGTGTCACTGAATGACTCATTAGATCAACCAAAAGGTCTCACCTTGAGGCATCAGATGAGTTGAAGACCAACAATTAAAGAGTTGTTACTTCTCCCTATGAGTCGTCCGATCAACCAAAGACTCATAGGAACTATTAGACCTGCAATCCAATTTTGTTTAGGATATGTTTTAATTTTCATTATAAATGCCTTTCTTAGGTTTTGTTTTTTTGTTTATGAACTCTTTACTTACTTTTGAATCTAAGAACTCTACAATACTACTTTGTTCTTTGGATTTGAGAGATTGATTGATACATTATATCTTGATTATTGAGCATTCTTAATAATTCATGAATTCGGGAGATGAAGTTTATGATCATGAGTTTAACATCTCCTTCTGATTGTTTTCTTACGAATATGAGTAGCCAAACCCACAACTAGGGTTGTAGGATTCATGATGAATTAACAAATTAGTCTAAAGTACTGAGTGATTCTTGATAGGTGTTTATGCATGTATTGTCTTCCTTTTATATCGATTGTTTTTTAATGGTTGCAAAAGTCAGAACTCACCTTATTCTTACTTGCTTGACCAAAGGAGTAACAGATGGTAAAAGGGAATTAACAATGGAGATTTGAGGGCTCATCTAATTGCTTGACATTGTTCGCAAATAGTTAATCTAGTATCAAAGATAAGGGTTTATACGCAAAGCTCATAAGACCTACCTGGTAATTGAGAATAGTCATATTTATACGCAACCATCCATTTAGATGAACCTAACTTAACAATTTCTCATGATAAGCACCAAGATAAATCACTAATACACTATGCCGACTAAGTTATGAAGTCATGAGGAGCACAATCCTAGTTCATTCTCTTTGATATTCCTATTAACAAATTCTTACTACTTGTTACTTGCTACTTAATTTTGCAAACTGTTAATCTTTGAAAACTCCCCTTAAGAAATAACCTACTAAAAGACCAAATAACCACATTGACCTAGGTCCTAATGGTATTCCTCATGGGATCGACCCCAACCTGGGTTGGGTTCTATATTTGAGTCAACGATCACTTTATATCTCATTGCGAGGTGTAATTTAGGTGACAACAGTATTTTCTTAACTCCAAGGGTACGAAGTGGTATATAAAGGCCTCCATGAAATCATCCCAAACTTTGGGAGTCGTATCCTTTCCTTTAGCTAATTCCCATTGCTTATACCAAATGTTTTCAATATCCTTCAACTGGTAGGAGGCAAGCTCAACCCCTTCTGTCTCACTAACATGAATTATCCTAAGCAATTTATGAAACTCATAAAATGAAGTTCTGCGGGTCCTTGTAATACCTCAGAACTCAAACCTATGATTTCTCAGTACTTAAATCAGTCAGATCTAAATCTCATATTTCCAGGCTTTCATAAGAGAAGCCACGACTAGTGATTAAGGACCACAAGTCATGCTACCAATTGTGGGATTAGCATGGTATCAGACTTGAGACTTGATGATATTTTTGATTTGTCAATGGAAGGTTTCACCAGTCATGAAACCCAGTCCATGATCCATAGAACCCAACTGTGGATCAGATTCTGATATCCTACAAATTTCCTCTATGAAATTACTAATAGAAGAGCAGTTCATGGAAGCCATTCCATGGCCCAGGAAGTTCAATTATGGTTACACTCCAGAATGTTAGAAAAATCTTCTATACATCTATAAATAAGACCATGACTCATGAATGAGAACCACGATCCATACAACAATCCGTGGACGGTGATCCTAAACATATCAAAATGTTTTAAAAGGGTAGTTTTGTCCATTCCTTATTCTATTAGCCTATCTTATGATGTTTTGACATTTTAGAAGGGGTTATAACACCTAATTCAGTCAATCTCTTCCTTAATATACTCTCAAACCCCTCAAAAAGCAAGAGTAAGTCTTCAAGAAGTCAAACCTAGGGTTCCTACTCCAGTCATTCAAATTCAAGCTTTTGTTGAAGAATTTTCATCTTGTCAGGTATGTAAAAGTTCAGTAAGTATATCCTTCCACCCTCATGCCAAGGTTTTAAAAAATAATATTGAATAATGATTTCAAAGTTAGGGTTTTTACCCTATGTTAATAGTTCTATGTATTTTCAGTTTTAGTTGATTTCATTGAATCTTAAATCTTGTATAGTAATAATAAATCATGATTTTTCTATATTTTCTTCACCTTAATGATTGGAAGTATGAATTCAATAGAACTTTGCATTCTACAGTTCACAGTTTAAGCATAGATCATTAAAAACATAATTTTTGCGCAAAGTCTCATACCCTACATTCAGATAGACTGAATTTTGAAATATTGATGAGCATATGGTTATAAAATAATTTTGGGAGGATTTTTTACCACCGAGAGGACATGAATTTAGATAACTCAAGTCCCATTACTACATTTCCATCGTAGGATTTAGAATCACACCGCAAGTCGGTCGACTTCTCTTAGTCCAAGAGGCTCAGTAGTGGATCCACATTTAGGTAGACAGATTCTATACCCTAAAAAGGTATAGAGTAGCCCTTCTAATTGGGTCATTAAGACAAATAGATTCTATATCCTGGAAAGGTACAGAGTAACCCTTCCAACTATGTTAGAAGTTGGACATCATGAGCTCAAATGATGTATATTGGTTGTAAGAAACTCCCCCACTAAAAGACTTTATATTACTTCACAATTTGACTTGATATGAATATTATGCAGTCACAGATATAATGATTTTCAGATATGTTTTAGTTCAAAGTCAACGATCTAGCTTTATGTTATCAGTTATGAAAGTTTACTCTTATAGATTCTTATTTTATGTTTTTAGCTATATCTCGTGTCTATTTCAATTTACTTGCATTCATTGATCCTATTTAGTTTAAAAATCCTATTAGATATACTATTTTAAACTTCTTAGCTTTAATCTTAATACCAGTGCACTCAAATTTTCTGACCACATAGTTTTCTTTTCTCTACATCCTTCTATTGATATAGATTCCAATGCTCATTCTCAAGCTTGTGGTTAGGCAGTTGCAGTTCGATGTTCAACAGTCAGTGAGTCATCCTTGCATTCGAGGACTTTCTAGACTTTATTCAGACATTTGTTTTGTTTTAGAGCCAACTAGGGGCCTTGTCCCGGTAAACTTATTTCCTTCAGTTATTAGAGGCTTTATTTAGATATTAGTTAATTCAAAATATTTAATGGGTTTGATTATTTTACACTTTGTTATTCACCCATGTTAGTTATGTCTCAGTTTCTCATCCATGGTGTCTTATGGTGGATGGTCACTATACAATTTCAATAAACTTGTCTAGCCATAATAGACTCACCAACAGGACTAGAAACAAAACAAGGATCAAGAATTTGTCAAGGATTATTTCAAACTTTATAGCAACATAAAGAGTCACGAAGGATAAAGTAGCTCCAAGATCAAGTAGCACATAAACATCATAAAAGAATAATTTTAACATACAAGTGACAACATCTAGAGATGCTTCCAATTCTTGATAATTGGCTAAAGTATACAAGTGGTTCTGACCCCACTTGTTCCAATAATATTACCTCGACTTGTAGGGGCAGTCGAAGTAGTACATTAGGATCTATTTCCCCTACTGCCTTGCTTTGCTGATGGAAACTCCCTCTAAATATAGCCTGTTGGCCATACCCATAGCACACACCTTACCCATAATGACACTCTCCTTGATGACTCTTCCCACAATTATTACAAACAAGGTGTGGCGTAAAAACTTGTGCAACACTACCCTGAGACTGTGAAATTTGTACTTTGAAACTCTGGTTGGTCCAAAATATCTGGTCATTCATGGGCCTCGATGTAGATGCACTAGCTTAAGATGGAGCAGGTCTTAACGACCTCTTAGAAAAGAAGGGCTTATTACCATTATTCTGGTGGCTTACCTCATTTTCAATAGATCTGGCCCTCATGTTTTGGTATTTTTCTTTATTTTTTAGTTTTTCCTCAATATGCAACCTAGATATTTACATATCCTTGATAAAAAAATGCTCTGACACACTCCTTCTTCACATACTTTGAAACTCTGAATACAAGGATTGCATCCCTTGAGTTAGTTCCAATTGTTAATGAGTTTCATGATGTTTTCCCTAATGATCTTCCTCTAGTACCTCCTAACAAAGAGATAGAATTTGGGATTGATGTTCTTCTGACACTTGACCCATATCTATTCCTCCATATAGAATGGTGCCAAAAGAGTTGAAAGACCTCCTTGATAAGGAATTCATTAGACCAAGTGACTTTCCTTGGGTTGCTACAGTTCTATTCATGTGTAAAAAGGACTATCTTCTATATATACATATACTACCATAAGTTAAACATGGTCACCATAAAGAATAAGTATCCACTCCTTACAATTGATGAATTATTTGATGAACTTCAGGGTACTAATTGTTTCTCCAAAATAGACCTCGGATCTAACTATCATCAACTAATAAGTTAGAGAATGTGATAATCCAAAGACAACCATTAGAACTCGATATGATAATTTTGGATTCCTGTTCATGTCCTTTGGTTTGACTAATACACTCGCAACTTTTATGGACCTTATGAACAAAGTTTTCAACCAGTATCTTGATATGTTCATGATCATCTTCATTGATGACATCCTAATCTATTCTTGTTGTGAGGAAGAGAATGTTGATCACCTCCAAATTGTATTTCAAACATTTAAGGATTGTTAATTATACGCCAAATTCTCTAAGTATGGTTTTTTGTTGGATTCTGTGGCATTTCTTGCTCACATCATTCCTGGTAAGGGTATCAAGGTTGATTCCCAAAATATTGATGAATGAAAGAATTTACCCAGACCCATGACCCTATCTGATATTATAATTTTCTTGGGTTTGGCTGTTATTATAGAAGGTTTATGAAGGTATTTTCCTCTATTGCTGCTCCTATGAAAAGTTTACTCAAAAGAAAGTTATGTTTCAGAGGTTGAAGCATGTGAGAGGAGTTTTTAGGATCTAGAAGTTAAATTGACCTCTACTCTAGTATTGAACCTACTAGAGGGAACTAATGGTTTTGTTGTGTATGGTGATGCTTCACAGGTTGGAATTGGTTGTGTTTTGATGCAGCATGATAAAGCCATAGCTTGTGCCTCTAGACAACTTAAGAACCATGAGAAAACTTACTTGACTCATGATCTTGAGTTGGAAGTAGTTATGTTCGCTTTGAAGATCTGGCGTCACTATCTCGATGGTGTTCAAGTTGAAGTCTTTACTAACCACAAGAGTCTTTAATACATCTTCAGTTAGATAGAGTTGAATATCAGGTAGTGAAAGTGGCTCAGATTACTTAAGGACTATGACATGACCCTTTTCTACCATCCCAATAAAGTGAATGTGGTCGATTATGCTTAGTAGATTTTCTATGGGAAGTATTGCAAATATTGAGGAAGGAAAAAAAACACTCATGAATGATATTCATCAATTGGAAATTTAGAAGTCTACCTCTTAGACATCGAAGATAGTGGTGTGGCTATTTAGAACGTATATGAATGGTTCTTAGTGTCAAAAGTTAAAGAGAAGCAATTTAGTGATTCCATTTTTTCCCAACTAAAGGAGGAAGTCCACAAGCATAAGGTTATGGCTTTTAAATAAGGGGGAGATTATATATTGAGGTAACAAAGTATTTTATATGTTTTGGATGTTGATGGGTTCCATTAGAGGATTATGGAAAAGTGCACCTTTCAGGGTATTTTATTGTAACATCCCAAAATTTTTCCATGTTTATAGCCCTCCTTAGATCAGAAAACCAGCAAAAAAGCCAAAGTTCCAGACCAGCACGACACACTGTATGAGTTGTATAGTGAGACCACAAGTTATGGGACTCACTCATGGTATATCGTCCTTTATACAGTAAGGCTCTCCAGAACCTAAGAGCTATGGTACAATCCGTACATTTATTGTATGATTTGTATTTTAAACTCATGGTATCCTCTATCAAAGAGTTTTTAAACTCATCTCAGGGATCATGACCCCTTTGTACGAGTTATGGGAAAATGGTATAAAGCGTGTGATGACTCATACTGATTAAGACCTAAGATTCAACAAACTTCCTAAAAATATCCACGACATACTTAGTATGAGTCGTGAGATCATGGTATGAGTCGTACCGTGACTCATGAGTCCCCAACCTAGAACCCGTGCACTTTGATCCCATCCACCACGAGTCATAGCCATGAGTCATGGTATAAAGATATGGTTTGTTTTGTTGACCCATACTCCCTAATTCGAAATGGACCAAAAGGTCCTAGGAATCAGGAGTCTATGTATGGCTCATAGGTTCATGGTACAAGTTGTACTATGATCCGTGAGGTCCATTTTCCATAAATTTTAAAATGGTTTCTTAGGGGTATTTACATCCTTTCCCACCTCTTAACCCCTAAACTACATCGTTTTAGCCTTATTAGAGTGAGATTAAAGGGTCCTTAGTCGATTAATCCCTCATTCTCTAGAGTTACACCTAGAAAATTAGAAATAAGAAGCGATTCAAGTCTCTCAGAAACCTAAGTCTAGGGTTCTCTTTCAAACTTCAGATTTCCAAGTTTTGGCCCTAGAATTTCTTCATTCTATGTATGTGGGATTTCAATAAGGGTTTTATTTAACCCTCAGGCTCAATGTTTTGAAATTCCAGTATAGTTACATGAATTATGATTTAGGGTTTTATATCCAATGTCTTGAATATTAATGATTTTAGTTCCAACCTGTTTCCTATGAACTTATATCTTTATAAATACTTTTATGCATGATTTTTCATCGATGTTTATGGGTCAAAAGCTTGATATAAGATTTAGTACTCCCTCTGTCTCAAAATAGTTGGCATGTTTGCTAAAAAGGTTTATCTCAAAATAATTGGCAAGTTTAAAAGATCAGATAAGTAACAATTTTTTCCAACTCTACCTTAGTAATAATTATTCTAGAATTAAGGGACACGTAAATAGATAAAGATACTAGAATTAATAAGGAATATATTAGTAGAATCACACTCCTAATTAATTTTTCTTAAGAGTTGTGCAGTATTTTGAGATGGAGGAAGTTTGATTTTCACAGAATTGAGATGATTTAGGGCAAATTGGCATGTTATGAACACATGATTCAAGAATTCAATAAATATAGCATGACTAGTCGCAGAAATTCAGAAAATCTCAAAAAATAGTAGTCAAACTAGTTCATTCTTATTTTCATATACTACAGTAATTATGAGCTAACAGTATATGATTTTGGGAGTAGTATTTAGCACTGAGTGAACACGGATCCCAAATCACCCATGTCCCAGAACTACGTGTCACCGTAGGTTTATTTTGCCCAAATGGGCTCAAATAGTGGATCCAAATCATTCATGGCTTTATACCCTTGGCAAGGTATATTGCACCCTCCTAATGAGGTGTATACATTGGACTCTATGTTAGCTCACATAGCTTATGTCGGTTAAGAGAACCTCCCACTGAAATAGCTTTATATAATTTTGTACATGACGCACAGTTTCAGTTAAATTGAGTTACTTCATGATTTAAAATAATGCTTTATATTCTATTTTATGATTTTACTTTAACGTCATTGTACAAAAGCTCGGTTATTTGTTCAGCTTTTTTATATTACACTTGCATCAACATTATAGAATGTTCAATTATTTATAGAATTTCATATCTCATATGGTCAGTACATTCAGAGTACTAACTGCATACCTTTTTTTTTGCATTATATACTATTATGATATAGGTTCTGGTGCCCAGTCTTATCCACATAGTTATATTCATTCCAATGTCAGATGCACAAACAA
Source organism: Capsicum rhomboideum (assembly GCA_031232105.1). NCBI lineage: Eukaryota > Viridiplantae > Streptophyta > Magnoliopsida > Solanales > Solanaceae > Capsicum > Capsicum rhomboideum. The sequence continues at coordinate 26,884,095 of CP124719.1, read as the reverse complement.
CTTGGTGAGTCCTCATCATTTGAGGACATGGTTTATTTCATTTATATTTAGTCCATACTTCATTTTGTTTTGAGGGTTAACTGGGGATCTTGTCCAAGCTACTAATTCTGTTAGTAGAGGCTTTCAAACATAGTTGATTTAGTAGTTGGTTTGATGTTTGTAACACTCTTTTATTTAATATGACATTACATTTATTTCACAGTTGCATATTTCAGTAGAATCATGCTTCTTCATAGTAATTATAGTAATTAGTTTAGTAATATCAGAGCCTCAGGTTTAGAGTGTCCTAGGGTGTCTGAAAGCTGCATTAATTAGAGTTTTTTCCATGGGTGTGAAGCGCACCACACTTACGAAGAAGAGGCTACGAGAAGTTTTAGGAAAACATCCCTTCTTTCTTTTTCATTATTGTGCAATAGAGTTTAACTCTATTTACTCCTATCTAATTTATTCTTTATGTATTTTTAGATAATGCCTCTATGTAGAAAAATAAATGGGGAAATAGTCAGAATGCAAATTCACCTGCTCCAGCAGATAATGATGTCACTAATGTAGAGTTTTGGACTGTAATATAGATGTTGTCCAGGCCATGATTGCTAAAGTGAATCAGCATGTAGTAGCCTCTACATATCCAAAGGAAACTCAGCTGCTACCGAATTTGAGATTTTATAAGGATGAATTCACTTGAATTTAATGGTTCAAAGGTGGATGAGGATCCCCAAAAACCTCATTGATGAGGTGAAAATGATTCTCTAGGTTATGCCGGTCAATGGGATTGAGAGTGTTGAACTAGCTTCTTACCAACTCAAGGATATAATTCACTTTTGGTATATGCAGTTGATAGAAAGTCGTGGTAGGAATGCAGCTCTTACAGTTTTGGATGATTTTGTGGTTTCTTTTCTAAATTAGTTCTTTCCAAGAGAGTTGAGAGAGGCAAAGGCCGATGAGTTCATGAACTTGAGAAAGGATCAACGTCTCTAAAAAAGCATTATCTTAAGTTCACCCCGTTATCTAGGTATGCTCTAAAGATGGTGGCCAAGCCAAGGGACAAGATGAGTAAGTTCATGTCCAGGGTTTTTGACTTAGCAAAAAAGGAATGCCAAATAGCCATGTTGATTGGGGATATGGATATCTCCAGATTAATAAGTCATGCCTAGAAAATTAGGAAGAGAAGTTAAAGGAAATAGAAAGGGAGAGTAAGAGAGCTAGAATGGGTAATTTTGAGTATTTTCAATAGAGGTCTGGTGGTGGGAACTAGTCCTCTTTCTAGTAGAAATCATCAGCGCTTGCACCTTTGTTAGCTAGTGCTCTGTCTGCAGCATCCAGACCTCAGTATGATCCGAAGAGAAGGGCATCAGGCACTCATTCGTATGGTATTATTACAAAGGTAAGTTCCTATCTCTCTTTGTTCTCCAGTAGAGTAGTCATGTTGTCGCTCCCCATTTTCTGGTAAAAAGTGGGATTCGACATGACAACTCTTTTTAGGATGATTTGAAAGAGTGAAGAGTCGTCACCAAATGAATTAAAGTGCGTTAGGGCACCATTCTAAATTAATTACGAACTATTTAATTAATTAGTCTACATCACCAGAAATTGGGTAAGGGTTCAGGTTACCTCAAAAGGAAGGTGTTAGCCACCTTTCGAGGTTGACAAATGTGGGTCCCAGCCAAATTCATCTATTACGTGGGAGAATTCTATGTGATAAATAAATCTCAGTTATTTTTATTAACTTAATATTAACTAAGTGTTTAAAACATGAAACACAACTATTTATCTAATTAATATAAACCTAAGTGATGAAATTAGATAAAATGTATATAAAATGAAAAATAATATATTAGATAAGCGAGAAGAGAGAAGGAAACAATTCATATAGCAAAAGATTTATTTAAAGTAACGAACCTAAACTACACCAGATAATAAAAAATATTTGATAATAAAGAAAAGAAAAGCCGATTTAGAGGATTTGGACAAAGGGTTAATTTTAGCCTATTCGGATCAGTGCCCGGCTTATTAACATATGACAATATCAATATCGCATTGTCGAATTCTGCTCGAGGTAACTTCCATTATTTTCGACTATCTACCCACCCCACCTAGTTGGTTATTAAGCCTAAAGTGTTCTATAGAAAACGATAAAACTAACGTTCCCTAAAATGCCTACCCGTCCCAATTTAATGTCCAAGAGGCATTGGATTGACTATTTTGGATTTGGGTCTAGATAAAACAAAGCTTAGGTTGCCTAATAGACTCGAGGTTCGCATCAAGCAAAACACATCAAACGAACAAGTAGCAGACAATGGTTTCAAACAAACCTCTTGATTCATTAAAGTTGGGTAAGTGATTAACATGCTTTTAAAAGAAAGGTTATTCGTGTTGTATAATTAGGACCAATAGGCATGATATCTAAATGTCCAACAACTAATGAATATGCTGAAAATCGATTAAATAAATCCTATAGACAGGATATCTAGTGTTGTAGGCTAGTTGATATGTTTTAATCTTATATACAAGATTAATCAATGTGTAGAAAATTAAATCAAAGTTCTAGATATTAAATTAAATACACTAGAAATTTGATTTAAAAACACTGAGAATTTTATTAAAAGTGCTGGAAATTAATTTAAGGTGTTGGAAATTATTTTTTTAAATGCTCGAAAGCAACTTAATATGCTGGAGATTGGTTTTAAGTGCTGGAAGATAATTAAATATGCTGAAATTACTATTTTAAATGCAGGAAAGTAATTTAATATGCTGGAAACTATTAATTTAAATGCTTGAAAGTAATTCAATATGCCGGAAGTTATTTTTTAAGTGCTGAAAAATAATTTAATATGCTGGAAATTAGTAAAAGTATGCTGAAAATTAATAATACTCATAGAAAAATTAAACAATCATGCCAAAAATTAATTAGAACGCTGAAAATTAATAATAATATGACATAGACTAACGAAACATGTTAGAAATCGTTTAAACACAATTAACTTGAATTGACATTCTCGAAATTAATTAAATAAGTTAAAAGTTAATTAATGATCCTAAAACATGATTTCTAAGCGATAAAACAATTAATTAATGACCCTAGATCATTTTCCTAAGTGATAAGATAAGTTAACTTGAAATTTGTTCAATTACCCTATAGGCATGACATCTAGGTGATAAAAAATATTCAAATCACAGAACCCCCGCCCCCTAAGCAGTCCCCCATAATTTTATTATACATAGAGATTTTATACAAATTCTTACAAACCTAGTAAATATAAAAGAAAATAAAAATAAAAGAAAAATAAGGGTCATTTAGAAAGCTTTAAGTGCAACTCTCCGACCCAAAGAAACTTTTCATCCTAAACTAATATCCACCCAGTATGATACCTGTTAAACAGAACAAGTGTGCAACAAATAAGACAATAGAATTTGACATCGAAACACTTTGTTTTAAAAAAAGGTCCTGCGACATCTAATACCAGAAAGTAGGCCATCATTTACCAATAAAAGCAAGTAGCATAACTGATGGGTTTTAAGAATCAAATAGATCTGGATGCTTGAGACAAATAATTAGAAAGGCTATAGGATGTTATCACTTAAATAGTTTAAGGAACACACCAAAACAAGATAACAGAAATATATAGAACATTAGCATACACTTTCCGAACATATAAATAAGAAAACTAACGGGTTAATAGCAGTATATAGGTGAGAAAAACCAAACTTTCACTGTTTCCAGAATACCAGCAAGAGGAAGGCTCTAGGTATTTTGAGTGTAACCAACCAAAAGCTTAAAAGTATTTTAAGTGTAAAAGCAGTAGTGCTTGAAAAGCATGAGATGAATTAGTGAAAGGGATTCTTTATATAACAAGAGGATGGTTGTTATGCCAATTATTAAAAGGAAAGAAGAATATTTAACAATCAATTAAAGAAAAATTATTTTCCTTAAATGAATGGGGTGAATCAATTAAGAATTAAAAGGGGTAAAATTTTACAAGAATTATGTAAGTAACAAAATGTGAGTGTGTGTGTGTGTGTATATATATATATATATATATATTGAATTAAAAGTAAGCAAACAAAGACACGTGGACAGCTTACCATACAATCGGATATCTGTACAAGTAAAATTAATTAAGGGATGGAAATATATCAGAAAAAAAAAATTACCAAAAATGAATCACATATGAGTTTAATACAAACTCACGTAGGACAAGTTAAACGAATCCGAAACTTACTTTAATTTCATACGTAATGCAATCATTTTAAAGCAACAAAATCAATTAGAATAAATTGTCAATAAAATAAGGCACATGGAAAATTCCTTGTAATCAAATCAGTATCTAATCCCTAACTTTCAGTATCAAATTAATCAACCAACAAGCAAAAGAAATGCAGTTTTAGAAATTGCCCAAAAATCAGTATCCGATCGATAATTAGGGTTAACGGATTTCATAAAGAAAATTGGGGATTTTGACATATGATAGTCTAAAGATGTAAATAAACACGAAATTGAACGAATCGAAACAAAATTCAAAACCGAACATCGCGAATTTTAAATCTAAGAATCTGATTTGAACAAACAGTCATACCACGCAACAAAGGAGATAGTAATGATCATACCAGAGGCAAATCCATCATAAAATCAACATAAAAATGTTGGAAATAAATTATTAACGCCCACATGGATTTTGCTCTATCGGAGAAATCCCTCTCGAGTCTTTAATTTCCGATTGAAGTCAATATTTGCTTGGTGTGGTTGTTGTTAGAAATGCCCTTGTAATGACACTCCCAGTAATTTTCCTCTTTTTCGTGCGTTCTCGGCATTTAGAGATGTTCTATAACTGCCCCAAGTTAATTATGACTAGCTGGGACTGACAGTTCGCTTTTCGGGCAGTTCATTTGAGAATATTATTTAGACCGAGCACGTTGTAAATATTTAATTAAATTGGATTTTGGTAAAAATGATATAGTTAATTAACTTTCAAAAATGTCTTTGAAATGCACAAAATTCTTTAGTTATGATATATCTATACTACTTTATAATAGTTTTATAATCTATTAATAATTTAAGCGAAGATAGTGAATTTAGATATGTTAAAATAATATTCATACTATTATATAGAGGTTTTATTCGAAATAATTTTCTATGAATTATGGTATGTTCAAAATATGATATTTATTTTACCACGAACCTATGCAATACCTGAGTATGTACGTAATGGACAAAAATTTAAGAGGTGGGTGTTGCCACCTCCATGTCCACGCATAAATGGAAAAGGTGTACTATATGTTATACATACAGGGGAGGGCTTCAACTTGACAATTTACTACCTAACACTTTCAATATATATATATATGTGCATCATAGTTACCTATGAATGATAGAAAATATAAAAGCCACCATATATTTTTATGTGTATATGCATATAGAATATACTTATACACGTAAATAATATACTTGGTAGGAAAAAGTTTGATAATATTGTCAATCCCAAAAGAGAAAGTAAAGTATTTACACCAAGTTATTCAAGTCCGTGGATCGTGTGGTTTGTAGTATAGCATCGTTATATCGTAAGTTTCTCGGTAAATTTTAGCTTAAAATTGTGTATTTGAATTGTTATTTGGCAGGGTTGATGTTGGTACTGATAGTTGGGGCTGTTTAAAGCTGAATTTAAGCTCAGGTTGGATGATATCTCTTGTGACTATTGGTCACTGAGCTATTCGGGACGCTGTGACTGTTTGGGTTTCGCGATTCCGCAATGGGCCGCACGAGGAATTTTCGATCGTTTTTCCGAAATAATGCAATATGGGTACCAATAGTCATATTTTGATATGTAGTTTATTATTTTTCTATCTTGGCATCAGTCGAAGGCCTCTCAGAAGGGGAAATCTCCTGTATAGATGGTTCTTTTGGCAGGCTTGCGGTGGCGTCCAGGTAGGCTAGGTTTTCTTTACACTTAGATTAGGCTTATGCGTGATATATGTATGATATTGTGTAGGTGTTGTGGGCTAGTATTAAATACTAGTTGGTGGTGGTTTACTGTGATTTGGGCCTTCTAGGCCGGATAGGGCTACTCGAACACATTCGAGGCCCGTTATCCTCGTGGTACACCATAGATGACCTATTTGGGGTCGAATAGTATTATTGTTGTTGATTGTTGGTTGGGGAAAATTATTGTTAAAATTGTTGGACGTTAGTCTAGGCATAGGTAGGCTTAGCCCAGACTTAGACAGGTTTAACTAGACTTGGTATCTGAGACCCGGTAGTGGGCCCTGTTACCCTTTTAGTCGACTTTTCAGAAATTTGACACCTTTGCTCTTAGTTAAGACCTAGTATGAACTATTAGGCTTGTGACGGGATTGAGTCACCTTGATTCTACCGGTTGGCCTATTTAACCTTATTAGTCTCTGATAGCACCGTATTTGACCGGGGTCAGCTAGTTTGACTTAAAATGTGGACCTTTCTTGCCATGACTTCCAAACTTGTATATGCATAGTGTTTATAGTAGATAGTCGACCTGGAAGGACCCTGAAATGGACTTATAGCAGGTTGTGGGTTACCTCCTATACTTATATGTTGGTATTGGCCCGAAACTAGGGGTTTCCCTGCTTATCTGACATAATATGATATTTGGTTCTATTCTAGTTATTGGTTATACAGAATTTAGTTCGAGTCAGGCTAATGATTCAGTTATGTTGATTTTGGTTATCGACTATTGGGTGTCTCGGTTCTAGTTCGGCCCCAGATTATGGTACGCTATGAGTTCTGGTACTAGGTACCATGATTATTATACTGTTGTTCTTTGTGTTTCAGTTCGAGTCCAGCAGATATGGTATATATGTGGCCTATTGTTATTACCCACTATGTCTAGTTCGATTCTGGCGTCTGACCTCTTGTTATTATCCATTGGTGCCGGTTTAAGCTCGGTGCGCCCTGTTGGTTATTATGATTACTTGATACTGGTACAACTTCGAGACACTGGTGACTATGCATTTACTATTTTTGTGTGTCCCGCCGGTTTATAGGGGCCAGGCTGGGTTATTATTTTCTTTCATTTTCCTATCGAGTTTATGAGGGCCCAGATAGGTTATGTTTGACTTGTGTGTTTACATACGCATTTATTTACTCATTATTTGGTATCACATTTATTTAACTCTTGAGCATATCTATACGCCTCGGTAATTTCTTATGTATTTATTACTTCTACCCCGAACTTAGCATGCCCCCTCGCACTTTAGCCTGTTTATGTTACATCGAGCTCAGTCGGTTGATGATGCCTACTGAGTACCCATTGCCTAGTACTCATACTGTACTTCTGTATCTTTTTCCCCGATACAGATCTAGGCACTAGTCGACGGCAGTGACGTGGTCCTCCTTTCTTAGCACTGACTCTAGAGCAGGGTGAGCTTACTGATGTTCGAGGCAGATCCTACTCCATTTATATTGTATTGTCTTTTACACTCGAGATTGGGGTACTTGTTATATATATTTAGTTTTTGTCTTGTACTTTGGATATGTCTAGTAGTGGCCCTTGTACAGACCTCACCAGGTCTTGGGAGGGGTTCTTGACTTTGTATACTGTTCTCTTCCTTCTCAGTCTTGGTATGTATATATGTATATTTTGATTCAGTTTTCTTAAATTTCTAGCATGCTTATTAGTATGGTTACTTCTACTTCATCTCTATTTTTTTATGATTCAACCCGTTAGCCCGTCACTTGTCACTCCAGGCTATGGTTTGGCTCTCCAAATGGTAGGGTATGGTAGGCGCCATCATGAATCAGAAATTGGGTCATAAAAGCTTGGTATCAGAACCTAGGTTGTATGGGTAGTGTTGGTACATGGGCCAATGTGTGGTAGAGTCCTGCAGATCGGTGTGGGGATGCCTGTATCCTACCCTCAAAAGGCTATGGAGCATTCTTAGGGGAGTCTCTCATTTTCTTGACTCATGTCCGTGCGTTGAGTCTATGTTGGGTTTTGATCTTCATTTGGTTCACTCTTTACGTTGATAGCTAGGACGCGTGGTGCGAGAGCTGGGGGTTGGTACCCCAAGCTAGCTGAGAGGACTCCTTTTAGAGACTGAGGTCAACCTAGAGGTAGGAGGCAAGATAGAGCAACAACCCTAGGATGAGATCATGCTAGGTACCAGTTACCCAATCCCGTTATAGCTCTAGATGCTCCGCCGCCACAGCAGTCGGTGGGCCAGGGGATAGCCCAGGCTCCACTTGGATTTATTGATGCTTCAGTGCTCCGAGGTATGTTGGTACAGTTTTGGGGATTAGTTGGAGGTCTGCCTGTTGTGGGAGGATAGCCAGCTACACAAGGAGTTGATGTTGGGACGCAGCCTGCAGTTGTGGCACCCCGAGTTGAGATTTTGCCAGCACTGGTGATTCCATAGCTGATAGCAGCCCAGCTAGTTATTTCTGTTGAGGAGAAAAAAATGTTCAGTCATTTTTTGAGATTGAGTCCGCCCAGATTTGTAGGTACTCCAGGAGAGGATGCTTATGAGTTCTTATCTAGCTGCGAGAAGAAACTAAGGAATTTGGGATTAGTGGAGTAGCGCAGGGTAGATTTTGTTGCTTATCAGTTTGACATAGCCGCGAGGAGATAGTGGAGAGGTTATCTTGATGATAGGCAAGCTGGATCTCCACCCGTTACTTAGTCATAGTTCTCTGAGGTGTTCTTGGGGAAGTATATGCCATGCAGCATGCGTGAGCTTCTTCAAAATGAGTTTTCCAGGTTGAGGTAGGGTTCTATGATAGTAGCTGAGTATGAGGATGGATTTCATGACTTAGCCAGGCATGCTACGATTATCCTACCTGATAAGTATGAGAGGATCAGATGTTTTGTTAGGGGATTGCGGTTATCACTTTGCAGAGCTACGCAGAGTTTAGTGACTTTAGGGAAGTCCTTTGCTGATATAGCTGAGCATGTGTATTCGATCGATGAAATAGATTGCGAGGCCCAATGGAGCAGCGATAAGAGACCCTAATTCTAGGGTAGTTACAGTGGTAGAACAATAACTCGCAGTTCAGAGGCTGCGGGTTTCAGTGTAGGTACCCTCAGTAGGAGCAATAGTCTTTTCAGCGACAGGGTCAGTCTAGTAGGCCCGTACAGTCAGCCTTGCAGATTTTTTATAGGGGTCAGCCCACCTATAGTGGTTTTGGTAGTCAGCCTTAGGGACGTGGTCAGTCCTGTTCATCTACTAGAGGTGGTCATACCGGATCATTCAGATCTTCTAGGCCGAGCAGGGAGCTAGGAGTATGTTATACTTGTGGGGTTGTCGGTCATTTCGTGCGTGAGTGTCCTCAACACAGGGTGATTGAGCCTTTAGTTCATATGGCACAACCCATCAGATCGATACTGCCAGTAAGCAGAGGTGGTGCACAGGGTTTTTGGGGTGGTCCCCAGGGTTCTCGAGGTGGAGCACAGGGAGGTTAGGCTGGTGGTCAGGGTGGTGCTCAGACTAGTGGTAGCCAACGTCAGTTGTATGCTGTGCCACCTAGGCTAGAGGCTGAGGCTTCAAATGCGGTGATTACAAGTATGATTTTCGTATGCCATCAGCCAGCTTCTGGATTATTTAATCTCGATCCATGTTTTCTTATGTATCTACTTATTATGCACCACGGTTGGGTTTATGTTCTTAGTTATTATCTGTGCCCTTATGTGTATCTACCCCCGTTGGTGATTCCATAGTAGTGGATCGGGTATATAGATCTTGTCTAGTGACTATTCAGGAGTTTGAGACTTAGGTTGATTTTATTGTATTGGCCATGGTGGACTTTGATGTGATTTTGGGCATGGACTGGTTGTCTTTTCATTATGCAGTCTTGGATTGCTTTGCCAAGACCGTTACCTTAGCCATGCCTGGTGTACCCCTAAAGATGTGGCAGGAAACTATTAGACGTACACCGATACGGATTATTTCATATGTTCGGGCTCATAGATTGATGTCGAGGGGATGTGATTCATTCCTTGCTTATGTTCAGGATGCTAGTATTGAGAGCCCATCGCTTGACTTCGTCCCTGTTATTCGTAAGTTTCCTGATATATTCCCTATTGACCTACCTGGCCTTCTTCTTGAGTGTGATATAAAGTTAATTATTGACCTCAAGCTGGGCACCGGACCTATTTCTATGGCTCCTTACCGTATTGCCCCTGCTGAATTGAGAGAGTTGAGTAGTCAACTCTAATACCTTCTAAGGAAGGGTTTTATCAGGCCGAGTGTATCGTCGTGGGGTGCTCCAGTTCTGTTTGTAAAGAAGAAGGATGGATCTATGCGTATGTGTATCGATTACAGGCAACTAAATAGGGTAACGGTAATGAGTAAGTATCCTATGTCTTGTATCAATGATTTGTTCGATCAACTTCAGGTGCAGCGGTATTCTCGAAGATAGATTTAAGATCTGGATATCATCAGTTGAGGGTTAGGGCTGAGGACATCCCAAAGACAGCCTACCGAACTCGGTACGACCATTATGAGTTATGGTGATGTCTTTTGGGTTGACTAATGCTCCAGCAGCTTTCATGGACTTGATGAATCATGTATTCAGGCAAACTTTGGACTCCTTTGTGATTCTGTTCATCAATGACATCTTAATTTATTCGATGAGCATCAAGGAGCATGAGCAGTATTTAAGGATTGTGCTCCACAATTTGAGAGATCATCTGCTTTATGCTAAGTTCTCAAAGTGTGAATTTTGGCTTGAGTCTGTAGCTTTCTTGGGGAATGTTTTATCCAGACACAGTATCATGGTAGACCCAGCAAAGATTAAGGCTATTCGAGGTTGTTCTAGGCCCACGTCGCCTACTGAGGTTCGCAGTTTCATTGGGTTGATAGGGTACTACAGGCGGTTTGTTAAGGGCTTCTTGTATATTGCATCTCTTATGACCAGATTGACCAGTAAGGATGTTCTATTTCTGTGGTCTGAGGATTGTGATCCGAGCTTTCTGAAGCTCAAGGATCGACTTACTTATGCCCCTGTGTTGACTCTTCCAGTTGAGGGAGAGGATTTCACCATGTATTGTGATGTGTCTGGTATCAGTTTGGGATGTGTTCTGATGTAGCGGGGTTGTGTCATTGCTTATGCATCAAGACAGCTGAAGGTACACGAACATAACTACCTCACTCATGATTTGGAGTTAGCAGTGGTTATGTTTACACTACGGCTTTGGAGGCATTATCTCTACGGTGTTCATTATGAGATTTATACTGATCACCATAGTCTTCAACATCTTTTGAGGCAGCACCAATGGGTAGAATTACTGAAGGACTATGACATTTCTGTTCTCTATCATCCGAGAAAGGTGACTATAGTTGTGGACGCCTTGAGCCGGAAGGCAGTGAGTATGGGTAGCTTAACCTTTATTCCATCTCTTAGTGGCCATTAGCTTTGGACATTCAGTCCTTGGCTAATTCGATGGTGTGTTTGGATATCTCTAACCTCAAAAGGGTTATCGCTTGTGTTAGTGTGAGATCTACTTTGCTAGAGCAGATTTAAAGTCGTCAGTTTGAGGATAGCAGTTTCTGGAGCATTCGAAATCAGGTATTGAGGGGTGAGTCTGAGAGAACTACCTTAGGTTCTGATGTAGTTTTGAGGTTGGACAGCCGTATTTGTGTTCTGAGGGTTAGAGATTTGATTCAGTTGATTTTGCACGAGGTGCACTATTCCAAAAATTCTATTCACCCACAGACATTTAAGATGTACCGAGATCTAAGGCAGCATTATTGGTGGCGTGGTATGCGACAAGATATAGTAGAATTTATGACCCGATGCCTGTCTTGTCAATAGGTAAAGGCCGAGCATCAGAGGCCCGATGGTCTACTTCAGCAGTTGCCCATTCTCGAGTGGAAATGGGAGCGAGTAACTATGGATTTCGTTAGTGGGTCACCTCGCACCTCTCGTTGTTTTGATAGTATTTGGGTTGTTGTAAATTGGTTGATTAAGTCCGTGCACTTTATCCCTATTTGAGTTTCTTACAATGCTGAGAGGTTAGCTCGTGTATATATTCAGGAGGTGGTTCGCCTACACGGAGTGCCCGTATCTATTATCTCAGACCGAGGGTCTTAGTTTACCTCCAGTTTCTGGCAAACTTTCCAGAAAGAGTTGGGTACTCAGGTGGAATTCAGTACGATATTTCATCCTCAGACCAATGGGCAGTCGGAACGAACGATTCAGGTATTGGAGGATATGCACCGTGCTTATGTGTTAGGTGGGATCAATTCTTGCCTTTAGCAGAGTTTGGGTATAATAATAGCTTCCACTCCAGCATTCAGATGGATCCGTTTGAGGCTTTGTATTGTAGATGGTGTCGGTCTCAGTTGGTTTGTTCGAGACTTCAGAGGTCAGTCCTCATGGCATAAATTTGCTCCTAGAGTCTTTGGATCGAGTTTGGGTGATTCAGGACTGGCTACAGATAGCTCAGAGTAGATAGAGGAGTTATGCTGACCATATACGTCGTCCGTTGAAATTCAGAGTTGGTGATAGGGTCTTCTTATGAGTATCGCCCATAAAGAGCGTGCTACAGTTTGGTAGGAGGGGCAAGCTTAGCCCCAGATATATTGGACCCTTTGAGATTTTGCGGACAGTTGGAGAGGTGGCTTATGTGCTAGCTTTACCGCTGGCCTTTTCATCTATTCACTCAGTATTTCATGTTTATATACTGCGATAGTACATTTCGAATGAGTCACATGTGCTTCAGTGGGACTCAGTTCAGTTAGAAAAGAAGTTAGCATTTGTAGAGTAACCCGTGTCTATTTTGGCCAAGGTTGTCAGAAGATTGCGCTCCCGGGACATTCTAGTGGTTAAGGAACAATAGCATCACTGTCCGGTTGAGGAGGCCACTTAGAAACTTGAGCGTGATATGTGAGCCCAGTATCCCTACTTGTTCACGTCTTCAGGTATGCGCTTACTCTTGACTTTCGCGGATGAAAGTCCTTCTAGTAGTAGATGTTGTAATGACCCTCCCGGTCATTTTTCTCGTTTTCGTGGCTTCTCGATATTTAGAGCTTTTCTATAATTTCCCCAAGTTAATTATGAATTGCAGGGACTGACAGTTCGGTTTTCGGGCAGTTCGTTTGAGAATATTATTTAGATCGAGCACGTTGTAAAATATTTAATTAAATTGGATTTGGGTAAAATGATATAGTTAATTACCTTTCGAAAATGTATTTGAAATTTATAAAATTCTTTAGTTATGATATATCTATACTACTTTATAATAGTTTTATAACCTATTAATAATTTAAGCGGAGATAGTGAATTTAGATATGTTAAAATAATATTCATACTATTATTTATAGAGGTTTTATTCGAAATAATTTTGTAAGAATTATGGTATGTTCACAATATGATATTTATTTTTTACCATGAACCTATGCAATACCCGAGTATGTACGTAATGGACAAAAATTTAAGAGGTGGGTGCTGCCACCTCCATGTCCACGCGTAAATGGAAAAGGCGTACAATATGTTACACATACAGGGGAAGGCTTCTACTTGTCATTTTACTACCTAACACTTTCAATATATATATATATATATATATATATATGTGCATCATAGTTACCTATGAATGGTAGAAAATATAAAAGCCACCATATATTTTTATGCGTATATGCATATAGAATATACTTATACACGTAAATAATATACTTGGTAGGAAAAAGTTTGATAATATATTCAATCCCGAAAAAGAAATTAAAGTTTTTACATCAAGTTATTCAAGCCCGTGGATCACGTGGTTGATAGTATAGCATCGTTATATCATAAGTTTTCAAGTCAATTATAGCTTAAAGTCGCGTATTTGAATTGTTATTTGGCGGGGTTGATGTTGGTACTGATAGTTGTAGCTGTTTAGAGCTGAATTTAAGGTCGGATTGGATGATATCTCTTGTGACTATTGGTCACTGAGCTATTCAGGATGCTGTGACGATTTTGGTTTTGCGATTTCACAAACGGGCCCCAAGTGGGATTTTTGATTTTTTTTTTTTTTGAACTAATGCAATATGTGTACCAATATTCATGTTTTGGCTAGTTTATTATTTCTGTAGCTTGGCAGTAGTCAGAGGCCTCTCGGAAGGGGAAGTCTCCTGCATAGCTAGTTCTTTTGGCAGGCTTCTAGCGACGTCCAGGCAGGCTAGGGTTCCTTTACACTTAGATTGGGCTTTTGTGTGATATATGTATGCTATTGTGCTGGTGTTGTGGGCTGATATTATAGACTTGGTGGTGGTGGTTTGCTGTGATTTGGGCCTTTTAGGCTGGATAGCGCTACTCGGACACATTCCAGGCCCGTTATCCTCGTGGTACACCACAGATGACCTATTTGGGGTTTGATAGTATTGTTGTTGATTTCTGGTTGGGGAATATTATTTTTGGACCTTAGTCTAGGCTTAGACAGACTTAGCCCAGACTTAGAAAGGTATAACTACACTTGGTATTCGGGACCCGGTAGTGGGCTACGTTACCCTTTTAGTCTACTTGTTAGAACTTTGACACCTTTGGGCTTAGTTAAGCCCTAGAATGACCTGCTAGGATAGTGATGGGATTGAGTCACTTCTATTGTATCCGGTTGGCCTATTTAGCCTTTTTAGTCTCTGATAGCACCGTATTTGACCGGGGTCGGCTAGTTTGACTTAGAATGCAGATCCGCCTTTCCACGACTTCCAGACTTGTATAAGCATATTGTTTATAGTAGATTGTTGACCTGGAAGGACCCCAAAATGGACTTATAGCAGGTTGTGGGTTACCTCATGTACTTATATGTTGGTAGTGACCCAGAACTAGGGGTTTCACCGTTTATCTGACATAATATGATATTTGGTTCTATTCTAGTTATTGGTTATGCAGAGTTCCGGTTCGAGTCAGGCTACTGATTCAGGTATGATGATTTTGGTTATTGACTATTGGGTATCTCGATTCGAGTCTAGCCTTGGATTGTGGTACACTATGAGTTCTTCTACTGGGTACCGTGATTACAATACTATTGTTCTATGAGTTTCGGTTCGAGTTCGGAAGATATGGTATATTTGTGGCCTATTGTTATTACCCACAATGTCCGATAGATTTCGGCATCTGGCCTCTTGTTATTAGGTGCCGGTTCAAGCCCAGTGTGCCCTGTTGGTTATTATGATTATTGGATACTGGTACTGCTTCGAGACACTGGTGACTATGCATTTACTATTCTTGTGTTTCCCGCTGATTTATGAGGGCCAGGCTGGGTTATTATTTTCTTTCGTGTGCCTATCAAGTTTATGGAGGCCCAGATAGGTTATGTTTGACTTGTTTGTTTACTTACGTATTTATCTACTCGTTATACAGTATCATATTTATTTAACTCCTGAGCATATCTGTACACCTCGGCAGTTACTTATGTATTTATTACTTATACCCTGGACTTAGCATGCCCCCTCGCACTTTAGCCTGTTTATTTTAAATTGAGCTCAGTCGGCCGATGATGGCTACTGAGTACCCGTTACCCTATACTCATACTGCACTTCTGCATCTTTTTATCCGATGCATATCCGAACACCAGTTGACGGTAGTGACGTGATCCTCCTTTCTTAGCAGTGACTCCGGAACAGGGTGAGCTTACAGGCTTTCGAGGCAGATCCTATTCTATCTCTAATGTATAGTGTTTTGCTCTCGAGACTGTGGTACTTGTTGTATATATTTGGTTTCTGTCTTGTACTTTGGGTATGTCTAGTAGTGGCTCTTGTACCGACCTAACCAGGTCTTGGGAGGGGTTCTTGACTTTGTATATTGTCCTCTTCCTTCTCAGTCTTGGTATGTATGTATATATATTTTGGTTCTATTTTTTACATTTCTAGCTTGTTTATTAGTATGGTTACTTCCACTTCATCTCTACTCTTTTGAGATTCCGCCCATTAGCTCGTCGCTTTTCGCTTCGGGCTAGGGTTTGGCTTGCCTATTGGTGGGTTACGGTAGGAGCCATCATGACTTAAAAATCAAGTCGTGACAGCCCCACCGGTCATCACCTCCGATAAAGCGATATTGACGGGAAAGGAAGCAGAAGAGACATCGGAGAGAGAGAGAAGGAGAAGGAGGGTGAGGCGGCGGAGAGGTGTTTCCACCGACGCTAGAGGGTGATACGGTGGAGGACTGGTGGTTCTCCAGCAACTGGATTTCGCCGGAGCAGTAGAGATAGAGGCGGTGCTGGTGGCTTTCTTTGGCCATGTCTTGTTGGAGGTCGTGGGAAGAGGTTAGAGTTTGAGGGAGATGGAGGAGTCGGTGGTGTGTTCCAGCGATGGTGGTGTTCGTTCGCTGGGGATATCGTGGAGAGAGAGAGAGACGATGGAGAGGGTGAGTGAGAAGGTGGAGAGAGAGAGATGTGAGACGGTTGTGAGAGGAGCATTAATCTCATCCGTTGGATTAATCTTGCTACACGGCTGGTATTTAAAATTACAAGATGAGTCAAAATTTAGATCATTTAAATTGGGTTCAATTCGAATCAATTGAAATTGCATTGGGATTCGAAATTTAGCCAAATTGAATTCAATTTAGGCTAAAAGTGACATAAAAATAGGTAAAATTTGGCTAAAAATTAAATAAATTGGGGAAATTAAATTAAATTAGTCTGCTATTTAATAAATAAAAAAAAAATTAACCAATCATTTTTATGAATAAATTGTGTATATAAAAATATATTTTTTAAAATTGATGATAATAGTAATTTGAAATAAATTAGGCACCTATAAATTATGAACGTAAACTTTAAGAAATGCTGCTATAATAATAATAAACAACTACAGATTATGCATTTGCAAATCATGAATATAGATTAAGAATACTCGAATAAATAATTTTGTAATACAATTATGTAATGTAATATCTTTAAATTAATAAATTATACATATACTATATGAAAATAAATAAATAAAGTAAAAATAAAAATACATTAAATATTTTAAAATAGGAATGCAAATTGTTAGGGTTTATTTGGTGCTGAAATAATAAGTAACAAAATATTAATATTCGAAACTACTTATTTTTGTAAAATAGTAGCCTTGAGAGATATCGGGGGTCAAAAATAAGATGTCAACAAGTGTGAGGTATTCACAGACCCCCGTACCCTACAACATGTGTATACTCAAAGAGATTTGAATCTAAGGCAGCAGAGATGGATGGAATTGTTGAAGGATTATGATGTTACTATTCTGTATCATCCACGTAAGGACAATATGGTGGCAGATGTGTTAAGCCGAAAAACTGTAAGTATGGGTAGTTTGTCATTCTTAAGGGTGTCCAGGAGACCTTTAGCTAGAGAGTTTCAAACTCTAGCATCTCAGAGTATGCAGTTTGGAATTTTAGACAGGGATGGAGTGTTGGCTAGTGTTGAGGTAAAGTCAACATTTCTAGAACACATTAAGAAATTTGAGGACAAGAAGTTGAATGCACTCCAGAAAAAAGTGGTGTGGGGAGACATAAAATTCCACTCTTGACGAGAGTGGGGTGTTGAGATTCAAGGAAAGGTTATGTGTTCCTCGTGTTGGTGATTTGATTCTTTATGTACTTTCAAAAGCCCATGGTTCGCATTATTCTATTTATTCGATTACAACCAAAATGTACCATGACTTAAGGCAGCTTTATTGGTGGCCCAGAATGAAGAGGGACATAGTGGATTATGTGTCCAAGTGCTATAATTGTCAGTAGATGAAGTATGAGCATCAAAGTCCTACGGGGTTACTTCAGGGAATGCCTATACCTATGTGGAAATGGGAGAAGATTGTTATGGATTTTGTGGTGGGTGTTTCTAATACCTTGGGAAAATATGACTCCATCTGGGTGATAATGGATCGGTTGACGAAATCATCTCACTTTTTACTGGTTCGGGTAGACTACAGCTCTTAGCAGTTAGCTAAAATCTACGTCAAGGAGATAGTGAGGCATCATGGGGTGCCCCTTACCATCATTTCTGATAGAGACGCAAAGTATACTTCCAAATTTTGGGGCAGGTTGCAAGATCACCTTTAGCATGACTTTTCATCCTCAAACTGATGGACAGTCGGAGAGGACGATTCAGGTGCTAGAGGACATGTTGAGAGCCTGAGTGATTGATTTTTGTGGTCTTTGGGACCTGTTTCTTACGTTGTATGAGCTTTCATACAACAACAGCTATCACTCCAGCATCGATATGGCACCACTCAAGGCACTCTGTGGAAGGAAGTATAGGTCACCTATTGGGTGGTTTGAGACTGGTGATGTTAAACTTTTGGGCGCTGACTTGGTGAAGAAGGCTCAAAAGAAAGTAAGGTTTATTCAAACCAAGTTGTTGGCTACCCAAATTAGACAGAAAGAGTATGCGGATCATAAAGTAAGAGACATAAACATCAAGGTTGGTGAGAAAGTTTTGCTTAAGGTGTCTCCCATGAAGTGAGTCATGAGGTTCGGCAATAGGAGCAAGCTCAGCCCCTAGTATATTGGTCCTTTTGAGGTTTTTGAGGATATGGGTCTGATTGCATACAGGTTAGCTTTACTGCCAGAGTTTTTGGGAGTCCATTAGGTATTTCATGTTTCCATGCTTAAGCAATACCGATTTGGCTTATGAGGAGGAACCGGTAACGATTCTAGATCGGGATATTTGAAAATTGAGGATGAATAAAATTCATTCGGTTAAGTTTCAATGGAAGCATCATCCAATTGAGGAAGCCACTTGGTAAACTGAGAAAGGCATGCAGGACAAGTACCCTCAATTGTTTGAGGATACAGTTACTCTATTATTTTCTTATTTTAGCCTATTTTTCTTGTTTGATCGTTCCAGGATGAACGATGGATAAATTGGTATCTGTTGTAACGACTCTTTTCGTTGTTATGTATAAGTCCCTCGTTTAAAATCTCCTGCTAAAATTCTTCCCAGATTTGAAGTTATCAATTTTAGGCTAGGCTAGTTTCGAAATCTGAGCGCGGTATGGTCTAGGGAACTCCAGGAATGAATTGGGAAAGTTTGGTGGTGTTTGATTTGATTTCTAGTTAGCCAAGACGATAAGGAACCTATAGGACATTAAAAAATTGAATTTGGGTAAGTAGAACTCTCGAAATCGATCTTAGCACAAAGGATATTGTTTGGAATGTCCCGGGTTAAAGGTGTGTTGTAAAAATAAGGATTTTTAGGGAAAAAATAGTATTTATGTCCCATCGACGTTGCTATAACAACGTGAATATCTCTATAGCGATGAAAGTCACAGATTTTTTTTAAAATTCCCTAAAACAGTTTATTTTTCTAAAACACATTTTGGGGCAAGGCAGAGGCAATTTTGGGATATTTCCACCAGATTATCATCTTTTGGCTTTGTTAAGGCAAGGATTTCATCCCGTTAACTAGTAATTGATAATTTAGCCTTAAAATTGCTAATTTATGGAGTTCAGGGAGGGTTTAATGTTGATTTTAGTCGTTTTCTGGTGTAAGGTATTAAATTAGGTATAACGTTAAGGGGTTTTGATTATTAATGGTTAATTTACCCTTGCCTTTCATAAATTCACTAATTAATCCATGGAATAGGTAGTTTTAGGTAAATTATGATAGAAAAACCCTCAAACGGGGAGGGGATAATAATGAACCTAACCTTAGAGGTTGGGTGTGAGTTATAATTCCCAATGTGGTAGGTCATTTTATTAATTATACATTGTATGTATTTTTCTAGAACGAGATCAAGCAGAAATTACATAGAAGGGAAAGGCTCAGGCTTAGTTGAGTTGTGCAATCTCGGATTGAGGTAAGTGATGGTATTGTAGATTACTCCAACTTGTATTATATGTGCATGTTAACTACTTTGTGGTGTGTCTTTTTAGTGTATGTTGTTTGGTGTGGTGAATTCATATGATTTTACCTTGTTGTATGATTTTGACCTATCTTATTGTTAAATGTGGAATGTCTTGGTATTTGGGACGTTTTCACTGCTTATTAGTGGAATAAGGTTGGTATACACTCGTGTATGGTATTTAGGTACATGGACGGAATTTGTCCCTTGCAGGTCATGGCTAGAGGGTGGTTATGATACCCATAGAGTGTATGTACAAGGCTCAGGTGATTTTGACGGTTCCATGAGTGAACTGGGGAATATATATATTTATCTGTTTGATAATCGCTTAACTTGTCTTGACTTATTTTGACTTGGCTTGACTGAACTTGACTTGGTTGTAAGTGTATTGACTTGTTACTTGTAACTCTAAATTACCTATTTGATTCTTCTTGTGCTAGGTGTAGGTTAGGTTGAGCTTCGATTAACTTGTTATATTATGTTTTAGTTAAGTGTTTTTATTCTCATCTAGGATTGGTCAAATGACCCTACAAGTACACTATTATTTTCTTGTGTGCTGATACTATACCTGCTCTTACTTTTGTTGAGTGCAGCGCATATTTCAGCAGCTTCTACGAGACCTCACTTGTGATTCTAGCGTTGGAATTCAAATTCAAAGGTGAACAACATGTGTTGGGCTACCATGAATCCTTCTTTGATGATATAGTCCTTTATTCTGGACTTAAGCTTTTCATTTAGTTTTTGGGGTTGCATTCCCTTCTTGAAAATCTTTAGTAGTTTTGGTACGGATGATTTTTGAGTTCTAGGGATGATTTTTGGTTAAGTACAATGTTCTGCATTTAAGTTTTACTGATGTTTTGCTTTTAGACTTGGATATTTTATTAATGGATTAGTTCTATTTATTCCTCTAAGTGTTGATTATGGGCTTAGTTTTTGGAGTAGTTGATTCTCCCATCGGATAAGTAGTGTGGGTGCCACTCACAATGGGTGTGGGTCGTGACACGTACTCCTCGAATATGAAAGTGACCAAAATGCCCTAAGAACCACGATTCTATGTATGACTCGTAGGTTCATGGTAAGAGTTATACTATGACTCATGAGGTCCGTTTTCCATAAATTTTGAATATGACTCATGAGGTTTGTTTTCCATAAATTTTGAAATGGTTTATCATGGGTATTTTCATCCTTTTCCACTCTTTTAACCCCTTAACTACGTCATTTAAGTCTCATTAGATAGAGTTTAAAAGGTCCTTTTGATTAATCCCTCATTATCTAGACTTACACTCAGAAAATCTGAAACAAGAAGCGATTAGAGTCTCTCAAAAACCTAAGTCCAGGGTTCTCATTCAAGCTTCAGATTTCCAAGTTCTTGCCCTAGAATTTCTTCAATCATGTATATGAGATTTCAATGAGGGTTTCCTTTCACCCTCATGCCTAAATTTTGAAATTTCAGTATAGTTATATGAATTATGATTTAGGGTTTTATACCCATTGTCTTGAATATTGATGATTTTATTTCCAACATGTTTCCTATTATCTTATATCTTTATAAATACTTTTAAGCATGATTTTTCAGCCACATTATTGGGTCAAAAGCTTGATATATGATGTCGTATGAGTTTCATATAATTGAGTATGATTTATTACAACGGACATGTTAGGAACACATGATTCTGGAATTCAGTAAATTAATATAGTATGACTAGTACCAGAAATTTTGAAAATAGCAGTAAACAGTATTCAAACTAGTTCATGCTTATTTTTTGACAATACAATAATTATGAGCTAACCGTATATGATTTGGGAGTAGTATTTACACTGATCAGACATGAGTCCCAGATCACCGAAGTCCCAGAACTACATGCCATTATAGGTCAATTTTGCCCAAATGGACTCAATTAGTGCATCCACATTAGTCATGGCTTTATACGTTGGTAAGGTATATTTTGCCCTCCCAACGGGGTGTATACATTGGAATCCATGTTAGCTCTCATAACTTATGTCGATTAAGGGAACCTCCATAGAAACAACTTTATATTATTTTTTACTTGACCTACACCTTTAGTTAAATTGAGTCACTTAATGATTTAAAACTATGCTTCATTTTCAAGTTTATGATTTTACTTTAGGGTCTTTGTACAATAATTCGTTATTCATTCAACTTTTATGTATTAAATTTGTATCATGTTTACAACATGTTCAGTATATTTATAGCATTGCATATCTCACTTGATCAGTACATTTAATGGGGAGAGAATACTTACTTTAACAAAGAAAAACGAGGGAAAATTGATGATTTTCGCCCAAATCGCCACTACTAAAGCCCCAAAATTCTTTTTATAAAAATAAACCATTTTTTGAGGATTTTTGAGATAAAACAATGATTGGTGTCGCTATAGCTAAATCACTATAGCGACACATGTTGCTAGCGACCCTTGACCGCGTAGACCGATCACTATAGCTGGACTTTATCCATTTTTGAGCATATCACTATATGGAGACATGCACGTCGCTATAGTGACATGGATGGGACAGGATGTCTGATTTTCTCCAAAAATCCCCTTTTTCATAGCACACCTTAAATTCAAGACATAACAAAGAATATCCTTTACGCTAAGACCAATTCCGGGAGTTCTACTTGCCCGAATTCAATTCCATGAAATCCTATGGGTTCCTTATTGTCTTAGATAACTTTAAATCAATACAAACACTACCACACTTACCTAATACATTTCCAGATTTCCCTAGACCATACCTCGCTCTGATTTCCTCCGAGATTAACCTAACCTGAAAATTATAACTTCACATCTGGGGAAAATCTTAATCTGAATTATTAAATGAGAGACTTACACGTGAGACACAAAGTGTATTTACAACAAATACCAATTTACCCATCTTTTATCCCTGAATGATTAAATGAGAAAAATAAGCTGAAATAAGGAAAGAAGAGAGTACATGTATCCTCAAACAAGTGAGGGTACTTGTCCTGCATGTCTTTCTCGATTTTCCAAGTGGCTTATTCAACCGAATGATATTTCCATTGAACCTTGACTGAATAAATTTCCTTCATCCTCAGTTTTCGAACATCCCAATCTAGAATCGCCACTAGTTCCTCCTCATAAGCCAAATCCCTATCTAATAAAACTGATTCCCATTTAATAATGTAATCTCCATCCCTATGGTACCTCTTGAGCATGGACACATGAAACACCAGATGAACTCCCGACAACCCCGACGACAATGCTAGTCTATACGCAACCAAACCCACATCCTCAAAAACCTCAAAGGGGTTAATATATCGAGGTCTAAGCTTGCCCTTCTTACCAAACCTCATGACTCACTTCATAGAAGACACTTTGAGCAACACTTGCTCACCAACCTTGAAAGCCATATCTCTTACCTTACAATCCACATACTCTTTCTACCTACTTTGGACAACCAACAACTTGGTTTAAATAAACCTTACCTTTTCTTGAGCCTCCCTCACCAAGTCAGTGCCCAAAAGATTAACATCTCCTATCTCAAACCACCCAATAGATGACCTACACCTCCTTCTATAGAGTGCCTCAAATGGTGCCATACCGATACTAGAGTGAAAATTGTTGTTGTAAGAAAACTCACACAACAGCAGGAACTGGTCCCAATGACCACCAAGATTAATCACACAGGCTGTCAGCATATCTTCTAGTATCTGAATCGTCCTCTCCGACTGCCCATCAGTTTGAGAATGAAAAGCGATGCTAAAAGTGAGCTTGGTTCCCAACTCCTCGTCCTACCTATCCCAAAATTTAGAAGTATATTTTGCGTACATATAAAAAATGATGGTAAGGTGCACCCCATGAAGCCTCACTATCTCTTTGATGTAGATTTTAGCTAGCTGCTTGGAGCTATAGTCTACCCGAACTGGTAAGAAGTGAGCTGATTTTGTCAAACAATCCACTATAACCCAAATGGAATCATACTTCTCCAACGTCTTAGGAAGACGCACCATAAAATCCATAGCAATATTCTACCATTTCCATACATGTATAGGTATTCTCTACAACAATCTTATAGGCCTTTGATGTTCATACTTCACCTGCTGGCAGTTGAGACACTTGGACACATACTCCACTATGTCTCTCTTCATCCCAGGCCATCAATAAATATGCTTCAATTCAGGGTACATTTTGATTGCACCTAGATGAATGGAATAACGCAAACCATGGGATTCAAAAAGTACATTACGAATCAAATCACCAACCCGAGGAACACATATCATTCCCTTAAACCACAACACCCCACCCGCATCAAGAGTGGCATCCGCCACCTCTCCACACACCACCTTATTTCAGAGTGAATTCAACTTCTTGTCTTTAAACTGTTGGGTCTTAATCTGATCTAGAAATGTTTACTTCATCTCTACACTAGCCAACCCTCCACATTTTTTTGAAACACCAAACTACATGCACTGTGATGCTAGAGTTTGAAACTCTCTAGCCAAAGGTCACTTGGATACCCTCAAAAAGGACAAACTACCCATACTTACAATCTTCCGACTCAATGCATCTGGCACCACACTTGCCTTTCCCAGATGATACTGAATAGTCACATCATAATCCTTTAACAATTCCTTCCATCTCCGCTGCCTTAGATTTAGATCTGTTGAGTAAACACATGTTGTAGGCTACGATGGTTTGTGAAGACCTCACAGTTGACACTATAAAAATATTCTTTCAAATCTTTAGTGCAAACACTACCGCTACCAGCTCAAAATCATGGGTTGGGTAGTTTCTTTCATGAGGCCTCAATTTCCTCGAAGCATAGGTAATGACATACTTATCCTTCATTAACACAATACCCAATCCCAATAGTGAAGCATTACAAAACACTATAAAATTCTTACCTTCAACCGATAGAAAAAGAATAGGAGCCCTGGTCAATAGTGCCTTACTCTTTTGATAGATCTCCTCACAATTATCCGACCAAACAAAAGGTACTTCCTTTTAAATTAACCTTGTTAAGTGAGTTGCTATGGATGCAAAGTTCTTGAAAACCTACCATCCTTCTTCTTAACAAACAAAATCGAAGCACCCCAAGGTGAAGCACTTGGATGAATAAACCCCTTGTCGAGTAGTTCCTTTAATTGAGTTTTGAGTTCCCTCAATTCTATTGGAGCTATTCGATAGGGAGGAATAGAAATAGGGTGAGTTCCTGGATCTAACTCAATGAAGATATCAATATCTCTATCCAGAGGCATACCCAGTAGGTTTGAAGGAAACACCTACTGAAATTTGAAAACTACCAGAACTGACTCTATTGAAGGGGACCCCACACTCGCATCCCGAAGAGGAGCTAAAAATATCGAACACCCCTTCCCCACTATCTTTCTAGCCCAGACAAATGATATAATTTTAATCAGTTTGGCCCTATACACTCTCTCCCACTCTAGTTCACCCATCCCTGGCATAGATAAAGTCATTGTCTTAGTATTACCGTTTAAGGCAACATGATATGGAGATAACCAGGCCATACCAAAAATACATCAAAGTCCAACATATCAAGAATAATCAAATCTTCCCAAATTCGGAAAACCACAAACAACACTAAACAAGAACGATAAACATGGGTTACTACCATAGACTCACTAATCGGAGTAGAAATATAAACGGGACAGTCAAGTACATCATAAATCAATTTCAGACCTATAGCAAACTTGGCAGATACATAAGAATAGGTAGACCCTGGATCAAATAAAAAAGAAACCATGCGGTCATAAAATAAAATGGTACCTGTGATAACTGCATCAGAACCCTCAGCATCAATCTTTCCTTGGAAGGCATAACAGTGAGCCTGGTCATCAATCTGAGCTAACTCCCTACCTGGTTGTGCTCCTCCCCTGTACTGCCTTTTCCTCAACCACTATGACCACCTAGCTAATTTTCTCGTCCACACTGTGGATGACCCCTACCGTTCCCTCCTCCCTCTCTACCTGTTGGAACTATAGCCCGAGTCTATTGCTGTATCTGGCCATTCGCCTGACTCATAGGACACCCCCTCTTAAAATGACCAATAACACCACAATAATATAATATCCCTGCTCAAGAGAAGGCCGACTGGTAGAGGGGTAAGCAGTCCCTTGGCTCCTAATAACCTGGAACTGAGAAGAAGCCTTAGCTGGACCAACAGTAGAAGCTAGCAATGCTGACTGAATAGGGTGGCTGAGTAGGCCTACTGACTGTGGCCCTTGGAGTAAGACCCGTTGAAATTCCCAACATTGCGAAACTTCTTAGCTAATAACTTAGCCTGACCCGTTTACATGACCCCTTCTAACTTCTTCACATAATCTGAAGCCTCATTGAACCCCTTTCCTGCAGAAGTCATATGAACATATAAAACCTGAAGATCATAATTCAAACCTTTGATGATGCATCGAACCCTATCCTCCTTAGAAGTCAACAGATGGGTCGTATAGCTAGACAAGGCATGAAACTTAACCTCATAGGCTATAACTGACATATCACCCTGCTCCAATGCCAAAAACGCATCCTTTTTACAATCACGGAGTGCCCGAGGCATATACTTCTGTAAGAAAAAGCATAAAACTATTCCCAAGTCAATGGAGGTAAATTCTCTTTTCAATATACGCCCACCACCATTGCTTAGCATTTTTCTCCAATAGAAAGGTCACAAACTCAACCCATGCTGCTGCACAATGCCCATCTTATATAACCGCTCATAACAGTTAATAATGTACTCTAAAGTGTATTCAGACTCAGTACCCTAGAATGTTGGAGGTTTTATCTTCAGAAATTTGGTCAGCAGCTCATGTTCAGTACCAGTGATCACAGAACCCATAATCGGATGAGGGAAAGTATTTTACCCTTAAGCCTCATCCATTCTTGGAGCCACAGTGATAGTAGGATAAGCACATGGAGCCTAAATAGTTGGTACAGTAGAAGTGGGTCCAGTGCCAGCCAGTCCACTCAGAAAAGGTAACACTTACTGCACATCCACCTGGTACCACCACCTCCGGCCCATTACTTGTTCCTCTAGTATTACCATTTTCTCTAAATTATTCTAGGGTAGGGGAGGTGATACCGACCTTTTACGAGCCTGGTACCCCTGGCAAGCGTTGATATTCCCCTTCCTCTCCTATTTCTTCCTCTTACTCATTCTCTTTTCCTTACGGCTGGATCCGCAGCTGAAGCTACCGGTGTGGGGGCTGCTACTCGAGTTTTATTTGACCTAGTAATCACCATCTACAGAAAAAAGAGTAGATATGATTAGATGCCAATTTGGATCGCCAGATACCAATTGGAATCAAGTTACATCACGAAAGAAGCAAGAATGATAGTTTTCCTAATGTCCTATAGCCTCCCGAAGAAAAGTACAGACATCTCCATACGGTTCTGCAAGACTCTACTGGACCGGTTTTGGTACAACGAGTTCTACAAACCTAGGCTCTGATACTAACTTTTTACGACCCAAACCCATCGGGTGTGACACCCACTTCTCCGATGGGAGAACCAACTACCCAAAACAAAAATCAACACTTAGAGAGATAAAAGAAACTAATCCATTAATAAGATATTCAAGTCTAAAAAACATAATTAAAACTTAAATGGGGAACATTGTACTTACCAAAATACCTTTCCCTATAATCTAAAAGTCGTCTGTACCAAAACAACTAAAGATTGTCAAGAAAGGGGATGCAACCCCAAAACTAAGAAAATGTGCATAAGTCCAACAAAGGACTCTAACATCAAGAGGATCCATGGTAGCCCAAAATATGTTGCTCACCCTTGAATCAAGATTTAAACGCTAGAATCACAAGTGAGGTCTTACAAGAGCCGCTGGAATATGCACTACACCCAACAAAAGTAAGAGCAGGTGTAGTATCGGCACATAAGAAACAATAGTGTACTAGTAGGGTCATTTGGCCAACCCAAGATGAGAATATGAACACTTAACCATAAGGTAGTACAACAAGTTAATACATGCTCACCATAACTACACCTTAGTACAATAAGTAACATTTAGAATAGTTTAGATTTCCTAGCAACAAGTAAAAGATGTCTACATGTTCGTCAGTCAAGTCAAGTCAAATCAAGTTAAGTCAAGTAAAGTCAAGTTCAGTACCAAATACAACAACATATATAAATTACCCGGTTCACTCAAGGAATCGGCAGACTCACCTGAACCTTGTACATACACGTTAAGGGTATTATAATCATCCTCTAGTCATGACTTGCAGGGGACAAGTTGCATCCATGTACCTAATCCCAGAACAAGTGCCTGTCAACCTTATTCCACCAATATCCCATGAGAATGTCCATTTACCAAATCGTTCCACAATCAACAATAGAATATAATAAAATCACATAAAACATAGATATCAACCAACACTTGTAATATCTACAAGCTTACATATAAGTTCCTTTGAAATATGGTCACGCCTAGCAACATACATCAACAAACAATACTAAGAAATAACTAGCATTCACATATAACACAAGTTGGATTAAACTACGTAACCATCACCTACCTTAATCCAAGCTTGCACAACTCAACCAAGCCTGAGCCTTGCCTTTTCATGCAATTTCCACTTGCTTTCGATCTAGAGATAAATACAAAACACATAATCAATGCGATGACCTACCCCATTAGGGATTATAACTCATTCCCAACCCTTAAAGCTAAGTTCCAAATCATTCCCTCCCTGTTCTAGGACTTTTCTACCATAATTCACCTAAAACTACAAATTTCATGGATAATATAGTGAATTAACAACATGCTAGGGTAATTTAACGATTATTAACCAAAACCCAATGATTTTATACCTAAATTACTCCCTTGCACCAGAAAATCAACTAAAACCAGCCCTTAACCCTCCCCAAAATACATAAACTGGCTATTCTAAGGTTAATTAACCCAAATACTAGTTAATAGGGAGAGAATACTTACTCTAACGAAGAAAAATAATGGAAAACTGATGATTTTTTGCCCAAATCGCCATTAATGAAGCCCCAAAACACTTTTTAGAAAAATAAATCATTTTGGGGGATTTTGGGGATAAAACATTGATTTATGTAGCTATAAGGACCTACGTCCCTATAGCAACATCGCTATAGCGACCCTTGATCGCATTTACTAGTCGCTATAGCGGGACTTTCTCCACTTTTAAGCATGTCCCTATAGCGACATGCAGGTTGCTATAGCTACATGGATGGGATAGAATGTATGATTTTCTCCAAAAATCCCCTTTTTCACAGCACACCTTAAATCCAAGATATACGAAACAATACCCTTTACGCTAAGACCAATTCCGAGAGTTCTATTTACCTGAATTCAATTTCGTGAAATCCTACAGGTTTCTTATCGTCTTAGCAAACTAAAAAATAAGACAAATACTACCACACTTATCGAATCTATTCCTGGATTTCCCTAGACCATACCTCGCTCAGGTTTCATCCGAGATTAGCCTACCCTGAAAATTATAACTTCAAATTCGGGGAAAATATTAACCCAAATTTTTAAACGAGAGACATGCATGTAAAGACGAAAAGGGTAATTACATACTTGGGAAGCAGAAGATGAGATGATGCCAAGCACCCTCATCTTTTTACTCCTAGTATAGAGACAGCTTGAGGTAATAGTTTTCCTCCTATCATTGCTATCACGACCCAAATCACCGAATTGTGAGAGCACCTACTCTAATCCACCAGATAGGAGAATGCCTTAACACCCTTTAAGAAGATATGCAAAAGTCTTAAATAAATGATAGAATATCAACCCTTATTATAAAAGATTTTACAAATAATAAATGCGGAATGAAATCTACCCCTAGGACCTAGTCTAAACATGTACAAGAGATTCTAAGTAAGAAGGTAAGACTAGACATAACTTCTACCATGAATGAGAGGAGTAGAAGTTGCTAGAGATCACTATCCGTGTCACCTGTGAAACATCAACCGATCCTGCAACCAGACTATACCCCAAAAAAGGTATAACAAGAGTAGTATCAATACAAACAACATGTACTCGAAGGTATCATCAGCCGACCAGGGTTAGATTACGTAAACATAATTAGAAATCACAAAAAGAAAACATGACAACTTATATAATAATTTAATTCATAACACCTTCATCCGTTTGTGCTATCTTTATCCCTTGTTTTAACTAAGAGTATTTTCATTCTTATTCCCATTGATTATTCATCACCTTTACATCAAGTATCATCCATCCTAAATCTCACTTGTTTGATCCCACTAGCTATTAATTATGGTAAATGATTAATAATCATCACATTGTAACAAATACAACTAAGAACATACATTGTGATACATACCTCAAGTTTATGGCACTTAGCCTTTTAAAGTAACTCTACAACTTCAGTCAAGTACAAGTCAAGAGTTAACAAGTCAAGTCCACTATGACCAAATCAACAACCCTGACTCTAGTAAATATCAAAGTCAACAAATGATGACTCTGACAAAATAAAAGTCAATAAACCATGACTCTAACCATATCCAAGTCAACAAACCATGACTCTAACCATATCTAAGTCAACAAACCATGACTCTAACCATATCCAAGTCAATAAACCATGACTCTAACCATATCCAAGTTAACAAACCATGACTCTATCAACAAGAATCCCAAAATATACCTAGCAACATCATAATCTGGTTCACTCAAGGAACCTACAACAACAACCATAGTATAACTTGGTATACTCATGGAACCAATATAAATAATAATAATAATAATAATTATTATATACATAGTCTACTCAAGGAACCATCACACTCATACATACCTTGTACATACGAGCTAAGGGTCTTCTGGTTGCCCACTAGTCATGACTTGTTGGGGATGAGATCTTATCCATGTACTGTACCGGCGTGGTACCAGAGCCAACCAATGAATCATATCAACCAATCCTATGAAGATTTCTAAATACGGGTACATCACACAATAATGACGATATCACAATAATCACAACCACAATGAGAATAAGCAATCATACTTGTATAGTCAACAAACCTTTAATATAAGCTCTTTAATGTGATTTAAACCTAGGATATCACTTAATAATTATATTCCATAAATATTCATTGCAACAACAGAAAACTATCCAAATACTTGGTCAACTCGAGTTAATCAATTCATGTAAACAAAAATCATACTTTAACATACTAAATCACAAGTAGATATGAATCATTTTCATCAATTATAGCATGTCCAAATACCAATCCACGGCTTATTCAAGCAAACATTATCAAGCCATATTCATTAAATCCAAGTACTGATTTTAGGAAAGCACATTCAACCCAAAGGAGTCTAAACTCTAGTTAAACATTCATAAGTTCATTTAATAATCCAATCCTTATTTATTTATACCGAGACTGGGGATTTCTGCTATTATCTAGAAATTCTTATATTCAAGTCATTACTAGGTTCAAGACCTATTCCATTAGCCAATCATTCAACTCTACTCAATTTACAGTCTAGTTCTATTCATACGCCTATATACCTTGTACTTTCTAGCCCTTAGCCTAACTTGACCTTAGGCTCTTAAGTTAAGTCATCACCTCCTTATACCTTAATCAGTCCTCATCAATAACCTTTAGTAAGATTATCCCATATTCCAACCACACATAACGGTAAGTTCACCCTATTATGGTAATTAGGCTAAATAACTAGATTACGAGCTCACACAATCTCATTATCATCTATATTCACTTTACAATCTACCATAGAGTCATACAAACATAATACATACATCAAAGATTTGTACATTAACATACCAACACACAATTAGGCTCTTATTGCATTAAAACTATGTTTTATCCATTCAAACTCCATGCCCGCAGGTCTAAACATGATTTCTCCTGCCAAAGCTCCATTATGGATATGATTACTAACCACAGTCTACTACTAATAAACCATAACCTACCTGTGCGCTAAGCTGCTGCAACAAGTAGCTATAACACGAATGATCCTCCTTCTTCTTCATGTTTCTGAATGCTAATCATATAACAAATAACAATTATAAGAGTAATTAATAAACTAAAATTCAAACAATTACCTTGGGAATTCAAACCCACTAATTCTACCCTTATTTACGGTCTACAACATTACCCAAGAGTCAATTAGTCATTAAAATAGTTCCTTCAAGCTCAACCCAACTCTATTAATGGAGTTTTTAGGCTAAAGGTTCGACCTTTAATGAATTCAAGGTCCCCAACTATCAATTTTCATGTTTTAGAATCACTAATTCATGCTACAGATTGTTAATTAACAATTTAGAAATATATCTAAGGGATAATAACCCAAGCCATAAGTTTTCCCCAAAATATCATGAACTTAGGGTTCAAATCCCTAAGAATTTCACCATTAAAGATTGTTCTTATGATTCTAGGATGTTAAAGGATTGAAAAATGAAGAGGATGATGGAAGAAACTTACCTCAACGAAGAATTTCCACCCATACCAAGAGAAAATCGACCCTCTAGGGATTAGGAATGAATTTTTGGGGTTTGGAGGCTGAAACCCATCAAAATAAGTCTATAAACATCTGTTACGCTTCTATAGCGATGTGCATACCTCTATAACGGCCTCCACTTTTCAGCCCAGACAGTTTTTAGTAAAATGGCCACAACTTTTTACTCAAGAAGCGGATTAACAAATGGTGAATCGCGTTAGAAAGTAGACTTAGAGATCTTTAATTTGGAAGGCACTAGTCCACCTAATACCTTATATTCTAGGAGAAAATCTCCTTTGAAGTTGATCCTAGTTTAAACTTAGCCCAAAACTAAATCGGTGAGGATACTTTCAACTTAACTTTGTGCTAGGAGTATTGTATGGCCTTAATACATATCAAATATAATCCCATAATAAAGAATTAATCCTAACACTAATGAAGAATGAGAATCACATGCCTTTATCATATATATTTTCAGTAATGATGGAGCCGGTTGTTACAACATATACCAATTTACCATCCGTTCATCCCCTAACGGGCACTGGGTGAAGGGAAGCACGATTTAGTTATTTCCCTCATCGGTCTAAGAATGAAACCTTGAGAATTATGATGAGGTAACATCTAAACCCAGAGAAAACTAAACAACTACATCAATCCCATCCAATCCCGCTATAGCGACATCACTATAGCAGGTATTATTCTGCTATAGCGACATGCACGTTGCTATAGCGGTACAGGCATGGCAGAAACTAGGAAATCTTCACAATTTTTCCTTTTTCACCATATACTACTTAGAGTTTTGACATCTCAAACATATCCTTTACGTTAAACGCTATTCCCAGGGTTCTACTAACCCAAACTCCATTCCAAAATGTCCTACGGGTTCCTTAT
The DNA here is from genome assembly GCA_031232105.1 of Capsicum rhomboideum. Lineage (NCBI taxonomy): Eukaryota > Viridiplantae > Streptophyta > Magnoliopsida > Solanales > Solanaceae > Capsicum > Capsicum rhomboideum. The sequence continues at coordinate 26,850,975 of CP124719.1, read as the reverse complement.
CATCTTAGCTAACATAAAATGAAGCTAAAATTTATTATATCTACCCAATCTACTCTTGGATTGACCTAGACCATATCTCGCTCAGATTTCACCCAAGACTAGCCTAGCTTGAAAATTCTAACTCTCAACCCGAGGAAAATCTTAACTCGGGCAATTACACCCTAAACAATAATATAAAGAACATAACATTATCAAACACTACACCACATTTTTACTTTGGGACATCTACCTTATAACCCTTTTCACCCTTCCATAATCACACAACTATGGGTTTCATTAATACATAAATTCTCCACCCCAACTCACATTAGTCTATTCAACCCTCATCAATCAATCGTTTATAACCAACCAACTTTTTAGTTATCACCCAAGGACAAGCTATACTTATTTAGCCTCACAACTAGCTTACAACTAGTCATATTACCAACCCAACATACCTCTACCACTCAAGGAGCAATAACTACAAAGTATTGTCATAATCAATGAGAGAAATATGAATATTCAAGAACACATCTAACAACCCCATTCCCTCATCCGACCCTACAACTTAGGATCATGAATCATAATCAAGATATCTTTTTGCAAGGACCCTAGTAATTCAATTATACCATTTCGAAGAAATGCTATTAATCAATAATTATTGTTATATCATAAGCATATGAGCAATATCAAATGATAAACAACCAATGAAAAGTCATTTAGTAATCAATATATGGGTGACTATTTCTACCAATAGACAACCATAATTTCACAAATACCGGGGAACTTAATTCCACTATAATCTCACGATCTCCTCATCAACTACACATTATCATCAAAATGCAAGCAGTTACTCAATCAATAGTAAAAACCACTGAGTCACATAAATTCTAATGTTCAAACATAGATGTTACCTTAACCGACAATATCACCGACATTAAACAATTAACTTTCATGCCAAGGGCTACCATATTCACCCTTTCATTCACTTAACCAATAATTCAGTCATCAATTAAACCTTTAAGTTAGCACAAAATTTAAATCCAAAACAAATTTTCCTTAAGTCACAATCATGAATTACCACAAAAATTTTCTTACCGTAATCCCCGCTATCAAGCAATAATAGCCCTTTGTCCATGGTACTTATTCACATACCAACTGTTTGAAAAAAGAGTTTCCACAATTCTGTACTATTTTTCCCTTACTATTTTACCAATGATAAGATCATGCCCAACATTTAGCATACCATTTTCCATTAAATCACATAACAATAGTTTTCTTTAATTAATAACGCATAGCCAAGTTATGACCTTTCACAATTCACGGAATTTACAATAATTCGACCAACTACGATTTGCATAAGTACTAAGGCATTAACCTTATGCACCAATTTAAACCTTTATGTTACTACCAATAAAACAAGCAACAATCATAGTCAAATTCTACCATACACCACAGAACATATGGCAACTTGCAACATCAACCTATCAGACATTTAGAGTTAATCAAGAAACCACAAATCACAAACCCATCTTATATCACACCAACAAGGTTACAACCAACTAATTTCATCATAATTCATATGAAAATCATACGTCCCATCCCTTATAGACAAATACCAATGGGAAACAACTAGGTTCTAATTGTGAACTCCTCAAGATATGAATTGGAATCGACTAGATTCCAATTATACTTGTGGAAATATCAATTGGAATCGAGAGATACCAATTGTATTAAACCCATACAAACAACTATACAAATCGTACGAGAGGAAAGAAGAAAGTGAAACAATTTCCTAGAATGCCTAATAGCTCTCCAAAGATTAGATGTGGACGTCACCACACCAATCCACGGGACTCTACTTGACATCTGATCTTGTACTGGGAGACCTATAACCTAGGCTTTGATACCAAATTGTCACGATCCAAATCACCGAATAGTGAGGGAACCTATTCTAAACCACCTATATAGGAAAGCACCTTACCACCCTTTAAGAAGATATGTGAAAGTCTTAAATAAATAACAAAATACCAATCCTTATTACAACAGATTTCAAAAATAATAAATGCGGAATGAAACCTACCCCTAGGACCTAGTCTAAATAGGTACAAGTGCTTCTAAGTAAGAAGGTAAGACTAGTCACAACTTCTACCATGAATGAGAGGAGTAGAAGCTGCTGGAGATCACTATCCACATCACCTGTGAAACATCTACAGATCCTGCAACCAGACTATACCCCCAAAGGGTATAACAAGAGTAGTATTAGTACAAACAATACGTACTGAAAGGTATCATCGGCTGACCAGAGTTAGATCACATAAACACAATATAGAATTCACAAAGAGAAAACATGACAACTTATATAACAATTTAATTTATAAAACATTCATCCGCTTATGCTATTTTTATCCTTTTTTTTTAACCAAAAGTATTTCTATTCTTATTCCCGTTGATCATTTATCACCTTCACATCAAGTGTCATCCATCCCAACTCTCACTTATTTGATCCCACTAGTTATTAATCATGGTAAATGATTAAAAATTATCACCTTATAACAAATACAACTATGAACACACATTATGATATATACCTGAAGTTTATGACACTTAGCCTTTTTAAGTAACTCTACAACTTCAGTCAAGTATAAGTCAAGAGACAATAAGTCAAGTCAACTACGACAATTCAACAACCCTGACTCTAGTAAATATCAAAGTCAACAAACCATGACTCTGACCATATACAAGTCAACAAACTATGATTCTAACCATATCCAAGTCAACAAACCATGACTCTAACCATATCCAAGTCAACAAACCATGAATCTAATCATATCCAAGTGAACAAACCATGAATCTAACCACAAGAATCCCAAAATATACCAAGCAACATCATAATCTAGTTCACTCAAGGAACCCACAACAACAACCACAATATAACTTGGTCCACTCTTGGAACTAATATAAACAATAATAATAACAATAATCATATACTCGATCCACTCAAGGAACCATCACACTGATATATACCTTGAACATATATGCTAAGGGTCTTATGGTTACCCACTAGTCATGACCTGTAGGAGACAAGCTATTATCCATGTACTGTACCAGTGTGGTTCCCGAGCCAAACAATAAATCATATCAACCAATCCTATGAAGATGTCCAAATATCGGTATATCCCACAATAATAACCGATATCATAATAATAGCCTTTAATATAACCTCATTAATGTGATTTAAAGCTAGGATATCATTTAACAATTACATTCCTTAAGTATTCATTGCAATAATAGGCAACTATCCAAATACTGGGTCAACTCGAGTTAATCAATTCATATAAACAACAATCATACTTTAACAAACTAAATCACAAGTAGATATGAATCATTGGTTTCATTAATTAGTGCATGTCTAAAGACCAATACACTACTTATTCGAGCAAGCATTATCAAGCCATATTCATTAAATCCACGTACGTATTTTATGAGAGCACATTCAACCAAAGGAGTCTAAACTCTAGTTCAATACTCATAAGTTCATTCACTAATTCAATACACCTTTAGTTATACCAAGACTGGGGATTTTTGATATTATCTAGCAATTCCTATACTCAAGTCATTACTAGGCTCAACATCTACCCCATTAGCCAGTCATTCAACTCTACTCAATTTACAGTCTAGTTCTATTCATACGCCTATATACCTTGTACTTTCTAACCCTTAGCCTAACTTGACCTTAGGCTCTTAAGTTAAGTCATCACCTCCTTATACCTTAATCAGTCTTCATCACAAACCTTAAGTAAGATTATCCCATACTCAAACCACACAACACACCAAGTTCACCCTATTATGGTAATTTGTCTAAATAACTAGATTATGAGCTCACACAATCTCATTATCTTCTATATTAACATTACAATCCACCATAGAGTCATACAAACACAAAACAGCCATCAAGGATTTGTACATTAACATACCAACACACAATTAGGCTCTTATTACATTAAAACCATGTTTTATCCATCCAAATTCCATGCCCGCTGGCCTAAACATATTTTCTCCCGTTAAATCTACATTATGGATACGATTACTAACCATAGTCTAGTACTCATAAACCATAACCTATCTGGGCGCCAAGATGCCTCAACAAGTAGCTTTAACACGAATGATCCTCCTTCTTCTTCACGTTTTCAAAGGTTAATCATCTAACAAATAATAATTATAAGAGTAATTAATAAACTACTCTCCAAACAATTACCTTGGGAATTTAAACCCACTAATTCTACCCTTATTTACGGTCTACAACATTACCCAAGAGTCAATTAGTCATCAAAATAGTTTTTTTAAGCTCAACCCAACTCCATTAATGGAGTTTTAGGCTAAAGGTTCCACCTTTATTGGATTCAAGGTCCCCAACTATCAATTTTGAAGTTTTAGAATCACTAATAGAAGTGATTCTAATAGAAGTGATTCTAGGTGATATTAACCCAATCCATAGGTTTTCCCTAAAATATCATAAACTTAGAGTTCAAATCCCCAAGAATTTCACCATTAAAGATTGTTTTAATGATTCTAGGATGTTAAAGGATTGAAAAACGAAGAAGATAACGGAACTTACCTCAACAAAGAATTTCCACCCATACCAAGAGAAACCCCTCTAGGGCTTAGAAATGAATTTTTGGGGTTTGGGGGTTGAAACCCATAAAAATAAGGTTATAAACTATTGTTACGCAGCTATAGTGACGTGCATACCGCTATAGCAACGTAGATATAGCAGCCTCAACTCTCCAGTATGGGATGTATTTAGTAAAATAGCCACAACATTTTACTCAAGAAGAGTATTAACAAACAGTCAGTTGTGTTAGAAACAAGACTCAGAGATCTTTAATTTGGTGGGTACTAGGCCCCCTAACTCATTATATTCTAGGAGTAAAGCTCTTTTGAAGTTGACAGTAGTTTCAACTTAACTTTGTGCTAGGAGTATTGTATGACCTTAGCACATATCAAATGAAATCCCATACTAAAGAATTACTCCTAACACTTAAGAAGAATGAGAATCACATGCCTTTATTGCATATATTTTCGATAATGATGGAACCGGTCGTTATAATTGCCCTTCAGTTTCATATCCCTATTAGTTATTCATAGATCCTCAATAAGCATGCATGTTCTATGAGTTTCAGTTGATTTTTTACTCTCAGTCAAATCATTTGTCATGTTAGTATTCCAGATTAAGAAATTTATTTTCATGTCAATAGTTTTTCTCTTACCCGTTTAGCTTAGTTTCAATCTTCATTCGAGGATGAATCCAATGGGGAGATATTGTAACATCGTAAAAATGTACCATGCTCAGGCACAATCTTAGATTAGAAAACTAGTAGAAATGCCAAAGTTCTAGCCAACCACAACTCACTATATGAGTCATACAATGAGACCACGATTCATGGGTTTGACTCGTGGTGTGTTGTTCCTTAGACAGTGAGGTTCCCTAATACCTACTAGCCATGGTATGATCTGTACATTCATTATACAAGTTGTACTATGCATTTTTGGTAACCTATGTCAAAGAGTTATAAAACTCATCTCAGGGACCACGACCCCCTTGTACTTATCATGGGATGATAGTACTAGTCGTATAATGACTCGTACTGATCGATACCTGAGAGTTAACAAACTTCCTCAGGAACCATGATTCATTTAGTACGAGTCATACCATAATTCGTGAGGCCCTAATCCAGAACCCATGCAGTTTGGTCCTAGACACCACGACTCATGATATCAAGGTATGGGTTATATTATTGACCTATACTCCCTAGATATGAAAGAGACCAAAATTCCCTAAGAACCACGAGTCTATGTACGACTAATAGGTTCATGGTACGAGTTATACTATGACTCATGAGGTCCGTCCGTTTTCCATAAATTTTAAAATGGTTTCTCAGGGGTATTTTCATCTCTTTCCGCTCTTTTTACCCTTAAACTATGTCATTTAAGTCTTATTATAGGGAGGTTAAAGGGTCCTTTTGATTAATCCCTCATTATCTATACTTAACCTCAGAAAATCTAAAAAAAAAAAAGCAATTAGAGTCTTTCAAAAACCTAAGTCTAGGTTTCTCCTTCAAGCTTTAGATTTCCAAGTTCTCGCCTTAGAATTTCTTCAACCACGTATATGGGATTTAAATGAGGGTTTCCTTTCACCCTCACGCCTGAAGTTTTGAAATTTTAGTATAGTTATATGAATTATGATTTAGGGTTTTATACCCATTGTCTTGAATATTGATGATTTAATTTCCAACATGTTTACTATTATCTTATATCTTTATAATTACTTTTAGGCATGATTTTTCAGCCACGTTTATGGGTCAAAAGCTTGATATATGATTTTGTATGAGTTTTATATAATTGAGTATGTTTTAGTACAACTAGCATGTTAGGAACACATGATTCTGGGATTCAGTAAATTAATATAGCATGAATAGTACCAGAAATTCTTAAAATATTAGTAAACAGTATTCAAACTAGTTCATGCTTATTTTCAGACAGTACAATAATTATGAGCTAACCGTATATGATTTGGGAGTAGTATTTAGCACTGAGCAGACATGAGTGGGGATCACCCAAGTCCCAAAACTACGTGCCATTGTAGGTCTATTTTGCCCAAATGGACTCAATTAGTGCATCCACATTATTCATGGCTTTATATTGTTGGTAAGGTATATTTTGCCCTCCCAACGGGTGTATACATTAGACTCCATGTTTGCTCACGTAACTTATGTCGATTAAGAGAACCTCCATAGAAACAACTTTATATGATTTGTACACGACCCACACCTTTAGTTAAATTAAGTCACTTTATGATTTAAAACTATGCTTCATATTCAAGTTTATGATTTTACTTTAGGGTCATTATACTATAGTTCATTATTTGTTCATCTTTTTTGTATTACATTTGCATCAGCTTTACAACATGTTCAGTACAGTTATAGCATCACATATCTCACATGATAAGTACATTTAGATTACTGGTTGCATGCCTTTCTTTTGCGTTATATACTATTATGATATAGGTTTTGGTGCCCAGTCTCAGCCACGTAGATAGATCCTCTCCAGCACCAGATTCAGTGATAGCTTGGTGAGTCCTCATCAATCGAAGACATGATTTATTTCATTTATATTAAGTCCATACTTCATTTTAGTTTTCTGTTTTGTTTTGAGGGTTAGCTGAGGATCTTGTCCCAACAGCTTATTTAGTTAGTAGAGGTTTTCAGATATAGTTGATTTAGTAGTCAGTTTGAGGTTTTCAAATACTCTTTCATTTTAGTAAGATATTAAGTTGATTTCAGAGTTGCCTATTTCAGTATAATCATGCTTCTAAATAGTATTTATAGCATTTACTTTAGTAGCATGCCAGTACCAATGGTTATCTTGGAACCACTTATTGTTTGAAGCACCTTGTCCCATCCAGGATGTAGACTCAAGTCATGACATTTATTCACCTAGTTCCACAAAGATGAACCATAACTTGAGAGAAGTGTATTGATAGAACGATATGAAGAACATTGTCAATTTTGTAGATAAGTGTCCGAATGGCTAACAGGTCAAGGTTAAGCATGAAAGACCCGGTGGTTTCGCTCAATGTATAGTTCTTCCAAAGTAGAAGTTTGTGATGATAAATATGGATTTCATAATAGGTTTACTGATCTTGGGCATATTATACACTCAAATGTGGTAGTTTACCCATACTTAAGCTTATGTTCTAAGAATAGAGGAACTAACTACAGGTGATTAGGCTTTTTGCAAGTTAAAATGCATCTGGAATGAGCAAAAGGCGGGATCAATGGACGAATGATGATTGAAATGCGGTGTTTGATGATAGATTTGTGCCATAGAAACATTACAATATGTTTCAAACCATCCCACGGTGTAAAGTTCCAAGTTTGTAGCATGGATTAGGCCTAAAAAGGTAAGGGTGAACATTGCTAGTGATCTATGCTAGGCAGTCTCCACGTCCAAAGTTGTGCCATGCCTCAAACTTGGCGCGTTGGCAAAGTGCCACCCTTCAAACTTGGTGGGACCAAAGGTGTGCCATGGTAGGGTGCTCTTTTATCTACAATTTTTCAGACAAGTCCAAGTAGGATTAAGGAATTTTTTCCTGACACTATAAATAGAACCCTAGGACAATTTTTAGATGATTTATCGTTTCTCCATGTCTATATGGAGTTAAACTTCTCATTTTAGGATTATGGTAGTTGTATCATTATCAAGTACATGATTGATTCTATAAAGTTTGTTTATCATATTAGTTGTTCTTATATTCTTGAGCCTACTAACTTAATGCTTAGCTACCATTAAAATAAATCTATAATCCCATAGTGAACGGACCAAGGGAACTGAGGGATAGAATAAAGAATATATGGGTTAAGATCTTCTGTTTAGTAATATAAAGAATTAATTTGCGTCTATCATAGAAATATACCTAGATCCCCTTATTTGGTTACAAAATGTTAAGATAAATGAATTCACTCAAATTGGATTCTCACATCTTCGCTCAACAATGAAGTTGTGAGGCAAGTTCGAACTGACGAATAGATTTTGACCATACCATAATGATAAAATCAACCCCATAAATAAACAATTAGATAAACTAACATGTCGATGAAGTCAAGTACTCTACATATGATATATAGAGTATCCATAACCGTAGATTGATTCATTCATTGATTGCATAAGAACCTTCTCTTGTTTGGTTAATTGTTTATTAGTTAGTTTCCTATTATTCATTTATTTTTTATTTTAGTTAATTCTTAAATACACGTTTAGAATTTAGCACTTCAATAAATAATCAGCATTAGTCTAATTTAGTGAAATAGTTAATCGACAAGTCCATATGGATTCGACATTCCGCTCGTAAGAGCCACTATATTTCTTGTACGATTGCATACACTTACGTGTACATTTGGACACAAAAAGTTTTTATCGCCATTGCTGAACACTTCGAAATTAATTATTTATCTAGATTAAAATTTTTCTTTTTATTTGTTTGAGCTTTTTGTACATATTTTATTTTTGTATAAATATTTCTTTTGCTTCAACACTTTGTTACTTCTCTTTATATTAAATCATGGGATATATATTAGTTGGACGATGGATATTTTTGTCGCTGCTGTGGAGGAACCACTTGGATAGCCATTAGCATAATATTCAAAGGAGCGGGTTGTGCACACCTACTCAATATTTTAAATTGAGTATATTTCACATATGTGGTGATCAGGATGGCCATTAGAATGGTTGTCCTAAATTTTACTCCCCTCCCTAAGCCCCAATTATTATTATTTTGTTGTTTTTTATATTGGAAAGAGTAATGAATTAAAGGATACGGAACATGGTGCTCATCTTATTGATATGTTGAAGCAAATATAGGAGCAGCAACCCCAACTACAAAAGTAGATAACAAAACAATGGGATGCCATGGAGAAAATGTGTTACTACCGCACAGAAATGCAAGCTATGACTGAAATTTATGTTGATCAGCAAGTAACGATTTTAGCCAATACCCCTAATAGAAGAAGAGAGTGAGTCTCTACTACGAAAAATTTGTTAGTAGGTAGATATAGCGAGCCAATCTTGGCTAAGGGAACAAGCGTAGTAAATTAAATTTCATGAGTTTCTCCGTGATAGTCTGTTAAACATGGCAACAGATTTAAGAGAAGAGAGCGTTGAACTTAGAAAAGCGATAGACCAATTTGGCTCAGATATTCATAACTTGAAGGCTCATTTGAACAAAAATATTTAGGCGTTTGATGTCCAATCATCAATTATTGTGGATACTAGCCAACTAGTGGAGCAGAAAGAGGAATTCCAACCATTCAACTATGTTCTATTTATTAGTTCCAATGTTAATAAATTGCATAAAAGTGAGCATGTCGTAAATATGCATGTTTGGAGTTGCGGCGTGTTGGCCCTCATTCTTCATTTATCTACATTATATTTGGATGATGACATGAGAATTGAGTCATTTGAGCTGGTGGAAAAGCGTGTAGAAGAGGAACAAGACCCTTACATTCTAAAATTTTCACACCAAAGATGCAAAACAACATTCCTAAATTAAGGGCCAAGAAGTGCAACACACGACATCTATTGCTTGGTTGTTTCATAATTATACCACTACCCTTTGAGTGGAGTAGAAAAGTGGATGCAAAGTTAGGGGTGTAACTCATATCTTCAAATTGGAAGAAAAAGTGGTAAAACTGATGGTGTCATGCCACGACGTTAAATCAGAAGTATGTTGGGAAGCAACCCAATGTGTATTATTTTGCTTCTAACTTTTTTTTTTAATGTCATGTTTTTTGTTTGTTTTTATTTTTTTAGATTTAAGGGAAATCTGAGTACCCGTAAATTTGAAGCTAAGGAGCGCGTTTGAGATTAAGTGTGGGGTGAGTATGATCCTTGATGGAAATTGAGGGAAAATGCTACTAGCTAGATCCTAGAGGACCTCAGGGAGTATCTTCAAACTTTATTTTACTTTGTTTATTGCTTTGGGGACAAAGCATGATTTTAAGTGTGGGGTGTGATATATTTTGATATTTGTTTAAGGTGAAGTATGCTATAGAATTTTGTTTTATTTTTAGTTGATTGCTTGATGCAAATTGAGATAGCAACATCAGTAGCAAGAGTGACAGTGTGAGCTACTAGAATATGGAAGCTTTCAATCAATCATAAAGGATTTAAAGTGTAATGGAAGGACCATTAAAATATCTTTTAAAGTCCATAACATGCTCAAATGGATTTATAAGGATAGTGATCATAACCAAGAAGGTCATCATGGGCTTTGTACCATTCTTCCAACCATAATGGGCTTAGAAGATTTAAACAAAGTGTGGATGGAAGACTTCAAAACTACAAATATGTTCAAGTGGCTATTTTTTATTATATGGCCATTCTTGTAATTTGATTATTTTTGCAAGACTAGTACAAATAGTCCTTAAGTGTTTCATTTTAGGGTTATATAGTTTTGGGATGAACATGAATGTTTAGGCTCCTTTGTGAGTATGTCTCTCCAATTGAACCATCTTGATTACTTGGATAAGTATAGATAGTTCAATATCTCTTTCTCCCTTGTATCTATTCTAGTAATTAATTGTCTTTTAATTTTTAGATTTTTCCCTTCTTTTCTTCTACATCTCTTCTTTCTTCATTTCAATTTCTTAATATATCCTTGTATCTTGTATTGTTTGGGCTCCTTGCATCTCGTTTTACATCATTGCTTAAAAGAAAAAAAAATTAAAATTAAAAAGTCCAAAATCACAAAAATATTATTTATTTTTTTAGATTAGAATAGTTTTATTAGTTTTTAAATTTTTTCAACTTTAGTAGAGCATACTTCACTCATCCCTTGGTTTTATTTTGGGTTCTTTTCTGAGGAGGGCCCTTAGAACCGAGTAACTTTATATTTAGGAGTAAATTTTTTAATTTATTTTTTAGGATGGAAAAGAAAAGATCTTTTTGATTTGTTCGATACTAGAAATTTAGGCATGATCTTGAGTGGTTGTTTCCAGTGAGTGCTTGAAGTGTAAATAAAATAAGATACTCTTTGACACCTAGGCTCATGGTTATGACTCTATATATAGCTTTTTCTTATTTTGTAGTTAGCTATGACCTTGTCTGTCTTAAAAGTGGAATTGATCTATCATGATTGATACTTGTGCCATGTCTGGTGAGGTTTTGTATATATTTCATATTTTGTATCTCAGTCTAGAACTTGCCCTGCATGTTATTGAAGCTAAATAAAAGTGTTGCTCTATTTAAAAGATGAGAATAAGCTTTCTTTGATATTTCTTATAAATTTTAGCCTTTTCAGATATTATATCACTAGTTATCCCCTTTGAACCTGTGTCCTTTCATTTGGAAGCCGTATTTTTGCCTTGATCCTTTTGTTGAATTCCTAATTTTTGCACCTTGCTTCCTTGAGAACTATAGCATAGACTGTAATATTATTATTAAATCTGAATAAAAGGAATGGTTGATTGTAAAAGGTGACCAATGATAGCTGCAAAGTGATGAAAAATTCCTCTCTGAAATAATGTGACATGAAAAAAAAGAAAAAAATGTTTGAAAAAAAATATTGAAGCATTCTTGATATGATGAGAAATACCAGTGAAATAATTATTAAAGAGAGTGCTGAAAATAAAGATAAGAAAATAATAGGTTATCAAGTCTAAAAAGTTCAAAGTGCTTACGAAAGTGTAAGTCACTATTATATAGTGTTCCTACCCGTTCCCTAGCCTACAATACAATTCGTTAAATTCCTATTTGACTTTATTCTAGTATGCTTAATTAGTAGAGATATACATAATGGGCAAGCATATGGTTCTCTGTGCATACATGTGAATTCTTTTGTGAGTGTGAGAGTTGTTCTTTAATTCTATGTCCCTAAATTATTTTCAATCATTGAATTGTGTGTGGACTATTTTTTCTTGTGAGGGCACTAGTTTCATGATATATAGGTGGTTTTATTAGCTTTCTTTGATAAGAGAAGGTGAGAGAGCTTAAATTTGATGAGTTAGAGTCATTCTTTGAGGTTAGGAGGTTAGAAGTTTGTTGTCTATTTGTAATTCTTGAATTATGATCGAGAAGTGTACTTGATGTTATTAATTTTTTTAGGGCCCAATTGTTCGTTTCAACCAAAGTGGTGGTATTCCTAATTTAATTTATTGTATGAGCTATAATATTTGTTCGGGGATGACCCAAGGTTTATGTATGGGATGATAATCTTGGGCATATTTGTACACCCAAGTGTCGCATTTTACCCATATTTAAGCTTAAGTTCCGAGAATAATTCACCTATATCTATGTGCTTTGTGCATAATTGATGTTGAGGAACTAATGTAGGTGATTAGGCTTTGCGTAAGTTAAATTGCAGCTAGAATGAGAAAAAATTGTTGAAGAATGCAAAAGGCGGGATTGATGGACGATTGATGATTGAAATGCTGTATTTGAAGATAGATTTGTGCCATATAAATATTCCAATACATTTTATACCATGCCACGAAGTAAGGGTTCATGTATTTAGCATTAAGGAGGCATAAAATAGTGAGGGTGTGCACTCCTAGCTTGCCATGCTTGACAGCCTCCGTGTCCAAAGCCATGCCATGCTTCAAACTTGGCGCATTGGAAAAGTACCACACTTCAAACTTGGTACACCCAAAGGCGTGCCACGATAGTGTGGTCATGCATCTACAATTCTCAAGCCAATTTCAAGTAGGATTGACTCTTTTTTACCACAATATAGATAGAACCCTAGGACAATTCTTTTGAGAACTTTTGACTTAGTGAGAGCTATGAGTCACCGTGGAGACCAGAGAAAATTGGTTTATTCTTTTCTTCTCCATATTTATTTATTTATATATTTTTCTTTAGATGATTTGTTGTAATTTCTGCATGTTTATGCGGAGTTAAACTTTCCATTCTAGGATTATGGTAGTTGTATGATTGTCTAGTACACGATTGATTCCATAAAGCTTGTTTATCATATTAGTTGTTCTAATATTTTTGAGCTTACTATTTTAATGCTTAGCTACCATTAGAATGAATTTAGAATCCCATAGTGAACGAACCAAGGGGACTGAGGGGTAGAATAAATAATATAGGGGGTAAGATCTTCTCTTTAGTAATATAAAGATTTGATTTATGGCTAGAATAGAAATATACCTAGATCGCCTTTTTTGGTTACAAAATGGGAAGATAAATAAATGAATTCAAATCGTATTCTCACATTTACAGTCAATGATGTAGATATGAGGCTAGTTCAAAGAGACTATTAGAGGTTGACCATACCATAATCACAAAATCAACTCCATAAATCAACAACTAGATAAACAAACAAGTCAATGAAGTTAAGTACACTACATATTCTTGTTAGTGAGTCCATAACCCTAGATTGATTCATTCATAGATTGCGTAAGAATGTGCTCTTGTTTAATTAATTGTTCATTAGTTAGTTTCCTTTTATTTGTTTAATTTTTAGTTTAGTTAATTCTTAAATATATATGGTTTGGTATATTTTTCATCTCGTGTATCTATGATTTTTCTAAGTAATTCTGCTTTTCTTATTATTCTGGGTATGTCCGGATATTTGTACACTGGGTTACTCGGTTCAGGCTTATCCATTTTTTAATATTTTTGTTATCTTTTCTACTGCTATAATTAGTCTAGTCATTGCTTTGTTTAAGTTATTTATCTCTTTAGTTATTTGTGTGATTTCTCTGAGTTTTTGTTTTCTTTGGAAGTTAATTTTAAATCTTTTTTGAATTTTTCGTGTTAAATAGTGTATTTTTATTAGTCTCATTGGTTTAATATTTTGTATTTTATTCGTCATATTTATATTCTTGTCTTTTTATAAGTTGTCTAATGTATTCGTATTCTGTGTAAGAGATTGTATCTACTAATTCTGGTATTCTTGTATATTCGTATTTTTCGTATAGTTTATGTAAATCTAGTCTTTTTTCAACTTCTAATTTTTGATCTATTTCGTTATTTTCTTTTTGTAATCTTACCATTTCTGTTAGGCTATCTTCTAATTTAGCTGAATTTTGATCTGGCATTAGGTGTAATTTTGTTCCTATTTTTCTATATCTTCGACCTAAATTTGAATGTACTATAATTATTTGTGTACCTTCTGTTCCTATAAATGTTTTTTCTTCTACTGGATACTCTTCTTTATTCATAAGCATATTTATGTTCTAATATGTCTTTTTGTAATTCCAATTCACTTATAGTTTGTTTTTGTGCATCTATTGATTTTTTAGTTACTCCTGCAAATATATTATAATTTAATCTTTCTTTTCTATGGTTAATTTCATCTCGTGTATCTATGATTTTTCTAAGTAATTCTGCTTTTCTTATTATTCTGGGTATGTCCGGATATTTGTACACTGGGTTACTCGGTTCAGGCTTATCCATTTTTTAATATTTTTGTTATCTTTTCTACTGCTATAATTAGTCTGGTCATTGCTTTGTTTAAGTTATTTATCTCTTTAGTTATTTGTGTGATTTCTCTGAGTTTTTGTTTTCTTTGGAAGTTAATTTTAAATCTTTTTTGAATTTTTCGTGTTAAATAATGTATTTTTATTAGTCTCATTGGTTTAATATTTTGTATTTTATTCGTCATATTTATATTCTTGTCTTTTTATAAGTTGTCTAATGTATTCGTATTCTGTGTAAGAGATTGTATCTATTAATTCTGGTATTCTTGTATATTCGTATTTTTCGTATAGTTTATGTAAATCTAGTCTTATTTTTTCTATTTTATTTATTATGTTTATTTGTTTTTCTAATCTTATACATCTAGGATTATCATCTGATAGTTCTTCACCATACTCGATTCCTTTCATGTTATCAGTTTGTTCTATAAACCGTTTTTTACTTTGTTTTCTTATTCTATGTTTGTAAATGTTTACCTTTTTACTACTGTGTTTATTTTTATTACTGCTTTCTTTTTTAGTACTGTGCTCTGATACCAATGGTTGGGGGTCCCTTATGTCTTTGCTTTTATTTGTCATGTTAAGAATGCGGAATTATAATAAGACGACAATGAGTTACACAATTGCCTTGGAACATCATTGCTCCCTTTACGACACCATTATGGTATTATCATACCAATAATACCATAATATTCTATACATTGACTAAGACATCATAAACCAATAATATTTCACACCAAGTTTACCCTTTACACTTCCTCATTAACACTACGTTACCTTTTCTCCGTTAAGTCACTTGATAACTTTCACAATAACACATTAACAACAATGCATATGATATACCATTCAAAATACCTCTGGGATACTCCTTTATAGTCATTTAAAAGGTACCATAAGTTGATAATTACATCCATGAAGGGTATAGGGGCTTTGGGGGGTCAAAGAGATGCGAAAACAACCCAAACGAACTTCTGGGCTGACCTGCGAAGCCACCTACGCCTGAAGGTGGCTGATATGCATCCGCAGGTGACCCTTGGTAGTATCCAGGGGCACCTGCGAAGTCACCTGCGCCCGCAGGTGCTTCGTCTGCGAGGGCGGGTGCCCGTTTCGGCCAAAAAGGGTCTCTTTTGGGTCTTTTTATGCAATGAATGGTCCATGATCATAAATAAACTGATCTTGACATATTTTAGATCATATTGGATTCCAACAATCATCCATGGTTTCATAACACACATGAACATCACCAAAATCACACTTTTCCTTTAATACACCACCAAATCCGTGCACAATTTTGCAATAATAATTCCAAACATTATGTACAAGAATAAAGCCAGTTAAATCTATAATCACATATCACATGTTAATATTGAACCCATCGACCCTTAGGATGGCTTAGTCTGGGCTTACCTAACTCTTAGCTTACCTAACCATAGCAAACATACTCGAATAATATAACATAATCAAACTACTACATGATAAACATTAATAATATGCTAGAGATTAGAGGTTAAAGGGAATATGATTTGAACACACATAAATGACAAATATGGCTACATCTAGTAAAAACACCTCACCTGATATAGAAAATGACCAAGAAAAAACACCTAAATACTTACTCAATGAGGATAATAATTATAAAATATTACTACTATGTGTACTAAGGACATTAGATAAAGATTCAATACAAAAAATATATAACTTACTATTTACCCATGAACTTATAGACTTAATGAAAGAAGCATTATTAAATAGTTTATTAATAGTAGACACTGATGAAGATACAGATTATAAAACTAATGATATATACGATGACATAGATTCAGAAGGATATTTAGATTTTAACTAAAAGAATGAACCAAGAACATTTAGAAAATTGGCAAAAAATTATAAATGAATTAAGAGAAAGAGAAACTTTAATACAATATAACCTAGATAAATATATACAAACCCAAGAAGAAGCTTATTTAGATTTAATAGTACAAGATATTAACCAAATCTTAAGATTAATTAGACAAAGAGACAATTATTATAATTCTGCATTCTTAACATGACAAATAAAAGCAAAGACATAAGGGACCCCCAACCATTGGTATCAGAGCACAGTACTAAAAAAGAAAGCAGTAATAAAAATAAACACAGTAGTAAAAAGGTAAACATTTACAAACATAGAATAAGAAAACAAAGTAAAAAACGGTTTATAGAACAAACTGATAACATGAAAGGAATCGAGTATGGTGAAGAACTATCAGATGATAATCCTAGATGTATAAGATTAGAAAAACAAATAAACATAATAAATAAAATAGAAAAAATAAGACTAGATTTACATAAACTATACGAAAAATACGAATATACAAGAATACCAGAATTAATAGATACAATCTCTTACACAGAATACGAATACATTAGACAACTTATAAAAAGACAAGAATATAAATATGACGAATAAAATACAAAATATTAAACCAATGAGACTAATAAAAATACATTATTTAACACGAAAAATTCAAAAAAGATTTAAAATTAACTTCCAAAGAAAACAAAAACTCAGAGAAATCACACAAATAACTAAAGAGATAAATAACTTAAACAAAGCAATGACCAGACTAATTATAGCAGTAGAAAAGATAACAAAAATATTAAAAAATGGATAAGCCTGAACCGAGTAACCCAGTGTACAAATATCCGGACATACCCAGAATAATAAGAAAAGCAGAATTACTTAGAAAAATCATAGATACACGAGATGAAATTAACCATAGAAAAGAAAGATTAAATTATAATATATTTGCAGGAGTAACTAAAAAATCAATAGATGCACAAAAACAAACTATAAGTGAATTGGAATTACAAAAAGACATATTAGAACATAAATATGCTTATGAATAAAGAAGAGTATCCAGTAGAAGAAAAAACATTTATAGGAACAGAAGGTACACAAATAATTATAGTACATTCAAATTTAGGTCGAAGATATAGAAAAATAGGAACAAAATTACACCTAATGCCAGATCAAAATTCAGCTAAATTAGAATATAGCCTAACAGAAATGGTAAGATTACAAAAAGAAAATAACGAAATAGATCAAAAATTAGAAGTTGAAAAAATACGCATAGAAGCAAAAAAGGAAATAGAGCAATTAAAATTTAAACAAATAAAAGAAGAACCACAGTCACAGTCACAACAAGAACTAGCTTATGAAATAAGCCTGAGTATCCCACAAGGTGATCTCGAACCATCTACAAAAATAAAAGAAATGGAAAAAGAATTAGCCTTATTAAAACAAATATACGCAAAGAAAGTTAAAGAAAGGGAAGAACGTCAGAAATTATATAAAGAAAAACAATTAGCAGAGGAATTAGAAAAAATTAAGGAAAAAATACAAATTGAAGAAAATAATCCGAAAATAACAGAAGAATTTACAACCTTAAGAATAGACAATATAGATAATATCCAATATCATGAGATACAATCCGAAGAAGACCAAGATATAAGTGAAACTTACACCGAAATAATGGACCAAATCACAAATACAGAATTAGAAGTAAATACAACAAATGCTAAACCAAATATAAATACTATAAAAGATGAAGCCAACACAAGTAATACAAAAACATATGATAAAAGAAGATATGAGAATCCAAGAACAACAAGACCAAATTACTATACAGTTATAGATGATAATAGATATGAAGCAATATGGAACAGTAGATTAAATACAAAATGGACACCTAATAAAACCCCAGAACAATCGCAATTTCTAGATTTAGATTGTGTAGTAGATACTAATAAAACAATACAATTATGGATAGGACACATAGCAAAACAATTGGCTGACAATAAGATATCAGTTGCAGATACACCAGGATATATAGAAAGAACATTAGTAGGATCAGTAAAATTATGGTTACATAATATAACAGAAGAAAGTAGGACAGTACTAAGAAATAACAAAAACCGAGATGGAACTATAACAACCTCAAATATAGAAATACTTGCAAAATATGAATATGGAATTAGAAATGAATTCGGAAGCATGACTACTGAAATAGCAGAACAAGAAAAAGACAGGGATCTAAACAGACAACTAATGAATAAATTATCAATATGTAATATGTGTTATATAGATCAGTACACATGCGCATTTAGAGATTATTATTATAAAGGAATTTATACACACCAAGAAGCAATAGAAGTTAGAAAATCATATTTTACAAAATTACCAGAACCTTTTAGTACAAAAATAACAACGGATTGGGAAGCAGCGAGCTTAACAGATACCCTAGGAGCAAGGATAAAATATTTACAAACATGGTTTATAGGATTATGTGATAATTATAAAAATAAACAAAAATTTGATAGAGTATTAGATAAAAACATGCCATGTTGTACACAAAAAACAGCACCACAGTTTGGATGTAAACAACCAAATAAATATAAATATAAGAAACGATTTAAGAAATATAAACGTTTTAAATCAAAATATAAGTATAAACAACCAAGGAAAAGATATTATGTTAAAAACTATAAAAAGAAAAGACCATATAAACCAAAGAAAAAATTATCAGAATGTACATGCTACAATTGTGGAAAACTAGGACATATAGCAAAAGATTGTAAAATACCTAAAGATATAAAAAAGAAACAAATAACAGAAATACAAATAAAGGAAGATATATATACAGAATTACCATATATAGACTATGATATGGAAAGTGAAGATAGTATATATGAATTAGATGAAATAAATGAAATAGATAACCTTGAACAAAATATAGGTGACATAGATCAGATAAGTGAAGCAGATACGGATATAGAAACTAATTATGACTGAAGTTATTAAACAAAAAGAAGATCAAAGTGAAGAATCTACAAGCCAAAAAGTAATATTTGACACGAATATATTTAATAAAATTAAAAAACAAGAAATATCATTAAAATTAGATAATGTTTTAGACGTACCGATTATAAAAAATTGGTTTAAAAAACCAAAAGAAGAATATTATGTTATTAGCCAAAAAGAACATACAGTAGATTGCAAATATGCAAGAGGGAAAGCAATGGTACCAATACTTAACAAAAAAGAATTAAATAAAGAAATACAAGCTTTAAAAACTAATAGTGAAATAACCCATGTGCATTTAGGGGCAATAGAAATATTAGTCAGAGCATGTTTTAGAGAAGGAATAGATACACCAATAGAACTATATTTATCAGACGATAGAATAAAATACCCTATAGAAAAAAGTATCATTAGTGCAGTAAAAGGAAATTTAATATACCAACAATTTAAATATATAGTAAACCCAAATTACTCAGTAGCTATTAAAGATAAAAACATTGATAAATCCTTAGTATTATATTGGAAACTATCAGGAATAGAACTAACACCAGGAAGTAAAATATTTACAGCAAGATGTAAAAATTTATATATATTAACAACAAAACATACAGTAAAAGTAGTAAGTAAAATTGATAAAATAAAAATAGAAACACCATTTGATCATGTAGTAATGGCAATAGATAACAATGATTATAGTTATGATGAATTAGATATGAATGACGAACTAGAAATAGTAAATAAAAGGATAGGAAAATCAAAAAGAATAATGGATACCCCAACAATATCATCTAGAATGAGTACATCAAGAAGAATAGAACACGAAAAACCAATGGAAATACAACCACATCATTATTTCATAACAGGATTATTAGGACAAAGAAAATATTTAATACTCATAGATACTGGAGAAGAAGACAATTTCATTACCAATGAATTAGTTTTAACCACTGATATAACAACACAAGAACAAGGATGTTTAGATTTACCTAAAGAACTAAGACAGTCAAAGGAAACAACTACCCAAGAATTAATTATAGGAGGAATACCAATCATTATACAATTTACTATAACACAAATGAACATAAATATTATTTTAGGACTAAAGTGGCTAGAACAAGTGAATTAGTAAACCAAGTACGAGAATATATTCCAAAATTAGCGGAACATTTAAAACCATTACAAAAGAAACTAAAAAAGGATATTGAATACCACTTCGATAAAACAGACAAGAAACATATACAAAAGATAAAAGAATTGTGTAGACAATTACCAAAATTATATTTCCCCGATATAACGAAACAATTTGAATATATAGTAGAAACAGATTCAAGTGAACATAGTTATGGAGGAGTATTGAAATATAAATATCTAAATGAAACCATAGAACATCATTTTAGATATTATTCAGGATCTTACACGGAACCACAAATTAAATGGGAAATAAATCGCAAAGAACTATTTTCTTTATATAAATGTTTATTATCATTTGAACCATATATTGTATATAACAAATTTATTGTTAGAACAGACAATACCCAAGTAAAATGGTGGCTAACGAGAAAAATACAGGACTCAGTTACGACAAAAGAAATACGAAGACTTGTATTGAATATACAAAACTTCGTTTTTACAATTGAAGTGATTAGTACTAACAAAAATACTATTGCAGACTACCTATCAAGACAAAGCAACACAGACGATACCAGAAACAGATAGTATGGAAACTATGATAAAAGCTATTACTATACTTTGTAATAAAGTGGACAGTATAGAGCTTGAAATACAAAAGCTAAAGATTAATGAAGTACAACTGAAATCTAAAGCTAAAGAAAGTCAGCAGCATGACTCAAAAAATGCGGAACTACGTCGATCGGAAGACGGTAAAAATCCAGATCTAGAAGGAGACGTTGAGAAACTCCAAAAAACTCATAACAATGTTGTTAATACAGCTGCAGGAACTAGTACATCCAGTACCAGTACAGAAGCAAGCAACAGCACCGTAGCTACTAAACCATCTACAAGGAAACAAAATATCAACCTAAATAGTCAGTTTTCAATGGTTGGGGGTCCCTTATGTCTTTGCTTTTATTTGTCATGTTAAGAATGCGGAATTATAATAATTGTCTCTTTGTCTAATTAATCTTAAGATTTGGTTAATATCTTGTACTATTAAATCTAAATAAGCTTCTTCTTGGGTTTGTATATATTTATCTAGGTTATATTGTATTAAAGTTTCTCTTTCTCTTAATTCATTTATAATTTTTTGCCAATTTTCTAAATGTTCTTGGTTCATTCTTTTAGTTAAAATCTAAATATCCTTCTGAATCTATGTCATCGTATATATTATTAGTTTTATAATCTGTATCTTCATCAGTGTCTACTATTAATAAACTATTTAATAATGCTTCTTTCATTAAGTCGATAAGTTCATGGGTAAATAGTAAGTTATATATTTTTTGTATTGAATCTTTATCTAATGTCCTTAGTACATATAGTATTAATATTTTATAATTATTATCCTCGTTGAGTAAGTATTTAGGTGTTTTTTCTTGGTCATTTTCTATATCAGGTGAGGTGTTTTTACTAGATGTAGCCATATTTGTCATTTATGTGTGTTCAAATCATATTCCCTTTAACCTCTAATCCTATTATTATATTTATCACTAAGTAATTCAGTATGTTTAATTATCCTTTGTGTCACTACTATGGGTTTCAGCCTTAATCAGTTACCCTAACAATGCCTCACTCTGGTCTACTACCCTATTCACGGCATTCCTCGCCTTTTCCGGTTTCGACCCTTAGGATGGCTTAGTCTGGGCTTACCTAACTCTTAGCTTACCTAACCATAGCAAACATACTCGAATAATATAACATAATCAAACTACTACATGATAAACATTAATAATATGCTAGAGATTAGCAGGAATATAAGATTTAGTTACACATATTTAAATATGAGCGTACCTTAGTTGTTATTTCCTCTGTGGTATGTGATATAGAAGTTTCTATATTGGATTCCTCCATGCTTTAGCTAAAAATTTTTATTTATTTATGTAAGGGGGTTCTCAGCACATGAGAAGTTTTAGGTTTCGAATGCTCGATACCCCTTCTCAGCTGATCTTCCTCTATTTATATACATAGAGAGGTCTGTTATTCAGCCTCAATAATTTACAAAAACGCGTAAAGGTACAGTACTACTGTATGCTTTACGACTAAAAAAAAGAAAACCGCGTTACTTTATGAAAACGCGTAAATAAAGTCAAAAAGTAAATAGTACCTATCTATCCTATCTTCTAAATTATTAAGAGCATTATGCTCTTGTCTATTAAAAGAAGAAAAGAAAACGTGTGGGGACTATACTATTCCCACCTTTTGACTAAATGAAAAGAAAAGATTCTTTCTTTAATAATTTACATAATAAAACAAAATAGTAACTATTCTTGTTTGTCCGTAGTTTGTCTGGTTGATCTTTGACTGCTTCATTCTAGCTGTACTTCTGGTATATTGACTGTATCTCCACCACTGCATTTTGAACATTAATGGTCTGGGTACTTTGGTCCAATATATTGACAATATTTTTTTAGTAATTTTTTTTAAATGAAATCTTTCTTCAGTGCTCTAGTTGTTGGAGTATCTTCTGGTTTTAATAATGTCCATATCCATCTGCGAACTTCTTCCATATCTTCTTGTCTTAGTTCCCTTGAATTTGCGTATATCATGACTTGGTTTCTACAATGATATGTCCATATAGCATGTCCATTGGTGTAGTTATTTACTAGCTCTTGAATAATTACTTGTAGTCCAATAAGTCTCTTGTTAGCATAAAAAGTTGGTATCTCTACTTCGGGTATTTCTGGCTGTGCTCCTATTTCTTCTGGTATTATCATGTCTCGAGTGAGTCCTATTTTAACTACTTGGATAATTGGTTTTATCTCATTATATAGTATTTCTGCTGGTGCCGTGTAGAATCGTACATAAAAGAATGATCCATTTGTAATTCTTTTGTAGATAGTGAAAGTGTCATATAACTCTGGTATTTTCTGTAATTCTACTCCGTCTGTCGTATATACTGTGGCTAAAAGGCCATATTCGTAACATGTTCGTACTAAATTTGCATTTGTGCCTGGTTGGGCAATTAGTTTGTTATATCCTTGTAATCTTTGGGTTATGAAATCTCTTTTTGGGTTAGTAGTTGTGGTAGACCTTGGATTTAAATTTAGGTATGTCTGGGTCTTATGGATATTTTGAATGTAAGCTCTGGAAAGGTGATTATATACTTGTTTATTTTGGTTTAGACTGGCGGCATATGTAGATGTTTGTGGACTTGGGATATTTGGACTGGCTATATTTATGGGTTGTCGTTTTTGGATAAATGGTTTTGAAAACTGACTATTTAGGTTGATATTTTGTTTCCTTGTAGATGGTTTAGTAGCTCCGGTGCTGCTGCTTGCTTCTGTACTGGTACTGGATGTACTAGTTCTTGCAGCTGTATTAACAACATTGTTATGAGTTTTTTGGAGTTTCTCAACGTCTCCTTCTAGATCTGGATTTTTACCGTCTTCCGATCGACGTAGTTCCGCATTTTTTGAGTCATGCTGCTGACTTTCTTTAGCTTTAGATTTCAGTTGTACTTCATTAATCTTTAGCTTTTGTATTTCAAGCTCTATACTGTCCACTTTATTACAAAGTGTAGTAATAACTTTTATCATAGTTTCCATACTATCTGTTTCTGGTATCGTCTGTGTTGCTTTGTCTTGATAGGTAGTCTGCAACAGTATTTTTGTTAGTACTAATCACTTCAATTGTAAAAACGAAATTTTGTATATTCAATACAAGTCTTCGTATTTCTTTTGTCGTAACTGAGTCCTGTATTTTTCTCGTTAGCCACCATTTTACTTGGGTATTATCTGTTCTAACAATAAATTTGTTATATACAATATATGGTTCAAATGATAATAAACATTTATATAAAGCAAATAGTTCTTTGCGATTTATTTCCCATTTAATTTGTGGTTCCGTTTAAGATCCTGAATAATATCTACAATGATGTTCTATGGTTTCATTTAGATATTTATATTTCAATACTCCTCCATAACTATGTTCACTTGAATCTGTTTCTACTATATATTCAAATTCGTTATATCGGGGAAATATAATTTTGGTAATTGTCTACACAATTCTTTTATCTTTTGTATATGTTTCTTGTCTGTTTTATCGAAGTGGTATTCAATATCCTTTTTTAGTTTCTTTTGTAATGGTTTTAAATGTTCCGCTAATTTTGGAATATATTCTCGTACTTGGTTTACTAATTCACTTGTTCTAGCCACTTTAGTCCTAAAATAATATTTATGTTCATTTGTGTTATAGTAAATTGTATAATGATTGGTATTCCTCCTATAATTAATTCTTGGGTAGTTGTTTCCTTTGACTGTCTTAGTTCTTTAGGTAAATCTAAACATCCTTGTTCTTGTGTTGTTATATCAGTGGTTAAAACTAATTCATTGGTAATGAAATTGTCTTCTTCTCCAGTATCTATGAGTATTAAATATTTTCTTTGTCCTAATAATCCTGTTATGAAATAATGATGTGGTTGTATTTCCATTGGTTTTTCGTGTTCTATTCTTCTTGATGTACTCATTCTAGATGATATTGTTGGGGTATCCATTATTCTTTTTGATTTTCCTATCCTTTCATTTACTATTTCTAGTTCGTCATTCATATCTAATTCATCATAACTATAATCATTGTTATCTATTGCCATTACTACATGATCAAATGGTGTTTCTATTTTTATTTTATCAATTTTACTTACTACTTTTACTGTATGTTTTGTTGTTAATATATATAAATTTTTACATCTTGCTGTAAATATTTTACTTCCTGGTGTTAGTTCTATTCCTGATAGTTTCCAATATAATACTTAGGATTTATCAATGTTTTTATCTTTAATAGCTACTGAGTAATTTGGGTTTACTATATATTTAAATTGTTGGTATATTAAATTTCCTTTTACTGCACTAATGATACTTTTTTCTATAGGGTATTTTATTCTATCGTCTGATAAATATAGTTCTATTGGTGTATCTATTCCTTCTCTAAAACATGCTCTGACTAATATTTCTATTGCCCCTAAATGCACATGGGTTATTTCACTATTAGTTTTTAAAGCTTGTATTTCTTTATTTAATTCTTTTTTGTTAAGTATTGGTACCATTGCTTTCCCTCTTGCATATTTGCAATCTACTGTATGTTCTTTTTGGCTAATAACATAATATTCTTCTTTTGGTTTTTTAAACCAATTTTTTATAATCGGTACGTCTAAAACATTATCTAATTTTAATGATATTTCTTGTTTTTTAATTTTATTAAATATATTCGTGTCAAATATTACTTTTTGGCTTGTAGATTCTTCACTTTGATCTTCTTTTTGTTTAATAACTTCAGTCATAATTAGTTTCTATATCCGTATCTGCTTCACTTATCTGATCTATGTCACCTATATTTTGTTCAAGGTTATCTATTTCATTTATTTCATCTAATTCATATATACTATCTTCACTTTCCATATCATAGTCTATATATGGTAATTCTGTATATATATCTTCCTTTATTTGTATTTCTGTTATTTGTTTCTTTTTTATATCTTTAGGTATTTTACAATCTTTTGCTATATGTCCTAGTTTTCCACAATTGTAGCATGTACATTCTGATAATTTTTTCTTTGGTTTATATGGTCTTTTCTTTTTATAGTTTTTAACATAATATCTTTTCCTTGGTTGTTTATACTTATATTTTGATTTAAAACGTTTATATTTCTTAAATCGTTTCTTATATTTATATTTATTTGGTTGTTTACATCCAAACTGTGGTGCTGTTTTTTGTGTACAACATGACATGTTTTTATCTAATACTCTATCAAATTTTTGTTTATTTTTATAATTATCACATAATCCTATAAACCATGTTTGTAAATATTTTATCCTTGCTCTTAGGGTATCTGTTAAGCTCGCTGCTTCCCAATCCGTTGTTATTTTTGTACTAAAAGGTTCTGGTAATTTTGTAAAATATGATTTTCTAACTTCTATTGCTTCTTGGTGTGTATAAATTCCTTTATAATAATAATCTCTAAATGCTCATGTGTACTGATCTATATAACACATATTACATATTGATAATTTATTCATTAGTTGTCTGTTTAGATCCCTGTCTTTTTCTTGTTCTGCTATTTCAGTAGTCATGCTTCCGAATTCATTTCTAATTCCATATTCATATTTTGCAAGTATTTCTATATTTGAGGTTGTTATAGTTCCATCTCGGTTTTTGTTATTTCTTAGTACTGTCCTACTTTCTTCTGTTATATTATGTAACCATAATTTTACTGATCCTACTAATGTTCTTTCTATATATCCTGGTGTATCTGCAACTGATATCTTATTGTCAGCCAATTGTTTTGCTATGTGTCCTATCCATAATTGTATTGTTTTATTAGTATCTACTACACAATCTAAATCTAGAAATTGCGATTGTTCTGGGGTTTTATTAGGTGTCCATTTTGTATTTAATCTACTGTTCCATATTGCTTCATATCTATTATCATCTATTACTGTATAGTAATTTGGTCTTGTTGTTCTTGGATTCTCATATCTTCTTTTATCATATGTTTTTGTATTACTTGTGCTGGCTTCATCTTTTATAGTATTTATATTTGGTTTAGCATTTGTTGTATTTACTTCTAATTCTGTATTTGTGATTTGGTTCATTATTTCGGTGTAAGTTTCACTTATATCTTGGTCTTCTTCGGATTGTATCTCATGATATTGGATATTATCTATATTGTCTATTCTTAAGGTTGTAAATTCTTCTGTTATTTCCGGATTATTTTCTTCAATTTGTATTTTTTCCTTAATTTTTTCTAATTCCTCTGCTAATTGTTTTTCTTTATATAATTTCTGACGTTCTTCCCTTTCTTTAACTTTCTTTGCGTATATTTGTTTTAATAAGGCTAATTCTTTTTCCATTTCTTTTATTTTTGTAGATGGTTCGAGATCACCTTGTGGGATACTCGGGCTTATTTCATAAGCTAGTTCTTGTTGTGACTGTGACTGTGGTTCTTCTTTTATTTGTTTAAATTTTAATTGCTCTATTTCC
Source organism: Capsicum rhomboideum (assembly GCA_031232105.1). Taxonomy (NCBI): domain Eukaryota; kingdom Viridiplantae; phylum Streptophyta; class Magnoliopsida; order Solanales; family Solanaceae; genus Capsicum; species Capsicum rhomboideum. The sequence goes on along the minus strand of CP124719.1, from coordinate 26,823,027 downwards.
TTTTTTGCTTCTATGCGTATTTTTTCAACTTCTAATTTTTGATCTATTTCGTTATTTTCTTTTTGTAATCTTACCATTTCTGTTAGGCTATATTCTAATTTAGCTGAATTTTGATCTGGCATTAGGTGTAATTTTGTTCCTATTTTTCTATATCTTCGATCTAAATTTGAATGTACTATAATTATTTGTGTACCTTCTGTTCCTATAAATGTTTTTTCTTCTACTGGATACTCTTCTTTATTCATAAGCATATTTATGTTCTAATATGTCTTTTTGTAATTCCAATTCACTTATAGTTTGTTTTTGTGCATCTATTGATTTTTTAGTTACTCCTGCAAATATATTATAATTTAATCTTTCTTTTCTATGGTTAATTTCATCTCGTGTATCTATGATTTTTCTAAGTAATTCTGCTTTTCTTATTATTCTGGGTATGTCCGGATATTTGTACACTGGGTTACTCGGTTCAGGCTTATCCATTTTTTAATATTTTTGTTATCTTTTCTACTGCTATAATTAGTCTAGTCATTGCTTTGTTTAAGTTATTTATCACTTTAGTTATTTGTGTGATTTCTCTGAGTTTTTGTTTTCTTTGGAAGTTAATTTTAAATCTTTTTTGAATTTTTCGTGTTAAATAATGTATTTTTATTAGTCTCATTGGTTTAATATTTTGTATTTTATTCGTCATATTTATATTCTTGTATTTTTATAAGTTGTCTAATGTATTCGTATTCTGTGTAAGAGATTGTATCTATTAATTCTGGTATTCTTGTATATTCGTATTTTTCGTATAGTTTATGTAAATCTAGTCTTATTTTTTCTATTTTATTTATTATGTTTATTTGTTTTTCTAATCTTATACATCTAGGATTATCATCTGATAGTTCTTCACCATACTCGATTCCTTTCATGTTATCAGTTTGTTCTATAAACCGTTTTTTACTTTGTTTTCTTATTCTATGTTTGTAAATGTTTACCTTTTTACTACTGTGTTTATTTTTATTACTGTTATCTTTTTTAGTACTGTGCTCTGATACCAATGGTTGGGGGTCCCTTATGTCTTTGCTTTTATTTGTCATGTTAAGAATGCGGAATTATAATAATTGTCTCTTTGTCTAATTAATCTTAAGATTTGGTTAATATCTTGTACTATTAAATCTAAATAAGCTTCTTCTTGGGTTTGTATATATATATCTAGGTTATATTGTATTAAAGTTTCTCTTTCTCTTAATTCATTTATAATTTTTTGCCAATTTTCTAAATGTTCTTGGTTCATTCTTTTAGTTAAAATCTAAATATCCTTCTGAATCTATGTCATCGTATATATCATTAGTTTTATAATCTGTATCTTCATCAGTGTCTACTATTAATAAACTATTTAATAATGCTTCTTTCATTAAGTCTATAAGTTCATGGGTAAATAGTAAGTTATATATTTTTTGTATTGAATCTTTATCTAATGTCCTTAGTACACATAGTAGTAATATTTTATAATTATTATCCTCATTGAGTAAGTATTTAGGTGTTTTTTCTTGGTCATTTTCTATATCAGGTGAGGTGTTTTTACTAGATGTAGCCATATTTGTCATTTATGTGTGTTCAAATCATATTCCCTTTAACCTCTAATCTCTAGCATATTATTAATGTTTATCATGTAGTAGTTTGATTATGTTATATTATTCGAGTATATTTGCTATGGTTAGGTAAGCTAAGAGTTAGGTAAGCCCAGACTAAGCCATCCTAAGGGTCGATGGGTTCAATATTAACATGTGATATGTGATTATAGATTTAACTGGCTTTATTCTTGTACATAATGTTTGGAATTATTATTGCAAAATTGTGCACGGATTTGGTGGTGTATTAAAGGAAAAGTGTGATTTTGGTGATGTTCATGTGTGTTATGAAACCATGGATGATTGTTGGAATCCAATATGATCTAAAATATGTCAAGATCAGTTTATTTATGATCATGGACCATTCATTGCATAAAAAGACCCAAAAGAGACCCTTTTTGGCCGAAACGGGCACCCGCCCTCGCAGACGAAGCACCTGCGGGCGCAGGTGACTTCGCAGGTGCCCCTGGATACTACCAAGGGTCACCTGCGGATGCATATCAGCCACCTTCAGGTGTAGGTGGCTTCGCAGGTCAGCCCAGAAGTTCGTTTGGGTTGTTTTCGCATCTCTTTGACCCCCTAAAGCCCCTATACCCTTCATGGATGTAATTATCAACTTATGGTACCTTTTAAATGACTATAAAGGAGTATCCCAGAGGTATTTTGAATGGTATATCATATGCATTGCTGTTAATGTGTTATTGTGAAAGTTATCAAGTGACTTAACGGAGAAAAGGTAACGTAGTGTTAATGAGGAAGTGTAAAGGGTAAACTTGGTGTGAAATATTATTGGTTTATGATGTCTTGGTCAATGTATAGAATATTATGGTATTATTGGTATGATAATACCATAATGGTGTCGTAAAGGGAGCAATGATGTTCCAAGGCAATTGTGTAACTCATTGTCGTCTTATGCACTTGGAATGTAGCTTGTAGTTAATATTGGTTCCGTTATGTACTTGTGTTGTAGAGTGAAATGTAAGGAAGAAGCTAGATTGTTATATTCACATATAGGACTGTGTATTCATATTGGAAAGACAAGGTATGTAAGGTTACCCTTTCCGTATCTTTCTGCAGCATATAGTATTCACCTTGTTATTGTACTTACTCATTTCCGAAATGTTCTAAAATATTCCTAGCTCAGGTTGACGGATATGGGTAATCACATGCTTCTTATTCTTAGACCAATTATTATTCACATGTCTCTTATCCAGTGACTGAAGTTCCTAAGCTCTCATAATGTTGTAACTACTAAAAGAACTATCTCAAGGAAAGTGATGATGTAAGGAGAATCTATTCATTCTTGAGTAGCATATCTGGTAATGTTGTGTTCCAAAGCTCCAATAGTGTTGCGAATATTAATGTATCAATATCTCACAAGAAAATGTATCAATCTCTCACAAGCAAATGTATCAATATCTCAAAAGTAAGAATTGAAGTAATGCATATTTGTTGGTTGCAAGAGGACGGGTGGTAGCTCTAGAGGCATAAGCCTAGCTCGAGCCGATCCCGAGATTATTGGATCAGGGGGTAGTCCTAGAGGCATAAGCCTAGATCAGGCCGATCCTGACAGGTGGTAGCTCTAGAGGTAATAACCTAGCTCACGCCGAACCTGATATGTTGGTTTATGGGTGGCAGCTCTAGAGGTAATAACCTAGCTCGAGCCGAGCCCGATATATGGATTCATGGGTGGTAGCTTTAGAGGCATAAGCCTAGCTCGAGCCGATACCAACATAACGTTATGTTATGTAAACCCACTGATCAGTCGGGGCCCGAGTATCACAGGTCACAGGAAAAGATGAATAAACATAGAAGCAAAGAAGCAAAGAAAGTATTGAAAGTAAAGTACATGATTCCAAAATAACAGATTGATGGTTTATCCATATTTACTATGCTCTTATATTTGATTCCATTAATGTTCATCTGTATGTAACAATTGCTTAAGTCCTTACATACTCAGTACATTCTTCGTACTGACTCCCTTGGGGGGATTTACCTTACTTGTTGCAGGCACAGGTGTTAGTGGACCTTCACAGTAGAGTGCGGGTCATTTGCAGATTTTTGGTGAGCTCCAGTTGGTTCGGGGCTTTTCGAGTTTTAGTGTACATTGATTTTGGTATTGTACATGTTGTATAAAGCAGGGACTTATCCCGACTCTAGCTTGGATATGTATATGAATCTGTAGAGGCTTTGTAGACATATGTGGGAAGAAGAATGTAAGAGATACATGTCCAGTTTGACTTGATGGCCCTATCGGCCAAGTTTCATATATATAATACATGTTTCCATAACTTTCGCATAGTTGTATGAGATACAACGATGTTATTATAGAGGCATGCATATGAATGTTTGTGAGCACAGATTGGTTCTCTCAGGCCTTGTCGGCTTTGGGTGCCAGTCCAACCCGAATGGGATTCGGGTTGTAATAAAAGTGGTATCAGAGCAGGTCGTCCTAAGGGCGTCTATAAAGCCTTGTCTAAGTCGAGTATTGTTTATGGATGTGTTGCGCGCCATATTTATAAGTAGGAGGCTATGGGACATTTAGGAGTTGTTTCTTTTCTTCACTTCTATATCGTGCAATAGAACCAAAGTTGTAGGTGAACGCATATGTATGCATTGACATTGGTTTTCTTTTATATAGTCAAATGCTGATTATCAGGCAAGATAAGAGCGAAGGTAAGCAGGTTGATATGCCTGCCTAAGAAGAAATGAGTAAATCACCACCTGACCAAGTTAGTCAAGGTAGGGCTGACATGGAATTTGCAATACGAGTTTCTCTTAGCCAAAAGGTAGAGAAGTACCCGCAGAACCACCTATAAATGCCACTGAACAAGATTTAAGAAATATAATGCATGTTGACTCAGATAGTGCTGTACAATGTCACGGGCGAGCTGGCCCAATGACAAGAGATGATGGTGCGGCTAGGGCAGCTAGTCGTCGAATATAAGATTTATAGAAAATGAAACCCTCCCACGTTCACCGGGACGGATCTGAATAAAAACCCACAGGACTTTTTAGAACAAATCAAAAGGGCTCTAGATGTTATGCATGTGACTGGTACATTGATGTACTTCCAGCTAGTTGGGAGGAATGTAAAATGGCATTCCTTGACCAGTACCTCCCATATGAGGTCCAAAAAGCTCATGCGGACCAATTGTTAAATCTTTGTCAAAGGACTATGAGTGTCAGAAAGTACAGTCTCCGATTTAATTCTTTGGCTAGGTATGCTCCAAATGTTGTAGCGATTATGACCGATAGAGGGCATCGGTATATGGACAGATGGATTGTACTATTGTGGCCTTGAACAGAGATATGGATATAGCCAGAATACAGGCTTTTTGCACAGATAATAGAGGATCAGAGGCAATAGAAAAAGACACAAGTATTTGAAGAAGGGTTGTTAAAGAGGGCTAGACCTATGGGACAGTTCATGGCGTCCCAAGAAGAATTTAGGTCTTAGGTGTTTAATAGACCTCCTAGACCATTATTTCCTTAGTCTATAGTAAATGCTCTACCTCGGTCCCAAGGGTTTAGAGACAATCGATTTGGGCAAAGAAGTAAGATTCAGGATTCATGGGCAATGGGGTATCAAGCACAAGAACGTAGAAAGTAGGAACCAACTGAAGTTTCCTAGTCAGCCGTTTTAGTGCTGCAAAAGTTATCATCTAGATGAATGTCGGTTGGGGTCAAATATTTTTTATTGGTGTGGTATGTCGGACCACAAAATGAGGATTCTCCTGATGTATCTACAAGTACTGTATACATATTAATTGACCCATATCCGACACTAGCATATGTTATTTCATTAATTACTGAAAAATTCAAAGAACACCAGAATTACTAGTTATGTCACATGAAGTCTATACATCAGTTGGTGAATCTATTGTAGTTAAAAGAGTATATCATAAGTGCATAGTAATTATTTGTGGTCATGAGATGCTGGTTGATCTTATTGAGCTGGAAATATTGGATTTTGATGTTATAAAGGGATTGTGCCATAGTAGATTGCCGAACTAAGAAGTTATATTGTTGTTTTCCCCAAAAGAATGTTTTTTAATGGCCAGGGAAATATGGGGGCACCAAGAGGAAAATTTATTCCCCATCTTAAAGAAAAGAAAAGGATACTCTAAGGGATACATATGTCACTTAGTAAGAGTGAAAGATACTGATGTGAAGCCACCAACTCTTCAATCCATTCTGGTGGTAAATGAATTCCTCGATGTATGAGCCGGTATTCATGTGATGTCAGGTACTCAGCCTATTTTTATTTCTTCATATAGCATAGCCCCGGTAGAGTTATGGGAATGAAACGATAAATTAAAAGACGTGATGAACAAGGGATTCATAAGATCTAGTACGACCCCTTGAGGTGCATCAGTGCTCATAGTACATAAAAAAATGGCACATTGAGAATGTGTGTTTACTATCGGCAACCAAATAAGGTGACAATGAAGAATACATGTCTTCTCCCCGGAGTTGATGACTTATTTGATCGGATATAGGGTGCCAAATTCTTCCTAAGGATTGACTTAAGGTTAGGAGATCATCAAGTAAGGGTCAGGGAAAATAAAGATACCCAAAATAGAGGTATGGTTGTTATGAATTCGTAGTTATGCCATTTAGGCTAATAAATGCACCAGCTGCTTTGATGGGTTTGATAATTAGAGTGTTTAAGCCATCGCTAAGCGTATTCGTGATAATGTTTTAGATGCTATACTAGATTACTCAAGATCACAAAAGGACCATGTTAATCACTTGTGACAGGTGTTACGGATTATTCGTGACCGTAAGATATATGCAAGTTTGGTCACAATTTGTATCGTCCTTAGGACACATTGTATAGAATGAAGGAATAAGGATTAATATACACAAAAGAAGTGGCCAAGGCTTATGACGCCTACGAAACTTCGTAGCTTTCTTGAGTTGGCCAGTTATTACAGAAGAATTGTTAAAAAGGCTTTCTGCCATTACCCTTAACAAAGCTAACACGCAAAGTAACTAAGTTTCAGCGGAATGATGTATGTGAGACAAGTTTGCAAGAGTTGAAAGATAAATTGACTCCTACACCTATACTAGTACCTCCCAAAGGCACGTAAGAGTATGCAGTGTATTATGATGTTTTAAAAGTTGTTGTGGGATGTGTATACACGCAGCACGATAATGTGATAGCGTATGCCTTGAGACAATTGCACCCACATAAGAGAAATTATCCCACATATGATTTTAAGTTAACAGTTGTGATAATTGCATGTAACAGATGACACCACTCTTTGTATAAAACTTCAGGTGAAAGAATTATAGTGTCAAATATGGCAGAATTTTCATTGGTATCTGAGATAAAGGAAGAGCAATATGTAAATCCTAATTTTTGTTCAATTGAAAAAGAATGTATAGCAAAGTTCGACAAAGGTATTTGAGCAAACACAAGGGAGAGTACTTTAACGCCAATGTATATTGTGTGTACTGGGTATAGACGAGTGAAGGAAATGAATTATGACAGAAGAACATCATTCACGGTATTTTATTCATTCAGAAGCAACCAAAATGTACCATGGTTTAGCAGAGATGTCTTGGTAAGGTTACATGAAAAGCACATTGTCGAACTTGTAGCTCAATGTCCAAGCGGTCACTGATTAACAGTATGACATCAGAAATCTGTATGTTTTATGCAATGTATTACCCTTCCAGTTTGGAAGTGGAACATGAATAACATGGATTTAATCACAGGGTTGCCTCGTACACTGCGAAGGCTGATTCCATATAGGTTATAGTTGACAGGCTTACCGAGTCAGCGTATTCCCTACCAGTTAGGACCATCGATACAACTGAACATTATGTAAAGTTGTATGTTACAGAGATAGTACGATTACATGGGATTCCACTCACTTTTATATCAAACAAGAGAGCTCACTTTATTGCACAGTGTTGGAAGTCTTTTCAGTAAAGAATGGTTACATAGGTGAATGTAAGAACGACTTGCCATCCTCAGATGGATGGACAAACAGAATGTATTATATGAACATTTGAAGATATGCCATGAGTTTGTACATTGGACTTTAAAGGTAGTTGGGATGAACATCTATCGTTTATTTAAATTGCTTACAATAAAAGTATCAAAAGGTACCTTACGAAGCTTTATATGAAAGAAAATATAGATCATCAATTGGATGGGTTACAGCTGATAAAATTTGCTTTGCTCGGGTCAGATTTTGTTCATCAAGCTATAGAGAAAGTGAAGGTGACATAACAGCAGCTACAAATGGCCCAAAGTCGATACAAATCATATGCCGATATTAGAAGAAGGGAATTAAAATGTGCGATAGGTGATTAGGTATTTTTGACAGTGTCATCAATGAAAAAAAAAGAAGATAATGAGATTTGGAAAGAAAGGGAAATTGTCCAAAGATTTGAGCAAATTGTGTATCTATTAGCACTAGTCCAAGAACTCTTCACATTTCATTCAGTATTTCATATCGATGCTTTGGAAGTGTATAGGAGATTATCTCACAGTGCTCCCAGTGGAGATATACAAGTTATGGAAGATATCATATATGAAGAGGTACTGCTTACTATTCTAGATCGATAAGAGAAAGCAATGAGAAATAAAGAAGTAGCTTCCGTAAAGGCACTATTGGAGAAATTAGCACGTAAAATAAATCACAAGGGAAACCAAAGAAATAATGAAATCTAAAGTACTCGAAATTGTTGTCCACGGAAGAAAAAAAAAAGAGTTCACGATACAAAACTGGAGTCATAATAAGTAAGCCTTTACAAGTATTAAGTGTGTATATGATAATGTAAAGGATTCACTTCGACATAAGTTGTTACAATGAGACAATATTACTAACATTCGAGGATGAATGTTTCTAAGGGGGGGAGGATGTAACACCCCGTATGTTTCCAAACCTATGTAATTACCGTAACATTCTTGGAATTATTTGTACATTAGAGTGTTAGTTATTTATGCATTAGTTAGTGGGCTTAAATGGATTATGTGCAATTGGGCTCAAATGAGGCCCAAAAATCATGTAAAAGGCATGGTCCAAAACAAATGGAAATGACCCATTCTTATGACCAAGTCAACATAATATATTTATTGCTTAAGAGTGGATAAGGATGAATATAAAGTGGCTATAAAATTAACCAAAAATCAGATTTTATTCCACAAAAGACATGTCACATTTCTAGACTTTTCCACAACTTTCTCTCTTGCAAACCCTAAGGCAACCATCACTTCTTGGGGCAAGATTACCCTTTGGTAAGCCTTGGTAAGTGTTTATATTTATGGTTTAATATATTATATGCATGGAATATGGTGTATATCATGTTGGTTATGTTCGTGAAGTGTGAGAAGTTCACTATGTGTGAAACAATTTATGTTTGCTTAATCGGTGAAGGTTTTTGCCGTGTAAACTTGAAAATGGACTTGTGGTCTTGAAGGAAGTGAACTTGGTGGGTTCAATATTGACATTTGATATGTGATTATAGCTTTAACTTGTTTTATTCTTGTACATAATGTTTGTAATAGTTCAATATTAACTTGTTTTAATAGTGGTGTATTAAAGGAAAAGTGTGGTTTTGGTGATGTTCATGTGTGTTGTGAAACCATGGCTTATGGTTGGAATCCAAGATGATCTAAAATATGTCAATATAAGTTAAGTTATGATCATGGACCATTCATTGCATAAAAAGACCCAAAAGAGACCCTTTTAGGCCGAAACGAGCACCCGCCCTCGCAGATGAAGCACCTGTGGGCGCAGGTGACTTCGCAGGTGCCCCTGGATACTACCAAGGGTTACCTTCGGATGCAGGTCATCCACCTGAGGGCGCAGGTGGCTTCGCAGGTCAGCCCAGAAGTTCGTTTCGGTCGTTTTCGCATCTCTTTGACCCCCCAAAGCCCCTATACCCTTCATGGATGTAATTATCAACTTATGGTACCTTTTAAATGACTATAAAGGAGTATCCCAGAGGTATTTTGAATGTTATAATATATGGATGGTTGTTAATGTGTTATTGTGAAAGTTATTGAGTGACTTAACGGAGAAAAGGTCACGTAGTGTTAATGAGGAAGTGTAAAGGGTAAATTTGGTGTGAAATATTATTGGTTTATGATGTCTTGTTCAATGTATAGAATATTATGGTATTGTTGGTATGATAGTTCCATGAATGGTGTCGTAAAGGGAGAAATGATATTCTAGGGAAATTTTGTAACTCATTGTCGTCTTATGCACTTGGAATGTAGCTTGTAGTTAATGTTGGTTCCGTTATGTACTTGTGTTGTAGAGTGAAACTTAAGGAAGAAGCTGGATTGTTATATTCACATATAGGACTGTGTATTGATATTGGGAAGACAAGGTATGTAAGGTTACCCTTTTCGTATCTTTCTGCAGCATATAGTATTCACCTTGTTATTGTACCTACTCATTTCCGAAGTGTTCTAAGTATTTCTAGCTCAGGTTGACGGATATGGGTAATCACATGCTTCTTATTCTTAGAAAAATTATTATTCACATGTCTCTTATCCAGTGACTGAAGTTCCTAAGCTCTCATAATGTTGTAACTACTAAAAGAACTATCTCAAGGAAAGTGATGATGTAAGGAGAATCTATTCATCCTTGAGTAGCATATCCAGTAATGTTGTGATCCAAAGCTCCAATAGTGTTGCGACTATTAATGTATCAATCTCTGACAAGAAAATGTATCAATCTCTCACAAGCAAATGTATCAATATCTCAAAAGTAATAATTGAAGTAATGCATATTTTTTTGTTGCAAGAGGAAGGATGGTAGCTCTAGAGGCATAAGCCTAGCTCGAGCCGATCCTAAGATTATTGGATCAGGGTGTAGTCCTAGAGGCATAATCCTAGATCGTGCCAATTCTGATAGGTGGTAGCTCTAGAGGTAATAACCTAGCTCGAGCCGAACCTGATATGTTGGTTTTATGGGTGGCAGCTCTAGAGGTAATAACCTAGTTCGAGCCGAGCCCGATATATGGATTCATGGGTGGTAGCTCTAGAGGCATAAGCCTAGCTCGAGCCGATCCCAAAATAACGTTATGTTATGTAAACCCACTAATCAGTCGGGGCCCAGGTATCACAGGTCACAGGCAAAGATGAATAAACATAGAAGCAAAGAAGCAAAGAAAGTATTGAAAGTAAAGTAAATGATTCCAAAATCACAGATTGATGGTTTATCCATATTTGCTATGCTCCTATATTTGATTCCATTGATGTTCATCTGTATGTAACAATTGATTAAGGCCTTACATACTTAGTACATTCTTCGTACTGACCCCCTTGGGGGGATTTACCTTACTTGTTGCAGGCACAGGTGTTAGTGGACCTCCACAGTAGAGTGCAGGTCATTTGCAGATTTTTGGTGAGCTCCAGTTGGTTCGGGGCTTTCCGAGTCATAGTTTACATTGATTTTGGTATTGTACTTGTTGTATAAAGCGAGGACTTTTCCCGACTCTAGCTTGGCTATGTATATGAATCTGTAGTGGCTTTTTAGACATCTGTGGGAAGAAAAATGTAAGAGATGCATGTCCAGTTTGACTTGATGGCCCTATAGGCCAAGTTTCATATATATATATAATACATGTTTCCATGACTTCCGCATAGTTGTATGAGATACAACGACGTTATTACAGAGGCATGCATATGAATGTTTGTGAGCACAAATTGGTTCTCTCAGGCCTTGTCGGCTTCGGGTGCCAGTCCGGCCCGAATGGGATTCAGGTTGTGACTATTATTGTTCCTACGGATGGTGTTTGTGTGAAAGACTCTTTGACTTATGAAGAAATTCCCATTGAGTTTTTAGATCGTCAGGTTTGGATGTTGTGAACCAAAGAGATTGCTTTGGTTAAAGTGTTGTAAAGGAACCAAGAGGTTGAAGAGGCTACGTGGAAGATGAGGAAGATATGAGAACTAGATATCCTTACTTGTTCACTCCTAAAGGGTAAAATGTTGAAGGAAATGGTCCTAACCTATGATTATGATTTCTATGAATTTGTATCTTACATTGTTATAATCATGTCTTGTAAAACTCCTTTCCTAGATGGTGTTTATGTTAAGTCTCATGTACTCTATGATTCGTTCTTATATGCTTCCTTCATGGTTTGGTATGAATCCCCTCATGTTTATGAAGTCGGTGTAAGATAGGAGAAAGTTCACGAGGGAGACTAAGACTTGTTACTGCTTTTTTGAAAGATAGTCTTTAAATCCATAGCCTTCATTCATGGACGAATGATCCCAAAAGGAAGATATTGTAACACTTGAATTCCATTTCATAATTAAGTCATTCTATATTCTCGATAGAGCTTAGAAATAAAGTTATATGACCCCCCTTGATTGATTAGAAATCAATTGGAGTGATTTTTGGGACTTAGATGAAAGTTTCGAGCATGTGAAATGGCCAAGCCGACATGTTGGAAAATAGTCGTGATGGGAAATTTTTCCACGTCATTTCAATAAGGGTGTTTTTGTCCAACCCCTTTTTATGAAATCACTACTCTCACGACCTAAATCACGGATAGTTTCGGACACCTGCAAACTCTATCTTAGATAGGAGAACCCTTACCACCCAACCATTCAATCATTATGGAAGACATTCACAATAGCCTTAAGTATAAGCAATTAAATAAACCTTCTGTTCAAAACAAAACTTTATAAAAAGTAAATTGCGGAATTCTATGAAACAACTTCAATGAACCTAGTCTAAACAGGTACAATAGCACTAAATAAATGGAAACATGACCCAAGGCACAAAATCTATGTATGAATAGAATGACAGGAGCGACTGAAGAATAATCACAATTGTACCTATAGAAACTCTAACTGACCTGCAACACGGCTATATACCCAAATGGAGATATAGTAAGTATAGTATCAGTACAAAACACACGTACTGGTAGGTATCATCGGCTGACCAGGGTTAGAAACATATAACAACATATAGCAAACAAGAAGAGATCATGAGAAGTATACATGTTAATATCTTAACATACTTAACTTACTTCGACTTTCAAAAACCTACCATCCTTTGTTTGTTCAAGAAATATTACTTTGCCCATAGGGCGTGATTAACTAACTATATTCTAGGGATTAATCAATCCTGCAATTCTTACCAATTACCTAATCACAATAACTCTATATACTTCTCTCTCTCGATATCATTAATCTTCTTATTGGAGAATCCCGATCCTTGTTATACTACCATTAACCATTGGAATTGCAACTACCAAGACAATAGATAATATCAATAACCTTACAAGAAAAGGCACTAAAATATGCCTCACGAGGATAATAGTAGTACACACAGGGGAATAAGATTTATACACAATCCAAAATGTACCTCATATTCACATTCTGCTGCAATGACAAACACAACCATTAACATAATCGGTCTACGCAAGGAACCATAATATCTCATCAAACAACCGGTACACACAAGGAACCATGATACATCATCAACATAACTCGGTCCACTCAAGGAACCATCAACAACCTATAAATATAAATGTGTATTCAAATACATATGATGAATGTATGTATGAAAGATGCACAACTTCTCTTCCCCTTCTCAACTCATTACCAAAAATATCATAACGTACCGGTGTGGTACCCAACCCTTTATCACAACATATCATATCCATATCGGCGTAGTACCCAACCCTTTATCACAACATATCTTATCCATACTACCATGGTACCTGACCCATCATCATTATCTCATCATGATCAATAGTATCAGCATCATGAACATCATGAGCTCATTATCATCATAATTATCATCAATGTAAATGCAAGATGTCGTCAATAATTACAAGTATGCCTAAAGGCAAATTGCAAACACCCAATAAAAATTAGATGCAAGCAACAGTGATCAAAACAGAACTTACAATTAATGACAATCAAGTAAATGCAGTCAATAATCACAAGTTTATCATTCCAATTACACCAATTATCCACTAATAGAGGAAATTAGAAGTACGCCCGAATGCCAACTCACCACTTGCTCAATTGAGAATTCTCAAACTCAATCATCAGTCACACATATGTCCAAAGACCAATCAATCAAGTATCAATTTTAGGAGTTCACATTCCACAAAGATTGATATCTACACTCTAAATCATCCTCCTATTTCTTTCACCAATTTAACTCTTTTTATTCATATTAAAACAAGTAAATTTAGTTATTAACTAGTAACCCCTACCTCAAGTCATCACTAAGTTCAAGGAACTATCGTCTTTTTGTCGATCCTTTAACCAATAGGTTCTGTTCAACTTGCAATTCTAGATAGAAACATATACCTTTAAACATCTTACTTTCTAGCACTTAGCCAAATTTAACTTTTGGTTCTTAAGTTATATCATCACCTCCTCTTATCACAATCAATCCTTCTGTCAATCTTCTAGCAAGGATATCTCATACTTCAACTATACATAATATCGGGTTCACCCTTTTAAAGGTATTAAAGACTAGATCTATAAATAAGAAGGTCACTTAATTCTTCTATTATTACGCACCTTCACATATTAAACTCTATCAATCATTAAGTAAGTCATAGAAACACAAACACCCATCAAGGGATTTACACAACACATACTATCACATAATTATATTACTATTATATTAATTCCATGTTTTACCATCCAATCGCCATGCCCGTATGCCTAGACATGAAATCTCTCATCAACTACAGTTATTACATGCAACTAATCCCAGTCTACTACACATTAAACCATAAATTACCTCGACTGATGATCTTTGAACAAGCAAGTCACACCATAAATGCTCCTTCCTTTCCTTTAGGCTTAGAATGCTCAATCATCTAACAAACAAGTATCTATAAGAGTAGTTAATCAATTACTCTTCAAATAAATACTTTGAAAATTCAAACCCACCAATTCTACCTTTATTCATGCTCTAAAACATTATCCAAGGTTCAATTACCCATTAACAAGATCTATAATATTCAACCCATCTCCATTAATGGTGTTTCAAGGTTAAAGATTCCTTTTTATTGAATTCAAGGTTCCCCATCCATCAATTTTATGTTTTAGAATCACTAATTCATGTTAGGAATCATTAATTAACAATCTAGAAGTAATTCTAGGTGATATCGCCCCAACCCATAGGTTTTACCCAAAATATTATGAACTTATGGTTCAAATCCCCTAGAATTCCACCATTGAAGATTGTTCTAGTGATTCTAGGATGTTAAAGTATTGAAATAAGAAGAAGATATCGGAAGAAACTTACCTCAATGAAGAATTTTCACCCAAGGAGTTGGAAAATTGCCCCCTAGGGCTTTGGGACAAAGTTTTTGAGTTAAAACCCAAAACACCATTAAAATAGAGGTTATAAATTGCACAGTTACCACTGTAGTAGTTAAATTACCAATGCGGCGGTTAATTTCTCAACTCGGATAGTGTTCAGTAAAACAGCCATAACATTTTACTCCAAAAGTGGATTAACAGATGGTTGGATGCATTGGAAAGAAGACTCAAGCATATTTCATTTGGTGTGTATTTGGACCCATAAATCTTTATATTCTAGGATATATGCTCATTTAAAGTTGACCCTAGTTTAAAATTAACTCGAAACTCAATCAGTAAGAACACTTTCAACTTAACTTTGTGCTA
This sequence comes from Capsicum rhomboideum, assembly GCA_031232105.1. Lineage (NCBI taxonomy): Eukaryota > Viridiplantae > Streptophyta > Magnoliopsida > Solanales > Solanaceae > Capsicum > Capsicum rhomboideum. The sequence continues at coordinate 26,807,769 of CP124719.1, read as the reverse complement.
GGGGTATTGTATGACATTAGTACATGTCCAATACACTCCCATACTAAAGAATTAGTACTATAATTTTTGATGACAGAGGTTATTATGATTTTGCCACGAATATTTTTAGTAACGACAGAATGAGTCGTTATAATAGATACCAATTTACCCACCGTTAGTCCCTAAACGGTCATTGGTGGAAAGGAGAGTTTTTAGCACAGCTCTTGGAGTTCAGTCTACACAATGGTTATGAAACTAATGCAACCTCCCATCAACTTCTAACACACTTTGATAAAACTTACCAAAATATCATCTCATAATAACGTCAACCACCCACACAACACAGACCACTATGCTTTAGGCACAAAGCATAACCACTAAAACTCAAGGAATATGATTCATAGTAAAATTTATGTAACGGGTTATCTATGATACCCAAAATACCTCATGATATCATAGTGCATGAATATTTGGAATAACAACGGAGAAAGCAGGGGGTTGAAACTGTGTATCGCTGCAGCGGCACTTTAACCGTTGTACCGGTACCACTGCGATAGTGAATTTTTTGTTGCAGCAGCTCGAGGAAGTAACTTGGGACTTGGTCCCAGTTCAGGCCATTTCACAACACACTTCTGGGAAATCAAAATTACGAACTAACCCTTTCATGGAAATCACTCTAAACGGAGTTCTACCAACTCATTTTAAGCACTGGAAGTTTCTATGACTTACTAAATTTGTCCTCTAAAACATTAACAACTAAAACCCACCAATTAACGCATCATGATGTACCATTCAACACTAATTCACACAATGCCAGATTTTTAACCAAAACCACACTACTCTGAGGTTGTTTTCCTTATACTACAAAAAGGTTTAGTGGGGTACTTACACCCTAACCAATTCTATAACATCACAACAACACCAATCACACCACTACGGGTTTTTACTATCACATATATTCTCCACCACAATTCATATTAGTTTATTCGACCCTACAACATACCTCAGCCACTCAAGGGAAAATACCAATCAAAGGTTATCATGTAACAATAAGAGGGATATGAATATGCCAAAACTCATCTAATAATTCTCCTCCCTCGATCTACCCTGTAACTAAAGATGACCAACCAAAATCACACTAACTTATTTCACCAACCTTATCAACTCAACTACAATACACTCAAGGGATACTATCCTCTGATAATTATTCCCATACACTAAACACTTACGAAATATCAATCCATAATCAACCAACTACAAGGTCATTCTAGTAGCCCTGCCTCCTCACTAAGCCTATGAACATTATTCAACTATCACTTTATTCGTATCCTTAAAACTTAACACATCATATTCATTCATAGCCACCATGGGTTTTGTACAACTAGCTAGTCTACCTTTATGACATCAATGCCCTTACCCTCATAAGATCATTCTAGTCACTTAACTAAATAAGCTACATAATTGTCAATCACACAGTTAAGGTTCAACTTACCCATATCAAGTAAAACCATCATTACTATCTCCCCTTATCATATTACAGGAAGCAACCAATTTTATATACCTAGTCCATTTACCTTGTATTAGTGACATCAACTACATTATTCACCTTACATTCAAATCACCACGGTTGTGCAAGACAACTAAATTAATCTTAGTTTAACCAATCACTTATTAAGGCATCATTAACAAGTCAATTCATTAACTTGATTATTCACATAAGGATGACCCAATAGCACTTCAGGCTCAAATATAATCATCAAAGATCGGACCACACAAGGATCCCCAGTTATAATCATCAAAGTTTGGACCATATAAGGATCCTAAATATAATCATCAAAGTTTGGACCGCACAAGGTTTCTAAGTATATTGTCATTAATCAGACCACACAAGGATCCCAAATATAATTATCGTTAGTCAAACCACGTAAGGATCCCAAATATCATTATCATTAATTGAACCACACAAGGATTTCAAATATCATTGTCAAAACCAGACCACACAGGATCCTTGATATTTTTATCATCAGTGATCGGACCATACATGGATATCCAAGTATATCGTTAAGTACCAAATAGAAATCAAGGCATACTTCAAATTATGGTAAATCAATACATATCTCAAATCACATAAATAAAGACATACCTTGAAATCATACCCGCCTTTAAGATTCCCAAATATCCTATTACAAATACTCATCTCATATTACCTTTAATAATCATTTGCACTTAAAAAGTTAGACAATCAAAAACTAGGTAATAGTATGATCAAACAATAACCATCCATATAAGTAATACACGTCGCATTAGATTATACCACAATCAAAACATTTAAAGCAAGAGTATTTTAACACGATATCAAGCGAATTTCACAACATAAAAATTCAACCCCTATGCTTCTTATTGACCTCTACTGGTTGGAATATCATGTTCCAACCTTTCAACATTAGTGAGATACCAATTAGGACCAACCAGTCCCAATTGTGATAGTTGAGATACGAATTGGAATCTGCTAGATACCAATTGGACTCAACTTGGGGAGATAATATTGATATGGCACGATTGGAGAGAAAAAAAGTGAAACTGATTCTAAGATACCTTACAGCCTCGTACAAATTTGATGTAGATGTCAACATACCAATCTGTAAGACTCTACTCGATATTTTCTCTTATACTGGACGACCAGTAAACTGGGCTCTGATACCATCTTGTCACCACACAAATCATGAATCATGTCAGGCACCTACCAACTCTATCCTAGAATCCTTACCACCCAACCATTAAATCATTACAGAAGAAATTCGCAATAGCCTCAAGTATAAATAAATAAATAAACCTTTTGTTAAAAAAAAATTGTATAAAAAGTACATTGTGGAATCATACTAAACAACTTCTCAGAACCTAGTTTAAATCGATACAAGAGCTCTAAATAAATGGAAAGATAACTCAAGACACAACATCGATATATGAGTAGAATGACAGGAGCTGCTGAAGAATAATCACCGTTGTACCTATAGAAACTCCAACTAACCTGCAACATGGCTATATCCTCAAATGGAGATATAGTAAGTATAGTATCATCGGCCAACCAGGTTTAGAAATATAGAACAACATTTATCAAACAACAAGAGATTATGACAAGTATACAAGTTAATATCTGAACATATTTAACTTACTTCAACTTTCAAAAACCTTCCATCCTTTATTTTTTTAAGCAATATTACTTTGCCCTTAGGGCGTGATTAACTAACTATATTCTAGTGATTAATAAATCCCACAATTCTTATGCATTACCTTATTACAATAAATCTATATACTTCTCTCTCTCCTTTTTATTAATCTATTTATTGGACAACCCCAGTCCTTATTATACTACTATTAACCATTGGGATTGCAAATACCAAGACTATAGATAATATCTATACCCTTACAAGAAAATACAGTAGAATATACCTCACGAGGATAACTGTACACACGGGGGAATAATATTTATACACAATCCAAAACATACGTCATATTCACATTATGCTGCAATGACAATCACAACTATTGATATAATCGGTCTACTCAAGGAACCATAATATCTCATCAAACAACCGAGCCACACAAGGAACCATGATACATCATCAATATAACACGGTCCACTCAAGGAACCATCAACAACCTATAAATATAAATATTCATTCAAATCCAGATGATGAATGTATGTATGCAAGATGCACAACTTCTCTTCCCCTTCACAACTCATCACAAACAATATCATAACGTACTAGCGTAGTACCTAACTTTTTATCATAACATATCATATTCATACTATTGTGGTACCCAACCCTTTATCATAACATATTATATTTGTACCGCTGTGGTACCAGCCCATCATCATTATCTCATCATCATCAATATCATCAGCATTATGAACATCATGAGCTCAATATAATCATAATAATCATCAATGTAAATGTAAGATACAATCAATAATTACAAGTAATGCCTGAAGGCAAATTGCAAACATCCAATCAAAATCAGATACAAGAAACAACAATCGAAACAGAACTTAAAATTAATGACAACAAAGTAAATACAGTCAATAATCACAAGTTTATCATTCCAAGTACACCAATTATCCACTAATAGAGGAAATCATAAGTATGCCCGAAGGCCAACTCACTACTTGCTCAATTGAGCATTATGAAACTCAATCATCAATCACAAATATGTCCGAAGAATAATCAATCTAGTAATCATTTTAGGATTTCACATTCCACTAAGAATGATATCTATACTCTAAATCATCCTCCTATTTCTTTCACCAATTTAACTCCCTTTTGTTCATATTGAAATAGGTAAATTTAGTTACTAATTCATAACCCCTACCTTCAAGTCATCACTAAGTTCAAGACGCTATCATTCTTTAGTCGATCATTCAACCAATAGGTTATGTTCAACTAACAATTCTAGCTAGAATCATACACCTTTATATATCTTACTTCTTAGCACTTAGCCAAACTTAACTTTTTTGTTCTTAAGTTATATCATCACCTTATCTTATAACAATCAATCCTCCTATAAATCTTCTAGCAAGGATATCGCATACTTCAACTATATACAATATCGGGTTCACTCCTTTTAAGGTAGTAAAGACTAGCTCTATATATTAGAAGGTCACCTAATTCTGCTATTATTATACACCTTCACATAGTAAACTGTATTAATCATCAAGTAAGTCATATAAACACAAACACCTATCAAGGGATCCACACAACACATAATATCACACAATTATATTATTATTATATTAATTTCATGTTTTACCCATCCAAACACCGTACCCTTAGGCCTAGACGTGAAATCTCCCATCAACTACAGTTATTACATGCAACTAATCCTAGTCTACTTCATATTAAACCATAACCTACCTCGACCGATGACCTTGGAACAAGCAAGTCACACCATGGATGCTCCTTTCTTTTCTTCAGGCCTTAGAATTCTCAATTATCTAACAAACAAGTAGTTATATGAGTAATTAATTAATTACTCTTTAAATAAACACTTTGGGATTAAAAATCCACTAATTCTATCCTTATTCATGCTCTAAAACAATACCCAAGGGTTAATTACCCAATCAATTACCCATTAACAAGCTCTATCATATTAAACCCATCTCCATTAATGGAGTTTCAAGGCTAATGATTCTAAATTTTTTTTAATTCAAGGTTCCCCAACCATCAATTTTATCTTTTAGAATCACTAATTCATGCTAGGAATCATTAATTAACAATCTAAAAGTAATTCTAGGTGATATTACCCCAACCCATAGGTTTTCCCCAAAATACTATGAACTTAGGGTTTAAATCCTCAAGAATTCCATCATTGATGATCGTTCTAATGATTCTAAAATGTTAAAATATTGAAATACAAAGAAGATGATGGAAGGAACTTACCTCAATGAAGAATTTTCACCCAAGGAGTTGAAAAATTGCTCCCCAGGGCTTTGGGATGAGGTTTTTGAGTTAAAACCCAAAAAACTGTTAAAATAGAGGTTATAAGCTGCCCAGTTACCGATGCAACGGTTAAATTACCACTGCAGTGGTACCGCTGCGGAGGTTAATTTCTTAGCTCGGACAGTATTTAGTAAAATGATCATAACATTTAACTCCAAGAGCAGATTAATAAACGGTCAGATGCATTGAAAAGAAGACTCAAATATATTTCATTTGTTGGATATTTGGACCCAATACACTTTATATTCTAGGAGATATGCTCATTTGAATTTGATCCTAGTTTAAACTTAGCTTGAAAATCAATTGGTAAGAAAACTTTCAACTTAACTTTGTGCTATAGATATTATATGACCTTAGTCCATATGCAATATACTCCCATACTAAAGAATTAGTCCTATAACTTATGATGGCAGAGCTTATTATGATTTTTTCCATGAATATTTTTAGTAGTGATAAAATGGGTCATTACAGCTACCCACAACTTTTAAACCCTCCTAAAAGTGTGAACATTTAGATTAGTCGACTATTTTTCCTCTTTACTCTTCCCCAAACTACAAAGAAGCAGTTTCTAAAAGCAACAGTTAGGGATTCAAGTAAGGATCCTTTCCAAGTTTCCTTTTTCCTCTTAAGGTATGTAAGGATATCTACCCTCATGTATTCTTACAGATTTCATTCCTCCTAAGTTCGAATGGTTCTTATGTTAAGTTATAATCATGATATCTATTAAATTTCTCAAGTAAATTTCATGAATCTCTCTATACATGTTTCTTGTTTCATGGTAAACCTAACCTATGTGTCTTCTATGGATTTTTGTGATTCATGGACTTATGAATCTTGTTTAACATATGGAGCTCATGAATCTTATGAAACTTACAAAATTGTGATCATCTTTGAATCCTATGAATCTTACACATCTCAAATTGTGAACTTTGCATGACAATGTAACTTTTATGGGTTTTGGTATAAACTTTCTTATTTATGCTTTCAATATGGTGAATCCTCTTGACTATGATATAATCTTACACTAATCCTTTATAATGTTAATGAATAATATAACTGATGATTATGAGCCTAAAGTGGCTAACTTATGATTCGAGCCAAGGTTTCATGACATGATTCTCTACTAGTTACATCTAAGACCCCCCACTGAAATTGAGGCATGGGACAGGGTGCTCAATAATCCCCCTGGTTAACTAGGGTTACGATGCTTAAAAAGTTGTCATTATATATGTGTATTTAAGTTGGTCACACCGCTTACTCCCGCAATGACTAAAAGTGGGCAAATGTACTTAACTTTACTAGTTACCTTTCTAGCCTATGTTTCCATCATTCCCTGACTATCTCTATTGGTTTTACCTTCTCTATATATGTGTATGTTATGCTTATTCATTCAATTTTTACATACCGTGCATTCAATGTAATGACATCACTCAGCATAACATTATTTCACTATGAAGATTCGGGTACTCAGGCTCGTGAACAGGCGCCAGGCCAGCTTGACCATAAAGCTACTAAAGCAATGGCTTGGGGCCCCAACTTTTTAGGGGCGTTATTTTTTCTAAATATTTTTACTAATTGACAACTGCATGTATGTATGGTGCACGAAATGCACATAAGATGCACATAAGTCGCATGAGATACACATATGTCGTACGAGATGCCATAAGTCACACGAAATGCACATGTGGCACACGAGATACACATGTAATGCACACAAAAGCTAAATTTATTGACTGTACTTGAAACCTCTAATTATGATTTGGCTTTAGGCCACCAAATTCGTTGAACAGCCCCTGTGTACTAACTTGTTTGGCTAAGCTTATTTTTTTGTTAAAAGTGCTTATTTTCTCTGAAAAGTGCTTAATTTAAAAAATTAAGGTGTGTGGCCAAGCTTTTGAGAGAAAATAAATGTTTCAAACAAAAAAATGGTGGTCTCTTGCTAGTAGAAAAAAATCATATATAAATATTTAACTATGTTCATTTTTTGTAGAAAAGATAAATCAATGAAATAATGTATCGCGATTAAAATAATCCATATATGAATTCCATTTACATTGATATAAATCTAATCGTTAATTATATATTTTTGGTCATTAAATGAAAATATGAAAGGAAAAATATTATGGTTTAGAAATTTTTTCAATTGTGAAAAATAAACTACTTTTTTAGCTACAATTGATACGATGTCATGCCAACAAAAGCATAAATGGCTGACTTTTTCCTTGATTAGACCCATAGACTTTCTATTTATGGATTTTTCAGAAACATATTCTTCTCCACTGGCCTCAAAGTCTACTAGTGAAAAGAGAATAGAGATGGTGAAGATTTGGAATATTAGTTTGGTCATGGAAGTAGATTCTTTGAGTCACTTGTGAAAGTGAAAGAGGGTGGTGAATTTCTCCTTATTTAATTTCCAGTTGACTGTCTAGAGTGCGCAGTCGGCTACTAATTCAGAAATGAAGAAATACTGTAAAGTACTGAAAGTAAAAGTGACACCGAATATTTTTATACTGGTTGGGATCCAATGTGGATCTTACGTCCAGTCCCCTTGGGTTACGAGGGTGTTCTAATTAAGTTTTTTGGTGGTTTTTGAATGTGTAAAACTCAGAAGTAGTTCCTACACTACACTCAATATTTTTCTTTTTTTTCTTTTTTCTTCTTTTCTTTTCTCTCTTGATACAAGGCCTCACCAACAATCTTTTTCTCTCCTCTATTTTTTTTAATACACAGTAGAATGCTAGATAATACAATGCTTGACAAAAGTAGAGCAAATACTTTGAGAAGGTTTAGACAATTTTTCTTCATCCTTTTTGGCCAAATAAATAGATGGAATAGATGGTTGGCAGTAGACGTTTTAGGACTTGAAGAAAGGCAACCCAAGAGATTTTGATCCTTGGAAATCGTATTGAGATATCCATTTTTCCAACAATAAGGTAAAGTCATTCCATGACTTTGCTACTTGATGCAGATTTGAGATGATCTCCTTCCTTGTGTGAAATACTTGATTTTGGGGCACATGGATCTTGGTACTTGACAGCTTGTACATTCCCTTGTTTGTTTCCTTGATTTGTTGCATAGAGTTGTTATCTTCTTTGACTAATATTCTTGAATTTATGGCTTGTTATTCTTGGTGCTTGATGACTTGTGTTTTCCATATTTGGTTGCTTGATTGTCTCCACCCATTTATTGCTTTATTCTTCTTTGCATATGTAGATGGGCAAGGATGTTTTCCTATTTGCTACAACTTGTTAAATTAATTCCTGCACATAATAAATCATCATTAATAGCAACACTAAGAATCTCTTCCTTTTTGATAATGACAATATAGACAATGAAATTTTATTGGATAAATCCATATTAAATTTGAATTAAATCTTAAATTGATGAAATGTTGACCAAGTCAAATCGTTGGTTAATAAAGTTGGATTGAGTTTTAAGTTAAAATTATATAACTTAAATGAAGTCCAATTTACATTTGGGCTAATCTGTTAAGTTGACAAGACGAGCCCAAGTCACGTTGTTCAAGCCCAGTGTTATTAGGGTTACTTGGAGACAAAAATACCCCCAAGCCCTAGCTCATGCCTATATAAAGGGTCTTCATAAGACTAAAAACACAAACAAATACATTAACACATAAACATCTCTCTTCTTTATTGGCGATCCGAAAGACTTCCGCATATCAAGAAGTCTTCATCTCCAAGTGGTGAGACAAAAGTTTCCATACCTCCACAATTGTGAACAAAGCTTAGCTCCGCAATTTGTGGTGAAATCCAAACAAATATCGCATCGATTCAAGAACAAGGTGAAGAACACGAGAAAAAGAATCAGAGGATTACATCTTTTTTCATTTAAGATTTTATAAAGATTGTAACCCCACGCATATTTTGAAATCAAATACTCTTGATTGTAGCTATTTTCCTTGTCTAGATTGTTATTTTTTAGGAAAGAAATTTAGACGCTTACAAATTGGCACCCAGTAGGACAATCTTTACCTCTCATCTCTTTTCTTCAATGTTTAATATTAATATGGACGCAATGAATATCAACCCTAAATCCTCTGCTATTGAGGATGTAGACTCCACACATGTATTGAAAATTTCCATAGAGATTATAGGCCAAATTAAGAGTAAAGTTGAAATACCGTGACAAAAGGTGATTCAAATACCATCCCAGTCATCTCATGTTTTTGGATCATCTTTTCCAAAAGAGGGATCTTCGCTGTATATACTAGAACAAGGGAATTGCTGAGATGGTAGAAAGAACTTTGGCTCGACTAAGGCTGTCACAAGAACGCCATCTCCAGTCCACCAATCACTTAATGCAAAAAGGTGGTGATATCTTGAGCACGAGATGTGCTCCAATGTTACCTTATGTCATTTCTCAATCCAAGTTCTATCCAACTGATAATCCATACTATTCTTCATCCTCTATGGTGATAGTGCAAGCAATGGTGACTAAGTTTCCAGTGTAGAACAACAACTTGAAAATTTGATAAAAGCAGTTGAAGGCCTATCGATGTGCATCAAAGGTCAAGATACCCAAATTACCAAGTTGATGAATATGATGGAGAGCATGGAGAAATGAGAATCTACTCAACCAAATGTGAAGCTTCATGAGACACAAGACAAAGGAGAGTCCTTGAAAAAACAAGAAACAACGATCAAAGAGTTTCAAGTATCCATAGAAGGTGTGGTTCCCGTTAATCAGTTGAAAGACATAATCATGGAGGCGATAAAAGATAAATTTGAGTGCATATCCAAATTCCCCCTGACTTCTCCTCTCATATATGTAAAGCTGTATACGCAAAGGAGTGATAACTTAAGGATGTATGTTAGCTATCAACCTACTAAGTTGCAGTAATTCGATGGCAAGGAAAATCCAAAACAATATGTAGCACACTTTTTTGAAACTTGCAATAATGATGGAACATACGGTGATCATGTTGTCAAATAATTTGTTCGATCCCTCAAAGAAATGCTTTCGATTGGTACACAGATCTCGAACCTGGTTCTATCGATAGTTGGGAGTAGTTGGAGCAAGAATCTTTAATCATTTTTATAGAATAAGGCACATTGTGAGCATGATAGAGCTTACTAATGCCCGCTAAGGAAATAATCAGCATGCCATTGACCTCATCGATCGCTGGAGGAGCTTGAGCCTTAACTGCAAAGACCGCCTTAGTGAAACTTCTGGGATTAAAATATGCATTCAAGGTATACATTGGGATCTTTGTACATATTGCAAGGTATAAAAACTAAAACATTTCAAGAACTAGAAACTCTTGCTCATGATATGGAACTCAGTATGGCTGCAAGTGAAGACCATGGGTTGTTTGACTTCGAGCCTCACGAACAAAAAGTACATGATATTGAGGATGGGGTCAAGCTTTCATCCAAAATTTATACCGAAGGTTCTATGTAAGTTGAAATACTCCTCGACGTATGAGCCTAAACTGCAAGTTGAAAAGCTCCTAGAAACATGAGCCTAAATTGTTTGTCCAAAAGCTTATCAAATTTGAGCTACATCTGTGTGCCGAAATGCTCCTCAATGCATGAGCCTAAACTGCAAGGTGAAATGCTCCTAGAAACAAAAGCCTAAGTTGTATGTCATAAAGCTCATCAAATTGGAGCTACATTTGCATGCTGAAATGCTCCTAGATGTATGACCCTAAACAGCAAGTTGAAATGCTACTAGAAACACGAGCCTAAACTGTATGTCATAAATCTCATCAAATTCGAGCTATATCTACATGCCTAAATGCTCCTCGACGCACAAGCCTAAACTGCAAGTTATAATTCTCCTTGAGAAAAGAACCTAAAAAGCATGTCATAAAGTTCGTCAAATTTGAGATATCTTTAAGTCACAAAGCTCCACAAATTTGAGCGATTTCACCAAATTTCAAAGCTTTTCAAATTCAAGCTAAATTAAAGTTACAAAAACTCTATTAAAATGAGTTAAATCTTCAAGTGTCGAAACTCTTCAATTTGATTCAAATCATCAAGTTACAAAGCTCTTCAAGTTTGATCCAAATTCTTAAAGTCAAAAAGATCCTCGCATTCGAGCTAAATTTTCAAGTTAATAAAAAAGCTCTTCAAATTCGACCTAAGTCTTCAAGTAACAAAATCTCCTCAAAATAGAGCTATCTTCAAGTTGCAAAATCTCCATGAAAATGAGATAAGTCCTCAAGTAGAATCCTTCTAACTCAAGATAAGAATAGTGTGGCCGGAGCACCCAAAGCTGAAAAGTCATTACAACATATCTTTTTATCAACTTAAAATTTAATTCAAGATGATCTTAAAAATGTTTCGATTTAATAGTTGAGATGTTGCATCTTTTGGAGTCTAATTTCCTCAAAATCAAGAGGATTTAAATTTCGTCATTCCTACATCAAAATAAATATTTTTTATGGAGATGGTCCAAGAACTTGCTTGTTGGAGTTGAAAGGAAATACACCAAGTGGTTCCTAGCCAAGCATGCGATTATCCCTTGTAAACTTGCAACAAAAAAAGGGGGTGATGTATTCTTCATTGCCAATGGCACAATTCATCAAGTCAGCATGATAAGAGTTTTTCCATATATATATGCTTCACCTCGTCATGACGAATACGGTTTTAATGGTTCAAAGTTTACAGCCTCTCTAATTTGGGTGTTGAAGACAAATCTCCAGCAATGCGGAAATCATTATACAACCTTTGGTTTGCTTCTAATTCTCCTTCGCCGAGCAACAGAAAAATGACACCTCATTTATGGAAAGCTACAAGGAGAAAGTATTTTTTCTACTTTTTCACAAAATCTTAGACCAAAAATTCACCATCTATGTCTTCGGTAAACTAAAATAAAAGAAAACTCCATGTGGTTCGCTCGTTATGAATGGAATTTTTGAGTGTGCTCTCCGTCAAGTCAAAAATAAGGATGTTGCGCCGCTAAAGTTAGAAGGACTACTCCAAGCCACTTTCTCACCAAGCCGCAAGGTTGAGATGGGCACATGCTTGAGCACCATAATGGAATGCAGTTCCTTGAAAAAAAACTTGCCGAAGAATGAGGTGCATAACGTGTTTGCTCGCCAAAGACGAAATGTGATTGCTCCAAGTCTCTCTCTTGCCAAGCTACAAGAGGTAAACCACCAATTGGTACTTTGTAAATCATATGGATATTCCTTCCACCTTCTTAGTTTGAAATAGAGACCATTTATACCCTTGGTAAGACCTACAAAAAGGGAAGAAACAAAAAGGAGAAGTGCGTTCATGAATGTTCTCCAAAGTCAAGGCCTGCAAGATTTTATAGTCGACTTCAAAAACCAATTTCTGTCAAATTCAAATGGATTTATGCCTCATATAATTAAGTCTCTCATAATTTGGACACTCCTACGTCAAGACGAGGAGGTTTTAGTGGAACTATGCAAATCTGTCAGAAATAGGCCAGATTTATGGCCGAGTTCAAAAATCAATTTCGGGTAATCAAAATGGAGTTTGACTTTGATTTTTGGATATGTTGTAGCTTACCAAGTCTAGTTTCTAATGAAAAAATTATCTCATCATGTGCACGCTCCTGTGCCATGATACGGACGTTTTAACTAGACTGCACAAATCTATCAAACAAGAGGGTCAAATTTATAGCCAAATTCAAAAATTAATTGCGGCCCATCCAAAAAGAGTTTTTCCTTTATTTATGGATATGTTTTAGACTTTGGATTATAATTTCTATGAAATCAAGTCGCTCATTATTTGTACACTCCTATGCTGAGATACGGACTTTTTATTAAACTTCACAAATCTGCCAAACAAACCGGTCAGATTTATAGTGCTAGCTTCAAAAATTGATTGTGGCTCATACAGAAGGAGTTTTAACTTGATTTTGGATATTTTGTATACTTTCAAGTCTAGTTTATACTGAATCAAGTCGCTTGTCATTTGGACACTCCTAAACCAAGACGGTGATGCTTTAGTGAGATGGTATGAATCTGTGAAAATAAAAACAGACAGACTCATCACCAACTTCAAAAATTAATTGCCGTTAATAGAGAAAGTGTTTGTCTTTTGATTTTCAGCTATGTTGTAGATCTACGAGTCTAGTTTTTGGAACATCAAACAGATCTTAATTTCGTCATTTCTATGGTAAGATTTTCTACAGTATGAATTTTCTACCACAGGTGTGCTGAGCTGAGGAGAAAGTGACGAAAATAAAGTTTAAAAAATTACCTGATAGAGATGGAGATCAAACTTGACGATGACGCAAATTGACAATCAACCACCATATAAACATGAGCATTATAGATGTCAAAAGACATTGACATAAGCTTGGTCCCTATAAATTATGAAAAATTATAGCTATGGAAAGTTTCCATTGGAACCAAATTATGGAAAAGTTCTCTTGAAACCAAACTATGGAAAGTTTTCATTGAAACCAAATTATGAAAATATTCTCTTGAAACCAAATTATGGAAAATTTCCATTGGAACCAAATTATGAAAAAATTTCCTTAAAACCAAATTATGGAAATATTCACTTGAAACCAAATACTGGAAAATTCCCATTGGAACCAAATTATGAAAACATTTCCTTAAAACCAAATTATGGAAAATTATCATTGGAACCAAAATTATGAAAAGTTTCCATTAAAATCAAATTATGGAAAGTTCCCATTAAATTATGCAATGTTTTCATGGAACCAAACTATGGAAATTTCCATTGGAACCGAACATTATGGAAAGTTGTCATTAGAATCAAGTTATGAAAAGTTTCCATTATGCAATAGTCCTCCGCAAGATGGGAACACTTCAAATAAAAATGAACTGGCATATAATCGGAAGTCAAGCGGACCTCTTGCAAATTATAGAATGCTACCCAAAAGACTCTGGCATCTATGAACTTGGATAGCTTCAACATGTCAGCATAGTCATTTCAAGACTCTGGCATGTATGAATTTGGAAAGCTTCAACATGTCGACATAGTCATTCCTTTTGAAGTTTCAAATATTTTGCAAGAAGTCAACTACATGAAAAAAAAATTATTTCACGAATACTTCAAGTCTTGTCTTGAAGGTTCGACAAGTCATGCACCTCAACAAGCCTTGAAGCAGGGGACATTTGTAGACAGTGAAATTTTATTGGATAAATCCATATTAAATTTTGATTAAATCTTAAATTCATGATATATTGACCAAGTCAAATCGTTGGTTAATAAAGTTGGATTGAGTTTTAAGTTAAAATTATATAACATAAATGAAGTCCAATTTACATTTGGGCCATTCTGTTAAGTTGACAAGACGTCCACAAAATTTCGATGTCTACAGACAATAAATTAGTGTATTCAACTTCCCTATTTGAATGAGTAACTCCCCCTGAGTAGTTGAATCCCCCTGATCAGCTGACTTTCATAATTAATCAATTTCTTGACTTACATTTCTATTTAGAAAAAGAGGTTGCTTGCTTTCTCTCCCCCTTTGGCATCAGCAAAAAGGAAAACAAAGTTCAAGCTGATACATAATAGAGAGGAACAGGAAATACCATAATAAAGTAGAAAGCATAAAGCATAATAAAGAAGATAGCATTCTGAGTTTATACTCAGTTATAGACCAAAAAAAAGTCTTAAAAACAATCAACACAAGGGAACCTATTGACCCTTAGCACGACGAAATAGATAGGTAATAGTGTTAGAGGTATCATGCTTCAAGGCATCGAATTGAGTAAAGAGAACATTAGAAAAAGCAGCAGTGCTTGAGTTGATTTTTTTTGCCAATTTGATTGTCTCCGTGATAACTTGATCCAATTTGATGCGAATTTTAGCCATATCTGAGCCAGTCTCCTTAGTAGAAGCTATCACCTTATCCTATTTGAACTGAGTAGAAAGCATGAGATCTTTAAGGATTTCAACCATTGAGTCCAAGTTAGTCAATTTTTCAAGAACATCAGAGGAAGATGAAGCATCAGTCACAAGAGAGCTTTTAGGCTTAGAAGGAGTGAGAGCAACAGGGATATCAGAATTAGTTTTGAGAAACCAAGAACCCACAACACGAATGTAACCCATACTGATAAATGCTTTGGAATTGTAACATTGTTTGATAGAGAGAGATGCAAAATCATTAAGGAAAATGTTACTAGCCTCTAAGATAAGATTTATCAACATGCCATATGTCATGACCAGATTTATCAAGTCATGATGGTACCTACTCAAACCCGCCCGTAGGTAAGTCAACCCATAGTTCGAAACAACTAGTAATGTACTACTAAGAGAAAAGAAGAACTGCAGAATAAATATAATAAATAGGCTAATATAATCCCAAAAACCTGGTGGAGCCATTACAAGAGCTTCTAATACAACAGGAGTACAGGTGAAATACAGGGTAATTATATATACAAAGGTGTCTCTGAATACAAAATAGATAAGTCTGATAATAAAAGAGAGAGAGTAGGAGCAACTCCGAGCACCAGGAGCTCACCCTGAATCTCTGATCCATAGTAGCTCTGCACAATGCACACATCAACGACGATAACTCGTACTATGATATGCAGGCTGCAGAAGTGTAGTATGAGTACCAAACATGTGGTACTCAATAGGTATCAACCGACTGAGCTCCAAAAATAATTCAGGTATAAATAATATGCAAGGCAGGAAAGTAAACTACAGACAACTATCCAAGAAACTAAACACAATGGTGCTATTGGAGCAATAAGGATAAACTATCCTATTCAAACAGTATACAGGGACTAAGGTGTAATACCGTATATCACTAGCCAATATATAAATGAAGAGTGAAAGAAGGATATATAGTAGTAATACAAGGCCAAAGGATACATATACAATATGAATAGATAAGGAAAGAAAGGAATATATGGTAATGCTATATATATGTATATATGCATATATAGGACTAAACTCAAAGGTAATAACCTGAGGGAGCCCACCTAACATCTCGAGGATCATGGCTAAATAGGGAGCTAATGCTATCATACTCAAACCTCTAACCAAAGAGTGACTAATCATGAGGTTATTTATCAACAATAAAATTTACCCTAATAAAGAAGGGAATCAGAAATGTACCTCCAATTTAGAGTACCAGTCCATACTCATCCTGCCACGAACTAACCATAATAACCAATAATAAAGTAACTAGCTAGTTCGTATACACAAATACCTAACCAGACACCCAAAAGCTCGGAAGGTTCACAGAAGCACTCAACAAATAGCAACCATAACCTGTACCTACACGGCCCCCCATAAGACCGATAGATACTGGTGCCAAACTGTAACACCCCATATATTTTCGAACCTATAAGACTACGTTAACATTTATGGAATTAATTAAACATGAGAGGGTTGGTGAATTATGCATTAATTTGTTGGGCTTAAGGGAATCATGTGCCATTGGGCTGAAATGAGGCCCAAAATCATATAGAAGACATGGCCCAAGAATGGAAATGACCCATTCTTGTGTTTGACCAAGCAAACATGCATTTAATTGGCTAAGGATGACCATTAATTACTATATAAATCAATTAAAAATCAGATTTTATTCATATCAACACACATGTCCCATTCTAGAATTTTCTACAACATTTTCTCTTCAACCAAACCCTAAGACTTCATTCCTTTGGACAAGATCACTCTTTTGAAAGCTTTGGTAAGTATTTATTCTCATGGTTTAATATTTGATATTCTTAATATGGTGTATAAAACATGTTGGTTATGTTGGCAAAGTGTTTGACAGTTTACTATGTGTAAAACTGTCTATTTTTGCAATCGAAAAAGGGTTTCGCCTTGTAAACTTGAAAATGGACTTGTGTTCTTGAAGGAAGTGAACTTGATGGATTAAATATTGACATGTGAGATGTGATTATAGCCTTAAATTGTTTTATCCTTGTACATAATGTTTGGAAATGTTATTGCAAAATTATGCATGGACTTGGTGGTGTATTGAAAGAAAAATGTGGTTTTGGTGATATTTATGTGCGTTGTGAAACCATGGTTGTTAGTTGGCATATAAGATAACTTAAAATATGAAAAGAGAAGATTAATTATGATCATGGACCATTTATTACAAAAAAGGACCCAAAAGAGACCCATTTTGGCCGAAACGGGCACCCGCCCTCGCAGACGAAGCACCTGCGGGCGCAGGTGACTTCGCAGGTGCCCCTGGACACTGCCAAGGGTCACCTGAGGCCGCACCTCAACCACCTGTGGGCGCAGGTGGCTTTGCAGGTCAGGCCAGAACCCCATTTCAGTTGTTTTTGCATCTCTTTGACACCCAAAGACCCCTATACCCTTCATGGATGCAATTATCAACTTATAGTACCTTTTGAATGACTTTAAAGGAGTATACAAGAGTTATTTTGAATGGTATCAATTATGGATTATTGTTAATGTGTTATTGTGAAAACTATCGAGTGACTTGGCGGAGAAAAGGTAACGTAGTGTTAATGAGCAAGTGTAAAGGGTAAACTTGGTGTGAAATGTTATTGGTTTATGATGTCTTTGTCAATGTGTGGAATGTTATGGTATTGTTTGTATCTGATGCAATAAATGGTATTGTAAGAGGGCGAAATGACGTTATGCGGTAGTCACGTAATTCATTGTCGTCGTATGCAATTGTAAAGTAGTTGGTTGTT
The DNA here is from genome assembly GCA_031232105.1 of Capsicum rhomboideum. Lineage (NCBI taxonomy): Eukaryota > Viridiplantae > Streptophyta > Magnoliopsida > Solanales > Solanaceae > Capsicum > Capsicum rhomboideum. The sequence continues at coordinate 26,789,688 of CP124719.1, read as the reverse complement.
AACATGAGCTTCGTTATGTACTTGTGTTGTAGAGTAACACTTAAGGAAGGAGCTGGATTATTATATTCACATATAGGACTGTGTATTCATATTGAGAAGATAAGGTATGTAAGGTTACTTTTTCCGTATCCTTCTGCAACACATAGTGTTTACATTAACATTGTATTTGTTCCATTCCGAAGTGTTCTAAAGTATTCCTAGCTCAGGTTTCTTATCCATTGACTGAAGTTCCAAAGCTCTCTCAATGTTGTAACTACTAAAAGAACTATCTCAAAGAAAGTAATGTTGTAAGGAGAATCTATTCATTCTTGAGTAACATATCCTATAATGAAAGTTCCAAAGTTCCAATAATGCTATGGCCGCAAATGTAACAATCTCTCTCATAAGAAAATGCATAAATCTCACAAAAGTAAAGGAATAAAGTAATGCATATAAGGGTTATTGTTTGAGAATCAGGACAACTCAATGGGGCACATAAGCCTAGCTCGAGCGTACCCTAATACTATCTACCCACCGATAAGGTGGATGACTACCCACTGATAAAGTGGATGACTACCCACTGATAAAGTGGATGACCTACCCACCAATTGGTGGATGACTACCCACCAATAAGGTGGATGACTATATTAACCCACCGGAAAGGTGGATGACTACTACTAATAATGAACGTAAAAGCAAGGAAAGTAATGAATGTAAAATACATGGTTCCACATATACAGAACGATGGTTTATCCACATTGACTATTCTTTTATATTTTATTTCATTGACATTCTTATGTATGATGCATTTTATTATAGCTTTACATAATCAATACAGTCTTCGTACTGACCCCCTTGGGGAAACTTACCTTACTTGTTGCAGGCACAGGTGCTAGTAGACCTCCACAGTAGGCTACTAGTCAGTTGCAAATTTATGGTGAGCTCCAGTTGGTTCCGGGCTTTCCGAGTCATAGTGTGCATTTGTTTTGGTATTGTAAATGTTGTACAGAGCAGGGACTTATCCTGATTGTAAGTTGGTTATGTACAAGTATCTGTTAGAGGCTTTGTAGATGTATGTGGGAAGACGAATGTATGAGATGTATGTCCATTTTGACTTGATGGCTCTAACGGCCAAGTTTCATATATATAGAATATATTTCCATGACTTCCGCATAATTGTATGAGATAAAAATGATGTTCATACAGAGACATGCATATGAATGGACATGAGCAAAGATTGGTTCTCTAGGGCCTCAACGGCTTTGGGTGCTAGTCCGCCTCGATGGGATTTGGAGCATGACACAAACAATTATACTTCTGATAGGCGATGCATATAAATGAATGAATGCAACATAACCACAACTACCATATCCGATCCAAGTGGAATAAAGTACCAAGTGTATACACCTCCTCCAGCTCCAAAGCTCGCAAAGGTAGGACCTATGGCTACCATCCTTTTCCGGCACTGCGACTCATAAATGAAGGGGCCCATAGAGGATTTGGGATATCTGTATACACTGCCTGGTCCCAAACATGGACTTCCAATAATCATCATAATCCATCTACTCCATCCAGTATCGGAGAGAGATATAAGTGTAATAAGTGCGCGGACTCAAACCGTGACTAAAAGAGTGTAAGTATGTAAATCCATTGCCCGAGATCAAGTTCAGGACTAAATTGTTGTAATAAAATAGAAAGGGTCATAATCACCCTAGATCAAAGTAAATAGTAGTGGTGAAATGAGTGGATCAATAATGGACCAGAATCAGCCTCGGTCGAATTTCCAAAACATCATTTTTAGTTCCAAAAGCTCATAATTCATTAAATAAGGTGGTACGATTCCCGTCGTAAAAGAATCCATTTTAAAAGTGAAAAGTGGGAATAAATCCCTTTTTAAAAGATAGTAGAAAAACCAAGGCTTTGGTTAGAATCGTACAACTAAGTTACCATGAATGCACCTAAAAGTATGTATGTCATCACCAGTATCCAAACAATACCACTATAAGTGCCTAAGCATCTATAAACTAGAATCATGTCCTCTCAAGAATAGAATACTCACCTGGAGTCCAACTAGTATCGTAGCCATAGCCTTAGGCCCAACAAAATGTAACCAACATAACAAAGACTCATAGCTCAGGCAACTACGGTAATCAAGGGAATAAAGCCGCTACAAAAATCTAATCGGGGAAATACCACCCAAATCACTAAGTAAAAAGGAAAACCTTATACTAAAGGATCCTTAATATCAAACTATGGTTAACATGCTTACACTTAAGGGTAATAGGAATTCAATGGCCATAACGAGTATTTTATACTAAGGTTTAAGTAACAGTTCTCTACCAAATTCTCTGAATAAGCTAAGTCATGAAACCCTAGTCACAATCATATCCTATAATCCCTACCTAGCATGCAATATACACTATAAACAATCTCATAGAGAAAAGTAGACCGAAGCCTACCTCGATGCCGAACCGCAAGTCTTGAATCATCCATAATTTGTTCATCTTTGCTCCACAATCTTAAACAGCCATCATGCTATCAAAATAATACTCTACACATCATTACAACTAAAACGAGACACATATTGCTAAATAAAAGGTTGGGTCAAAAATCAGGTCAAGAACGGGTCCACGGGCCCTGCAAATGAAATCCAAAATTAAATCTTTCACATGGTCCCTCAAATGAAAATGAATGTGTGCTCAAAAGTTGAGCATAAATTGGGGCCCAAATCAGCCCCTAAAGTTAAGGATTTCTAAGATCTAAATTCTAAGAATTTACCATGAAAGAGGATGGACTTTGAAGGGGAAAATGACCAAGGAGTGTTGGGCTAGCTTACCTTAGCTTCAATGGAAGATTCCCCACACTTCCCCACTCTTCAAGCTCACAAAAAAAAAAGAGAAAAGCCTGAGAGAAATGAGAGAATTTGGGTGAAGAAGGGAGATTTAATATCCCCAAGTGCCGCTAAAGAGACTACCACTTAAGCAATGATTGATCGCTAAAGCGATGGGTCAGAAGAGGTAGGGTTCGCTTAAGCGACACCCTGGTCGCTAAAGCGACATCCGCTTAAGCAGAGAGCTAAAGCAATCCTCAGCTGGGCAGCCATGTATCGCTAATGCGGCTATCGCTTAAGCGACTGCACCAGTAGTTGACGCACCAGATTTTGCTAAGTCCAAATGGACTCCGACCGGGTGCTCAAAATTTGTTCGGAACCCCGTGCGCACAAATAAACTACGCTATCATTCCAAATTTGACATTACCGACTCAATGGAACCATCAATACTTTCATTCAAGATCATTTTGATTAAATATGGGCCCCACACCTATAGTTCTATTTTTCATCAAATCTATCCAATATCCCAAAACCAGTCCAGAAGCTTTGAGACCTAAACCAAGGGTCCCTTTAGCCTAAAATCAACATTCCAGAGCTGATGGCGCTATGAGAATTTCCATCTGAGGTTGTTTACTAGGAGTTTTGGTATGAGACCAAATCTTTAATAGCAAAAGCTCTAAAATAGGGAAATGAGCCTAAAACCTGAACGAACTATCCGATAACCGAACCAACAGCTCTGGCAATGTCAATACTAAAATGACCTGGAGGGTCATTACAACATCCACTACTAAAAGGACTTTCTTCCATGAATGTCAATGGATAGAAAGAGCTTGAAAGCTCAAAAGGATGAGGTACTGGGCCCTCATGCCCGGAGCATGTCTCCCCAGATAACCTCTAAGTAGACATAATGCTTCCAAGGGATTTTGCTATAGGTATCCCTTTTTAACCAATTTTCTTACTTTACTTTCCAAGTAACCAAAACTCAAACTCAACAGCCAACTGGCCTCCAACTGAACCGAGGATGACTCATGCACGCGAATCCAAACCACATTACACTAATAACACACTGATACAATCACAACCAAGCAAAAACTCAAACAAGCTAAAGGCCATATAAGGCATAAAACATACCACTAATTCCAAATTCTAAATCCAACATTCCTTTGTCTCTCCAAACTAGAGGTCTACTCTAGACCACACAGAATATCATTTGAGTTCTGTCTGCACCATCACATCACACTATCCTCGAAGAACTTAAGCTGGCCCATAGAGAATCCACACGGACTAGCTTATGAATAATGCCCAATTAGGCCTACCTAAATACTCAAATGGTGATGACCAATGTCTGCAATCTCTGCCAAGCCACTAACTGATCTGGATGACTCTCAAAACCAATAGCCTCGAGTCTGAAGCACTACCTCTCAAAACGGAACAATTCGCTCCCAAAATACCCTACCGACTGTGGGTGAAACCATGCTAAGGCCAACTTAAGCACATTTCTCCTACTAAGTCGACATACAAAATTTCTGAAAAAAATTAAGAGTTCAAAGTGAAAAGCAGTAGAAACCAAAACCATGTGCCAACGGACTATCCTCCGAGCATCTATCAAGCACCGTCTACCTGGATTGAAGAAAACTAAGCCAGTAGGCAATGGGTAGGCTTAGTCAGCCTATATATAAGTGCTCAACTGAAGCGAGTCTAGAAGCAGGGATGCAACCAAGCCCTACAACCCATAGCTGAAACCTTAACACCAAAGCTGAACCTTTCGATATCGACTACCCAAATTGATCCCGTTGACGAAAAAGCATTCACAACCCAAAATCTATTGCAACTTTCAAGTCGTCATATAAAGGCATAAAAATCCAAAACTGGAGTCAACAAGCCTTCACTAGGTTCAAATACCCAAATTAATCTCACTACCAGAAATCAAGCACATATCACACGGTTTCTACATGGGCTAAAACTGAAATGTCGTCAAAGAACATAATCACGGCTGAGGAAAATCTCATGTTAAAGATACGAGCAATCAAATCCACTTCCGCTGAGAGCATAACAAAGCAGGCATAACCAAGAACTCACCAGTGCTATAAATAACACTAGTGATAGTCAAAACTCAAGCAACTCGGAGAAATACAACCTTAGCTTCAATTTGGTTAATGTAATACTTGATCCTCGACCACAAATACCCATAGGATCATATCATCATGTAAGAGAACTCCACGAAGTCATATAAGGCTGAACAAATGTTGTGATGATAATTTCCCAAATTCTCCCTATTACACCCACTTTATCTCGGTTGAACCATGAACCACATAGTAGGGAGAACGGAGTACCCAACTAACTATCAACATCAAGATCAAGACCACTATCGGGCAATGAACAATCCAAATCGACAGAATAAATCTTAAAATCTCCAACAATAGGAGTGGGCTATAAAAAAGAGTCGCCAAAGTTAGAATCACAATAAGGCCATGGAAGGTCAAACTACCTCCGCTTCCTCTCGAGAACCAATCTAACTTTACTAATCTAGGAGGAAACAACCATCTTCACCTCACTAAAGGAGAAAGAACCAACCAACCAAGTTATCCATCTAAGCCAAAGGGTAATAATCGCAAGGAAGGGGATTCTAACTAAATAACGCTAGTCTAGCCATCTATCAAGTAATAATTAATCAACATCAAACCATGGCTATGATATCAAAAACATAAGATGCAGGTGGTACCAAAAATGAAAATCAACAAAAGTATCACTCTAGGGCCATAACAAGGCCAATATTCCAAAGGAAATGGGACTCTAACCAAAATGCTACACCCCCCAAGGAACCCACAATACTAATTCACTCAATCCATTACTTAAAGAAACCAGCTATGGGGGTAGTCAAATAAGCATAAATCTACACAAAGGCAAACAACAATCCATCTAGTAACATCGAGGCATGTAACCATCGATGGGTGTGAAAACCCCAACATAATTCAAATAGAAGCTGAAAGATAGAAAATCAAAAGCACACCTATCACGGTGGAAAGCTAAAGTCATAGTTCCTGACATGCCTAAAAAAGTGCAACTCTGAGCATGCCCAGACCCTAACTAAGCGTCTGAATCACCAACCAAGGCACTAAGTGCACTACTTCTAACTGAAAATGTCATAGATCTATGAGACTGATCTGTATGAGCTAAATAACTAATAATCCCACACTAGGGACACTCTCTAGACTAGTGTCCGATATCTCTACAGTCGTAATAAACCCCTGAATCCCTAACCTGATGAGAAATATGAGTTGTCCTCAATTAGCAGACCAACTCACGCATGGGCATTCTTACCATAATCGAAACATACCCCTGGGACTTTCTGATGTACTATACTTGCTGACCTCAAATAGCTGTCATGGCCTGACAACCCAGATCGAATAACTCAAACTGACTGATCAAAACTCTATCAACTGAGACCACCACTATATGCCCAAGAGATACCCATACTCTGAGGTGCTACCTGTATAGGACTAATAGGTGGAAAGTAGTGCTGACCTCTATTGGGAGGATCCCGACCTCCAGATAGAATACCACTAACACTAAACTGCTGACATGGCATCTTACTACCACCTCCATATGTCTCAAATCAATCCCTATCTATAGCCCTCGTATGATCAACAACCTCCGAGAAAGAAGACCCAGCTGCTATCAAATACTTCGATGCCAAACGAAGTGGTAAAGCCAATCCTCTAATAAATCTCTGTACCATCTCATGCTCAATAGCATATAATATAGATGTCTGACTGCCCACTTGAGAATCCCAACCTCGTACTCTAAAATTGATAAAGAACCCTACTGAACACCAACAAATCCAACTCTAGTCTGAGAAGTACTTGATGTACCGAACATCATATCTAGCTGGGAGGTATCCACTAAAATACTCAGAATCCCTAACATTGGATCTTGAGGAACTAAGGAGGTCACACTCTGTTGGAGTCTGGGCTTACCGTAAACCCTCTGAGCTGAACTCCTCTCTATCAATCCTTAACTACCTAGTCCAACGCTGAGCTAAATCTCTAGTCACACGCATAGAAGTACCATTCGCATCTATCGATAACCTCATGCCATCCATCTGGGAAAGAATAGAGTCAAAGAAAGTATTAGAGATTCATAGAAATAAATACACACGACAGAGAGTCAAGAATCAAATTTCCTAAGAATTCCCTATAGCCTCCCGAAGATAAGATATAGTTGTATCTGTACCGATTCACAAGACTCTATTAGACACTTAGCTGTTGTACCAATAACACTGGCAAACCTAGGCTAACTTGTCACGACTTGATTTCTCAGGTCATGATGGCACCTACTCTAACCCGCCCGTAGGTAAGCCAACTCGTAGTCCAGAATAGCTAGTAACAGACTACCAAGAGAAAAGAAGAACTGTAGAATAAATATAATAAATAGGCTACTATAATCTTATAAATCTAATGGAGCCAGTACAAGAGCTTCTAATACAATAGGAGTATAAGTGAAATACAGGGTAATTATATATACAAAGGTGTCTCTGAATATAACATAGAGATTAGTCTGATAATAAAAGAGAGAGAGTAGGAGCAACTCCTAGCGTCAGGAGCTCACCCTGAATCTCTGATCCATAGTTGCTCTGTATGATACACATATTAACGGTGATAACTCGTACTATGATCTGTAGGCTACAGAGGTGTAGTATAAGTACCAAACACGTGGTACTCAGTAGCCATCGACCAACTGAGCTACAGAAATAATGCAAGTATAAATAATATACCAGGTAGGAAAGTAAAGTACAGGCAACTATCCAAGAAACTAAACACAATGGTGCTATTGGAGTAATAAGGATAAACTATCCTATTCTAACAGTAGACAGGAACTAAGGTGCAATACCATATAGCACTGGCCAATATAAAAATGAAGAGTGAAAAAAGGATATATAGTAGTAATAAAAGTCCAAAGAATATATATACAATATGAATAGATAAGGAAAGAGAGGAATATATGGTAATGCTATATATATGTATATATGTATATATAGGACTAAACTTAATGGCAATAACCTGAGGGAGCCCACCTAACATCTCGAGGATCATGGCCAAATAGAGAGCTAATGCTAGCATACTCAAACCTCTAACCAAAGGGTGACTAACCATGAGTTGATTTATCAACAATGAAATTTACCATAGTAAAGAAGGGAATCAAAAATGTACCACCACCAGTCCATACTCATCCTGCCACAAACTAACCATAATAACCAATAATAAAGTAACCAGCTAGTCCAAACACACAAATACCTAACAGGAACCTCATAAGCCCGGAAGGTTCATGGAAGCACTCAACAAATAGCAACCATAACCTGTACCTACATGGCCCCCATAAGACCGATATATACAAGAGCCAAATAATTATACTAGTGATAAGCGATGCATATAAATGAATGAATGCAACATAACCATTAATACCATATCCGATCAAAGTGTCATAAAGTACCAAGTGTATTTACCTCCTCCAGCTCCGTAGCTTGCAATGGCAGAACCAATGACGACCATCCTTCTCCAACACTGCAGCTCATGGATGAAGGGGCCCATAGGGGATTCGGGATATCTCTATACACTCTCTGGTCTCAAACCAAGACTTCCATGAATGCACCTAAAAGTATGCATGTCATCACTAGTATCCAAACAATACCTATAAGCGCCTAAGCGTCTATAAACTAGAATCATGTCCTCTCAAGGATAGAATACTCACCTAGAGTCCAACTGGTATCATAGCCACGGCCTTGGGCCCAACAGCATGTAACTAATATAACAAAGCCTCATAACTTAGGCAACTATGATAATCAGGGGCATAAAGCTGCTAAAAGGATCTAATCGGGGAAATACCACCCAAATCACTAAGTATAAAGTTAAACCTTATACTAAAGGATCCTTAATATCAAACTATGATTAATATGCTTACACTGAAGGGTAATAGGAATTCTATGGCCATAACGGGTATTTTATACTAAGGTTCAAGTAATAGTTCTATCCCGAATTCTCTAAATAAGTTAAGACATGAAACCCTAGTCACAATCATATCCTATAATCCCTACTTAGCATGCAATCTACACTATACATAATCTCATAGAGAAAAGTAGACCGAAGCCTGCCTCGATGCCGAATCCCAAGTCTTGAATCATCCACAATTTGCTCATCTTTGCTGCACAATCTCAAAATACCTCCATGCTATCAAAATAATACTCTAAACATCATTACGAGTAAAATGAGACCCATATTGCTAAATTAAAGGTTGGGTCAAAAGTTAGATCAAGAATGGATCTGCGGGGCCTGCAAACAAAATCCAAAATTAAATCCGTCACATGGTTCTTAGAAGGACAAGGAATGTGTGTTCAAAAGTTGAGCACAAATGGAGCATAAATCGGGGCCCAAATCAGCCCCTAAAGTTAAGCATTTCTAAGACCTAAATTCTAAGAATTTACCATGAAAGAAGATTGAATTTGATGGGGAAAATGATGGAAAATGACCAAGGAGTGTTGGGCTAGCTTACTGTAGTTTCAATGGAAGATTCCCCGCACTTCCCCACTCTTCAATATCTCAAAAATGGAGAGAAAAGCCCTAGAGAAATTAGAGAATTCTGGTGAAGAAGGGGGTTTAACACCCCCAGGTGCCGCTAAAGCGACTACCACTTACGCGATAATTGATCGCTAAAGCGATGGGTCAGGAGAGGTGGGGTATTCTTAATCGACACCCTGGTCGCTAGTGTCTAAAGCGAAGTCCACTTAAGCGAACAGGGATATCTAAAGCGATCCTCATCTAGGCATCCAAGTATCACTAAAGTAACACCAAGCCGCTATTGCAGCTATCGCTTAAGCAACTTCCAAGCCGCTTAAGCGACTGCACCAGCAGCCGAGGCACCTAATTTTTCTAAGTCCAAATGGACTCCAACCGAGTGCTCGGGATTCATTCGGAACCCTTTTGACTATTTTCTCTTTGATTCAGACACTCGCTAGCAATGTGTCGATATCTTCCACACCCATAGACTTTACCTTCATTTCTATTTAAATATGAGATGTACTTACCTCTTGAGAAATTTTGTTTTCCTCTTCTGTAATTCCTTGTTCTCCTCAGATTTTCCATGACAAATCTAGTAATAAGTGCAACTTTTTCTTCTCCAAATTCATCTTCATCTTCTTTTTCTACCTTAGTTGGTTTAAAAGCAACAGTTTTCTTCATGTTATCCTCTTGATCACGATTTGTTAGATGTGCCTTTTCAAAGGAAATAAGATCTCCTCTTACTTCATCGTATGTTAAAGTGTTTATGTGTACACTTTACAAGGCTACAACTTTTTGACAGCCATTGGGGAGGTAAACTTCTGAGGATTCTAGTAATGTGATCAGAAATAGGATAGGTTTTACCTATAGCTTTGAGTTCACCAATAATTTTTCCAGAACGAGCAAAGGTGTCTTCAATAGATTCACCTTCTTTCATTTTGAAAAATTCATACTGACAATAATAAACTTACAATGGTTGGCTTTACTTTATCTGTTCATTCATAGGTTATTTCTACCTTATCCCACATCTTTTTGGCAGTTTCACAATAGGAAATTTTCTCATACTCTTCACCACTTATAGCATTGTAGAGAATATTTTTTGCTTTGGAATTAATCTGAATAACAGCCATCTATTCATCCGTATAGTTTTCCAAAGTTGAAACAACAGTAGGAGATTCCTCACCATTATCATTTTTCTTAGAAGGCGGAATTGGAATGTCACCAAGCTTGATTAATCTCCATACTTTCATATTATAGGACTTGATGAATGTCTCCATTCTAATTTTTCAGTGAGAGAAATGCTTACCATTAAAATAGGGAGGCTTGGTTTGAGAAGTTCCTTCTTGAAATAGAGAACCAATGGTTGTTTGTTGAGCATGATCTTTTTTTTACTTGGTGTTAGGCAATAACTTATGAGACCAAGCTCTGATACAAATTGAAAGTGCAAGAGGGGGGTGAATTTCTCCTTTTTAAATTTTCTAGTCGACTGTCTAGAGTGAGCAGTTGGCTACTAATTCAGAAATGAAGAAATATTGTAAAGTACTGATAGTAAAATTGACATCAAATATTTTTATACTGGTTGGGATCCAATATGGATCTTACGTCCGGTCCCCTTGGGTTTCAAGGGTGTCCTACTTAAGTCTTTTGGTGGTTTTTGAATGGGTACAACTTTGAAGTAGTTCCTACAATACACTCAATATTTTTCTTTTCTTCTTCTTTCTTCTTTTCTTTTCTCTGTTGATAAAATGCCTCACCAATGATATTTTTCTCTCCTTTTTTTTAATACACAATAGAATGCTAGATAATACAATGCTTGACAAAAGTAGAGCAAAGAATTTGAGAAGGTTTAGACAAAAGTATATTTTTCTTCATCCTTTGCAGCCAAATAAATAGATGGAATGGCTGGTTGGCAGTAGCCATTTTAGGACTTGAAGAAAGGCAACCCAAGAAATTTTGATCCTTGGAAATCGGATTGAGATATTCTTTTTTTCAAGAATAAGGCTTTGGTACTTGATGTAGATTTGAGATGATCTCCTTCCTTGTGTGAAATCCTTGATTTTGGGGCATATAGAGCTTTGTACTTGACAGCTTGTACATTCCCTTATTTGTTTCCTTGATTTGTTGCATAAAGTCGTTATCTTCTTTGACTTAGATTCTTGAATTTATGGCTTGTTATTCTTGGTACTTGACGACTTATGTTTTCCATATTTGGTCGCTTGGTTGTCTCCACCCATTTATTGCTTTATTCTTCTTTCCTTACGTAGATGGGCAAGGATGTTTTCCTTTCTACTACAACTTGTTAAATTAATTCCTGCACATAAAAAATCATCATTAAAATCAACACTAACAACTTGGTGGTGAATGAAACAATGTGGTGTGTGGATACCCCTTTTATAGAAAGTTTCCATATTGTAAATACCATACATAACTTGGAAAATTATAAAATATGGGACAGTGGCTCTTTAAATTATATTTTTACCCCATCTAGTTATCATAAAAGCAATAAAGTAACTACTCACTTAATTACTATTTTAAAAAAAAAAAAAAGATAAATAATAAGTAACTTTTTAGAATAAGTTACATTATATTTGATTATGTAAGAATTCATTTGCCATATCAACCGATAAAAAACATTCACTCCCCTTTTACTGCCCTTGTCATATGGTTCCAATGTCTATTAGACTCGTGAGTCTTTCAACTACAAAAATTTATTTCTTACTTAAATATGTTGCAATAAAAGGCTTGATTAATGTTAATATAACAATATTATGATTTTTGTTAATCTGTTCTTAATTATTAAAATAGGTCACGCTAGAAGAAATTACTTTTTTTTTATTATAGATTTGAGCATAATTTCAAAAGTATGAAGGGTATATTTGTACATGCGATATATGATGTATGTCATTAATCATAATAATGAGATGAATAATGTATAAGTAAAAATAGTATACAAAGATCCCAACCATCCATGTTGGCTGATCATGCCCAAAACTCATCCAAAAAGGAATAAGCGCGTGATTGTTGCAAATATAATTTGATTTTTAAGTCCGAAGTCGAATTTCACAGAGAACTAAATTTTAGCTATTGTTATGCAATATCACTAAGAAGAGAAGTTTGAACACTTTTTAATTTCTAACTAATGAACTAACATGAATAAATAATGAAAGCTAAGACAATAATATTTAAATATACAAGTGATTTTTTTTAATTAAACGAAATATACAAGTGATTGCCAACTTTCTTTCAAGAGTAAAATGCCTATGATGATGACTTCACCAAATGTCAGAATAAACTCTGAACTTACCAACTATAATCTCACTGAACTAGTCTTTATCAATCATGAATCTTCTCTTACCAAAACTATTTCTCGACCAAGTGTACTAATTTCCTAGCGCTATTCTCTCGAATGAACTCCAGCTAACCAACTAGTCTATTCACTTAGATTGTGCCAAAGATTTGTTTTATCTAACCTACATCATTAAATCTCAATCAATAATCTCATAATAGTTCGAAGTGACATTTCTCAACTGAAACCTATTCTCACAATGCTCTCGAAAACTATAAGATAACGATACTAGTAATTGTTGGTCCATCAATTTACTACAACCACTGCATAGTTGAACAAATAGGGATAAAAGGATCAGCTCGAGTATAATTAATCAAAATCATGAGTCCATCCAACAAAAGGTTCCATTAATCAACCTAAGTAAATAGCCATCTACTCATAGTAGTGTAAAGTAAGATCATAGCATAGATTTTCATGACGGACAATAAGAGAAGTAGAAAAGAATGAAACTATAGGTCGAGTTATACTCTCTTCTGCTCCTTGCATTTTTTTGCCTCCCAAAAGTCGGTCGTGCCCTCCTTAGCTCAAAAGTGATGCTTCAAAAATCTAGTGTAACCATTTTAAATGGGTTACTAATCTATTTATACAACATACATAACACCCTTAGACTAAACTACCCCCAAACTAGAAAACATCTAAATCCTACATAATTTTGCATAGCGTGATATGATCCTTGTAGTGTGATTGTGTCACACACTCCTATATTCCAGCCACCAATTTCTCTAGTGACTACCTTTATTCCAAAGCTAGCGCAGTGTAGCCCGATAACCCAATAAAACTTCAAATCTCGATAGGAGAAGTAGGTCTAGTCCAATCACAAACTGTTGCTATCTTGGACGGATCGACTGTAATACCATCCTTGGGTGGGCACTACATGACCAAAGAAAGAAATAGAATCCAACCAAAACTCGCACTTGTAGAACTTGGCATACAACTTCTCATCCCACAATCTCTAATGTACAGCCCTCAAATACCTCATATGATCAGCCTCATTCTTAGAATAAACCAAGATATCATCGATGAACACAATTATAAAAGAATCAATATAAGGCCGAAATACTCTGTACATCAACTTCATAAATTTTGTCGGGGTATTAGTCAGCCCAAAAAACATGACCAAGAACTCATAATGACCATACCGCATTCCAAAAGTTGTCTTTAGAACATCCAAAGCTCTAATCCCCAACTGATGGTAACCGGATCTCTAGTCAATCTTAGAAAATACCAAGGCACCCTGAAGCTGATCAAATAAATCATCAATGCAAGGAAGAGGGCACTTGTTCTTAACATTCACTTTGTTCAATTGTCGATTGTCAATACACATGCGCAGAGATCCATCTTTCTTCCTCACAAATAAGACAGAGGCACCCCAAGGAGACCTATCTTACAATTGCTCCTTCAATTCCTTAAACTCAGTCGGGGCCATCCTATAAGAGGAGATAGAAATGGGCTTGGTGCTCGACTCAACATCAATGGCACAATCAATGTCTCGGTCCAGAGGTAACCCAAGTAAGTCCATAGGAAACATGTCCTGGAACTCTCTAACAACTCGAATAGAATCCAAAAGAAGTGGTGAATCAACACTGGTATTACATACATAGGCAAAATTAGAAAGACATCCTTTTTCTACAATGTGATGAGCACGTAGAAAAGATATAACCCCCTTCGGACATGAACTAGGGGTACCCTTCCATGCTAATCTTGGCACACCCATAGTCGCTAAGGTCACGGTCATGGAAAAATAATCCAAAACAGTATGATAATAAGCTTAGCAATCCATCCTCAAGATAACATAAAAATCAACCATATCAAGGATAATCAAGTCCACCCAGGAATCATGTCCTGCAAAGGTCACCACACATAATAGGTACACCCAATATACTACTAAGGAATTGCCTATGAGGGTAGAAATAATAGGCATAGCAAGGGGCTCATATGCAGCATCAAATCCAGTAGAAAAATATGTGGACACATAGGAGAATATAGACCCATGGTCAAATACCACAAAAGTAGGATAATGGAAATCTAGGGTGATACCTATGATACTTGGGTTAATATCAGGTCTCAAATCAATGTTGAGGTTGAATTCAAGTCTTGAGTTAGAACAAGATTCAGTTCCCTAGTTAGGTTTGAAAGTCAAGATTTTGGTAGGGTTAGAAATTGAGGTTAGGGTTGGGATCAGGAGTCTATTCTTTATTTAAGGTTGGAGTTGAGATCAAGAGTCAGGGCTAGGAATTGGGTCTTAAGTCGATTTGGATCTCGATTTTTGGGTTTTAACTGGGGTCAAGAGTTAAGAGTTGTGGTCTCAAGTTAAGATTAGTCCCATATTAAGGTCTAGTGCGGGGATTGAGGGTTGAGGTCAGTATTCAAGACTCGAGAGTTGGACTTTGCCTAAGGTCTTCCAGGAATAGTACAACATTGACAATGCTCGCTACCAGACCTAGCAACCCCGCATCCATCACCACGAGCTCCCTGAGCTCTACCTCAGGAACCACCCCTACTACCCTGAGTATATTCTCTAACTGCAGACACTAGAGTTGGATAAAGTTGATGTTGGGAACCCGGCTGGGTAGGACCCAATGCATGTCGAGGATAATCCCATATGAAATAACCAGACTCATCACATACATAACACCTTTTGCTACCTAAATCACACTGAGAGGAACCATAAGGACCAGAACACCCTTAATACCCTGAAGAACCAAAATGAGACTCTCGACCCACATAACCTGATATCTGACTATCCTATGCTTCAAATACCATATACCAACAACCCAAACCCTATAAAATTGCTTGAACTGGTCTGCCTTAGTAACGATGAGGGCCCCTGCCAGAGAAATCCTTACCTCAAGATGCATGACCACTAAACTCACCTTGTCGACGGATCCTCTTGGCACTACCTCTCTGAGTAACCTGGTGAATAGACTCACTCAACTTGGTATGCTCCACGATACTCTAGAAGAACCACCTGAAACCACAAGCTGAGTTGTCGCTAACTAGTAATAACCTACCAAACCCTTAACAAACTTCCTAATCCTCTCAGGCTTGGTGGAGATACTGGCAGTGGCATATCTTGATAGTGTATGAAATTATGCCTTATACTCTGCATTAGTCATAGATCCCTTCTCCAAGTAATCAAACTCATCTCTCATCTGAGCCCTCAAGTTATAGGGCACGGACCTATTTAAAAAAGCCTCAATTAGATCCAGGTCAAAGCAGGAGAACCTACCGGTCTACAACTGGCAAATGATCTCTATCAATGCCTAGCCACGTTAGTCAACTAGTAGGTAGTATAAGAAACACCATGGGACTCAAGTGATTGAGGTTATGCAACCTCTCCTGGCAATCAAGAAGAAACCTATAAGCATCTTCACCAATAACACCAGTGAACTTGGGAAGGATCCAACTGAATAAATCTCTTAAGTCTCTTCTGATCATCAGAAGACATTATAGAACCAAAATCAATAAGAGGAACAATAAGTTTATTAGGAAAATTCTCAACACGTGGGGGTACTACAATAGTTAGTTGTACCCCTGGAGTCTGAAAACCATAAGTAGGAGTCGGCCTTGGCGGCTGAATACCTATTATAGTATAAGAACCATTCGATGTACCTAATAAAACGCCTTTCTATTGAGCTCCATCCATACATCTTAAAAGATGAATCAGCAAATCCTATAACATTGGGTAGCAACAAAACTCTGAGGGGACTGAGCTGGTCCTATATCCTCTGGTTGATAAGCCTCTTTATTGTAATCAATATTAGGCTCGGGAAAGGACGCTCTAGCTCATCCTCAATCTAGAGCAACTCCTCATGCCCGAAATATACCTTTGGCTCATCTATGACCCCTGACTGAAGCTCCAACAACGGGTGCAGGCTCATCGTCCTCAACAACTCTAGATCTAGTCCTCATCATAAGTGTAGAAAAGAATAGAATGCAAGTTTAGAATATTAGGTGTGAACAACAAGCACGATAGGGAATCAAATTAGAGATGTTTTTCTTATATAAAGATATCTTTTAGCCTTTCAAAGATAGATACGTATGTCAACGTATCGATCTGCAAGACTCTATTAGATACCCTACTCTTTTTCTTAAGAGACTGATAAACCTAGTGATTTGATACAAATTTGTCACGATTTAAAAGTTGAGGTCATGATGGAACCTACCCCGACCCAGTCTTAGTATGTAAGCCAAAAATCCACAACGGATATGACATGCATAAATAGAAAAGAGAAGAAGTAAATACGAGACTTCTAGAATGAAGTTAGGCCATAGTCATAATTCTGAAACATCTAAAAGAAAATACAACTAAATCCCAAAACTTGGTATCATAAATATAAAGAGCATCTATGATAATACAGAATCTGATAATACATATCTATCTCCAAAAGTGAAAAAATGAATGATAGATGGAGGCTGGAATAAGGCTCCTGATAGAGAGCTCACCAGTATTCCAAATCAACTCTCAACAGCACAAATCAGCCACAACGGGTCGCACTCATACTGGGATTCATACCAAAAAGGCGTAGAAGTAGGAGTGAGTACAGTCCACTTATACTCAGTAGGTATCATAGGACGACTGAGCAATGTAGAAAACGAGATAAGTAAAGAATACTATGAGCACGCGTACACCTGCTTATAGAAAAATTCTCAAATCGTAGCTCACACTATATCTCCTAAAAAATTCTACAAGTATAATATATGTATAAGAATAACTACACACAAATATATAAAGAAAGACTAAATGCAAGATATCAAATGTGTAAAAGAAGTGCATGTGATGTAATGTAATGCAATGGGATGATGGTGGGATAATGATGATGTAAGCCATCGAATGGCAACCATTACATGGCCTCGTATACACCTTTTGAGCTAAAGCATCCAGGACAGGACCCATGGGGGTTTCACAACCCATATACTTTCATAATCTCAATCTCATATCTCAATCAACCTTGCTGCCAGAACCCTCGGTCAAAGATTTTCTAAAGTGTTTTATTTTCTTTCAAAATTAGTATTTCTCAGTGGTACCAATCTCATAAATATGAACGAATGAAATTAGGATGTAATGCTCATAACCAATCAACATGAATATAGTGAATCAATTTAATAATACTACAAATGAGCTCAAAATCAGCATATATGTCAATAATTCATGATATAAGCCATTGCATGGCACCACTGGAACAAAGAGTCATGTAAGACATCAATAATATCAATCCAAACCCCTCTTTCGGGCATCACGATAATGATAGAGGCAAATGATTCTCAAATAAGGCCTATAATATCATGTCAAGCCCCCACATGGGCATCACAACAATAAATTAGGCAATTAATGCACAGATAAGGCCTATAATATCAAATCAAGCCCTTATACACGTATCACAATAAATATAATCTCTCAAGTCAACAATAATATGCATATAAGCCCCACACGGGCAACACAATAATGATAATAATTTCAAAATATGAATCTCATGACTGACTTCCCAACCCATAGCATGCTTTACATGAACAGTTAACTACCTAGCTTAGTCTAAAGAAAGTTAAGCCATAACCTACCTCGAATCAACAAAACTCCAGCCTTGAACCTTCAACGAGGAGCTTTCCTTCCCAAGCGATCTTGGAATATACTAATTCTATCAAAAATGCAATCTACACGTCAAAAGGAGTCCAACAATACATATTTGGCTATATTTGTTTTGAGTCTAAAAATAGTTTAAAAATTGGCTTAGAATCGAAAAGGGTAAATTTAAAATTTTATTTAAGAATCATGTTCCCCATATCAAAGGAGTCTAAATATGAAAACCCAACTAAATATAAGTTGAAATTGAAGAAAAAATAATTTTATAGTTTACAAAGTAAAACCCCCAAAATTCATGTTTGAAATCATGATTTTAAAGCTATTTAGAAGATACAATCCATGGAAAAAGATGAAAATATGACTTTGGAACTTACCCACACGAGTTTGATGAAAATCTCATTTGAAATCATTACAAACCGAGGTCTAAGAGATGAAAAATGGTAAAAATGGGATTTTAAATGAGTAGGGATTTTAAAATCTGCCCATGTATAATTTACCCTTCGTGAATGCGGGCCTCAAGCCACAAACTCAGAGGTCAACCTGAACCAAGTCCCATGGTCACGATCAGACCATCACGATCGGAATGAAGGTCGACATGGACCCAAACCCCATAAGACCTTCGTGAAGGCAGTCACTACCCTGCAAACACAAAGAACAAAATAGATGAACCTTCAAAACATGGTCCCACTATCACGTTTGTGATGAATAATTAATTCCTTCTCTGCAAACATGACCAAGGGCCCACAAACACAAGAAAAGGACTTTATGCTGCACCAGAAATAATAAAACTAGCAGTTGGGACTTAGAAAAATAGTCTCGATTGAAACCTCGGGATCTATTCAGAACCCTACAAAAATAATCCAAATATTATATAGGCTAATTTCAACAATTTGGACTCAATGAAACCATCTGATTTTGAAAAGAGATCATTTATGAAAATTTAGCTGTTGAGACTCTTTTTAAGCTATTTTAACTATTTTTTGTCGAAACACATTATAAAGACTCGAGACCCGAACCAACTATGCTACTAACCTAAAATCAGTATTTTGGATCAAATGGAACTGACCAAATTACTATCCAATGCTCGGATCACAAAATATTGACTGAAGTCAAACTAACCACCTTTAAAGCCTTTAAGGACCTCAACCTCACTCAAAACACTCCCAAACGCTTCAGGGATGATGCTAACCAACCCAAACACCCATAAATGATATATAGCAACTATGGGGAAGGACAAAATGGTCAAAACACATCAAAACCTAAAATCACAACTATAGTTATTACAAGTTATTCCTTTCTTTAATTTAACTATAGTAGTGTTTCTTTATTAAAATAACTAAACAATTTGATGAATATTAATCTACTACTGTTGGAATTATTTAGTTCTTTAATTTTGCCTCATTTGTATACATTGTATTATATTAGGCCTTTGTATGTTTTAGCCCACTTATCAATTTGTAGTTAGTAAATACCTGACCCACATGTATTGTATATAAATAGTACAGTGTCGGTGGAAGTGAAGAGAACAGAATCAGATATTTTTCACAAAAATATATTCTCTCCTCTCTCATCTTTTTAGTATGAAATAGGGTTTCTTCCCTTCCAATCCTTTAATTTCAGCTCAATTTTGAGCTTAACATGGTATTAGAGTGGGTGAATTGATAGTTCTAACTCTCCGCTTTCGTCTAATACTACCCTTGAGTGAAGTTTTGAAGGTTCGTGGAAGCTACTATAGTGGTGGTAATCAAATTTTTGGTAGCTTTTGGTTGGACGAGACCTCTCTTCTTCAGGTTTAAGAAGAAGATCTGTAAATTCTTTCTACATACTGATTACTTTGCTTGAAGTTAGTACTAGTTAATTATTGTCTCTTTGGACTGTGATTGCTCGATTATAGTTGTTTTTGGTATTTCATATCAATTTTTGTCATCATTCAATCTATATTAATGGTGAATCCTGTGAATAACACTCAAAATGCTGGTGGTTCCGCCACTAGTAATGACGATATTGACGGATTAACTTTAGATCCATCTCATCCCTAATACATTCATCCTTTTGAGAGTCCTAGTTTTCAGTTAGTTCCCATTCCTTTCAGTGGTCCTAGTTTTACTATATGTACAAATAGCATGATCACTTCTTTGTCGGCTAAGAACAAATTAGGTACGGTTAATAGTAGATTTCCCGACCTGACCCTAACAATCCTTATTTTTCTCTCTGGGAGAGATGTGACCATATAGTAAAGGCCTACATCATTAACTCTCTTTCAATAGATATAGCTATCAGTGTTAATGTTCTTGCCTAGTACCAAGGATGTTTGGAAGGACATCAATAAAATAGATTTGGGCAATCTAATGGGTCTAGGTATATTCATGTTCAAAGGGAAATCAATTCTATTGTTTAGGAGTTTCGCTATTAAAAAATTAGTCTCGGACCAAAACTCCTAGTAAATAGATTTGGATGGAATATGTGATAGTGCTATCAGCTCCAAAACATTGAATTTAGGCTAGAGGAACCCTTGGTCTGGTTCTCGAGGCTTTCAAACTCATTTTGGGCAATTGGCCAGAAGTTGGTTAAATCAACACATTGGGTTTGGGGCCCACATTTTGTCAAAACAATCTCCGTTGGGAATTTCGTCAATTTCATTGAGTCCAGAATGCCATTTTTGATAGGTTAGCATTATTGATTTGTGTCCACGGGGTTCCGGATGAACCCAACAAATGAAATTTTGAAATTTGATGGTGCTGGTGCAACCGTTTGAGTAGTAATCTGTCCGCTAGAGCGATCACTGATAGAACAGCAATCTTTATTCTAGAGCAATAACTGCTAAAGCGGTAAACTATCCTCCAGAGCATCACCGCTGGAGCGGTAATCTATCCGCTAGAGTGATACCTCTGTGTATAAATTCGAGACAAATTTTGGTGTTTTCATATTTTTGACATTTTGGGAGCTAGGAAACTCCAATTTTGATGATTCTCTATGCGTTTTTCTCGTATAATCATTGTGTATGTGATTATAAATTCATATTTCTTATTTTTTAAGAATACCTATTTCATTTTTCATAATTTTCGACTAATATTATGATTCAAAATCCTTTTTCCGCCATTTTAGGAGCTTGGATTGTGGGAAATTGAGGAAAATTGAGTAAAATTATCCATTGAGACTAAGGTAAGCTAATTCAACATCTCTTGATGATTTTCCATTGTTTTTCCCCATCAAATTCCGCTATTTTCCTTGTAAATTCCTAGAAATTAGTTTTTGAATTTCTTAACTTTGTGGGCAGATTTGGGCCTCGATTCGAGCTCCATTTGTGCTCAAATTTTGAGCATGAATTCCTTGTCCTTTGAGGGACCTCTTGACGAATTCAATTTTGGAATCCCATTTGTGGGCCCCACGAGCCTATTCTTAACCCAAATTTTAGCCTGGAATATTATATAACATTATGGGTATCATTTTACTTCTATTAACGTATAGATTATTATTTTTATAGTGAGACATGATTTTTTAGATCATAGGATAAAGACGATCAATATGTGGATAGTTCTAGATTGCAATTCGGCTTTGAGGTAGGCTTTGGTCTACTTTTCTCTATGAGATTGTGTATTGTATAGATTGCATGCTAGGTAGAGATTGTAGGGTAGGTTTATACCTAGTAATATCATGACTTAACCTATGTATGGGATTTAGAATATAAAAGTGATCTGAACCTTAGCCTAGAATACTCGTTACAGTTGTAGGATCCCATTACACTGGATTATGGACTTGCTTGGCCATAGATTGACATGAACGACCCCTTTATTATAAGAATTAGCATATTCTTAGTGAATTGTATGGTATTTCCTTGATTAGATCTTTCTAGTAGCATTGTACTCTTTTTTACTTTAGATTCTTGGATACGATGTTGGAATATGTTAACATCTATATTATTGGGCCACCCGAGGTAGTGGTTACGATACCAATTGAACACCAGGTTAGTACTTTATCCTTAGAAAGGTTGTGGTTATATTCGTGGATGCATAGACGCTTACGGTTGTATTGTTTAGATATTGGTGATGTCATGCATACATTTAGGCACACTTATACTTATTTAGTAGTACGATTCCGGTTAAAACTTTAGTTTTACTACTGATTTCTAAAAAGGTATTTATTCCCATATTTCTTACATTTAAACTTGATTCTTTGAAAATGGAAGTCGTACCACCTTTATTATTGATTTATGACATCTTAAACTAAATATATTACTTGGGAAATTAGATCGAGGTTGATTCCGGTCCATTATTGATTCACTCTTTTTTCACACTACTTATTCATTTTGGTAGAGGGAGATTCTGACCCTTTCTATATTATTATGTTGGTTTAGTCCTGGATTTGATCTCGGGCAATGGATTTATAGATTTACAATCATTCAATTCTGGTTCAAGTCCGACATTTCTTACTGTACTTTATATATCTCTCTGATACTGGTTGGAGTAGATTAGTTATTATGGTTATTTAAAGTCCTGAGTCGGGACTAGGTAGTGTATACAAATATTTTGAGTCCTCTATGGGCCCCTTTTTTCAATGAGCCATGATATCGGAGAAGTATAGTCGTCGTAGGTCCTGCCTTTATGAGCTAGTGAGCTAGAGGAGGTATATACACTTGGCATAGTTTAGTACTCAGTTGATTTGGTATGATTGGTTTGCATTGCATTCATTCATTCATATGCATTGCCTATCACTAGTATAATTGTTTGGCACTTGTATTTATCGGTCTTATGAGGGGCTTTATAAATACAAGTTATGGTTGTTGTTTTCTCATTTCTTACCTGCACCTCTTTGGGCTTATGGGGGTCCAGTTGTGGTTATTGGTTATTCGGGTTGGTCGATTACATTATTATTGGTTGTTATGGTATGATTAGTGGCTGGCTGGTTATGGACTGGTACCTAAGATTGTAGGAATGTTTCTGATCCTTTTTCTCATTATTATGGTAAGACTTGTAATTGGTAGATCATATTATGAGTATGCATATTGCAATTAGAGACCATAATTATGCTAGAGATAGCTCCCATTTCACTTATGATCCTTGAGATATTGTACTATCGGTATAGCATTGATTTATTTATAGATATATATATATATATATATATATATATAGAGAGAGAGAGAGAGAGATATTCTTTCCTAGCCATGAATTTCATATCATTTCCTTCTTCCCTACTACTATTATTCATTGCATATAAATTTCTTCACTCTACTATTGTATATAGTATATTTCTCTCTTCATTTTACTACAGTATAATGTCTAGTTACTTATGGTATTACGCTTTGTCAGGGATTACTGGTATCTCATGATAGGTTATCCTTATCACTTCATTAGTATTATTATACTTAGTTTTGTAGTTAGATGCCTATAATTTATGTTCCTGCTTTACATGTTATTTATACTTTCATTATTTCTAGAGCTCAGTCGACCGATGCCTACTGAGTACCACGTGTTTGGTACTCATACTATACTTCTATAACTGGTAGATCATAGTACGAGTTCTCATTGTTGATGTGTGCATCCTACGAAGCAGCCATTGATCAGAGATTTAAGGTGAGCTCCTCACGTTCAAAGTTGTTCCTACTCTCCCTTTTATTGTTAGACTGATCTCAATTTTTTTATTTTAGAGATGTTTGTATATATTTACTCTGTATTCCACTTGTACTCCTATTATATTAGAAGCTCTTGTACTGACTTCACCAGGTTTTAGGGATTTATTTATTTGCTTTTTGCCTTCTTTCTTTTTGTTACTTAGTTTTGCTTCCGCCTTTCTTATTAGTCTGTTATTAGCTATTTCGGACTATGGGTTGGCTTACCTACTGGTGTGTTATGGTAGGTGCCATTATGACTTGAGAAATTGTGTCGTGACAACTTGGTATCAGATCATAGGTTCATTAATATTATTGGTACAAGAGCAAAGTGCCTAGTAGAGTCCTACAGATCGGTACGGAGATGTATGTATCCTATCTTTGGGAGTCTACAGGGCATTCTTAGGAAATACTATTCCTTGATTCCTTATCATGTATCCATACTTCTATGAACCTCAAAGTACTTCTTTGACTTCACTATGTCCCTAATGTCTAGCACGAGGTTATTGATAGATGCGAATGGTACTTCTGCGTGTGCTTCCAGTGTTTTAGCTCAAAGTCAGGCTATGGAGTTAGAGATTTGTATTGAGAATCTTCAACATCAGCCAATGGGTCTGGGGCCATCCCAGGCTTCAACAGATTTTGTGACCGTCTTATTTCTTTAGGATTCCGTGTAAGGGATCCCAAGTCTTTTCCTAGGAACTTCAAAGTCAGTGGTAGTGTCCGGCTCATCGAATGGTTCTCAGACCAGAGGTGGATTTGTTTGTAATCATCAGGTTTCTCTACTAATTTCAGAGTATGAGATTAGGTTTCTGGAGTGGGCCAGACACACTCCTATGTTATTTCTTACAAAGCATAAGATGGTACATAGATTTATCAGAGGGTTGACTTTACCACTCTGCTTGGTGTCAGAGCATTTGATAGTAGCTGGGTCTACTTTCTTTTAGGTTGTTGATCATGTGAGGATTAAAAAGATGGTATGTATTGAGACATGTGGAGGTGGCGGTAAGAGGCCATGTCAGTAGTACTATGCTAGTAGTATTTCATCTATAGGTAGGGATCCTTACAGTAGAGATCAACATCACTTGCAGCCTATCAGGACCATACGGGTAGCACCTCTAATTACAACTCCTCCAGAAAAACTTGAGTAAACTGATCCCAAAAAAGAAAACGTGACACAAATGGCCTGCTCACAACAACAGCACCTCACTACTGACTTGCTGTTCCAATAACTAAAAAGCAGTAAAATCTACTCCATTAGAGTCTACCAAGCCCAAAACCTCTCATGGCAACAAACCAAGAACCTGTAAGAACCAACCCCAGGATTTCCATCAAAACAAGGAGGATCTGTCCTCATGAACTCTATAAACTTATTATATCACTCCATGTACATAAAGGGTAAGATCACTAGATGTGGAGCAATCCCCAATAATATCTCGTCACTACTAGGAGAGCCTGTAGTAGTAGCCAACTGTGTATCTGGAGTCTGAAGCCCCAAAGTAGAATGCTAAATAGAAATAGGAGCCATTCCCTTAAGAAAACCCAACACATGTACCAAGCAATACTCAAGCATAAATATGAACATAATCTCATGTGGTGTATGAAGCGGGCTCAACCTTTTTATCTGAAAAGACCCATCATCATGAGAAACTCCAAAACCTAAGAAGGCGAAACCCACCCAACCTCTATCTAGTCTGGATGCTCCAATTTGACTTTTACCTCGACCTATGCCCCTGCCTCTTACCGAAGGCACGGGCTCTGAATCTCTAGCCAAAGAAGAACATGGTCTCACTATTTGTAAGAGAATGAATAAAAGGTTCTTGAGTTACATAAGGGTATAAATGCATGACACAATAAAAGGTTCTTGAGTTACATAAGGGTATAAATGCATGACACAATGTAAAGAAATAGATTTCTCCTAAAGTCAAGTAGCCTCTAGAAGATAGATAATGGACATCTCCGCACCAATTCGTAAGACTCTACTAGACTCGGCTTGTACTAAAAAGACCAATAAACCTGGGGCTCTGATACCGATTTATCACAACTCAAAATAGAGTGTGTGATGGCACCTATCACACCCTCCGAAAAGGTAAGCATATCCCAACCCAAACTCAATAGTCAAAGTAAATCAGAAGCAAAAGAAAAAGAATGGAAATAACCCCAAATGATATAGAAGGAAATACAATCTCAATGATACATCCTAGGTCTGGTTGTCACTAGTACAAGCCTCTAATACAGAATATAATCAATTAATCTAAAGTATTTTAAATGCAGATAATGCATAAGATAAAATAAAGAGAGATCCAAGTAATCTTTGAGACCCATGAGTCGCTACCTCAATCTCTGCAATGCCAACACTATGAGAAAATAATCTACGCTTTACTACACGGATCAATACCTTCATGGGGTGCTAAAAAAGGAAAGAAAAAGTAAGGATTAGTACGAAATACATGTACTCAGGAAGCATCATTGATAACCAACCCTAAAAAAAGTGATGGAGAGGACCACAATACCTACTATCCAATTTATCAGCCTGTACTTAGAAATGTCCTAGCCTATCCTAGCTGATAACATGTTTATCAAGATAATTAAATAGTGCATTAAGGTAGGCATGTACAGATTTAAGAGCATTAACAATAGAAATAAGTCACATCAGAAGAGAATCTCACAACACAGTATGTAATATAAACTCATCATCTCAAAAGGTGCATATCCCACAAACAATAGATCTAACACAAAAATCGCAATGGATCAAGCCATAATAATGCCCCACATCTCATAATATCTCAACCAGCAAACCACCCAAGAGAAGGTACAATGCAATGTAATGTAGTAATATGAGAGGCA
This sequence comes from Capsicum rhomboideum, assembly GCA_031232105.1. Lineage (NCBI taxonomy): Eukaryota > Viridiplantae > Streptophyta > Magnoliopsida > Solanales > Solanaceae > Capsicum > Capsicum rhomboideum. The sequence goes on along the minus strand of CP124719.1, from coordinate 26,762,949 downwards.
AAATACACAATATCACAAACAAGATTCAATCACGATAATAGAATACAAAAGGAAATAATTAGACACAATATCAAACATATAAAGGAATGCAATGCAATACAAGTGATGCAATGTAATAGAGTGATAATGATGTGACCTATTACATGGAAGCAATCGCATGGCACCTCATCTACACCTTTCAAGCTAAAGCTTCCAAGACAGGACCCATAGGGGCTTCGCAACCCATATACTATCATAATCTCATATCTCAATCAACCTTACTAGTACATCCCTCGATTATGACATTTTGTAAAGTGTTTCATTTTCTTTTAAAAATTAGTATTTCTCTATGGTACCAATTCCATGTATAAGGATGAATAAAATGAGAATGCATGCTCATAATCAAAATAATATCAAGTAATGAATCAACTCAATGATGGTATTAAATGAGCTCAAATCTCCTTAAATCTCAGTAAGTCATGATATAAGCCATCACATGGAACCACAGTAATTAAGAGTCATGTAAGACATTAATGATATCAATTTCAAGCCCCCACTAGGGTATCACAATAATAACAAAAGCTATAATGCACAAAAAAGACCAATACCAACCCCTGTACGGGCATCTCAATGATAATAATCTCTCAAGTCAATAATATAGTCAACACAAGCCCCAACTCGGGCATCACAATAATGATAATCAATCTAAATAACATAACATGGAGAATATACCCAAACCCAAGCTTCTTTTACTTAGTAAGTTTCCACCTTTCTCATTCATGACACCATAAGACTAAATTACTAAAAGGAGAATTATACTAGTTAGCCATGTGTCCTAAAGTTTACCTTCATTCGTTTACCTAATAACTAAGTCAAGATTCCACTCTTAACTACTTAGTTATGCTATCTTCTATTTATAACCTAGGTGATCACTAAACCCCAATAATTGCTTCAAATATTACAAATCTGTTCATACCCTAAGTATTTACTAAATCCCAATCACTTCATCAATTAACATACTAACATCAGTATCCCCTAAATAGTTACTAAACCACAATCATTCCATTAAAATCCACCAAACATGATTCAAGCTCTTAAATATACCCATTATCAATTTACACAAGTTCAATAAGTCACCTATATATAATTTACCAAAAACATATTAACAAGAAGAGGTAACAGTCAAGAAGTCCATTTTTTATTACATCAACCCATCACTAGACTTTGGTACCCGTGGAGAAGCTCGCCTTAAAGAAGATCCGCAAAGCCAAAGCACAATCCGAAGAATAAATTGGAAGCTCTACTCTCTCGAATCATCACCAAATGCATCCAATCTAACCAAATATGAGATCTACATGTAAATACAAGACCAACGATACCCATGTTGACGCACTTTAGTTCAGGTCCAAAATTACCTCAAAAATCAACCATAGAAACAAAAGGGTAAAACCAGAATTTTACTAAAGAATCGATTTACTCATAGTTTAAGGATTCTAAATCTAAAATATTTTCAAAAATTGAGTTGAAATCGGGTTAGACATCATTAAAATATGATTATTTCACTTTATCAAAAAAAAATAAAAATCTCAAGCTTAAAATCCAAGATTTGAAGGTGAAAACACAAATTAATCAATGAGAAATGATGAAATACTAGTTTTAGAAATGCACCCGAAGTTTAAATCTAGAAAACCCACTTGAAATCGCTTCAATCCAAGATCACAAGCTCTAAAAATGGTGACAATGGTGTTTTGATTCTCAACTTTGGGTAGAAATCATAAAAAACAAAATACAAGTTCTTGTAAAATGGGAAAAATAAATTAGAATCACATTATCAATGAATATACAAGAAAAACGCATCGAGAATCACCTAAAATAAATCTTTCTAGCTCCAAAAATATTAAAAATTTGTGATCTACCAATTTAAGCATTGTCCAGGTGAAAATTTGTTCTTCGCGTTCGAGGGACTCCCACCGCATTAGTGAAGAATAAATTTTCACATTGAACAGTCAAGGAAATGGTCCTTCTTCACGTTCGCGGTGTACCCATCGCGTTAGCGAAGAAGAACCTCCTCGCCAGAAACCCAGCAATTTTGTCCCTACTAAAATAGCCATATTTTCCTCGTACGAACTCGAAATTCATCGATTATTTTTGCATTAGTTCCAAATTTTTTATACCAATATAATGGTACCATACACATGCCAAAAACAACTTATTAACCACAGGTGATACTATTAAAACTGAACGACGTAAAACTCCAAACTTCAAAGAACTACCCAAAACTCATCTGAGACCTCCCAAACACAACCCAATTGTGTTACTAGGCTAAATTTGACATTCCTAACTCAATGGAACCTTCAAATTTACCAAAAGAGATCGTTATTAACAAATTACATCTAAAACCAAATTTAGGTCAAATAAAAGCTAATATTTCAACCAAACACTCAAAAATCATAAAAGAGCCTCGGGACCCATACCAGCTATACTACTAACCCAAAATAGATGTTATGGATCTAACAAATTAGATAGAATCATCATCCAATACTCAAATCATAGAAAGTTGACCAAAGTCAATTATATCACTTTAAAGGCTACTCAAAACAACAAACTTATATAAATCACTCCCAAATGCTTTGAGGACTGTGCAAACTATTTTACAACTCATAAATGTTATAAAGCAATAATGGGGAAGGGCAAAATGGTCAAAATACATAAAACTCTAAAAATCACAATGAGGATTGTTACAATATCCAACTTATCCATTTCTCATTATTATTATTGTTTATTTTATTTCATAAAATTACTCTCAATTTCTTTTTACTATTTCCTTATTATTATCATTTATTTCATTTCCTAATTTAATTTAATACCCATTGATCCCGAATTTACCAAACTAAAGATTGTTAGATTTTATTTTTCTTTTCAAAATGCATTGAAAATGAATAAGTTACAGAAAGATAGGACTGATCCTTATATCTGAGTTTTGTTCACCTTGTTCACCTGAACTGTTATCATTAAGGGTTGAATTATTTCAACATTGTTGTATACTGTCAATTTAACATGGACATATAGATGACATGTCAAATTTGATTGTTTCTCAACTCTAGGAGGAGATCATTCGCAACTAATTAGTGTAAAATAGAAGAAGACAATAGGGTATGTAGTTTTATAACATCAGTCAGGTAATGAAAGATATAAATGTGTATGTACCACTCCCCACGTTTCAAAATAAAACATGAATAGGCCGCTAATAGTGTGTTTGATATCGTGCTAAATCGAAATCCTGAGCTTCGTAGTTATTAGAGTGTTACCGGAGGCTTTGTTCTGGTGTTACTGGTGCGCGATAAGTACTATTTGGAGTCTTTAATGACAGCTAGAGTGGTACTTCCACACCCAGTGAGCAACCAAATAGAGACTATGAATTTCATTGGTAGTGGGGCGGTCTACCACTTACCACCAGTGGCGAGCATCTCAATCATGACCTCACCCTTGTACCGCCAAGAAGCATGTTAAACCGTCGACATTTTTCATGATATTGTATGCATCAATTTCTTAAATCCCTTTTTCTATTAGTTTATTTTTTAAAAAAAATAGTTTAATTAATTGTCCTTTTAAATTTTCAAAAAAATATGATATTCATGACAAATATCGGTGGTTTCACATTCTCCCTGGTGGTTCAAGGGTGAGCTCAAGATTGAGAGGCTTGGAACTGGTGGTTAGTGGTTGATCGTCACTATTAGTATCGCTGCCAATGAAATCCACAGTCTCTATTTGGTTGTTGGTTCGGTCCAGAATTATCACTTTAGCTCTCATCAAAGCCTCTAAATAATACTTGTAGTGCACCGAAGACACCAGAACAAAACCTTCAGTAACCGTTTGATAACTACAAAACTCAAGATTTTGATTTTGCAATCAAAGCCTTACAGCACTATCGCCTGATGTGGAAGATGTCCTGATAGCACTGGTCAGGTTTGGAAGGATACGATTTGGAATAATTATTATCATCACTGACATTCTTATAATTAAGCTTCTTGAGAAAATCTTTAGTGTTATGGATGTTATCCTGAAGAAAATTATTTAAGGCCTTGTAGCCGTGAAATAGCCTACTCGCCTCATCGTAAGCCTTATCCATTGTCATGACCCAACCCACTGGATCGTTCCAGAAACCTACCTACACCTACCCCAGATAAGAGAACCTTGAAAATGCCACCATTCTACCAAATGCGGAAGTTAAAGCAATAAGTACTTAGTTAATTTAATATCCACCATCTGAAAGTCTAGTCAAGTTGAAATACGATTATTCATTTAATTCTTTCCAAAACTTATTTTAATACATCAAATATGAAATGTAAATATGGAAAATGATTATTCATTTAATTCTTTCCAAAACTTATTTTAATACATCAAATATGAAATGTAAATGTGGAAAATAACTACAAGTGACTCCCTAGAACCTAGCCTAAACTGGCACAAGAGCATTAGACAAGGAGTAGGGACATCCATAACACAACGTCTATGCAGAATAGAGAGGGCAGGAGTTGTTGCTGAATTATCGGCATAGCTGCTATAGAAACTCCAACTAATCTAGACCATGGCTATATCCCTAATTGGAGATATAGTAAGTGTAGCATCAGTACAACTATATGTACTGCTAAGCGACATTGGCCAACCAGGTTTAGAAATAAATAACATCAATAATAAATAGGGAGAAATCATAACATCAAGTAAAGTTTTGATTTGGAATCCCCAAATTACCAACTCTTATTAGCCCATATTTAGCATCTCTATGACCTACACTTAGCATCTCTGTGACCTATACTTAGCATCTCTGTGACCTATACTTAGCATCTCTGTGACCTGCACTTAGTATCTCTATGACCTACACTTAGCATCTCTGTGACCTACCTATCATTTAACATTTTTATATATCTTTGTCCTTTAACTTAACATTTTGTATATCTTTATCCTTTGACTTAACATTTTTATATCACTGTCCTTTGACTACCTATTCTAACCGGTAACCCTTTCCTCCCATATCGAGCCAATCTAATGGTACTTACAATTCTTTAAGCCATAATTCAACAAGTACTATTAGTACTCACAATCACAAGACACTACTATACCACCTCTCATAATTATCATAAGTTCCCCCTATCTTATTACACCATAGTCGGTCCTCTCGGTGGACCATAGAATCTTACCTCTAACTCGGTCTGCACAAGGGACACCATTTATATTCATAAACCCTCTTCCATCATTAACCACAACATGGAAACCCATATTAGAGCAATTGAAATATAAATACATTCAAAACATATGCAAGAATGCATGTATGCAAGATGTGTGTATCATCTCTTCCCCTTTTCATCCCTACCTATCATTTAACATTTTTATATATCTTTGTCCTTTAACTTAACATTTTGCATATCTTTATCCTTTGACTTAACATTTTTATATCACTATATTTTGACTACCTATTCTAACCGGTAACCCTTTCCTCCTATATCAAGCCATTCGCATGGTACTTACAATTCCTTAAGCCATAATTCAACAAGTCCTCTCGGTACTCGCAATCACAAGACACTACTATACCACCTCTCATAATTATCACAAGTTCCCCCTATCTTATTACATCATAGTCGGTCCTCTCGGTGGACCATAGAATTTCACCTCTAACTCGGTCTTCACAAGGGACCCCATTTATATTCATAAACCCTCTTCCATCATTAACCATAACATGGAAACCCATATGAGAGCAATTGAAATATAAATACATTCAAAACATATGCAAGAATGAATGTATGCAAGATCTGTGCATCATCTCTTCCCCTTCTCATCCTCATCATCAACATCATAATATACCGGCATGGTACGTACCCGACACATTATCATATCATATCAAATTGTACCGATGTGGTACCCAACCCAATCTCTCATCATATCATATTGTACCGATATGGTACCCGACCCGTCATCTCAACATCTCATCACAATACATATGAATGTGTGCAAGAATCAATAAATCATAATTCATGCAAAAGATAATCACAAGTGTCAGTCCATAATGCAACATGGTTCAATCCAGTCGACCATTACATCAACCATCTAATTCATTTATTCAGTGACCTTAGTCCTCAAATAAATATCACAACTTACTAAGCACCCCTACGGGGTTGTTGTCACCCAAGTTTACATTATTATGCACTTTTTCTCTAACCGTACCCCAACCTTGAGATTTTCACATTACCTTCTAACTTTGGAAAATATTGATCAAGATAATATGACAAGCAATGCCAACACTGCAAACCGGCTAACCTCAATACCTTTTTACTCACTATCTCGTCTTCTACTCTGGAAAGCATCAATCATGACCATCAAGACATTAGAACTTTACAAGTTTCCCTAACGTAATTCAGACATTTTAAGAATTTATGTATTAGTCCGGTCGCCTTAAACTTTCTATTTTACCATTTCATAATATTTCATTTAACTTTCAACCATACTCAACCCTGGGTAATAATAAGCTACTCACATTCGCCCCATATTTCTATCCATCACTTATCCCAAACAAAGATTAACATAAGATGTAATAATTCAACATATTCAAGCCTATTCGGATTTTAACATGTCCCTCCATCCAACTCCATGTCCGAAGGCCTACTATTAATGTTATAAAGCAATTCTTCATCCAATCTCTGTTCCAGATTCTGGTCTTACCAAGTCACCTTAAGCTAATTCCCAATTCCACTCCTTCAATTCATTCGAATGAATTGGATCCTTTTACGCGTTCGAGAATCCAACCGTGGAAGTCTAATTGATTTCATTCCTAGGTATAATTGGGAGTTGAAAGCCAATAGGATTGAAGTCAGATTCTTTCTCTTTAAAGTTACGATTGTTCGAAGTTCAATTTGATCCGGTTGCTACAAAGTAAACCTTAGCTTACCTCTTAGGTGAAACATTCTGCTACGAAGAGAAGTGAGTTATCCCATATGTGCTAGACGTATTCCCATGTCGGGTTCCCTTCGAGTGTGTCTTGGAACTACTCTTATGAATCTTGGCCTTTGAAATCTCATGGTTGAGGAGTTAGGGTTTTTCAAAGTGTTTTTGGAGGAAGGGGGCGACCTAGGGAAATAAAAAGAATGAGGGTTTTTAAAAATCCCTCGGCTGGGCTATGGCCAGTTACCGCTGCAGCAAAACTTTTATCACTGCAGTGATTACCGGCAGGCCGGTCCAGTCCATTATTGGGCCTCTTGGTCTAATTCCCTTGGCCTCAATTTTGTTTACGATTTAATTTTTTTGGGGTCTATTTTGAGCCCATTATTTGTCGTAAATTATTCCGGGGGAGTTCACATGTAATGACCATTTTGGGTAGTTACAGCCTTTCTCCAGTGTATCAAATGTCCTGAACCTGCGACTTCTCCTCTAGTTGAGATAACTAATCTCATCCTTGTACTTTCTGCATTTTTTCTTCCTCACACCCCCATAATGCACCACATCTGAGAGAACCGCCGCCTTGTTGTCTTTCTTCATTTGAAAAATGAAAGGAAACTTTTTGCACTTCTGTGAATATAATCAGTGGGCAAAATGAAAGGATTTTTGTGCATATAGAAGAATCATGGGAAAGAATAGGAAGGAATTTTTTGTATGTTTGTGTATATAAAAGAATCAGCGGGCAAAACGAAAGGAATTTTTTGTATTTTTGTGTATATAATCAATGGGAAAAATTGGTTTTGTATTTTAATGTATATTGAAGAATCAATGGGCAAAAACAGGAAGGAATTTTTTGTGTTTTTGTGTATATAGAAGAATCACTAGAAAAATCTGAATGGTTTTTTTGTATATAGAAGAACCAGTAGACTAAAACATGAAGGAATTTTTTGTGCATATAGAAGAATCAGTAGGCAAAATTGAAAGGAATTTTTTGTATTTTTGTGTATATATAAGAATTAGTGGGCAACAATGGAAGGATCTTCTTGTGTATATAGAAGAATTAGCGGGCAAAAATGAAAGGAACTTTTAGTATTTTTGTGTATATAGAAGAATCAGTGAGCAAAAATGGAAGGAAGTTTTTGTGATCATAGAAGAATCAGTGGGCAAAAATAGAAGAGGGAGAGTGGTTTATATAGCTGTCTCTCAAGGGGGGTTTGTGTGGTCCACTTAATTACATAAAAACAGAGTAGATCTTTTTAAAATTAGGCAAATAACTTACATTCCAACTTTGATATTTATTAGATTACATATTGTCACGACCCAAACAGTCATGATTGACATCCACCCTAAAACTACGACGGGAGAACCATTTAACTCAACCCTCAATAACCAAGTTCAATAGTCATAAATTTACTTATCACCAACCTTATCATTATAAAGTTACTAAACTTAATTATTCATTAAGGAAACAAGTTTCAATCCTAAACAATCATCAATCTAAAAATAGAGTGTGGAAATTCTATAATTATTACATCCCCGGAAACTAAAGTCATCATACAAGAATATCTATGAATACTTAAATCTATAACTAAATGATAGTCCAAAAGACGAAAATAAATAAAGAAATGTCTTAGTCCAGAAACAAGGGACATGAACAATAAGCTGAAGATCCAAAGGTTGCCTGGTCATGGTGCTCACCCTTAAATCATAATCTGGAACTATTGGCTAGAGCCGAGGTCTCATATCAAATGTTGGAACATGCTCTGCACACAATAAAAAGAAGAACACGGGTAGTATCAGTCATCAACAAGTACTGGTAGGCATCATAGATCAACTCAACCCGACACCATACAAATAAGTAAACCAAATAAATGCAAAGCGATCATCACGGAACTCATAATCAAAGACAACAACACAATTATAACACTTCACTTTAAAGGGAATACAAACTCATATCTATGTATGTTTACACTTTGCTAATTTCAACAACAAGTTGTATCACAACATATGATTATAATCAAATATTCAATGCATATGGATGAATGTATGAATGCAAGATGCGCGCATCATCTCTTCCTTTTTTTCAACATCATCAACAATATCATGAACATCATGATTTGTATATCATTATCATCATCATCAACTCATTATCATCAATATGATCAACAACAAAATGAACATCATGATTTTAATATAACTGCCTCATGAACGTAATGAGCTCAATAACATTATCATCAACATCATCTTAACATCCTCAACAACATGTATAAATATGCAAATGCAGTCAATAATCACAAGTAGTCCTCGAAAGCAATCACAAATACTCAATTTACGTATAAGCACAGAGTCAAGCAAGTCTAATTGCTACAATAAACTCTAACCTACCTCAATTCCTTGCTCAAATTCACTTCTAGGCCGCAAGCTTGCCTTTTCTTTCTCTTTCACCTTGTTCTTGATCTATAACAATAAGGTTTCACAACCAATTCAATCATTTCATCCCTTTTTAACCATTAGTGATCAATAATCAATAATTTTAACCATAAAATTTCTAGGGTTTTCTATCCCTTAAACCTCATGAACCCTACTTTGTTTAGCATGAACAACTACCATTTTACTCCAATTAGTATTTTCTAACACTCTAGAACTATTATCTACTAATTTTATACTCATTCCCACCAATTTGCATTAAGTTCATGAATTAGGGATAAACCTCAATTTCTATCATGAATAAATTTCTAATTAATTTCAGGGATTCTAAGAAGTAATTCAAGTTTAGAATGTAAGAAACATACCTCCAAAGATGAAAACTTCTAAAACTTTGCAGAAAATCAGCTTCCCTAGTGTCTTGGTTCATTTTTTAGAAAGTGGGGAATGAAAATGTATTTCTGGTTTAAAAACTATAAAAAGACTGTGGGTTTACCGCTGCAGTAGTTCACGACTATTATAGGTTACCGCCGCAGCGGTACTTTTTCTGCTGCAGTGATTCCTTTTTTCTCTGCAGCAGTTCCGAGGCAGAATCTTGGGGCCTCTCCCCAATTGGGTCCATTTTACCACACGTGCCTCAAAATATAACATCACGAACCAACCCTTCCATGGTAAACTCTATAATCGGAGTACTATAACTTCATTTTACATGACGAAAGTTTCTATGGCTTCTTAAATTCATCGTATATCTAAAAAAAAGTCAAACTCCCCCGTCAATGCTCCTATTAATACTAGATTTCCTTAGACTAGAACACCCTCAAAAATCGGCTAAGGCTGGGCTAGCCTTGAATTCTTAAAAATTGTCTAAGGGAAGACTTGGCTAAAGTTTTACCTCCTATTTCAGCATAACGACGATTTGGGTCATTACATTATATACCAATTTACCACTTGTTCGTCCCTGAATGACAACTAGCCAGAATGACATAGCTAAGCAAGGGAAAAGAATACCTCAATCAATGAACAAGTAAGGATATCACTTACACATGTTCGCCTCCATCTCCCAAGCTGCCTCTTCGATAGTACGGTTCCTCCATTGAACCTTCACACAAGGAATGAATTTGGTTCTTAACTTTCTTATGTCTCTATTCAATATAGCAATTGGTTCCTCTTCATAAGATAACTCCTTATCAAGCAACTCAAGATCCCAACAAATAATGTAATCACTATCTCCATGATACTTCTTTAGCATGGACATATGAAATATCGGGTGAACCCCAGATATACTAAAAGGTAAGGCCAGCTTGTAGGCCACTGACCCTACTCCCTTCAAAACCTCAAGGGTCTGATCTATCTCGTACTCAACTTGCCCTTCTTACCAAAATGCATCACACCCTTCATGGGTGATACTTTCAAGAGTACCTTCTCCCTATTTTCAAACTCCATATCTCTCACCTTATTTTCTACATACTCTTTCTATCAGCTATGAGCTTTTTTTTTAATATACCTTACCTTCTATATCAAATCCTTGATCATGTCAATGCCCCAAGGCCTCACTTCTAATACATCAAACCATCCAATTGGAGACCTACATCTTCTACCCTATAAGGCTCCAAAAGCAGTCATGTCAATACTAGAGTGGTAGATATTACTGTAGGTGAATTCACAAAAAGGTTGATATTGGTCCTACTAACCCCCTAAATCCATTACACAAGCCCGGAGCATATCTTCAACCACTTGAATAATTTGCTCTAACTGACCATCGATCTGTGGATGGAAAGTTGTACTTAGGTCCAATCTAGAACCCAACTCTGACTAGAATTTCTCCCAAAAGTTGAAGGTAACCTGAGTACGTCTGTCTGACACAATCAAAATAGGTACCCCATGAAGCCTTATAATCTCCTTAAAATAAATTTTGGCCAACTTAGCCATATTGTAGTCTACCCTCACTGAGATGAAGTGAGCTGACTTAGTCAACCGATCAATAATGACCCATATAGAGTCGCACTTCTTCAGAGTATTGGGGAGATCAACCACAAAGTCCACAGTTATCCTTTCCCATTTCCATTTCGAAATGGGCATCCTTTGAAACGTACCACCAGATTTTCGATGTTCATACTTAACCTACTTGCAATTTTCACACTTGGTCACAAAATCTATAATGTTCTGCTTCATTCTTTGCCACCAATAATATTGTCTCGGGTCCCTATACATCCTAGTGGCCCCCGAATGTATAGAGTACTTAGTGTTGTGGGCCTAAACAAGAATATTCAAAATTAGGTTGCCCACCCATGGTACACATAAGCACCGAAACTCCTCAACACTCCTTCATCATCAAGGATGGACTCTCTAGCCTCACCTTGCAACACTTATTCTCTAAGGTTGCTCAGTTTCTATCTTCAAACTACCTTCTTTTGATTTGGTCAAAGAATGTGGACATAACTTCCACATGTGCTAATACCACTCCTCCGCTAGTCTCCTACAATCTTAGAAAATTATTAGCCAAAGATTGTACCTCTCTTTCCAATGGGCACCTTGACACCTCCATCCATGCTAAGCTTCTCATGCTCGTGGTTTTGGGCTCAACGCGACAGCCACCACATTGGCTTACCCGGGTGATATAGAATTGAGATATCATTGCCCTTGATTAACTCCATCCACCTTCTCTATCTTAGGTTTAGGTCTCTTCGCGTAAATACATGCTGTAAGCTGCGGTGGTCGGTGAACACCTTAAACTTCACTCCATAAAGATAGTGCCTCCATATCTTTAAAGCAAAGACCACAGTCGCCAACTCCAAGTCATGGGTAGGGTAATTTTTCTCATAAGGCTTCAGTTGCCTAGAAGAATAAGCAATCACATTCTAATCCTGCATTAAAAATAGCACCTAAACCCAATCGTGAGGCATCACCAAACACAATGAAATCCTTACCTTCAACAGGCAAGGTGAGGATTGGGGACAAAGTTAGCAAAGTTTTTAGAACTTGTCATCCCATACAAATGGAACTTTCTTCTAAGTAAGACAGGTCATATACAAAGCAATGGAAGCAAACCCCTTAACAAACCAACGATAATAGCTGGCCAACCCCACAAAAACTATGAATTTTTTTCACATTTGTTAGTCCAACCCAATTCTTAACAGCTTCAAACTTCTGCAGGTCTACCATAATCCCTTCCTCAGAAACCATGTGTCCCAAGAAGGATACTAAAGATAGCCAAAATTCACACTTGGGATATTTAGCATATAGTTGTTTCTCCTTAAGCATCCCCAATACTTTACACGAATAAGCTTCATGCTCTTCTTCACTCTTGGACTAAACTAGTATGTCATCAATAAAAATGATAATGAATGAATCCAAGAATGCCTTAAAGTCCCCATTCATCAAACCCATAAAAGTAGCTGGGGCATTGGTCAAGCCAAAGACATAACTAGAAACACTTAATGCCCGTAATGGGTTTGGAAAGCAGACTTTGGGTTGTCATCTGCCCTAATGTTGAGTTGATGATAACCTGACCTTAAATTTATTTTTGATGATATTTCCACTTCCTGCAACTGGTCAAACAGTTCATCTATCCGAGGTAAAGGATATTTGTTGCGAATGGTTACCTTATTCAACTGATGGTAGTCTATGCTTATCTGCATGGAACCATTCTTTTTTTTCACAAACAGGATGGGAGCACCCCACGAAAAAACACTTGGGTGAATAAAACCCTTTTCTAACAATTCTTATAACTGAGATTTCAACTCCCTCAACTATGTCAGTGCCATACAATAAGGAGAGATGGAGATGGGTCGAGTTCTAGGCTCTAAATCTATATAAAAATCAACCTCATGGTCTGGAGGCATACCAGGGACGTCATCAGGAAAGACTTCTAAGAATTCATACAAACCTGGAACTGAAGCTACGAGAGGGACTATAAATTTATCTTTCTAAAGATGGGCTAGAAACACCCTACACCCCTTCTTTACTAATTTCTGGGCATGAATAGCTGACAGAATTCTCATAGGAGTAGGCTTAAAAGTACCCTCCCACTCTAACTTTTCCATCTCGGGCATCGTTATAGTGACAGTTTTAGCATAACAATAAAGAAAGGCATGATAAGGAGACAACCAACTTATCCCCAAAATGATATCAAACTCCTTCATGTTCCAAAATTACTAAGTCTGCCAATGTTTTGTACCTCAATAACATAACAAGAACAAGTCCTATTAAACTGATCAACGCACACAGATACCCCAACTGGTGTAGAAATATGTATAGGAGTATCAAGCAATTCACAGTCTAAATCCCAACCCAAAGCAAACTTCACAGACACATAGGAGAAAGTAGAACTAGGATCAAACAACACAGAAGCCATACAATCACAAACAAGAATAGTACATGTGATTACAACATCAAAAGCTTCCGCCTTAGGATGAGCCGGGACAGCATAAAGTTGGGCCCTATCACCACACTGACTTCCACCTCTACCACGCTGAGCACCATTTTTATTGAACTGTCCTCCACCTCGGTTAGCTTGGTTGCCACCCCTTCCTTCAGCCTGGTCACTATTCCTACCTTATGGACAACCCCTACCATTTTATCCACCACTACAACCTACCAAAGCTAGAGCACTACAGGCCGGTTGCTAAGTCAACTGACCTACAGATAAGAAATTTGGGCAATACCTTCTAATATGGCCCAAATCCCCACACTCATGACACTTGATGTCCAAAGCAGGCCTCTAAATTGAAAAGGATGAAGGTGTATAGCTACCTGTCTGTGAAGGGTGATAACTGACCCCAGACGGGGCCTCTATGGACTCAAGCATGGCAAAATTGTAAGGCTAAGAAGAACCATGAGCCTTCAAAAAAGTACCACTGAACAGGCCTGAGGTCCGAGCCTTCTTCTCTTCTACTTTCACTTCTCCCTATTTTTCAAGCTCCTCGGCTTTCTTAGCAAACTCAACTATATCCTTAAAGGACTTACCAAATGCAACCACAGAAAAGATCACCATCTGAATCCCAGAATACAAACCCTTCACAAAGTACCTAATTTGCTCCTCCTCTGAAGTGGTCAACTGTAGTGCATAGCGACACAAGGCATGAAATTTGTCCTCGTAGGCCACCACATACATGTTACCCTGCTCTAACCTCAAGAACTCATCCTTTTTCTGATCATGATAAGCATGCGGAACATACTTCATGAGAAAGACATTCTAGAATTGCACCTAAGTAAGTGGTGGTAAGGCAACCCTACACTCCATGAATAACCTCCACGATTCTTAGCTTTAGCCTGTAGATGAAAAGAAATAAGATCCACACCATATCTTTCAAGAATACCCATCTTATGTAGGCATTCATGAAAATCCAACAAGAACTCAAAAGCATTCTCAAACTATGAACCCTGAAATATTGGGGATTTCATTTTCATGAACTTACAAAAAAGTTCATGTTTATCATTAGTCATCACAGGTCCAAGTACCTGTCGGCACCCCTGTCTCTGAGCCCTCATCTATCTTGGGTGCCACAGTAGCTATATGTTGTAAGGCTAGGGATGGAAAGGCTAGAATAGTAGAAATTGCATCGGTGCCAGCCAAACTACCTAAGTATCCCAACACTTGCTGAATCATTACTGCAATCATAGGTACCTTGCCTACACCATGTTGTACAGGCACTACATTTTTAGGGGCCACTACTTCTTCTTTCTCAATCACCATGTCCTCATCCTAAGCTAACTCTGAAGCACCCTGTGATGGGGAAGGGGAGGGAGTCCTTTGCCTAGCCGGTCCCCCGGCTGCCTAGGCTCCACCCCTAGCAGGTGATGCCCCTCTTCCTCCTCTCTTGCCCTACCCCTCATGCGTGGTTTGCCCCGAACTGCAGCCTTAGAGGCTGGTGCAGGCACTGCTACTGGTGTCCGTGTTGGGGCGGCTGCTGCTACTCTAAAGGAATGGGTGTTCACCATCTGCAATACAAGAATAAATGAGTTAGATACCAATTTGGATCATCAGATACTAATGGGAATCAAGTAACAGCACGAAAGAAAGAAAGAAAGGAATTTTGTTTCCTAAATCCCTGTAGCATCTTGAAGAAAAGTACATATGTCTTTGTACCATTGCACAAGACTCTACTAGACTTGTTCTTGTACAATGAGATCTATGAACCCAGTTCTTTGATACCATATTTATCACGACCCAAATTGTTATGATTGGTACCCACCCTAAAACTACGATGGGAGAACCATTTAACCCAACCCTCAATAACCAAGTTCAATAGTCATCAATTTACTTATCGTCAACCATATCATTATAAAGTTACTAAACCTAATTATTCATTAAGGAAATAAGTTTTAATCCTAAACAATCATCAAACTAAAAATAGAGTGCAAAAATTTTATATTTATTACATCCCCTGGACCTGAAGTCACCATACAAGAACATCTATGAATACTCAAGTCTATAACTAAATGATTGTCCAAAAGACGAAAATAAATAAAGGAATGTCTTAGTCTCGAAACAAGGGACATGAACAATAATCTGAAGATCTAAAGGCTGCTCAGTCATGATGCTCACCCTTCAATCAAAATTTGGAACAACTGGCTAGAGCTGAGGTCTTATCTCAAATGCTAGAACACACTCTTCACTCAACAAAAAGAAGAGCACAGGTAGCATCAGTATATCAACGGTAGGCATCATAGGTCGACTCAATACGATACTATACAACAAGTAAACCAAATAAATACAAAACGATCATCACAGAACTCATAATCCAAGACAACAACACAATTATAACACTTCAATGTAAAGGGAATACAGACTCATATTTATATATGTTTACACTTAATCAATTTTAACAAGAAGTTATATCACAATATATGATTATAACTAAACATTCAATACACATGGAAGAATGTATGAATGTAAGATATGAGCATCATCTCTTCCTCTTCTCAACCTCATCAACAACATCATGAACATCATGATTTGTATATCATTATCATCATCTACTCATCATCATCAATATCATCAACATTATAATAATTTCAATATAATAGGCTCATGAACATCATAAGCTCAATAACATCACCATCATCTTAAGATCCTCAAAAACATGTATGAATATGAAAATGCAGTCAATAATCACAAGTAATGCTCGAAAGCAATCACAAATACTCAATTCGCGTATAAGCACATAGTCAAGTAAGTCTAATTGCTATAATAAATCATAACCTACCTCGATTCCTTGCTCAAATTCACTTATAGGCTACTAGCTTGCCTTTCCTTTCTCTTTCACCTTGTTCTTGATCTATAACATCAAGGTTACACAATCAATTCATTCATTTCATCACTTTTTAACCATTAGGGATCAATAATTTTAACCATAAAATTTCCCTAGTTCATCATCTTAGAGTTTTCTATCCCTTAAATCACATGAAACCTACTATGCTTAGCATGAACAACTACCATTCTACTCCAATTAGTATTTTCTAACACCCTAGAACTATTATCTACTGATTTTATACTCATTCCCATCAATTTGCATTAAGTTTATGAATTAGGGCTAAACCCTAATTTCCACCATGAATAAGTTTCTAATGATTTTCAGGGATTCTAAGAAGTAATTCATGTTTAGAATGTAAAAAACTTACCTCCAAAGATGAAAACTTCTAAAACCTTGCAGAAAATTGCCTTCCCAGTGTCTTGGTATATTTTTGAGAAAGTGGAGAATGAAAACGTGTTTCTGGTTTAAAAACTGTAAAAACACTATGGGTTACTGCTGCAGCGATTAAGTTACCGCTGCAGTGGGCAGTAGTTCGCGACTATTACAAGCTACCGCTCCGCTGTAGTAGACAGTGGTTTGCGACTATTACAGGCTACCGCTGCAGTGGAAAAAGAACCGCTGCAGCGGTTCTTTTTTTTTTATAGTAGTTTCGAGGTAGAATCTCAGGACCTCTCCTCAATTGGGTCCATTTTAACACATATTCCTCGAAATACAACATTGCAAATCAATCCTTCCATGGTAAGCTCTATAATTGGAGTTTTATAACTCCATTTTACGTGTCGGAAATTTCTACGGCTTTATAAATTCGTCATCTATCTTAAAAACAAGTCAAACGCCCCTATCAATGCTCACATTAATACCAGATTTTCTTATACTAGAATACCCTCAAAAATCGTCTAAGGCTAGGCTAGCCCTGGATTCTTAAAAATTATCTAAGGGAAGACTTGGCGAAAGTTTTACCTCCTATTTTAGCGTAACGATGATTTGGGTCATTACACATATACATATTTGAAAATAAGTTTTTTTATGTTCTTACCAAACATTAAAAAATAAGTAATTAATTAACTTACTTTCCAAAAAAGAAAATATTTTTCTTCACTATATCAAACACACTCTTAGTTAGCGGCATATTCATGTTTTATTTATTCTCATACGTGGGGAGTATACATTTGTATCTTCCATTACCTGACTGATGTTATGAAACTACATTCCCTAACTATGTTCATCGAGGCATTAGAAGAAATCACCTATTATATATTTCTCAATCTAGTTCATTGAACACTAGATCATATCCATGGGTGCTAGGTCTCAATCTAGTGAAAAAGAGCTTTTGTTTTTCTTTCTGAAGTTTTAGATTGCTTCTAAATATGAGAAATAAGAGACTTGAAAATGTAACAGATTGGTAAAAGAAAAAAATTTAATTTTTATTAAGAGATTATGATGAATGGATTTGCTTATTGCTTGTAGTTTTGATTATTGATATTGGCATCTACAGTCAGATCTCACTATAATAGTCATCCTCTATAATAATTTGGAACCGGCTTTCATATTACACTATATTATATGTTCTCTATAACATCTCGCTATAGCGGTCAAAAAATATTAGGCCAAATGACGCCATAAATCATAGAGAGGTTGATTGTAGTTGAGAATGTGGTATTCTATTGAATCTTAGGTTGGTAATGAGACGGGGTGAAAATGTGTGTCTATTCTACTTGTTTTGAATGTTCTTAATATTGGGTTTTCATGTGAAAGATTTCTTTTTGCTCTGTCATTAGTTAATGTTGACCTGGTAAATACCATAGACCTTGAATTTCATGAGGGTCCTCATCTTCGTGCTGGTTTTTGAGCATATTTTGGTATTGTGTTGGATGGGACTAGAACTGTCGCTTGCCTAAATAAGAACTCCATTGCAAATTATTTTGTCACAACTAGAGATCGGAGATCCATAAGTTATCCTAATATGGGCATAAAATTTGGTGCTTTACTACGATGCTTTACTTTTTCCATTACTCTCCCATTTTTGTTCCCCAGATACATGGAGATGTTCATTCATTTTTTTTGAGTCTCTTTTAAAGAAGCATGTTCTTTCTTCTCCTGATGGAAAATGTCTAAATGCTTGCATATTTGGCAATTATGCTTAAAATTGATGCTTCAAGCATTGTTAGTTAATTGTATTAGATCTGCATCTTCACTCAAAAATGTGGCGAAGTTCTTTGAATATTTTGGAAAAATAGGGAGTAAAACTGATATGCATATCAGTATTGAGCCCGAATGCACCTCACTAAAGATGGACAGTCTTTCTCAATATCTGTCGAAACATGTACTTTGAACAGTTCAAATTAATCGTTGATTTTGGTGTTGCTTTATTATGATGATTAGAGATGCAGGTAAGATATCGTCCACACGTTTTACTAAATAAATGAAGTCACAATTAATTAAATCAAACAGTAACTTCATTACTAATCGAGTAAAGCCTCCTCCTAGGATGTTAAGTTAGAGGAGTCGGATTTCTTTAAGAAATATTTCGTACACACCAAAAACATGTCATGATTTCCATCAATCATGCACAAACACTTACACCTTATTTTTTCATGAATACTTACTTAAAGCTTATTATTTTATAGGATTGTACGTGTACCACATAATTCGGCATACACATGCAACGCACATGATGAGTAGCTAGTACAAATAACAAAGTAGGGAAAAATGAAAAAAAATATATATATTAAAATGAAACCAGGAAAATAAAAACAAAAAGGAGCGATCTAATATATTCTAAATCATTGAATGAAAAAAACGATTTAATATAAGTAAACGGTATCTTCTTCTTCTTTTAATCATGAAAGTAGATGGTATTATTTGAGGACAAACTTTCATCCGCCAATCTGTACTACAAGACAACATACAAATAACATGTTGTCATCGAATAATACAACGATTTTCAATCATCGTCTTACAATAGCTACTATTATTTCTGTAGGTAAACAAATGTCTAAAAAGTTTTGGTGAAATGAACAGGTGTAAGTAACTCCTTTTGCCAAAGTTTGCTCGCGATACTTTTGAGACTTGCCAATTACCATCCAAGTGATAATGTTGTCAAAAGTTCGGTCGAGTTACATTCTTGAAGGGACTCGAAGACTAAAGGCTTCTACCCATAATTTCGTGCATTTTATGTTGCGTGAGACATGATATCATGTATTCTTTTGACGTCATGTCTTGTTTTCTCCAGAAACACAGTTACCAAATTATGTCCATGTCTCTGTCACGATATGTCAGGGCATAACGGCTTGATTATTGCCCTCTATCAATAATGAACTTTTGCGCTTCTAGTACCACTCAACTTCTTTTGTGCAAATATGTATAATAAAGCTCATCAATGATTTCATGAATGCATGCACAGAGACATTTTGAACCTTCTCGCTAATTACAAATGGAGTAGCAATTATTCAGCAAACACAAAGTGAAATAAGAAAAGAATAGAAAAGCTCAAAATTCGAAATTGGAACTCTACAAAAAGCACAGGGACAGGACAGCTTCTCCATGTGGATGCTCACGGTATCCTATAACTTTGAAGTAAACTACATTGCTGTGACTATGACCAGAAGGTAACCAAGTTAATGATGCCTCAACAATGCGGTTCAGGACCAGATACAGCACATTGTTAAAATAAGATATGGGAAAAGTTTCTACTGAATAGAATTTAGTTCAGTTTCCTTTTCATCTTTTCTTCACAGAAGCAGAACTAACAACCTTTGCTAAAGCAGGCAGCATACTGTGTAATAGTAAACAATGACATTAGATAGTTCCCCATGCCAATATGGAAAGTTCAGCCTGGTCTGAAAGCTCCGTATATAGCAGATGTGAGGACAAGGCTTAAACAAGAGGTCAGGCAGAGGCTAAGAAAAGGTCACATTTTGTGCTAGACAACCCTTTCCATGGTCCATCTCCATTAAACAGAAAATCTAAATAATTTGAAGGCAAAGAAACAAACCTTATAAACAATAATGTGTGCCACCGGAAGCCCTTGGTTACCATCGTGCCCCAAAAGAGAAAGATCACCAATAAGATCTAAAACCTTGTGTCTGCAAGGTTCATCACTAAAACGCAGCGGTGGATTCAGCCAGCCTCTACTTTCACTGTGGAAGAGAAGATATCATATGTGAAGTTAAAATCAAGAAAATACCACTTATAGAAAACATAATGGGCTCAGATTGTCTGCTGTGATGAATTTGCAAATGGATGTAGCAGCATAGCAGGCATGTTATATCTGATTAAAGCTAGAACAGGACATGCCATACATCCTTAGGTGATACTAGTTATTCCTAATTAAATATTTCTTAAGCTTTCAAAAAGCTGGATAAAGCATATATGTTACCTAGTTATACTTCCCAGCATTCTTCCAAATAAAATTTAAAAAGAAGTGTCTCTAACCTACAAACAATGGCGTTTTTGGCAGAACCCCGTTGATAACTCCTGATCCGCTAAGTTGTTCAACCTGGATATTAATTCAGCATAATTACTATAAAATGTCATAAACATAACAACATGGATGATGAATCATCAGCTATGTCGGACTCCAAAACTACTGATGAAGGAGGACTACCTTTTCACGATAACCATCTTGAAGACAGATGAAGAGAGATATTGAGTCACATGGGTTGTGGTCAGGTTACCTGGTTTCTTTGTAGGCGTTTGGCCATGAAAATAAAATATTTTGGAGTTGGAGTTGGAGTTGGAGTTGAAATTGGAGTTGGAGTTGGAGTTGTGTTTGGCCATGAAAATAAATAGTGTTCTTTTTGACTTTTTGTGAGAGAAGTAAAAGTAAAAAAAGTGAAAACAAGAAAAAGTTGTTTTCACTTTTCCGAAAATTTATTTCACTTTAGTGAAATACATTTCATGGCCAAACACCACTACATTTCACTTTTTTCACTAAAGTGAAATTTATTTCCGGAAAAAAGTAAAAAAAATCCATGGCCAAATGGGCCCATAGATCTAGGGCAGACCTCAGCTCGAATTAGATCTCGAGGTGAGTTGGGTAAGTTGGCTAGAAAGCCACTTTCCAAACTCAATTAGGCATTTACCCACAAGTTTGAAAGTATTAGGCATATATCCACGAATTATGATATCACTCTTATCCCACCCTTTTCTATCTTTTTTTAACCCCAAAGTTTACAATAATACAAAGAAGCCCCCCTCCCTCAATCATCACCATTTAATAGCTTATTTCTTTTATTTAAAAAAAATAATTCCACCATTTATTACAAAATTCCCCAGGTGGTTACATTTCGGTTTGAACAGAAAAAATCGACCAAACTGATTTTTAAAAAAAATTGATTTCATTTTTTTCTATTTTTTGGTCAGTTTTGATTTAATTTTTAAAAATTTAGTTATCCGGTTCGATTTTTGATTTTTCAATATCCTATTTATTTTATTGAAAAAATAATTCCACTATTTAATACAAGAAAGTACCCAACCGGACATATTTCGATTTGAATCGAAAAAACCCGATTGAATTAATTTTTTTTTCAAATTCAGTTTCGTTTTTTTCTATTTTTTCATTGGTTTCGATTTTTGGTTTTTCAGAATTCAAATTTTTTTGGAGCTTTAAGTTTTTAACTTTTAACGATCTTGTGAAATTTTTGATAACATTATTAAATTTTTCGTCTTTATGTGATTTTGGAGCTTCAATTTTTTAACTTTAAATAGTTCTATGAAATAGGTTTGTTTAATTATTGTCAAATTTCTCGTTTTTAGATATTTGGAGCTTCAACTTTTAATAATTCTGTGAAATGATTTGTTGTATTTTTGTAAAATTTCTCACTTTTGTGCACAATATATGAAAGCTCAATCATACAAATTATGTTTCTCCGATATGAATCACCGACATCCACATCAATACCATTTATTATCACTTCTACCTAACAAATGTGAAATTGGGTTGATGGGAACTTGTTTCTTTCCTCTTTACTGCTAAATGTTGGAGTGTGTGTTTGTTTAAGAATGGCACTATTTTACCATTTTTCTGAGTTGAACTAAAATATATTACCTAATTGATTGAATGTCTGTGAAATCAGATATCAAAAGCTCAATTGCCAAAAATTGGTATAATTTCTAAAGCTCAATTATAGTAGAGAAAAGACACAATAATATAATATCCAAATCGAATAATCGAACAGAAATCATAAAAACTGAATTGAATCAAAGTTATTTCAGTTTAGCTTCCATCTTCATTATTACCAAATAGAAAATCAAAAAATCGAACCGAACTTCTTAAACCGAACCAACCAAATGTCCAACCTTAGTTATGTTATGAATGATGGGAGAAAATACATTACTTTTCATAAAAAATGATAAACTTGTGAGATTTTATATGCTTCATATTGAATTTGAATTTGCACAACTGGCATACACTAAACATGGTCATTTGTAATAGACAAGAGCTCCCACATTGTATAGTACTTGTCTATGGATAAATATATCCTAGACTTTTTAGGCAGTCTACAATCAACTAGGCGAATATATAGAGAATCACAGGAAAATGATTTAAAATGACAATAATTAAATAAATAAAATTAAATTAAGAAATAAACTACATTTCAAATAATATAATGCTACTTATTACATCATATGGGAGTCCACATAAAAAATAGACCTTTAATTGTTCTTGTCCATGAATCAGTATATCATAGACCGCAACTGAACATGAGGGTATTTTGAGAATTAGGGTATATGGCTAAAAAAGGCAATAATTAAATAAATAAATAAAAAATGAATAGGCAAACAACACTTCAAACATTGTAATACTACTTATTACAACATATTATACTCCACATAAATTAATTAGGTTGATCAAAAGGACTTTTGAATGAGCAATGATGGTCTAAGCCCGGTAAAATGGCTAAAAAGGACAATAATTAAATAAATAAATAAAATAAATGGGTAAACATCACTTCAAACATCGTAATACTACTTATAACAGCATATTATAGTCCACATAAATTGTTTAGCGTGATCAAAAGGGGTTTTGGTTGAACAAGGGCAATACATACCACTTCCTTATAACAATGTTATGCTTTCAAAACATCCTTATATCAATGTTATGATTTATAATGTCATTGCTCATCTAAAACCCCTTTTGATCAATCTAAGCAATTTATGTGGACTATTATATGTTGTAATAAGTAGTATTACAATGTTTGAAGTGATGTGTACCTATTCATTTTTTTATTTGTTTAATTATTACTCTTTTTTAGCCATTTTACGGGGACCACCATCGCTCATCCAAAAGCCACTTTGATCATCCTAACTAATTTATGTGGACTATAATATATTGTAATAAGTAGTATAACAATGATTGAAGTGTTTTTGTTCCATTTATTTTTTATTATTTAATTATTGCCTTTTTTAACCATGTACCCTAATGCAATACTTATAAATAAATAAAATAAAATTAGACCTTTAGTTATCCTTATCCATGAATCAGTATATCATAGACCGCAATCGAACATGAGGGTATATAGTTAGCCTTTTACATGTAATTCTAAATATACCCTCATTCTTGATTGCAGTCTATGATATACTGATTCATGGGTAAGGACAATTAAATGTCTAATTTTATTTTATTTATTTATAAATATTGCCTTTTTTTTAGCCTTTTACTTGTAATTCTTAATATACCATAATGGTTTATTATTTAATATTATCAGACGGGTTGATTGAAAGGATTTATACAAATACAAATCTTAAGAGATTTGTATATGAGCCCCGAAATTCGCTTTGTATATAAATACAAACGTATATGAGCCCCAAAATTAGAGCATTCTCCCAAAATTAAAAATTTGTATATAGCCCCAAGATTTGTACATGAAGGTAGTATGTTAGCATCATCTCCATTTTTAAATTTCCTAAAATGTACTAATTATTTTTATTCAACACATTAAAAGATAGGGACTTTTCTGTCATTTAACCCCCCCAAAACCCCAAATCATTATTCTCTCTCATGTTCACCCCTGGAACTCAATTCCAATCTGCAACTTCCCCATTTTATTTTTTCATTTTAATCAACTGCAAAGTGTGTAATCTTAGCTTGCAATGCTTTTCTTGTTTTTCAGTTCTCTCAAATTTCATTTTCATCGAGATTCAAGTGATTCTCTTCACATGTATTATGCTTTATTTTCAACATTATTTTTTTTTAATTGAAAGCAAAATCATCCATTATTAATTTTTCTCCCATTCTGTTATTTCCCCGATTCCTTCTTTACAAAGACCAACTGAGGATATAATAAAATGGTTTTCATTCTAAAAGTCTTTAATTGTTTTTTGTATTTGTGTTTTTCATTAGCTTAGATTTGAAAATTGAGAAAAAGTCCTGGCTGGAACTTGTAACCGAAAAAAAAAGCAACTATAGATTCTGACATCACAATTCACAAAGAACTAAACTTAAGCTTTCATAATTAAGAACCACCATATTTTTAATGCAATTCGATAGAACCACCAAAAATTTCAGTTTGAAGGAATTTGATAGAATTAAAAAATGGGGAGGGTGCACAGTTTTTGAAGTGGGTACTGTTGATTAATTGAATGAAACAATTTTAAAATAATTTTTTTCTAAAGAGAAAATAGTTGTGTGAAGAATGACGAATACAATTAGATGAAAAGGAAAATGGCTGACAAATGGTGAAGACTAAGCTGCCACTGCAATGGCTATGGCTTCTCAAAAGGACACTTTAATGGCATTTGAATTGTGAGTGAACTGGATTGTGAGTAAAAAGGGATCAATATCGAGCTTAAAATATTTGGAATTAGAAGATAAAATATTTGAGAATGATGGCCGCAGAGAAAAGAAATCGATTAGAGAAATTGAGAATTCGGAAGAGAAGAAAGCATAAATGAGTTGAATTAAAAAAAAAAGAGAAAGGGACTTGTGTTTATTTTGAGAACTAGTTAGTGGATTTAGGTAAATAAAAAAAGACTTTAAAGGGACCTAGGTAGATTTTAGAAAAGCCCTGACCCCACCCTTTTCCATCTTTTTTCTACAAACCCCTAAAAATTAAATAAAAAAGAAATTTGGTGGCTATATGGCTAATTAAGTTTTAAAAGTGGGTGCCCTTCCAATTATTCTGAGGTGAGTTAGGCTCAAGATTTATTTCTTTAACCTGGTATTAGAACCAGAGCCATCTAATTCGTTGTTCACCTAATGTGGGGCCTTCATCTTATTTTAGGCTCTAGATGTCCATTCTTGGGTATGTTGAAGGATGTTGAGTCCCACACCAGTGATAGGGTTAGGGGTCTCTTTATATGCTCTTGGCAATCCCATCTTTTGAGCTAGCTTTTGGGTTGATTTAGGCCCAAGGTCTATTTCTTTAACAAAAGTAATAAATGCAAAGAAAGAAAGCATGAATTGAACTAAGTCAATTCACAATGATTTTACATCATGAAACACAATTCAGGATGTCATGCTTTTTTACAAACTTCAGTTGTTGTTTTCTTTTGGGATAACTGTGGTGTCCGGAACACCTTGCGCACACCTCAACTAATTCCACTGGATACCTGCCACCTCCCTCCAACAATAGGTACTAGGTAACTATGTCCATCAAGGCTAGAACAAATGAGAAGAAATTACTTAGGGCATGATTGCAAAGCCACCCTGAAAATTGGATTCGGTGTAATTGGTGTAATTACATTTTTTGGCCTGTTTGGTTGGCCAAGTAATTACTTGGTTAGCTGGAAATTAGGTGTAATTGTCAGGGGGTAATTACACTCTCCAATTCTCGGGGGAGCTGTAAATTGCTGATAATTATATGGTATAATTACAAGTTGGTTACTTTTTAATTTCTTCATTTTTAATTTTAATTTTAATTTTAATTTCTTTTCATCTTAATTTATTTTTTATTTCTATTATATTAAATTCCTTTTTATTTTTATTATTTTAATTTTTTTTTAAAAATATTTTTAATTTTACATTATTTATATTTCATTTTCTAACTTCTCATTTCCCAAACTTTACTTCTTTTGATTCTATGTAATTGCTCGTATTATTTATTTTTTGTTTATTCTTTTTAATTATGTTCTTCATTTAGCATAACTGCTTAATATTCTAATTTTTGAATTAACGTAGAATTCATTGTTGAATAAAATTATAGACTTATGCTTTCCTTTTCTTTTGAATTATATTTATTTAAATTATGTTAAAATTTGACATAAGAGTATTACGTTTATTTATTTATTTAGAATTTTAAACTTATGTTATATTTTCGATTCGAATTTATTTGCTTTAGTAATATTGACTTGTTACTTCACATAGTATGTCATTCATTTTTCAAGTAGAATAGCTAGATTATCTTTTTGTCAAATATTTAAATAATTTTATGACATTGTATTATAATTAATCTTTTAGTCAAACATGCATTTCATGATGTTCTTAAACATCACATACTTTTAGTTTATATGATTAATTAAATTAAAATAACTAATTTGATATATATATATATATATATATATATATATATATATATATTATCTTTTAATAATAGTTAAAATATATGTGTTTATTATTTAATATATTTTCAAGAGACAATATATATCTTAAATGCCTAATTTAATATCATTTATAAAGGCATTTATTTGTTAAATATTAATTTTTTATTTTTTATAATTAATTTTTATTTTAAAAATTTAATATAACTATGTAACTACTCCATTAGGAATTACATCAATTCCAATTGACAGGCGGCTTTTCAAACAGACCCTTAGTATTTTGTCTGAGATTTGAACCTAAGATCTCATGATGTTCAACACATTTTATTGACCGCTAGTCTACACCCTTGAATGCTATAGACTCTAGTTATTTTTGAACACCTCCAAGACAGCGCAAGTGCTGAAAAAGGATCCTGAGGTCCCATTTTGGGACGTCACACGACGTTCAACAATGACACTCATCTACCAACAAGACCAAATATCCGACTATCAGTGCTATCACATATTTCAAGGATTCAAATTCACTTAAAAGCTCATATTTAAACATGATGTAACATATTTAACAAAAAGAACCTCTCATGACTACATTAGTATTTTCATTAACCAAGTACCAAATTGAAAAATTCGGCGAACAAACATGTTACTCTCTCCGTCTCATATTAGTTGGTCTTTTTTATTTTTTACACATGTTAAAAAATCATAAACAAGAAGGTAATTTGTTAATTCACCCCTTAAAAAACTTTTTGAAAACTTTACAAACAAGTGTGAATACTTTCAAGAAGAATTAATTACAAAGGTAGTATGGGAAAGATTTAGTTAATGTTTTCTTGATTTAGTAATGTGGACAATTAATATGAGACAATTATTTTTAGTAAGATTACCTACTAATATGGAACGGAGGGAGTATCTCTTTGCCTAGTCCACAAATGGCATATCAAAATAAGTCCATGCACTACTAAAATAAACAGGAAAATCGACCACAAAAAGCGACCGCAACGTGTGGTCGGTAAAATAGTGGAAGCTTTTCCAAAACCGACCACATGTGGTCGCTTTTTCCAAAAAATATTTATTTATTTATAAATTGATATTAATTATATTATAAATAAAATTTTTGTAAAAAAATTTTTAATAATTTTTAGAAAACCGACCACATGTGGTCGGTTTTTGTTTAATAATTTTTTTTTTAAAAAAAAATTGTTTAAATAATTTATTTATTTTTATAAACCGACCACAAGTGGTCGGTTTTTCTGGTAATTTTACCAAAACCGATCACTTGTGGTCGTTTTTTCTGAAAATTTTGTAAAAAAAAATTACAGCATATATGCTGCATTTCTAATATAAACCCTGCTAATACAAAACAACCCACCAATTCAAAAACATTAAATCTCAATACAACCCACCAATATAGAAACATTTACATATCAAAATCAAAACATATAAACATCAAAGTTTACAAATAAAAAATAAACTAAAAGTCATCCTCCTCCTTATCCTCATCCTCACCTTCATCATTATCATCACCATCAAAATCATCATCCTCATCTGTAGTGTAATCATCAAGTGAGCTTAGGCCTCTCGCAGCCCGAGGTGCATCACCGGGACATGGAGGAAGTATCTGTGGAGCTTGACGAAAACTATTAATTTGCTCCTGCAACATTTTCATTTGCATAGTCATTTCCTCCTCTCTCTTCCTCATCCTCTCAGCATTTTCCTCCTCTCTCTTCCTCGTCCTCTCAGCCTCTGCAGCCATTTGACTAGTGAGTTGAGCAACCGTATTTTGTAACAAAATAACAGTTTCTCTATCAACTAGTGGGGTAGAGGAGGATCCACAATCCGAAGAGGTAATGTTCTCCGTAAAACATTTTCTCGAGTAGCCATAGACATTACCCCTAACAGGTGAACCCGCACACTCTAGCCGGTGCTTCTCCTCTACTTCTTGAGGTAGTGGGCTACCCTGACTTTCTGGAGATTGAGTCGCATATACCTCAGTAATCCTCCGTGTATAGTTGTCCTATATTTAAAGTAAAGTGAAACATTAGTAATAAAAAAGATACTAAACTATTCAAACTTAAATATTATCAAAATTAGTAATAAAAATTTATAAGTATGAATATAGTTCTTACATGGGTTTCTTTAGCACGTGGCTCAACCCATCTATCTTCATCTGTAGGGTTCTTTTTCTTTTTTATGTGAGTTTGCGCAAATAACTCACCCTGAGATACCCTTCTACCCAACTTTTTTTCCTGCATACAAAAAAATTATTAATCTTCAAAAAGTAAAAATATCTGAAATAGAAATAATCATTTAAATTGATAAAAGTTACATACCATTTTACTCTCCACAACAATCTAACTGACAGCTCCCGCAGTGTGTAGAGAGCCACCCTTCGTAGATGCTCTGGCTTTCTTTCCTTTTTCACTCAACTTCTTAAATTCTTCGCTATTCCAATAGAGAAGGAAATCTTGCCACATATCTGCCCTAATAAACTTTGGCATTTTTTTATTTTTTCTTGCATATTCCAATAGACTAGTAAGTCTAAGTCTCGCTCTCCTAAAAAAATTCCTCCTTATAGGATTATGGTCCGCTGGATCAAACCAGAAATACTTCTACAACAAAAATAATAGTATTCATTATTATTTATTACCAGTCTATATTAAAGAAGTTTAATTCCCTAAAGTACTTAAACATCTAAAATAAATTTCATCTAACAAGTAAAAGTATCAAATATGTATCACTAGACTAATTTAAATAAGAAGGCATCAACCAAAAATTAACAAGTTTGGTGAGAAATTCCATCTTACCTGAAATTCTTCGAACATTTTCTCTCGATAAATTTGTGGAACCTTTCGCCAACTTGTCCAATAACCTTTGTAGTTGCGACGAATGCATTTGCGGACAATTTTGGCAATTCTATCATCCGGCTTAAACCTGCAATACAAGATCAAACATTAATATCATAGAGCATAATATAGTAATTGAAAAATAAATAGAATTGTTGTATATTGAAATCATACCCTTTTCCATATGGTATAATGTACTCCCGCCGACTAGCATCTCTCTGTCCTGGATATGGAGCCGATGTTCCTGAGTGCGCTGTCATGGGTGTACCTGAAGTACTGGGGGTGGTGTCTCTCAGACGAAGATCGGTCAGCCCAATCGATCCAATAGAACCACTATGAGTCCCTGGCTGACTGGTAGCAGAAGGTATCACAGGAGATGGTAGATGAGTATAAGTACCATCGATCGTCTGGTAGTACTGTGAAGGTGGTGGCATGGCGATGGGGGTTTGCTGAGTCTCAGTAGAGCCATGTAGTGGACCCACATGCGTAGGTGCACTATATGATTAATGGGACGACCTAGAATGAGAGGTTCGTGCTGGAATGTCATCTGATCGACTCTCAGATATATGAATTCCTGTGGGTCGTCTATATGGTGGCGGTACCCTTTTCTTTTTTGGTTTAATAGTGTCAAGTATTTGCTTACCCTTGTCACCCTTACCTACCATCTAAATTATTTAAAGACAAAACAGTTGGTCAAATATCATTTTGTTAAGCTTATGAAATTCATTAATCAATCAATTAATAAGTAAACTAAACAACACTTAAACATAGAATACCAATTCTTTTTCAATATCAAATTAAACATTTCATAAATTCAAGCAAGAATTTTAATAGGTAAAAGAGTTTGATTCATTTGCAGATCTTACTTAGGCTATTACACAACAAACTTCAAAAAAAAAAAAACATAAAAGGCAAGTATTACAAAGCATGCAGACATCAATAATCGTCCTCTCCAGAAGATTCTCCACTAAACCATTCACCCTCTTCGGAAGTTTCCTCCTTTTCTACCCATTCAGCCTCTTCTGGACTAACTTCTTCGTAAATATGTTCCGGATGGTTCAAATTATCCACTAAGTGAGTGTCCACTAATTGGTGATCAGTCTGCATTTCATTTTGATATGCAGTCTCCAAAACATTCTCAACTTCCACCCTCCCCATAGGCTTGATTTTGATTACAGCCCACCAATCAGACTTGTCCCTATGTAATGGATAAGGAGCATAGTACACTTGTTTAGCATTTTGTGCGAGAACAAAAGGATCGTAAGCAGGATACGTCCTAGTGTGTTTGACTTCGATGATGTTATGCTCCTTCAGTACTCTTGTGCCGCTTATGCTTGGATCGAACCACTTACATCGAAAGAGTACTATCTTTTTAACAGGATAGCCACCATACTCCATATCTAAAATCTCTTGTATGATGCCAAAGTAATCAACATCATCATCACCCTTAACCCAAAAACCACTATTGTTTGTTTTTCTTGTTTTGAAGTGTTCCTCGGTGGAAAATTTAAACCCATTAACTGTATAATGGGAAATTGAACTAGCTTCAACAGGTCCAAAAGCAATATCCTTCAAGAATTGATTATATGTGGCCGCATTTGGTGAATGGAATACCTATATGTATGTATATATTATGGTTAGTAGATAATGCATAAATGCTTTAAATTTGTTTTGTTATTATTACAATTACACACCTGATATGTATACCATGTTGCAAATGACTCATACACTTGATTTGGGTGGAATTGAGCATTAAATGAACTAAAGATTCACAATACAAACACAATTAGTTTCCTTAGTGAAATGAGTAATTAAATTTGATATGTAAATATTTAATATCCTTACTTTAAAAAGGGCTCAACTTCAGGGTAATTCAGCAAGACATACAATGTTGCTGATTTGAGCTCCGTGGCTGTTAGTCGGCGAAATTTGCTCTTTTTTGCCCTACTACCTGATCGATTGAAGATTGATATTGGTTGTAGATATGCCTCATTCACATCATCCTGGTGTTGATTCGATCTGTTTCTCAAACAACCAACTTGATCACGAAAATAGTAAAAACAAAAGTGGGATGTTTCTCTAGCAAGGTACGCTGCAACTATAGAGCCTTCAACCCTATATTTATTTTTAGGACCCTTTTCTAATTTCCCAATGGTCCTGCATAATTTTACATAATGCATGCATCAAATATATAACAAAAGATATATACTTATACAATTAAGAAATAAATTAAATGTTTTGCACTTGCTTACCGCTTGCCTGGATACATCCACCTAGTTTGAACTGGACCACCTAGCCGGGCTTCGTGGACAAGGTGGATGGGAAGATGTTCCATCACATCGAAGAACGCAGGTGGAAAAATCTTCTCCAACTTGTTAGTGATAACAACAATATTACCTTCCATTCGAATCAGATTTTCTTCTTTTAATGTGGTGGAACATAAGTCATTGAAGAACAAACTGATCTCTGCTATTGGTTTCCATATGTTTTCAGGCAAACCAATAAAAGCAATTGGAAGTAACTATTCCATGAAAACGTGACAATCATGACTTTTCATTCCATGTTCCATGTCAACCCGCTTTCCCAAATTCGAGGCATATCCATCCGGCATCTTTAAACTTTGTACCCATTCACATATTTTCCGTTTTTGGTCCAACTTGAATGTATAAGTAGCCTTGGGCTTGAGCATATTGCCATTGGTCCCCTCCTGCAAGTGTAATTCCCTGTGCTTGCAATATTCTGGTAAATCAAGTCTAGCCTTTGGATTATCTTTTGTCTTGCCAGTCACATCCATAACTGTGTTGAACAAATTATCAAAATAGTTCTTTTCCATATGCATGACATCAATATTATGTCTAAGTTTGTTATCTGGCCAATATTCTAACTCCCAGAATATGCTCTGCTTTGTCTAATTATGTGAAACGCCATACCCATCAAACCTATACAGTTCTTCCTCGCTAACCTTTGGAAAACCTTGAACTCTCTCCCAAATGTCATGACCACTTAATATTGGCGGCGGACCGTCAGATTCAGTTCTATTCTTTCTAAATGCATTCTTGAGTCTCCTAAACTCATGATCAGGTGGCAAGAAACAACGGTGACAATCTAACCACGAATTTTTTCGGCCATGTCTCAATGTGAACGATTTTGTATTTTCCATGCAATATGAACAAGCTAACTTACCAGCTGTCATCCACCCAGACAACATTCCATAAGCAGGGAAATCATTAATAGTCCACATTAAATAAGCCCGCAAATTAAAATTATGTTTAAGTGAAATGTCCCAAGTTTCAACCCCCTCATGCCATAACAATTACAGCTCATCAATCAAAGGTTGCATGTAAATATCTATCCCATTTTTTGGATTACGCGGGCCAGGAAAAACACAATTCAGAAATATATATGGACTAGTCATCAACATTTCTGGAGGAAGGTTATACGGTGTAATAAACACAGGCCAACATGAATATGGAGCAGCACCAACAGAAAAAGGTAAGAAACCATCCGCACACAACCCCCAACCTAATATTTCGTGGTTCAGCTGCAAAATCAGGATAAGTTGCATCAAATGCTTCCAAGCCTCTCCATCAGACGGATGACACATGACACCAGGGGGCCTTCTATTCTCACTGTGCCATCTCATATGGGGAGCTGAGCTATTTGATGCAAACAACCTCTTCAACCTTGGTATAAGAGGTAAATAATGCATCGCCTTAATAGCAATTTTATTTCCTGTACAACCACGTTTATAGCGAGGGTGTTGACAAAACTTACAAGACTCTAGTTCAGCGTCCTCCTTAAAGTATAACATGCAACCATTTTCACAACAATCAATTCTAATCAACGAGAGACCTAACTTAAACACCAGTCTTTTTGCCTTATAAAAAGAATCAGGAACCTCTAAAGCGGGGTCAACTAACTCTTTAATAAGGTCTATCATAGAGTCCATTCCTCCTTCAGCAACATTCCAATCAGATTTGATACTTAATAATCTAACAGCAACAGACAATTGAGAGTGCGAACTCCCTCAAACAAAGGATGACTAGCAGCACACAATTCTTCATAAAAATGGTGTGCTTCTACATTGGGAACATCTTCTACATTTTCCATGATTTCAAGCCCCCCTTGCATCCCAAAAGCATCATGCACCATTTCTGAAATCCGAGTATGTTGATAATTCTTATGCCCCGCAGACCTACTACTTTCACCAACATCAAAGTTATTTTGCCCAACTTCTTCATGACTAGTATTCAATCTTAAAAAGTCCTCATGAAACCCCTTGCTATAAAGATGATTCCTCTCAACATCTTCTTTTAGAATGCATGTACCATCACATCTTACACAAGGACAACGAATCAATCCGAAAATTGACCAATCATCAAGTGTTTTGAAATGTTCAATAAATCGATTGACACCTGCAGCAAATCAAATTTCGTTGAGATATCCAACTATAATCGATATTTCGTTGAGATATCCAACTATAATCAAATTCCATCTACACAAGCAATCACAATCTTAATTAAAGTTACTAAACTTAACTGTTTTCAAGTCACTAAAATAAATTTCAAGTTACTACACTTAACCATATTTAATTAACTAAAACAAATTTCAATTTACCACACTTAACCGTTTAAAAGTAACTAATACACATTTTCAAGTCACTAATACACATTTCAACTTAATAAACTTAACCATTTTTAATTAACTAATGCACATTTTCAAGTTACCAAACTTAACCATTTCCAAGCAACTAATACACATTTGCAAGTCACTAATACACATTTCAACTTACTACACTTAACCATTTTCAAGTCACTAAAACAAATTTTAAGTTACTACACTTAACCGTTTCCAAGTAACTAATACTTTTCAAGTAACAAATACACATTTCAACTTACTACACTTAACCATTTTCAAGTCACTAATACACATTTCAACTTACTACACTTAACCATTTTCAAGTCACTAATACACATTTCAACTTACTACACTTAACCATTTTCAATTAACTAAAACAAATTTCAAGTTACTACACTAAACCGTTTCCAAGTAACTAATACACATTTTTAACTCAAACAAATTTCAAGTTACTACAATTAACCATTTTCAAGTCACTAATACACATTTCAACTTACTACACTTATCCATTTTCAAGTCACTAAAACAAATTTCAAGTTACTACACTTAACCGTTTCCAAGTAACTAATACACATTTTCAAGTAACAAATACACATTTCAACTTACTACACTTAACCATTTTCAAGTAATACACATTTCAACTTACTACACTTAACCATTTTCAAGTCACTAATACACATTTCAACTTACTACACTTAACCATTTTCAATTAACTAAAACAAATTTCAAGTTACTACACTTAACCGTTTCCAAGTAACTAATACACATTTTCAAGTAACAAATACACATTTCAACTTACTACACTTATCCATTTTTAATTCACTAAAACAAATTTCAAGTTACCACACTTAACCGTTTCCAAGTCACTAATACACATTTTCAAGTCACTAAAACAAATTTCAAGTTACTACACTTAACCATATTTAATTAACTAAAATAAATTTCAAGTTACCACACTTAACCGTTTCCAAGAAACTAATACACATTTTCAAGTCACTAATACACATTTCAACTTACTACACTTAACCATTTTTAATTAACTAAAACAAATTTCAAGTTACCAAACTTAACCGTTTCCAAGCAACTAATACACATTTTCAAGTAACAAATACACATTTCAACTTACTACACTTATCCATTTTTAATTCACTAAAACAAATTTCAAGTTACCACACTTAACCGTTTCCAAGTCACTAATACACATTTTCAAGTCACTAAAACAAATTTCAAGTTACTACACTTAACCATATTTAATTAACTAAAATAAATTTCAAGTTACCACACTTAACCGTTTCCAAGCAACTAATACACATTTTCAAGTCACTAATACACATTTCAACTTACTACACTTAACCATTTTTAATTAACTAAAACAAATTTCAAATTAACAAACTTAACCG
The DNA here is from genome assembly GCA_031232105.1 of Capsicum rhomboideum. Taxonomy (NCBI): domain Eukaryota; kingdom Viridiplantae; phylum Streptophyta; class Magnoliopsida; order Solanales; family Solanaceae; genus Capsicum; species Capsicum rhomboideum. Next base: position 26,727,006 of record CP124719.1, on the reverse strand, counting down.
TTTCCAAGCAACTAATACACATTTTCAAGTCACTAATACACATCTAAACTTACTACACTTAACCATTCTCAATTAACTAAAACAAATTTCAAGTTAGTACACTTAACCATTTCCAAGCAACTAATACACATTTTCAAGTCACTAATACACATTTCAACTTACTACACTTAACCATTTTCAAGTCACTAAAACAAATTTCAAGTTGCTACACTTGACCGTTTCCAAGTAACTAATACACATTTTCAGGACACTAATACACATTTCAACTTACTACACTTAACAATTTTTAACTAACTCAAACAAATTTCAAGTTACTACACTTAACCATTTTCAAGTCACTAATACACATTTCAACTTACTACACTTAACCATTTTCAAGTCACTAAAACAAATTTCAAGTTACTACACTTAACCGTTTCCAAGTAACTAATACACATTTTCAAGACACTAATACACATTTCAACTTACTACACTTATCCATTTTTAATTAACTAAAACAAATTTCAAGTTACCACACTTAACCGTTTCCAAGTCACTAATACACATTTTCAAGTCACTAAAACAAATTTCAAGTTACTACACTTAACCATATATAATTAACTGAAACAAATTTCAAGTTACCACACTTAACCGTTTCCAAGCAACTAATACACATTTTCAAGTCACTAATACACATTTCAACATACTTCACTTAACCATTTTTAATTAACTAAAACAAATTTCAATACTACACATAACCGTTTCCAAGCAACTAATACACATTTTCAAGTAACAAATATACATTTCAACTTACTACACTTAACCATTTTTAATTAACTAAAAAAAATTTCAAGTTACCACACTTAACCGTTTCCAAGCAACTAATACACATTTTCAAGTCACTAATACACATTTCAACACAAAATCCTACGGCCTTCATAGCCTTCTACAACAAATAATCCCAGTATTCTCACCTAATGTGACATTCCGACAGCTACAAAATAACTATACCTACACGATGATAGAAAATCTACACTACGAAACGAAATCTTAAAGGTAGCTAAAAATAAAAGAGGGGGTGTTTACCTTTCTTAGAGCTGCAAAATGGAACTATGAGCTTCGTCGAAATCCTTGCCACCACGAAATCCTTGAATGAGCTAGAATCGCACTACTCTTTTACGAAAAATTGAAATTCAAATTTGGGAATTTTTGTATTTTCGGGTTTGAGAGGAAAATGGATTTTCTACACGAATTTCGTACCTCCCATACGTGTATTTGTACGAAATCGATGACAAAGAGGAATTGGGGTTATCGGGTTTTCGGATTTTTGTATGAAAATGGAGCTATCGGGTTTTGGGGAAAACGAAAATCAATTTTTGGGTTTTGGGAGTAAACTATCGGGTGTGGTGTGTTGGGGTGAAGGAGAAAAGGGGATATAAGGGTGTGGCTGGACCGGGTCGGTCTGATTTGGGCTTATCAAGGGATTGGGCTTCTATTGATTTAAAGGGATGGGTAAGGGTAGAGTAGGTTATTAAAATAAAAAGGAAGAGTATTAAAATAAAGAATGACCAATTAGATTATTTAGCCATTTTCATTTAAATTATAGACCAAATCAAAAAAACAATTGGCCAATTTAATTTTTATTACGACCAATTTGATTTTGATTACGACCCAAATTTAATAGATCGACCAAATTAAATCAACATTCGAAACAAATTAATAATTGATTTAACCCTGAGCTTCTTGGTTTAATAAAATCAAATAAATATTTCCCGAATAAATCGTATTATATTCATAACAAATACAAAAAAAATTAATATGATGTATATAAATTTGCTAATTAATTAATTCATCGTCATACACAAGTAGTCTATTTCCTCAATTGTATAATAATATCAATGTATTTCGTATATTAGGATGAATTTTTGGTTAGTTAGCTTTTGAATATGAATTATATACCTCGTAATACAACGTATTTTATATATAATCTGATGAATTATCGATTAATTAGCTTACTTTATTATAGCTTCAAAAGTACATTATTACGTCGATCGTATGCTATCAACGTGTTATTCAAAATACTTAGATAGAGTCGGTTAGCTTGCTTTTTACTACTACGTATATATATCACTACACGAGATATACGTATATATATACATATCGAATGACTAGATGAGGTTCAACATACGTACTGTATACATTACATAAACGAGTATATATACTCTGATGAATTATCGATTAATTAGTTGACATTTTTATAACTTCAATAGCATATATGTTAGTACGTGGATTGTATGATATCAACATATTATTCAAACTACTTGGATAGATTCAGTTAGCTTGCTTTTGACTATTACGTACATCACTACACGAGATATACGTATAAATACACACGTACACTCTATCGACTTTCATGTTCAAAGTACGTACTGTATACATTACATACATGAGTATATTACCCCGTAATACAACGAATTCCATATATACTATGATGAATTATCGGTTAATTTAGCTTACGTTATTATATCTTCAACAGTATATATATATATATATATATATATATATATATTATTATTATTATTATTACACCGATCTTGTGATATCAACGTGTTATTCAAAATACTTGGATAGATTCACTTAAATTGCTTTTGATTACTACGTATATCAATACATGAGATATCTATATATATACACACACACTCTATCGACTATCAGGTTCTAAATACATACTATATATATACATCACATACACGAGTATATTACCCCGTAATACAACGTATTTCATATATACTCTGAGGAATTATCAGTTAGTTTAGCTTACGTTATTATAAGTTCAACATTATATTATTACCTTGGTCGTATGATATCAACGTATTCAATATACTTAGAAAGATTCAGTTAGCTTTTGACTACTACATACATCACTACACGAAATATACATATAGATCACATGCACGAGTATATTACCCCATAATACAACTTATTCCTTATACTCTAATTAATTATCGATTATTTATCTTACATTATTATAACTCCAACAATATATTATAATTACCTCAATCGTGTGATATTATCAACATATTCAATATAGTTGTATACATTCAATTAACTTTTGACTACTACGTAAATAACTACACGCAATAAACGCTTATACATACATATACATACACACTCGATGGAAAAAATATTTTTATTTGATTGAAACGTAAGTAAAAAATAAAGATTGTTTTTTATGTTATTTATTAATTTTATTTAATATATTTAATATTTCTTAATTTATTTTAAATATTTTTTATAAAAACCAAACACAAGTGATAGGTTTTTCTTAATTCATTTCACGTATGATATCAATGTATTCAATATACTTGTATACATTCAATTAGCTTTTGACTATTACGTTATACACCCGATGGACAATATATTTATTTTATTAAAACGTAAGTAAAAACTAAAGATTATGTTTTATGTTATTTAGGTATTTTATTTAATATATTTAATATTTCTTGATTTATTGTTAAATTTTTTTAACAAAACCGACCACTTGTGGTCGGTTTTGTAATATTAATTGATTTTTATTAAATAAAAACCGACCACAAGTGGTCGGTGTAATTTTAACAATATTTAATATATATTCAATTTAAAGTTTTTTTATTTATTTTAACTTTTTCGGAAACCAAAACCGCCCACAAGTGGTCGGTTTTCATAAAATCTTTTTTTAATCAAAAACCGACCACATGTGGTCGGTTTTTGATAAATATTTTTTTAATCCAAAACCGACCACAAGTGGTCGGTTTTTCTAAACTAAAAAAAAAATTATAATATATTTTGTGTAAAAAATTAAGATGAATTTTAAAATAATTATTTTATTTATTTTTTGTTATTACCGACCACATGTGGTCGGTTTTATGAAATTATATTTTTTCCGTAATAATACAAAAACTGACCACTTGTGGTCGGTTTTTGATTTAAAAAAAAATAAAAATTTAATGAAAAACCGACCACATGTGGTCGGCCTTTGTGCGACCACAAGGCGTGGTCGGTTTTCCTATTTTTTTTTAGTAGTGATGATGGATAAACTATTAGAAAGTGCTTCTTGTCACCAAAGCTAGATCGTAATCTCATGGTGAAGTTGTTATAATACAGAAAAAAGGAGAGCTGAAATAACATTTTGAATCAGAAGATTGGAAGTTACCTGCTTATAAATGCAAAAGGCTCTTGCTGAAGCTAGTTCTTTGGCAAAGAAATCTTTATCCAGACAGGTTGAAGAGAACCATTGACAGCCAATTTCAGGTGCCTGCAGGCAGTCAAACCAAAAGAATCCATTTAAGACTTTTCTATCAAAATACTCAACCCATGAAAATACTCATTATCTCATTTCAGATTTTGATTACAAACAACAATATTAACATTCCCAGTGAAATCTCACAAGTGGAGTTTGGGGAGGGTAGAGTGTACGCAAATCTTACCTCTACCTCATGGAGGTAGAGAAGTTATTTCCAGAAGACCCTTGGTTTGAGTACAACAAATTAAATTAGGTATGAAAAGGGGAAAACAACAGTGAAGAAAACATAGCAGCTAGTTAAAGGAAGGAGTAATAACAACAATGTAGTGCGATAACTGAAACACAATAAACACATATGATGAGAGAAATCGAAGGCAATACACTACAAGAATAAGGCTATTACTACGACAGACCACACTCCACTACCACCACTGGCATTCTACCCTAATCCGCGATATTCACACCTTCTTATATTGGATCATGTCCTTGGTAAATTGAAGTAGTGTCATGTCCTGTCTAATCACCTCTCCCCAACATTTCTTCGTCCTACATTTACCTCTCCTCGTACCGAGTATCTCTAACCTCACGCACCTCCTCACTAGGGCATTTGTGTTTCTGCTCATCACATGCCCAAACCATCTCAGTCTCACTTCCCACATCTTGTCCACCATAGAGGTCAATCCCACCTTTTCCTGGATATCGTCACTCCTGATCCTATCGCTTCTAGAATGTCTATATCCATCTCAACATCCTCATTTTTGCAACTTGCATCTTGTGAGCATAAAAGTTCTTTACTGGCAAAACTAGAATTCAGTTGAAATACTCCAATAATAAGTCCTTGAAGGACGGAGTCTATGGCACGCCTGAAGAGATAGACCAATCAATTTCGAATGTAAAACACCTTGAAGAAGGAGAGGAGCAAATGATTAAGATGGTCATAATAGAAGCAACTTCTTTAAAGCACTATGACATAACTCTTCATACAATCATGGCAAAGATTAACGTACCTGAAGATGATGAAAAAGAAGAGATCTTGATAAGTTATGTCATATTGGAAATGATATCAAATGACCGTCGATGATATCTTTACTATAATATAGCGCTCAACATTATAAATGTAACGAGGATCTTGAATAAAAATATGTCAAAGAGTATGGACACATGAACAAATGGCCAAATAAAAATATGTAATTCAAGTATTTTCTTTCACTTGAGAAAGTGAATATTTGAAATTATAGTCCAAAGACCAAGGTATAATGACAGTGGAGCACAATGAATTACTGTGAAAAAAATAAAATCATAAGATATAAAGTACGACTTGTGCCTTAGGGCATAAAAGTTTTTCGTAAAAGTCCTGACATTATTTTATGGATATGTATTCTCATATGGTGGATGCAATGAGGTTTCTTTCAATCTGAAAATAAATGAAAATTTTGAATACGTATAATAAATGATTGTGATGTCTAGCTAGACAGTAAAGATTATATGAAAATTCTTGAAATATTTAAAAGGTTTAAAGTGATTCGATCCATTGAATACCCAAATGGTTGTGAGATAGCTCAACATAAAGAAAGATCAATTTTGATCTCACAAAAATAGTTAGTGCAATTGGTGCACTTATGTATCCTGCTATTCCTATCCATGAGATAATATTTTTTTAAATGTGCAGGCAAGACATAATTTCACTTTATGTGAATTTGAATGAAATTAAATATTGATTGAATTTATATTTCTAACCAATATTGTCAAGGGATTGTTGATTATGAAAGTGCAGGAAATTTATTTGATTTATATGAAGTTTGATTTCAAGAAAGTAATTCATTTACACGTGGAAACATTGTCATATCATGTTATTCTATAAGACAATCAATTCTATTATCATACAAATGAAAGTGTCCGCAACTTGCGCGTTACTACAAACAAGTTGAATGAATAATTTGCTTGTGACGATGAGGTAACAAATATAGTGATTATCAAGAATGTATTTGGATGAACTCAAAGACTCAACATAGACAAGAAAAAAGAAAATGATACATCAAGATGAGTTCAAGGATGCAACATGTCACGACCCAAACGGTCATGAGTAGCACCCACCCAAATTCTACGGTGGGAGAACCATTTAACACAACCCTTAGCCAACTATAGGAAACTCAATTTTACCCTCTTTCTAAGTTAACCATTATTTATCATACTAAACCTATTATAAGCAAAACAATCCATTTAATCAATCCACGAATACCAAACCAATTAAGAGTGTGAAAATATCTCTATCTATTATATTTTTCGGGACCCAAAAGTCACCGTACAAAAACTCTAAATATTCAAAACAAAATCTAAAATATAATCCAAAACACTAAACTAGAAAGGAAATGCCATTGTCCAGAAAAAAAGGACATGAACTAATGGAGATGATCCAACGGTTTCCAGAACATGGTGCTCACCCTTAAATCGAAACTGAAATCACTAGCTAAAGCTAAGGTCTCATCTCAAATGCTGGAACACGCTCTGAACTCAACAAATAGAAGAGTGCAAGTAGTATCAGTATAACAACTACGTAATAGTAAGCATCATTGGCCGACTTAACCCAATACTATACAAATAAATAAGTTAAATGTAAGTAAAAAATAATCAGGACACAACTCATAACCAGTTGACAAATCAAAGGTACATTTATAAACGCTTTAACTCACGAAACCAACAATAATCCTTTGCATATAATTCAATGTTCAAGTTATACAAATACATCATTTACACTTAGGCAGATTCAGTTAACAATAGTCAAGGACTATATATGTGCATGCAAAGTGTACACACATACTAGAGTTAGCAGGGACTCTCAGCTATGACCTGCAGGGGACGGGCTCGGTCCATGACCAGTCTTGGCATGACACTCGATCTAATAACAGTGTAGGCGTGATACCTAATCCAATAACAGTATCGACGTTACACTCGATCCCAATATTATCTCAATGTATAATCTCAAATCCAATGCTCAATGCATAATGATAATCAAATAATCACAAGTAATACTCAAAGGCTAATCACAAACATTTAGCTTACATATAAGCACAAAGTCAAATCAAGTCTATAACTATATTTAATCTATAACCTACCTCAATTTCTCATCCGAAAGCACTATTTGGCCAAAGCCTTGTCTAACCTTTCGATTTCTATTCGTTCTTGATCTATAAACAACAAACATGCACATTTCAAAACAACATTCCCCACTTCTAGGTATTATAAACCTAAACCCATCGATTCCAACCTATAAACTTAACCTAGTTCATCATTCTAGGATTTTCTACCCTTTAATCTCTTTGAATTCTCCATATTTCATGATTACAAGGAAGAATTCTACCCTAGAACTGTTTTCTAACAAACTAGGATCAGCAACATCTCAATTCAAGTCATTCCCTACCAATTTCCACCAGTTCATGAACTTAGGGTTAAATTCCAATTTCAACCAGGGTTACGATTCTTACAATTCTATGAATCTAAAGGAGTAAGTTCAAGTTTGAAGAGTAAATAAATTTTACCTCCAAGATGGAAAACTCCCAAATTAGTGAAAATTTCCTTATCTCCACCCTTGAACAAATTTTGGAAAAGTGGGAATAAAAAATGAAGTTTTCTATTTTAAACTGAAATTCTGCATTTTTGTCCCTGCAACAGTGGATTCATCGCTGCAGTGATGGATATGTTGTTGCAGTGACACTCAGGCTAAAAGGGCTTGTCGTTGTGGCTACACTTTTGTCGTTGTGACGACATCACTGTAGAGACGGGTGTGTTGCTGCAGCTACGCCAAAATAGTAGCTCAAGATCCATTCCTAGCTCTGTCTATTTCGCAACACACTTCTCGAATTTTGATACTATGAACTGATCCTTTCATGGTAATCGGTATAACCGGAGTTCTACTAACCCATTTTATGCACTAGAAGTTTCTATGGCTTTCTAAACTTGTCATATAACACCTTCAAAATTCAAACCCACCAATCAATAAACCAATAACTATAAGATTTTCCTAGACCACACCACTTTTAAAATATGTCTAAAACGAGGCTAGCCCTGAATTTCATAAATTTGGTATAGGGAAGGACTAATCTAAGATTTTACTCTCTATTTTAGCGTAACGACATTTTGGATTGTTACATTAGATACCAATTTACCATTTATTCATCCCCGAATGACAACTAATAAGAAACGATGCATAAATAAGCAAAAGTTACCTAATCAATGAATAAGTGAGGATAGTGCTTACACGTATCTGCCTCAGTCTCCCACGTGGCCTCCTCAATAGAACATTTCTCTACTGTACTTTCATGGACAGAATGACCTTGGTCCTCAACTTTTTCACATCTCTATCTAGAATATCTATCGGCTCCTCTTTGTAAGAGAGCTCCTTGTCAAACTCCCAACGAATAATATAATCCCCATCTCCATGATACTTCTTCAGCATTGATACATTAAATACTGGATGGACTTCTGCTAAACTAGGAGGTAGATCTAATCTATAGGCCACTGACCCTACTACATTCAATATCTCAAAGGGTCTGATGTACCTCGGACTTAACTTACGTTTCTTTCTAAACCGCATTACACCCTTCATGGATGACACTTTTAGCAAAACCTTCTCATCCTTATCAAAATGAACATCCCTTACCTCGTTATCCACATACTCATATTGTCTGTTCTAAGCTGCTACCAATTTCTCTTGAATGAACCTCACTTTCTCCATTGACTCCTTCAACATATATGTGTCCCAAGATCTCACCTCAAAGGCATAAAACCTCCCAAAATAAGCCATGTCAATGCTTAAGTGGTAGTTGTTATAGTATGCAAATTCACACAAAGGCAAGAATTGATCCCACTGACTACCAAAATCCATCACACAAGCCCGGAGCATATCTTTAAGTACCTAGATCGTCCGTTCTGACTATCCATCAGTCTCTGAATGAAAGGTTGTACTTAGGTCCAACCTAGTGCCTAGCTTTGCTTGAAACTTCTCCCAAAAGTTAGAGGTAAACTATGTACCTCTATCTAATACTATGGAAACAGGCACCCTATGTAGTCTCACAATCTCTTTTGTATAAATCTTAGCCAACTTGGCTGCATTATAGTCCACCCGCACCTAAATAAAGTGTGCAGACTTGGTCAATCAATCAACGATTCCCAAATGTAGTCACATTTCCTTAGAATCTTAGGAAGACCAACAACAAAGTCCATAGTTATTCTTTTCCACTTCCACTCTGGAATAGGCATCCTCTGGAAAGTCCATGTTCATTCTTAACTTGTTGGCAGTTTTGACACATAGTCACAAAATCTATAATGTCTCGCTTCATCCTGCGCCACCAATAGTGCTGCCTTAAGTCTCTATACATTTTGGTTGCACCCAGTGTATAGAGTACTTAGAATTGTGAGCCTATGCAAGGATAGTAGGAATCAAGTTGCCCACTCGAGGCACGCATACACGTCCCCGAATTCTCAACATTCCCTCTTCATAAAGAATGGCCTCCTTGGCCTCACCTTGTAACACCTTCTCCCTAATGTTGTTCATTTTCTTTTCCTCAAACTGTCTTTCTTTAATCTTTTCAAGAAAGGTGGAATTAGCCTCAACATAGGCTAAAACTCCTATTTTGTTGGTAACCTGCAACCTCATAAAATCATTAGTCAAGTCTATACCTCTCTAGCCAACAAACATCGTGACACCTCCAATCATGCCAAACTTCCCATGTTTGTCATATTGTCGGCTTCTGGCACAATATGTCTGCTACCATATTGGCCTTACCCAGATGACAAAGAATAAAAATATCAAAATCTTTGATCAACTCTATCCATCTTTGTTTTCTCAAATTCAAATTCCGCTGAGTAAATACATGTTGCAAACTGCGGTGGTGCGTGAACATCTCACTCTTCACCCCATAGAGGTAATGTCTCCATATCTTCAGAGCAAACACGACCATTACCAGTTCCAAATTATGGGTGGGGTAGTTCTTCTCATACGACTTCATCATTCCATACCAAATATACCTCCTTCTAAGTCAGACGAGTCATATACAAAGCAATGGAGGCGAACCCCTTCACAAACCGGTGGTAATAACTAGCCAACCCCATGAAACTATGAACCCCTATCACATTGGTCGGTCTGGCCCAGTTCTTAATAGCTTCAACATTTGCAGGTCTACCATAACCCCATCCTTAGATACCATATGTTCCAAGAAGGACAATAAAGACAACCAGAATTCACACTTCAAATACTTAGGATAAAGTTGTTTCTCCTTAAGCAACCCAACTATTATACGTCAGTGAGCTTCATGCTCCTCCTTACTCTTAGAGTAAAGCAGTATATCATCAATAAAAACAATAATAAATGAATCCAAATAAGGCTTGAATACTCCATTAATTAAGCTCATAAAAGTGGTTCAGGTGTTGGTCAAACCCAAAGATATTACCAAGAACTCATGTTCGGAAGACAGTCCTGTCATGACCTAATTTCTCAGGTCATGATGTCACCTGCTATAACCCACTAGTGGGTAAGACAAACCGTAGTCAAGAACAGCTAGTAGCGGACTAATGAGATAAGTAGAGAAAGCAGTGGAAAAAAAACTAATAAAGAGGCCAATATAAAGATGAAATCCCAAAACCTAGTGAAGTCAATACAAGAGCTTCTAATACAACAATAGTACAAGTGAAATACGAAATAAATATATATACAAAGATGTCTCTGAATTCAAAATAGAGATCAATCTAATAATAAGAGGGAAAACAGGAACAACTCCAAATGTCAGGAGTTCACCACAAATTTCAGACCCATAGCTGCTCCGAACGATGCACACGGCAATAGTGAGAACTAGTACTATGATCTGTAGGCTGCAGAAGTGTAGTATGAGTACCTAACGCGTGGTACTCAGTAGGCATCGGCCGACTGAGCTCCAGAAATAATGCAAGTATAAATAACATGTAAAGCGGGAATATAAATCACAGGCAGCTAACTACAAAACTAAGTATAATAATAATAATAATAATAATAATAATAATAATAGAGAGATAAGGATAACCTATCACGAGCTACTAATAATCAGGGATGAAAATGCTATATCATAAGTAACTAGTCCATACACGATAGTATAGTGAAGAAAGAGATATACAACGCATAATAAAAGTACGAAGGAGGAGATCTACAAGAGTTATATAATAGTAATACGAAGAAAGGGTATATATATATAGTAATATTATGAAGGACACTAGTCATATATCATAGGAGTAGCAAGTGCTATCCTGAGGGAGTTGGCCTAATAGCCTAAGTATCACAAGGATTGCAATATCAAGAAGGGAGATAACTCTAGCATAATCAGGGTCCCTAACCAAAATACATAATCATAAGATGATACAACAATAATAAACCCCACCATAATACAAGAATAGGGATTAGAAACGTATCGTCAACCTCGAGTACCAAATCGTAACCAACCTGCCATGAGTTGTGCAATAATAACTAACAATAAGTAATCGGATAGCCCGGACAACCAATAACCCCAATCGCGACCCCATAAACCCGGAGAGGCACATGTAAGAAATCAACAAATAACAACCATAACTTGAACCTATACGGCCCCCCATAAGATCGATAGATACAGGCGCCAAATAATTATACTAGTGATAGGCGAGGCATATTAATGAATTAATGCAAAGTAAACCAATACTACCATATACATAGAGTGCCATAAGATACCAAGTATGTATACACCTCCTTCGGTCCGCCGGCTCGCAAGGCAGGACCTATGAATTTCACCTCTTCTGGTACGTAGCTCAGATAGAGGCTCCATAGGGGACTCGGGATGTCCATACATATACTACCTGGTCCCGACCCAGGACTTCCAATAACTATCATAACCAATCTACTCTGTCCAGTACCGAAGAGAAATAAAAATATAGTAAGAAATACCAAATTTGAACCGAAACTGAATAAGTGTATATCAGTAAATCCATTGCCCGAGATCAAATCCGAGACTAAGATATTGTAGTAATATAGAAAGGGTCGGAGTCTCCCTCGATCGAAGTGAATAAGTAATGGTAAAATGAGTGGATCAATAATGGACCAGAATCAGCCTCGGTCTAATTTCCAAAGTAATATGTTTAGTTAAGATGTCATAAATCAATAATAAAGGTGGTACGACTTCCATTTTCAAAGAATCAATTTTTAAAGTGAAAATATGGGATTAGACCCCGTTATAGAAAACAGTAGTAAAACCAAGGTGTTAGCCAGAATCATACCACTAAATAAGTATAAATACGCTAAATGTATGCATGCCTTCACCAGTATCCAAATAATACAACCGTAAGCGTCTACGCATCCATAACTATAACCATGTCCTTGCTAAGGATAAAGTACAAACTTGGTCTCCACTGGTATCATAACCACAACCTTAGGCCAATCAACATATAATTCAACATAATATTAACACCGCAAATTGGGGAAACTAAGGTAGAAACTAAGGTAGACAAGGGTATAAAGCAACTAGAAGAGCCTAATCGGGGAAATACCATCCAATTCACTCAATAATATGATGATTCATTATAACAAAAGGTCATTCATGTCAATCTATGGTCAAACAAGTCCATAATCCGGTGTACTAGGATCCTACAACCGTAACGGGTATTCTAGGCTAGGGTTTAGGTCATTTTTCTATTCTAAATCCCCTAAATAGGTCAAGTAATGGTATTACTAGGTACAAACCTATCCTATAATCCCTACCTAGCATCCAATCTATACAATACACAATCTCATAGAGAAGAGTAGACAGAAGCCTACCTCGTAGCCGAACCACATTCTTGAACCGTCCACAAATCGCTCGTCTTTGCTCCACTATCCTAAAAATGGCGTTGCACAATCAAAATCATAATCTATGCATTAATACGAGTAAAACATCTTTATTGCTATATAATACTCTGGGTCGAAAATTGGATCTAAAATGGGCTTGTGCGACCTACGTATGTCATCCCAAAATTGGAACCATCATTAGGTCCCTCATGACTCAAGGAACTTGTGCCAAAAAATTTAGCACAAACCGATCTCAATAGCTCACTCAAATCAGCCCCCAACATTAGAGAAATCAAGAATCAAAAATGGAGAAATTAAGAGAAAAGAAAGCTCGGAACTTATGAGATTCAGACGAGCTAAAGGTTGCCTTGACGTTCCCAAGATAACCCCTGCCTTAGATTGATGTTTCCCAACTGATTTTAGAGCAAAAAAAGTGTTTAAATGGGTTTGGAAATGGAGAAAATGGTCTTGGGGTAGAGGGGGTTCAAGCCTAAAAAGGCATCAGAACGCCTAGGCGGCCAAGACATCGCCTAGGCGGCCAAGGCTCGCTTGGGCGATGGCATGCCAAGGCAGCCTCAGCACCAAGGCGACAGAAGACTCGCCCAGACGGCCAAGGCATCGCTTGGGCGATAGCTATGCCAAGGAAGCCTACTCGCCTAGGTGACCCAAGGCACGCTAAGGCGACATCGCCTAGGCAGCCAAGGTGCTGGCACTAGCATCAACATGCACCAGCACTTAGCTAAGATGCTAATTCTCCGATCGGCCCCTCGGGATTCGATCCGAGTCCCATGAACGTAAATGAATAATGCAATGAATCAATGAAATTCCCAACAAAGATTGTTTTGGCAAAATATAGGCCCCAAACCACATGTTTCAATTTGACCAACTTTTGGCCAATAGCCTAAAATGAGTCTGAAAGCCTCAGGACCCAGACCAAGGGTCCTCCTAGCCTAAAATTGATGTTTCAGAGCTGATAGCGCTGTCGAAATTTCCATTTGAGTCTATTTACTAGGATTTTTAGTTTGAGTTTCCTAATAGAGAAAGCTCCAAAACAGGGAAATGAGCCTAAAATCCAAACTAACTGCCCGAAAACCAAACTGACAGCTCCGACAAGTCATAAATGACCTATAGTAGCTGTGGAAAGGGTCAAAATACTAAAATCGCATAAGAATCAAAAAATGACTTGGAGAGTCATTACAATATCCACTACTAAAAGGACTTTCGTCCTCGAAAGTCAATGGATAGAAAGAGCCCAAAAGCTCAAAAAGAAGAGGTTCTGGGCCCGCATACTCCGAGCAAGACTCCCCAGATAACCTCTATGGCAAACCAATGCTTTCAAGGGATTTCACCAAAGGTATCCTTTTTTTTTCAAAACCTTACTTCACCTTACAAATAGCCACAACTCAACCTCAACAACCAACTGGCCTTCAACTGAACCGAAAACGACTAATGTATCCAAACCCAAACCACGACACGCTAACATTACACCAATACAAGCATAACCAAGAAAAAACTCAACCGAGCTAAAGGCCACCCAGGGTAGAAGCCATACCACCAACTCCAAATTCCAAATCCTACATTCATTTGCCTTTCCAAACTGGATGTCTACTCTGAACCACATATAATATCATTCGAGTCCTGTCTGCAATCACATCACACTAACCTCAAAAAGCTGAAGCTGATATACTAAAAATTCGTAATGGCAAGCATAAAAATAAGCCCATAAGGTGCTACCTGGACACATAAATAGAGATGATCAAAGCCTACGATCTCTTGCCAAAGCTACAACTAGTCCGGATGACCCTCAAAACTGATAGTCAGGAATCCAAAGCACAAACTCTCAAAATTGAATGATCTGCTCCAGAATGTCCTACCAACTGTAGGTGAAACCACGCTAAGCCCAACTTAAACACACTTTTTTTGCTGAGTAGATATACAAAATTTCTGACGAAGACTGATAATCAAGGACCAAAAATAGTAAAAACCAATACCATGTGCCAACGGAACATCTTACGAACATCTATCAAAGTCAAACCCTCTGAACTAAAGAAACCTGAATCGATAGGTAGAGAGTAGGCTTAGTCAACCTATCGATGAAGGCTCAACTGAATTGAAACCTCAAATGGGGCTGCCACAAAGTTATGCAATCCATAGTTGTAATCTCAACACCAAAGCTGAACTACTCGATCTCAACTATCAAAACTGATCATGTTGACGAGTAAGCATCCATATACAAAAATTTATCACAACTCCCAAGCCGTTATTCAATGAATCAAAACACACAACTGGAGCCAACAAGTCTTCACTGATATCGAATACTCAAATCAACCTTACTATCAGAAATCAAGCATATACTCCAAATAATTTCTCACCTTCAGAAACTAAGCACATATCCAACGATTCCCGTAAGGGCTAAAACTGAAATATTGCCAAAAAACATACTCATAACTGAGGAAAACCACAGGCTAAGGATACAGGCAATCAAATCCGCATCTACTGAAGGCATAACACAACAAGGCATAACCAAGAACTCCCCAAGGCTACAAAGAGTACCAAAGATATCCAAATCTCAAGCAACTTAGAGATATATAGCCTTAGCTTGAATTTGGTTAGTCTAATACTTAATATATGGCCATGAATACCCATAAGTATATCATCATGTAAAAGCACTCCACTAAGCCATATTAGGTCAAACAAATACAGAGATGAAATTTTTTTGAATTCACCTATTTACACCAGCTTTAACTCGGCTGGACCATAAACCACATCGCTGAAGTATGGAGTACCAATATTAACACCAATACCAAGATCAAGAATACTACTAGGAGTTGAGCTAAACAAATCAGGATAAAATCTCAGAAATTATCAACAATAGAAATGAGTTATAGAAAAAGATCGCCACTGATAAAATCACAACATAGCCATGGAAGGCCAAACCTTTCTTCACACCCTCTCAAAGACTGATCTCACTTTGCTAACAGAGAAGGGAAACAACCAACCTTATCTCATAAAAAGGGAGAAAACTACCAAACCGAAATAGTCATCTAAGCCAACGAATATGAATCGCAAGGAAGGGAATTCTAACTAGATAATGCTAGTCTAGCCGTCTATCAAGTAAGAATCAATAAATTTCAAAACAATAACAATAATAACAATAATATAAGGGCAAGTGGCACCAAAAATGAAAAACACCAACCAATACCTCTCTAAGAGCACAACAAAGCCAAAATACCATGAATAGGGACTTTAACCCAAATCCTACACCCTAAGAAAATCACAATACCGATCCACTCCATCCACTACTAAAAGGAAATATCTACAGGGGTAGTCAAGTATGCATAAATCTACACAAAGGCCTACAACAATCCATCTAATATTAGCAAGGCATGTAACCATCGATGGGAATAAATACCCCAACATAATTTAAATAGAAACTAAGAGATAGAAAAATCAAATCGCACCTATAATGATGGAATCCGAAGTCATGGTCCTTGACTACCCAAAGAAGTACGAATTTGAACACGTCTGACCTCAGACTGAGCATTCGACCGACCAACTGAAATACCAAAAGCACTGCCTCTAGCTGAAGGTGCCACAACCCTAAGAGACTAATTTGATTGTGTTGGCTGACTAATAATTCCACACCGGGGACACTCTCTGGACCAATTATCGATATTTCTACAGTCATAACAAACCCCTGAAGCCATGACCTGACAAAAAACATGAGCTGGCCCCAACTGATTAACTAACTAGCATCTGGGGCACTCCTTATACCAATGATCAATCTTACCACAATCAAAACATGCCCCTGGAACTCTCTCTCTCTGATGCACTGTACATGCTGACCTAGAATGGCCACCATGGCCGAAAGATTTAAACCGAATACTCTGTAAAGTCTGATGAAAAATCTACCCTTATGACTACCACAACTGATTTGAGAGTCATCCATAATCTAAGGCGCTACATGTACTAGCCTGATAGGCTACAAGCGATGTTAACCTCTGCTGGAAGGATTCCGACCTCCAGACAGAATACCACTAACACTGTACTGCTAACCTGGACTCTTACCACCACCTCTATAGGTCTTAATACATGCCCTATATATGGTCCTCACATGATCAACAACTTGAAGAAAAGTAGACTTAACTGCTATCAAATGCTCCGACGCCAAACGGAGTGATAAAGTCAATCCTCTGATAAATCCATGCACTTTCTCATACTCTATAGGAAATAACATAGGAGTGTGTCAGGCCCACTCCAGAAACCCAATCTCATACTCTAAAACTGACAGAGAACCTTGTTGAATACCAATAAACCCAACTCTGGACGGAGAACCACTCGATGAATCGGGCACCACCACTAATTATGATGTACCCACGAAAAGACTTGGAATCCCTAGCACGGTCTACTGATAAGATGAGGCGGTCACAAAATCTATCAGATCCTGGGCTGACCCCAGACCCTCTGGTTGATGCTGAAGATACTCGAAATGAATCTTTAACTCCCTAGTCCAATGTTGAGCTAAAACTCTGGCAACACGTGTAGAAGTCCTATCTGTATCTATCGGCAACCTCGTGCTATCCATCTGAGAAAGAGTGGAGTCAAAAGAAGTGCTTAGAGGTTAATAGGAGTACGGACACATGACAAGGAATCAAGGATAAAATTTCCTAAGAATGCCCTATAGCCTCCCAAAGATAGAATACAAACGTCTCCGTACCGATCCGCAGGACTCTACTAGGGCACTTAGCTCTCATACCAACAACACCGGCAAATCTAGGCTCTGATACTAATTTGTCACATCCCAATTTCTCAGTTCATGATGGCACCTACTATAACCCATCAGTAGGTAATCTAACCCATAGTCAGGAACAGCCAGAAGTGGACTAATGAGAGAAGTGGAGAAAGAAGAGGAAAAGAAACTAATAAACAGACCAATATAAAGATGAAATTCCAAAACCTGGTGAAGTCAGTACAAGAAATTCTAATACAACACGAGTACAAGTGAAATACAGGATAAATATATATACAAAGATGTCTTTGAATACAAAATAGAGATCAGTCTAACAATAAAAGGGAGAACGGGAACAACTTCGAACGTCAGGAGCTCACCCTAAATTTCTGATCCATGGCTTCTCCACACGATGCAAACTTCAATGGAGAGAATTCATACTATGATCTGCAGGCTACAGAAGTATAGTATGAGTACCGAATAGGTGGCACTTAGTAGGCATCATCCGACTGAGCTCCAAAAATAATGCAAGTATAAATAACATGTAAATCAGGAATATAAATCACAGGCAGCTAACTACAAAACTAGGTATAATAATACTAATAGAGAGATAAGGATAAGCTATCACGAGCTACCAATTATTAGGGATGAAAATCTGATATCATAAGTAACTAGTCCAAACACGATAGTATAATGAAGAAAGTGATATACAATGTACAATAGAAGTAAGAAGGAGGAGATAAACAATAGCTATATAATAGTTATAAAAAGAAAGAGTATATATATATATAGTAATATTACGAACGACATCGGTCATATATCGTAAGAGTAGCTAAACCAAAAAGTGTTATCTTGAGGGAGTTGGCCTAACAACATAAGTATCACAAGGATTGTAATATTAAAAAGGGAGCTAACTCTAGCATAATCAGGGTCTCTAACCAAAATACGTAATCATAAGATTATCTAACAATAATAAACCTCACCATAATACAATTATAGATCAAAAATGTACCGTCAACCTCGGGTACCAAACCATAGCTAACCTGCTATGAGCTATGCAATAATAACCAACAATAAGTAACCGAATAGCCTGGACAACCAATAACCCCAACCGCGACCCCATAATCCTTGAGTCATAAGTAAGAAATCAACAAACAACAACCATAACATGAATCTATACGACCCACCGTAAGACCGATAGATACAAGCGCCAAATAATTATACTAGTGATAGGTGATGCATAGAGACCAGGTTCTCCAGCTTGTGAGACTCTGTCCAAAATAGCTGTATTATTCGTTAATACTTGCAGTTTACTGATCCAACATCAACTCTAAACTCTCCGATCACTTTTTTGGCTTCTTTCTTCTCTCCGATCACATCATAGTTGCTGTGTTTGTCGAGAGAAAGAGAAATCATGCATATTCCAGCGAACTCCATCGTCGGTAAACCGCTAAATACTAGTCGTTAATGGGTTTTCTGACCATCTTCTTCGACCATCTTCGACCATATTCACAGATCTGAACGGTAACGCTCAGATCTGACCGGAAAAGCATCCTCCAGCGACTTCTCTGGCGAGCAGATTTGTACATCTCCTTCTTCTCTCCTCTCTTCTCTCTTTTCTTTTCTTTTCTTTATAACCCCTTTTAGGTACAACAAGGCCGGCACATCTTTTTTGGCAGCTCGGGGCGTACAGATTTCGGTGACTAATTTCAGAGGCTGTAGCAGTAGCAGGTTGAGGTGCAATCCACATTTCCGTTGGTACAGGTGCACTCGTTTCAAACTTCTAGTTATCCCGTCTAGTTTTCTTGAATATTGCAGATTCATATGTACGATCTCGTTCGTTATTTGGAGTTCTTTCATATCTCTCGTTTCGTACCTCTCTTAGTTTCTTGTCTTGACTGTTGTTTACCAAACTTGCATTTAATATATTAGTTTATTGTCTTTGGCATTCGTTGTTGATTCTTGATTTTATTCCTACAAGATTAATTGCTTTTGGCATACACTATTGATTCGTGCTTCTTTTTCGTAGATTCTTTAATGATTCCATTCGTTCTTTTCTTTGTGTCTTTAGCCTTACCTACTTTGGTCGCCTTCTTATTTTCTTTTCTTATTGAGTAGTGGCTATGGTGGTCGATGGTAGACTAGGGTCATGTCATAGGGTGGGGTCGGGGTCAGGACCTGGGTCCACGGTGAGGTCGGGATTTGGGTTGGGGGCTAGGGCTAGTAGGGGTAAGTGGAATAAGGGAGCCTCTAGGTTAAGGGTTGGGTTTTGGAACATAGGGACTCTTCAAAGGAAGTCCATAAAGCTCGTGAAGATTCTTAAGAAGAGGAGGATTAGTATCTCTTGTGTCCAGGAGACCAAATGGGTAGGTTCTAAGGCGAGGGATGTGGATGGGTATAAGTTGTGGTACTCTGGTAGCGTGAGGCATAGAAATGGGGTAGGTATCTTAGTAGATGAGGAGCTTAGGGGGCAAGTAGTGGAGGTTAAGCGGGTCAACGATAGTTTGATGTCGATTAAGTTGGTCATTGGAGGGCTTACGTTGAACTTTATTAGTGCCTATGTGCCACAAGCGGGATTGGATGAGGAGGAGAAGAATGGTTTTTGGGAGGCGTTGGATGAGGAAGTGAGAGGCGTTCCGAGCACTGAGAAACTTTTAGTAGGAGGGGACTTCAATGGGCATATTGGGTCCTTTTTGAGAGGCTATGATGATGTGCATGGAGGTTTTGGTTTTGGAGAAAGAAATGAAGGAGGAACCACAGTTTTGGATTTTGCGAGGGCCGTTGGGTTGTGGGTGGCGAATTCGATCTTTTCAAAGAAGGAAGAACACCTTATAACCTTTTATAGTTCGGTGGCCAGGACTCAGATAGACTTTTTGCTCCTTAGGAAGGGTGATAGAGTGGTATGTAAAGACTATAAAGTCATACCTAGCGAGAATCTTTCGACCCAACATAAGCTTCTGGTGATGGACTTGGAAATTAAAAAAGGCAGAAAGAATAGGGGTGTGGAGGATCGACCCAGGATTAAGTGGAGTAGCTTGACCTTGACCAGTGCTTTGGAAATAGGGGAGAAGCTGACGAATATGGGGGCTTGGGAGAGTAGAGGAGATGTGGATAGTATGTGGAAGATGACTGCCAGTTGTACCAGAGAGACTGCTAGAGAGGTGTTGGGTGTCTCGAGAGGCAGATCTGGCAAGTACCGGGGGTATTGGTGGTGGAACGCAAAAGTGAAAAGGAAGGTGGAGACTAAAAAGGTGGCCTATGTCAAGTTGGTTGAGAGCAAGGATGACGAGGAGAAGCGGACGAGTAGGAAGGAGTATAAGTTAGCCAGGAAAGAGGATAAGTTAGCGGTTACGACGGCTAAGACAGCATCTTTTGAGAGCTTGTATGCCGCCTTAGAGGAGAAAGGCAGGGAAAAGAAGTTATATAGGTTGGCCAAGGATAGGGAGCGGAGAGACCGTGACCTTGACCAAGTGAAATGCATCAAGAGGGAGGATGGCAAAGTGTTGGTGGAAGTTGACCTCATTAAGAGGAGGTGGCAGTCTTATTTCCATAAACTTTTGAACGACGAGGGGGATAAAAGTTTTGTGCTGGGGGACTTGGAGCACTCAGAGAGGTGTCACGATTATGGTTATTGTAGGCGTATCAAGGTGGAAGAGGTCAAGGGTGTTATTCGTAGGATGCGTAGGGGCAGGGCGACTGGGCCCGACGAAATTTTGGTGGATTTTTGGAAATACACTGGTGGGCTAGGTTTGGAGTGGCTGAAAAGGTTGTTTAACATCATTTTTAGGGTGGGAAAGATGTCCGATTCTTGGAGATGGAGTATGATGATTCCATTATATAAGAACAAGGGGGACATTCAGAGTTGCAACAACTATAGGGGTATCAAGTTGTTGAGCCATACTATGAAGGTTTGGAAAAAGGTGGTAGAGTGGAGGCTGAGAAGGATCGTGACTATTTCCGAGAATCAGTTCATTTTTATGCCAGGTCGCTCGACTACTGAGGCCATTGATCTAGTGAGGAGATTAGTGGAGAAGTTTAGGGAGAGTAAGAAGGACTTGCACATGGTGTTCATCGATCTTGAGAAGGCGTACGACAAAGTACCAAGGGAGATTCTATGGAGGTGCTTGGAGGCTAAAGGTGTGCCCGTAGCATATACTAGGTTAATTCAGGATATGTATGACGGTGCAAAGACACGTGTGAGGACGGTAGGAGGAGATTCAGAGCACTTTCCTAGTTTGACAGGATTTCACCAGGGATTGACTCTTAGTCTATTTTTATTTGCCTTAGTGATGGATGTTTTGACGCGGCGTATTCAAGGGGAGGTGCCTTGGTGTATGCTATTTGCGGATGATGTGGTACTAATTGACGAGACCCGGGAAGGAGTTAATGATAAGTTGGAGGTTTGGAGACAGACCCTTGAGTCTAAAGGGTTTAGGTTGAGCAGGACTAAAACAGAGTACTTGGAATGTAAGTTTAGCGATTCGATGCACGAGGCAGATGGGGTAGTGAAGCTAGATTCTCAGGCCATTCAGGAAAGGGGGAGTTTCAAGTACCTGGGGTCTATGATTCAGGGGAATATCGAGATTGATGAGTATGTCATGCTCCGTATTGGTGCAGGGTGGTTGAAATAGAGGCTCGGTTCGAGAGTTCTGTGTGATAAAAAGGTGCCTTCGAAGCTTAAAGGTAAGTTCTCAAAGGGGTCATCCGTCCGGCTATGTTATATGGGGTGGAGTGTTGGCCAGTTAAAAACTCCCACATCCAAAAGTTGAAGGCAGCGGAGATGAGGATGTTGCGATGGATGTGTGGACTTACCAGGAAGGATAGGGTTAGAAACAAGATTATTCGAGAAAAGTTGGGAGTGGCTTCGATGGAGGATAAGATGCGGGAAGTGAGGTTGCGTTGATTCGGGCATATGATGAGGAGGTGCACGGATGCTACAGTACGGAGGTGTGAAAGGTTGGTTGTGGATGGTTTTCGGCGGGGTAGAGGTAGACCAAAGAAATATTGGATGGAGGTAATTAGGCATGACATGGCGCATTTACAACTTACAGAGGACATGACCCTTGATAGGAAGATATGGAGGACGCGTATTAGGGTAGAGGGTTAGTGGGTAGGAAGGAGTCCGTATTTTGTAGGAAGGAGTGTTTGTTTGTATCAGTGCCTGTTGTTTCTTGGGTATATTCTTGTTCGTGTTGTTTTGGAGATGTTTGTAACTTCGAATAAATAGTCTATAGTGCTACTTTGTGGGTGTCTTGCCTCTTTTCATATATAGCGATGTGTTATCTCTTCTTGTTTTTTGTTTTTATGACTTTTGTTTGTTATTGTTATCTGTTCTAAGCCGGGGGTCTATCGAAAACAGCCTCTCTACTTCATCTGAGGTAGTGGTATGGACTACGTACACTTTACCCTCCCCAGACCCCACTTGGTGGGAATACAGTGGGTATGTTGTTGTTGTTGTTGTTGATAGGTGATGCATATGAATAAACGAATGCAAAGTAAACCAATACAACCATATCCTCAGAGTGTTATAATGTACCAAGTATATATACACCTCTTTCGGCCCACTGGCTCACAAGGCAGGACCTATGAATCTTACCTCTTCCGATACGTAGCTCAGACAGAGGAACCCATAGGGGACTCGAGATGTTCGTATATATACTGCCTGGTCCTGAACCAGGACTTCCAATAACCATCATAATTAATCTACTCCGACCAGTACCAGAGATACATATAAAAATGTAGTAATAAATGTCAGACTTGAACCGAAATTGAATAAGTGTATATCTGTAAATACATTGCCCGAGATCAAATTCGACACTAAAATAGTATAGTAATATAGAAAGAGTCGGAATCTTCCTTGACCGAAGTGAATAAGTAGTGGTAAAAGAGTGGATCAATAATGGACCAGAATTAGCCTCGGTCTAATTTCCAAAGTAATATGTTTAGTTAAGATGTCATAAATCAATAATAAAGGTGGTACGACTTCCATTTTCAAAGAATCAATTTTTAAAGTGAAATATGGGAATAGAGCCCTTTTTCGAAAACAGTAGTAAAACCAAGGTTTTATCCAAAATAGTACCACTAAATAGTATAAATGCGCCTAAATGTATGCATGCTATCACCAGTATCCAAATAATACAATCGTAAGTGTCTATGCATCCATAACTATAACCATGTCCTTTCTAAGGATAAAGTACTAACCTGGTGTCCAACTGGTATAGTAACCACAGCCTCTGGCCAATCAACACATAATTCAACATAATATTAACACCGAAAACCGGGGAAACTAAGGTACACAAGGGCAGAAAGCTACTAGGAGGGCCTAATCGGGGAAATACCATCCAATTCAATCACTAATATGATGATTCTTTATACTAAAGAATTATTCATGTCAATCTATGGTCAAACGAGTCCATAATCAGGTGTACTAGGATCCTACAACCGTAACGAGCATTCTAGGCTAGGTTTCAGATTACTTTTCTATTATAAATCCCCTAAATAGGTCAAGTCATGGTATTACTACGTACAAACCTATCCTATAATCCCTACCTAGCATGCAATCTATAAAATACACAATCTCATAGATAAGAGTAGCCGAAGCCTACCTCGTAGTGTAACCGTATTCTTGAACCGTCCATAAATTGCTCGTCTTTACTCCACGATCCCGAAAACGGCGTCGCACTATCAAAATTATAATCTATGAATTAATACGAGTAAAACAATACCCTTATAGCTATATAATGATTCGGGTCCAAAATTGGATCTAAAATAGGCCTGTGGGACCTGTCATTAAGTCTCTCATGACTCAAGGAACTTGTGCCCAAAAATTTTGCACAAATTGAGCTCAATAGCTTACTCAAATCGGCCCCCCAACGTTTGAGAAATCAAGAATCAAAACTAGAGAAATTAAAAGAAGAGGAAGCTCAGAAGTTTCAAGATTCGGCCGAGATAAAGGTTGCCTTGACATTCCCAAGATAACCCCGGCCTTAGATTAATGTTTCCCAACTGATTTTAAATCAAAAAGAGTGTTTAAGGGGGTTTGTAAATGGAGAAAATGATCTTGGGTTGAGGGGGTTCAAGCCTAAAAAGACATCAGAACAATCGCCTAGGCGTCCAAGGCATCGCCAAGGTGGCATTGCCTAGGCGTCCAAGGCCTCGCTTGGGTGATGGCATTCCAAGGCAGCCTCAGTGCCTAGGCGACACAAGGCTCACCCAGGCGGCCTCGCCTAGGTGGCCAAGGCATCGCTTGGACGATGGCCATGCCAAGGCAACCTACTCGTACAGGAGACCCAAGGCACGCTAAGGCAATATCGCCTAGGCGGCCAAGGCATCGCCAAGGCGATGGCATTAGCATGAAGATGCACCAACACTTGGCCAAGATGCCAAGTCTCAGAACTGTCCTTCGGGAGTCGATCGGAGTTCCGTGAACGCAAACGAATAATGCTACCCCATTGAAAATGGCATTTCGGACTCAAAGAAATTGACGAAATTCATTCCCAACGAAGATCATTTTGGAAAAATGAAGGCCAAAAACCCCATGTGGTGATTTGACCAACTTTTGGCCAATAGCCCAAATTGAGTCCGAAAACCTCGAGACATGGACCATGAGTCCCCTTAGCCTAAAATCAATGTTTTGGAGCTGATAGATTTGTTGGAATTTCCATTCAAGTCTGTTTACTAGAAGTTTTGGTACGAGATCAATTTTCTAGAAGCGAAAGCTCAAAAACAGAGAAATGAGCCTAAAATCCAAACTAACTACCCGATAACCAAACTGACAGCTCCGGCAAATCATAAATGACATGTAGCCACAGTAGGAATGCTTGAAATGCCAAAAATGCATGAAAATTGAGAAAATGACCTGGAGAGTCATTATAAGTCCTTGGGTTGTCCTTTGCCCGAATCTTAAGCAGATGATAACCCGACCTTAAATCAATCTTTGAGAACACCGCAGCTCCCTACAGATAGTTGAATAAGTCATCTATCCTAGGCAAAAGATACTGGTTACGAATAGTCACATTATTCAATTGTCGATAGTCTACGCACATTCACATACTACCATCCTTTTTTTCACAAAAAGCATAGGAGCACCCGAAGGAGAAGTGCTCGGACGAATAAAACCTTTCCCTAACAACTCTTGCAACTGAGATTTCAATTCTCTTAACTTTGTCGGTACCATCCTAAAAGAGGGATGGATATAGGGTTTGTACCCGGCTCTAAGTTTATACAAAATTCAAACTCAAGGTTAGGTGGCATACCAGGGAGATCATCAGGAAATACCTCGATGAATTCACACGCTACTAAACCTAAACAATAGAAGGGACAACCAAACTATCATCCCAAAGATGAGCTAGGAACGCCCTACACCCCTTTTACCTAGCTTTTGCGTACGAAATAGCAGAAATAATTCTCAAAGGATGTCACGACCCAATTTCGCTAGTCATGATGGCACCTACTTTAGTAGGTAAGCCAAACTGTAGCTCGAAATGACAAGTAATGGGCTAGTTGGCGGAAGGTATAATAAATACCAAAAGTAAGCATACAATAGATTGTAAGCAGAATAAATATCAAGGAGAGAGAGAAAGTGTACAAAAGAATATCCCATGACCTAGTAAAGTCGGTACAAGAGACACTAACTCCAAAAGAATAAGAGTACTAAATAGTATCCAATATACAGGTAGTCTCGAAAAGTAAAGACTGTCCAAAAGTAGTAAAAGGAGAGAAGATCAGCTTCGACTCTGAAAGCTCACCCTATCTCTGAATCCCAAAAGCAAGTTGTAATAGAATAACAGTGGCGATGACTCATACTCAGATCTACATCAGAAAAAGATGCAGAAGTGTAGTATGAGTACCAAAACAATGGGTACTCAGTAGATATCATCGCCCGACTGAGCTAAATCATTATAAAAGCATAATAAGATGTGAGTATATAAAATAAAGTCCGGAATAGAGGACCAAACCTAAAATAATGCTCCTAAACTGACAAGAATAATGAATAACAGGATAGATAGATATAAATACAATCTAACTAGAGTCTAACGGAGCCCCCATAAGCCCAGAAGACACAAACAGAAGAGAAATAACCCAATCGAGACCTCATAAGCCCGATGGGTAAAATCAAGGAGGAATTACCTAAAATGATCAACATAAATAATTGATAACCGAAACTGTACCATAGGGTCTCTTCAAACCATAAACGTCGGACTCAAATTGAAACTTTAATATCATACTACCGATATAAAGTGCCATATATAAATAGTAAATATCAGACTTGAACCAAAACTGGAACGTACATACCGACTAACAATTCTAGCCGAAGGTCAAAAAGATGCCTAAGTCAACCTAAGGTCCAAGATTTTATATAAGATGATGAAAGAAGGACTCTTATGGCTAAAAGGGACTAAATTAGATACTTGACCTAAAGAGGGCTAGCGGAGCCTGCTACTAATCTCGAAAGTCCATACTAAGGCAAGGTCCACCAAATACTAGACTAAGGCTTTAGAGTTCTATTTCAAGGTATCAAATAAGTCAAAACTAATCTTAAGGTACAATCTAACTCAAAGGGGAAAGAATAAGTAAAATTCTATCTAACACGGCTCTTTATTCGGCTAAACAATCCAAAATTTTCTAAACATGCAACCAAGCCGTAAATACCAACCCAAATCTAGCACAATAATATACAAATACCATAATGAAGCGCAATCTATGAGAAAAGTAAGCCTAGCCTACTTGGACACCATCGAAAGCG
This sequence comes from Capsicum rhomboideum, assembly GCA_031232105.1. Lineage (NCBI taxonomy): Eukaryota > Viridiplantae > Streptophyta > Magnoliopsida > Solanales > Solanaceae > Capsicum > Capsicum rhomboideum. Next base: position 26,699,456 of record CP124719.1, on the reverse strand, counting down.
CAAAAAAGTCCACTAGATCGGAGCTTTTCTCTTTCGGGAAGCCTCCGCATGATGTCACGCTATCAAAAAAATAATCTATGCATTAACATAAGAATAACAATACCCACATTGCATATAAATGCTCTGGAGAATAACATAAGAATAACAATACCCACATTGCATATAAATGCTCTGGGTCCAAAATTGAGCTAAAAATCCCATGTAGGGCCACTTACGAAATCACAATTTTGAAACCTTCAGCACGTCCCTCTAAGCTCAAGGATCATTTACACCCAAAAATGGGTAAAATCTAACCACAAACGAACCCTAAATCAACCCGTCAAGTAAACTAGGGATTTGAATTTAAATTGGAGAATTAACTAAAAAATCAAAGGAAACCTAGAGAAATGTTGATGAGAAAACGACCCCAACAAACTCACCCTTAACACCCAATGATCATTTCCCCCTCTCTGTAAGCTCTCTAGGATTTTAATAGAAGTTGGAGTTGAAATAAATGAAGGGAAAACGGGTTCCATAAATTTAAATGCTGCCAGGGGCCCTTTTATTGCGATCGCGGGGACCCCATCGTGAACACAAAACGTAACCCGGCTTACCCTTTGAAAATGCGGCGGTCCGCCATGATCGTGAGGGAGGAATTTTGGTATGGTCTGGCAGATACCCTTCGCAAATACGGAGACAAACTCGCGAATGCGATGACCGATAAACTTAGCCTTCGTGAATGCGACCAAGGTCTCGCGATCGCGATAGTCTATTACCTTGGCCTTTGCAAATGCGGCCAAGCCCTTGCGAATGTGAAGGCCATTTTTGGCCTGCCCTAGATGAGTTGCACTGGCAGTTTTGGCCAAGTGCCAAAACACTGATCGGACCAACCCTCCGAATTCATTTGAAATCCCGTGAACGCAAACGAACTACGCTACCCTACCAAATTCGACATTCCAGACTCAACGGTGCCATCGAAACATCCATCTGAGGTTGTTTTGATACAATGTGGGTCCTATACCCAAGGGCCGTTTTAACCAAAATCTACCCAATAGCCCAAATTGAGTCTAAAAGCCTTGGGACATGAACCAAGGGTACCCTTAGCCTAAAATCAATATTTTGAAACTGATAGAACTGTCAGAATTTGCATACGAGGCCGTTTACCTAAAGTTTAGGCCCAACACCTAATCCTTAACAGTGAAAACTTCAAAACAGGGAATTGACTCTAAAAACGAAATGAAATACCTGATAATCGAACTGTCAGCTCCAGCAAGTCATAAATGACTTGAGGAAGCTATGGAAAAGCTCTAAACGCCAAAATAGTGTGGAAATGCAGAAAATGACCAAGAGGGTCATTATAATATCCACTACTAAAAGGACTTTCATTCGCCAAAGTAAAGAATGAAGGTGTACCTGAAGGATCGAACAGGTAGGGATACTGGGCTCGCATCTCACTCTCGATCTCCCAGGTATCCTTCTCTACTGGAAGGTCTCTCCACTAGACTTTAACCACTGGAATCTCTCTAGAGCGCAATCGTCTAATATACCTAGCTAGTATAAGGACTGGCTCTTCCACAAAGGTCAACCTCTAGTCTAACTGAACCGAGTCTCCGAAGTACATACGACTCATCAGGAATATAGCACCACAACATAGATAAATGGAAGACTGGGTGAAAAGCTGAAAAATTTGGGGGCAAGGCCAACACATAAGCCATCTCTCCAACGGTCCGAAGTATCTCAAAATGGCCCAATATACCTAAGGGTCAGCTTGCCCCTCTTCCCGAACCTCATCACGCCCTTCATGAGCGATACTAGAAAGAAATCTTGGTCACCAATCCAAACTTCAACACCCAAAGCCTACGATCAGGATAACTCTTCTGCCTATTCTAAGTTGCCTGTAGCCTATCTTGAATCACCCGAACCCAAACCAAAGACTCATGAAGCAAGTCAGTATTGTAGGGACTAACCTTAGAAGTCTCAAATTAGCCAATTAGAGATCGAAAATGCCTACCATACAATGCCTCAAATGGTGCCATCTCAATACTCGAATGGTAGCTGTTATTATAAGTAAACCCCACCAAGGCTAAATGCTGCTCTCATTGGCCTTCAAAGTCCATAACACATACGCGGAGCATATCCTCCAAAACCTGAATAGTCTGCTCTAATTGATCGTCGGTCTGGGTGTGGAATGCGGTGCTAAAATCAACCTGAATATCCAACTCCTCCTGAAATGTCCTTCAGAAGCTAGAAGTGAACACTGAGCCTCTATCTGAAATAATAGATATAGGTACTCCATGAAGGCAAACTATCTCACGAACATAGATACGAGCTAACCTCTCGACTCTGAAGGAAATCTGAATGGGGATGAAATGAGCCAATTTGGTCAACCGATCCATAATGACCCAAATACTGTCGGAACCACGAAAGGTACGAGGTAAACCACTCACCAAGTCCATAGTAATTTGTTCCCACTTCCACTCAAGAATGGGTAGTCTCTGAAGTAATCCACCCAGTCTCTGATGCTCGGCCTTCACCTGCTGAAAACATAAACACCGAGCTACAAAGTTTGCTACATCCTTCTTCATACCACTCCACCAGTCATGGTGCCTCAAATTTCTATACATCTTAGCTGTCCCAGGGTGAATAGAATATCGAGAGCTATAAGCCTCCCACAATATCAACAGAATCAGGTCTCCAACATATGGAACACAAATACGACCATCAAATCTTATTATATCCTCTGAATCCAAGGTAGCTCGACTATACTAACCTCTCAGCACCAGATCATGAATGCCACAAAGTCTATTATCCTCAAACTGATGATCCCAAATCTGCTCCATGAAGGTAGACCTAGCCTCAACACTAGCAAGAATCCTCCTAGAGTCTGAAATGTCAAGACAAACCATCAAGTTGGCTAAGGACTGGATGTCTAAAGCCAACAGCTGCTTCGAAACTGAAATGAAGACCAAGCTACCCATACTCACCGCCTTCTGGCTCAAAGCATCCGTTACTACGTTCTCCTTGCCCAAATGGTATAGAATAGAAATATCATAGTCCTTCAGCAAATCAATCCATCTGTGCTACCTCGAATTAAGGTCCTTCTAAGTCTTAATGTACTGAAGAATACAGTGATCAGTATAGATCTCACAGCGAATACCATACAAGTAATGCCTCCAAATCTTAAGCACAAAAACTATCGCCGCCAACTTCAAATCATGAGTGGGGTAGTTGCGCCCCTGTACCTTTAGTTGCCTCGATGCATAAGAAATAACTCAGCCCTGCTGCATTAAAAAACAACCCAAACCAACATAAGAAGCATCACAATGCACAGTAAAACCCTCTCCCTCAATTGGAAGTGTCAAAATATGAGCAGAAGTGAGCAAGTCCTTGAGCTTCCAAAAGCTCGACTCGCACTTAATAGACCACTGAAAAGGAACCTCCTTCCTAATTAATCTAGTCATAGGCATTGCAATAGTAGAAAATCTCTCAACAAACCGTCTATAATATCCTACCAATCTAATAAACTGCAAACCTCGATCTGAGATGTAGGTCTAGCCCAATCACGAATAGCCTAAATCTTTGTCGGATCCACCATAATCCCATCCTTAGACACCATGTATCCTAGGAATGTCACAGACCCGAGCCAAAACTCGCACTTTGAGAATTTGGCAAAAAGCCTATGATCTCTCAAAGTCTGGAGCACAATCCTCAAATGCTGCTCACGCTTCTCTCTACCCCTCGAATAAACAAAGATATCATCGATGAAAACTATCATGAAGGAGTCTAAATAGGGACTAAAAAAAAGGTTTATTAAGTCCATGAAAGTTGTTGGGGCATTGGTCAACCCAAAAGACATCACCAAGAACTCATACTGGCAATAGCGAGTCCTGAAGGCTGTCTTAGGGATGTCCTTAGCCCGAATCCTCAACTGATGGTACTTGGATGTCAAGTCAATCTTAGAGAACACTTCCACACATTGAAGCTGGTAGAATAAATCATCAATGCAAGGCATAGGATACTTATTCTTCATTGTCACCTTATTCAGCCATCGGTAGCCAATACACATACGCATAGAACCATCCTTTTTCTTCACAAACAAGATAGGAGCACTCCAAGGTTGTATACTCGGCCTAATAAAGTCTTACACAAAAGATCTAGAAGTTAATAATTTAGATCCTTAAGCTTGATAGGAGCCATGCGGTAAGGTGCAATTAAAATAGGTTGGGTGTCCAACTCAAGATCAATAGCAAACTCAATATCATGCTCAGGAGGAAGACCAGGTAGGTCAGTAGGAAAATATCAGAAAACTCATGAACAATAGGAATAGAATCAAGCAAAGAACTCTCGGCACTAATATCACGAACATAAGCAAGATAAAACTCGCAACCCCTCGATACCAGTCTCCTAGCTCGAACATAAGTGATAATCTCCATCAGTGCGTGGATAAAAGAACCCTGCCACACAACCTAGGGTAAGTCAGGCATGGCTAAGGTAACGGTCTTGGCAAAACAATCCCAGACCACATGATAGAGGGATAACCAGTTCATGCCCAGAATCACATTAGAATCCATCATATCTAGCATAATAAGGTCAGCCCGAGTATCAAACTCTGAAATAATCACCAAACATGATCTATAAACCCAATCTACTACTAAAAAATCACCCACGAGAGTAGATACACGCAATGGCATATATAAAGGCTCCTAAGACAACTCTAACCACGATGCATAATAAGCAGAAACATATGAATAAGTGGATCCCGAATCAAATAAAGCAATAACTGGATGACGATATACCAAAATCATACTTGTAATAACAGCATCCAAAGACTCCACCTCTGACCTGCCAGGTACTACATACAACTGACCCCGTCTGTCCTCGAACTGGGCACCTAACCAACCATCTGTCCTACCAGCCTGAGGACCTTCTCTAGAACCCTGAGGACTACTCCTGCGACCTTGGACACCACCCTTTGCTGGAGGTGGCACTGATCTGATAGGCTGAACACTCTGTGCTACAAGCTGATTCATTCTGAGCCGAGGACACTTTCTGGAGAAATGGCTAACAACCCCATAATCATAGCAAGCCCCTGGCACTCTACTCTGTCTAAAAGATCCGGCTAACCCGTAATAGCCACCTTGACTAGAAGACCCAGAATGTGCATCCCTAGAAGGATGACCCCTGCTCTGACCATTGTAGTCACTATAACATGGCAGACCCCCATCAGTAATCTGAAGCACTGCCTGAATGGGTGTACTAGACTGACCTTGGTGCTGATAAGACTAATGCTGAGGGTACCTACCTTAAAAATCTGCCCTTGAACTGCGAGAAGCTCTGGCTCCCACTAAAACTACTCTACTGATGCGGCTTCGTATCGATGTCCCCTTGGGACTCACAATCCATCTCCTCTATAGAATAGACATGGGTGGAAATATCAAAAAAAGACTTCCCTAAAGTCACTAAACTCTGAGTAGCTCTGCAGAGCGGTAGATTCAAACGTCTGATGAAGCACCGAATCCTCTTGTACTTTGTAGGCAGAATCATGGTGGCATGTCTGGCTAACTCGTGAAATCTTGCCTCATACTCAGCCACTATCATAGAACCCTGTCTCAAAGAAAAAAACTTATCCCTCAGGAGCTCACGCATAGTGCGAGGCATGTACTTCTCTAAGAAAGCCTTGGAGAACTGAGCCTAAGTCATAGATAGAGATCCAGATAGTCTGGAATCAAGATACCCCCTCTACCACTGTCATGCTGCCCTGTCAAGCGGATAAGACATATAATGACTCCATGCGTCTCAACCAGCCTCAAATTATGGTGCCTCTCCTCGCAACTAGTTAGGAACTCATAAGCATTCTCCTATTGGGACCCTATAAACCTAGGTGGAGTCAATCTCAAAAATCATCCCAACATCTTCTACTCCTCAACAGACATAATAGGCTAAGCAACTGTCGGCTGTGAAGCTATCAATCCTAGAGGAACCTCAACTCTGGGAGCCATAACTATAGGTTGTACCCCTAAATTAGTACCACTCTGGTCTGCTAACTGAGCACCATAAGATGGTTCACCAACTACTAATCCCAACAAATGAAGCAAGGCATCTCTGAGATTGAAGAAGAAATAAACCCCAGTGGAGCCTGGGCTGCCCCCTGGGCCCACCAATGGCTGGGGTGGCTGAATATTTGGCTCGAGAGAAATAACAGGATCTGGTGAGGGCTCCCTATCCTAAACCCTAGCAAAGGCTTTAGCTCTAGCCTAACCTCGACCTCTGGGTCAACCACGGCCTTTAGCGGGCACCATGGCTGCAGACTCGGGGTCCTCATCTTTGATCATCATAACTCGCATCCTAACCATCTATGAGAGAGTAGAATAATGAAAAATTAGAAACCAACTTAGACTCAACACATGAAATGAATAAAGAAAGTGAGATTTTCCCTAAGAATGTCCTGTACCCTCCCGAAGATAGGATACGGACGTCATCATTTCGGTACGCGGGACTCTACTGGATACTTGTTCTTGTACCAACAATACCAATGAACCTAGGCTTTGCTACGAATTTGTCACGACCTGATTTTAGAAGTCATGATGGCACCTACTTTAACCCACCAGTAGGTAAGTCAAATTGTAGTCCGAAACAATAAGTAATGGGCTAGTTGGTGGAAGGTATAATTAATACTGAAAGTAATCATACAATAGAATTGTAAGAAGAATAAATATAAGAGCAACAAAATAAATATCAAGGAGAGACAGAGAAAGTGTACAAAAGAATATCCCACGACCTAGTAAGGTCGGTACAAGAGCCATTAAGTCCAAAAGAATAAGAGTACTAAATAGTATCCAATATATAGGTAGTCTCGAAAAGTAAAGACAGTCCAAAAGTAGTAGAAGGAGAAAAGATCAGTTTCGACTATGAAAGCTCACCCTATCTCCAAATCCCAAAAGCAAGCTGGAATAGAACGTCAGTGGTGGTGTCTCGTACTCGAATCTACATTAGAAAAAGATACAGAAGTGTAGTATGAGTACCAAAACAATGGGCACTCAGTAGACATCATTGGCCGACTGAGCTAAATCATTATAAAAGCATAGTAAGATGCAAGAATATAAACTAAAGTCAGGGATAGAGGACCAAACCTGAAATGTGCTCCTAAACTGACGAGAATAATGAATAGCAGGATAAATAGATTGAACTAAATACAATCTAACTATAGTCTAACTGATCCCCTATAAGCCTACAAGACACAAACAGAAGAGAAATAACCCAACCGAGCCCCCATAAGCCCGATGGGTACAATCAATGAGGCATTACCGACAATGATCAATATAAATAACTGATAACCAAAACCGTACCATAGGGTCTCTTCAAACCATAAATATCGGACCCAAACCAAAACTTTAATGTCATACTACCGACGTAAAATGCTACATATGAATGGTAGTTGTCGGACTTGAACTGAAACTGGAAAGTAAAAACCAAATAACAATTCTAGCCAAAGGTCAAAAATATGCCTAAGTCAACCTGAGGTCCAAGATTTTATGTAATATGATGAAATAAGGACTCCTAGGGCTACAAGGGACTAGATTAGATTCTTGACCTAAAGAGGGCCATCGGGGCTCGCTACTAATCCCAAAATTCTATACTAAGGCAAGTTCTACCCAAAACTAGACTAAAACTTTGGAGTTCTATTTCAAGGTATGAAATAAGTCGAAACTAATCTTAAGGTACAATCTAACTCAAAGGGGAAATAATAAGTAAAATTCTATCTAAAACAGCTCTGTAATCGGCTAAACAATCCAAAATTTGCTAAACATGTAACCAAGCTGTAAATTATAACACCCCGTACCTTCCCAACCCTACTTGATGACATTGAATAATGTTTACTTAGGTGTCGAGAGTTATAAGTATGTATTTGGTAATGTTCAAGATGAGAAAAATTGAAATTTGGCCTTGTACATGTGACTAGCCTTTCATAGGAAGTGTTTGGTGATTTCGAGGAGCATTTTTGTAATACCTCGTACACATTCTAACCTCATTTGGTGACTTGGAGTCATTTTTACTTGATGATTAAGATCACTAAGTAAGTATTTTGTAGTTTTTTGATAAGGTATTGGATGATATGCAAGTATTGAAGAAGTGGCCGAAAAATTCAGCAAGGTGCTGAAACTTGCGCCACTACCCTGTTTCAGGGGGTGTGGCACAAGCCCCTGATTCATAGGGCAAGGAAAACTTGCGCCACTGCCTTGCTTTGCAGCAGTGGCACAAGGCACAAAGATTTTGCCTTCCCGGGCTCATTTCGCAACGCAATTCTACGACGATTCTTAAATGGTTTCTTTTGGTTCTTTGGAGTTCTTTGAGTGTTGTTAAAGCTTCAAATACCTCAATACACTCCTACATACTTCTACATTATCAAACCATGAAACACAAGTAATTATCAAAAATGCTCAAGGAAGCCATGGACGACTAGAATTCCCATTTTTGCGATCGAGACGACGAATAAGAATCTCGTAAGAGAATATTGTCGTGACATTATGGAATTATTTAAAAATGAGATATATGGTGAATTATACATGAAATTTGATGGGTTACATGAATATGTGTTATTGGGCCCAAATTTAGGCCCAAAAATGGAATAAAAGACTTGGCCCAAATGGGTCAAATGACCCATTCTTGCCATGAATACTCAATTATTGCTCCCAAATGGATAAGGATGACTTAAAGGGCCTATAAAAGGAACCAAAAATCAGAATTTATTCATTCAAACACACATGTATTTCTAGGTTTTTCCAAGAACCCAAAAACAAGAGATATTTTCTCTTAACTCTCAAACCCAAACCCTAAGCCTCTTTGGACAAGACCATCATCTTCCAAGCCTTGGTAAGTATTTATTCTCATGGATTAATATATTATATGCATGGGAGATTATGTATATTATGATAGTTATGTTGGCAAGGTGGTGAATAGTGTATTTTTGCTTTTGGTGAAAGATGTGCTATCTTGGTGAATTGAACTTGAAAAGAGACTTGATGTCTTAATGAAAGAGAATGGTATGGATAAAATATGAACATGTATGGTGTGATTTTGTTATTAAACATGTTATTTTTATAAAAGTGTAAATTATGAGATTTTGGCCGATATGTGCTATGAGGTGTATTAAGGTAATTTGATGGATTATTTGTGATGTGATATGGATAAGAAAGTGTAAAGGAGAAGTGTTGTGGTGAAATGTATTGATTCTCATGTATTGGTAAATGTATGGAATATTGGGGGATTTTTTTGGAATAATAATTTCATCAATGGTTTTGTCAAGAGGAAATGGCATGTTTAAAAGCAAACATGTAACTCATTGATATTATATGCATTTGTAAAGTAATTGATGGTATAATTATGATGTTGTGATGATGGAGAGTGTAAAGTATGAACTTGGTGTGACATACTAGTGGTTTATGATACTTTAGTCAATGTTGGGCATGTTGTGGTATTATTGATATGACCATGCCGTAAATGGTATTGTAGAGAAAGACATAACATGTTAAATCCAAACATGTTACTTATTGTTATTGTATGCAATTGTAAGGTAGTTGGTGGTTAATGTTGGTTCCATTATGTACTTGTGATGTAGAATGAAACATAAAGAAGGAGCGGAATTGTTGCGCTCATATTGGGAAGATAAGGTATGTAAGGTTACTCCGTCCGTATCTTTCTGCGAAAAATGGTAGTTACATTGACATTACACTTGTTTCATCCCGAAATGTGCTAAGGTATCCCATATCTGGTTATCTATGGACATTGTCATATATTTTCTACTCATTGACCATTGGTGGATCTCATGTCTCATATTCATGGTTAATATTTCAAAAGCTCAAATAAGGTTGTGTTTCAAAGTTCCAATAGTGGTCGTACTCATGTATCTTGTTCATTGATTATTGTCCAAATGGTTCCAATAGTGTTATGTTTCCATGAAGGCTATGTTTCCAAGAATGTTATATTGCCAAGTTATTCATATGTCTCTCACTCATTGATTATTGATCTAAAGCTTCAAATAAAGTTGTGACTATCAAAGTGTCAATCTCTCAAAAGTAATGAAAGAAGTAATGTACAAGTGAATGTACCAATCTCCCACAAGTAGGGTACCAATCTCAAAAGTAAAGAAATGAAGTAAGAATGAAGTAATGCATATTGATTGTATTCATGGGTGTTATCCATGGGGTACAAATACCCGCATGATGATGATAGTTTATCAATGGGGCGCAAACGCCCGCGTGATAATGGCCATTTATCCATGGGGTGCAAGAACACCCGCATGACGATATGATCTTATCCATGGGGTGAAAGAATACCTGCATGACGATGATATGTTATCCATGGGGTGAAAAGAACACCCGCATGATGTGGGCCCAGAAAGTGTATGAGTGATGTAAAAGTAAAGTAAAGTAAAGGCAAGAGAAAGAAAGAACATAATGTACATGGTTTCCAAAGTACAGAATAGTGACTCATCTACATTGTGACTTATCTATATTGGTTATGCATTTGAACTTGAGTTCTTGACATATTTTCATATCTTACAGTTTCATTTGAGCCTTACATACTCAGTACATTCTTCGTACTGACCCCTCTTGGGGAATTTACCTTACTTGCTACAGGCGCAGGTCCTAGTTCTCCACAGTAGATTGTCAGTGTTGCAGATTTTTGGTGAGCTCCAGTTAGTTCGGAGTTTCTCCGAGTCACTGTTGTACATGTGTTTTGATTTTGTACATGTTGTATAAAGTGGGGACTTGTCCCGACTTTTAGTTCATTTTGGTCAATGCATTTGTTAGAGGCTTTTGTAGACGGATGTGGGTGTATAAATGTGAAGGTACATGTCGTTTTGACTTGATGGCTCAAACGGCCAAGTTTTACATACATAGCTATGACTTATGTTTTCATGTCTATGACTTCCGCATAGTTGCACAAGGTGTAATAAGATTCATATGAGATTATGTATGCGAATGTTCATGAGCAAAGGTTGGTTCTCTCGGGCCATATCGGCTTCGGGTGCCAATCACGCCTCGTTGGAATTTCGAACGTGACATAAATACCCACCCAGATCTAGCACAATACTATACTATTACCATAAAGAAGCTCAATCTATGAGGAAAGTAAGCCTAGCCTACCTGAACGCCACCGAAAGCTCGAGAAAGTCCACTAGATCAGATCTTTTCCCTTTTGAGAAGCCTATGTACTATGCCAAGCTATCAAAATAATGATTTATGCATTAACACGAGAATAACAATACCCATATTGCATATAAATGCTCCGGGTCTAAAATTGAGCTAAAAATCCAATATGGGGCCCACTTGCAAAATCACAACTTTAAAATCATCAACACGTCCCTCTAAGCTCAAGGATCATTTACCCTTAAAAGTGGGTGAAATTCGAGCACAAACGAACCCTAAATCAACCCGTCAAGTAAACTAGGGATTTGAATTTAAATCAGAGAATTAACTAAGAAATTAAAGGAAACTTACGAAAATGTTGATGAGAAAACGACCACAACAAACTCTCCAACTCACCCTTAACACCCAATGACCGCTTCCCTCTCTCTCTAAGATCCCTAGGGTTTTTGTAGAAGTTGGAGTTGAAATAAATGAAGGAAAAATGGGTTCCATGGACTTAAATGTTGCCAGAGGTCCCTTCATCGCGATCGCATGGACCCCATAGCTAACGCGACATGTAATCCGGCTCACCCTTCACTAACATGGCCAGTCCACCATGATCGCAAAGGAGGAATTCTGGTTCGATCTGGCGGAGTCCCTTCGCAAATACGGAGATAAGCTCACGAACGTGATGGCCAATAAACTTAGCCGTCGCAAACGCGACCAAGGTCTCACAATCGTGATAGGCTATTACTTTGGCCTTCAAAAACGCGGCCAAGACCTCGCGAACCCGAAGGCCATTTTTGGTCTGCACTAGCAGTTTTTGCCAAGTGCCAAAACTCCGATCGAACCCTCAAAATAAGTTCAGAATCTCGTGAATGCAAACGAACTACGCTGCCCTACCAAATTCAATATTTTGGACTCAAAGGCGCCATCGAAACTTCCATTCGAGGTTGTTTCAATGCGATGTGGCTCCCACACCCAAGGACAGTTTTAACTAAAATCCACTCAATAACCCAAAATGGGTTTGAAAGCCTTGGGACCCGCACCAAGGGTCCCCGTAGCCTAAAATCAATGTTTCGAAGCTGATGGATCTGTTAGAATTGGCATACGAGGTCGTTTACCAAAATTTTAGGCCCAACACCTAATCCTTAACAGTGAAAACTTCAAAACAGGAAATTGGCTCTAAAACCCAAACGAACTGCCCGGTAACCAAACTGTCAGCTACAGCAAGTCATAAATGACTTGGGCAGTTATGGGAAAGCTCTAAATGCTGAAATTGTGCAGAAATGTAGAAAATGACATGGAGGGTCATTACAAAGGGGCATGCTTATAAGTACCTTACCACTCTAACCTCTCTGTCCCGGGTATAGCTACAGTAAAAGTCTTAGCATAACAATCAAGAATGGTACCATAGGGATACAACCAGCTTATTCCCAAAATAATATCAAACTCCGCCATATCTAAAATCACTAGATCTAGCAAAGTTCTGTACCTCATAAACATTCAGGACATGCTTGATAAACTTGATCAACACACACAGAAACCCCAACCGGTGTAGACACATACATAGGTACACCAAGAAATTTACATTTTAAGTCTCATCCTAAAGCAAGTTTCACAATCACATAAGAGAAATTAGATCCCAGATCAAATAGCACAGAAGCCATACAATCACAAATAAGAATAGTACCTGTAATCACAACATCAGAAGCTTTATCTTTAGGATGACCCAAAACAATATACAAATGAGCCTTCTCACCAACCTGACCACCACCTCTACCAGTCTGCGTGCCACTCCGACCAACCTGTTTACCTCCACGGTTGGCTTGGTAGTCTCCCCTCCCTGTAGTATGATGACCACAACAACCATGTGGACGACCTCTACTATATCCTCCTCCACCAAGACCTACTGGAACTAAAGCACTAAAAGTTGGCTGTTAAGTCAACTGACCTGTGGATAAGAAGTTGGGACAAAACCTCTGAATATGACCTAGTCCTCCATACTCATGGCATTTGATATCTAAGGCAAGTCGCTGGACTGAAGATGTATAACTATCTGTTCGAGAGGGATAATAACTAACCCTGATGGGCCCCCTACGGACACATGCATAGATGAATAGAATGACTGAGAAGAGTAACCCTGCGAACCACGGCCCCTCGAATAAGTACCACCAAAATGACCCACCTAATTTTCGAGCCTTTTTTTTCCTTTGACTTTGTTTCCCCTTGCTTCTTCACCCCTTCCACATTTTTCACAAACTTCACCACTTCCTGAAAAATCTTTCCGGACGTAGCCACTTGTAGTGTAGCCACCTGAAGACCCTTGTTCAAACCCTTTACACAATATCAGTTCATTTCCTTCTTTGAAGTAATCAACTGCAATCCAATTTATCCTCATAACATACCACAGACATATCATTTGAAGTAATCAACTGCAACGCATAATGATACAAAGCATGAAATTTATCCTCATAGGCCACCACAGACATATCACCCTTTTCAAGTCTCAGCAAATCATCCTTCTTCATATCTCGATAGGTACGAGAAACATACTTCTCAAAGAGCACATTTTGAAATTGAGACCAAGTGAGTTGGGGTAAACCAGCCCTACACTCAACAAAAGACCTCCACCATTGATTGGACTCTCCTTGTGACTAAAAAGTCACAAACTCCATACCATATCTGTCCATAATGCCCATTTTGTGCAGACTCTCGTGACAGTCAATTGGAAACTCAAATGCATCATCCGACTAAGCCTCTTGAAACACTGGAGGTTTTGTCTTCATGTACTTACAAATATCCCATGCTCATCATCGGTCATAACTAGCTCCAATACCTATCGGGGGGAAACTCCTGTCTCAGACCCTCGTCCATCTGAGGTGCTACAGCAGCAGCATGCTGCAAGGCTGGGGTCTGGAAAGCAGAAAATGCCAAAGTAGTACCGGTGCTAGCCAAACTACTCTAAAGCCCCAACACATGTTGAATCAATTCTGCGGACATTGGCACCTGAGTTGCACCATCTTTCACTGGTACCACATTCTCTAAAAGTAGAACTTCCTCCTTCTCAACTACCACCTCATCATCCTGCACTAAGCCTGGATCAGTCTGTTGTGGGGAGGGGATGGAGATCTCTGCCTAGCCAGTCCTTCGGCCACCCAGGCTACACCCTTGATAGGAATTGCCCCTGTTCCTCTCCTTCTTGCCCTGCCTCTCACTCGGGGTCTACTTCGAACCGCAGCCCGATGGTCGATTCTAGTGTTGTTGTTGGTATTGTTACTGCGGTTGCTACTGCTCTAGTAGAAAGAGTGTTCATTATCTACAAAACAAGAGTGAAGGAGGTTAAATACCAACTTGGATCACCAGATACCAATTGAAATCAAGTACTAGTACGAAAGGAAGAAAAAGGTGAAAATTATTCCTAAAGTCCTGTAGCCTCTCGAAGAAAAGTATAGACGTCTCTGTACCATTCCGCAATACTATACTAGACCTGTTCTTATACAATAAGATCTATAAACTCAGTGCTCTGATACCATCTTTGTCACGACCCAAACGGTCATGAGTGGCATCCATCCTAACTCTACGGTGGGAGAACCATTTAACCCAACCTTAGCCAACTAACAGGAAAATCAATTTTACCCTCTTTCTAAATTAACCATTATTTATCATACTAAACCCATTATAAGCAAAATAATCCATCTAATAAATCCACAAATACCAAACCAATTAAGAATGCAAAAATATCTCTATCTATTACATATCCCGGACCCTAAAGTCACCATACAAGAACTCTAAATATCCAAAACAAGATCTAAAACATAATCCAAAATACTAAACCAAAAAGGAAATGTCATTGTCTAGAAACAAAGGACGTGAACTAATAGAGATGATCCAACGTTTGCCCGAACATGGTGCTCACCCTTGAATCGAAGCTGGAATCACAAACTAAAACTGAGGTCTTGTCTCAAACTCTGGAATATGTTCTGTACTCAACAAAAAGAAGAGTACATGTAGTATCAGTACAACAGCCACGTATTGGTAAGCATCACCGGCCGACTTAACCCAACACTATATAAATAAATAAGTTAAATGCAAGTAAAAAAGCAATCAGGACATAACTCATAACCAATTGACAAATCAAAGGTACATTCACAAACACTTCAACACACGAAACCAACAACAATCCTTTGCATATAAGTCAATGTTCAAGTTATACAAATCCATTATTTAAACTTACACAGATTCACTCAACTATAGTCAAAGACCATATATATGCAAATGTAATAATAACTGCATGCATGCAAAGTGTACACACATACTAGAGTCAACAAGGACTCTCAGCTATGACCTACAGAGGACGAGCTCAGTCCATGTACCAGTGTTGGTATGACATCGGATCTAATAACAGTGTCGGCGCCTGACACCCAATCCCAATATCTCAATGTATAATCTCAAATCCAATGCTCAATGCATAATGATAATCAACTAATCACAAGTCATGATAATATGTGTACTCTTTTTCCTTCACTAGGATATTTTCCCACAGAATATTTCCTAGTAAGATTTTAACGAGGCACATTATCTATTAATGGACATCTAAGGGGGAGTGTTGTAAATAATATCATTATTTGTGGATGACCATTAATCCTAAGGTTTAAATCCACCATTATGTTTAGTAAATATCCTCACCTCCATTACCTCTCTCACACTGTCATGATCTTCCCTACATTCTCAAGGGCTCATACCATGTTTAAAGCAACCTTACAACTACCCTTCTATAATAGTATAAATAGGGTATGATAGGTGATGGATGATATACTTGAACACTTGAAATAAAGAAAGAAAGTTATATCATATATTGTTCCTCTTATTTTATTTATTCTTTTTTTCTTCATCTTTTCATTATGCTTTGGTTCTTTATTTTAAAACAATTTTGGTGATTTTGCTCTTTTTCTTCTTTGATTTTTGGTGTTATCGTTTATCTATTGTTGCTTGTTGTTTGACACTTCTTTGGTGGCCATTTTGTAAACATGATTGAAACTCTTGTTGATTATAGTGAAGCTTTGGTCCCATAATTTTTACTCTTCACACTGAAGGAGATTTTCACATAAATCTTAATGTCTCGTAGGTTATTTTTGTCTTGTCGTATTTATTTATCATTAGGGTGCTTGATTTTATTTGTCTCCTATTTGTTAAAATTAAAAGGTAAAATTTTATACTTGGATACTCTTTCGTTGTTATCTTGATGTGTACTTTTTTTAGTCCTTTATTTTTTTGCTACAAAGTGGTTTCAAAGCCCAAATTGAATTAGCCCACTCTTGCTTATTAGCCTACTACTATGGTACATATGTAAGACTTCTATAGGTCTTATTTTACATACACTAGGAAAAGTTTTAGCTTCCATAATGAGAGAAAAGATCACATATTTTCGCACTATCATTCAGCCCTATAGCAGCCATCTTCAAATTGTGATTCCCTCTTCATTTCTTGTCCAATTGAGCTGATTTTTGAAATGTTTCTTCCTCTCATCTTAATATTTACTTGAAAACCTACAGAGATGTATTTAAAGTACCATAGCTTCTATTTTCGTATATGAATAGTAGCTTCATTTCGATGATTTTGCTCTTTTTCTTCTATAGTTTTTGGTGTTCTCTTTTATCTATTGTTGCTCGTTGTTTGTCACTTCTTTGGTGGCCATTTTGGAGAACATTATTGTAACTATTTTTTATTATAGTGAAGTTTTGGTTCTATGATTTTTACTGATAACACTAAAAGAATTTTTCATGTAAATCTTGGTGTCTCATAGGTTGATTTGGTTTTGTCTTGTCGTATTTATTTTGGTTGAAATATTTGCTTCCCAATCATCGTGATACTTGAGTTTATTTGTCTTCTCTTGGTTAAATTGAAAGTAAAAGTTCATAGGGTATTCTTTTGCCGTTTTTATGTTACAGATTTTGTTTCAAATATTAGGCAGGTTTTTAAGCCTCTTTATCAGCGTCTTAAGAAAAATCCAGTGTCATGGGATTAGAGCACACTAATACAGTCCCAAAAATTAAATCGATAATTCAAAAACTTTCATGTCTAAGAATACCTCATCCAGATGCCCTTATGTTTGTAGAAACTGACGCCTTAGACATAGAATATGGAGGCATCCTTAAACAGAGAATTTTTTGCAGGTTGCATTGAACAATTAGTGAGATTCACTTCAGGAATCTAGAATGATACTCAAAAAATTATAGTACCATTAAAAGAAAATTTTGGTTATAGTACTATGTGTTATCAAATTTCAAGATGATTTAATAAACAAAGAATTTTTGCTAAGAGTAGACTGCAAAGCAGTCAAGGATGTTTTACAAAAAATATTAAAACTTTAATTTCTAAACAGATATTTTCTAGATAGCAAGCTTTATTGTCCAGCTTTGATTTTCAAATAGAAGTTATAAATGGAGAAAATAATTATCTCCCAATTTTTTTGACAAGAGAATTTCTACAGGGAAATAATGAGACCCAAAACATCAGGAATAAGACCTTTGAGGCTCCCATTCCAACCCTTCGATTCGATAACCCAACCGCAAAATTAGCTTATTGGCTTATTAGTTATGAGTTATTAGATTAACGGATGGTGAACAGATTAAATATTTATAATTAATGGCTTATCGATGCGGGGGTGGATTACTCAATTTTCTTATCGGGTAAACCGTTAACACGTTATGAGTTATTATATTTAAATTTTTACCTTCAAAGTTTTTTTAAAAAAATATTAGACATGAAAATAATTGTGAACTTCAATTCCAAAATTCCAACTAAGGAAAATGAGGATTTGAGTGATACAAGTAGACTCCAATTAAGAATATAAAGATATATTTGGACTCACGGTTAAGTTAAAAAGATATTTAGCATTGTCTTTTCACCACTAATATTAAAATTATAAGTAGAAGTTAATATTCCAACCTACACCAAACTTCTGGTACAATAAATGCCCAAGGTCCTCCATTCCTCCAAGAAAATATAAAATATTATCTTCGCCACTTTCATTTCTATTAGTATTATTTAATTCTTTCTTAGGAATTATATTTTACAATAACATTTATATTTACTATGGTCTATGGAATACATTTTTAGTTGTTGTCCATATATATATAACGAGAGAGCTGGCACATTCACAAATTGGTTCTATGGTGCAGTGGTTACGAACTACTTAGTCAATGAAAACATATCGATAACCGCTCGATATTTTATTACTCCCTCCATTCCATATTAAGTGAATTGTTGAGATTTTTTTCATAGTTCAAAATAAGTTAATTTTTCAAAGTTCAAGAGAGTTGTTGGAACTTTTTTACATATTTACCCTTCCATTTAATGAGGTTCTAAGTACTTCATATTTTCTAGGATAATAATTTAAGAATAATTAGAAATGTAATAGTGGAAAGTAGCGTACAATTTATGTCCTTAATTTTTTTTTCTTAACGGGTGTGTCATACCTCAACAATTCACTTAATATGAAATTGAGGGAGTATCTTTTAGACTTATTCGATAAATCGCCCAATAACCATCTGTTAACTACTAATTTGATACTGAACCAACCGTTATCTTATCTGTCGGCTAGCGAATTAGTACATTTAAAAGCCGATAACTACTAACCCGAACCATTAAGCATAATTATCCATCCGATAAGCAGAGCTACAGTTGCTTAGTGCGTAGAAAAGTTAGCTGCCTTGCTGTCTTTTGGTATTATTTTAGGATGGCAATGGAGCCATGTTGTCTAAGTGGCATCCTTGGAGCCATGTTGTCTAAGTGGCATCCTTTCATCTGAGTTAGAATCTTTGGTAATGAAATTTAATTACTCCCTCTATCCTATTTTAATTGATCATCTTACTAAAAATAAATGTC
The DNA here is from genome assembly GCA_031232105.1 of Capsicum rhomboideum. NCBI lineage: Eukaryota > Viridiplantae > Streptophyta > Magnoliopsida > Solanales > Solanaceae > Capsicum > Capsicum rhomboideum. The sequence continues at coordinate 26,680,458 of CP124719.1, read as the reverse complement.
TCATATTAATTAATCACTTACTAAATGAAGATAGAATTAATTAATTTTCTCATTTTAACTCTACAATTAATTATAATTCCATGTCCATTCTTATGCCAAATGAATATCATTAATATGCGTAAAAGCTAAAATAGTAAAAATCATCACTCCATTTATGATTTCTTAATCACCGTGTAAATTAAAATGTGTCCAACTAAAATGAGACGGAGGAAGTACTTTCCAAAAAAAATTGATAACAACTGCATACACTTTACCCTTTCCAGACCCCACCTGGTGGGATTACATTGGGTATGTTGTTGTTGTACTCATCTTTCCGATGATAAAATGCTTATCGAGCTAAAATTCGAAGAATTGGTAAAGTAAAAAAGTAGTGCCGCAAAAAAAATTTAAAAAAAATAATTGTATGTTCATTTAGTACGTCTTAATTTCAATGATAAGAAGATGCACTCTCCTCAGTAAGCACCAAGCTCTCTGCTACGGAGTTCAAACTCATGACATCCATTTATCCGGCACATCACATGTGTTGTCCTCTTAACATTTAACCAAAGCCCGGGGCGCTATATAACTAAGTTGTTACATGCTTTAGAATTAGTACATATTAAGAACGTTCAGAGCCAAAAAAAAAAGGTAACGATACTTGAAGAAAGCCAAGCAACAACGGCTCTATTCTTTCTCAAACTGACAATAACATTTCCCAATTCTTTCAGCTACAAAAAGTGTCCAGGATGATGCACGAACAAGCAGAAAACACTTGTGTGCATCCATGTAAACAGGAAAACAGTTTGACCACCTTGAAGAAGCTAGCAAAGGATCTATAATCACCTTCAATCAGTAGCAGAGTAACTGCCTGCTTGATCACCTGAAGCGTAATGATTATAACCCCCACCCCCACCTGTACCCCTGCCACCCCTTCCCCTATAGTTATTATAGTTCCTCTGTTGGTAATTACCAGATTGGTCGTAGTATTGACTGCGGCCATTCTGGTAAGACCCTCCTCTGCCACGTCCTCCACGGCCATTGGAGTATCCACGACGGTCACCCACGCTCCCACCACGGTTACCCCTGTAATTTTGATTCTGGTAAGACCTTCGGGGAACAGATTGTTGCTCACTGAAATCTGCATTCCTCATATTATCAACACCTTCAGCCTCAGGTGCGACTTCTTCTGGTTCAACATGTTGTTGAGACACCATGTTATCCTGTTCCCCCTGCAAAGTGTATAAAAGGAAGAACAGACAATGTCATATACAGTGGATACAACCACTAAACTATAGAAAATTCTCTTGGAAAGGACAAGAATACCTGCTGCAGTTCGGCATTGCTAACATGAATTTCACTAGTTTCAATTGCTTGAGAACTTGCAGCTTCTACTTCCTGAAAACATTTAACATTCACAGTTGGATGATAATATGAAGGAAAGTTACTGCACGGACCACTAAACAACAGTGATATCAGACGAGATGAGAAGTGCACAGAAAAACTTCGATGCATTTTCAACCATGTAAATGCACAAGGCCAGCCCTTTCGAAAATCAAGTAAATTAGAAGCGAGTCTTATAAGAAAACAGGATTACACATTTCCGATGCCAAAAGTAGTGACTACATTGAAACACACATAGATGGGGAAGGGTTCTCATATACAGCTACAAAATTAAGGATAAAAGATTCTCGTGAGAATCAAATACTTTGTCCATTACTCCTTTTACATAGGTTACGTTGACTAGTTTCAGTGAAAATGCTAAAAAAGCAAGCTTAGGTTGCCAAAAGAGTGTAAGAATACACAGCCAGAAATTTATGTAAAAAAAAGTCAGGAAAGATTGAGCAAACTCAGGATCCAAGGTTACAAGTTCTGTTTACAAAATTTTTGCTCATACTCTCACCAGTATGTAGATGGGCCTGCGCAAAAGGTATTCAAACCGGAGGCAAAGAGGGAGTCAATAAGTTATTTTCACAAAATTATACTCATACTCTAACCAGTAGGAGGCTGGGTCTGCGCAAAAAGTTTCCAAACTCAAAGAAACAGGACATAAAGACAAAAATGCAAGTCCATCTTTGACCAGGCTTTCAAGCCTCTTTAGATTCAACTCATTAGCAACTCATTAGCTACTATAACTACTATGCCTCAAATCTAAAACTAGTGGTGTATTATATTCCTCTCCATCTATTGGGCGGATTTCATTTCAATACTAAATAAGTCCTTTAAGGCAATTAGGAGTTGTCTAAGACTTGAGCTGCTCTATGTTTCACATGTAATTCATCCACTGCAATATAAGTCTCTAACTAAATGAAAAGAAAAGCTCCAACTCTTGTATACAACAACGAAACATAATCTTAATGCTTTGTGCAGTCTATATGGACCATTTGCTTCCACTTAGCTCTGTTTTCTGCTATAATTTTATAGGTGTTGTATCACATCAAAATAAAGATGGCAAAGATCTTTTCAACATCTAAGTATATTGGCATTTTCCATGCTTATCAGATTATCCTTTGATACTTCATCGAACACCACATTCATATCAGTTTTCGGTCTTTTGCAAGTCTTAAGGCACACAAATCACCTTTATTTCCCACACAATCACTAAGCACCCAAAATCATAAGAACTAACAAAGGTTTACTCTTCTTACCCCCATTTCCAACATAAAACTACGGCATCCTTTTTAAAAAAAATAACTATGGTGCTTGCTCGGACCTTGACTAATTCCACGAGACACCTACCACCTCCCCACCAGCAACCAGGTACAAGGGTAACTCTGTCCACCAAGGCTAGAATAAATGAAAAGAAATCACCTAGTATTTTTGTCTCTGTTGGGATTTGAACCTGAGACCACATGGTTCTCAACCCACTTTATTGACCCTTATGTCACACCCTTGGGTGTTAAAATTATGGCATACTTCCTTATCCAAAAAAAAAAAAAAAAAAAAACAACTATGGCATACTTCCTTATAACAAAAAATGAAAAATTCCAACCGGCCCCGTGGATCTCAAAAAAGCCTTAGACTACTACCACCTTTCTATGAAAAGTACAAGGTATGATAGCTAATTATCAAAGTAGAAATAGGCAGTTAATTGGGGAGAAAAGAGTGACAAAAAAAACAAGGAGGAAGATGAAATATTAACGGTTGTATGGTTCAAGGATAAGGACGTTAATCCTGATATAAAATTCAGTGTAACCTATACAATGTTTGGTTTTTGGTTAATATAAATCTCTGTATATCTAATATAGCTTTTGGTTTCCTTTATTAAGCTCCAAATAAGCTATGTGGAGCTTACCATCGAAACCAGATGCCGTGTTAATAATATTAGTATAACTGCTCTATAGCAAGCTGATCTATTTTACTCATACAATAGAGCATATAATTGTATAACAAGCTGCTCTATTGGATATCAATGGAACTAATATCCATAACCACTTAGAGTTGATTTAGTTCTTGAGGTTGAATAAGTGGTTTTCGAACTGCTTCAAATGCATAATTTTACTTATCTGTCAGACAGTAAAACATACTTATGTATTAGACACCACCCATCAGACTTTCAACAATCATATTTTCACCTTTATTAGTTCATTTACCACATAAAGAGTAGCCCAAATTTTTGGGTTCACTTTCCTATACCATTTTAGAAAAGCAGATTCACCAAATGCTAAGCTGAAGGAAGAAGTACAATCTCTCTCTCTCTCTCTCCCTCTTAAGAAATCACCACCAGATGTGAGCACAAACTACGGACTTTAAAATCACCACCAGATGTGAGCACAAACTACGGACTTTTTCTTTCAATGAAGCTAATATAACAGGTAACTGGGAAATACACAGTTTCCACTCTATTTTCAATCAAATGGGAATCTTACTCGACATTTCAAAGAAGAAACAAAAGTTGAAGAGAACAAACATTGTTCAGAACACAAAATGCAGATTAAGCATGCACATAGGTACATTGCATAGAGAACCGATCACAAAGAGAGGATAAATGCCAAGAATTACCAACTGAGCATCTGGTGTTTGGCTCTTCTGCACCTCGTTTTCAGAAGGAAAACCACTCCACCCTCAAATACCATTAGGTTGAAATTGGAACTGATTATTAGCACTAATTTGTGCTATTGACTTTCTTATCATCTTCAGATTTACATTAAGATATAAGCATTATCCTGAAATTTATCCATGCAGCCATGAGAAAAGGTCTGTCTTTACTTATCTGTTGGGTTGTCCAACCATGTGTACCCTCAATCAACCCCTCCCCAGAAAAAATAGATAAAGAGGTGTTCTGTGTCAACAAGAGTGTCCAAACTTGTCAACTTCAATCCTTCCAACCCCCAAACCCATCCCATACCGAAAAGTAAATATATAAATAAATAACTACTCCCTCCGTCCCAATTTATGTGGCACCGTCTGACTTGGCACAAAGTTTAAAAAAGAAAGGAAGACTCTTGAAATTTGTGGTCTAAAATAAATCTGATATTTGTGTAGCTATAAATTATTTCATTTTGAGTAAAAGAGAAATTTTAAAGTTAAATTGCTTCTAATTATAGGAAAGTGAGATTCTTTTTAGACAAACTAAAAAGGAAAGGGTGTCACATAAATTGGGACTGAGGGAGTAATTGTATAATGTCACCAAGTGTCGACTCCAGCGGACTTCACCTTCACCTTCAGAGAGTTGTTAAATATATAACGAAACACTACAATTACCAACCCTGGAACTCAAGTCTTTTCCCATTTACTACAAGCCAGCTCTGGTTAAGGTTGGAGTGCCAGAGGACACATCAACAGAACTCTTAAGTGCATCCCAAGAAAAAAATCATGTGGATCAAAGAAGAAGATGGTAAGTTTTAAGTGTTATTCACGTTAGAACCTACACATAAGTGTTATTCACGTTAGAACCTACACATACTGAAGAAGGCATATGGTAAATCGGCTACAGGGCTGCATGAGCCGGCACAGAACTTTGGGCAAGATCTCTTAATAATCACAAGTGACTTACAAGGAAGAACTAGTAGCCACCCCCTATTTTAAAATTGAGAATTTTCTAGAAAATAGTAGAATATTTGGTTTTGCAGAAATATTACCATTTTTTATACTTGTTCCAGGACAGGGGATGTACTATTCAGGATCTTCACCTAAAAGATTCTTCAGTAAAATAACAAATTTAAGAAGAATATAATACTCTAAGATGATTTTTCTCAGAAACTTCTTTGTCAAATCTAATCCAAAAATTAACAAGTCCTAAGGGAGGTATTTCTCAATAACATGCATAGCAAGTTAAAGTCACTTCTTCATTTTGAGAATGAAGTTAAAGTTGCTTCTTTAACACAAAACCTCTCTAGTTCTACAATCCGAAATGCCGTAGGTTCTTCAGACACTATCTCAATCAACTAAATTCTGCCTACTTTTTCTAAACTTGTATGTTGAACACGTGCACACAATTGAAGTCATGTAACATTAGCACAGCAGAGGATGGACAACAACATCAACATCATACCCAGTGTATTCCCACAACGTGGGGTCTAGGGAGGGACAGCAGAGGATGGACAGTCAGATGGAAACTATACGGTATCTAGAACAGCTTTAGAGCAACGAAAATTTTATCCAAGATATTAATATCACTCTTATGAACCTCCATCTAATCTACTTCATCTGAGGTGGTGGTATGGACTGCGTACACTTTACCCTCCCCAGACCCCACTTGGTAGGAATACACTGGGTATGTTGTTGTTGTTGCTGTTGTGTTGTTGTTATGAACCTCCATCTAAAACCACAATAACATAGCACACAATGACCCATATAAAAGAAGTTTTTTTATAATTGACGACGAAAACCAATGTATAAGAAATTATGAGCTTTTTATGACACAATCAATAACACGGAAAACACGTGTTTTTGTTTCAAAAAAATACAAACCAAACCAACTCATATGCATATCCCTCCCCCAAAACAATAGGAAAAGACACCACCTCATTACCTAACCCAGAGGCTATGACACATGCAAAGTCTTACAAGTTACAAGTTAAAAAACCAACACACCAAACCATATGAACATCTTGTTCCTTCAAAGGAAGTGTGGAATGGAGGCTTGTGCATTTGAAGTACTGTAGGAGTGAATTGCAAGGTAAGACACCAACTTAAACAGAAGCCTCACTAGGTCTTAACATTTACCTCAACAATTACATAAACTATACAGCAATTGCAAACAAGGGATATAACAGAATGATCACTGAGTTAAAGTTTACCATTCAGCCATTAAAATATAAAAACAAGCAAAGTCCATGTGCATCCAACAATCAATCAGATTTCACGCAAGTTTGCAAGATGTTTTCAGACGTAACATATAGTAATAGACTATAGACGCTTTACTTATGTAAGCATTTACCTTCTGCTCATACTGCACACTTGGGGCGTCCACTTGTGGGGGTACATCAACTGCCACAGGCTCCACATGCTCTTCTACTGGCACTGAATAAGACCCATATTTACCAGCAGCTGCCTCCACTTTAACAGGGTCTGTGGTAAAATATAGTGAACCAATGATCTTATCCAGCTTTGATCTCAGCCCGGCATCTGCAAAATTGGGTACATAACCAGTTTAAAATCACCCCAGATCCCAAAAAATTGACATATCTAGCTAAAAATCCAAATTTACATACAACAACAGGTAAACCTCATTCCAACCTAGTTAGGCTTAGATACATTAATCCTTCATATCCATTCCCTAACAATTAAAAAATGTAAGCACCCGGATAGCAATGACCACGACAACAACTAAACCTCGATCCAAACTAGTAGGCACACTAAATATAGATATATGCTACTCCCTCAGTTTCAATTCATTTGTCCTACTTTCCTTTTAAGTCCGCCTCAAAAAGAACTGCATATGTATTTCTAACTTTTCACCTGGGCATATTTCATACCACGCGATTAAAGGACATTATGGTACATTCTACATATGTTTAGTTTAAGACCAAAGATTCAAAAATATTTTCTTGGGAGAAGAAAAACTATACTCACAAGTAGCATCGGAATTGACTTCAATGGGCCGCTCGGACTTCGAAAGCCATAGCTTAGCATGTTCAATACATTTCTCAAGAGCGTGCTTATGCGACAAAGGAGAATTCACCGGCCGCAAAACAACCAACCCGCTAAGCATTGAAATCAAATCCAAATCTCTCTCTCCTAACAGATCCATCACATCACTCGATTCATCATCCGGCATACAATCATAACTCAAACAACACGCTCTCTCCATTGTCCTAGTCAACATCGTAGGCGTTACAAAATCACTTTTCATCGATTCCACATCAAACATGTGACCAAAGTACAACAATTTAAGTAAATCCTCAACTTGACTAGACTCAATAACCGTAGCCGTAGACGTCGTATCGATGGGGGTAACTGGTGAAACTTGATTGATTTCTTCAGCTACAGCAGCAGCGAGTGGCTGACGAAGCTTTTCGAGCTCGTCAATAGCAGCGATTACCGCCGATTTGGAACGGAGAGTTTCTTCTTGCTCTTTGTTGAGGATTTTACCTTTCGAGACGGATTCTTCCATTTGGAGAATGCGGTTTTGCTTTTTGCGGAGAGCACGAAGACGCTTGTTGATGACATTAAGTACTGGTCCGTCGGAGAGTTCGGAAGCGGGTGTGGTTGCCATTGGTTGGTGGTTCGCCGGAGGGATGACGGAGCAGTGAGGAGTGCGCCGCCGTGGACGGCGGTGGGGTAATGACAAGGGTTTTTGAGGGTATGGGGCGTGGAGAGGTAGAGGAATTGAACTTGGGGAATGGATTACCTTTCCCAATTTATAGTGAAAAAATATATTTTTTAGTATAAATATTTTTTGTGTAATAATGGGAATATTTATTTATTTATTTATCTATTTATTGAGAAAAAATAGGATTAATTACTTTGAAATCAAGTTAAAACTTTCTCTATAAATAGAAGATTTTTGTTCATTATATTTCGATTTCTCGAAACAAATATTTACCACTTTTTTAAATACTTATCATCCTTATTAAAAATAGATATTTCATAATATTTGTTAATTTAAAAAATCAAGATATAATTAGTATATTTTTCTCATTTTACCTTTAGCACACTTTTTATTTATTGAAAAAAGATCGCATTTCATTAATTAAAAAGACTAAAGAGAGATAATTAAAGAAATTGGAACGGAAGGAAAAATAATCTTTCTCTCTTCTTTTTATTTTTCTTTATAATAAATTTTAATTTATTATTTTATATAATATTATTGTCTTTTTCTTATCTTTCATTTTCTCGTGAAGCAATTTGGTTCACTTACTAATTCTAAAGAAACTAAATTGTGTCACATATTATGAAATACACATTTATTGAATGGATGTTTATACACATTCAGAGAGTATATCAAATGCATTTTGAAGTTTTTTTGAAAAGTCGAATTCACACTAAAACTAATCTGACGATTTATCACACTCATAATCTTGTTCAAAGTGATATTAATGCCTCCTCCCTAAGACATTCTGGATTTTACACAAAAGATGTTATACGCGTGTTATACACCCGCTTGACACGTGTATCATATCATTTTAAAGTGTTTTTTTTTTTTTAATCTTTTTCCCTTACGATTTTCTCTTTTCTTCAAAAACATTTTTCTTCTTCTCGGGTTCTTCCTCCTTCATCATATCTCCCTTTTTTAAAAATCGTTTCATCATTGGTAAATTAAAGGGAAAAAATTTTGAAGAGAGAAACGAGAAATAATAAGATAATTAAGGAGTATATAGGTTGCTGCTAGTGGAGCATCAATAAGCGGCAATAAGGTCATTGTAGTCGATGAAACAAATGAAAGTTTTCAGATCTGTAAAATTTCTGAAATTCTTCAAAAATCTTATAGTCAAGGATGAAAATCAAGAAATTCGTTGGTATTCTTATTGTGTAATGAATAAAATTGCTTGGGACTGAAACAATATTGTGATGATCGTATGTAATGCTCCGGTGGGAATGGAGTAGAAATAGAAAGTAATTATTATCTTCGATGGATTTTCAATAAGTCTAGACAAAAAATCAAATTTTATGCATAAACATCACGGAATTTTCAATAAGAATATGTTATCTTTCTCAATAATTTTTTATGGTGGGTTCTCCAATGACTTGAAAATTTGTGAACTTAATGAAAACAAATCATGAACCTTTTGATGAAAGTCATCATCTTTTTCACTCTTTTTTATTTCTTCCTTAGAATTTCTATTTAAGTTTCAAGGTAGAAAGTTGGAGATGCTTCCATGAACATAATTAACTTTGATGAAGAAGAATCCAAAATGAAGGAAATGGAAAAGTTTAAGGAAAGTGGAGCCCACAAATATAAAGATAAATAAGTAATTAGAATTAACATAATTAATGTATTAGAAATTATTTTATATTAAAATGAGAAGAAAGAATACTTAATAATGGAAAGACCAAATTGAAAGTAGTAAAGAGGGGGTGACTTACTCTTTTTTTATTTACTCAGTCAACTAGCTTGAACAGTTAGTCAACTGTAAGAACAGTACAGAAAATTGCAAACATAAAACTGAATAAAAAATTCTGAAGCGTAATTGACACCAGATGTTTTATACTGGTTGGGACCCAGAATAGTTCTTACTCCAGTCCCCTTGGGTTGCAAGGGATTCTACTAGCTCTTTTGGTAATTTAAGGATAATACAAAAATTTGAGTATAGCTTTTTGGCATATAATCACACTCGATATTCTTTTCTCTCTTTTAACACAAGTGCCTCACTAACTATGTTGTTTCTTTCATCTCTCTTTTTGATACACAACAAAACTTGAATGGATTACAATGCTTAAGAAAAGTAGAGTAAAGAGCTAGGGAAGGTTGAGACTCAAAGTGTACCTCTCTTCCTTAATCTTCCATTACTTAAATAGAGGAGGTTATGTTGCTAGCCATTTGAAAGATTTAAGCTAAAAGGCAATCCAAGAGATTTGATTCTTGGAAATTGGATGTGAAATATCCTATTTTCAAGAGTAAGGTTGGATCATAAATATGATCCCTTAATTACTATTGACTGCGATCTTTGCTCCTTAATTAGGCACCCTTGAGATCCACCACTACTAAAAAAAGACCAAAAAACGACGGCCAAAAGCGACGGACCGTGTCGTTTTTTTGGTCAAAATCGACGGAAAAGCGACGCAGTCACTTGCGTCTTAAAAAGGCTCGATGATTTTTAAAAATGACGGACAGCGTCGTTTTTTGAAGAATTTTTTTTTTAATTTTTTCCAAAAATTGCGACGCTATCCGTCGTTTTTTGTTCTTCATGTGAAGAACAAATGATGAACAAAAACCGATGGATAACGTCGTTTTTTAGAATTTTTAAAAAAAAAAAAAATCAGAAAAAGGGACGAACAGCGTCGTTTTTTAGAAATTTTTTTAAAAAAAGTGACGCTGTCCGTCGCTTTTTGTTCTTCATAAGAAGAACAAATGAAGAAAAAAAGTGACGGACAGCGTCGATATTTATTTTTTTTTAAAAAAATAATAAATTGAAAAGTGACGGACACCGTTGCATTTCTGGAATATTTTTTTAAAATAATTCCAGAAAAATGACGGACAGTAACGACGGACAAAAGCGACACTGTCCGTCGCTTTTCTGCATATTTTTTGATGCAGAAAACTGCATTTTCTGCATCCCACCTGCCAAATGAAAATGCAATTCAATATGTACAGCTCCAAGCAACACCCATTACGCATATAACACATAATACTAGTCAAAAACACTTGAACAATTAATCCAACAACATTCAAAACACTAAACAGTCAATCCAACAACATCTAAAACACTTAAACAATCGTAAAAGTTTTCAAAAAGTTAAAAGCTAAGTTCAAGAATGTCTAAAAAGTGTCTAGAAGCATCGAATCCAACAACACTAAGGAGTAGCCCCAACTAACTCCTCGTCACTCTCTGTGTCTTCTTCGCTACTTGAATCGGGTGATGGAGAACGATGACGACGAGCCATGCTAATCATTTGTTTTTTAAGTTCCTCGATAGTGTTTTACGTGATATCATTTTGAGCAACGGACTGTGCCAAGACACTTGTAAGCTGTGCAATCTGTTGCGACATAGCAACAAGCTGAACAGCGTCAGTTGCCTCTGCCTGGCCTGAGGAACCAACACCTTCCAATCCTGAACGGATGTGTCCCAATTCATTTCGAGAGCCCATCCCATAGACTCTCCCCTTTTGTTTTCCCCCCGCCACTTTTTCAGTCCAAATTTGAATAGATTCTTTCTGTGAAGGCGCGGTTGGACCGAACTCAAACAAGTAGCGTTTATAATCATTCTGGATATTAAGAAAGAAATGTTAAAAGATTTTACAATTACTAAGCAAGGTGGAGCATAACGTAGAAAAGAACAATTACTTTGTAAGTAGATTTTACTTTATAAGTAAATTTTTAAAACTTAAATTGGCATTTTTAGCCCTTGGCTCAACCCATACATTCAGGTCTGACTCTTTCATCTTTTTTCTTGAATGTGTTCGTTCGAAGACCTCAAGTTGAGTCGGTTCGCGACCCAAAGCTTTTGTCTGCAAGCAAAAAACAAATAAACATAATCAAGTAGTATTTAATGAACTTTATATAAACATGTAAATTAGAATCTAAAGTTATTACTTACCATTTCCCGAATTATGGTCCCGACACTTTTTGCACCCCCCGGTGTGTAAAGAGCCACCTTTTAAACTAGCTCTGGCTTGCTTATTTTTCTCAGACAATGCCATGTATTCAGGAGAATCCCAAATAACACGCATGTCATCATACACTTCTTTAAGAAGCCATTCTTTTACATTTCCCTTACGCCTAATACGTTCAAGCCAACCTTCTAGCCTCGCTCTAGCATGATTTTCAAAAATAACATACATGGGTTTATTGTGCTTTCGCAACCAAGTACACATAGTCTGAAAATCACTTGACTAGAATTAGATGATATATATATTAATATTAAAGTTAACAAAATAACAATTAAATTCAATATACCTTAAACTAATTAAACATGGCTTGTCGATATCTCTCTGAAATCTCCTTCCAACTGACCCAAGGATGCGAATAAAGCCTCCTAACGCTCTCCCTTAGCGCTTTATTAACTTCTTTTGATGAGGGATACCACCTATAAAAAGTAATAAATATGTCACCTCATAAATATTTAATTAATAAAGATAAAAAATTAAATAAACTTATTAATTAAGAAAATAAACTTACGATGATCCATCAGGCTCCATGAACACTCTACCAAGCCTGTCCGTGTCACCAGGTACTAGTCCGATCAGTTCTGCATCAGTATCATCATCTATAGGCAGAGGTGGAGGTACAGATCCAGATGTAGATACTACTTTCGGGAGTACGTACTGCTGAGTCAACGGAGGAGTAGATGTCTATGCATCAGAGTTAGAGCTATCTCTAAGACTTAATCTTGAGAGGTGGGGGGATGACTCGCGGGGGGATGGAGTAGGAGATGATAATCTCGAAGTCCCTATATCTGTAGTCCTGATACTATGTGAAGCAGAAATGTGTAGAAATAGTGATTGCTTTCTGGGACCATGAAAATCTGCAGGATTTCCAGTGCCATAGGGGACATAAGATCACCCTGATGAAGAAGTGTACATCCATGGCTGGGATGAAAGTCGACCAGGAGTATCACTAGGGTCTATAGGCGTCCTAGATTTCTTCTTAGCAATTGATTTCGGACTCTTATTAGTACGAGGTCGATAACATCACCACCGAATGTCATTTGTATGCAAGTTTACATTAAAACATATAAAAAATCATTAGTATTAACAAATAATTAGTGGTAACAAAAAAAACTAAGATGCTAGTCTATATTCTCCCAATATTCCTCCTCGCTTGTTTTATTTCCATCATTCTCTCATTCTTCTTCTTCAGTTGTTTCATTTTCGTCGTTCCATTCTTCCTCCCAGAATGATTCATTTATTTCTTCCTCAATATTTTCCATGGCAATGATCTCATCATCAGAAACTTCTTCTAATATGCTTTGAGGATGTTCTAAATTATTTTCCAACTTAGCATCCACTGTTTGATCAACAATTGCGACTTCGTTCTGGTATACCACAGCTAACACATTCTCAATCTCAATTCTCTCAACAGGCTTAGTCTTTATAACCACCCACCAATTAGTTTTATCTCTACACAATGGATATGTAGCGTAATATACCTGCCTGGCATTTTGTGCAATGATAAAAGGATCATAGCGATTATATTGTCTTGTGTGCTTAACTTCAATTATATTATGTTGCTGATTTACCTTGGTACCTCTATGTGATGGATCAAACCACTTGCACCAAAATAGTATTATCTTCTTTTTTGGCCAACCAGGGTACCTAACTTCAATAATCTCTTGTATGACACCAAAATACCCAACGATTTGGCCGTTAGCATCAACATCACCTTGAACGCACACGCCGTTGTTATTAGTTTTCTTATACTTAGAAACTTCTTCAGTTTGAAACTTGAAACCATTCACATAATATTTATTCATTGTATGAATTTGATTTCTAGGCCCAAATGCAACATCTCTCACCAATTGCAAATGTTCGATGGTACTATATTCATCCAAAACCTACATATCGTTAATCCAAAATATAAAATTTTATTAAATACACATATGAACTTTCATACTTACATATTCATTCAGCCAATCGAAAAACTTCGTATATATGGCATCATTACCCCATGTCCTTATGAATCAACTGTTAAGTGTACATCATTGAGAATTTTTATTAGTTAAGTATCCTTACCAAATCATGTAATTCGATAACACAATTAACACTTACTCAAGATATGGTTGAATCTCAGGACAATTGAGCAAAGCATGTGTCATAACAGATTTTCTTTCCATACCAGTGGAGGCTCGCGTATCACGATTTTTAGATCCTTTGCCCGATTGATTAAAAATTGAAATTGGTGGAAACATAGGTTCAACATCACCTTCATCATTGCGATTGGGACTATTTATCTTACATGACACTTCATCCCCAAAGTAGTAAGAACAAATATAAGCAGTTTCTTTTGCAAGATAAGCTTCACAAATCGATCCTTCAATCTTTTCCCTTTGCTTTATAGTTTGTTTGCACTCTCCAATTTTTCTACATCATTGTATCTTAGGTAGTTAAATAATTTTTTTAAAAAACTAAAGCATTAATCAAAAGAAAATGTACCTCTCGCCTGGATACATCCACCTCATTTGAACTGCCCCCCCAAGACGTGTTTCTTCTACAAAGTGGCGGATCATTCTCAATCTTATTCTTTCTGAATGAATTTTTCATCTTTCTAAACTCGTGGTCCATTGGCAAGAACTGACGGTGACAGTCAAACCAACTATTTTTTCGACCATGCTTTAAAGTGAATGCTTTACTATTTTTCATGCAATACGGGCAAGCTAATTTTACGGCAGTCATCCAACCAGACAACATCCCATATGCAGGAAAATCCCTAATAGTCCACATTAAATTAGCATGCATAACAAAATTCTGCTTAGTTGATATATCATATGTCACTACACCTTCATACCATAATTGTAGTAACTCATCTATCAATGACTGCAGATAAAAATCAATCAAACTTTTGGATTACGAGGAGTGGGAATAATGCAACTTAGGAATATGTAGGGACTTGTCATGCACATTTCAAGTGGAAGATTATATGGAGTAATAAATACAGTCTAACAAGAATAAGGTGCACCAGAATTAGAGAATGGTGTGAAACCATCTGCACACAAGCCTAATCTAATATTTCTTGGTTCTCTAGCAAAATCAGGATAAGTTCTATCGAAATGCTTCCAAGCGTCTCCATCCGATGAATGAGACAAGACACCTGGCGGACTTCTATTTTCATCGTGCCATCTCATATGTAGGGCAGAACTCATTGAAGCATACAACCTCTTTAACCTAGGTATAAGAGGTAAATAGTGCATTACCTTAATCGGAACCATCTTTCCACCGGGAGTCCGCTTATAACGAGCGTGTCCCCAAAACTTACAATTATCTAATTCATCATCATTCTTATAGAACAACATGCAACCTTCATACAATAATGGATTCTATTATACGACAATCCCAACTTGGAAACCAATTTCTATGTTCAACTCCGGGTTAACTAGTTCACCCAAAAGACCAACCATAGAGTCCAAGCATCTTGAGCAACATTCCAATCGGATTTGATACTCATTAGTCTAACTACAACAGACAAAGCAGAATGATGACTTCCTTCACATAGTGGGCGACTAGCCTCTTCTAATTGTTGATAGAAGCGTCTTGCTTCTTCATTGAGAGCTTCTTCTAAATTCTGTTCTAGTTCCATCCTATCCCCAATCCCAAAGGCATCATTGACCATTTCATGAACTCTATCATCATGTTGTACCCTATCGTGTTGAATCCCATGTTGAACTCTAATATGTTGAATCCTAGCATGTCGACCATGTACAAGCATGTCATATTCATCATCAGGCAGCGAATTATAAAATATACCATTCAAACTATCTCTCTCTCCATGATTGACCCACACAAAATATCTTGGCTTAAATCCATTACGATAGAGATGAGTCATAACTATATCTGGTTGAAAAAACTTCATGCACCTATATGAACTACAAGGACACCTAACCACCCCACTTTTTTGAAACAAGTCTAGTGATATTGAATGATCGATAAAACCTCTAACACCATTAAGATATTGGGGTTTTAAACCCCCACCAGTTTCATAATCCATATCATACATCCACAAACGATGACCCATCTACAAAAATATAGATATTCAATTATTAATTTGCATTTCCAAGTCACTAGTTCACAATTTCAAGTCACTACACTTAACCATTTCAAGAAAAAAGTTCACAATTTCAAGTCACTACACTTAACCATTTTCAACTCACTAATGGACATTTCAATTCACTAAACTTAACCATTTTCAAGAAACAAGTTCACAATTTAAAGTCACTACACTTAACCATTTTCAATTCACTAATTTACATTTCAAGTCACTACACTTAACCATTTTCAAGTCACTAATTCACATTTCAAGTCACTATACTTAACCATTTTCAAGTCACTAATTCATATTTCAAGTCATTACACTTAACCACTTCCAAGAAACAAGTTCACAATTTAAAGTCACTACACTTAACCATTTCCAAGAAACAAGTTCACAATTTCAAGTCACTACACTTAACCATTTTCAAGTCACTAATTCAAATTTCAAGTCACTACACTTAACCATTTTCAACTCACTAATTCACATTTCAGGTCACTACACTTAAACCATTTTCAAAAAACAAGTTCACAATTTCAAGTCACTATGCTTAGCCATTTCAAGAAACAAGTTCACAATTTCAAGTCACTACACTTAATCATTTTCAAGAAACAATTTCACAATTTCAAGTCACTACACCTAGCCATTTCAAGAAACAAGTTCACAATTTCAAGTTACTACACTTAACCATTTTCAAGAAACAAGTTCACCATTTCAAGTCACTACACTTAATCATTTTCAAGTCACTAATTCAAATTTCAAGTCACTACACTTAACCATTTTCAAGAAACAATTTCACAATTTCAAGTCACTACGTACACTTAACCATTTTCAAGTCACTAATTCACAATTTCAAGTCACTACTTTTAATCATTTTCAAGTCACAAGTTCACATTTCAAGTCACTACACTTAACCATTTTCAAGAAACAATTCACAATTTGAAGTCAGTACATTTAACCATTTCAAAAAATAAGTTCACAATTTTAAGTCACTACACTTAACCATTTTTAAATCACTAATTCACATTTCAAGTCACTACCCTTAACCATTTTCAAGAAACAAGATCACAATTTAAAGTCACTACACTTAACCATTTTCAAGTCTCTAATTCACATTTCAAGTCACTACACTTAACCATTTTCAAGAAACAAGTTCACAATTTCAAGTCACTACCCTTAACCATTTTCAAGAAACAAGTACACAATTTAAAGTCACTACACTTAACCATTTTCAAGTCTCTAATTCACATTTCAAGTCACTACACTTAACCATTTTCAAGAAACAAGTTCACAATTTCAAGTCACTATGCTTAGCCATTTCAAGAAACAAGTTCACAATTTCAAGTCACTAAACTATTTTCAACTCACTAATTCACATTTCAAGTCACTAAACTTAACCATTTTCAAGAAACAAGTTCACAATTTAAAGTCACTACACTTAACCATTTTCAAGTCTCTAATTCACATTTCAAGTCACTACACTTAACCATTTTCAAGAAACAAGTTCACAATTTCAAGTCACTATGCTTAGCCATTTCAAGAAACAAGTTCACAATTTCAAGTCACTACACTTAACTATTTTCAACTCACTAATTCACATTTCAAGTCTTCACAATTTCAAGTCACTATGCTTAGCCATTTCAAGAAACAAGTTCACAATTTCAAGTCACTACACTTAACTATTTTCAACTCACTAATTCACATTTCAAGTCACTAAACTTAACCATTTTCAAGAAACAAGTTCACAATTTAAAGTCACTACACTTAACCATTTTCAACTCACTAATTCACATTTCAAGTCACTACACTTAACCATTTTCAAAAAACAAGTTCACAATTTCAAGTCACTATGCTTAGCCATTTCAAGAAACAAGTTCACAATTTCAAGTCACTACACTTAACCATTTTCAAGAAACAATTTCACAATTTGAAGTAACTACGTACACTTAACCATTTTCAAGACACTAATTCACAATTTCAAGTCACTACATTTAACCATTTTCAAGTCACAAGTTCACATTTCAAGTCACTACACTTAACTATTTTCAAGAAACTAGTTCACAATTTCAAGTCACTACACTTAACCATTTCAAGAAACAAGTTCACAATTTCAAGTCACTAATTCACATTTCAAGTCACTACACTTAACCATTTTCAAGAAATAAGTTCACAATTTAAAGTCACTACACTTAACCATTTTCAAGTCTCTAATTCACATTTCAAGTCACTACACTTAGCCATTTCAAGAAACAAGTTCACAATTTCAAGTCACTACACTTGACCATTTTCAAGAAACAAGTTCACAATTTCAAGTCACCACACTTAACCATTTTCAAGACACTAATTCATATTTCAAGTCACTATAAACTTAACCATATTCAAGTCACAAGTTGACATTTCAAGTAACTAACCTTAACCATTTTGAAGACACTAATTCACATTTCAAGTAACTCCACTTAACCATTTTCAAGCCACTAATCAACAGTTCAAGTAACTAGACTTAATCATTTCCAAGTCACTAATTCACATTTCAAGTAACTACACAACCATTTTCAAGAAACAAGTTCACAATGTCAAGTCGCTACATTTAAACATTTTCAAGTCACTAGTTCAAATTTTCAATTCTAGTATACGTCAAATAATTCAATAAAGCAAATAAGTAGAGGCATCGCATGTCCCTCTCACACCATATAATCATCACAAAGCCTATGACTTTCAAAGCCTTCTACAACAAATAATTCCACCATAACACTACATTTAAGGACTTCAATATCAGAAAATAGAGAGAAATCAACTTACCTTTACTTGGTTGCTCCTGCTGTCGTTAGTGAGAGAAGGAGAGGAGAGCTGCTGTTGCTGCTATTGGGCGGAGGGCGGTGGCTGCTGCTGCTGCTGTTCGGCGGCGGTATAGATTAGCGTGAGAGAGAGAGAAAGTTGTTGGATAGATGAGAGAAGGAAAAAAAAAGAAAGAAAAGAGATAGAGAGAGAAGTAAGTCTTGCAAAGGAAAAGAAAAGAAAGAAAAGAGATATAGAGAGAAGTGAGTCCTGACCTAATTATATGGGAGACTAAAAATTTGACTAAAAAATCGACGGACAAAATCGACGTTGTCCGTCTATTTTAAAAAAAATATATATATATGATTTAATTTTTAAAATATAAAAATTATTTATTTATTAATAAATTAAAAATACCAATAATCGACGGACAATGTCGTTTTCATAAAATTATTTTTTATTTATTTTTAACGAAATCGACTCTGTCCGTCGCTTTTTGTAAAAAATAAAGAAAAATTAAAAATAAATTATAAAAGCGACGGACAACGTCGTTTTTCTAAAATTAATTTTATTTTTTAAAAAAATAATAGCGATGCTGTCCGTCGATGTTTGTAAAAATAAATAAAAATTTAATTTAAATTTAAAAAGTGACGAACTACGTCGCTTTTATAAAATTAATTTTCTTTTTTAAAAAATTAATAGCGACTCTATCCGTCGCTTTAATTAAAAAAAGCTATAAATTATTTATTAATTGTTTGGCACAATAATCCGCGAAAATAAGCGACGGACATTAAGACCCTGTCCGTCGATTTTAATAAAAAATAAATAAAAATTAAAAATAAATTAAAAAAACGACGGACAGGTTTGCTTTTTTCCGTCGCTTTTCTAGAGCAACACAGTCCGTCGCTTTTTTGTCTGTCGTTTTTTTGCCTTTTTTTAGTAGTGCACGTATGTCTTTTTTCCTTTGCTGATGGGTGTGCAATATCAGAATTGATCTCTTCTCAATTAGTATTGATTCATTTCCATATAGGACATCCTTGATGAGTACTTCTTCCTTTTGTATAAGATCCTGCAAAGTTGTCAATATTAAAATTAAACAATTAATCAACAACAACAACAACATGCCCAGTATATTTCCAGCAAATGGGGTCTGGGGAGGGTAAGTGTACGCAGTTCATACCACTATCTCAGATGTGAGATAGAGAGGTTGTCTCCAATAGACCCCGGCTTAAGATACAACAGTCTAGAAAGGAAATAGTATAGGGACAAGAAATAATAGGACTAACTATACCCAATAATAACATAAACAAGACTCACCAAGTAATATGACAAATAATAACACACACTGAAATAATACTAATACGATAGCTATAAGCACGGTTAACAAAACAAAGTCCTGCTGTCTACTAACAATGGCGCACCCTTCCTACTATTCTTCTATCCTAATTTGGCTCCTCCACCCCTTCCTATTTAGGGTCATGTATTCGATAAGTTGAAGCTGCTACATGTCATGTCTAATCACCTCCCTCCAATATTTTTTCGGTTTAACTCTACCTCGTCTAAATCCATCTCTAGCCAACCTCTTACACCTCTGCGTTGGGGCATCCGTGCCCCTCCTCATCATATGTCCAAACCATCTCAACCTCATTTCTCGTATCTTGGCTTCTACCGATGCCACTCCCACCTTATCTCGAATAACCTCATTTCTAATCATATCCTTCCTCGTACACCCACATATCCACCGTAGCATTCTCATCTCCGCCACCTTCATCTTTTGGATGTGAGATTTCTTGACTAGCCAACACTCCATCCCATACAACATAGCCAGTCTAACCACCACTCTGTAGAACTTGCCTTTGAGTTTATGAGGCACCTTCTTGTCACACAAGATTTTGGATGCGAGCCCCCATTTTATCCACCCTACCCCAATCTGGTGAGTGACTCCTCGTCAATATCTCCATTCTCCTGAATTATAGACCAAGATACTTGAAAGTATTTCTATTTTGGATGGACTGAGTATCAATCTTTACAGCCACATCAGCTTCATGCGACGCCTCGCTAAACTTACACTCCAAGTATTCCATCTTGGACCTACTCAACCTAAACCCTTTAGACTCTAGGGTTTGCCTCTAAACCTCCAATTTAGCAATTAACTCCACCACGGGTCTCATCAATCATGACTATATCATCCATAAATAGCAAACACCAAGGCATCTCACCTTGAATTTGCAAAGTCAAAACATCCATCACCAAGGTAAATAAAAATGGGCTAAGAGTTGATCCTTGGTGTAACCCCATCAAGACAGAAAAGTTCTCTGAGTCCCCTCCCACAATCCTAACCTGAGTCCTAGTTCCATCGTACATATCCTTAATCGCCCTAGCATACACCATGGGTATACCTCTAGCCTCCAAGAACCCCCATAAAACCTCTTAGGGGACTCTATCACAGGCCTTTTACAAGTCGATGAACACCATGGGCAAGTCCTTATTTCTCTTGCTATACTGCTCAACCAATCTCCTTACGAGATGGATGGCCTCAGTAGTCGAGCGTCCTAGCATAAATCCAAACTGATTCTCAGAAATAGTCATAATATTTCATAACCTCAACTCTACCACTCTCTCCCAAACCTTCACAGTGTGACTCAACAACTTAATACCCCTATAATTGTTGCAATCCTGAATGTCACCCTTGTTTTTATACAATGGAATCATCGTACTACATCTCTAATCTTCAGGCATCCTTACCATCCTGAAAAATGATGTTAAACAACTTAGTCAACCACTCCATCCCTTCCCCTCCTGTGCACTTCTAAAAATTCACCGGGATCTCGTCTGGCCTATTCGCTCTACCCCTATGCATCCTACGAATAGCACCCTTAACCTCCTCAACCTTAACTCGCCTATAATAGCCATAGTCGCGAAGCCTCTTAGAGTGTTCCAAATCCCCCAACACAATGTTAGTGTCCATTCCTTTGTTCAAGAGCTTATGAAAGTAATACTGCCATCTCCTCCTAATAAGAACCTCCTTCACCAAAACTTTGTCATCCGTATCCTTAAGACACTTCACTTGGTCAAGGTCCCGAGCTCTCCTCTCTCTAACCTTGGCAATTGGTCAATGTCTCTAGCCCTCCTCTCCCTAACCTTGGCAAGGGAACCTCCTTCTTTGGAAAGTATGAATTAACTACCAACAACCCAAAAGCCCGAGAAAAATCCAAAAGGGCTCCTCCTCCTTCATTCCTTACACTGAACCCAAAGCCTCCATACACATCGTCATAACCCCTCGAAGAAGACCCTATGTGCCCATTGAAATCCCTTCCTATGAAAAGCTTCACATTGCTGGGAACACCCCTCACCATCTCATCCAAAGCCTCACAAAAACTATTCTTTTCATCCTTATCCAAACCTACATGTGGGGTATACACACTAATAATGTTCAAAGAAGACCCATCAGTAACTAATTTAATCGACATCATCCTATCGTTGACCTTTCTAACCTCTACCACCTGCTCCCTAAGCTCATCTTCTACTAGGATACCTACTACATTCCTATTCCTCACGCTTTCTGAGTATCACAACTTATAACCGTCTACTACCATCGCCTTAGTACCTACCCATTTGTTTGGTTTCTTGCAGACACGCTATATTAATTCGTCTCTTCCTATGAATTTTCACTAGCTCTACAGACTTTTCCGATAAAGACCTTATGTTCCAAGATCCTTCTGTCAATCTAAGGGATCCCTTAACCCACTTACCCCTCCTACCCCCTGCCCCTACCCTTGCCCCAGCACTAGACCCTGACCCCGATCTCGAATCTAGCCCCGCCTGGAGACATGACCCTAAACCAATACCATCAACCACCACCACCAGAAACCGCGTAAGATAATATCAATAACTCAATAAACACTAAGAAAACACACCATAGGCAACACTGCAATCCAAAAACTAAAAGATACCAAGACAACACAAAGAATACAACTAAAAAAAGCAACAAAAATTAACCAAAAAGCTAGAAACACCAGCCAAAAATAACAACCCACCGGACATAAATCAGTAATTTTGTTTGAACGAGGCAACACACAGATATATGCTTGTCCCAACTAATTACTATTATGTAATAGAGAAACAGGAACTAGTACTCCATCTAGAATAGATATGATAATCAGCTAAGAAATCAAGAGAAAAAAAACTGAAACAGGAATATCGAACAAGACTGGCAGTAGCCGCCACCAATAATCAAGAAAGTTATACAACAACTTAGAAGAGATGGAGCGAGTGCACCTGATTGAAGTTAGGGATGTTTTCTTGGTCTAGTCGTCGGATTCTAGTAATTTGATGTGGAAATTGGTTGCCGGAATCTTGTTGTCATTGTCGCGAGCCGTCGCCGAAGATGTGCCGGATCTGTTCTTATAGTACTTGCAAGCAATTAGAAATAAAAGAAAAGAAACATGGAGATGAAGAATGGGGAAGCCGATCTTCGTGAAAGAGAGTGACTGAGGAGTGATGAAAATAGAGATGAATGCATCAGTGAAGTCGTCGAAAATGAGATAGGTGCTTTTGATAAGTCGTCGGAGATGATATCGGTGCATTAGAGAAGTTGCCGAAGATGAGATCGACGATAATCGACAATTGAAATTGTGTTAATTCAGAGAAAGAAAAGAGATCGTCGGCGATTGGAGAGAGTCACCGGTTGATTGAAGCTAGCTGGAATCGGACTGCCAAGCAGTTGGGTAAGGTCTCGCCGGAGCCAGAGTCGGGGTGTAACGATGGTGATGGTGTAGCAGTCGGGGTTTTAGTCTTGGTATTACGGGTGTAACAGAAAACTCATTGGGGTTAATTATTTCAACAACTTATAAAAGATTTGGACTTTACTAATTATTAAACTGCAAGCTTCAGAGAAATTTCAATATCTCACATTTCATGTAAAAAATTCCCATTTATATGATTTAAATACAAGACTAATTATTTTGCAATAATACTGGACCTTGAAAATTAAACAATTCATATATTTAAAATAGGGCGCCAACAATCTTCCCCTTTTTGATGGATGACAACTTTAAGGTAATGTAGTCAACTTCCCTGTTTAGCCCCCCAGTAGTTGACTGGTTTAACTCCCCCTGAATTTTTGCATACTTGAATGGTTGGCTTATGTATCTGTACGTTAGTTTGGTTTCTTCCCCTTTGACATCAATCAACAAGGATGAAGTATAGAGCATAGATAATATAAGAATATGCACAGAGGCAAGCATAAAGTAGAGTCATAGTGACAAGCCTTTATAGGCTTATGCCTAGATATAACCCAAAAACAAAACATAGATAAATAATTGTCTTAAGGAGCCAAGTAAAACACAGTCTAAGGAGCAGCATGAGGAACAAAGCCACCCAAAAAGTATGCCAGAGCGTTACCAGTGGCATCTTTTTTAAGGTTAGTGAACTGATCAACAATGGTGGTGATATATCACTACAACAAATTTGATAATTAGTGACAAATGATTTCGTCACTTATAAATTATTTTTCGTCACAATAAAATTTGTGTGACGAAAAAAATTCGTAATCAGTCATTCCTAAACATGAGTCACTAAAAGTATATAAAAATGATTTAGTGCTTCGTCGCTAAAAAGGATATATTAACTACAAAAAGCAAAAATCGTCCCCAAATGTGTAACATTTATGACGAATTTGTTTGTCTTCAAAATATAACTTTTTGTAGTTAATGATATGATTTTGTCACTAAAAAGGTTGTTAATACCAACAAAATTTCGTCGTCCCTAATTAATTAGTTCAATCTGTGACGACACCAATTGTCTCTAAAGTTATATGTATTCCGTAGTTAAATAAATGTAATTTTGTCACTAAAAATGACCTTTTATATATACAAAAAGTATTTCATCCATAAATGTATAAATTAGTGACAAATTTGCTATTATGAAGAATTGTCACTATAAATAGTTATGATTAGTGACAAATACATTTGTCATAAAATACAACACTAAATGTAGCCAAATAAGATGTTCCGTGACGAAAACATTTGTCTTAAAAAATTTAATTTAGTCATTGCCAAAAGTTAATCCTTTAATGACAAAATCTTTTGTCACTAATTACAAACATTTGATGACGCTTAATAATTTCATACGGGTATTATTTTTAAATTAGAATTGAATAAATTAAAATAATAATAATAAAACATGCCATATAATAACAAAAAATCACCCATGATCATGCAAATAAGAACTAAGATTATACTAAGATAATATCTCATTACAACTAAGAATTGAACTTATACTAAGATAACATCTCTTTACAAGCTCCTTAAATAAAAGTAAAATATACCCAAAAAGAAAATCTAACAGATATAAACTAAATATTACTCCTAAACTAAGATAGATAAGTGAAGGTTTCTTCTCAAAATACCAATAACACGGTGAAACTTGACTTGCAATTAGTCTTGATTCAATTCTCACCTTCACCTTCTATACCTGTGAAAGAGAGAAAACAAAAATAATATTTGATTTAAAGTATTCACCTTCTATACAATAGCAAGTTAACTACAATGAGACAACTTTTTAAAATAAAACTTGCAAAACTTACAAGTAGCTATAATGGCTTGGATTAGGAAGTGTATTGCAAGGTGACAGCAAAAAGACAAATTTATTTCGTACCCCAGAATAAAATGTTGCAACAGTTAAAAAATAGCTAATGATTTGTGTGCTGAAGCAGACTCTTTGTTAACATAAGCAAGTTCTTTGTTAATGATGTTTCTTGATGTATTAAGACTAAGATTTTAGTGCATTCTTTCTACTTACAAGGTAGTTTAGTTGTTCATCTGCCATAACCCTTTAATTCAACTTACTAGAGGGAATAAAAACCATTAATGTCTCACAAAATCTGCCCTTAACATATAACATGAATAGAAAATTCATGTCATTTAAATATAGTACTATATGTTGGTTGTCATTTACTTAGGATAAATTAATGTCTTTATTTTTCTATGGTTAGCTAAATACACTAAATCTCAGCATACTTAAGTTCAATGTGTAGCTACCTCTAGTTCTTTTCTTACTCCCAAAATGTTTATCTCCTAAAAGTAATGAAAGTTATCACATAATTGGGGAAAATCAGAAGACATTGGTACCACAAACTAGAGCTACATGTAGGGAAATGCTCTGGTGCATTTGCAGCTCAAATGTTGAGCCTCAAAAAACATTTCTCAATCATAAGAATCATAACAAACCAACAATAACATATCCAATATAATTTCACAAGTGGAGTCTGAGAAGGGTAGGATGTACACAGACCTTACCTCTACCTTTGTGGGGATAGAGAGGTCGTTTCCAATAGATCCTCAGCTCAAAAGAAAGAAAAATGAAGCATGTTTGCAAAAAAATATGGAAGTACCCAAGCAAGATACAAAGCAACTAAAATGGGAAACCACGACAAACTAGAAAGGAAAAAATAAATAAATAACAGCAGCAAAGTGGCAAGATGGACATAGCCAAAAAGACAGGTACCATTACGATAATGCAGTCACATAAAATTTCTCGATGCACCCATTCTTAGTAATATTTTAATAGATTTTACTACACAAAGAATTGATAAAACAAGCAGGAAATGAGACTGATTGTGCTCTCTCAAATTGGAGTTTCTTCAAGTTCAAAATAATTCCAGAACTTGAAGACACCTTTCAAAACTTCTCAGTCAGTTGAAGTTCCAAAGAAGTTTATTTAGTTCAAACTCTAAAAACTCAATCAAAATTTCCAGTGATCACAAAATTCTGACAACCAGTTGAGCATGAAAGTTATTGTTTTTCTGCTAATGTTCTTTTATTAAAGAAATAAACAGTGTCTCCATATTTTCCAAGTTAAAGCACTAGACAATATCAGCAAGTCCATGAAGCATATCATACAACAACAGAAAAGGGAATCTCAAACTAGTACTACTTCGATCACCTATATGAATCCTCAAAATTCACTCTAACTGCTTTTACCAATTTCAATCACACTTAAAAATTAGATGATATCATGGAGGACTGCTTCAAATCATAAATAAGACACTTCACAATCCTCCATGATACCATCACAATATATTTATATACTATCATGGTATCACTGATATATGATTCAGTTCTTCAGTGAGATCTTCATGATACCATCACGATATATATACTGACATGGTATCATTAAGTTATGCTTCAGTTCTTTAATATATCATAAGATTCAATTTTTTGTTACTTTCTTAAACTTTGTGCCTAGTTAAAACATGAAATAAATTGAAATTGAGTAGTATATGTTTCATTTTCATTTACAAAAGTGAAAAAAATATAAATTTCATCAATTTACATTTTAATAAATAAGTTAGTGTACTTTAATATGGATTTATTTCTTATTATGGTCTAATTATTTAATTATTTTATTTGTATCAATCTAAAAGTAGTTAGTTAATATTTTTATCTTTGTATTTTGTTTTAAAAAGGCGAAAAAAATAGAAAGAGACAAAGAGTTAAAGAGAAGACAACTAACGAAAAAAGAGAAAAAAGAATTAGGAAAAGAAATGGAAAAAAGAACATAAATTAAAATAAAAAAGTGGGAAACAAATAATAAGAAAATTATTTTTAATTATTTATGATTGTGATTTATTTATTCATTTTTAATATTGTATTTGTCTACAAGTAGTTAAATAATATCTTTATCTTTATATTTTATTTTACTTTAAATAGAACGAGTAAAAACTAAGATAATCCAATAAAAAATAAAAAATATATTTCGATTATTTAGATGGTAATAAATAAATTAATAAATTTAATAATATTTTTAATTACTTCTCATTGTAATCTAATTTTTTTTTAATTATATTTTAATCAGTCAAAACATAATTAGCTATTATGTTTGTTTTTCTATGAAAAACAATTAAGAAAAAAAGTACAAAAGACGGTGTTATTATTTAATGCACAAAAGAAGGCTGACGCTTTGGGGGCATGTCGGGTAAATAGTATTAAGTGAATATATAGTTGAGAAATTAGTTAGGGAGGGGGAATTTTGGGTGTAATTAGTTTAGTTTTTTGGTTCATTTAATATACTTTTCATTTTTTTAAATTTATACTACGAATTATTTTCGTAGCCAATAATGCACTATTCAACTACGAAATTTAAGTCGTAGCCATTTGAAAATTATATTTTTTGTGAAAAAATTTCGTTGTGACTAAATTGTATTTTCAATAGAGACAATACTACGACTGTCACTAATTGTTTGAACTATTAGTGACAAAAATAAAAGTCACAATTCAAAATAAAATTTATGGATAAAGTATAAAATGACCAACAATAAATTTTAATTTGTCACTGATGTATCAACATAGTTTTTGCGACAAAAGTTTTCGTGTCCAAAATTTAACTAATTTTATGACAAAAATTAGTTTGTCACAAATTAATTTGTCACTTATAACTTTAAATTCATGGCTAATATTACTCAATAAATGACGCCAACTCAATTTTTGGAGGGAAACTTTAGTAGACAAAACTTTGCTATGAAATTTTGTGTTTCATCACCAAAAATTTGTGCCTCGTGTAATTAAATCCGAAATTTAATTTTTGTCACAAAAAGTAAATAATTAGTAAGAGAGTATCAGTGGTGGTATGAATCTTAGCAGCAATTTTAATGCCTTCTTTGATCACTTGGTCCAGCTTCAGGCGAATTTAAGCAACATCTGCATTTGTCTCTTTGCTAGCCATATGGATTTTGTCCATCTAAAAGTGAGTTGCAACAAGAACGTCTTTAAGAGCATCCAACTTAAAGTCAATCTCATCAAAATGAACGACCATATCGGATGGAGTAGAGGAAGGACCGGGATCGTGAGGAGGAGAAGACCTGAGCTTAGGAGAGAATGGAGTGCTAACAGTGCATCCCTCAGACTTAGGAACCCAGACATCATCAGAGAGAATGTATCCCATACTGCTAAAAACTTTAGAATTGTAGCATTAATTTACAGTGATGGAGGGGATACCAACAAGAGAAATATTGCTAGCTTCCAAGATTCTGGTAATAAGTAACCCATAAGGTAGACTGGAGGGATCAAGGGTAGCTTCAATCATGAAGTTGATAATAAAGAAAGACAGTTTCACTTTTCTTTGAGTGAGAAAGCAGTAGGTAAGTAGAGTATCATACTAAGATAAGGTAGACAGAGAGTCTGCTCTAGGAAGAAGAGTGGTCACCATAATGTGAGCAATAACATGAGATTTAAAAAAAATATTCTTAGGACCAAGGGCGGAGGGAAGAGATTCTGAAGATTCAAGAGCAATGTAGCATTTGGCCTGCTCAAAGGGAACATCAAAGTCAGAGGGCTATGGGCTTTTTAGAGGAAGTGGAGTAGCCTGTTCATTGAATTCCAAAGATTGAATCAAACATAGCACAGTCAAGAAAAATATGCTTTCATCCGAACAAAACCACCTCAAATTTGTATAGAAAAGGCGAATGAGAGGCTCATAGGCGACTTTATGAGTGGAGGAAAATAGGTCTACCCAGCCTTAGGCTTCAAAAAAGGGCTTAATGGGATAGTGAAGAGTTTCTAGAAGATCAAGATCTACAAGTTGTCCATGAACCATGGACAAGTCTTTGAGAGAGTGAAAGAGGGTTTCATCAGAGAGGCACCAAAAATCAGTTTTGATATTCAAGAAACTGTTGAAATCAAATTTTACCTTCTTTTTGGAGAATTTATATTCAACAACATGAAGAGGATACTTTTCCAACGAGGAGTGAGAAGAATCAGACGAGGCTTGAGGGAGATTTTGCTCTGAGTATCAGAGTCAATATGAACAGGAGAGGCAATCTTCCCTTTGCCTTTAGAGCGAGAGATTTTTCTAGAGCCCATGGTAAGAGATTTGGGATTTTTGCCATGAGAGATTTTGAGAGATACGGAGAAATTGAGAACAAATATATGCGTAAAGTGGAAGATGAAGAGATGAAAAGAAAGGATAAGATGAAAGAGAAAGGAAAAGACAAAATCTGTGACAACCGACAGTAATAAAAAGACAAATAATAAAGGAAAGTTCATTAGTCAATGAGAAAACATTTAGTGGAGGTATTCACACGAAAAGGCAATCAAGTAATATTAAGTAAGTAAGGAAAATTGTGCAAGATATTTAAAAGGGTTTTGGCATAATTCCAAGAGATTTTCGAAGATTACAAAATCTTTCTTCTAGTAAAGATTTTCTAAAAATATCTACTAATTGAAATTCAGTGGTAACAAATAATAATTCAATATCATCTTTTAAAACATGATCTCGAATAAAATGGTGTTTAATATCTATATGTTTGGCCCTAGAATGATGCATAGAATTTTTTGACAAACAAATTGCACTAGAATTATCACAAAAGATTTTAATAGGTTTAGAGAATAAATCATAATCACTGAGTTGATGAGACATCCAAAGGACTTGAGCGAAACATATCCCGATATATATATATATTATTCCTCAATGGGGGAGAGAGAGACACAGTTCATCTTTTTGTTATTCCACGAAATAAGAGAGCTTCCCAAGAATTGACAAGTCCCACTAGTTCTCTTTCTATCAATTTTGTCACCTGCACAATTAACATCTGAAAAACCTTTAAGATCAAAATCATCAGTTTTGGGATATCATAGACGATATGAAATCCTTCCAATAAGATATCTGATAATACTTTTGACTGCACTAAATTGACTTTCTTTAGGAGCTGACTGGAACCTGGCACACTTGCAAACACTGTACATGATATCTGATCGACTAGGTGTGAGATAAAGTAGAGAGCCAATTATACCTGGATATCTAGTTTCATCAACAAACTTACCACCATTATCAACAACAAGAGTACATATGGAACTTATGGGAGTACAAGTAGATTTAGCATCATTCAATCCAAACTTTTGGATGAGCTCTTGTTTATACTTACCTTGGCAAATGAAGGTTCCTTTAGTTGACTAGTGGATTTGATGTCCCAAGAAGAAAGTTAACTCACCCATCATACTCATTTCAAAGTCACTTTACCTTAACTCAAGGAATTCCTTGCATAAATCAGCATTAGTACTTCCAAATATAATATCATCAATATAAATTTGAATAATGAGATTTCTAGATGGAGTTCTTTTGATAAAGAGAGTGGTGTCAATTTTTCCACTTGTGAAGTCATGATTGATTAAAAAATTGCTCAATCTATCATATCAAGCATGAGGTGCTTGTTTTAATCCATAGAGACTTTTGACAATTTAAAAACATGATAAAGAAACTGAGGATTTTCAAAACCTGGAGGTTGCTTCAGAAAAACTTGTTCTTCAATGAAACCATTTAAGAAAACACTTTTGACATCCATTTGAAATAATTTAAAACCTTTATGAAAAGCATATGCAAGTAACATCCGAATGGATTCTAACCTTGCTATCGGTGTAAATGTTTCGTTGTATTTGACTCTTTCTTGTTGTGAGTAGCCTTGAGCGAATAGACGAGCTTTATTTCGAACCACTTCAACTGATTCATTCATCTTATTTCTAAAAATTCATTTCATTCCAATGGTAGAGGTATTTTCAGGTTTGGAACCAAAGTCCATACAATATTTTTATCAAATTACTCAAATTCGTCCTTTTTTACTTTGACCCAGCTTTCATCATCTAAGGCTTTATTTACTCTCTTTGGTTCGAGTTGAGATATAAGTACAATATTTGTACTTCTTTTACTGGAGATTCTTGTTTTTATTCCTTCCTTGGGATCTCCAATGATGAATTTCTATGGATATTCAGGCTCGCTTCTCCATTCATTTGGGACATTTTCTATTGTAAACTGATTATCATTTGAGGCAGATGACTTTATTGCAGAGTTGACTTCAGTGGGAGTAGCTTTTGTTGATTTAACTTGTTCATCCTCATCATCCGCACTACTAGTATTCTCAATAATACGATTAGAGTCATAAAAAAGAACATGAACATATTCTTCAATACAAAGAGTATGTTTATTAAAAACTCTATAAGATCTGCTAGAGTTTGAGTAACCCATGAATATACCTTCATCACTTTTGGGATCAATTTACCAATGTTGTCCTTACCATTGTTGTGGACAAAGCATTTGCATCCAAGGAGTGAAACTACCTAATGTTGGGTCTTTTATTATTCCACAATTCATAAGGGGTTTTCTTCAAAATTGGTCTGATCATGCACCTATTTAGAATATGACAAGCAGTACTTACAACTTCTGCCCATAATTTGTGAGGTATAGAGTTTTCACAAATCATAGTTCGTTCCATGTCTTGAAGAGTTCTGTTTTTTCATTCCACAACTCCATTCTGTTGAGGAGACCTTGGAGTAGAGAAATTGTGAGTGTTGCCTTGACTATTACAAAATGCTTCAAAACCTTTATTCTCAAATTCTCCTCCATGATCACTTCTTATAACAGTGATATTGTAACCTTGTCCCTTTAGACCTTTTCACAAAAAACTTTAAAATTCTTTAAACTATCATGTTTGTTAGATAAAAACATAACCCAAGTAAAGCGAGAATAATCATCAATAATAAAAAGAGCATACCTTTTACCTCCAATTCTAGCTGTTCTAGTGGGACCAAAGAGGTTCATATGAAGTAGCTGTAAAAGTTTAATAGTAGAGGAAATATCTTTTACAGGAAAAGAGTTTCTATTTTGCTTAACAAGTTGACATGCATTACGGATGTAAGTCTTCTTATAATCTAATTTGGGAAGTCTGGTGACAAGGTCATGTTTGGATAATTTCTCAATTATCTCATGCTTGCATGACCAAGCTACTTATGCCAAACCCATGGATCTTTTGATATAGAGGCCAAACAGATGTGATCTTCTGTCCTTTTGATAAAGTCCAAAACATATACATTCCTATGTTTATTTCCAGGGAGAAGAGTCTTTTCAAGTTTTTCAATAATACATCCATCCTTTTTAAATCTTACCTCCAAATCAGCATCACACAACTGACTTATACTCAACAGGTTGTACTTAAGGCTTTTCACAAGATAAACATTAGTAATATCACATAATTCATTAAAAGAAATAATACCAAGACCTATTACTCTACCTTTGGAATTGTCTCCAAAGCTTATATCACCTCTATCACAGTCAGCAATAGATTTAAATAAGCTTTTGTTCCTTTTCATGTGATTTGCACACGCACTATCAAGATATCATTTCCCTTTATGATTTGAGTGGTATTCCTATAAAATAGATATATCACTTATCTTTTGGTACCCAAGTATTTTTGGGTCCCTTGGGGTTGTACTTGGATTGGAAGACTTGGTTTTATCTCTCCAATCATTTTCCAGAATTTCTTGATCAAAATATTCAATTGTAGTATTTATAACCAGATTTACCATAGTGATAACATGAAAGATGAGAGTATTTTTCAGTGGTTGAGTAGCTATGATAAGTATTATGAATGTGACCGGTTGTCCTGGTCGACTTGTTAGAGTTAGTTGACCATTGAGACCCTTCACAACTATAATATCTATTATCATAGGTAGATCTACCAATGCCAGATTTTTTTCAGCTAACTTGGAAGTGTAAATCGACTAATTTGATCTGACAATAATATGAATTGGAAATTTTTGAAAACTATTAATTTTAATTTTCAATTCATCTATTTCTTCTTGAAGAAAATCTTTTTCTATTTCACAGACTTTGAGTTTAATTTTGCTCTCTCTTCTTTCTATTAATAAAACTCTATTTTCATCATGAACTTTATTTAAATCAGTTATGGTATGATCTAGCAAAGTTTGTCTATCAAAGCATTCATTACAAGATTCAATTCTTACTTGACTGGATTCCTCAATATCCATGAAGTGGACATCTCCAATGTTATCATTTTCATTTTTAGAGTGATCTTCATCACCCCAACTGCTAAAAGCCTTTTGACTTTCTCTGGAAGTTCCTCTTCTTGCTTCTGAACAATCATAAGCAATATGGCCATATTTTTCCCCAGTTGTAGCATTTTCCTTCATTCTTGTTGTACTCAGTGATTTGCTTTCCTTTTGAGTAATTTTGGTTTTCCTCTTCTTTGATTCCTGGATCTTTTGTAGTTTTCAACCATTGTTCTAGTAATGAGAGCAAGTTCATCTTCATTTAAGAAGTCATCTTCTTCTTCATCATTTGTAGCTTTGAAAGCCATAATTTTCTTATTTTCTTCTTGCAGTTGATCCTTCTTATTTAGATTAGATCTTCCAAAGGCAATACGATCTCCTCTTAATTCATCATAGATCATTTTGTTTAGATTCATGCTTTCAAGATCCACCACTTTGGAAATCCACTGAGGGGGCACACTTTTGAGAATCCTGGTGATTTGATCTGTTACAAGATAGGTTTTTCCTGCTGCTTTGGGTTCACTAATGATTTTACCAAATCTGGCAAATGTTTCTTTAATAGACTCTCCATCCTTCATCTTGAAGAGTTCATATTCATAAACTAATAGGCTTACAAGATTTTGTTTGACCTTCTCAGTTCCTTTATATGTAACTTTTAGTTTGTCCCACATTTCCTTGGCAGTTTCACAGCAAGAGATCTTTTCATATTCTTCACAATTGATAGTATTGTATAGCATATTTTTTGCCTTTGAATTGATTTGAAGGATCTCCATTTGTTTATCAGCGTAATCCTCCAAAGTTGGAATTTTTTCAGTTGATGCTTGACCATTATTTGATTTCTTCCCATCTTTGTTGATAGGAACAAGTGGAAGATCACCAAGCTTGATGACTCTCAATACCTTCACATCATCGGATCTTATAAAAGTTTCCATCCTTATCTTCCAATGAGAGAAATGTTTCCCATAGAAGTAGGAAGTTCTGGTTTGAGATGTACCTTCTAAGAACAGTGCTCCAACAACAGTTTGGGCCATGGTCTTTTCTCAATTTGCTTTTAAACAAATATATATGAGTCCAGGCTCTGATACCAATTAAAAGTAGTAAGGGGTGGTGGGGTGGTGGTGGGGTGAATTACTCCTTTTTGATTTACTCAGTCGACTCGCTTGAATAGTTAGTCAACTATAAGAACACTACAGAAAATTGCAAATAGAAAACTAAATAGAAAATTCTGAAGTGTAATTAACACCATATATTTTATACTAGTTGGGTGATGAGTCAGCAAATTACGACTCATTTTCAATATAAAGTGAGAGAAAAGCACGTCCTCAATGCTAATTTGGCATTGATTTAATGATGTTTTATCTTGATTTTAGGAAAGAGACCCAAAACAGAGCAAGATAGCAAAAAGAAGCAAAAAGATGGAAAATTTGAGAGAAAGTGGCACAAAAGCATTCGCCGAAGTGATTTGTGAATTGCCAAAAGTGCATCATTATCGCCGAAAAGAGCAGAAAAGGCCAATGGGATAAAGGCAAACCGATGAGGCTAGCGTGACAGTTGGTGATGCGCCAATCCTATCGACGTACCAAACTTCCCATTGCCGAAAAGACCACAAAGTCACCCCTAAAGACCGTGAAAAAGACGAAACGGCGCAGCAAAGCACCATTCTACTGATCGGCAATATGTTTGGCGATGGACTAGCTGCGCCAAATAGAGTCGCGGTGGCATTTCTGTAAATACTTTTCCCATTTTTGCTGGTGATATTTAAGAATTTTTGGCCTCTTGGAACGAGTATCTTTGGGTATAGTTTATAACTTTGGAGTCTAGGGTTCTTGACCCAACACCCTTGGAATTGAAGATTGAAAGCTTTGTATTATCAATTTCTCAAACCTTTCTTCTATTCCTTGTTTTGTATAGAATACTTGGGTGTAGTTGAATTTGATATTTGAGTATTTGTAGTTAGAAATAATGCAATGCTTATGTATGCAATTTGGGTTTTA
Source organism: Capsicum rhomboideum (assembly GCA_031232105.1). NCBI lineage: Eukaryota > Viridiplantae > Streptophyta > Magnoliopsida > Solanales > Solanaceae > Capsicum > Capsicum rhomboideum. Next base: position 26,645,095 of record CP124719.1, on the reverse strand, counting down.
ATTCTATCTTATGCTTTCGTATTGAGTGATTACTCTTGATTTGGAAATGGATTTTGTTTATCTAAATTAATCTTATGCTTTATGATTTCCATTCTAGTTGAGCTTGAAAGAAGAATTTATAGTGGGTATTGCCCATTTACTTCGATTAGGCTTGAAAGAGCTAATCGAGGTTGGGAAGGGTTAATTTAGCACGATTTGGGACGTATGACCCATCTTATGGAATTTGTTGCTAGTCATAGTCAAATCCTAGTGTAGCCATAGATTGTAACTATTCGTATTTGCACTTGTCTAGTGATGTGCCATGATTTCATGGCACTTTCGATGCCTAAAATAAGGAAAATATGCAATAACTTGGGTATGTTTGGTAGGTATGATGTGTTTTCTATTCTATCTTGTAGGAAAATAGGTTTTGGAGGTAAAATGAAGAAGATGGGAAGAAGCATTGACTGGAATGAAGTTTTTGAAGATAAAAGAGAGGAGTTGAATTTCACAGAAGTGACTCATGGACAGTAGGTGGACCTACGCACCGTAGGTCAAGGTTGAGAGTCAACTTCTGCAATTATGCATTGATGCCTGATTCCTACGATCTGGACCCACTATCCGTAGGTCCAGTCCACGACCTCAAGTCACGGTCCATGAAAAGTTGCCGACTTTTTTCTCCTACATGTTTTAGGATAGGATTCATTTTGTATCTATAAATACCCCTATGTTGTCCTATGTTTAGGGAGTTGTCTACTACATATTTTTGGATTCTATTACATTGTTTTGAGCTTCATAAACACATTGATCTTGTAATCTCAAACATCGATTCTAGGGCTTTGATTTATATTGAGATTTCAGAGTTTTATTCTTCTTCTGAGTTCATAATTATGTTTTCATTATTGAATTCTTCTTGTGTTCTTGCAATTATGAGTAGCTAAATCTCTCAACTAGGGTTGTGTGAACCATGAGGAATTAACGAAATGGGTTTAGTGCGAAGCAATTCTGAACTGGTGTGACTGTATGTATTGTTATTTCCTTAGTTGTAATTGATCTTCTAACGGTTGCAAACGTTAGAAACTCGCCTGTATTCTAAAATTTCTCGAGAGAGAAGTAGAGATTGGGAAAAGGGAATAACAACAGAGATTTGAAGCTATCAAGCTTCATCTGATAACTTGAGTCGTAACAGGGATAGTTATCTGGGATCGAGAACAAGGGTTAGTAGCGACACTCAGAGACCGAGAGAAGAAGAGTGAAATTCATTTAACCAAGGTTGAGATACGTTTAGATGAACCTATCTTGTTAGATTTTGCATGCAACGCAGCGGGACCGTTTGCCAGGACAATTACTTGGTGGAGTTAAGGAATCTTGGGGATCACAGTCCTAGTGCCTTTCTCGTATTGATCACAAATACGACCATCAACAATTATTACTGTTACTATTTGTTTACAAAACCCCTCATTTTTTACTTACTTGCCAATCACTCAGACAAGCATTCTATAGAAGTCCATCCTATTCCCTCTGGGATTGACTCCAACATAGTTGTGTTCTATATTTGATACAGTGACTGCGTTATACTTTTCTAGAGGTATAGTTTGGGCAACATCAAATTTTGGTGCCGTTGCCGGGAATACAGTTACAGAGTTGATTGACCATGTTTATTCAAGTGTTAGTTTCATTGAAATTGTTATTTTCCCACTATTCATAGGGTATACGCCGGTGTATGCCCAACACTAGGAATCAAGGCAATCCTCTGACTCAACTTGATACGGATATAGAAAAAACACTAAGGAATTATCAAAGAATGGTGAATACTGACAGAGTTTAAGACCCTACAGCCGGTGCGGATATTCATAACCAGTAGTAAATTCATTCGACTGGTCATGAAATTGCTGAGCAAATCACAACTCGATTACGACTGACGATAATGCGAGACAAACAACTCTTACACAAGTAGATAGAGATCATTGAGCAATGTAAGAGGCAACATAATGTCTTGCTGCACATGAAGAGAGACAAAGAAGACCAAGGGTGAAACAACCCCCACAAATACCATATGTGTCGGTTTATGATGATCCCGAGGAAGAGAATATGGACTATTTTGAGCCGGTTGAGACTGGTGCCGTTATTCCACCAGAGTTACCTGAAGGAACTAAATTCGACATTTCAAGTGCTATAATCCACTTGTTGAACTTAAAAGGGGTGTTCACTGGCCTTTCGATTGATGATGCGAACATGCATGCGATGAATTTTATAGGGATATGCACCTCGTACAATCTACCAGGAGTAAGTCAAGAAGCAATTCGATTAAGGCTATTTCCATTATCCCTTACAGGAGAGGCGACTTTGTGGTTGGATGAGTTTTTACGAGGTTCTATCACTACTTGGAAAGATTTAAGGAATCAGTTTCTGGAATGATTTTTTCCACCTACCCGAATATTATAATTAAAGGATGAGATTTATACTTTCAGACAGCTACATTCTGAGGCACTTTACGAGACTAGGCCAAGGTTCAAGAAGAAGTTACAAAATGTTCCAAACCATAGGATGAATGGTTGAAATTTACTTGAAATCTTCTACAGAGGATTAAACGCTAATACAAAGGTTGTAGTAGATGCTATCACTAGCAGAGCACTTATGAGTCTGAGATGGAAACAAGCTTCAGAGATTTTAGATCATATTACTAAAACCAACCTAGGTTGGCACAGTCGAGAAACAGACCGACCAGCAGGAACTTATGCCATTGGAGCATCAGCAGAGCAAAGAGCGTTAGATGACACTGTAGCTCAAGAAGTAGCGCAACTGAGAACTGAGATCGGATTACTTGCTAAACAAATTGTGGTAGGAGGAACAGAAAAGATTAATGCGGTAGGTGCACAAGGCAAAGCACCTAGGTATGAGGATTTTGATTCTGAGAAAGAAGCTAAGTATCTGGATAGAGAAGTGGCGGGTTTTCGAGCCAAGGGCCAAGGGTCTAATTAAGATAATTGGAACTCGAGGCAAGGAAATCGAGGTCAGAACTACTACGGTGATAATTACAAAAAGTCAGTGTATAGAGATCTAGATGGTGATTGGAGGTGAAAAGATGACTACAAAGATAAGTGTGGACTTTATGTTGCACCAGGGAACTATGATGCTGAGTCTAGAAATTCAAGGATGGAAACCCTACTTGCAAAACTCATTAAGTGGTTAGAGAGTAGAGAAAACTATCTAAAAGAGTTCGAGGCAAAACTTTCAAGGATAAGTCAAAAAGTGGAGTCTCATGCAACCGCCATCAAACAGCTGGAACAATAATTTGGGCAGATGTCTATAGCATTAAATCGGCATCAACAAGGTACACTTCCAAGAAACACCATCTAGAACCTGAAAAATGATGCTCACTGTATGGCTATCACGACGAGAAGTGGGAAGACTCTTATTGAGGCACCCAAACAACTTGAGGGTGTTCATGCTATACTGGAAGAGAAAATGAATGCCACGAAAAAGGTAAAGAAAACTCTAAAGAAGTATCTTCCATTCCCAAAACTTCCTCCACCTTTCCCTCAATGTCTAAAGAAAAAAGTGGATGAAAATAAAATTGTTAGTGGGGAAACCATGAAATAAGTTAAAGAGCCTCAGACTGATAAAAACAAGGTGAATGCTGAAAAAAAGAAAGAAAAGGAAGTCCCACAAATGCTAACCCCCATTCCTAAGCCCCCACCTCCATTCCCTCAACGCTTGAAAAAAATAAGGAGGATGGAAAATTCCATAAGTTTATGTCCATATTGAAGAAACTTTCTATAAACATTCCATTGGTGGAGGCACTGGAACAAATGCCGAGAAATGCAAAGTTCATGAAAGAGTTGGTCGCGAGAAGAGAACTGTCAGTTATGAGTCTGTAGGTGACTTGCACCATTGTAGTGCAATTGCATCCCTTTCTCTTGTGTAAAAGAAAGATGATCTCGGTGCCTTCATAGTTCCATGCATAATTGGGTTAGTTAACTTTGCCAGAGCTTTGTGTGACCTAGGTGTGAGCATTAACTTGATACCATTAGCAATATTCGAGAAATTAAGCTTGGGAACCCTCGAGCCAAAAAAAATACAGTTATTGATGGTGGATCGTATGATCAAGAAGCCTGTGGGCATATTATGTGATGTTTTAGTCAAGGTTGAAAGCTTCATCTTTCCTACTGACTTTGTTGTCTTTGACTGTAAGGTTGATTCTGAGATGCCCATAATTTTGGAGAGACCGTTTTTAGCCACCGACAGAGCATTGGTGGATATTTAGTGGGGTGAGATGAAATTCAGGATGAATAATAAGGAAGTCACATTCAATGTTTGTAGAACTATGAAGCATCCAAAGGACATGAGAGTGGTTTTGGTAATAAATAGTTAAGATGACCCTGGAAGCCAACCCAAGGGATATCTTGATGAAGTCTGAGTAATTAAGACACCTGCGTCATGCCACGATATTAAATCAGGCGTTGCTTGGGAGGCAACCCAAAGTGTCTTTCTCTTCCTACATTTGCTTTGATTTTTGTTATTTTGATCGACATTAGACCCACACACCTAGGGTGCCATAGGTATGTTCCAAACTCCCTTGTTTTACTTTGTTCTAATGCATTAGGGATAATGCATGCTTATTTGGCGGGGGGGGGGGGAGGTACTTGTGGGCCTATATGTCCTCTTGGGGTTTTTTATTGCCGTGTTTCTTTTCCCTCAAAGTGCTATCATAGTAGAACCACCATGTTTAGGTTGTTATTTATATTATTATGTGTTTTCGTGTTTAAGTAAGAGGAAACTAGGGGAACCTTAGTGCAGTCCAGTTGTGAACAAGTTTTGAAAGTGTGATGATACTTTTTATGTGTTTAAAGGATATGCTTTTTATGTGTTTAAAGGATACACCTCTTGAAATTTTTGTTTTGGACTGTGTGTGTGGTTATGATAGTTTGCAGTTGTTGGATCTTGTTATGGCATTAGTATTATAGGCAGTATGATTGCAGTGTAGCAACGCATGAACTGGATAGGTAGTAGTCGATAGTGTAACCCTGTGCTATGTGTGCATGAGGTCATCACCGAGTTCACTTTGTGTGTGCGATCCAGAACTTTCTCGATTAGTCTTGCCCAGGTTATAGGATAGTGGTTAGGAAAGGATCATAGGCCGTTTTTGAGTAAGTCCACTTTTAGCCTAAATGCCCGACCAAATGAAGTAAGTATCCCTTGATCCCGAGTTTGAGCCTTAATTGACCTTTTTCTTTCATTAGCCTATTCACCTTTCCATTTCGACTTACAATGAACCTGTCTTGGCCTTGGTCCCTCCTTGGACATTGTGTACCTCAACTCAAGCAAATTGCCTAAGTTGAGGGTGGCTATTATAGGGGTGCGTAGCTTGATATGGGTATAAAGAAGGGGTTAGTAAAAGAAAGGAGAATAGAGTTGGGATTGAAGAAGAAAGAAAAGAAGTGAAAAAAATACAGTTTGCAAAAAGAAAAAAATAGGGAAAAAAGAGAAAAAATATTGAAATCGTAAATAAAATTACACCCAAAATCTGAAAATAAATGAAAGAGAATAAGGGAAAATAAAATGAGTATGGTTGGAAAGTAGAGCCAAAAATAGTGTAGTGTCAAGGAGGGTTGAGTCACCGTATCCATATGTACCACACCTATCCCCAAGCCTACATTATAAGCCGATGAAAATCCTATAGTGATCGTAGTCCAACTGTCCGAAAAAGTAAGGCATAGAAAATAAGGGCAAGCCTATGGAATTTCACGCACACTGTTTGAAATTCTTTGTGAGAGAGAGTGTTTTGATCCAGTCCCTATGTTGATTTTCATTAGTATAGTGTAAAGGTATTGGACTTTTTTGCTGTGAAAGTACATGGGTTTCATTGTTAGCTGCTATTTGTTCGGATAACGAATTTGCATATATGCTTAGTTGTTTGTCCATAATCTGATGCCATCACTTGATCCCTTCTGTGTCATGAGAATATTTTGCATGTATACAAATAATGTTTTTTTTGTAAATAGGAGGGGGTCAAAAAGTTTTGTTGCAAAAAGCAATAAGTCGATTGCCAAAGGTCTCTTAGGTTTCTCTTAGTTATGCATCGAATGTGTTTGTTTTGTTTTGTTTGCCTGAGGACACGCAAATGTTCTAAGTTGAGGGTGTTGATGTGCCATGATTTCATGGCACTTTCGATGCCTAAACCAAGGAAAATATGCAATAACTTGGGTATGTTTGGTAGGTATGATGTGTTTTCTGTTCTATCATGCAGGAAAATAGGTTTTGGAGCCAAAATGGAGAAAACGGGAAGAAGCATGCACTGGAATAAAGTTTTTGAAGATAAAAGAGCGGAGTTGAATTTCACAGAAGTGGCTCACGGATCGTAGGTAGACCTACGGACCCTAGGTCAAGGTCGTGAGTCAACTTCTGCAATTGTGCATTGATGGCTGATTACTACGATCTGGACCCACCGTCCGTGGGTTGAGTCCACGACCTCAAGTCTGGTTTGTGGAAAGTTGCCGACTTTTTTCTCCTACATGTTTTAGGAAAGGATTCGTTTTGTATCTATAAATACCCCTATGTTGTCCTATATTTAGGGAGTTATCTATTACATTTTTGTGGATTCTGTTGCATTGTTTTGAGGTTCATAAACACATTGATCTTGTAATCTCAAACATCGATTCTAGGGTTTTGATTTATATTGGGATTTCAGAGTTTTATTCTTCTTCTGAGTTCATAATTATGTTTCATCATTGAATTCTTCTTGTGTTCTTGCAATTATGAGTAGCTAAATCTCTTAACTAGGGTTGTGTGAACTATGAGGAATTAACAAAACGGGTTAAGTGCGAAGCAATTCTGAACCGATGTGACTGCATTTATTGTTATTTCCTTTGTTATAGTTGATCTTCTAACGGTTGCAAACGTTGGAAACTCAGTTGTATTCTAAACTTGCTCGAGAAAGAAGTAGAGATTGGGAAAAAGGAATAACAACAGAGATTTGAAACTATCAACCTTTATCTAATAACTTGAGCCATAACAGGGATAGTTATCTGAGATCAAGAACATGGGTTAGTAGCGTCACACTTGGAGACCGAGAGGAGAAAAGTGAAATTCATCTAACCAAGGTCGAGAGATGTTTAGATGAACCTATCTTGTTAGATTTTGCATGCAACGCAGCGGGACAGTTTGCCAGCACAATTACCTAGTGGAGTTAAGGAATCTTTGGGATCACAGTCCTAGTGCCTTTCTTGTATTGATCACAAATTTAACAATCAACAATTGTTACTGTTACTATTTTTTTACAAAACGCCCCTTTTTTACTTACTTGCTAATCACTCGGACAAGCATTCGATAGAAGTCCGTTCTATTCCCTGTGGGATCGACCCCAACCTAGTTGGGTTCTATATTAGATACAGTGACCGTGTTATACTTTCCTGGAAGTATAGTTTGGGCGACATCAAATTTTGGCGCCGTTACCAGGGAATACAATTACGGAGTTGATTGACCGTGTTTATTCAAGTGTTCATTTCATTGAATTTTTTATTTGCCTACTATTCGTAGGGCATACGCCGGTGTATGCCCATCACTAGGAGTCAAGGCAATCCCTGATTCCACTTGATACAAAAATAGAAAGAAAACTTAGGAATAATCAAAGAATGGTGAATACTGACGGATTTTAGGACCCTGCAGCCGGTGCGGATATTCATAATTAGCCATAAATTCATCTGACTGGTCATGAAACTGCTGAGCAAATAACTGCTCGATTAACGGCTGAGGAGAATGCGAGACAAACAGCTCTTAGACAAGCAGCTAGAGATCATCCAGCAATGGAAAAGGCAACACAACGTCTTGCTGCACTTGAAGAGAGACAAAGAAGACCAAGGGTGCAACAACCTCCATAAACACCATATGTATCAGTTTATGATGATCCCGAAGAAGAGGATGTGTCTTATTTGGAGTCGGTTGAGACTGGTGTCATTATTCCACTAGAGTTACCTGAAGGAACTAAATTCAATATTACAAGTGCTGTGATCCACCTGTTGAACTTAAAAGAAGTGTTCGCTGGCCTTTTGATTGATTATGTGAACATGCATGTAATGGGTTTTGTGGGGATATGCACCTTGTACAATCTACCAGGAGTGAGTCAAGAAGCAATTCGATTAAGACTATTTCCATTCTCCCTTATGAGGGAGGAGACTTTGTGGTTGGTTGAGTTACTACGAGGTTCTATTACTACTTTGAAAGAGTTGAGGAATCAGTTTCTGGAACTATTTTTTCCACCTTCCCGAATGTTACAACTAAAGGATGAGATTTATACTTTCAGATAACTACATTCTGAGGCACTTTATGAGACTTGGCTAAGGTACAAGAAGAAGTTGCAAAATGTTCCAAACCATAGGATGAATGATCAAAATTTACTTGAGATCTTCTACAGAGCATTAAACGCTAATACAAAGGCTGTAGCAGATACTATCACTGATGGAGCATTTATGAGTCTGAAATGAGAACAAGCTTCAGAGATTTTAGATCGTATTACTAAAACCAACCGAGGTTTGCACACTAGAGAAGCAGACCGACCAGCAGGAACTTATGACATTGGAGCATCAGCAGAGCAAAGAGCGTTAGATATCATTGTAGCTCAAGAAGTAGTGCAACTGAGAACTGAGATCGGATTACTTGCTAAACAAATTGTGGTAGGAGGAACAGAAAAGATTAATGCGGTAGGTGCACAAGGCAAAGCACCTAGGTATGAGGATTTTGATTCTGAGAAAGAAGCTAAGTATCTGGATAGAGAAGTGGCGGGTTTTCGAGCCAAGGGCCAAGGGTCTAATTAATATAATTGGAACTCGAGGCAAGTGTAACACCTTGGAAAAAAATGATTTCAAATTTATTTTAACACTTTAAATGAGTGTAACTTCTAAGCTATAACGAGTTCCATGGCGTATATATTTTTAAGTAGAATTATATTGCTTGTATATTATATTATATGTAGCTTTTATATTAAGTGGAGTGAACTAGTGGGACCCCTTTTTTTTAATTAAGTGGAAAAGAGGATAAGATTGATGGGAAAAAGGTACAGGCGTATATATTTTGAAATTGAGGGCTTTTGCCCTTCTTTTTTTTCTGGAAAATCTACAACAGTACTACTTAGCTCTCAATTTTCTTTTTCTATAATCTTCCTTCTCCTCTACTCGTTTGTAACCATTAAGAAATTTTGGCTTGAATTCTTTTCTTGTTGTCAAGAAACGGATAGTAACAATATTACTATATGTTTTCTTCCTTCAATGACATCATGAGAAATTAGGGATTAATCTCAATTAGGTAATTTCTCTACCCTACACTTGAATATTGCTATGAAATACATGTTTAGGGTATAGGAGGAGGTAGTAATTATCATTTGAATTGAATTTCGTACTAGTTCTTGAGATGGGTTATAATCAGGATTCTTGAAAAGAAAGGGGAAAAGATGGAGTTGTGATAAAAGTGAAATATTTGGGTATTTCTAATGGTAGGGGCAGACTTAATATTGAATCCTTGTTAAGGAATTTTATTAATTTTGAGCATAAGGGAAGGATATTGTAATAAGTTGTTAGATGAAACTTTGGATTATTGATGAATATATTTATGTATTGTATATGTAGTTGATTATGTTAGAGTGATTGCTCACCGTTTGGTTGGTCGAAGTTATTGATTGGTCGATTGCGAAAGACGACACCTAGGAGTGTTGAGTTGTTTGACACCCATGATCCAAGGTATGTAAAGCTAAAACCTTCTCTGCCATTAAGGCGCGATCGTGAGTTACTTGTTTCTCCTAATAAAGTCAAGATAGTTTACTTGATGTATGCGTGAACAAAGTCTTCTCTTTCTACGTGCCAAACACATAACTACATGTCTAATACAAATCAAATTATCTATATGCTAATTCCACTTAGACTTTCTTATCCTCGCACTTTATGCACTTATTATGTTACTCCTTTGAATCAAGTACTCATAGTGTTTTGCACGACTATAAGTATTTTTACTTGAACTACTTACAAGCCACAGGATATATCCATCACATCTTAAAATGTGAATAAATGGTCATAGTGTTTATATTCCCTCTCATTTGAGATTGCTTATCTTCATACCTCTTACGTCTATTTACTAAAGTCACAGTACTCATATTACTCTTGTCGAGTCTAATATCTATAGAGCGAATCGTGTTTTGTCTTTATTAGAGATTCTTAAAAGTCACGTGGAATATCTAGCTTATGCTATAAATTAGAACAATTGGCCATAATATAGTCGCACTAGTATATTTAATCACATAAGACACAGAAATAAGATAATGCAGAGATAAAGAGCTAGCTTTTAAATAGGTAGATACCATTAAAAAGATTAATCTTATAAGGTAAGTGCTACTTAAATGGCTAAGCTGTCATTATCATAAGTTATTTGTATATGAGACATTATATGATAAAAGGTTATCTTTATCAAAGGAATGGTATTAGGTTTTAATTGGCACACCCGTACGACATGATTCTGTACATAGGATCGAGACCAGACCATTATAGTGACCCCAAATATGGTGGCGTACCCGCCCTTGTGGCATTATTTTTATTTGGAGTTAGCTGGAACGTCATGCACTGGTTCCCCTGACTCGAGCCGATATACGACACATATGGCCTGCGGACAGACCCTCAAAGTGAGCCCATGGGGGACGTACCTTATATAAGACAGTGATTATAGTTATATGTATAAAATCATAGCAATAGACATTTGGGCGTCATGTGCCTTACACTGGACATAGATTGCCTTTGGTAGGCCATCATATGATTATTTGGGTTAAGAGTAGGCATAGGATATTACTTAGGCAAATTACTAGGCGCTTCATAATGATGAATTAATTATAAGACGTTACATGACTAGTTAACAAGGCAAATTCATAGGTTCTAGTATATTGTGTATCAGTCACTTATGTGCTCATAAATTATATTCCAGAGGAGAGTTTCTAGTATTCAGCTGTCTATCGTTGCTCATTTTGTTATTCAATTCATTGAGCATCCACATATGTCTACTTGTTATTCAGTTTGATTTAGATACCAGTACATGTTGTATATGTACTGAAATCCCTACTTTTGGGGGCGCTACATTTTTATATATACAGGATCAGGTACATCTGGTAGCAAACTTCTGTATTAGTCACACATTTTGATTCAACAAAGCAGTTGGTGAGCTCTTCTCTCATCTGGAGCTAATAGATGTCTAGAACTCTTTAAGTCATGTCTATAGTTATAGCTTAGGTATGTCAGGTCCTGTCCCGACTATCTATCGTTGTACAGTAACAAATTCTATTTGAGGCTTCGTAGACAGTGCAAGTTATCGTATGTAATCATAGTTTCAGTTGTCCCCTACATTAGTGCAGCTAGTTATCCAATGATACTTATGTACCACTCTTGTAATTGTCCTATGATTAGTAATTCATCCACTTAATACAGGTCATTTGTATAGCAAGAATTCATATGGACCCTTGTCCACCCTTTCTGGTCTGGGGGCATAACAACAAGGAAATCAAGGTCAGAACTACTACGGTGATAATTATAACAAGTCGGGGTATAGAGATCGAGACAGAGATCGGGATGGTGATTGGAGGCGAAAAGACAACTACAAGTATAAGAGTGGCCTTTATGTTCCACCAGGGAATCGTGATGTTGAGTCTGGAAATTCAAGGATGGAAACCCTACTTGTAAAACTCGTTAAGAGGTCGGAGAGTCAAGAAAACTATCTAAAAAATATCAAAGCAGACCTTTCAGGGATAAGACAAAAAGTTGAGTCTTATGCGACCACCATCAAACAGCTGGAACAACAATTTACGTAGATGTCTACAACATTAAATCAACGTCAACAAGATACACTTCCAAGTAACACCATCGAGAACCCGCAAAATAATTCTCACTTTATGGCTATCACAACGAGAAGTGGGAAGACTCTTATTGAGACACCAAACAAGTTGAGGGTGTTCATTCTATACTAGAAGAGCAAACAAATGCCATGAAAAAGGTAAAGGAAGCTCTAAAGAAGTACATTCCATTCCCAAAACTTAATCCACCTTTCCCTCAACGTCTAAAGAAAAAGGTGGATGAAAATAAAATTGTTAGTAGGGAGATCATGAAAGAAGTTGAAGAGCCTTAGACTGATGAAAACAAGGTGAATGCTGAAAATAAGAAAGAAAAAGAAGCCCCAATAATGATAACTCCCATTACTAAGCCACCACCTCTATTCCCTTAGAGCTTGAAGAAAAAGGAGGATGGAAAATTTCAAAATTTCATGTCCATATTGAAGCAATTTTCTATTAACATTCCATTAGTGGAGGCGCTAGAACAAATGCCAGGATGTGCAAGGTTCATGAAAGAGTTGGTCATGAAGAAGAGAATGGTCATGAAGAAGAGAACTGTCAGTTATGAGTCTGTTGGTGATTTGCACCATTGTAATGCAGTTGCATCCCGTTCTCTTGTGTAAAAGAAAGATGATCCCGGTGCCTTCACGGTTCCATGCATAATTGGGTCAGTTAACTTCACCAGAGCTTTGTGTGACCTAAGTGCGAGCATTAACTTGATGCTGCTAGCAGTGTTTGAGAAATTAGGCTTGGGAACCCCCGAGCTAAAAAAGATACAATTATTGATGGTGGATCATTTGATCAAGAAACCTGTGGGCATATTATGTGATGTTTTAGTCAAGGTTGAAAAATTCATCTTTCCTACTGACTTTGTTGTCTTGGACTGTAAGGTCGATTTTGAGATGCCCATAATTTAGGGTAGACTATTTTTAGCCACTGACAGAGCATTGGTGGATATGGATCGAGGTGAGCTGAAATTCAAGTTGAATAATAAGAAAGTCACGTTCAATGTTTGCAGAACTATGAAGCAGCCAAAGGACCTAGTGTTGGGCATACACCGGCGTATACACTACGAATAGTAGGAAAATAAAAATTTCAATGAAACCAACACTTGAATAAACACGGTCAATTAACTCCGTAACCATATTCCCCGGCAATGGCACCAAAATTTGATGTCCCCAAACTATACCTCCAGAGAAGTATAGCATGGTTGCTGTATCAAATATAAAACTTAACTAGGTTCGGTTCATAGTAATAGGGAACCATGGATTTTAGCAAGTAACTTTTATTTCTTATTCTCTCAATCTCCAGTCACATGGTTCCCTGTGGATACGATCCCAACCCTAGTTGGGTTATTTATATTGCTAGCGACTACGTACATTCATTTTTAGGGTGTACTTGAGCGTTATCAAAAATGGCGCCATTGCCCAGGAACAATTTGACGTATTGAGTTAGTTTGGAATTTTAGCTTACTTGCTTTGATTTGGACTTGTGAATATGTTTTCGTGATTTTATTTTATTTCTTGTGTTAGTTTGATTTTTGTTTTGTTATACTTGTTACTATGGTATCATGGAATGAAAATGAGTTTGGTGGTTTCAAATCTTATGTTAATGACCCATGTCCTTATTATAGAGGGCCCCACTTTTGGCAAAATTATGAAAAAGCTCCCGGGAGAGAGGTATGTGCACCATATGAATCTTATGTGGAGTCTACTTGTTGTGAATATGGTGGTCAAAGAAGACATAGTGATGCTTGTGAAAATGTCCCTTCCCCCTCCCGAAGCTCTTACAAATTTTCTAGATGTGCTTTTGAGTTTGATAGAAGCAATAACATGGAGTTAGAAGCACAAAGAGCCGGTTATGAAGACATCCAAGTAATTCTTCAAACTAACTTGGACCGGGTATCTAAAATAGGTGAGGAGGTACCTCTTATGCATCAATACATGGCGACATCAAAAGTAGATAGTGAAGGAGAAGAAGACCCTTGTGAAGATGCCTTTCAAAATGAAGAAACATATGACAATTTGAAAATTGTGAGCCAAGAGTTGCTCTTGAATCTAGCTCAACATCTTGAAGCCTATGGGAAACTACGTGAGGGAATCTTCCTAATAAAGAATGATATTTTCCAAATGCATGTTGAGAAATGTCCTGAAATGATCCAACTTGAACTTATCATTTATGAGTTAAAGTCCAATGTGAAAGCAAAACTTGAGGCATATGATGCTCCTCTTCAAGTTGTCAAGGATAATGAGTTCAAATTGAGTTCCAATGAAGATGTGGTCAAGATTGTTGTTGAAGAATTCATGGCGATTTGCCAACCCACTAAGCTAAAAATAATGCAAGATACCGAAATTGATGAAATGATACTAGAGTTGATAAATAAAGCTAATCAAATCCTTTGTGAAGAGTTTAGTTCATTTTGGGATGAGAATGTCAATAAAAATGTGAATTCGCAAATAGAGAGGCTTAAACCTCATTCCAACCATTTTTCTACGTTGTGCTTGGTAGATGTGATGGAAATTGAAATAACCGGGCAAATGGAGAATTTTGGAGATGAGGGGAAAAGTACTTATATCTTGGAATTTTTCATCCTAATATGGAAAATTGATGTCCCTCACTTGAAGGCCAAGAAGTGCAAGATGCGGTGTCTAACGAGTGGCCTATTGATTTTCTCACCAAATCCCAATGAGCCTAAACAAAGTTTTGATGTGAAGTTGGGTAAAAGATTCAAGTCTTCCAAATGGTGAGATAGAGGGCGTCTCGTTGTTTCCTTATATTTGCCCCACAAGCTTCATCAAAATCTTGATTTGAAGTTAAGCCGAAGATTTAAATCCTCAAAGTGGAGAGATAAATGGTAAAGTTGTTTGCATCATCCTATGACATTAAATCAAGCGCTTGATGGGAGGAACCCTATTATTCTCAAAAAATTTACATTTGCTTCTGAAAGTTTAATTCTTAGAATAGCTTAGAATTTTATTTTTGACTCATCCACAAAATCTTAGTGTTTTTGGAAGTGATTTGAACAGGTTTGGATGCAAAAATTTGATGGGAATTAAATAGGATCCCAGTCTGAGCAGGCTCCTAGTATTCCAACTATTTCACTACTAAAGTCCACTCTTATGTCGATCCTCGCGTCTAGTGCGCCTCAGGGAGCTCATTACCTCCTTCTCTACTTTAGTTTGCTTGCATTGGGGACAATGCAATATCTTTTATTTGGGGGTGGAATAACTTAGTTTTCATTTGAGTTTGCACTATTGATACAAGTTGATACAATTGTTCTCTTATTGGGATTTGATGGATATTGTGTGCCCTTATCGGGTTTGAGCTTAATTTTGATTTCGTTGGATTAGTCATTCCGCTTGTGTTCACTTCTAGATTAGTTTTTTTTTTTTTTAACATGATAGCTTCTTATAGTTTTTCTTTTGATAGCTGTTTTAGGAGACTTTTTCCCAATGGTAGATCGAGTGACGACATTCTTAAGGGAAAATCGTCATGTTTGGGTGTTGGTATCAGTTGTGTAGGGGAAGTTTGAGTACCTATAGCCAAGGTGAATTTGGATTGTGAGTGCTGCAATTGTGAAGAATGAGTAGACATTAAATAATTACCCTTGTTGGATTCAAAATGTGGGATTGAGGTCTGTTTGGTGCTAATAGAGTTAGTCCTGCATTGTGGAAATGTTGAAATGAGCATACCCCTTCCAAAAAATAAAATAAAATTTTGTGAAAAAAAATACATGGACGTGAATGATGTTGTGACAATGCCTTGACTCTTTGTGTGACTCTAAATTCGTAGGTGGCAACAATGTGAAAAATGATTCTTTTGCTCTGGTTTAGGAAGTGAAACTGGTCCTTCTAGAATAGGTTGCATGCCATGTGTGGTGAGTTTTTGTTGAATAATTCTTGTGCTTACTTGTGTCATCTAGAACTTACCCCGTTGGTCTTTCAATTCTAGTCTTGATTGTGTTGATTGGTGAATTGATCTTAGGCCCTCTTTGTGACTTTTGAAAACCACTTTAGCCTTAAAAGCCCACCCATGCATGAATGTTATCTCTAGTTACCCTATTTAAGCCTAATAACCTTTCTTTGGCAACCACATTACAAGCCTTGAACCTTTTGAAATTTATCCCTCCCTTGAACTCTACCCTTCTTGAACTTGAAATTGCCAACTTAAGGCTGAAAGCCTAAGTTGGGGTGTGATGGAACTTGGAAGAGGTGATCATGTGTTGAGGTTTTGTAAATGAGAGCCTTATGAAGGAAGCAAGGATTTAATAAAGGAAAAGGAAAAAGAAGAAGAAAAACAAAAGGGGAATGAAATGAGAAAAGAAGCGAAAAAAATAAGTTTTCAATAAAATGGTGAATTAGAATGAAAATGATGGGCACTTGTGTTATGTGAAAATAAAGTGGCAAATGATCAAAGTTTGATTTATATTGTGTTTTGGGGAGTTCAAAGAAGGTGTAGTCACTTTTATCGTATATGCTTATCCTACCCTTCCCCGAGCCTACATTACAAGCTAGAAAAAGTCCTTCGAGATCTCCAACCAAATGTTTTTGAGTTAGTGGAGATTGAAAATAAGGGCAAGCCTATGGTATGATACTTGTTTGCATTGGAAATTCTTTGTTGAGTGTGAGTGTTTTTGCATTTGTCCCTTGTTTAAGTGTTGTAAATATTGTGAAATTTGGGACTTTCTTTCTTGTGAGGGAATGTAAACTAGGATAGATTGGTGAAGTTGATAAATTCCTAAAATAAGGCAAAGGAGCATATTTGATTGACCATTAATTATGAGTCACTTCTTGAGAATTGGTTGTTTCTACTTAATCATTCTTAAAACTCCATTGTGCTCTTGAAAATGTGTTTGAAATTGAGGGAGTTGCTTGGGTAATACTCACATGCTTGTTGACTAATTGTTAGTACCAACCAAATTCTTAATCATGGTGCCTAATTGAAAATATGATGTGAAAGTATTGATGTTGGCTTTTGAGCTTAAATTGATAGCATTATTAAGTTTTGATTTTGTGTTGCTTGAGGACAAGCAAAATCTTAAAGTTGGGGGTATTGAGGAGTCGGCAAATTGCGGCTTATTTGCACTATAAAGTGGGAGAAAAGCACGTCCTCAATGCTTTTTTGGTATAGATTTAACGATGTTTTGTCTTGATTTCAGGGAAGAGGCCCAAAACAGAGCAAGATGGCAAAAGGAAGCAAAAAGATGGAAGATTTGAGAGAAAGTGGCACAAAAGCATGATCCATGCAATTTGGCACATCGGCTAAGTGATTGGCGAATCGCCAAAAGTACATCATTATCGCCGAAAAAAGCAGAAAAGGCTAATGGGATAAAGGCAAACCGGCGAGGCTAGCATGACAGTCGGTGATGCACCGATCCAATCGGCGCACCAAACTTTCCATCGCCAAGAAGACTAGAAATTCACCCCTAAATACCGTGAAAAAGATGAAACGATACAGCAAAGCACCAGTCGACGGATTGCTGATGTGTTTGATGATGGAACAAGTTGCGCCGAATAGAGTCGCGGTGGAATTTTTGTAAATACTTTGCTAGTGATATTTAAGAATTTTTGTCCTCTTGGAATGAGGATCTTTGGGCATAGTTTACAATTTTGGAGGCTAGGGTTCTTGACCCAACACCCTTGGAATTGAAGATTGAAAGCTTTTTATTGTTAATTTCTCAAACCTTTCTTCTTTTTCTTGTTTTGTATAGAATACTTGGGTGTAGTTGAATTTGATATTTGAGTATTTGTAGCTAGAGATAATGCAATGCTTATGTATTGAATTTGGGTTTAATTTCTATCTTATGCTTTCATATTAAGTGATTACTTTTGATTTGGAAATGGGTTTTGTCTAGCTAAATTAATCTTGTGCTTTATGATTTCCATTCTAGTTGTGCTTGAAAGAGGAATTTAGAGTGGGTATTTCCTATTTACTTCGATTAGGCTTGAAAGAGCTAATCGAGGTTGGGAAGGGTTACTTTACCATGATTTGGGATGTATGACCCATCTTATGGAATTTGTTGCTAGACATAGTCAAATCCTTGTGTAGACATAGATTGGAACTAGTCGTATTTGCACTTGGATAGGGTTTGAAAGAATCTAGCCAAGAAATATTCGCCAATCGATCAAAAGACGTGGTAGATACTTGAGGTTCCAAGGCTAAATTGCTAAATTCGTGATTATATCGAGAGTAATTAATTGAATATGATTGATCATTGATAGAGTTGACTCCCCACATCATGTCTCTTGTTTACTATAGTTGTGAAAGCCATTGATCACTTATTCATATTTTAAATTGATTTTATCCGTGTTTCATTTTTATATATCAAAACCCCCCAAAACACTTGTATCTTTGCTTGAATTTTAGCAAGTAACTTTTATTTCTTATTCTCTCAATCGCCAGTCACATGGTTCCCTGTGGATACGATCCCAATCCTAATTGGGTTGTTTATATTGCTAGCGACTGCGTACATTCATTTTAGGGTGTACTTGAGCGTTATCATTGGGACCATGAATAGGTCTTATTCCAGTCCCCTTGGGTTGCAAGGGATACTA
This sequence comes from Capsicum rhomboideum, assembly GCA_031232105.1. Classification (NCBI taxonomy): domain Eukaryota; kingdom Viridiplantae; phylum Streptophyta; class Magnoliopsida; order Solanales; family Solanaceae; genus Capsicum; species Capsicum rhomboideum. The sequence continues at coordinate 26,626,708 of CP124719.1, read as the reverse complement.
GTAGCTCCTTTGGTAATTTAAGAATAATACAAATGTAACAACCGTAGTTGTGAATTTCACCTCTTTATGTGTTTTACAATTTTACCCTTCTCCATAGTTGTCGAATGCTATTTGTGAGTTTTAGGATGAGTTGACACGATCCCCGATGCATTTGAGAGTGATTTGGAAGAGTTTGAGACTCTTAAAGGCTTTAAAAGCCATGAGTTTGACTTCGGTCAACATTTTGTATTTCGAGTATTGGATGGTTATTTGGGCAGTTCCATTGGATCCAGAATGTCAATTTTGGGTTAGTAGTGTGGTTAGTTTGGGCTTGGAGGCTTTATTTTGTATTTTGACCCCTTTGATGAAAACTAGCCAAAAATAAGCCTAAAGGGGGTCCCGAGGGTTAAATTATTGTAAACGACTTCTTTTCATAAATTCAAAGGTGCCATTGAGTCTAGAACATCGAAATTATCCTAGTAGCATATTTGGTTTATTTCTGTGGGGTTCTGAACAAATTCCAAGGGTTCGATACTATTTTTCAAAAAATCTCAACTACTGGTTTGCAATTTCTGGTGCAACATCAGGGGTCCCATCGTGATCGCGTGGTCACATTTCGAGATTGCAACCCTTGATCAAACTACTAAATACGATCGCGTGGTGGGGAACCACAATCGCAAAGAGTTAAATGATTGATCGGGTTGGGTTGACACATTGCGATCGCGAGGCCTAGCTACGCGATTGTGCTGACCAACTTAAGTTCCCATCAACATTGAACCTCGCGAGTTACTTCTCACAGAACAGTGTAAATACTCCATTTCTCGCGATTTTCACCATTTCTGGACTTGGGAGCTTCGAAAAAGGGCGATTTCTAGGGCTTTCTTCACTATTCGTGCTTGGGTAAGCTCTAAACTCTTATTTCCATTAATTCCTATTGATTATATCTTCAAAAACACCTTTTAATCTTGTCTTCAAACTAGAATTTGGGGACTTTTTTGGTAAACTCTTAAATTGCTTTTTCATTGATTATGAGCATCTATTTCAACTCATTTTTTCATGGGTTTTCAGTTGTAGACTCCTACGAATATGGAGAACATGTTTCTAAAATAAAATTCTGAATTTTCACCTTTCAATTTCAAACTTATTTTTTGAACTATTTTTGGACCCATTTTAAATATAGTTGATATGGGTATCATTAGCTTTTTTTAAAGCGTAAATTATATTTTTGATAGATTTAGCTCGTTCCGAGACTTTTCATAAAGAAAAGGCTTTGCATTGAAGGGTCTAGGCTTGGATTCGACACTTTCAGGTAGGTTATGGCTTAACTTCCTTTAGACTGGGCTGATAATTAACGATCATGTGAAACATGCTATGGGTTAGGAAATTTAGTTGTGAAGGTTGAATTTTGAAATTATAATTATTATCGTGTGCCTGTCTGTAGGCTTATTTATATATTGCTGTTGACTTGAGAGAATATGATTGTTGTGATGCCTGAGTGGGGCTTTATATGATATTGTAGGCCTTATTTTGTGAATTCAATTTCCTCATTTATTATTGTGTCGTTTGAGTGGGGGCTTGACTTGTTAATATATGCCTTACTTGAGCATTATTTATCTTTATTATTATAGTATACCTGAGTGAGGGGCTTAAAATAATGTTATTGATGTCTTACATGACTATTTATACTAGTGGTGCCATGCGATGTCTTCTTATCATGAAATATTGTCATTTTGAGTTGATTTTGAGCTCATTCATACCTGTATTGAATTGATCATTATCTTCATACTCATTGGCGGTGAGCATTACATGCTCATTTCATCTATACATATTCATGAGATTGGGACTAATGAGAAACACTTATTTTGATAGAAAATGAGTCACTTTATAAAATGTCTAAAGGGATGTGTCGATAAGGTTGATCGAGAAATACTGATTTTGTAAGAAAATGAGATATTTTATGAAACGCCTATACCGAGTCATGTGCTAGTAACGTTGATTGAGATATAATATTGAGATTATAAAAGTATACGGGTTGCGAACCTCCTATGGGTCTTGTCCTGAAGTGCTGAGGCCTACCATTATTGCATTAGATTGCATTTGCATCTTCTATATTTCTTTTATGCACTCATTGATGTGTACTTAGTTTCCTTACATATTTTTCGTGTGTAGTTGTACCCTTTTGACTATATATTGTAGTACTATTAGTGGAGACGGTGTGAGCTACCATTTGGGAACTTTTCTATTTACAAGTGGAACGTGCTTATAGTATCTTTTACTTGTTTTGTTTTCTACTTTACTCAATCGGCCTATGATACCTACTGAGTATAAGTGGATTGTACTCACTCCTACTTCTGTGCCCTTTGGTGCAAATCTTAGTACTAGTACGACACACGGCTGAGCTTGTGCGGTGATAGTCTGTTTTGAGGTACTAGTGAGCTCCAGTGTTCGGGGAAAATTTCGGACCTCATCTTATCTTCCTATGTCTTTATTTACTTTCAGAGATGTAGACACGTGATTTTTGACCCTCCCCGAGCTTTAGCCTATTTTTGCATTAAATATTTAATTTACGTCTAATTATTATTCTAGTTTTTATCTCATTTTTCATAGGTTTTATTTGTATAAAAGTTTCAATAAATAAGTCACTTTTTAGGATAAGTTGTGTTCTTACATTTTAAAAGAAAAAAAAAAAATTCTTTCAGAAAATATATTTTTCTTTTAGTTTTTTTTATATAAATAAGCTAGTAGTTTTATTATATTTTTCCTTTTCTTAGCCATATATTTTTAGGACTAGCTATTTAAATTTTCCATATTTTTATAGTTAGCCAATATTACTTTAGTTATTTATTTATTCTTTATAAATTTATTTATTTATTTATTTATTAAAAAAAAAATAAAAAAAATTAATTAACCTAAACTACCCAACCACCTGCACGTCCCCCCTCCCTTTTCCCCACTCCCTCACAACCTCCCCCCCACAATCTGCACACCACTACACACACACATGCACTACACTCCACTATCTACACACTAACACACAACACACACCTATTACTATAAATATAACATACACACACACGCATGCAAAAAAAGAAGCAAAAAAAAAACGTATAAGGGATAGATATAGACACAAACAGAAAAAGTAGGCAAAGAAAGAAGAAGGAGGAGAGGGAAAGTTAAAAAAAAAGAAAAAAAGAACCACACGGACAAAAGAGAAAAAAAAAAGACAGAAAGATAGAAAAAAAAAAAAAGATAGAAAGGGAGAAGGAGAAATTATTCTTGAAAGTTGGAGTTTGAGTTTAAAGTTTGGTCCCTGTTTGGATTTCCGGTGACGGCATTTCTATTCTTACTTTCGTTTAGTTCATCATACAGGTTTTTATCCGATCTTGCACTATTTATTTTTATAAGTTTTATTGTGAACAAAACCATGAACAAAATTATTTAGATGGCTTTATGCATTATTTGATGTGCAAGGTGGATTATTTATGTGAGGCTCATCTTTTCCTTTATTATTTTAATGTTGTTACAATTCTTGATTTATTTTTATATGTGAGAGTTTTGTACATTGATGAATTTTCTATTAAAAAGTGCTCAATATTGTCTTACTATTTGTCTTGATAAAGTTAATGCTAATGAACTATAATAATTAAGTATGCCTTGGGGATATTAAGTCAAAAGAATATTTGATGAGATTAAAAGAGGGTGCGGGTCTAATTAAAGTGAATTAGGATTTGGATTCGATTTTAAAAAAATAAAAAATAATAAAAAATAAGAAATAAAAAAAATGGAGAGATCAAATTCAATTCAGAAAAATAAAGCATAGAGAATAACAATTAGGGAGAAAACACTTACAATAAAATAACACTTGGAATGAAAAGAAAAATAGAAGAAAAATATTTGTAAGGGAGCGAGTTCAGTTGCGGATTAATTTAAAACTCGTTGTAAATATAAAGAAAGGAGTTGAAAGAGAGAAGAAATAGATAAGAAAATTATCGCGAATTTAGAAAAGATGAGTAAATGCCTTTAACGCTAGCGCGAGAAAAGGAGCGAAAATAAGTCACGACATAGTAATAATGAAAATAATAATAATAATAAAAAAAATATTGATATATCGAGGTTGATCATGTGTGTGGTTACGCTCCTTGATCAACTTCTATAATTACGAGGCTCTGTGTGTGGTTACGCTCCTCAGCCGAAAATACAGTCATAATTCCTCTCATAACCCTTAGGTAAATTGAGCAACTAACCAAACTAGCTTATCCAAGAATTAACTTAAGTCAATTATAAGTCAATAAAGCGACCGTGCTAGAACCACGGGATTCGAGGGATGCCTAACAGCTTCCCCTCGGTCAATAGAATTCCTTACTCGGATTTCTAGTTCGCAGACTAATGTTAAAGAGTCAACTTCCTTTTGATTAGGGATTCTAAAAGGTGACTTGGAACACCATAACTCAATTCCAAGTGGAGACTCTGTAAATAAAAAATAATCCCTATTCAAAACCGTCACTTTAATTGGAAAAACCCTTAGACAACGAAAGACGAAAAAGGGGTGTGACAGAGACATATTTATGTATTTCAGATTTTTCGTTTCTTACTAGATGCTCTTCATATTTATGACATCAGGTTTTGGGAATTAATGTATTTTTTTGGATATTTGTGTTGTTATGAGTATTATGGCCTGACTTCATTCTAGAAGCCTCGTATTTATCTAGTTTCTTTATTTTTCGACCTACCAAGGCTGGGCCGAGGTAGGTGCCATCATGACCTCAATTTTTGGGTTGTGACAAATTAGTATCAGAGCGCTAGGTTCATCAGTCTGATAAGTGTAAGAGCAGGATGTCTAGTAGAGTTTCGCAGATTGATACATTGGCGTCCGTATCTATCTTCGAGAGGTTATAAGACATCTTTAGGAAAAGCTTCTGTAATTTGATTACTTATCGCGTGGGTTGTTCATACCCAATATTCTAAACTTGTATTCCATTATTTTTTGCACAGATGGTAAGGACTAGGTATAGAGATATTGGGGATGTTGAGCCAGCACCCACTGTTGGGGCCCTATTCAGGGGGCGAGACAGGGGTTGCGATTGGCCCAGAGGTATAGGATGGGCACAAGGAGCTACTTCAATTAGAGGATGAACTAAGGTGCTTCTCCCAGACTTGAGATTGACTATGCTAAGGATGATTATCAGACAGAGGGTGTGGGACCAACTCAGGTTCCATTGGGTTCAGCTGATACCTCGGTGTTATAGGATTTGCTGATTCTCCTATTGAGCCATCTGGATAGTGTTCCCCAGACTGGTGTTCCTTTGAGTGTCCCAGGTATTTCTCAAACTTCAGGAGGTATTCAGATGCTAGGGCATGCTCCTACTTATTATTTTTTGACTTTAAGGGTACAATCATTTTCTGTGGTATCTCCTCGGATTGATTCACTGCCTACTAGACTTGTTGTTCCTTTTGTCACTTTGGGCCCTATGATGTTTTCTGATGATCAAAAGAGGTTTGTAAGATTCATTCGCTTGGCTCCTCCCATGTTTAGTGGAGCTATTGGAGAGGATGCCTATGAGTTTTTGCTTGACTATCAGGAGAAGTTGTATAACCTTGTATCCCTTGAGACCCATGGTATTACTTATATGACTTATTAGTTGACTGACAAAGACAGATAGTGGTGGTGGTCTCTTACTAGTTGTAGACTATTGGGTTTGCCTGCTATGACCTGGACCTAGTTTTCTGAGGCTTTTCAAGAGAGGTTCATACCTTACAGTTTGAGGGATCAGTTTGATCACCTGGAGCAAGGCTCCATGACTATTGCTAAGTATGAGGTATGTTTTCATACACTATCTAGATATTCCACTGCTCGAATCTCCACTGAGTCAGAGAGGATTAGGAAGTTTGTCAAGGGTTTGACAAATTTTTACCAATTGGCTACATCTTAGATGGTGGTGTCAAGGACTTTTTTCGAGAGAATAGTTAAGCATACCAAGATGCTTGAGTCGATCCATCAGGATGCTCAGGGTAGTGACAGTGCTAAGAGTATCAGCCGATAGGGTGAGTTCAGTGGACATCTGTCTCGAGGTAGGGACTTCTCCGGCAGAGGTGCTCACGGTTATCATAGTAGACCAGTTCAGGCAGCCTTACAGAGTTTGGGTAGTAGGCCTTCAGTTTCTGTGTCTCCAAGTAGCCAGGGGTCAGGTCATACGGGTAGAGACTCCAGTTTTGATTTTTCAGGGTAGGGAGGTCATTCTTGCGCTTCTAGGCCTTCTCAGCATGAGACGGGTAGCATAGGATGCTATGTTTGTAATAAGCTTGGTCATATTACAAAGGACTATCCTCAGCGTGCATTGGGTCCTACCCACTAAGGTTCTTAGCTTTAGCTTGCCCTACTCCTATTTCTATGATTAGAGGTAGTTCACAGAATGGCATGGGTAGTACTATAGGTACTTGAGGTGGAGCTTAGGGAGCTCATGGCAGTGGATGTGGGGTTGCTCAGTCTGGGAGCAGGTGTAGTCAGTGATATGCTATACCTAGGAGATCTGAGGCAGAGGCCTCTGATGTAGTTATTAGAAGTAGCGTCTCGATTTGCCATCGTCCTACCTCTGTGTTGTTTGACCCTGGGTCTACATTCTTTTATATTTCTACATACTTTCCTGTTGGTTTTGATGCTGCATGTAAGTCTCTTGCTATGCCTATTTGTGTTTCTATCTTATTAGGAGATTCTTTAATGGTGGATTGGGTGTACCAATCATGTGTAGTGACCTTTGCGGGGAGTGAGACCTAAGTAGACTTGATTATCCTAGATAGGGTTGACTTTGATGTTATCTTGGGTATGGATTGGTTATCTCCCTAGCATGCAATTTTGGATTATTTTGCCAAGACCATGACTTTAACTACTTCAGGTATGCCAAGGTTAGCATAGAAGGGTATGCCTAGTTTGGGTCTAAAGGGAGTTATATCTTTTGTACATGCTCATCGCATGGTAAAAAAGGGTGTCTTTCATTTTTGGCTTACGTCTGCGATACTAATGTTGCTTTACTCCCTCCTTTGGATTCTATTTTGGTTGTTAGCGAGTTTAAGGATGTGTTTCCTACAGACTTGTCTAGTATTCCTCTAGACCGTGATATTGATTTTGATATTGATGTTGAGTCGGGCACCAAGTCTATTTCCATTCCTTCTTATAGGATGGCCCCAATTGAGTTGAAGGAATCAAAGAAGTGATTGCAAGATATGTTAGGTAAGGGTTTCATTAGACCTAGTGTATCTCCCTGGGGTGCTCCTATTATTTTTTGTGAAGAAGAAGGATGGATCTATGTGCATGTGTATTGACTACTGATAATTAAACAAGGCAACGGTCAATAATAAGTATCCTTTTCCTCGCATTGATGATTTATTTGACCAGTTTCAGGGTGCTTCGGTGTTTTCTAATATTGACTTGAGATCTGGATATCACCTATTGAGGATTAGAGCTTCGGATGTTTCGAACTTGACTTCTTGAACTCGGTATGGTCATTATAAGTTTTGGTCATGCCTTTTTGGTTGATCAATACCCCAGCAGCCTTCATGGAGTTGTTGAATCGAATATTTCGACCTTATCTTAATTCCTTCTTGATTGTACTCATAGATAACATCTTGGTTTATTACAAGAATGAGGCTGACCATGTGAGACACTCGAGAGCTGTACTTCAGAGATTGCGAGATGAGAAGTTACATTCCAAGTTTTCCAAGTGTGAGTTTTGGTTGAACTCTATTTCTTTCTTAGGTCATATTGTTACCAAAGATGGCATTATGGCCGATCCGGCCAAGGTAGCGGCTATTCGTGATTGGGATAGGCCCACTTGTCCCACCGAGATTAAGAGTTTTATTGGGCTAGCAGGGTATTATGGGCGCTTTGTGCAGAATTTCTCTTTTATTGAGGCTCCTTTGACCAAGTTGACTTAGAAGAAGATTGAATTTTAGTGTTTAGATGCTTGTGAGAAGAACTTTCCAAAGCTCACAGAGTTGTTAACTTTGGCTCCTATATTGACCTTGCTCAAGGAGGGCGTAGGGTTTACCATATTTTGTGATACTTTCGGAGTTGGCTTGGGTGTTATGTTGATGCAAGAGGGTAAGGTGATTGCTTATGCTTTTTGATAGCTGAAGCTTCATGAGAAAAATTACCCTACCCATGATTTGGAGTTGGCCATTGTTGTCTTTGTGTTGAGGTTGTGGCGACATTACATGTATGGGGTTGACGTCGCCCAAATTACACCTCCGATAAAAGTATAACGCAGTTATTAATAAAAAATAAAACCTAACTAGGTTGGAATCGATCCCATGAGGAATAGGTTGGAATATCTATCAATGTGTCTATCTGAACAATCAGTAAATAGTCTCTAGTAACAAAGGGGTTTTTGTAATTCAGACTTCCAATAGTAACGAATGCTGATTTAATTGGTTTGTAACCAACATGAGAGAAGCACTAGGACTGTGTTCCCCATAACATCATAACTGCGTAGGTTCTTTGTACCAGTGATCTCTCCCGGTGCTTGGTATGCAAAATCGATAGGTTATGTTTATCTAAACGACTTTTTGCCCATATTAGAAGTCTATCCTCAATCACGTATTATCGTCTCATGCGTTTTACACTACTATCTATCTTGTGTACGGGTTCAAGCTATTTAAATGGAGGTTGATAGCTCCAAGTCTAGTTGTTAATTCCCTTTTCCCATCCATTACACCTTCTTTCATTACGAGTAAGGATAAGGCGAGTTCTAACGCTGCGCACTATTAAAAAGCAATTAAACCAAAGAGAACAACAAAACATGCACAAACACCCTTTGAGAATCACGTCGTACTTTAGAACATTACTTTGTTAATCCATCATGGTTCTCACAACCCTAGTTGTGGTGTTTAGCTACTCATGGTCGTAAGAACACAACAGTAATTCTGAGAAGAAGACATAATTATGAACTTATGAAGAGTAAGATGAAAAACCACAAATCTCACTTTGAATTACAACTCTAAAAATAGATGTTTGTAATTGCAAGAACAATATTCCTTGAAAGTAGTAATAGAACGTAAACTGAAACAATAAACCTATTAGGAGTATTTATAGACAAAAACAAAACCTATCCTAAACACAATGGGATTTGCAGAGTCGGCGCCTCGGACGAAGCATATGACGATTGTTGGTAGATACCATGATCATTCCTTCTTCTTATTGTTTGATGGATGACTTTTTGTAACACTCGCAGATGTTGCTGGAATGATGCTAAGGAAGAGCTCATCCTTCTTCCAATGATCATTGCATCTTCTCGTCATTTACACCCTTGATTTTCGCTTTGCAGGATACTCTTCCCTCGATCTTTAGGACGAGTCCATTGTTTCATACAATGATTGTGGAATACTTTCGTCTATTCTTCTTCATATGTTGCCTTCTCTATTTCATTCAACGACTTCATTGGATAGCCATTGTCAGATCCAACAGTTGTTCCTTGGTTCGTTTGATGCTCCTAAGTCCCATTTTCTGCACTTTTCTTCTCTGGATTGTTTTATCCTGTAAATACCATCAAAGCACATCATATCCACATAAAAATGCCTTCATACTAGAAAATTTCCCTAGTTTTAAGCATTAAAAGTGCCATAAGACCACGACACATCAACACTCGCAACTTAGAACGTTTGCATGTCCTCTGGAAAACAAAACAAAACAACAAAATACATGACGCTTAACCAAGAGAAATGTAAGAGTTTTACAACAGTCATACTTGTCAAAAATCAGATTTAGCACGCATGAATCAAAACAGTTTCAAACCCTCCCAACATCATCAAAACCAAAATTCACTACGTGCATACAAACTACTCACCGTGACACAGAAGGATCAAGTAATGACATTACATTATCAATAGACAACCTAGCACGCAAATCAATGACACTACCTAAAAAAATAGCAACCACGATGCAACCCCATGCCCTCACATCAAAGAAGTCCCACACACTCAAAATATGCAATTAAAATCAGAATGGGGACTGAATCTAAAGACTCACTCACAGAAGGTAGTTCAGACAATGCGCATAAAATACCATAGGCTTGCCCTTATTTTCTGCACCTTAAGTTTTCGGATAGTCGGATTAGGATAACTATAGGAATTTTGTTGGCTTGTAATGTAGGCCTGGGGACGTGTATGGTACATATGGATCGAGTGACTCATTTCTCCTCGGCACTACACTACTTGTGGCTCCACTTTTCTACTTTCTTTATTTTTCTCCCTTTTTACTTTCGGTCCTTGGGTGCGATTTCATTTTTACAAATTCTCTTCTTTTTTTTCCTTTTTAAACTTTTCTTCATCATTTCTCTTCTTTTTCTTCCTTTTTTTCACACAAGACTGTACTCGAATCTTTTTTCTTTTACTAACACCTTCTACATACCTAATTTCTTTCACGCACTTCTACGATAGCCACCCTCAACTTAGGTGATTTGCCTGAGTTGAGGTGCACAATGTCCAAGGAGAGACCAGGGCCAAAAAAAGTTCATTGTAATCGAATTGGGAAGGTGAATAGGCTAGTTCAAGGAAAAGGTTTATTTAGGATCAAAGTTTGGGATCAAGGGATATTATATTCCATTTGGTAGGCTTTTAGGCTTATAGTGGACTATTCAAGAATGGGCTACGATACTGTCCTAACCTACCATCCTACAACCTTGGCGAGACTAACGGGGCAAGTTCTAGATTGTACATACGTCAAACTCAGTAAGTACCTCACACACACATGGCTCAGGGCTACAAACATAGTTACTACCAATCTGGTTCATGCATAGTTAGGCTAAGATTATCATGCTCATAATCCTAATGCCATGATGATATCCATATTGGTCACAGTTCACAGTAAGCATACAACACAACTAAAACATCAAAATTTTTACGGAGGGGTATTATTTACACACCAAATTCAAAAACACATATTGCATGCTTTTTTTATTTTGACTGCACCAAGTTATCCTATTTATCTTTTAATTACACACATACATAAAAACATTCTAATAACACAAATAGAACTCCTAAACATGCCAGTTCTAACTAGATAGTGCATCCGAAGGAAAATAATACTACAATAAAAACCCTTGAATGTCGGTATACCACCACCCCCAACTAAGGAATCGTGTAATGTCCCCAATACAAAAAAATAGTAAAAATGAAGAACTAGGGTAGGAACATACCTGCAGTGCACTAAACATTCATCTCAAACTAAACAGTTGGGGTCTCAGATGCAACCCCTCCATGATCTCTATCTCTTATGGCCTCGGCGGTGGCCGTGGCACTCACACTCAAGTTGGCACCTGTGGTGAATGATGCACTGAATAACTGTATTGTGAGGGGTAATATCTCTACCCCCTCCACTCTCCATAATGGTAACATCAATATCAACCTTACTCCTCTCCGACATATGAACCTCGGAGGTCCTTTCACTCTCGATGGCTGCCTTCTTCTTGTCATCCTTATCTTTCCTCTTTCTCTTCTTATTGAACTGTATGTCATCACCCGTATCAGCTGATTCCTTACCCTTTACCCCAGATTCCAAGTCTAGGTATAGAAGTCCAATAGCTGAACATCAAAATCTTCAATAATGGGCAGGGGTTGAGGTTGCATAACAGGAAACTGCCGCTCGAAAAGATCCTTCACTACTATCTTTAAGGCAAAAATCTTCACTGTGACTGTGCTTAAATCGAGGGCCTAAACATTCTACAATTTGTACATCATCCAGCCCCCAAAGCTGTCAAATTAGTTTCTGCATACCCCACACAACAGCCTTGATCTCATCCTCCACATATGGTTTGACCCCTTTCTCCAATTTCTTTATCCTCCACAGAGATGATCATTCTTTTCAGTATTTTTTCTAGGAAATTTGTGGGCACCAAAGTATAGCCCGTAGCCACAGACAGAAGTGCACTCGAAGGTGATATGGGCTACTATGTAGATGATGAAGTAGCACCAGCTTTGGAAGCCAAAATCTCTGTAGTAGGGGCTGCCTCCTCTGTTGCCCGTGGGACCAAATTTGGCAAAGGAACCCGAGCTAGAGCCGCTGGGTTCATGTAGTCCTTTATCAAAGCTATGTCTGCAGTCTTGGTTTGCTGGGTAAATCTATCCACAATAAGAATGTTCAGCACACTAGATTTCTAACACAACCTGGTTACGAAGCTTAAAAATGGTAGAGTGGTATGGAATATAAGGGCCCGTTTTTGAATCTCATCCGTAATTATTCGTGGGACATTCAGCTCCATCTTAAATAAGAATACCGCTACCACTTCAGCCTTGTCAGCACTTAGCACATTGCCATTACCAGTCGATGCTATGCAGTGCTTGACAATTGACTACCATGATTTTACGAGTAAGTTCAATATGTGTTTGTAGATTGTAGTGCTATTTACCCACTCGGCTTCCTTTTTATCCTCGACTATGTACCGAGCTAGCCACTTGTAATGTATCAATTTATCATTGGTACTCTGCTGCTTCACTCTCTTTAAATCAGTCATCTGATATTTAAATTTTAGAGTATTAGTTGCCGGCATGAACTCATCACCAAAAATCACCCTGGAGATTGCCCTTTTGGAGATGTCAATCTCCATACCCTGTATCATCACCATGCCTAATTGTGGTTTCTTCCTCATATCTTTCTCCTTCCTCGAAGGAATCAAATTCTCCAATATGGATTCATAACTGACATAAAATTATCATACCATCTCCACACCATAATTACCTAAGGGCCTTTTCATCTAGCCCAACTGGTACTTCTCAAATAGGCGATTCAATACCGACATATTTTGGAGTGCCCCAAGCAACATGTGGGCCTCTTATTCAATGCTCATCTTGACATTCCCTTTGTTGTTGAGGGACACACCATTATTATAGTATTTTCTGGACTGAGGGACACTACATCTCCTCAGATTCACCCCCTTTAGAGGCGGACTCATTGCAGCAGCTCTGTCAGAGGATTCAGGATTAGCACTACCAGAACTGTTCGCAGACTCATTCTCCTCATAGGAACTCTCAACAGTAGCCTTCTCAGCCTCTGGCTCACCCCCATTCAAATTTGAAGACTGTCCTCCCATTTCAGTCTATGGAGGCTCAATAGGGGTGGCCACGGGCAGTAATGTTGTGGAAGGTATGTCCTTGGACTTTGCAGCTTTTGACCTAGTGGTTCTAGGTTTATATTGGTCATCCGTGCTCTCTTGAGGAGAATTCAACCTCCAAACCACTAGATCCATCTGATTCCATCTCTGAGGCTGAAGGTATGTTTTTTAGTGCCTGTTTTTTTAGCAATTTCCTTGAAAACTACCTCATTTTGCTCACCTTAGGTGCCATACTACCTATATGATAAATAGTTAGCCTTAGATAAAAGTAAAAATAAGTACTCAGCAGTTCCTTCAGAGATCGATATGATGATTGTTGAAAGAAAGGACAATCGTCCTTTTATACATTGGAAGTCCCTCTCAAATTTCTTGAGGGATGTTCACCTCATATTCCAACTACCATCGATTGTTCTTAGATATGACGATCATTGCAAGCTTTCATCTGATGGACTTCCTACAACCTGGCATCCACAAAAATTCAACTAACAATCCTTCATAGAACAATGATCGTTGGTTGTATCGTTGAGTGTGCACTACCTTTATCAGTTTAAATTCAAGACATTGACCTTATTTTGACACTAACAGGTTACTTAGACTTCACCCCTACCATACCAATCACTTACAAATGATTAAACAAAATAACTATTTATGTGGATACAATTTAAACTCCTTTCAAACTCAATGAGAGCAATGATAAGCAGGCATAAGGTAAAGTAAACTCTATCACTACTTATTTCATCAATTACTAAGAAAGATCAAGTTTAACTCACTAGACATCTTACTTTCTGTGTGAATGCATCACAATGCAAGTGTGATGCTCGTGCTCTTTAGAAGGATAAAGTCTAGCCCGAATCAATTTAAATCACACGAATTTAGGGAAGAAATTAAGTGTATGCTTTTGGTGGGTGTTGAAATCGTGCAAATGCGGGTGTACTTTTGTGTTTGAATGGGATTTCAATTGTGTCAGGTCTTTATATATATGAATTAGGGGTTTTATGGCTAGCCAAGTCGGGTCGAGTTTAATTTAAAATTTATAAGAGGACCAATAGATGACACTTCCTTAGGATCATGGAATCATACAACGATCGTTGTATGTACTCGTTCCAAGAAGGATAAGAAAACTCACCTGGGAATAAATGAAACTTAAGGACAATAGTTGTATCTTGAAACAATCATTCCTTAAAATCATTAGTTCCAACACCTGAAAGTTGATTTGTAAGAGTATAGTTAGACGATGGATTCCACGATAGTTCTATCTTGGAATGATCTTTGGTGCTCAATCGTTGGACCACCTCCTGGAAATCAATTCTGTGGACTTCCTGCAGATGACAAAAACCACGATCATTGGAAATTTCAACGATCATTCAATGCTCTCGTTGTTTCTATTTTTTTTCCAGGTCTTAAGTTCTTTTTGGTATTGACCCTACATACTTAGCACACATTACACTATATCACAAATAAAAGTAAAATGAGTACAAATTCCTTGGATTGCCTCCCAAGAAATGCTTGATTTAACATTGGAGCACGACATGTCTAGCTTGGCACCTCAAACTTCACCAAAATAACCCATGGGTTGCCTCCCATGCAGCACCTGATTTAACATCATAGAATGACTCGGGTGTGCCTGATTACTCAGGCACAATCAAGATCCACATGACATACCACCTTGACCTCTTCAACATCACCGAGATAGTTCTTCACCCTTTGGCTATTTACTTTAAACTTAAGGAACTCACTATTTTCAAGCTCAATCACACCATATGGAAACAGTGTCACCATCGATACACCCCCCTCCACTTTCACTTTAACTTGCCAGGAAACAAGAGAATTTTGGATTCGAACAGCAGAACCATATCATCGGCGATGAACTCTCTCTCTTTTTTCTATCTTTTGATCATGGTATGACTTCATCTTTTCTTTATACAAAGATGAACTTTTAGATGCTCTAAGGCAAAATTTATCCATCTCATTGAGCTGCTCAAATCTCAACTTTGTCGCATCCTTCCTTTCCAAATTTAACCTCTTCATCGCCCACAATGCCTTGTGATCAATTTCAACAAAAAAGTGGCATGCCTTTCCATACACAAGATTATATGGAGAAGCACTAATAGGGGTTTTGAATGCTGTTCGGTAAGCCCATAATACATCATCCAACTTTCTATCCCAGTCCTTTTTATTGGTTTTCACTATTTTCCCCAAAATAGACTTGATTTCACAATTGGAGACCTTAAATTACTCACTTGACTGAGGATGGTAGGGTGTTGACACCTTATGTTTCACACCATATTTCTCAAGCAGGGCTTGGAATAGACGATTGCAAGAAATGTGAACCTCTATCACTAATGATTGTCTTTGGTGTACCAAATCTGGAAAATATGTTCTTTCTCAAGAATGCAGTCACACTATTTCCTTCATTGTTTGGAAGCACAACTACTTCCACCCACTTTGAAACATAATCAACTACAACCAAAATATACTTCATACCATATGAGCTCACAAAGGGGCCCATGAAATCAATGCCCCATACATCAAATAGCTCAATCTCTAGTATTGTGGTCATTGGGAGCTCTTGCCTTTGCGAGATGTTTCCTTGTATTTGGCATTAGTCATAAGATCCCGCATAGTTATGTGCGTCTCTATGAATGGTGGGCCAGTAGTACCCACATTGAAAAATCTTATGAGCAGTCCGTACACCACTATGATGACCTCCAACTAATGAAGAATGACATGCCCCTAGAATACTCATCATCTCTATCTCACGAACACATCTACGAACAAGTCTACCTGTACAAATCCAGAACAAGTATGGCTCATCCAAAAAGAATTTCCTCACATCATGCATAAACTTTTTCCATTGATGAAATGATAGCTCCCCAGGCACCACATCGCTCACCAAGTAATTTGCGAAATTCGTAAACCATGGAATCAAGTCTTGCGATGCTGGCAATACCTTCTCGTCTAGAAAATTATCATCTATCTCAAGTTCATTCTTCAATATATGCATTGCCTCTTCTTTAAGGCATGATAAGTGGCCAGCCACTTGATTTTTGATCCCCTTTCGATCCTTGACATCAAAGTCAAATTCCTGTAACAGAAGTACCCATCGAATCAACATTGTATTTGTATCCTTCTTTTTCATAAGGTACCTAAGAGTTGCATGGTCAGTATGCACAATCACATTCATGCCAAGCAAGTACGATCAAAATCTCTCAAATGCAAAGACCATAATAAGCAACTCTTGTTCAGTCATAGTATATTGTTTTTGAGTAGGGTTAAGTGCTTTCCTAGCATAGTAGATCAAATGTAGAATATTCTCTTTCCTTTAGCCTAGGACTGCTCCTAGTACCACACTACTAGCATCACACATAATCGAATGGCATTGACCAATTAGGTGACACACTAATAGGGGCTAAAATCAACTTCTATGTTAGACATTCAAACGCCTTTAGACACGCGTCAATAAGAACGAACTTCACTTCCTTCTCCAACAATTTACACAAGAGATGTGCAATTTTAGAGAAATCCTTAATGAATCTACGATAAAACCCAGCATGCCCCAAAAAAGCTGCAAATACCTTTCATAGAAATTAGTGGAGGCAATATTTCAATCACCTTAATCTTTGCCTTATTAACCTTAATCTCTTTCTTGAAATCTTATAGCCGAGCACTATTTCCTCTTTGACCATGAAGTGGCACTTCTCCCAATTCAGCACCAAGTTGTAATCTTCATTTCTCCTTAAGACACTAGCTAGATGGGCCAAGCAATCTTCAAATTAATCACTAACAACTGAGAAGTCATCCATAAATACCTCAATAGTATCCTCTACTATGTCAGAAAAGATGGACATCATGAAATGGTGAAAGGTCGTTGGCGCATTACACAATTCGAAAGGCATTCTCTTGAATGCAAATGTCCTATATGGACAAGTGAAAATGGTTTTATCATGGTCTTTAGGAGAAATCAAATTATGATTGTAACCTGAGTAACCTTCAAGAAAATAATACCATCCTCTACCAGTAAGACGGTCTAACATCTGATCCATGAAAAAAATCAGAAAGTGGTCCTTCTCAGTCCACGCATTCATCTTTCTATCGTCCATGCATCCACACCAACCAGTGTTCTACCTCATAGGAATAATCTCATTCTTATCATTTGGAACCATAGTGATTTCAGCCTTCTTCAGCACACATTGAATCGGGCTTACCCATTTACTACCGGCAATAGAATAAACCACAGCAGCATACAACCACTTGATAATCTCCTTCTTAACTACCTCTTGCATTGGCGAATTAAGTCTTCATTGATGCTCAATACTAGGAACCCAATCTAGCTCAAGTTGGATTTTATGTGTGCAAATTCCAAACGGAATCCCAATAACATCAATAATGGACCATCCAAAGGCCCTCTTGAACTTTTGGAAAATAGACACTACATCCTCAACTTGACAATCTAACAAATCAGCTATAATAATAACCAGCAAAGTATTGTTGGCTCCTAAGATTGCATAGCGAAGATAGGATAGAAGAGCATTGAGCACCAAAACAGGAGGCTCCTCAATAGAAGGCCTAGCCGATGGGGTCACTCTATTCTTCAAATCAAGATCTAAATTCTTTGGTGCAAAATTGTAGGAACCCAACCCAGCAAGTACGCTCACCTTCTCATCATAACCATCAATGTTATCACCCTCAAAATTCATAATAATTACTGCAAGTGCTTCGACTCCAAGCCTCTTCTCAATAGGGATACCAATGAATCTTCATCGATTATATCAATAATCTAGATCACACGTATGTACTTTGGTTACGTTATGGATTGGCATACATTAAATGTCACTTCCTCATGATTTAACTGAAACTTCATCTACCAATCTTCATACTAACCAATACTTGCCTAGTCGCACAGAATGGTTTCCCTAAGATAATGGGAACCTCAAAGTCAATCTCATAGTCAAGGATGGTGAAATCAACCAAAAAAATTAAGGCTGCAACCCTTACCAAAACATTACATAAAATTCCCATAGGCTTCTTCATAGTGCGATCCGCTATAAAGAGTCTCATTGAAGTCAGTTTGGGTGACCCCCACCCTAACTTTCTATAAACTACTAGCGGCATCAGATTAATGCTAGCACCCAAGTCATACAAAAATTTAGCAAAATTGAAAGACCCAATGGTACATGGAATCGTAAAAGCTGTAAGAGCTTTCTTCTTCTCAACTAGAGACTGGGAAGCTATAGCACTACAATGGTGTATTTTATCAACGGGCTTAAAGCTCACAGTCCTTTTCTTCTTCACCAAGTCCTTTATAAACTTTATGTAACCCGATATTTTCTCAAGTGCCTTAAACTAGAAAGATGTTCACTACATTTATTTCAATATTGAGATGAACTTGGGATACATTCCCTCTTCAGTTCTCTTCTTCATTCTATGTAAAAAGTGGAGAAGGTCGTAGAATGGGAGTCAATAGTTGTAGGACTTCTTTTTCCTTCCCCTTTATAGCCTTAGACTCCTTTTCAGCAATTAGAGGCCTTTCAGATGCATTCATATCATCAACTAGATTTTTGGATTTTGCTAATTTCTCATCATCGATAATTATCAGCTCCATATCATTCATAATAATCATCGGAATAGGTGGATCAGTAGTCATCTTACAACTCCTAGTAGTAATCGTCAAGCAATGACCATCATTTTTTGGCATTTGGATGGTGTTGTTTGAAAGTGTACCCTGTTGATGCTAATTCATTATAGCTGAAATCTTACAAAATTACTGATCAAGCTACTTAATGGAGGTAGCATATGATTCGACTTACTGACTCATCCCCAAAATATCTGCTCTAAGCTTTTTGAGGCAGTCTTCAGTCTTCTCTACCCCTTTCACCACTTCAGCAAGCATGTCTTCTATCCTTGAATTACTCAAATCAGCATCACAGTTCCCTAGTTGAACATAGAGTCCACTTCTATCTTTGTAATCATCCTTTTTCTTTCTATCACCGTCTCTCTCTTGACTTTTATATCTATATCGAGACCTATTGTAGTTATTATCTTTGTAGTAGTTTCGACCTTGGTTTCCTTGACCAGAGCGCTAATTGTCTTGATTAGACCCTTGGCCCTTGGCTGGGAAACCCTCCACCTGATCATCTAGATACTTAGCCTCCTCCTCAGAATTAGAATCATCATGTCTAGGTGTCTTACCTTGTGAACCAACCACATTCATCTTTTCTACCCCCACTGCTGCAAACTGCTTAATGAACATACTAAGTTTGATTCTCAATTATACTACTGCTTAAGCAACTAAATCATCTATTACTTGTTATTCTGCGGATGGTCCTATCATATAAGCGCTACGGGCATATCTGCATCTCGAGTATGCCAACCCCAGATGGTTTTGGTGATCCTATCTAGGATCTCAAAAGGCTTTTCCTAATATAAAATCATCAATGTACCACCTATGATAGTGTCTTCTACAACCTTGGTGTTAGAATTCAAAGCTCTATAGAAGATCTCAAGTAAATTATGACCCGATATTATGTGATTTTGGACATTTTGCAACTTCTTCTTAAACCTTAACCATGCCTCTTCTAACACCTCCAAATGTAGCTGGTTGATGTTATAAATCTTATCTTTCAACTGTAATTTTTTGGATAATGGGAAAAATCTCTCCAAGACCTAAGTCTTCAATTCTTTCCAATTAGTGATCGATTCTTGCGGCAACTCTATCAACCATAACGTAGCTTCTCCCATTAGACAAAAAGGAACAACCGCAGTCTAATCGCATCTTGGCTCACTCCAGGTAGATTGTAGAAATTGCAAATCCCTACGAAGTTTATTAGATGGAAATTTGCATTAGCAGTAGTAAGGCCTGTGAACATTTATTTCAAATTCAACAACTGTATCATAGCACTGGTGATATCAAACTTAGCTCTTGCTGACAGTAGTGATGGAACAATATCACCTATTTCACTTACATCAACATCCTCATCATCAAACTAAGGAACATAGCTTTGGGGACATTCTGGGCCCCTTAGACCTCTTTGCCTTGCTTGTTCCTCAAGTATAGCTAGATGATATGCCTCTGCCTATCTAGCTTGCTCTTTCCATGCTGCCTACATGTCAGCCTCTTGTCTTGTGTTTTCTTCATCAACCAATTAAGCAGTGGTTAGTTTCATAGTGACCTGAAGTCTATGAGGATGCCCTGTTTGGTTCAGAACTCCCTCATTCACAACTCCTTCATTATGAACGCCATTGCTAAACATTTTTTTAGCTCTTAGGTTTCTTTCAAATTTTGAATCAAGTGGAATCAGGGGGTTTCCCTGCCTCTGAGTGTTGTGAAGACATAGGTGTGTGCCCTAGAAATAATATAAAAAGTAAAATTAGAAAATAAAAACCAACAGCCAGACAAACATAGTTAATCAACTCTGTAACCGTATTCCCCGGTATTGGTGACAAAATTTGATGTTGCCCAAATTACACCTCTAACAAAAGTATAAAGCAATCGTTGATCAACTATAGAACCCAACTTAGTTGGGGTCGATCCCCTGAGGAATAAGCCAGAATATCTATCAATGAGTCTATCTAAATAATCTCTAGTAAAAAAAGGGGGTTTTGTAATTTAGACTTGTAATAGTAACTATTACTGATTTTAATTGGTTTGTAATCAACATGAGAGAAGCATTTTAACTCTGTTCCCTATAACTTTGTAACTGTGTAGGTTCTTTATACTAGTGATCTCTCTCGGTGCTTGGCATTCAAAATTAATATCATCTAAACAACTTAACGCCCCTATTAGATGACTATCCTTAATCACGTATTATCATCTCATTAGTTTTGTACTACTAACCCCTATTATGGATTCCAGATTAGCTATCCCATTTACTGGCTCAAGCTAATTAAATAGAGGTTGATAGCTCCAAGTCTCATTGTTAATTCCCTTTTCCCATCCATTACTCCTTCTTTTGTTGCGAGTAAGGATAAGGTGAGTTCTAATTTTGCACACAATTAAAAAGCAATCAAATCGAAGAGAACAATAGTGCATCCACAAACACCCTTTGAGAATCACGTCTTACTTTTGAACACTACTTTGTTAATTCATCATGGTTTCCACAACCCTAGTTGTGGTGTTTAGCTACTCATGGTTGTAAGAATACACTAGTAATTCTGATAAGAAGACATAATTATGAACTTATGAAGAATAAGTTGACAAATAATAAATCTCACTTTGAATTAAAACCCTAAAAATTGATATTTGTACTTGCAAGAACAACAATATGCCTTGAAAATTATAATAGAATGTAAACTGAAACAATAAACCTATTAGGATTATTTAAAGACAAAAACAAAACCTATTCTAAACATAGTGGGATTTGTAGAGTCGACGTTTCAGATGAAGCATAGGACAAGCGTTGTAGATACCACGATCGTTCCTTTTTCTAATTGTCTGATGGATGACTTTTTACATACTCATAGATGTTGTTAGAACATACTCAAGATGAGCTCGTCCTTTCTTTCATGATCATTGCATTTTCTCGTCATTTCCACCCTTGATTTTCACTTTGCAGGATACTCTTCCCACGATATTCAGGATGAGTATGTTGTTTCATACAATGATCGTGGGATCCTTTTGTCTATTCTTTTTCATATGTTGCCTTCTCTATCTTATCCAACGACTTTATTGGACGACCGTTGTCAGATCCAACAGTCGTTCCTTGGTTCGTCTAATGCTCCTAAGTCCCATTTTTTGCACTTTATTTCATTGGACTATTTTAACCTGTAAATACCATTAAAGCACATCATATCCATATAACAATGCCTTTGTACTAGTAAATTTCCCTATTTTTAAGCATCAAAAGTGTCGTAAGACCACGACACATCAGGGGTCCATTGTGAGATTTTCTCCTATCATCGTAGCCTTTAGTACTTCTTTACTTAGTGAGATCTTAATATGAGGTAGAGTCATTGGCTTGGGTTGCTTAAGGACTATGATCTTACTATCTTTTATCATCTAGTCAAGGCCAATATGGTAGTATATGCCTTGATCCCGAAGGCGGTGAGTATGGGGAGTTTAGCTCATCTCTTGACTCAGAAGAGACCTTTTGACTTGGAGGTTCAGTCTTAAGCAAAACAGTTGGTTAGGCTTAATATATCATCACCCCGGTATGTTTTGTCCTTTTTTGAGGCTAAGTCTTCTTTGACAAAGTATATTCAGGCTCATCAGTTTGATGATGATAGATTAAAGGTGATTCGTGATAGGGTGTTGAGTGGCGAGGCAAAGACAACATCTCTTGATTCTAATGGTGTTTTGAGGATAGTGGCTGAGTTTGTGTGTCAAGATTTAGTATATGGGTTAGATTGATCCTGGAGGAGGCTCATTGTTCGAGATATTCCATTCACCTAGGAGTGGCTAAGATATATTATGACCTAAAGCAACACTATTGGTGGGGTGGTATGAAGAAGGATATTGTAGAGTTTGTGGCTAAATGTTTGAATTGCCAGCAAGTAAAGTATGAGCATCAGTGAATGGGTGGTATGATATAGAGAATGTCCATTCCCTATTAAAAGTGGGAGCGAATCACCATGGATTTTATTATTGGCCAACCCCCAACCTTGGGGAAGTTTGATTCTATTTGGGTGATTGTGGACAGATTGACCAAATCGATGCATTTTGTATCTATAAGAGTGAATTATAATATAGAAAAGTTGGCCAAAATCTACATTAAGGAGATTGTTCACTTGCATGACATCTCTGTATCCATTATATCTGATAGGGGTACTCAGTTTACCTTGAGTTTTTGGAGTACTATATAGAGTGATTTGGGTACTCAACTTGATTTGTGCACAACTTTTCATCCTCAGATGGATGGTCAGTCTGAGAGGACTATTCAGGTGCTAGAGGACATGCTTTGACCATGTTTTATGGATTTTAATGGTCATTGGGACCAGTATTTGCCCTTAGCGGAGTTTACCTACAATATAGTTACCATTCCACCATTCAGATGGCGCCTTTTGAGGCTTTGTATGGGTGGAGTTGTAGATCCCCCATGGGATGGTTTGACTCTTTTAAGGTGAGGCCTTGGGGCAGATTTATTGAGAGATTCGTTGGATCGAGTGAGATTGATTCAACAGAAACTAGTGGTTGCCTAGAGTAGGCAGAAAAGTTATGTCGACCATCGAGCCCAAGATGTTGCTTTCATAGTTGGAGATCAAGTTTTGTTGAAGGTTTCACCCATGAAGGGTGTGATAAGGTTTGAAAATAAAGGGAAGCTCAGTCCGAGGTTCATTCGCCCTTTTTGAGATCTTTGAGAAGTATGGTGATGTGCCATATAGGTTAGTTTTTCCTCCATATCAGTCAGTTGTTCATTTATATTCAACATTTTCATGTTGAAGAGATACTGTCAGAATAATGATGTCACACCTCAAATCCCATTGAGATGGACATGCACTCGAATCTCTAAAGACTCAAGAGAACCAACATTAACCTGTGCTTACCATGCATATAACTATGAGAATCATGAAACTTTCACACATATATATAAGCTATAGTAATGAAAGACCAACATAGATAGACCCAAACCATATATAAATTACTTGACTGTTGGGGCCACAACTGTTACGAGACTAAACATATTTGAATTTCATACATTAGTCTACAAAGCCTATATAGGATAGAAAACATAGTCCAGATCGGGATAGACCCCACCTTACAAAACTACTATACAATACCAAAATACACATATTAAAGACTCGGTAAAGCCCCAAATCAACTTGGAGCTCACCAATCACAACTGAGTATCCTGTGCTCCGATTGAGGAGGTATACTAGTTGGAGTACCTGTACCTGTGGTATGAAACACCAGTGTCCCCATAAGGGACATCAGTACGAAAGAATATACTGAGTATATAAGCCATAAAGTGACCATAGGTAAGAAAAGATCTTAATAACATCAGATATCAATATATAATTGTATAGATAAGAATAAAAGACCACCTTTGCTTGTATTTATGGGATCATGTACATTACATATTTTACTTTACTTTATCCTTCTTTGTATTATGAAATCGTAAAGCATATAATACAAATGACCAGTTGATCAGTGGTAAAAGAGGATGACCCATGCTAGGTATGTTAACCCCTGGGATACTGTCCTCATAAATACATAAATTGGGATCGACCCATGCTAGGCTTTCCTTTCACCCTTGGGATACCACCCGTGATATTGGATCTACCCATGCTAGGTGTTCCTTCCACCCCTGGGATACCACCCAAAAATATACAAATTATCTCTACATCATCTCTTTAATCTTTGAGATAGTTCTTTTAGTGGTCATAACATTATTGAGTTTTAAACTATGGACTAGTAGTGAGAGACATGTGAATACACATTTAAGGCGGTAACAATGAAATAGGGAGCAAATGTAACATTAATGTATTAGAATCAAATAGCCTTACATACCTTGTTGTACAACTCCGATATTACCCCAAATTAACCTCCTTACCATCGGACTACTTATCTATAATAAAGTAAGTGGTAAAACTAGTATTAGTAGCTAATCAACACATTTAAGCAACTTAGCCTCACCAAAATAGTAGCCGGGCAGTAAGCCCATAATTAATTTATTCAAGGGTATTCTTTCAACCCTTACTCCTCCAATTACATTCACATACCATCCAAATCCTTATAACATCCCCCGAAACAACTTTAGCCTCACTACATCCTCAAAACGGTCTACAAAGTGGAGTGGGTAGTAGGCTTACATAATATTTAGTTCGGTGGTGTATCACCATATCCTCCGTCTATAATTCAATACAAGTCAGTTACATCCTTTCCCAACATCAACCAAGCTGTCCCCAACATATACATATAATACAAGTCCTTAAACAGCCCCAATATCCTTTATCATAGCAACCAAATATTAAACTCATCATCCCTTGAGTTCTTGACAACAATATATACACAATTCTACACCAAAACATGTATATAGGAAGGGGGCAAAAATGGGCAGTAGACTTACCTTAATTTTGTGATAGTTTATTCTTTTAACTTGTATTTCTTCAATATCTTAGTTCCTTCACATACAAACCAAAGGAGAAGAGAAAAATCTCTTAATAACCAAGAAAAATGGGACTGCCAAACTTATAGAGGGCTGTCTTATAATTTAAACATGAAGAACATAATTTCCATAGTCTTTTTGAGATAAGCTCATGATTTGTTCACTTAAATTTAGTTTGGAAGGAAGGTAAATCCCAAGAACCCTAATGGAATTATAGGGCTGATGTAGAAGCTACTGGAGAGAAAGAGAGAAAACCCTAGAAAGCCGATTTTTTTTGCCTA
The DNA here is from genome assembly GCA_031232105.1 of Capsicum rhomboideum. Lineage (NCBI taxonomy): Eukaryota > Viridiplantae > Streptophyta > Magnoliopsida > Solanales > Solanaceae > Capsicum > Capsicum rhomboideum. Next base: position 26,601,310 of record CP124719.1, on the reverse strand, counting down.
AGTTAAAATGAATAAAATGTGTTTTTTTCAATCCCTTTAAAGGTACCAGATCTTGGACGACTTTCTTGCCCATTATACTTGGGCCTTTGTTGATCTGAAACTATTGGGCCTTGGCTGCCCATTCTTCTCCTTTCCTCTCTTTTAACTTAGGCCAAAATTTATTCAAGTAGGTGGTAGTGTGCTTGGACCAATAATCTCGTCAAAGGAGTCTTAGTAGGTGATTCACCTACTTGGTTCTTAGATTGGTCAATAAGTCAAAGTAGGTGATGCACCTACTTGTCACCTACTAGCTTAATTTAAGTCAAGCAAGCAGCTCACTTATTTTATTCCATATTCTAAGTCTTAACCCCCTTTGTTAACTTAATACTTCTATACATTTGGACACTTTAATCCTTGAGGTAGAATAGCACCTTACTATCTCGCGTTTAAGCACTTCCGTTTGGGTTAACTTGGTGCATACATGCTGAAATGTTTGGGCCATTATAATATCCTTTAAATCCTCTTTAAACCACCGCTAATCACTTAAGAAACTTGGTTCGTTACCTATACAACAAGGTTACCTCAAGTCCCATATCAATAGAACAAGTACACGCAAAATACGGGGTGTTACATCCTCCCCCTCTAGGAACATTCGTCCTCGAATGCTAGTATAATTAGACAGCTTAAACAAGTTCAAAACCAAGTTTAATATTCATGTTACCACATAACACTTGCACTTTTATACTTACTTGTTAATGGTCCAATTCAGCATCTTGGACTTTCACTCCAGATTTGAATAAATGAGGGTACTTAGATTTTATTGCTTCCTCGGCTTCCCATGGGATCTCTTCTATTTGTTGGTTCCTCCCAAGTAATTTTACAGAAGTTACTTTTTTATTTCTTAAATTCTTGACTTGCCAGTCTAAAATATCAATAGGCACTTCTTTATAAGTAAGTTCTTCTGTAACTTGTACATTTTCAGTAGGAGTAATATGAGATGGATCTCCTATGCATTTTCGGAGCATTGAGACATGAAACACTGGATGTACTGTTGAAAGCTCTTGGGGAAGCTCTAACTCATATGCAACTTGGCCAAATCTTTGAATAATCTTATATGACCCTATATAGCATGGACTCAGTTTTCCCTTTTTACCAAACCTTATTACCTCTTTCATTGGTGACACCTTTAAGAATACCCAATCTCCTATAGCAAACTCTAACCCCCTTTTTCTAATATCTGCATATGATTTATGTAAACTTTGAGCTGTTTCTAGCCATTTTTGTATCACCTTAACATTTTCCATAACTTGATGAACAAGATTTGGCCCAAATAAGGAAGTTCCACCCGCTTCAAACCACCCAGTTGGTGATCTACACTTTCTCCCATATAAAGCTTCATAAGGTGCCATTTTGATACTTGAGTGATAGCTATTATTATATACAAACTCAATAAGTTACAAATGATCATCCCAACTACCTTTGAAGTACAATACACAAGCTCGCAACATACCCTAAAGTGTTTGGATCGTACATTCTACCTGACCATCCGTTTGAGGGTGAAAAGTTGTACTTAGACTCACTTGCGTTCCCAAACTCTTTTGAAATGACTTCCAAAAGTTTGCAGTAAATTGAGCTCCCCTATCGGATATAATAGAGATTGGGACTCCATATAGCCAAACTATCTCTTTAATATACAACCTTGCATACTCTTCAACTGTGTAAGTAGTCTTAACAGGTAGGAAGTGTGCTGATTTGGTGAGTCTATCAACTATTATCCATATGGAATCATATTTTTGAGAGGAACGAGGAAAACTAATGATAAAATCTATGTTGATCATGTCCCACTTCCAAATCGGGAGCTGCATACACTGTATATAACCTCCCTGCTTTTGATGCTCTACTTTAACTTGTTAACAGTTTGGACATTGGGCTACAAATTCTACCATGTTCTTCTTCATGTCTCCCCACCAATACACTTCTTTCAAGTCATGATACATTTTAGTTGACCCTGGATGGACAGAATATCTTGAATGGTGTGCTTCTGTCATAATCCTCTTCCTTAGTCCATCAATATTAGGTACACATAATCTGTTTTGGCACCGAATTACTCCCTCTTGCGTAAGCTCAAATGCCTTTGTCATACCTTGTTGTACATTCTCCTTAAGCTGTAATAGAATAGGATCCACATACTGCTTTTCTTTCACATCAGTTATCAAAGAGGATTCTGCCGTATTTTGCATAATAACTCCTTCATCTGGAGATTCAAGAAGGCGAACCCCCAAGCTAGCTAGTTGTTGTAGATATTTAGTTATCCCATGTATTTCCATACACTTCCCATAAGTTCTTTCCATTGGCTTATGACTTAAAGCATCAGGTACCACATTTTCTTTCCCCGGATGATACAAGATAGCAACATCATAGTCCTTTAATAGCTCAAGCCATCTTTGCTGCCTTAAATTTTAGTCCTTCTGCTTAAAGATATATTGTAAACTCTTATGGTCAGTATATATGTCAACATGGACCCCATACAAGTAATGGCGCCATATCTTTAAAGCAAATATAACTGCGGCTAGCTCAAGATCATGTGTTGGATAATTCTTTTCATATGGATGCAACTGTCTTAAGGGGTAGGCTATTACCTTGCCATGCTGCATCAATACATATCCTAGATCCACTCCTGAAGCATCACAATACACTACATACCCCTCTGTACCTTCTGGAAGTACAAATACAGGTGTGGAAGTTAACTTATTCTTCAGCTCTTGAAAGCTTCTTACACAGGCATCATTCCATTGAAACTTGACTGCTTTGTGTGTTAACTTGGTTATTGGGGCAGAAATGGAAGAAAACCCCTCAACAAACCTTCTATAATAACCTGCCAAGCCTAGGAAACTACGAACCTCCATAGGTGTTGTGGGTCTTGGCCAGTTCTTCACAGCTTCTATCTTTTGAGAATCAACCCTTATCCCTTCATCGGATAGAATATGGACTAAGAATGCCACTAATTTTAACCAAAACTCACATTTAGAGAACTTTACATATAACTTACGATCATGAAGAATCTACAATACCTGTCGTAAATGATTAGCATGGTCCTCTTTTGATTTTGAATACACCAGAATATCATCTATAAATACTATCACAAACACATCTAAGAATGGCTTGAACACTCTATTCATTAGATCCATGAAAGTTGCTGGTGCATTTGTTAGCCCGAATGACATAACTAAAAACTCAAAATGACCATACTGTGTTTGAAAAGCTATTTTGGGTATATCTTTCTCCTTCACTTTCACTTGGTGATAACCTAACCTCAAGTCATTCTTTGAGAAACACTTAGCACCTTGTAACTGAATAAACAAATCATCAATTCTAGTGAGGGGATATTTGTTCTTAATTGTCACCTTATTCAGTTATCGGTAGTCAATACACATTCTTAATGTGTCATCCTTCTTACATACAAATAACACGGGTGCGCCCCAAGGAGACATACTAGGCCTTATGAATCCCTTTTCTAACAAATCTTTTAATTGCTCCTTCAATTCATGTAATTCTGTCGGGGCCATTCTATACGGAGAAATAGAAATAGGTTGAGTACCTGGGATCACATCAATACCAAACTTTACTTCTCATTCTGGAGGTAAACCAGGAAGTTCTTCAGGAAACACATCAGAAAATTCATTCACCACTGGAATGGATTGAAGAGTTTGTGGCTCCACATCTATATATTTCACCCTCACTAGATGACATATGTACCCTTTGGACATCATATTTTTTGCCTTAACATAAGAAATAAACTTACCCCTTGGTGCTCCAATATTAGCTCTCCATTCAAGGACTGCCTCTTTGGTAAAATGGAAATGCATCCTCTTAGCTCGGCAATTTACTGTGGCATAACAAGAAGCCAAGCAATCCATACCCATTATAACATCAAAGTCCACTATTTATAGCTCAACAAGGTCGGCCAATGTGTCATGATCACAAACAGTAAATATACAATTACGATAAACTCTTCTAGCTATAATAGATTCACCAACCGGTGTAGACACTTCAAATGGCTTAACCAGTGATTCTGGTGTTCTTTTGAACTCTCCAGCAATTAATGGAGTAACATATGATAGCGTAGAGCCTGGATCAATTAATTCATATACATTATGTGAAAAGATGGATAATGTACCTGTAACCACATCAAGAGAAGCCTCTAAATTTTGTCGACCCGCTAGAGCATATGTACTAGTTTAGACTCTGCTAGAACTAGTTGTTCCTCTACCACCTCTACCATGAACAGAAGTCATCTATTGACCTCTACCTAAAGAAGGCATCGATGATGATGATGCGATAGATGATCCAGTAGTTTGTGCCATACCACCCATGCCCCTTCGAGGGAAATTTTTCATTATATGACCAAGTGTACCACACCAATAACAAACATCTGTCCCAAACCAGCATGCACCTAGATGATGTCTCCCACATTGTTTACAAGTCTATCTAGGAGGTCTTGATTGGCTCATGCTTCCATGCTCTTGGTTTCCCACAACTGAACCTTGGCTCTCACTTCTTTGCCCAAATTGATTGCCCCTAAACCCTTGAAATCGTGGTGGAGCACTTGTTGTAAAGTAGGAAGATGGTGTCCTAGGAGGTCTATTTAAAAATCGAGGCCTGAACTCACTTTAGGATGGCATAAACTACCCCACAGACCTAGCCCTCTTAGAGTACCCTCTTTCTGGCTCTTGTGTCCTTCTTCTTTGTCTTTGATCTTCCATTTTCTGTGCAAAAGCTTGTATCCTTTCTATATTCATGTCTTTATAAAAGGCAGTAATAGAACAATCTCTAACTAGATACGGATCCAATCTATCCACATATCAATGAACTCTATCTTCCATAGTAGCTACTATATTAGGAGCATACCTGGCCAAAGAGTTAAACTGAAGACTGTACCCCCTCATGCTCATATTCCCTTAGTGAAGATTTAAAAATTAATCTTCCTGGGCCGCTCGGATCTCAAATGGAAGGTAATGATCAAGAAAAGTTTCTTTGAACACTTCCTAATTAGATGAAGGTTCACCTGTACCCCTAGATTGTTTCCAGTCTTCATACCATAATATAGCCTCCCCTTTTAATCTATACGCTGCTAGCTCAATCGTCTCTTTACCAGATACATGCATGACATCCAAAGCTGTAACACCCCGTACATTTCCAAAACTTATACGACCAACCTAGCATGGATAAAAGTATTTAAACTTGAGATAAGAAGGACATACTTAAGTGTAAAGTTAAAGTTAAGTGGTGGATTAAGGTAGAAGTATTAAGACGTTGGAAAAAGGGGAGAACATAAACGAGGTGCTTCCGTGACTTAATTAAGATAGTAGGTGTATCACCTACTTAAGCTATTGGGCTGCATTTGGACATATATTAATGGAATCAATTGAGGCCCAAACTAAGTACATAAAATGGGGAAGATGACCAGCCCAACACCTAAATATAACTAAGGCCCAACATGACATGATCCAACTAGAATTGGCCCAAGTAAGTGGACTGTTTTGGACAGCTTATATAGCCAAGTAGGTGCATCACCTACTTGGACTATTTTGGACCAAAAACTTGGCTAAGGATGAGATAGATAGGAGTTTCAAAGAGGGATTATATAAGGCTCATTTCAGTTCATTTTTCCATTCATTCTTTGCTGAAAAACAGTCCAGAAAAATTAAAACACTCTCTCCTCTCTAGAACCCCAAATCAGCCGCCCCAAAATTCCCTAGGGTTCTTGGGTGAATCCTCCACTTTGAAAGCCTTGGGAAGTGTTTACCCTTGTATATTAATGTAATATATGTATAATAAAGTGTGGAAATCAGGTTGGTTATGTTTAAAATGTATAGGGCAGTCCCTTAATTAGTTGGCAGTCCACTTGTGTTAGTTTTGATGAATTTGTCTTCCTTGTGGCTTGGACTTGTATAGGGGCTTAAGGTGTTGAAGAAATTAAGTTATGATGATGAAATTTCAGTATATTAAAGTGTATTTCTGCCCCTAAATCTTTACTTTTATGTATGGCTTGATGGGAATGTTTATATGTGTTGGTAAATGGAACGTTTGTTGTAGTGAAAAGAGAATACTCTTTTGTTATGTTAAACTGAATTTTGGAACTGTTGTGGAATGATTTTGTTATTCTACTGTGGAATTAATTATGGTGACCTTAAGGGGTGAATATATGGAGTTTCGTTGGAGTGGAAATGTAAAGGATAAACTAGGTAGGTAATCCTACCAGTTTGTAACGTTTATGATGGTTTGTGGATTGTTTTGGTGGTGTGTGGACTGATTTGGTGGTGTTGTTTTGCAAAAGCAGTAAGTTATTAGTGTAATGTGGTGGAATAATGTTATTTGGTAGTATAATGAAGGGGGGAGTGATGCACAATGTATTTTGGAGGTTGGAAGGTTTTTACTTTCCGTTAAGCACCTACTTACCGTCTTGTGAACTTATAATGTAGCTAGCCGTTAATGTTTGCTCCATTATGTACTTTTATTGTAGAGTAACACATAAGGAAGGAGCTGAATCATTGTAGTTACATGTTGGTAAGATAAGGTATGTAAGGTTATTCTTTTCCTCATTCTTCTACAGCATCTATTGTTCATATTATCATAACACTTGTCCTATCCCCAAAGGGTTGTACAGTGTCTCCTTCCTCTAAATGTTTTAGAGTTTCTCATTTCAGAGTTAGTAGTACTTGTTATTCACTTATCTCTCATTCATTGAACATGGTTCTAATGTTCCAATAATGTTACGTTCTAAAGTTCTAAAGTTCCAATAAAGCACAGTTATCGATGTATCACTCTTATAGCTAAAGAATGAAGTAATGTGAGTAATTGTGTAATGGTTAATGTTGAGAATGGGTGGTATCTCATGGAGTGAAAGAAACACTCGCATGAATGTCGATCCCATTATTACGGGTGGTATCCCATGGGATGAAAGGAACATCCGCATGGATGACGATCCCGATTATTATGTTATTTCCTTCTGATCAGTTGGGACCGGGCATGATATGATTGATGATTGATGATGTACAGTATAGTAAAGTAGATTAAAGTAAAGTACAATAAAGTAAATAAAGCAATGTACATGATTCCACACATATACTGTATGGTAGTTTATTTATATTGTTCGTTCACTTGTACTTGATTCCATTAAAGTTCTTATATCTCATACAGTTACTTATAGCCTTACATACTCAGTACATTCTTTCGTACTGATGTCCCTTGGGGGACTTACCTTACTTGCTGCAGGCACAGGTACTAGTAGACCTCCACAGTAAGCTGTGGGTTATCTGTGAATTATTGGTGAGCTCCAGTTCGTTCGGGGCTTTTCGAGTCGTATGTACATATTGATTTTGGTATTGTATTACAGATGCATAAAGCGGGGACTCGTCCCGACTGTAAGTTTGGTTATGTATCTGGTAGAGGCTTTGTAGATGTTGTACAGTTAAAGAAAGGAACATTGTACTTTTTTGACCATATGGCTCCAACGGCCATGTCTCATGTTTATATAAATGTTCTTATTAGATTTCTATTATTGATATGTTGTAACCATAAGTGATTGAATGCTAGCCCATTGACGACAAATATGTGAACATATAGAATGGTTCTCTCAGGCCTTAACGGCTTCGGGTGCCATGTCCGCCCCAATGGGATTTGAGGCGTGACAAAAGTGGTATTAGAGCGGGTCATCCTAGGGTGTCTACAAAGCCGTGTCTGAGTAGAGTCTTTTTTATGGATGTGTTGTCCACCACATCTATACATAGGAGGCTACGGGACATTTAGGAGTTATTTCTTTTCTTCATTTCCTAGATCGTGTAATAGAGCTAAAGTTGTAGGTGGAATCATATCTGATCACTGAATTTGTTTTATGTTTTTTTTTGTTCCTCAATATAGTAAAATGTCGTTTACAAGGAGAAACAAGGGTAAAAGTAAGAAGGTAGACATGGCTGCCGAAGAAGGAACCAGTAAATCACCACCTAAACAAGCTAATCAAGGTGAAGCTGAAAATGAGTTTGTATCACAGGATGCTTCCACTCTTCCATTGTCAGAAGAGTCAAGAGGAAGAGAAGTACCTATAGAACCACCAATAAATACTACTGACCACGATTTAAAGAATGCAGTGCAAATGTTGACCCGAATAGTTGCTGTACAAGTTCAGGGACAAGGTGGTCCAATGACAAGTGATGATAGTGCAGCTAGAGCAACTAGTCGGCAGACACAGGATTTTCTGAAGTTAGATCCTCCCACATTCACTGGATCAGATCCAAATGAGGACCCTTAAGATTTTATAGATCAAATTCAAAGGGCTTTGGAGGTTATGCATATGTCCGGTGTGGAAACGGTTGAGCTTATGGCCTATAGATTGAAGGTTGAGGCTATTTTATGGTATGAAGATTGGAAATGGTCGAGGGGTATTGATGCACTCCCAGCTGGTTGGGAAGAATTTAAAATGGCATTCCTTGATCACTATCTCCTATATGAGGTCCGAGAGGCTCGTGCGGACCAATTCTTGAATTTGCGGCAGGGTAACATGAGTGTCCGAGAGTATAGCCTTCGATTTAACTCTTTGGCCCGATATGCTCCGAATGTGATAGCTACAATGAACGATAGAGTTCATCGGTATGTGGATAGACTGGAGCCATATTTGGTTCAAGATTGCACTATTGTTGCGTTGAACAGGGACATGGACATAGCTAGAATACAAGCCTTTGCACAAAAAATGGAAGATCAGAGGCAACGGAGAAGAAGACAAGGGTTTGAAGAAGGGCCGTCGAAGAGAGCTAGATCTATGAGACAATCTATGGCGTCCCAAGGAGAGTTCAAGCCTCAGAGTTTTAATAGACCGCCTAGGCCATCATTTTCTCATTCCACGGCAGGCACTTCATCTCAATTCCAAGGGTTTAGAGGTAATCAAGCCTGGCAAAGTAGTGGCAGTCGTGGTTCACAGATAACAGGTTTTTCTCGGCCACCGTGTTAGCATTGCAGACGATATCATTTAGGTGAATGTCGGCTGGGGATGAATATTTGTTATTGGTGTGGCATGAAGGGGCACATGATGAGGTAATGCCCACGAAGAGGCTTGGGAAGCATGGTACTACCTGCGGGATCCACTGTGGCATCATCATCGTCGGTCCCTTTCTTAGGTAGGGGTGTATAGCCTACTGGTCATGGTAGAGGTGCTAGAGGAGCAGCCAGGTCTAGTGGAGTCCAGAACCGTACCTATGCCTTAGCGGATCGTCAAAATTCGGAGGCTTCTTCGGATGTAGTTACAGGTACATTATCCATCTTTTCACATAATGTATATGCATTGATTGATCCGGGCTCTACCCTATTGTATGTCACTCATTGATTGCTGAAAAATTCAAAAGAACACCAGAATTATTAGCTAAGCCATTTGAAGTATCTACACCAGTTGGCGAATCTATCGTAGTTAAAAGAGTCTATCGTAATTGTGTAGTAACGGTTTGTGATCATGATACGTTGGCTGATCTTGTCGACCTAAAAATGGTAGATTTTGATGTTATAATGGGTATGGATTGGTTGGCTTCTTGTTATGCCACAGTAGATTGCCGAACAAAGAAGGTATATTTTCATTTACCAAAAGAGATAGTCCTTGAGTGGAGGGGTAATGTTGGAGCGCCAAAAGGTAAGTTTATTTCTTATCTTAAGGTGAGGAAACTGATATCTAAGGGGTACATATCTCACCTCGTAAGGGTGAAAGATGTTGATGTGGAGCCACCGACTCTTCAGTCTGTTCCAGTGGTAAATGAATTCCTTGATGTATTTCCTGAAGATCTCTCGGGGTTACCTCCAGAACGAGAAGTAGAGTTTGGTATTGATGTGATTCCAGATACTCAACCTATCTCTATTCCTCCATATAGAATGGCCCTAGCAGAGTTACGGGAATTGAAGGAATAATTAAAAAACTTGCTGTACAAGGGATTCATAAGGCCTAGTATGTCCCCTTGGGGTGCACCAGTGTTATTTGTACGCAAGAAAGATGGTACATTGAGATTGTGTATTGATTATCGGCAACTGAATAAGGTAACAATTAAGAACAAATATCCCCTCCCTAGAATTGACGATTTGTTTGACCAATTACAAGGTGCTAAATGTTTCTCAAAGATTGACTTGAGGTCGGGTTACCATCAAGTAAAGGTCAGAGAGAAAGATATACCCAAGACAGCTTTCCGAACACGGTACGGTCATTATGAGTTTTTAGTTATGTCCTTCGGGCTAACAAATGCACCAGCAGTTTTTATGGATCTGATGAATAGGGTGTTCAAGCCGTTTTTAGACGTGTTCGTGATAGTGTTTATAGATGATATTCTTGTTTATTCAAGATCAAAAGTGGACCATGCTAGTCACTTACGACAGGTGTTACAGATTCTTCGTGATCGTGAGTTATATGCAAAGTTCTCTAAATGTGAATTTTGGTTAAAATCTGTAGCATTCTTGGGTCATATTGTATCTGATGAAGGAATAATGGTTGATACTCAAAAGATAGAAGCTGTGAAAAATTGGCCAAGACCTACAATGCCTACAGAGATTCGTAGTTTCTTCGGGTTGGCAGGTTATTATAGAAGGTTTGTTAAAGGATTTTCTTCTATTGCTGCACCTTTAACAAAGCTAACACACAAGGCAACTAAGTTTCAATGGAATGATGCATGTGAAAAGAGTTTTGAAGATCTGAAGAATAAGCTGACCTCTACACCCGTAATGGTACTTCCAGAAGGCATAGAAGGGTATGTAGTGTATTGTGATGCTTCAAGAGTTGGCTTGGGATGTGTATTGATGCAGCATGGTAAAGTGATAGCTTATGCATTAAGACAATTGCGGCCACATGAAAAAAATATCCAACACATGATCTTGAGTTAGCAGCAGTGGTATTTGCTTTAAAGATATGGCACCACTATTTGTATGGGGTTCATGTTGACATATATACCGACCATAAGAGTTTACAATATATCTTTAAGCAGAAGGATCTAAATTTGAGGCAGCGGAGGTGGCTTGAACTATTGAAAGATTATGTCATTGATATTTTATATCATCCGAGGAAGGCAAATGTGGTAGCTGATGTATTAAGTCGTAAGGCAATGGGGAACACTTATGGCCAGCTTAAGGGAAAACAAGGGTTAATCAAGGATCTACATCAATTAGCTAGCTTAGGGGTTCGCCTTCTTGAAACTCCAGAGGAAGGAGTTGTTGTGCAAAATGCGGCAGAATCTTCATTAGTAGCTGAGGTGAAAGAGAAGCAGTATGCAGACCCTTTTCTATCACATCTTAAGGAGAATGTACAACAAGGTTTGACAAAGACATTTGAGTTTACAAAAGAAGGAGTGCTTCAGTGTCAAAACAGATTATGTGTACCTAATGTAGATGAGTTAAGACGAAGGATTATGACAGAGGCACATCATTCCAGGTATTCTATTCATCCGGGATCAACTAAAATGTACCACGATCTGAAAGGAGTATATTGGTGGGGTGATATGAAGAAGAATATTGCAGAATTTATAACCCAATGTCCAAATTGTCAACAAATAAAAGTAGAGCATCAGAAGCCTGGAGGTTATATGCAATGTATAAATCTCCCAGTCTGGAAGTGGGATATGATTAACATGGATTTAATCACAGGTTTGCCTCGTACACTTAGGAAATTTGATTCCATATGGGTAATAGTTGACAGGCTTACCAAGTCAGCATATTTCCTACCAGTCAAGACCACTTATACAACTGAAGATTATGCACAGTTGTATGTTAAAGAGATAGTTTGACTGCACAAAATTCCAATTTCTATTATATCTGATAGGGGAGCTCAATTTACTGCAAACTTTTGGAAGTCTTTTCAGAGAAGTTTGGGTACTCAAGTGAATTTAAGTACAGCTTTTCATCCACATACAGATGGACAGGCAGAACGCACCATACAGACACTTGAGGATATGCTGCGAGCTTGTGTATTAGACTTTAAAGGTAGTTGGGATGATCATTTACCTCTTATTGAGTTCACCTACACTAATAGCTATCATTCAAGTATCAAAATGGCGCCTTATGAAGCCTTATACGGGAGAAAATGTAGGTCATCAATTGGGTGGTTTGAGGTAGGTGAGACTATTTTATTTGGACCAGACCTTGTTCATCAAGCCATGGAAAAGATTAAGGTGATACAGCAATGGCTAGGAACAGCCCAAAGTCGACACAAATCATATGCTGATGTTAGAAGAAGGGGGCTAGAGTTTGCTATAGGTGATTGGGTATTTTTGAAAGTATCGCCAATGAAAGGGGTGATGAGATTTGGAAAAAAGGGAAAGCTAAGTCCACGTTATATAGGACCATATAAGATTATCCGAAGATTTGTCCAAGTCGTACATAAGTTGGAACTACCCCAAGAACTCTCCACAGTTCATCCAGTGTTTCACGTCTCAATGCTTCGAAGGTGCATAGGAGATCCATCTCATATTACTCCTACCGAAGATGTACAAATTATGGAAGATCTCACCTATGAAGAAGTACCTATTGCTATTCTGGATCGACAAGTTAATAAGTTAAGAAATAAAGAGGTAGCTTTCGTAAAAGTGCTTTAGAGGAATCAACAGGTAGAAGAAATCACATGGGAAGCTGAGGAAATGATGAAATCTAAGTATCCTCAATTATTTGAAACCGAAGTGGAAGCCTCAGATGCTGAATTGGAGCAATAACAAGTAAGCATATATATATCAGTATTATGTGGTAGTATAAATTTAAACTTAAGCTTGAACTTGTTTAAGCTGAGTAGTGATGATACTACCATTCGAGGACGAATGTTCCTAAGGGGGGAAGGACGTAACACCCCGTACATTTCCAAAACTTATACGACCAACCTAGCATGGATAAAAGTATTTAAACTTGAGATAAGAAGGACATACTTAAGTGTAAAGTTAAAGTTAAGTGGTGGATTAAGGTAGAAGTATTAAGACGTTGGAAAAAGGGGTAAAAACATAAACGAGGTGCTTCCGTGACTTAATTAAGATAGTAGGTGTATCACCTACTTAAGCTATTGGGCTGCATTTGGACATATATTAATGGAATCAATTGAGGCCCAAACTAAGTACATAAAATGGGGAAGATGACCAGCCCCACACCTAAATATAACTAAGGCCCAACATGACATGATCCAACTAGAATTGGCCCAAGTAAGTGGACTGTTTTGGACAGCTTATATAGCTAAGTAGGTGCATCTTGGACTATTTTGGACCAAAAACTTGGCTAAGGATGAGCTAGATAGGCGGTTCAAAGAGGGATTATATAAGGCTCATTTCAGTTCATTTTTCCATTCATTCTTTGCTGAAAAACAGTCCAGAAAAATTAAAACACTCTCTCCTCTCTCAAACCCCAAATCAGCCGCCCCAAAATTCCCTAGGGTTCTTGGGTGAATCCTCCACTTTGAAAGCCTTGGTAAGTGTTTAACCTTGTATATTAATGTAATATATGTAAAATAAAGTGTGGAAATCAGGTTGGTTATGTTTAAAATGTGTAGGGAAGTCCCTTAATTAGTTGGCAGTCCACTTGTGTTAGTTTTGATGAATTTGTCTTCCTTGTGGCTTGGACTTGTATAGGGGCTTAAGGTGTTGAAGAAATTAAGTTATGATGATGAAATTTCAGTATATTAAAGTGTGGTTCTGCCCCTAAATCTTTCCTTTTATGTATGGCTTGATGGGAATGTTTATATGTGTTGGTAAATGGAACATTTGTTGTAGTGAAAACAGAATACTCTTTTGTTATGTTAAACTGAATTTTGGAACTGTTGTGGAATGATTTTGGTATTCTACTGTGGAAGGAAGTATGGTGACCTTATGGGGGTGAATATATGGAGTTTCGTTGGAGTGGAAATGTAAAGGATAAACTAGGTAGGTAATCCTACCGGTTTGTAACGTTTATGTTGGTTTGTGGACTGTTTTGGTGGTGTGTGGACTAATTTGGTGGTGGTGTTTTGCAAAAGCAGTAAGTTATAGTGTAATGTGGTGGAATAATGTTATTTGGTAGTCTAATGAAGGGGGGAGTGATGCACAATGTATTTTGGAGGTTGGACGGTTTCTACTTTCCGTTAAGCACCTACTTACCGTCTTGTGAACTTATAATGTAGCTAGCCGTTAATGTTCGCTCCATTATGTACTTGTATTGTAGAGTAACACATAAGGAAGGAGCTGAATCATTGTAGTTACGTTTTGGGAAGTTAAGGTATGTAAGGTTATTCTTTTCCTTATTCTTCTGCAGCATCTATTGTTCATATTATCATAACACTTGTCCTATCCCCAAAGGGTTGTACAGTGTCTCCTTCCTCTAAATGGTTTAGGGTATCTCATTTCAGAGTTAGTAGTACTTGTTATTCACTTTCTCTCATTCATTGAACATGGTTCTAACATTCCAATAATGTTACGTTCTAAAGTTCTAAAGTTCCAATAAAGCACAGTTATCGATGTATCACTCTTATAGCTAAAGAATGAAGTAATGTGAGTAATTGCGTAATGGTTAATGTTGAGAATGGGTGGTATCTCATGGAGTGAAAAAAACACTTGCATGAATGTCGATCCCATTATTACGGGTGGTATCCCATGGGATGAAAGGAACATCCGCATGGATGAAGATCCCGATTATTATGTTATTTCCCTCTGATCAGTTGGGCCCGGGCATGATATGATTGATGATTGATGATGTACAGTATAGTAAAGTAGATTAAAGTAAAGTACAATAAAGTAAATAAAGCAATGTACATGATTCCACACATATACTGTATGGTAGTTTATTTATATTGTTCGTTCACTTGTACTTAATTCCATTAAAGTTCTTATATCTCATACAGTTACTTATAGCCTTACATACTCAGTACATTCTTTCATACTGATGTCCCTTGGGGGACTTACCTTACTTGCTGCAGGCACAGGTACTAGTAGACCTCCACAGTAAGTTGTGGGTTATCTGCGAATTATTGGTGAGCTCCAGTTCGTTCGAGGCTTTTTTAGTCGTATCTACATATTGATTTGGGTATTGTATTACAGATGCATAAAACGGGGACTCGTCCCGACTGTAGGTTTGGTTATGTATCTGGTAGAGGCTTTGTAGATGTTGTACAGTTAAAGAAAGGAACGTTGTACTTTTTTGACCATATGGCTCCAACGGCCATGTCTCATGTTTATATAAATGTTCTTATTAGATTTCTATTATTGATATGTTGTAACCATAAGTGATTGAATGCTAGCCCATTGACGACAAATATGTGAACGTATAGAATGGTTCTCTCGGGCCTTAGTGGCTTCGGGTGCCATGTCCACCCTAATGGGATTTGAGGCGTGACAAAAGCCCTTTGGATTTGATCAATAAAGTCTTGTGGGTACTCATTAAGATCTGACCCAGTGAATGTGGGAGGGTCTAATTTAAGAAAATCCTGTGTCCATAGACAGGCTGCTCTATCCGTACCACTAGTACCCATAGTCAGACCAGCTTGTCCTTGAACTTATCCAGTAACTATATGAGTCAACAATTAGACTGCATTTCTTAAATCTTGCTTAGTAGCATTAATAGGTGATTTTGGTGGTACTCCTCTCCTTCTCAGTTCTTCTATAGATGGAGGAATAGAAGAAATCCCTGGTGTAAACTCATCGTGAGCCTCACTTTTATTAGCTTGTGTAGGTGGTGACTTGCTGGTCCCTTCTCTGACAGCCACATCTACTTGCTTCCCTGTATTCTTACTCCTTCTTGTAACCGACATCTTTACTATAATGAGAAAAAATTCAAAGGTTAAATACAATCCCACCTACAACTTAGCTCTATCGCACGATCTAAGAAATGAAGTAAAAAGAAACAACACCTAAATGTCCCGTAGCCTCTTACTTATGGGTGTGGTGCACAACACACCCATAAGCAAGGCTCTACATAAACACGACTTTGTAAACTCCCTAGGATGACCTGCTCTGATACCATTTTTGTCATACCTCAAATCCCATTGAGATGGATAGGCACCCGATGCCCTAAAGACTCGAGAGAACCAACTTTAACTTGTACTTACTATGCATATAACTATGAGAATCATGAAACTTTGACACATATATATAAACTATAGTAATGAAACACCAACATAGATAGACCCAAACCATATATACATAACTTAACTATTGGGGCCACAACTGTTACGAGACTAAACATATTTGAATTTCATACATTAGTCTACAAAGCCTCTATAGGATAGAAAACATAGTCTAGGTCGGGACAGAACCCACCTTACAAAACTACTATACAATACCAAAATACACATATTAAAGACTCGGTAAAGCCCCAAATCAACTTGGAGATCACCAATCACAGTTGAGTGTCCTGTGCTTCTATTGAGGAGGTCTACTAGCTGGAGTACCTATACTTCACACACAAACCAAAGGAGAGGAGAAAAATCTCTTAATAACCAAGAAAAATGGGACTGCCAAACTTATAGAGGGCTGTCTTATAATTTACACATGAAGAACATAATTTCCATAGTCTTTTTGAGATAAGCTCATGATTTATTTACTTACCTTTAGCTTTGAACGAAGGTAAATCCCAAGAACCCTAATGGAATTATACGGCTGCTGTAGAAGCTACTAGAGAGAAAAAGAGAGAACCTTAGAAAGCTGATTTTTTTTGCTTAAGTTAAAATGAATAAAATGAGCTGCTTTCAATCCCTTTAAAGGGACCAGCTCTTGGCCTACTTTCTTGCCCATTTTTGGCTAATATATACCAAGTATTTGGTACACCTACTTGCCCATTATACTTGGGTGGCCTTTGTGGATTTGAAACTATTGGGCCTTGGCTGCCCATTTATCTCCTTTCCTCTCTTTTAACTTGGGCCAGAATTTATTCAAGTAGGTGGTAGTGTACTTGGCCCAATAAGCTAGTCAGAGGAATCTTAGTAGGTGATGCACCTACTTGGTTCTTAGATTGGTCAATAAGTCAAAGTAGGTGATGCACCTACTTGTCACCTACTAGCTTAATTTAAGTCAAGCAAGCAGCTCACTTATTTTATTCCATATTCTAAGTCTTAACCCCCTATGTTAACTTAATACTTATATACACTTGGACACTTTAATACTTGAGGTAGAATAACACCTTACTATCTCGCGTTTAAGCACTTCCATTTGGGTTAACTTGGCGCATACATGCTGAAATGCTTGGGCCATTATAATATCCTTTAAATCCTCTTTAAACCACCGCTAATCACTTAAGAAACTTGGTTCGTTACCTATACAACAAGGTTACCTCAAGTCCCATATCAATAGAATAATTACACGTAAAATATGGGGTGTTATAGATGAACATGTGATTTGGTGGGATTTTGTTGTTTTAGACCATGATTTATCCTTTGAGAAGGAGCCCATTGCTATCCTAGACAGGTAGACTAGGAAGTTGAGGTCTTAGAATATCGATTTAGTGAAGGTCCAGAGGAGACATCACCCCATTGAAGAGGCTATTTGAGGGATCGAGTTTGATATGCGGCGTAGATACCCCTAGATTTTTACCACTTAAGGTATTTTATTTGATTTTTAGCTTGAGTACAAACTAGTATTTTAGTGGTGGATAATGCAACAACCGTAGTTGTAAATTTTGTCTCTTTATGGAAAAGTTTGAGACTCTTAGAGGCTTTAAAAGCCATGAGTTTGACTTTGGTCAACATTTTATGTTTTGAGCGTAGGTTGGTAATTTAGACAGTTTCATTGGATCCAAAATGTCAATTTTGGGCTAGTAGCATGGTTAGTTTGGGCTCAGAGCTGTTATTTTGCATTTTGACCCTTTTAACGAAAACTAGTCAAAAATAAGCCTAAAGGGAGTCCTGGGGGTTAAATTGTTCTAAATGACTTCTTTTCATAAATCTGACGGTACCATTGATTTTGGAACGTCGAAATTAGCCTAGTAGCATATTTGGTTTATTTCTGTGGGGGTCCCGAACAAATCTCTAGGGTTCGATCGGGACTATTTTTCCAAATATCTCAACTGTTGGTTTGCAGTTTTTGGTGCAGCATCAGGGGTCCTATTGAGATTGAGTGAACATGTGTTGCAATTGTGATCCTTGATCAAACTACTCAACGTAATCACAGGGTGGGGAACCATGATCGTGAAGAGTTAAATAATGGACTGGGTCAAATTGACATATCGCAATCGCGAGGCTCAGCTACACGATCACGATGACCAACTTAAGTGTCGGTCAATGTTGACCCTTGTATTCATGAGGTGGGGGGCCGCAATCGTGAGGTACTGTTCATAGAACAACAAAAATACTCAATTTCTCATAATTTTCACCATTTTTGGACTTGGGAGCTTTGGGAAAGGGCGATTTCTAGAGGTTTTTTCATCATTCGTACTTGGGTAAGCTCTAAACTCTTATTTCCATTAATTTCTATTGATTATATCTTTAAAAGCACCTTTTAATCTTGTTTTCAAACTAAAAATTGGGGATTTTTCTGGTAAACTCTTAAATTGGTTTTTCATTGATTTGAGCATTGTTTTGAACACATTTTCATATGGGTTTTCAGATGTAGACTCCTATGGATATGGAGAACATGTTTCTAAAATAAAATTCTGGATTTGCTCCTTTTGATTTCGAACCTATTTTTCAAACTATTTTTGGACCCATTTTAAATATAGTCGATATGATTATCATTAGTTTCCTTTTGATGAGTATATTATGTTTTTGTTAGATTTAGCTCGTTCTGAGGTCGTTAGTAAGGAAAAGGCTCCATGTTTAAGGGTCTAGGCTTGAATTCGACACTTCGAGGTAGGTTATGACTTAACTTCCTTTAGACTGGGCTAGGTAGTTAACGATCATGTAAAACATGCTATGGGTTAGGAAATTTAGTTATGGGAGTTGTATTTTGGAATCATTATTATTATCATGTGCCCATGTGGGGGCTTATTTGTATATTGTTGTTGACTTGATAGAATATGATTGTTGTGATGCCCGAGGTGGGGCTCTATATGATATTATAGGACCTATTTGTGCATTAAATTGCCTTATTTATTATTTTGTGTCCTGAGTGGAGGATTGACTTGTTAATGCAGGCCTTACTTGAGCGTTATTTACCTTTATTATTATAGTATACCCGAGTAAGGGATTTAAAATGATGTTATTGATATCTTACATGACTAATTATACCAGTGATGCCATGCAATGGATTCTTATCATGAAATATTATTATTTTGAGTTGATTTTGAGCTTATTCATACCTGTATTGAATTGATCATTATCTTCATACTGTTTGGTTGTGAGCATTACATCTTCATTTTATCTATATATGTTCATGATATTGGTACCACTAAGAAACACTTATTTTGACAGAAAATGAGACACAATATAAAATGCCTATACTGAGAGATGTGCCCGTAAGGTTGATTGAGAAATACTTATTTTGTAAGAAAATGAGACACTTTATGAAACACCTATATCGAGGGATGTGCCGGTAAGGTTGATTGAGCTATGAGATTGAGATTATAAAAGTATATGGGTTGCGAAACCCCCATGGGTCCTGTCCTGAAGCACTGAGGCTTGGAAGGTGTATACAAATGTCCTACCATCATTACATTTTCATCTTCTACATTTCTTTTATGCACTCATTGATGTGTACTTAGTTTCCTTATATATTTTTCGTGTGTAGTTTTACCCTTTTGACTATATATTATAGAATTATTAGTGGAGATAATGTGAGTTGCCGCTTGGGAACTTTTCTGTTTGCAGGTGGAAAGTGCTGATAGAATCTTTTACTTTTTTTGTTTCTAATTTACTCAAAAGGCCTATGTTACCTACTGAGTACAAGTGGACTGTACTCACTCCTACTTCTGTGCCTTTTTGGTGTAGATTCCAGTACGAGTGCGACCCGCGGTGGCTGAGCTTGTGCAATGAGGGTCTATTTTGAGGTACTGGTGAGCTCCAGAGTTCGGAACAGATTTCGGACCTTCTCTTATCTTTCTATGTCTTCATTTACTTTCAGAGTCATATTTATGTATTTCAGATTTTTGGTATTTTACTAGATTCTCTTCACACCTATGACACCAGGTTTTGGGAATTGATGTATTTTTTTATTTTTTTTTGGATATTTACGTTTTTATGAGTATTACGGCCTGACTTCGTTCTAGAAGCCTCATATTTATCTAGTTTCTTTCTTCTTCACTTCTCTTTTTATTGTGGGGTGTCAACTTATCTACCAAGGTTGGGCCGAGGTAGGTGTCATCATGACCTCAACTTTTGGGTCGTGACAACTGATGTCGCCCAAAATATACCTCCAGATAGGTATAATGCGGTCACTGTATCAAATATAAAACCCAACTAGGTTGGGGTCGATCCCATAGGGAATAGGTCGAAGTATGAGTAGACTACTCGATGGAATAATTGGAATGTAAATAAAACTGGGGGGTTTTGCTAGTAAATAGTAACAATAACGATTTCTGATTGTGTTGAGTTTGTAACCAATAAGAGAAATTCACTAGGACTGTGATCCCCAATGATTCCTTAACTCCACCGGTTACTTGTGCTTAACAAGGTTGCCCTGCTGCGCTGCATGCAAAATCTAACAAGTTCGGTTCATCTAACTGTCTCTTGACTTTTCATTAGACGAATTTCACTCTTCTCCTCTCGGTCTCCGAGTGTCACACTACTATCCCTTGTACTGGATTTCAGATAACCTTTCCCGCTAAGGCTTCGATTATTAGATGAAGGTTGATAGCTTCAAATCTCTGTTGTTATCTCCTTTTCCCAATCTCTCTCTCTCTCTCGAGAAAGTCTAGAATACAGGCGATATTCTAACATTTGCAACCGTTAGAAAAAACAATCACAACGAAGGAAACAACAATACATGCATACACAGCAGTACAAAGTTGCTTTGCACTTAACCGATTTCGTTAATTCTTCATGGTTCACATAACCCTAGTTGATAGGTTTAGTTGCTCATAATTGTAAGAACACAAGAATAATACAAAGATGAAAACATTGTTATGATCTTACAAGAATGAAGGAAAACCAAAATTTCAATTATCAATAAACCTCAAATTAGGGTTTTTGAATACAAAACCAAAAATATGTCTCAAACAGTGTGAAATAACTCTCAAAGTAGTAAATTGTCCAATTGTCGCACCTAGGACTACATAGGGGTATTTATAGATACAAAACTAGTCCTATCCAAAACAAAATAGGAGAACAGAGTCGGCAGTTTTCACGGTGTCGTGACTTGGTGTCGTGGAACCAATTCACGGCACGTGACATATATCGTGGAAATCAGGCCTTTTCTTGGATCTCTGAAGTGAACTCATGACAGGCTTCCACGTCACGCCACGTGACCCCTGCCGTGGAAATCAGACTATTTTTCAGCATCTGGACTTAAGTCACGATAGCCACTCACGTGGCGTGAGTGGATTCCACACCACGTGACTAGTGGCGTGAGTGGTCCTCTTTTGCAGCCTCTTGTTCTTTCTTCTTCTTACACTTCGTTATCGGCCTTGATTCTTCCTCTTTTGCTCATTTTGCCTTTAGAACCTGTTTTCCTTTAAATTAGGACAGAAACCACATCATACCAACAAAACACACCCAAGTTATCGCATATTTTCCTTGTTTTAGGCATCGAAAGTGCCATATAACCATGGCACATCAACACCCTCAACTTAGAACGTTTACATGTCCTCAGGCGAACAAAATAAAAATACACAAACACAATGCTTAACTAAGAGAAACCTAAGGGACCTATGGCAGTCTATTCATTGCTTTTGACCCAAAACCTTTTCGACCCCTCCTATTTTCAAAGTAAAACCAAAGTGTGTATGTAAGCAACATATGATCATGACACAGAAGGGATCAAGCAATGGCACCAGATTACGCACAAACAACTAAGTGTATATGCAATTGGCATTTCTCAAACCACTAGCAACTAATTATGCAACCCCTGTGCTCTCACAATCAAAGACGTCCCATGCACTCTCAGTATACTAATAGATATCAACATAGGGACGAGGTCAAAACACTCACGCTCTCAAAGAAGTTAAGACAGTGTGCATTAAATACCATAGGTTTGCCCTTATTTTCTATGCCTTTGTTTTAGAATAGTCAGACTAGGATCACTATAGGACTTTACTCGGCTTGTAATGTAGGCTTTAGGGACGGGTATGATGCACATGGGTATAGTGACTCAACCCTCCTTGACCCTATAATTTTTGGCTCCACTTCCAACTTTTTTCATTTTCATTCTCCCTTATTCTCCATTCTTTTATTTTCAGGTTTTGGGTGTGATTTTTCTCAAACTTTTAAGCACACATATTTTTTTATTTTTTTATTTTTTATTTTTCTTCACACCCAAACCTGTTTTTTTTTCTCTTCTTTTATTAATCCCTTCTTCATACCCAACTCAATCTATGCACCCCTATAATAGCCACCCTCAACTAAGGTGATTTGCCTGAGCTAAGGTACACAGTGTCCAAGGAGGGACCAGGGCCAAAACAGGTTCATTGTGATTAAAATGGGACGGTGAATAGGCTAATGAAAAAAATAGGACAATCATGGCTCAAAGTCGGGATCAATGGATACTTCTTCCTTTGGTTTGGAATTTAGGCTAAAAGTGGACTTTATTCAAAAACGACCTATGATCCTTTCCCAATCCTCTATCCTCTAACTTAGGCAAGACTAACCGGGCAAGTTCTGAATCGCACACACACAGTCAACTAAGTAGTGACCTCACACACATATAGCACCAGGTTGTATTACCAACTACTATCTATCCGTTCATGCAATGCTATCTACGGTTGTTTGCCTATAATTCTAGTGCCATAACAAGATCCAACAGCAGTCACACACAAAGCATGTCAATTTCAAAAACCAAAATTTCAGGAGGGGTATCCTTAGTAGTCAAAACACATATACAATCTTTCAAAATTGGACTGCCCTAAAGTTCCCTCATTTTTCTCCTAATATAGCAAGAAACATAAAAACATCAACAATCACATCCTAAACATGCCGGTTCTACTATGATAGCACACTCGGGGGAAAAGAAACACGGCAACAAAAACCCCCCAAGTGGTGGTACACCCTCACCCCCAACTAAACATGGTTCAATGCCTTCAATGCACCGATATCAAATCAAAAACAAGGGAGGGAAGACATACCTGTGGTGCTCTAAGCACTGGAAGTGGGCCAGCCAGCAGCGGGATCATCAGACTGTGCAGTAGACGCATCCGGTAGGGGGGGTAGCCTGACTGGCAGATGCACCATGTGCCCTCTGCTCTGCCTCAATCAGGGTCGCATGGTACTCTACACGGGAGGCTTTAACAGCCCTCCTCAGATCACTCTCATACTCATCATCACTCGCACCCCCATCCTCTGGACTGCGGGGTCGCTTGCCTCTATCTATTGGAGATTCCTCATCAGCAAATAAACCAATCTCGAATGTCGGTCGCACAGAGGTCGGGGCAGGTATAGGTGGTATAATGGGAGTGCTAGTCGATGCCAGTGCCCTAACGTCCTCTCTCAATGCAGCTACCTCCTGGGATAAGCCGTCCATATCATGGCTCGGTGCAGCACTCAATCGGGAGGCCATACGTGCCTCAAAGCTATTAATCCGCCCATGCAGGCCCCGTATAAATTAGTCCATAGCTGCATTCATCTGAGCTACCACCCTAGTCTCCGCAGCCTTGACTGTAGATCGAACCCAAGGCTTAAGCTGGGATACCAACTTAGCCATATGAGTTTCAGTATGAGCTTGGCATTCAAACATCTCCATCTGCCTGTCCACCAGCTGCTGCAGAAAATCCTGTGATACTAAAACCATCCCATCAGGAGTTGGTGGGGCACTAGTACTGGATACCCCCTCATCAATAGGGCCAGCGCCCGGTGCAGGAACAGGCAAAGGTGCACTACTAGGCTCATCCAGGGCTGCACCCAATGACTCAGACGGCTGTGACCCGCGTGGAAAAATGGGGTGTGACCCCCGCTGCTGCATCATAGCAATATCTGCTAAACAGGTCACCTCTATAGAATTATCGATGGTCAGTATCCTGGCCACCGCATCCCTATCGTACAATCCCTGGATCAGGCATGGGAAGGGTATACTCGTGTGATCTCTGAAAGCCCGCTCATGGATCTCTCGGATGATGTACCTTGCGAAATGAATCTCATAACCAGACAAGATACTGGCTACTACCACAGCTCTGTCCAATGTGAGGGAGTTGTCAGCATTGGTTGGACCCAACCTATGTCGAACCACTGACCACCAGAATCGACCAGCAAACTGAAGCGTGGACTTTTTGATGTCCAGCTTCCCAGTCACCCAACTAGCCGCTACACCCTCCTCGTCTATGTAACCTGCAATCCATTTAATCAGCTCCATTTTCTGCTCCGCATCTCTCATCCGAACTCTATCTCTGACCGTGTCCATCCTGTGATCAAATTCAGCTATCGAAGCCGGAAGTGGCGGTCAGCCCTAAATAGGAAGCGGTGAACGGTCTCTTCCGAAATGTCTACTCGGGTACCACGCACCATGACATGAGTCAGCACTGGATGCAAAAGATATCGCTGCCCAACTAGGGTGCTCAATCCAACGGATACAATATAGGAAGCGTAAAATTCTCGGACTAGCTCTGAGCTATAACGACCAGCAGGCTGCGCCATCCAACCCAACCCATATCTCTCAAACACTGGCCAAATATCTGGCAGTGTCCTCAACTCCTCTACTCTATATCGGGGCTCCTCCATAATACTCCTCCAACAAACACCCCGCTCCGTCAACTCAGCATCTCGATCATAAATAGTGCACATGCCCTGTACACACCACCTATGAACCTCTCAACTCTGTGCAGGACCCGGAGTTTTCTCAGCACCAGTACCATAAAGAGAGGCCGTAGCCTCTGCCAGAGATGTACCCCGACCCGTAGCATCATCTGCAGAGGAACCTTGACCTGTAGCATCATCTGCAGACGAACCCTGGCCTGTAGCCTCAGCCGTAGACCCTGACTCAGAAACATCCTCCCCCTCTTCAGACTGGAGGGCGGATTCAGAAGACTCAGCCGGAACAATTGGCTCAACAGGTGGTGGGACAGACTGAATTATTGCCCGGGCAGCTGCTTGGGTCCGCGTCTGTAATCTCGTAGCCCGAGGGACTAAGGCAGTGTCGTCATGACTACTATAAAACTCCTCCATAGAACCACTTGGCTCAGACTCAGTTGGTTCATCCCGCAGCTGGGTCAGTAAATTCAGATTTTTGGTCCGAATCTGGCATGGTAACGGGTTTGGATCGAATTATGGGTATTTGGGTTCCGATTTGGTATGTGGATCAGATTTTCGAACTTATTTGGTAATGGGGTTTAGATTATTTTTAGCTTTTGAGGGTCTAGGGGTCGGATTTGGTGTGTTTTTGGGAAAGGGTTTTCGGATTATTGGCCTTTGAGAAGGATGGGAGCCGGATTTGATGGGGAGATGAAGAGAAAATTTGGGTCTTTAGGGTTTTAGTTGAAGGATTTGAAGGTGGGAATGAATGGGTCGGATTTGGATATATATCGGGTAACGAAGAAAGGGTCCGAGTTTATTTTAGAAAATCTGGATCGGGTCGAATTATTCTGAATTTTTACTTTTCACGACACCACCCACGGCACGTGGGTGTCAGTCACGCCTCGTGAGTCCTGACGTGGGTGGGCTCCTGAAAACTGGAAAATGCTTCTGATTTCCACGAGACAACCCACGATACGTGGGTGTTACTTACGTCTCGTGGGTCATAACGTAGATCACTTTTAGAAAGATAAATTTTGCCTCTGATTTTCACGATACCATACACGACACGTGAGTTGACTTACGTGGTGTGAATAGTGACGTGTCTTATCCTTATTGTACTGATTCACTGTAGGTCAATTTTGAGACGTTCCTACTGCTTTTCCAATGCTCTGATCACGACGTAACAAAATCATGGGTTGCCTCCCATGAAGCACCTGATTTAACGTCGTGGCACGACATGGCTAACTTGGATACTCAGACTTCCCCAACTAGCCCATGGGTTGCCTTCCATGAAGTGCCTGATTTAACGTCGTGGCACGACATGGCTACTTTGACTACTTAGGCTTCATCAAGCTTAAGATCCTCAACTGTCTTTATATCTTCTGTGACTCCCACATAATGCTTCACCCACTGTCCATTTACTTTGAATATCACATTATCTGCCCCTTTTAGCTCAATAGCGCCATGTGAGAACACCCTAACTACCATGAATGGGCCAGACCATTTGGACATTAGTTTGCCAGCAAACACACGAAGCTTAGAATTATACAGTAGCACCAAATCTCCTGGATGAAACTCCCGGTTCTCAATTCGACGATCATGATACAACTTCATCTTTTCTTTATACAATGCTGAACTTTCATAAGCCCGGAGAAGGAATTCATCCATCTCATTCATCTTCTCCAGTCTCAGTTTAGCCGCTTTAGTCCAGTCTAAATTCAACCTCTTCAATGCCCACAAAGCTTTATGTTCCAGTTCGATGGGAAAATGGCAAGCTTTTCCAAAAACCAACTGGTATGGTGATACACCAATTGGTGTTTTGAAAGCCGTCCGATATGCCCATAACGCATCATCCAATCTACGAGCCCAGTTGGTCCTATTAGCATTAACTGATTTTGCCAAGATGGACTTGATCTCACGATTTGACACCTCAACCTATCCACTTGTCTGCGGATGGTAAGGTGTTGCCACCTTATGTTTTACACCGTATTTTTCAAGAAGGGTCTTAAACAGACAGTTGCAAAAGTGAGATCCTCCATCACTAATAATAACTCGAGGTGTCCCAAATCGTGAGAAAATGTTCTTTTTCAAGAAAGCTGTGACGCTTCTCCCTTCGTTATTAGGAAGCGCAATTGCCTCCACCCACTTAGAAACATAGTCAACAGCTACCAAGATGTACTTCATTCCATTCGAGCTCACAAAGGGACCCATAAAGTCAACTCCCCATACATCGAACAATTCAAGCTCAAGGATAGTAGTCATGGGAAGTTCGTGTCTGCGTGAAATATTCCCTTGCCTTTAACATTGGTCGCAAGCACGGGCAAAATCATGAGCATCTTTGTAAATGCTTGGCCAATAGTACCCACATTGCAAGATTTTATGGGCAGTCCTTGCACCTCCATGATGGCCCCCAACTGGAGATGAGTGACATGCCTCCAAGATATGCAGCATTTCGACCTCTGGGACACACCTTCGAATTATGCCA
This sequence comes from Capsicum rhomboideum, assembly GCA_031232105.1. Classification (NCBI taxonomy): domain Eukaryota; kingdom Viridiplantae; phylum Streptophyta; class Magnoliopsida; order Solanales; family Solanaceae; genus Capsicum; species Capsicum rhomboideum. The sequence continues at coordinate 26,574,086 of CP124719.1, read as the reverse complement.
TCAGCACATACTCTGAACAAATATGGCTCATCCCAGAAGAATTTTCTTACCTCATGCATGAACTTCCTTCTCTGCTGATACGTCATGTCTTCTAGAACTAGATCACTTGCCAAGAAGTTGGCAAAATCAGTAAACCAAGGGATTAAGTCTTGGGATGCTGCCAATACTCGCTCGTCTGGAAAAGTATCATCAATCTCAAGGTCATCCTTCAATTTGAGCATGGCCTCCTCCTCAAGGCGTGAGAGATGGTTAGCAACTTGATTCTCTGTCCCCTTACGATCCTTGACTTCAAAGTCAAATTCTTGCAATAGAAGCACCCACCGAATCAGTCTTGGCTTAGCATCCTTTTTCAACATAAGATACCGAAGAGCAGCATGATCTGTATGCACAATCACTTTTGTACCAATCAAGTAAGATCTGAATTTCTCAAAAGTGAATACTACAGCCAAGAACTCCTGCTCAGTCACAGTGTAATTCTTTTGAGCTGGGTTAAGCACTTTGCTCGCATAGTAGATTGGGTGTAATATCTTCTCATATCTTTGGCCAAGGACTGCACCCAAAGCCACTCCAGTAGCATCGCACATAAACTCAAAAGGCTTAGTCCAATCCGGTGACACAATGATAGGGGCTGACACCAACTTCTCCTTAAGACACTCAAACGCTTTAAGACATGCTTCATCAAACACAAACTTCACCTCTTTCTCTAAAAGTTTGCACAAGGGATGTGCAATCTTGGAGAAATCCTTGATGAATCTTCTATAAAAACCAGCATGACCCAGAAAACTTCGAATACCTTTTACAGAGATAGGTGGGGGCAGCTTCTCAATTACTTCTATTTTTGCCTTATCCACCTCAATGTCGTTCTTCGAAATCTGATGCCCCAATACAATACCTTCATTGACCATAAGGTGACATTTTTCCCAATTCAGCACTAGGTTGCACTCCTCGCATCTTTGTAGCATATTGGCAAAGTGTGCCAAGCAGCCCTCAAACGAGTCACCCACTACAGAAAAATCATCCATAAAAACCTCGATAGTGTCTTCCACCATGTCGAAGAAAATGAACATCATACATCGTTGGAAGGTATCTGGTGCATTACACAAACCGAAAGGCATCCTCTTGAATGCAAATGTCCCATATGGACAAGTGAAAGTGGTTTTCTCTTGGTCTTCTGGATCAATAAAAATCTGATTATACCCCGAGTAACCATCAAGAAAACAATACCATCCTCTACCAGCAAGACGGTCTAACATCTGGTCTATGAAGGGCATAGGAAAATGATCCTTTTCGATCCACGAATTCAACTTTTGATAGTCCATGCAAACTCTCCATCCGGTCACCGGCCTCATTGGAATCAACTCATTCTTGTCATTTGGAACCACAGTGATTCCTCCCTTTTTTGGCACACACTGAACTGGGCTTACCCATTTGCTATCAGCAATAGGATAAACCACTCCTGCATTTAACAACTTGATTATCTCTTTCTTCACAACCTCTTGCATAGGTGGGTTCAGATGACGCTGGTGCTTAATGCTAGGTATGCACTCAGGAACAAGCTGGATCTTGTGAGTACAGATGCCGGGTGGAATACCGATGATATCCGCAATGGACCAACCAATGGCCCTTTTGAATCTTCTCAAAATTGAAACCAATGCCTCTACTTGCCAATCCACCAGCTTAGCAGAAATAATCACTGGCAAGGTATTGTTGGCTCCCAAGAATGTGTAGCGAAGGTGGACCGGAAGAGCCTTAAGCTCTAAAACTGGGGGCTCCTCTATAGATGGACGAGCTGGTGGAGTTACCCTATTCTTCAAATCAAGATCCAGTTTCTTGGGCGCATAAGTGTACGCTCCTTTACCGGCTAGTATACCCACCATCTCATCATAATCTTCTATACCATCGTCTTCAAAGTTCATAATCACGGCAGCCAGAGGTTCTACTCCCAACCTTTCTTCAATGGACACAACAACCTCAATATCATCAACCACATCTATCACTGAAATCACTCTCTTATCTTTTGGATGCTTCATAGACCGACAGACATTGAAGGTAACCTGTTCATCATTCAATCTAAATTTCAGCTGCCCAGTTTCCATATCATCTAATGCACGACCCGTGGCAAGGAATGGTCTTCCCAATATGATGGGAACCTCAAAGTCAACTTTATAATCGAGGATCACAAAATCAGCCAGAAATATAAAAGAAGCAACCTTCACCAAAATGTCGTACAGAATGCCAACCGGCTTTTTCATCGTCCTATCAGCCATGAGAAGTCTCATGGAGGTTGGTTTTGGTGCTCCCAACCCTAATTGCTTGAACACGGCTAATGGCATTAGGTTGATGCTAGCACCCAAATCGCACAGTTCTTTAGCAAAGTCGTAGGAACCAATAGTACAAGGAATTGTGAAAGCTCCTGGATCCTCCTTCTTTTCAACCAAGGAACGTGAAACAACTACACTACAATGATGTATGTTATCAGCTGGCTCAAAACTGACCATTCTCTTCTTTGTCACCAAGTCTTTCATGACCTTTGCATAGCCTGGCATCTGCTCCAATGCCTCTACAAGAGGTATGTTTACTAACAACTCCTTCAACATGGTGATGAACTTCTGATACTTTCCTTCCTCCGCCTTCTTCTTCAATCTTTGAGGATAGGAAGGAGGAGGTCGCGGGATAGTTTTGATCACTTTTGGTACCTCTTTATCTTTCCTCTTCTTGGATTTTGCATTCTCACTATCATTCTGATAATTTGGACTCATGGCACTATTTGCACTATGCGTCTCTAACTCAGCTTTTACATCAACAATCACTGCATCATTGGGTACACTACTGTCGGCAGGCATAAGTGGATCTGTTGTGCACTTCTCGTCTTTTAGTAGTGATGGCGAGGCAATGACTATCATTTTTAGGATTCTGGACGGTATTACTTGGAAGGGTGCCTGGCTGACGTTGATTTAGTGCCAATGAAATTTGCCAAAACTGTTGCTCCAACTGTTTAATGGCAGTTGAATGGGACTCTACTTTATGACTTATGCTTGAAATGTCAGTTCTAATCTCTTTCAAGCAATTCTCCTGATTTCTGCTCCTTTAACCAATTTATTGAGGAGTGCCTCCACCCTTGAACTTCCATACTCCTCATCACGCCTTCCAGGTGGTACATATATGTCATTTTTCTTTCGATTATCATCTTTCCACCTCCAATCACCATTACGGTCCCGTTCTCGATCTCTGTATCCCGATTTATTATAGCTGTCACCATAATAGTTCTGACCTTGATCCCCTTGCCTTGAGTTCCAAGAGTCTTTATTAGACCCTTGGCCCTTGGCTCGGAAATCTGCTATTTTGTGATCTAGATACTTCGCCTCTTCATCAGATTCATTATCTTCATGTTTGGCCACTTTACTTTGTGCACCTACAGCATGTACTTTCTCCGCATCTCTGGCCGCTATCTGTTTGGCCAGAAGACCAATTTCTATTCTCAAGTGAGTGACCTCTTGGGCCACAGATTCATCCAAAGCCCTTTGAGCTTCTGAAGTACCAATAGCATATATTCCAGCCTGCGTATCTGCCTCCCGAGTATGCCACCTTCGGTTGGTTTTAGTAATGCGATCTAATATCTCTGAAGCTTGCTCCCATCTCAGACTCATGAATGCTCCACCAGTGATAGTATCTGCTACATCCTTAGTGTTTGCATTCAAAGCCCTGTAGAAAATTTCAAGTAAATTTCTACCACTCATCGTATGATTTGGCACATTCTGCAGCTTCTTCTTGAACCTCAGCCATGTCTCATAAAGTGCTTCAGCATAAAGTTGTCTGAAATTATAAATCTCATCTTTCAATTGCAACATCTTAGATTGTGGAAAAAATCTTTCTAGAAATTGATTCCTCAAGTCTTGCCAGTTAGTAATAGAACCTCGTGGTAATTCTGCTAGCCATAATGTTGCTTCTCCTGTTAAGGAGAATGGGAACAGTCTCAACCGAATCGCCTCCTTATTAACTCCAGGCAAGTTGTAAGAAGTGCAGACCCCCACGAAATTCATCACGTGCATATGTGGATCGTCAGTAGGAAGACCGGTAAACACACCCTTTAAGTTTATCAAATGGATCATGGCACTAGTAATATCAAACTTAGTGCCCGGAGGTAACTCAGGTGGAACGATAGCCCCAATCTCAACCGGCTCAAGATAAGCTAAATCTTCTTCTTCAGTATCATCATAAACAGGCACATATGGTCTCGGTTGTGCTCTAAGCCTTCTTTATCGCTCTTCAGCTTCAGCCAGACGCTGAGTTGCTTCTTGCATAGCTCGATTATCTCTCTCTGCTTGCCTAAGAGCAGCTTGTCTAGCCTGCTCTTTTTGTATTAATCGAGCTGTTGTTTGCTCCGTCGTTTCATAACCAACTGGATGAATTGGTTGATGTCGAATGTCTCCCGCAGCTGCGGGATCCTTAACTCCTTCAGTATTTACCATCATTCGATTAGCTCTAAGAGTCCTTTCAATTTCCCGATCAAGTGGAATCAGGGGATTACCTTGACTCCTAGTGTTTGACATACACCGGCGTATGCCCTCAAGAGTGAATAAAACAAAAACCAATCAGCTCCAACTAGTAACAATCAACTCCGTAACCTGATTTCCCTAGCAACGATGCCAAAATTTGATGTCGCCCAAAATATACCTCTAGAAAGGTATAATGTGGTCACTGTATCAAATATAGAACCCAACTAGGTTGGGGTCGATCCCACAGGGAATAGGTCGAAGTATGAGTAGACTACTCGATGGAATAATTGGAATGTAAATAAAACTGGGGGGTTTTGCTAGTAAATAGTAACAATAACGATTTCTGATTGTGTTGAGTTTGTAAGCAATAAGAGAAATTCACTAGGACTGTGATCCCCAATGATTCCTTAACTCTACCGGTTACTTGTGCTTAACAAGGTTGCCCTGCTACGCTGCATGCAAAATCTAACAAGTTCGGTTCATCTAACTGTCTCTCAACTTTTCATTAGACGAATTTCACTCTTCTACTCTCGGTCTCCGAGTGTCACACTACTAACCCTTGTCCTGGATTTCAGATAACCTTTCCCGCTAAGGCTCCAATTATTAGATGAAGGTTGATAGCTTCAAATCTCTGTTGTTATCTCCTTTTCCCAATCTCTATCTCTCTCTGGAGCAAGTCTAGAATATAGGCGATATTCTAACATTTGCAACCGTTAGAAAAAACAATCACAACGAAGGAAACAACAATACATGCATACATAGCAGTACAAAGTTGCTTTGCACTTAACCGATTTCGTTAATTCTTCATGGTTCACACAACCTTAGTTGATGGGTTTAGTTGCCCATAATTGTAAGAACACAAGAATAATCCAAAGATGAAAACATAGTTATGATCTCACAAGAATGAAGGAAAACCAAAATTTCAATTATCAATAAACCTCAAATTAGGGTTTGTGAATACAAAACCAAAAATATGTCTCAAACAGTGTGAAATAACTCTCAAAGTAGTAAATTGTCCAATTGTCGTACCTAGGACTACATAGGGGTATTTATAGATACAAAACTAGTCTTATCCAAAACAAAATAGGAGAACAGAGTCGGCAGTTTTCACGGTGTCGTGACTTGGTGTCGTGGAACCAAGTCACGGCACGTGACATGTATCGTGGAGATCAGGCCTTTTCTTGGATCTCTGAAGTGAACTCATGGCAGGCTTCCACGTCACGCCACGTGACCCCTGCCGTGGAAGTCAGACTATTTTTTAGCATCTGGACTTAAGTCACGATAGCCACTCACGTGGCGTGAGTGGCTTCCACGCCACGTGACTAGTGGCGTGAGTGGTCCTCTTTTGCAGCCTCTTGTTCTTTCTTCTTCTTACACTTCGTTCTCGACCTTGATTCTTCCTCTTTTGCTCATTTTGCCTTTAGAACCTGTTTTCCTGTAAATTAGGATAGAAACCACATCATACCAACAAAACACACCCAAGTTATCGCATATTTTCCTTGTTTTAGGCATCGAAAGTGCCATATAACCATGGCACATCAACAACAAAATTTGAGTATAGCTTTTTGGCATATACTCACACTCGATATTTTTTTCTCTCTTTTGACACAAGTGCCTCACCGACTATGTTATTTCTTTCATCTCTCTTTTTGATACACAACAAAACTTGAATGAATCACAATGCTTAAGAAAAGTAGAGTAAAGAGCTAGAGTAGCTTCCTTAATCTTTCATTATTTAAATAGAGGAGGCTATTCTACTAGCCGTTTGAAAGATTTAAACTAAAAGGCAACCCAAGATATTTGATCCTTGGAAATTGAATGTGAAATATTATATTACCAAGAATAAGGTTGGATCATAAATTTGATCCCTTAATTACTGTTGACAACGATCTTTGCTCCTTAATTAGGCACCCTTGAGATCCACGTATGTCTTCTTTCCTTTACTGATGGGTGTGCAATATTGGAAATGATTTTCTTCCTTTGATGATGGGTGTGTAGTAAAAAGTAGAGTAAAGAGCTACTGAAGCTTCCTTAACCTTCCATTATTTAAATAGAGGAGGCTATTCTACTAGCCGTTTGAAAGATTTAAACTAAAAGGCAACCCAAGAGATTTGATCCTTGGAAATTGAATGTGAAATATCATATTACCAAGAATAAGGTTGTATAATAAATGTGATCCCTTAATTACTGTTTACCACGATCTTTTCTCCTTAATTAGGCACCGTTGAGATTCACGTATGTCTTTTTTCCTTTGCTGATGGGTGTGCAATATTGGAATTGATTTTCTTCTTTCCTTTTCTGATGGGTGTGTAGTATTGGAATAGATCTCTTCTCAATTAGTATTGATTCCTTTCCATATAGGACATCCTTGATGAGTACTTCTTCTTACTTCTTTCTTTTGTGTAAGATCCTGCAAAGTTGTACAATTTTTTCATTTAAAGATTGTTTTCTTTTTTTCACACACTTAAGAAAGGTAAATACGCTTTCTTTGCCATGTCACATTCTAAGGTAGTATTAATATTACTTTAAACAAGGTTAGGGGTGTAATAGGTCCCCAGATTAGTTTGAGTGTGAATTTGATTTTTTGGGACAACTTCAGGGTGCATTTGATGCTTTTTATCTACATATTCACTAGATCACATGAACCTTTAATGGATAAGAATGTATCTATTTATCTGGACACTTAATATTGGTGACTTTTTGAGTGTCTCATCTTATAAATTGAGATGTCGTTCACCATTGTAAGACATACTTTTAAATATACTTAAAAGAAGAAAAGTTTTCCCCTTTCTACACTTTTAGTCTTAGATATCTTGTCTCATATTATTCTTATCTGCACTTAATTTTAAAACATGTTATCAGCACAAAATTTTAACGGTCTTCAAGTTATATATTAGTCTCTTCTACTCATGAGGTATGTTTAATATACTTTTTCTTCATGATATAAATATGCAAACAAGAAGCTTTACTGTTTAGCCTTAAGTCCATATTCCAATTCAATCTAGGATGATATATTTTTACTTCAAGGGGGTTGGGATATTTCAAATTCTATGAAAACATCTTAATACTATTTCATGTGCTCATGACAAAAGTCTAATAAATAGTCTTTACATATGATGATTTGTTACTAGTTAATGCAATCTTTAATTTGCTTAGCATAATATTTAGTTCTTAATTATTTAAGTTTTCTTATGAAATTTTTTACTACTTCTAGTAGATATGCTTATGTACATTATAACAACTCGTTCTATTGTTACTATAATCACCATGTCCAAAGGGCATGGAGGTGTGGATGATTTTAAACTCATCAAGGATCTGATAAATTATTGTAGACGAACTTGAAAAAAAAAATTTGGAAGGGAAAAGTTTTGGGGATGCTAATTCCCTTCACCCCATCATAGCAGGACACTTCCCGCTATAAGAGACACCATTGCAGCAATAGTCAGGCCATTATAGCGGGAAACGTGCAGTTAGTCTGCATATTAAAAAAATTTTCCTTCCCAGCTTAAATAATATACCGTTTCCTTCCACTAAAACATCCTAAGGTTATTCTCAAACCCAAAAATCAATGAGAATGGAGAGGCACACCTCGAGAGGACGGATGGTAGCAATTTTCTCATGAGATCCACATCAGGAAATTGCTGGAACCAGTCAAGAAATGATGATTTGTGCATTCTATTGCAGCATCTTAGCATTTAGGTAGGTTAGGTTTACTTAAATATTAGACTACGGTTAGAAAACATATTCATGATTTAGATTGACAGGAGATTTCATGTCTAAGAGTGCGGGCATGGTGTTTGGCGGAAATAAAACGTAGTAACTAATGCAAACCTGAAACTAATTTAATGTGACTATCATTAATTGTGTAAAGTTATTGTTGGGGCCTACATGTTGTTGTGTCATTCCTGTCAGTTAAGTAACAAGGTATAATTGAGTAATAATTGTTAAATGAAGATGAATTAGTATAAAATCGGTGTTAATGTCTTGAATTATATTCTATTATTAATGATTATTATGTGTAATAAAATCCCTCGTGTTAAAATGTATAATTATGTGTGTTAATGTCCCGGGTGAGGGATTACGAGGAGTAATGTGATAAATCAACTAATTAGGACATTAGATCGAATTGGGAATTGAGAAATAGAATAGTTTCTGAATATGGGGAACGATTGGAGTAGGAGATGGGTGTGAAAGTTCATGATCAATAGAGTGTGCTCAGAATCAAGGGACCTTGAGTGCTTTGTAAACTAGGAGTTTAAACCCAATTGATTGTGTGTATGTTCTGGATTATCTGTTGCTTGGTTCTCAGACATGAGTATTATTGAGGAGTGGATGTTTGATAAGGTTGGGTGCAATAAGCTATCATTTGTTTATGTATAACCTATAACTTGTTTTAAGGACAAACTCGGATTATGGAATGCTCGACCAATTGTGCGAATCTTGTTTCCTAGAAGTGAGTGGACTATGATAAATAATGTTAACGAATCATTAATTTTCTAATGCAAGAATAGGCATAATTGAGTGAATAGATTAAAATAAATTAGGCGAAAAGTTGAAGAACTAGTGTGCGCTCGTGGAATGGTGGTAATTGGTTGATAATTGTGTGTAATGAACTTAGTGGTTGTTAGCAAGATGTTATCATAATAGAATAGGTCCGTGGAGTCATATTAATGAGGTAAGTGGCATGTTTTATGTTGTGGTTAGTAAAGACATATTAGAAGAGTGGTAATCTTGATTATGAAATGATGGAATTTAAATTTGGTTATTATATGCACATGTTTTATCCTTGATTTGTATATTATGTTTATGCAATTTGACCTTGGTCGGCCGATGCCATCCACCAGTACATGTGGTTGTACAGATACTACTCTTTCTATAACCTTTTCAGGGTATAGTTGTCACGATCTGATTTCTCAAGTCATAATGGATCCTACTCTATCCCACCAGTAGGCAAGCCAAGCCATAGCCCGAAACGGCGAGTAACGGGTTAATGGGCCGAAACCAAGAAAAGACAAGAATAAATCAACACCAACAATAAAGACATAAGCGGAAGCGCAGAAACATACATATATAATATATCGTACCGGGGGAAGGAAGAGGATAAAATATACAAGATGATCTCTCCCAAGACCTGGTAAGGCCGGTACTAGAGCCACTACTAAAAAAATAAGAGTACTAGACCATATCTAAAATATACATAACATATACACAGTAGTCTTTAAGGCAAAAGACTATACGGGAACAAAAGGAAGAAGATCATCCTCGAAATCTAGAAAGCTCACCTTGCTCCGGATCAGTACTAGATCAGATAAACACGTCAATGCCGGTGGCTCGTACTCGAATCTGCATCAGGGAAAAGATGTAGAAGTGCAGTATGAGTACCAAAGTAACGGGTACTCAGTAGGCATCATCGGTTGACTGAGCTCAAATATAGTAAAAGCAAAACTAAAATGCGAGAATATAAGCTAAGTCAGCAATGATAGGAGCCATAATAGCCTGAGATTTTGGGTCGTGACATAATTTTTTATAGAAAAGGTTACCCGCCTTTTCCTCCTATTTGCAATACGCAAATATGGGCAGGGTGATAAAATCACATGCCATAGTAAATTAAAAAGGTTTACAGTCAATATATCAGTTGGCATGACCAGTTGGCCATTTTAGTTCAAATGTGATGCAATAGAATAATTAAGTATTCATGTGGTTATATATTGAAGAATAAAAGATTATTCAATAATTCTTTTGTGTTGTTTGTTCTCATGATAAAATATCATACCGGCTATGGTTGAAATTGTATCCCCTAAATTTTTAAATGCATAAAAAGATAAATATAGGCTCATTCACCTGCGACCGATTACTATTATATGGTATAATAGATATATTGTTATGTAATTAATGCCACTATAGCTTTTTGTTTGATCTTGGTGGAGATGACTATCTACATCACGCTCCATGATGTTTTACACAAAAAAATATAAACTAATGAGCGTCTCAGAGAGATCTTTCAAAGCTTCTTGTGAAAATAGAAAATAGATGAACCTTCAGTTGATTTCGATGATATGGCTCCAAGATTGTCTCCTATTTACATACTTTGCTTTCTATTTTTTTCGTTGGATATTACAAGAGAAAACTTATTTTTACCTATACTGTACAATGTAAGTTTCCATTATAGGGTATTCAACTGAATCTCTTTCACCTAAGGTAGCTACTACATATTCCCTTGTGGCATACATCTTACAAGTGTTGGAAAATAGGCATACGCAGCGGAAGCAAATAGATAGGATCACTTGCATGTAATATAGACAACACATAATCATAGATTTTAATCAAGCATAAAATCGATACTTATCTCTTGAAGCATGACCACAAACATGAATCGACCCTTCAAACATGATCAAGAATCGTCCATGCAATGATCTTCCGAATCTATGGTCTTCTGCTGTGTGATCCGAATATTATCGGAATAATCAAAATTCGTGTGGACGAATTTATCATGGAAAAATGCAGGAAAAACCTTGAACTCCTTGATGGAATCAGACCACCTTATATATCATAGACACAAGTTTCAAGGATTTTAAATCTTTTTTCAAACCTACTAGGTCTTTCTTTTCCACCAAAAATAAATTTCTATTTCTTTTTCGCCAAGAAATAAATTCCATTTAATTCCTAATTATTCGGTCACAAAAGGGACCACAGATTTAATTAGCGAGGCTTTCAATTATGGTATTAATTCGCAAAATAAATGAATTAACCTACCATAATAAATTACAGATTATTCCACTAAAAATTCATAATTGCACTCCTCGGTATAATTTTTAAATCATTCATTAAATCTTATTTAACTCCCCATGTTAAAATTACAGACACCAATCAATCAAATTAAATTTCTGACTATTTAATTCATTGATTAATATAATCCTTTATTCATACGCTTAACTTATTTCATGTGACAGATATAAAATCCACCTGCAGAATTTTCACATGAAAACTTACATGCTACCATAAAGGGGTATCATCAATCTCAAGGTCGAGACATGGATTCTATCAACTAATCATTATTTCACAAATGTCATTTTTCATCATCCAACCTATCGGGAACATTTTAACCCATGAAAGTGTTTCACCCTTTGATAGATCAAGACAACAACCAAATGACATTGATCATAATAATTATATCAAGATTAAGAGTATAAGTACATTTAATAATCTAGAGAAATTTTTTATAAATATTCAGAACATATACAATCTCTACTCGGTCCATTCAATACACACAAAGTGTACTAGCGCAAAAAGTTGGAATATGACCACTCTCATAATCAAGATTAGATTATATTTAATCTCGTGCTACAATCATCAAGATGTTTGTCCAGCTTCATCTTTGATTGTGAACGTAATATTTATACTTATAAGAATCGATGATTTGTATATAAGATAAGCTCTATACACAAAATCATCTACTATATAAGAAAGTAGACACATAGCCGAATATATGATCTATTTAATTCTTTATTAAAATAAATAATTTTTCTATGATAAATACTATATCCAAACACATGGTTAATAGTATATATCCCAACAATCTCCCACTTAGATTTTTAACCATAATAATTGTTATAATATACCATATCCAAATGCATGGTTAGTGGTATATACCCCAACAATCTCCACTTAGACTTTTAACCATAATAATTCTTAGAATTTATCATATCTAAACTCATGGTAAATGGTATATATCCCAACAATCTCCCACTTAGATTTTTAACCATAATAATTGTTATAATATACCATATCCAAATGCATGGTTAGTGGTATATACCCCAACAATCTCCACTTAGACTTTTAACCATAATAATTCTTAGAATTTATCATATCTAAACTCATGGTAAATGGTATATTCCCCAACAATCTCCCACTTAGACTTTTAACCATGCATCTAATTTTTATGGGCATTCTTCTTACACGACTTCAAAAGTCTAAAAGGACTTGCCAAGTTATCTTTTGATACAACTCCACCTAGTAGTGCTTTGTCGTAATTGATTGCTTTTGTGCTTAAATCTTTAGGAATTCCTTCATAAAATTATTCCAAGACTATACATCAAACCAATCTTAGTTATACAACTTCATCTAGTAGTGTTTTGCCGTAACCGTTTGATTTTGTGCTAAAATCTTCAGAAATTCTTTCATGAAATTATTCCAATATTATACATCAAACTGATCTTGATTACTACTCTCCCACTACGACTAAGTACTACCACCACTATAGCCACACTATCAAATTCTTGATATTAATGACTTCATGTAGTGATCTTTGCTCAACATCATTTTCACTACTATGAGTAGATTTCCTTACGTCTATTAACATTTCTCCCACTACTTAAATGTAATGGAACGTCAATTCTAACGTGTCGGTCAGATGTTCTTGAATTTCTAAATATTCATATGACTCATTTGTTATTTCTTTGTTCAGTTCCTATAAAACAAGTTTGATTTTACGAACATGGTTTATTAAATGTACTTTTAAAAGTCTAGCATTTGTATCAACAAATATCTTATTTTCTTTATGGCAACAAAATAGACCTCTTTTCATTTTCTTTGGATATCCAATAAACATGCATATATTTGTTCTTAATTTCAACTAATATGTCTTTCTTTTCAGTACATGTGTTGGGCAAGCTCATGCAAGCTAGGGTTACATCCAATCCACAATTTTGTAAGTACCAAAGAAACTGACTTAGAAGAAATTAAATAATATACTTTGTAGTTCTTAGAACTTATCCAAAATCGAAAAAGAAACAAGTACGAATAAGTCAACAATTAATCTTACCATCTCCATAAGAGCCTTATTTCTTTTCTCTTATAAGATAGATTAAATATTATTCAATTCAAGAGAGATATTAATAGTAAAAGTTTAACACATCAATGTACTACAAGAGATAAAATGCTTATCAATTTCAATAACACAAAAGTTACAAGAGAAATAAACTTGATATATCTCTCTTATTTGGTTAGAAACTGAAAATGAATTCTTTCTAACAAAAAGTACATATACAATGCATTCTTTTCATTAATGTCTTATCTCTGTTATAAGCAACTCTTAAATTGAAGTAAGTGGGTTGAACTAAGACATGATTAATTCGAGAGATATGAACTTTAAATAGATCATCAGTTATACACATCACACATACACCATGCATATTGAATAGCTAGATTCGATAGGGAAGCTTAACTATTCATGCAAATTATATGAGTCGTGTCAGATAATTCACCCCGTAAATTATAACAGGACCAGCTCAGATGGAGAGTAACTGTCAATTTAATCAGCTAAATATTCTATTTTATAAATCTCTGTTTCGTTGAACCAACATGTAACTCAAATGGAGAGTTAATACAAGTCATCAACAACAAGAGATAAAAATCACAGTATTTGACCATAATGAATTTATCCGATGGGGAAAGAAGATCAATGTCAACATGTAAACTCATTATATTACTATTATATATTAATGGAGACCATAGAGATTGAACTCTACCATCACTGTTTCATGAATTACCCAAAAATTCATCTACCCAAATTTGAATGGCCAAAAATAATATTACTCACAACATAGCTACATGTATTGACCATGAGCCATTTCCACGAATCCACCAAATTCAGGTTAATGAGAGTTCGTCAAAATTCAGAACATCGAAACCATGACCAATCAGTAGTAGTAGATAGGAGGTCAGTAGATAGTCTATTTTGGATGTATTTGTTCATATCACATACCATACTTATTAATGATAATTCGTAATTTCAGAAATCAAAATTATCAATTACGTAATTCTACATGAAATAGCAGCTATATTGATTCAACACGTGAAACTCAGATGGACAGCTAAGTCATGTTATCAATTATTAGCAATTATACTAAGTGAACCTATAATAAATTTATCTGATATGCAGGAAGACCTAAAGTCGACACGTAAATTTATAATATCTCACTAACTACATGAATTAATTTTGATCATCACTTTACATGTTCGTTTTGAAATTTCAAAATTGATCAAATTAATGTATAAACTCAAATGGAGAGTTAATACATGCTATCAATTACTAGAAATTTATCTAGTGAGCTTCTAATAAATTTTTATGATATGGAGGAAGACCTAAAGTCAACACGTAAATTTATTATCTCACTTATAATTAAGCATAGAGACCAAAAAAATTAATTCTCATCACCGCTTGATCATGAACAATCTATACATGATATATTAAAAATTTCAATGACTTAAACAAATAGATCGCTTGGAGAAAGTTCTTTGTTAGTCACAATTTTCAATCCATGCATAATATAATTTCACATTAAAATAAAATAGGAATATTCAATTATCTCAAATAAATAGTAGAAACTATTTATTAATAATAAATTCATATTCAAATAATATAACATGCATGTGAAATAAATTAAAGTATTGAATCATTGAATATTATGATTCATAACACACTACATATATATTCATAAATGTCAAATTTCGATGGAAAAGAACTATTCATGCGATATATATATATATATATATATATATATATATATATATATATATATATATATATATATATATGGGATCAGATTTATTCACTTTAATAAATTAAAACTAAAGCTAACTCGGATGTAGAGTATACTTATTAATTTAAGCCAAGTGAATATAATCCTTGTTATCCCTGGTTCTATTGATCCTAACATGCAACTGAGACAGGGAGTTAATACAAGTTATAAATAACTAGCGATTACACCTAGTGATAACCATAATAAATTTATCCGATATGGAGGAAGACCTAAAGTCAACACGTAAATTTATTATTTCACTAGAATTTAGTCGTGAAGACTATAGAGAACAATCTATATCACTATTAGTCATAACCGATAAATTTTTCCTTAAAATTAATTTTCATAAAACGAAAAATTATCCAAAACACCATCTCAACGCCCTTAAATAGCCAAAAAAAAAATGACATGATTCATTGCTTAGGAGTGAGTATTGCTTGCTGGGTTGTTTTCGATAAACCTACTGAATTTCAAGTCAATCAAAGTTCGTAAAATTTCTGATCTCCAAATCTTTGATCAAATTCGAAAAGCAACCAATTCAAGCAATTTAAGGAAAAATAATCTGATCTACATTCTCATCATAGCATAATCATATTTCAAATTTAGCATATATAAGACCGATACAAAGAATAGAGTTCTCATACTTATATCAAATTTTAATCCGACAAACTATCTAAAACCAATCTAAACGACCTCCGAATAATGAAAAACTGCACCATTCATAGAAAAGCAGTAAATATCGTTCACCAGGTCGTTTTCGATGGACCCATCAAATTTTAGGTCAATTGAAGATCATGAAATTCATGACTGCCAAACTATGACCAAATTTGAAAAAATAATGGTTTAGTTCATAGTTAAGGATAAAAGAAGATTTATGTTTTCATTCTCTTTTATAATTATCTCGTGAGCAGAAGGTGTATATTGTGTTCTTCTTGGGAAAGACACAAGCCTTCCTTACAACAAATTGTCCTCTCAATTAATACACCTGAGAATTCAAGATACTATGTCTTCTCCTTTTGGGTGAAAACCTCAATATCTCTTTTCATGAATTAATTATGTGTTATTAGTATCAAAAGGCAAATAAACCTTCAACACCAATGTTTCACTTATCCAGGACAACTTATACATGATATATTTGTTGGGTTCGAAATCGAGAGGGCGTCATGTGGAAGCTTAAAGTTGCAAATCATGTAGACGATAAATCGGATGACAAATAAAAATGTACTAAAAACATATTATTGGTAGAGTCTGGCCAATTGGCCTACATATGAAAACCAAATATTGAAAAAAACATAAAAATCTATTGGGAGAAATCTCCTCCTAAACAAGACTCTTTAATGACTACATTGTGGATGTTATTGTGTTGTGGTATGAGAAGAGGAGTCTTCTATTTATAGAGTTTCAAAACCTTTCCTACAATAAAGAGGTTAGCCAAATATGGAAGAGTTTTATATTTACCTCTTAGGAAAAGTAAAAGTAAAAGTAATTATGGTATTACTTTTATTTTTCTTTCAAGAAAAATAAAACTCAAATTTGGTAAGAAAATAAGGGCAAGAACCCTAACAAAAAGTTGTCATAGTGGCAAGTACCTCATGGCTTCTGACAAGCCATTTCTACTAGGCATGACGGGTAACAAAGTCGTCCAATATTTACCCGAAAACTATACGAATAATGACTTGAGAATTGAATGGGAACCAATAAGGGATGGATTTCAATTGAAGTTAAAGGCTTTTGGTGGGACTTTTTTACGTGCGAATGGAGGTACACCACCGTGGAGGAATTCGGTTACACATGATAGTCCTCACACCGGTTCGACACATAATTGGATTTTGTGGAACATGGAAACCATCGATGTACCGGAAAATGAAACTTCGATGACGGACTATTCATCGATGGCTTCGAGCTTTTCGTCGGTTTCCGATGAAGTTTCCGTCTTGAAAATGGGATCTCCGGCCATGTCCACACGTTCAAGTTTCTCTTCGTCACCTAAAGTGGCAGCTACGGTATTTTTCTTAACCAAGTCAACTTACTACTCCTCCAAGGTCAAAATACTTAATTTTAACTATGAATTTAGGTACAAATTTTTGAGTATTTTTTACAAATCAATATTGCTAATAACGCAAAATATTTTTAAAATTTTTTGAGAAAATTAAAGTTAAAGAAAATAGTTTGACTCCTCGATCAAACAATAACCACTTTCATATAAATTGAGATCGGAAAAGTAATTATTAAGAGTAAAATAATTCGTAAAGATAAATTTAGAAAAAAGAAGTAATAACCACGATCTTATCATAAATTACGTCCATGATAAGAAAGTAAAGAAGTGTGAATATCTTTTTTATTACTTGTAGCATGGAGCAAGTAAGAAGAAAAATATTAACCAAAAAAAAAAAAAAGTAAGAAGAAAAATCACTTAGCTTAACTTTTTCTACGTGACAAGACACCATAATAAATTAATGATAACGTGCAGGTAATATGAGAAAACATTGAACACTACAAACTAAAATATAATTAGGAGTCACCTCAGTAGCATAGTTGGTGTTTAATACTCTTCTTTTTATTGGCTTAGTAATACTTGAAAAGGTATACTATGATTCACACACGTATATTGGTTGGTTTCTGTCCATACAACGTACTCCCTCATAACATATTAGTTATTCATTTTCGCATTTACACGCAATCATAAATAAGATGAGTAGTTTGACTAATTTATCCTTTATTCACTACTTTAAAAAATAAACCTTTTGGAACTGATTTATAAGCCTGTTTAGGCTATCAAAAAATAATTGTAAAGATACAATGAGAAAGTTTTAATTAATTTTATCTCAATTTGATAAATGAATATGTAATTTGAGATAACTATTTATAGTAACATAAACAACTAATATGAAACGGAGTTAATTCAAATTTGTGTCAATGTAAGACTAATAATAGGTAAAGTGCTCCTAGTTGTATCGACGAATTAAGATCTTTTGGCCACTAACAAAATAAATAGAAAAATAGTCTTTTTAAAATTTTATGTATAAAAATGAAAAAATTTTAGGTGTAAAAATGAAATTCTCTTATAAAAATTAAGACCATAAAACTAAAAAAAATATGTTTAAGTGACATTAAGAATCAATTCTCTCTCATATATCTCATTTCTAATATTTAAATTGGAGAAATTTAATTAAAGATGACAAAATATTAATTCATCCTAGTTCACTTCTTTATGGTATAATCCTACTAAACTTCTTTGTGCTATGTAACAATAGTTTCTAACATGAAATTAACAACTATAGCAATTAAGCTAGGAGTAATTAAATTGAAAGTGAACGATTATAATTCTTTAGGATGAAGTTCTATAATAAGTTGAGAACTTAAATTAGACAATATACTTGTGATATGGATTAAATTATATAAATTACCAGCGCAATGATCTTTTATATTGTTAGCAGAGGTTTAACTTAATATAATTAATTATTATCTTTATGGTCTTACCAAATATTAATGCGTATAAATCATTAATAGGTTTGCTAATTATGTAAATATATTTTATATTATTAACATATGAAATTTAATTCATGTGACATATGGCTAAATTCTAGAAGGTTCAAATGCAAGATTGACCTTTCTAATTACTTTCCTTTCATTTGTATGTATTTTTAAAATAGGAAATCTAAAAGAAACATGTGTCTTGTTTTATATCAATACTAGTGTAGTGTACGTGCTTTGCACGTGTATATCGCGTCAATAAATAAAAAAATATATTGTTTTCTTTTACTTATCAAGTCTTTGAACTTAAATAAATCTAAAATAATTGTGAAAATTCCATTTTACATACCCTCTAAAATTTCATCAAGCACAGTCATATATTCATACCATTTTGGCTATATAAATGTATAGATAATGAAAATTTTGCTACATATGCAGAAATCAAGACAACCACAAAGCGATCAAATAAGAACTAAAGACACATATGCTTCATAAAATAAATATTCTTTATACTTTGTAGGCCTTCTTTTCTTTGTGCCCCAAGGATCGACCATCAATCCGAAGATATTTTTTTCTTTGATGTTATATTGGTACACTTTAGATTGCTCTATTGCTTTTCTTTGCATCCCATATATCCATGTGAAAAAAGGCATAAGAGAAAATTCAATTTTTTTAGCTACCCTCTTTCTTGGAGGAAAGGTTTTGTACCTCTATAAATTGAGATCCCTCTTCTCATACCAACAACACAATAACATCCACAATATAGTCGTTTAAGAATTTTATTCAGAGGAAGATTTTCTCTCAATAGATTTTATGATTTTTCAATATTAGTTTAACCAAAACATATTGGTAATATGCTTTTTTAGTATGTTTTACTTTTCTTCTGAATTATCGTCTTTATGATTGGTAAGTCGTCGTTTTTCAACTAATGGCTTAATTACTTGAGTGACCCGGAAAGGTTAATACTGTATGCTTAGTAACTAAAGATTGACCTTTTACGGGAACAATAACGAGCCAAGCCTTGCATTATTATATAGCAAATTAAATGACAATAAGTCAACAAATTAATGGGCAAAACTTTTAAACCAAAATTGATTGAGGACAAGGCATTAAGATCAATCAATTTTGGTTTAAAAGTTTTGCCCATTAATTTGTTGACTTATTGTCATTTAATTTGCTATATAATAATGCAAGGCTTGGCTCATTATTATTCCCATAAAAGGTCAATCTTTAGTTACTAAGCATAAAGTATTAACCTTTCCGGGTCACTCAAGTAATTAAGCCATTAGTTGAAAAATGATGACTTACCAAAGGTTAACGCCAACGGCGTTTTCTGTTTAAGATGTTGTAAGTTCGGCCATAAAGTTAATGGTTGTTTTGAGACTTGAATTTATTTTGCACTATTAAATTGTTGAAGTCGTTTTATTTTATGTATGTATTAATTTAGTTTGTTAATCACCAAAGTGATCAAACTAGTATGTTTAAAATAAACACATACATAATATTTATGTTTATTTTGTGCATGTAGCATGTTTATAGTTTATTAGTCACCAAAGTAGCCAAACTAGAAGGTTTAAAAATTTAAAGCTTTTCACATGCATAAAATTTTATGATATTATGTGTGCATTTGTATTCATATAGTTTGGTAGTCACCAAAGTAGCCAAACTAGTATGGTTAAGAAAAGTTATGCATACATAAATTGTTGTTTATCCATGAAACTAATGAAATGCCTATCATTGAAAAATAAATGGATAAATTGACTCTCACTATTGCTAGAACTTATGGATTTACCCAAAGATGAATCAATTATTGTCACACCCCGAATCCCATTCGGGATGGACTGGCACCCGAAGCCGATAAGGCCCGAGAGAACCAATCTTTACTCATGTGTCTTCCTATGCATATCTCTGTGTGAATATCGTCCTATCTCATGTAACTAGATATCAATGGCGGAAGTCATGGCAAACATATACTATATATGAAACTTGGCCGTTAGGGCCATCAAATCAAAATAGACATTCATCTCTTACATTCACATACTCACATACGTCTACAAAGCCTCTAACAGATGCATCTACAAGACCAACTTAAAGTCGGGACAAGTCCCCGCTTTATACAACCTTTACAATACCAAAACAAATGTACCACTGTGACTGGAAAAGCCCCGAACCAACTGGAGCTCACCAATGATCTGCAAATGACCAGCAACCTACTGTGGAGATCTACTAGCACCTGCACCTGCAGCAAGTAAGGTAAGCCCCCCAAGGGGGTCAGTACGAAGAATGTACTGAGTATGTAAGGCTCATAAGAAACTACATCAATACATAAGAACTTCAATGGAAAATTATAAGAGAATACCCAATATGGATAAACCATCAATCTGAAAGTTTGGAACTGCGTACTTTACGTTCATTACTTATCTTGCCTTTACGTTCATCATCATTATTAGTCATCCATTTTGTTGGTGGGTTATAATATAATCATCCACCTTGTTGGTGGGTAGTCATCCACCTTATTGGTGGGTAGTCATCCACTTTGTTAGTGTGTAGTCATCCATCTTATTGGTGGGTAGTCATCCATCTTATTGGTGGGTAGTCATCCACTTTGGTAGTGGGTAGTCATCCACCTTATCGGTGGGTAGTCATCCACTTTATCGGTGGGTAGTCATCCACTTTGTTAGTGGGTAGTCATCCACTTTCTAGTGGGTAGTCATCCACCTTATCGGTGGGTAGATATAAATAGTATTAGGGTCCGCTCGAGTTAGGCTTATGTGCCCCTTTGAGTCGTCCCGGTTCTCAAACATTAAATCATAAATGCATTACTTTATTTCTTACTTTTGAGAGATTGATACATTCGCTTGTGAAAGATTGATACATTCGCTTGTGAAATATTGATACATTTTCTTGTGAGAGATTGATACGTTAATAGTCGCAACATTATTGGAGCTTTGGAACACAACATTATTGGATATGCTACTCAAGAATGAATAGATTCTCTTTACATAATCACTTTCCTTGAGATAGTTCTTTTAGTAGTTACAACATCATGAGAGCTTAGGAACTTCAGTCAATGGATAAAAGACATGTGAATAATGATTGGTCTAAGAATAAGAAACATGTGAATAAACATATCTGTCAACCTGAGCTACGAATACTTTAGAACACTTCGGAAATGAGTAAGTACAATAACAAGGTGAACACTATATGCTGCAGAAGGATACGGAAAGAGTAACCTTACATACCTTATGATCTCAATATGAATATACCTTCCTAGATGTGAATACAACAAGTTCCTACCTTATGTGTCACTCTACAACACAAGTTCATAACGGAGCTCACGTTAACAACTAGTTACCTTACAAGTGCATAAGATGACAATGAGTTACGTGACTGCTATATAGCGTCATTTCTTCCTTTACAATACAATCCACTGCATTATCATACCAACAACACCATAACATTCCACACATTTACCAAGACATCATAAACCAATAACATTTCACACCAAGTTTACCCTTTACACTTCCTCATTAACAGTACGTTACCTTTTCTCCTTCAAGTCACTCGATAGCTTTCACAATAACACATTAACAACAATAATTATTTTATACCATTCAAAATACCTCCGGGATACTCCTTTATAGTCATTTAAAAGGTACCATAAGTTGATAATTGCATCCATAAAGGGTATAGGGGCTTTAGGGGGTCAAAGAGATGCAAAAACAACTGAAACGGGGTTCTGGCCTGACCTACGAAGCCACCTGCACCCACAGGTGGCTGAAATGTGTTTACAGGTGACCCTTGGCAGTGTCCAGGGGCACCTGCAAAGTCACCTGCTCCCGCAGGTGCTTCATCTGCCAAGGCAGGTGCCCGTTTCGGCCAAAAAGGGTCTCTTTTGGGTCTTTTTTTGTCATAAATTATCATAACTAACCTTCTCTTAACATATTTTAGATTATCTTAAATTCCAATGAATATCCATGGTTTCACAATGCACATAAACATCACCAAACTACATTTTTCTTTCAATACGTCACCAACTCCATGCCCAATTTCGTAATAACAATTTCAAACATTATGTACAAGGATAAAACAAGTTAAGGCCATAATCACATCTCACATGTCAATATTGAATCCGTAAAATTCACTTCCTTCAAGACCACAAGTCCATTTTCAAGTTTACAACGCAAAACCCTTCACCGATTAAGCAAACACAAATTGTTTCACACATAGTGAACTTCTCAAACTTCACCAACATAACCAACATGATCTACACCATCTTACATGCACATAATATATTAAAACATAAAAATAAACACTTACCAAAGATTGATCTTGCCCAAACAAGTGTAGTTGCCTTAGTGTTCTTGCCCAAACAAATGTAGTTGCCTTAGGGTTTGAGTGTAGAGAGAATTGTGGATAATTCTAGAAAATGGCATGTGTGTCCAACATGAATAAAAATCTGATTTTTGGTTGCCTTTTATAGTCCTTTTAATGGTCATCTTAGCCAAACACTTGGTCCACTATTGATAGATTGACTTGGTCTTACAAGAATGGGTCAAATACCCCTTTGGGCCATGTCTTTTACTTCATTTTTGGGCCTCATTTAAGCCCAATGGCACAAGATCAATTAAGCCCACTAATTAAATGTGGAATACCCCATCAATCTCATATTTAAATAATTCCATAAATGTTATGGTAATAAAATAGGTTCTGAAACGTACGGGGCGTTACAATTATTCTATAAATAGTGAACATTATGTGGTAAATTAATATTATTTAGTCGAATATATATTGTATATCCAAAGATGTCGTATATGTTTGATTGAAAATAATTAATTGTCTATTAAAGTTGAAAAATGGCATTTAAATTATGATAGTGTGTCGTAGTATCTACCCAAATAAGAGTTACGATATACTTTAGAATTACGATATACTTTTATTATTTTGCTGAATCCACATTAATTTCTAATTTGTGAGCATGTATATCTATTTTGTAGCTATTCCTCTTCATTCGCTTGCTTCATCTATTACTGTGTTCAATGGATTGAACTCCTCTAAATGGCATGAACAAGTCCAGTTCCACTTAGGTGTGATGGATCTTGACTTGGCTATGTTGAATGATAAACCTACTGCTATTACTGATACGAGCAGTGAGGATGAGAAGTCCTTCCATAAAGCATGGGAACGCTCTAACAGATTGAGTCTTATGTTCATACAAATGACTATTGCTAATAATATTAAGTGTACTATTCCACAAACAGAAAGTGCTAGGGAATACCTGAAGTTTGTGGAAGAACGTTTTTGTTCTGCTGATAAGTCTCTCATTGGTACATTAATGGCTGATCTCACGACCATGAAGTTTGATGGGTTGCGTAATATTCAAAACCATATCATCGGGATGACTAACATTGCAGCAAGAATTCGGACCTTGGGGATGAAAGTGGATGATACCTTCTTGGTTCAGTTTATTCTGAACTCATTGCCTCCTGAGTATGGACCATTCCAAATTAACTATAACACTATTAAGGATACGTGGGATGTTAATGAATTGTCCAGTATGCTTACTCAGGACGAGTCAAGGCTTAAAAAACAAGAAGGCCATTCGATTAACCTCATGGGTCAAGAAGCTAGTAAAGGACTTAAAGTGAAGGCCAACAAGTTCAAGAAGAAGAAAGCACCTACTAAATTCTCTCATAAGGAACTAAAGACAGATGTGTGTCATTTCTGTAGAAAGGAAGGACACTATCAGAAAGATTGCCAGAAACGTAAAGCTTGGCTCGAAAAGAAAGGTACATCTAGTGCTTTTGTATGTTTTGAATCAAATTTAGTAGAAGTTCCTAATAATAATTGGTGGATTGATTCTGGTGCAACTACTCATGTATCCACTACGTTGCAGGGATTCATTACGATCCAAACTTCAAATCCAAATAAAGATTTCTTATTCATGGGAAATCGTATGAAGGGTCAAATTGAAGGCATGGGGACTTACCGATTGATCTTGGAGACTGGACATCACCTTTATATATTACAGACTCTTTATGTTCCTTCAGTTTCTAGGAATTTAATTTCTCTTTCAAGACTTGATGTTTGTGGATTTGATTTTAAATTTGGACACGGATGTTTCAATTTATATAAGAATGTTATTTTTTATGGTTCTGGTGTTCTTATTGATGGTTTATATAGATTGAAACTTGATAATGTTTCTTTTGAATCCTTTTTTGCTATTCATCAAAATGTTGGAATTAAACATAGTTCACTGAATGAAAGTTCTGCTTACTTGTGGCACAGATGTTTGGGTCATATATCTAAAGAAAGATTGCAAAGATTGGTAAAGAATGAGATTCTTCTGAATCTAAATTTTACTGATTTTGATATCTACTTGGATTGCATTAAGGGAAAACAAACCAAGCATACTAATAAAGGTGCCACAAGAAGAACCCGGCTTCTTGAAATCATACACACTGATATTTGCGGACCTTTTGATGTTTCATCCTTTGATGGAGAAAAATATTTTATCATTTTTATCGTTGATTTTTCACGTTATGGATATATCTATTTGTTGAAAGAAAAATCTCAAGCGACGGATGCTCTCAAAGTATGCATCAATGAGGTTGAAAGACAATTAGATAGAAAAGTGAAAATCATTAGGTCAGATAGAGGTGGTGAGTATTATGGAAAATATAACGAATCAGGACAATGTCCAGGTCCATTTGCAAAGTTCCTCAATGAACATGGCATATGTGCACAGTATACTATGCCAGGAACACCTCAACAAAGTGGTGTTCTAGAAAGGCATAATCGAACACTTATGGACATAGTTCGAAGTATGATCTGTAATTCCTCATTACCCAAATCATTATGGATGTACGCTCTTAAAACCGTTGTATACTTATTAAACAGGATTCCTAGTAAGGCAGTTCTAAAGACCCCTTTTGAACTGTGGACTAGAAGGAAATCTAGTTTAAGGCACATGCATGTTTGGGGTTGCCAAGCGGAAGCTAGAGTTTATAATCCACATGAAAAGAAATTAGATTCTCAAACGGTAAGTGGTTACGTCATTGGTTATCCAGAAAAATCTAAAGGGTATAGGTTTTATTGTCCAAATCATAGTTCGAGAATTATTGAAACTGGTAATGCAAGATTTATTGAGAATGGTGGAGTTAGTGGAAGCGTTGAAAGACAAAGTGTGAAAATAAATGAGGTAAGGGTGAATTTTCCATTACCCATGAATGTGCCTGCTTCCACACCAATAAAAATTCAAGAAGTAATTAACTCACAAATATCTAACACAAATGAACCACAAATAGTGTCGTTAAGAAGATCTCAAAGAGAAAGAAAATCAGCCATTTCAGATGATTATGTGGTTTATTTGCAAGAGTTAGATTTTGACATTGGACTTAATAAAGATCCAGTTTCATTTTTACAGGCCATAGAAAGCACTAAGTTTGATAAATGGATTGATGCCATGAAAGAAGAGTTAAAATCCATGGAATATAATAAAGTCTGGGATCTCGTTGAATTGCCAGAAAGTTCTAAAAGAATCGGGTGCAGATGGGTCTTTAAGACCAAACACGATTTAAATGGCAATATTGAGTGATATAAGACCAGACTTGTTGCCAAGGGTTATACTCAGAAAGGAGGCATTGATTATAAAGAGACATTTTCATCGGTCTCGAAAAAAGACTCATTGAGAATTATTCTCGCTTTGGTAGCTCATTATGATTTAGAGTTATATCTAATGGATGTGAAAACTATCATTCTTAATGGATATCTCGAGGAGGAAGTTTATATGCACCAACCAGAGGGTTTCAAAATTAAAGAAAAAGGTCAAATGGTGTGTAAGCTGAAGAAGTCAATATATGGACTCAAACAAGCCTCACGACAATGGTATATGAAGTTTAATGATACCATAACATCTTTTGGATTTAAGGAGATCACCGTTGATCGATGTATATACCAAAAGATCAGTGGGAGCAAGTTTATATTTTTAGTCATGTATGTTGACGACATTTTACTTGCTGCTAATGATTTAGGAATATTGCGTGAGACAAAAGATTTTCTCTCTATGAACTTTGAAATGAAAGATATGGGTGAGGCATCCAATGTGATAGGGATAGAAATATTTCGTGATAGATCACAAGGATTGTTGGGACTGTCTCAGAAAGGCTATATCGAAAGAGCTCTAGAGAGATTCAACATGAAAAATTGTTCTGTAGGAGTTGTTCCTAGTCTACAAGGGGACAAATTTAGTCTCATGCAATGCCCAAAGAATGATGCATAACGAAAGGAAATGGATTCAATCCCTTACTCTTATATTGTTGGAAGTTTGATGTATATTCAAACTTGCACAAGACCGAACATTAGTTTCGCAGTCGGAATGCTTGGAAGATATCAAAGTAACCCTGGAATTGATAACTGGAAAGCTGCAAAGAAAGTTTTGAGGTACCTGAAAAGAATGAAGGATTACATGCTCGTGTATAAGAGATCCAATCACTTGGAAGTTACTGGATACTCGAATTCAGATTTTGCTGGATGTGCCGACACTAGAAAGTCCACGTTTCGTTACTTGTTGTTATCAGCTGAAGGAGCAATATCGTGGAAAAGAGCTAAGCAATATGTCATTGCTACATCCACAATGGAAGCAGAATTTGTGGCATATTTTGAAGCCACAATCATGCATTATGGATGCGAAACTTTATTTCAGGACTTGGGGTTGTCGACACCATTACCAAGCCGCTGAAAATTTATTGTGATAATACCGCAGCAGTATTCTTCTCCAAGAATGATAAGTACTCCAAAGGTGCCAAACATATGGAATTAAAGTACTTTACCGTCAAGGAAGAAGTTCAGAAACAAAGAGTGTCACTTGAGAATATTAGAACTGATCTTATGATTGCGGATCCGTTAACAAAAGGTTTACAACCAAAGACATTTAAAGAACATGTTTATAGAATGGGTCTTGGTTGTACTTATGATTGATGTAATTATGTTGTTTTAACACTCTGAGTTCAATTATATATTTCTGATTTACATTAATGAATTCCTGTTTAATTTCTCATAATGGTGTACACATTATTGTTTTTGAGATATTACAGGATAAGTCTCAATGAGACATTATTTGTCATGCCTCGAATCCCATCGAGACATGATTGGCACCCGTAGCCGATAAGGCCCGAGAGAACCAACCTTTGCCTATGCTCAATCATATTCGTAACCACCATAGCATAATATTATGAAATACGAATAAAGGAGAACATGGGACATATTTAGGCATACATATGAAACTTGGCCGTTGAGGCCATCCAGTCAAAACAACATGTGTCTGTGTCTTTTACACCATTACACCCACATCGGTCTACAAAAGCCTCTAACAAGAGCATTGACCAAAATGAACCATAAGTCGGGACAAGTCCCCGCTTTACACCTTATGTACAATACCAAAACATATATACACTCTGACTCGGAGAAGCCCCGAATGAGCTGGAGCTCACCAAAGAGCCGCTAACACTAGCAATCTACTGAGGAGGCCTACTGGGACCTGCGCCTGCAGCAAGTAAGGTAAATTCCCCGAGAGGGGTCAGTACGAAATAAGTACTGAGTATGCAAGGCTCAGATGAAACTATACGACACATGAATATTTCAATGAATATGTCAATGAACTCAAAACATATGAATACTCGATGCGAATAAGTCACCATGTTATTCTTTGGAAACCATGTGGATTGCTTTCATTATTTTCATTACTTTCTTTATCTCAATGCTCACATGTCATTACATATCACAATGTACCCGGGCCCCGACTGATCAGTGGGTCTTTCATATCATATCATTGTGTAGGGATCGAGTCGAGCTAGGCTTATGCCCCTAGACTTGCCACCCATACATCAATGCATCGGGATCGAGTCGAGCTAGGCTTACGCCCCTAGACTTGCCACCCATAAATCCAAATCTCGGGATCGAGTCGAGCTAGGCTTACGCCCCTAGACTTGCCACCCGTACTTGATCATTGACCATATTTGCATTACTTTGATCTTTACTTTGAGATTGTTACTTTGATATTCATAACATCACTTTGGAACTTTGGAACATAACATTGTTGGAAACTTTGAATCATTGACCAATGAGTGAAGAACATGTGAACAAATATCAATGAGAAATATAACATAACTAGCACCATGATACCATTGGAACCATTGGACAATAATCCATGAACAAGAGACACAAGTATAGGCACTATTGGAATATTGGAACATAGCCTTATTTGACCTTTCGGAACATTAACCATGAATATGAGAAATGAGATTCACAATTGATCAATGAGTAGGAAATACATGACAATGACCATAGATAAGTGCATATGGGATACCTTAGTACATTTCGGAATAGAACTAGAGAAATGTCAATGTGAACACTATTGGCCGTAGAAAGATACGGACAAAGTAACCTTGCATACCTTGGATGCACAATACGAAAAGACAACCTTCGATGCGTATACAATGATCCCTCTCCTTCACTCTACAACATACATACATAACGAATTCACATTAACCACGAATTACTTTACAAATGCATGCAATGTCAATGAATTACATGTTTGCCTTTAAACATGTCATTTCCCCTTGACAAAACCATTGATCATACTATTATTTCACAAATTCCATAATATTCCCAACATTGACCAATACATAAAAATTAACACATTTCACCACAATACTTCTCCTTTACACTTTCTTATCCATAACACATCACAAATAATCCATCAAAACACCTTAATTCAACTCATAACACATATCGGCCAAAATCCCAAAATTCCCACTTTTAGACAAGAACAAGTGTAATGCCCAAAATAACACCATACATGTTCATATTTTGTCCATACCATGCTTTTTCATCAAAGGCACAAGGCCTAATTCACACTTGAATTCCATATACCACAAATCTCATACAAAATCACCAAGTACCATGACCAACTTTTCCAAGCACAACCAACATGATATACATATTCTTTTATGCATATAAGATATTAATCCATGAAAATAAATACTTACCAAGGCTTGGAATATGTTGATCTTGTCCAAGAAGTCCCAAGGAATTATTTTGCTTTAGGGTTTGGAAATGAGAAATGTTGAGAAAAATGTGTTAAAGGCATGAGAGGTCTTGTATAATAAAAATCTGATTTGCCTCTTTATATAGGCCTCTCATGTTGTCCTTAGCCAATTCTTGGCATTTAATTATATGTCTAGAAGGTCAAATGGAAGAATGGGTCTTTTGACCCATTTGGGCCATGGATTTCTTCCACTTTTGGGCCTTAATTTGGCCCAAGAAGACATATCCATTTAACCCAACAAGTTTCATGCATTATTAACCATATCTCTCATGTTTATATAATTCCATAAGGTCACGACAATATTCCCTTAAAAGATTCTCATTCGTCCTTTCGATCGCAAAAATAGGCATTCTAGTCGCCCTTGGTTTCATTGGACATTTTGGATCACTATTCACCTTTCGTGATTTGATCATGTAGGAGTATGTAGGAGTGTATTGAAGTGTTTGACTCTTTAACAATGCTCAAATAAATCCAAAGAATCAAAAGAAACCATCTAGAAATCGTCGTAGACTTGCGTTACGAAACGACTCCGGAAAGGCCTAGTTTTTGTTCCTTGCGCCACACCCCTTGAAACAGGGTAGTGGCGCAATAATTGGGCCTGATCTGAAGTTTATTCAGGCTGGTGGCTTGCGCCACACCCCTGAAACAGGGTAGTGGCGCAAGTTTCAGTATTTTGCTGAAATTTCTGGCCACTAATCCGACGTTTACGTATCGTCCAATCCTTTATCCAAACACTACAAAATACTTACTTAGTGATCTTAACCATCAAGTAAACATGACTTAAAGTCACCAAATGAGGTTAGAATATGTACGAGTTCTTACCCAAATGCTCCATGAAATCACAACACACCTCCTACGACGATCTAATCGCACATGTTAAGTCCGATATCAAATGTTTCACCAATAACACTATAAAACACATATGCATGGCATCTCAACACCTATTTAGATATGATACCAAGGTATCAAGTGAGGTTATAAAGTACGGGGTGTTACATTCTTCCCCCCTTAGAAACATTCGTCCTCGAATGTTAACAACAGTGTCGTATATACAACAAATGCATCTTTACTTTAACATACCTATACACATTCACATAATGCTTTTAAATACTTACTTGTCATTGTTCCACCTCCGCACTGTGTACTTCTTGGTCCATTTGAAATAAGTGGGGATACTTTTATTTCATCATTTCTTCCGCTTCCCATGTGATCTCCTCTACTTGTTGATTTCTCCAAAGGACTTTTACGGATGCTATGTCTTTATTTCTCAATCTCTTTACTTGTCGATCTAGGATAGCAATGGGCACTTCTTCATAAGTGAGATCCTCTGTAACTTGAACATCCTCTACGGGAACAATACGAGACAGATCTCCTATGCATTTCCGAAGCATCGACACATGAAAGACCGGATGGACTGAGGAAAGTTCTTGAGGTAAGGCTAATTCATATGCGACTTGCCCAAATCTTCTAATAACTTCATATGGGCCTATGTAACGTGGACTCAATTTTCCTTTCTTTCCAAACCGCATTACCCCTTTCATTGGTGACACCTTTAAAAACACCCAATCACCTATGGCAAATTCAAGCCCTCTTCTTCTAATATCGGCATATGACTTGTGATGACTTTGAGCCGTTTGTAATCGCTGTTGGATCACTTTGACTTTCTCCATAGCCTGGTGCACCATATCCGGCCCAAGTAAAGCAGTTTCACCTGCTTCAAACCACCCAATTGGTGATCTACATTTTCTTCCGTACAAAGCTTCATAAGGTGCCATCTGAATACTTGAATGATAGCTGTTGTTATAAGCAAATTCAATAAGAGGCAAATGGTCATCCCA
Organism: Capsicum rhomboideum; assembly: GCA_031232105.1. Classification (NCBI taxonomy): domain Eukaryota; kingdom Viridiplantae; phylum Streptophyta; class Magnoliopsida; order Solanales; family Solanaceae; genus Capsicum; species Capsicum rhomboideum. The sequence goes on along the minus strand of CP124719.1, from coordinate 26,542,591 downwards.
ACTGCCTTGAAAATCCAACGTACATGCTCGTAGCATATCTTCAAGTGTCTGAATAGTACGTTCGGCTTGTCCATCAGTCTGAGGATGGAAAGCCGTACTCAAATTCACCTGAGTACCCAAACTCCGCTGAAAAGATTTCCAAAAGTGTGCTGTGAACTGTGCTCCTCTGTCTGATATGATCGAAAGTGGAATACCATGCAATCGTACTATCTCTTTCACATACAACTTCACATAATCCTCGGCTGTATAGGTCGTCTTGACAGGTAGAAAATGCGCCGACTTGGTAAGTCGGTCCACTATGACCCATATGGAATCAAACTTCCGCAATGTACGAGGCAAGCCCGTAATAAAATCCATATTAATCATATCCCACTTCTAAACTGGAAGATTGATACATTGCATGTAACCTCCCGGTTTCTGATGTTCCACTTTCACTTGTTGACAATTTGGGCACTGCGTGACAAATTCTGCAATGTTCTTTTTCATGTTGCCCCACCAATACACCTCTTTCAATTCATGGTACATTTTAGTAGCACCCGGATGAATGGAATAGCGCGAATGGTGCGCCTCTGTCATTATTCGTGTCCTCAGCTGATCTACATCCGGTACACATATTCTCCCTTGACATTGAAGCACCCCTTCCGGTGTAATCTCAAATGCCTTGGTCAAATTCTGCTGCACATTCTCCTTTAGCTGTAATAAAATAGAATCCGCATACTGTTTCTCTTTCACTTCAGCTATCAAGGAGGATTCTGCTGCATTCTGCACCATAACTCTATCATTTGAAGTTTCAATAAGGCGAACTCCCAAGCTGGCTAATTGATTCAAATCTTTGATTATCTCACGCTTTTCATTCAACTGACCACTAGTGCTTTCGACTGCCTTACGGCTCAATGCATCAGCTATGACATTTGCTTTGCCTGGGTGATAAAGAATATCAATGTCATAATCTTTTAAAAGCTCTAACCACCTTCGTTGCCTCAAATTGAGTTCCTTCTGCTTAAAAAGATATTGCAAGCTTTTGTGATCCATATAGATGTCAACATGAACCCCATATAAATAATGACGCCATATCTTTAAAGCAAAAACTACTGCTGCCAATTCAAGATCATGTGTGGGATAGTTTTTCTCATGTGGCCGCAACTGTCGTGAGGCATATGCGATCACCCTACCATACTGCATCAACACACATCCGAGACCAATCCCGGAAGCATCACAATACACTGCATAGCCCTCTGTGCCTTCAGGAAGAACTAACACTGGTGTAGAAGTCAACTTATCTTTCAATTTTTGGAAACCTCTTTCACATGCGTCATTCCATTGAAATTTAATTGCCTTGTGAGTTAACTTTGTCAATGGTGCTGCAATAGAAGCAAACCCTTCTACAAATCTTCGGTAATAACCTGCCAGACCCAGAAAACTGCGAATCTCTGTGGGTGTCGTAGGTCTTGGCCAGTTTTTCACTGCTTCAATCTTTTGGGTATCAACCTGTATGCCTTCATCTGATACAATGTGACCCAAGAACGCGACTGATTTCAACCAAAACTCACATTTGGAGAATTTTGCATACAACTTACGCTCACGGAGAATTTGCAACACTTGCCGTAAGTGATAAGCATGGTCTTCTGATGATCTTGAATAAACAAGAATGTCATCTATAAATACTGTCACGAACACGTCTAGGAATGGCTTAAACACCCTGTTCATCAAATCCATAAACACAGCCGGTGCATTTGTTAGCCCAAATGACATAACTAAAAATTCATAATGGCCATACCGTGTTCGGAAAGCTGTCTTGGGTACATCCTCCTCTTTAACTCTGACCTGATGGTAACCCGACCTCAAGTCAATTTTTGAAAAACACCTGGCACCCTGTAACTGATCAAACAAATCATCAATACGAGGGAGGGGATATTTGTTCTTGATCGTTACTTTATTCAATTGCCGATAGTCGATGCACATTCTCAAGGTGCCATCTTTCTTTCGCACAAATAATACCGGTGCACCCCACGGGGACATACTAGGCCTAATGAAGCCTTTATCCAGCAAATCTTTCAACTGCTCCTTCAATTCACGCAGTTCCGCTGGAGCCATTCTATATGGAGGAATAGAAATGGGCTGAGTGCCTGGAATCACATCAATACCGAATTCCACTTCTCGTTCTGGGGGTAAACCTGGAAGATCCTCTGGAAATACATCAAGAAATTCATTGACTACCGGTACTAACTGTGGAGTTAATGGTTCCACATCATTATCTTTCACTCGTACCAAATGACATACGTATCCCTTGGCAATCATTTTTCTGGCTTTCAAATAGGAAATAAATCTCCCTCGTGGTGCCCCTACATTACCCTGCCATTCAAGAACATTCTCCTGCGGAAAACAAAATTGCACCTTCTTGGCCCGGCAATCTACCGTAGCATAACAAGAAGCCAACCAATCCATCCCCATTATGACATCAAAATCCACCATGTCAAGTTCAATAAGATCGGCCAACGTATCATGTCCACACACTGTTACCACACAGTTACGATATACTCTCTTTGCAACAATATATTCACCAACCGGTGTAGACACTTCAATTGATTTAATTAATAATTTCGGTGCCTTTGCAAATTTCGCAGCAACCAATGGAGTAACATAGGAAAATGTAGAACCTGGGTCAATTAGTGCATATACATTATGTGAGAATATGGATAATGTACCTGTGACAACATCTGGGGAAGCCTCTGAATTCTGGCGGTCCACCAAAGCATAAGTGCGATTCTGGACCCCGCTAGTACTGGCTCCTCCTCTGGCACCTCTGCCTCGGCCAATAGGCTGCACCCCTCGGCCCTGTGAAGGAACCGATGCTGAAGACGCAACAGCCGACCCAGCTGGTCGTGCTATACCACCCATGCTCCGCTGTGGATATTTTCTCGCTATATGTCCCGGCATACCACACCAAAAGCAGGCATTCGTCCCTGTCCGACATGGACCGGTGTGCATACGCCCGCAGTGCTGACACTGCTGACTAGAAAAACCTGCTGACTGTGATCCATGACCCCCACTACTCTGTCCAGCTGAACCACCTTGAAACCCTCGAGACTGAGAATAAGCACTCCCTGTGGAATAAGAGAATGACGGTCTAGGTGGTCTAGGAAACATGCGGGGCCTAGATCCTCCTTGGGACATCATAGGTGGTCCCATAGGTCTAGACCTTTTGGACTGTCCCCTATCAAATTCATGTACCCTGCGTCTTTGTCTCTGATCCTCCATTTTCTGGGCGAAGGCTTGTATGCGAGCAATGTCCATGTCCCTATTCAAGGCCGCAATAGTGCAATCTCTTACCAAATATGGCTCTAGTCTGTCCACGTATCTATGGACCCTATCTGTCATCGTAGCCACAACATTTGGCGCATAGCGGGCCAAGGAATTAAATTGCAAGCTATATTCTCGGACGCTCAAATTTCCTTGACGCAAATTCAGGAACTGATCTGCACGTGCTTCCCGAACCTCATATGGAAGATAATGATCGAGGAAAACCACTTTAAACTCTTCCCAAGTAGGTGGATCTGCACCAATGTCACAGGATTTCTTCCAATCCTCATACCACAATATTGCCTCTCCCTTCAACCTGTATGCAGCAAGTTCAACTGTCTCTACCCCTGTCACATGCATAACTTCCAATGCCCTCTGAATTTGATCCACGAAGTCCTGTGGATCTGCTTTTGGATCTTCCCCTGTGAATATAGGAGGGTCCAGTTTCAAGAAATCCTGTGTTCTGCGACTTGCCATTCTAGCCTCATCATCATCATGTGCCATAGCACCAGCTCTTCCCTGGCTTTGTGCCGCCACTAACTGTGTCAATATCTGTACAGCATTCCTAAGATCCTGATCTGTGGAATTTGTCGGTGGTTCCACGGGCACTTCCCTTCTTCTCGGCTCTTCTGGAGCTGAAGAAGTAGAAGAAGCTCGCGTTACGAACTCAGTTTCAGCCCCACCTTGATCAACTTGCTCAGGTGGTGGTCTACTTGCTCCTTCACCAGCAATTCTATCTATCAGCTTACTTTTACCTTTTCCTCTTCCTCTTCTAGTGTTCGGCATTTTGCCTATACCAAAGAAAAACAATCACCAAGATCAGATACAATGCAACTGACAACATTGGCTCTATTGCACGATCTAGAATGAAGGAAAGAAACAACATCCTAAATGCCTCGTAGCCTTCTACGTATAAATGTGGTGCACAACACATCGATACGTAAGACTCTACTCAGACACGACTTTTTAGACATCCTTAGACCGACTGCTCTGATACCACTTTTGTCACGCCCCGAATCCCATCGATACATGATTGGCACCCGTAGCCGATAAGGCCCGAGAGAACCAACCTTTGCCTATGCTCAATCATATTCGTAACCACCATTGCATAATATTATGAAATACGAATAAAAAAGAACATGGGACATATTTAGGCATACATATGAAACTTGGTCGTTGAGGCCATCCAATCAAAACAACATGTGTCTGTGTCTTTTACACCATTACACCCACATCGGTCTACAAAAGCCTCTAACAAGAGCATTGACCAAAATGAACCATAAGTCGGGACAAGTCCCCGCTTTACACCTTATGTACAATACCAAAACATATATACACTCTGACTCGGAGAAGCCCCGAATGAGCTGGAGCTCACCAAAGAGCCGCTAACACTGGCAATCTACTGAGGAGGCCTACTGGGACCTGCGCCTGCAGCAAGTAAGGTAAATTCCCCGAGAGGGGTCAGTACGAAATAAGTACTGAGTATGCAAGGCTCAAATGAAACTATACGACACATGAATATTTCAATGAATATGTCAATGAACTCAAAACATATGAATACTCGATGTGAATAAGTCACCATGTTATTCTTTGGAAACCATGTGGATTGCTTTCATTATTTTCATTACTTTCTTTATCTCAATGCTCACATGTCATTACATATCACAATGTACCCGGGCCCCGACTGATCAGTGGGTCTTTCATATCATATCATTGTGTAGGGATCGAGTCGAGCTAGGCTTATGCCCCTAGACTTGCCACCCATACATTAATGCATCAGGATCGAGTCGAGCTAGGCTTACGCTCCTAGACTTGCCACCCATAAATCCAAATCTCGGGATCGAGTCGAGCTAGGCTTACGCCCCTAGACTTGCCACCCGTACTTGATCATTGACCATATTTGCATTACTTTGATCTTTACTTTGAGATTGTTACTTTGATATTCATAACATCACTTTGGAACTTTGGAACATAACATTGTTAGAAACTTTGAATCATTGACCAATGAGTGAAGAACATGTGAACAAATATCAATGAGAAATATAACATAACTAGCACCATGATACCATTGGAACCATTGGACAATAATCCATGAACAAGAGACACAAGTATAGGCACTATTGGAATATTGGAACATAGCCTTATTTGACCTTTCGGAACATTAACCATGAATATGAGAAATGAGATTCACAATTGATCAATGAGTAGGAAATACATGACAATGACCATAGATAAGTGCATATGGGATACCTTAGTACATTTCGGAATAGAACTAGAGAAATGTCAATGTGAACACTATTGGCCGTAGAAAGATACGGACAAAGTAACCTTGCATACCTTGGATGCACAATACGAAAAGACAACCTTCGATGCGTATACAATGATCCCTCTCCTTCACTCTACAACATACATACATAACGAATTCACATTAACCACGAATTACTTTACAAATGCATGCAATGTCAATGAATTACATGTTTGCCTTTAAACATGTCATTTCCCCTTGACAAAACCATTGATCATACTATTATTTCACAAATTCCATAATATTCCCAACATTGACCAATACATAAAAATTAACACATTTCACCACAATACTTCTCCTTTACACTTTCTTATCCATAACACATCACAAATAATCCATCAAAACACCTTAATTCAACTCATAACACATATCGGCCAAAATCCCAAAATTCCCACTTTTAGACAAGAACAAGTGTAATGCCCAAAATAACACCATACATGTTCATATTTTGTCCATACCATGCTTTTTCATCAAAGGCACAAGGCCTAATTCACACTTGAATTCCATATACCACAAATCTCATACAAAATCACCAAGTACCATGACCAACTTTTCCAAGCACAACCAACATGATATACATATTCTTTTATGCATATAAGATATTAATCCATGAAAATAAATACTTACCAAGGCTTGGAATATGTTGATCTTGTCCAAGAAGTCCCAAGGAATTATTTTGCTTTAGGGTTTGGAAATGAGAAATGTTGAGAAAAATGTGTTAAAGGCATGAGAGGTCTTGTATAATAAAAATCTGATTTGCCTCTTTATATAGGCCTCTCATGTTGTCCTTAGCCAATTCTTGGCATTTAATTATATGTCTAGAAGGTCAAATGGAAGAATGGGTCTTTTGACCCATTTGGGCCATGGATTTCTTCCACTTTTGGGCCTTAATTTGGCCCAAGAAGACATATCCATTTAACCCAACAAGTTTCATGCATTATTAACCATATCTCTCATGTTTATATAATTCCATAAGGTCACGACAATATTCCCTTAAAAGATTCTCATTCGTCCTTTCGATCGCAAAAATAGGCATTCTAGTCGCCCTTGGTTTCATTGGACATTTTGGATCACTATTCACCTTTCGTGATTTGATCATGTAGGAGTATGTAGGAGTGTATTGAAGTGTTTGACTCTTTAACAATGCTCAAATAAATCCAAAGAATCAAAAGAAACCATCTAGAAATCGTCGTAGACTTGCGTTACGAAACGACTCCGGAAAGGCCTAGTTTTTGTTCCTTGCGCCACACCCCCTGAAACAGGGTAGTGGTGCAAGAATTGGGCCTGATCTGAAGTTTATGCAGGCTGGTGGCTTGCGCCACACCCCTGAAACAGGGTAGTGGCGCAAGTTTCAGCATTTTGCTGAAATTTCCGGCCACTAATCCGACGTTTACGTATCGTCCAATCCTTTATCCAAACACTACAAAATACTTACTTAGTGATCTTAACCATCAAGTAAACATGACTTAAAGTCACCAAATGAGGTTAGAATATGTACGAGTTCTTACCCAAATGCTCCATGAAATCACAACACACCTCCTACGACGATCTAATCGCACATGTTAAGTCCGATATCAAATGTTTCACCAATAACACTATAAAACACATATGCATGGCATCTCAACACCTATGTAGATATGATACCAAGGTATCAAGTGAGGTTATAAAGTACGGGGTGTTACATTATTATGGAACATAATGTTACATGTTTTATAGCTTATGAACCTAGTATGATAAGTTGCTAATGTCGTAGTATATGGAAGGGAGTATGTAGCACAAAATTATGTATAACCGCCATAACTCACGTTGGTAGTTTGTCATATTATGGCATGAATGATGGACATTATAGAAGAGATTTATTCTATGCGCAACTAATGTTTATGTCATTAAAGTATTAATGTTAAATGGACATTGGGTCAAGTGGGAGAATGTAAGAATAATCCTTACTTGTGGCTCAAGCTTACTTGTTGCCCAATTATTCTTGTGACCCAAGTAATAATAAACTTACTTGTGGCCCAAGCTTACTTGTGGCTCAAGTTTACTTGTTGCCCAAGTATACTTGTGACCCAAGTAATGTCCATAATTAAAGAATGAATCTTGTCCGTAGATCGGTTACTTGATGGACGTACCGGATTAAATCTTAACCTCTATAAATTGGTCCTCCCTCCACCCATTAAGATTAACACATATTCTCTACATCTTCTCCATCACTAAAGATTGTGTTGACATAAAGCTAGGGTAAGGAGGTAGAAACCAATTTCTATTAACGCTTCCGCTTCTCTGTGATGATGTCTTCCGCATCAAATATGTTTTCTATGACGTGTCTATGTAAGATTATCATGTTTAAGACCCTGATATGCATTAAAGTATAAAGTTTACAATTGAATTTTATTACACTGCTGAGCAAAAGGAAGATGGAAAAACTTTTGCTTCCCTTGTTTAAATTGAGAGTTTTGATGAACTCTCCTTCCGTATCCCTGTAGATTCTCGTTTAAAAAGTATTAATGGTTTATTATGCATCCAGGAACTATTATATGTGCAACATGCTGCAATTTTAAATCCAAGTACAAGAGAAGTAAGATTTCTCTACAAGATAAATGAAGAATTTTCTCCATATAACTACTCATTAGGTTTTGAGCCGGAAGAAAAGAAGTGCAAAGTTCTTTTGACAACATATCATGTTCGAGAAAAATACTAAACGTCTCCCTCCTATTTTCTACAAGCCCCGGATTTACATCAACGGAGTCATATATAAGTTTGTTTTCCATAATCTACTTGGTATAACTGCATTTAATGTTAAAATTGAAAATTTTGTATTTATTCTATTGTGGAATAATGCATCTCACATTTGGTATTAAGAGTTAATTGAGGTGAAAGGTCAACTAGCAGTCATTGATATTGAAAAATGTCCACGTGTATATAACCATTTGTAGGTTTTAGAACAAACTCAGAAAAGAAGAAGTGGGAAAGTCATATCATTCACGTTCCTTCAATGTGGAAGGACATACAGCCTGAAGTCATATCACCATGCACGTCCTGTGATGGAGTGATTTTATTCACTGTGAACTTAAAATCAGGTACTTTATTTCTAGTGTTATGATGTCACGAGACAGAGTTGGAGAAAATTAGAAATCAAAGGGCTTCCTCACCTCAGAAATATTTTTAGTTATGTAGAAAGACTAGCTATGTATAAATAAGTCTATTTCCAATTCAAAACTTTTGCAGTTCTTACGTTATGTTTCTTGAATCTTGATATCATTCCTATAAAATTCTAGCATTTGGTGTTAAATTAGGATAAATACTTAATCGTACCAGTCAACTAGTTAGTATTCGAATAGAAGTATATGCAGATATTTTGAGTACTTGAATGTTCTTTTCCCTTGTTCTGTTTTACTATGTCAAATACTTTCCATGTACACCAATGCACAGATGATGTCAGTGTGGCAAACTTCATTGCCAACTAACAAAAAACAAGAACGAAATTCTGTTATATTAATTTATTTTAATATTTAAAATGTGACTCTAGTTGAAAATTATTGGGTTATGGGTCTTTTTTCCATTTCTTTGTCGATAAATAAAGTCCAATTTGGACCAACCTACTTTTGTCCATAATTAGGCAATACCAAGTTACCCTATCCTTACGATTAACCCGAACAACTCAAGAATCTATTCAAGCAAATAAACAGACAATAATCATGAATTCTGGTTTATATTTAGAAACCAAATATAGCAAGTATGCATATTGCCCGTTTCGAACCAACATGCATATCAAGTAAACAGTTAAGCCCGGTTCGTTCAAGGAACCAACATGTATATCAAGTAAACAGTCAAGCCCGGTTCACTCAAGGAACCAACATGTATATCAAGTAAACATTTAAGCCCGGTTCTCTCAAGAAACCAACATATATATATCAAGTAAACAATCGAGCCCAGTTCATTCAAGGAACCAACATATATATCAATAAACAGTCAAGCCCGGTTCGCTCAAGGGACCAACATGTATATCAAGTAAACAGTTAAGCCCAATTCAACTTAAGTAACCAACATGTATATCAAGTAAATAGTTAAGTAAACAATTAAGCCCGATTAAACTCAAGGAACCAACATGTATATCAAGTAAAGAGTCAATATTGGTTTGCTCAAGGAATCAACATGTATATCAAGTAAACACATAGTCCCCGGTTCGCTCAAGGAACCGTCACACTCACCAAATACTTGTACACACAAGCTAAGGGTCTTATGGTTGCCCACTAGCCATGACTTGCAGGGGAAGAGCTTTTGTCCATGTACCAAATCTCTGACATCAAGTGACTGCCAACCTTATATCAACTAATCCCGTGGAGATGTCTAAATATCGGTGCATTCCACAATAATAACAGATATAACAATAATCACAACCACAATGATAACAGAAATATCACTTGTGAAAAACCAATAAACTTTCATATAGATTCATTGCATGTGATTAATACTTAGGATATCAATTAATCATTCACTTTCCTTTAACAACATTGTAAAGAATAGTTAGCAAACACATATATAACTCAGGTTGTATTCCAATTTCGTAAACCATCACCTACAACTTACATATATAATCGGTCGCATAGCCACTCCCAGCTGTTTATCCTAATATTTCATAGACTACTAATTTTCCATTCCTCTGGTTACCACCGTAGATTATTTGGAATCCACCAACACTAACCACCCCTAACGAATAAGCATTTAATTAAGTTTAACCCAATTTTTGGGTACCGTATCATTATTTAATAATACAAAAATGGAAAACAACAAAGTGAACACATAAATTTATGGACAATTTCAATACCACAATATAACAACAATTTCCCACCCAATTAATTAGGTTTTCATCCGTTATATCCATCCAAACACCATGCCCGAAGTAATAAGTATACAATCTCCCATCAATCTATCTCATGCTTATGTTTTCTAACCCAGGTCTAAACTACGCAGTTAAACCTAGCCTACCTGGACGCCAAACAGCTGCTACGGAGGAATGAAGGCGAGTTTTTGACTTTGTCAAAGTGAATTTGGGTGTGAAATCAGTGGTGGAATGACCCAAAATATTGTTACACTAATTAGGAGGTAGAAGTTGCACTTAGACTCCCCTTAGCTAAATTTTGAGAAATTCAGGTCTAGTCTTATTTTGGCTTAATTTTGAGGATGTGGTAGTTGAACAAAATCAGGCATTGAAGTTATTGGTAATATCTAGGTTTGAATAGATAGTTGGATAGTAATGAGTATAGGAAATTATAGCAACTTTCGACACCTGAAATGGAGTTATAGAACTCTGGTTATAGCATTTATGATGGAGGGATTGGTTAGCATTGTTTGAAATTTGTGGTGTGTATTGTAAAATAAGGAAAACTAAGGAGAGGTCCCGAGTTTTTGTCTTGTACCACTACAGCGGAAAAAGTAATCGTTGTAGTAGTCATGGGAACCGCAATGGTGGCTTCTAGTAAAATAACGCGAACCACTGCAGCGATAGTGAAGCATCGGTACTTATCTGCTGCAGCAGTAACGTGCAGTATAAATTTTAGTTTTAAAACCCAAAAAAGATTTTCAATCCTCACTTTTTAAAAAATGTAATAGAGCTCTGGGGAAAGGCGATTTTCAGAGGGATTTTGAAAATTTTCATCTTTCGAGGTAAGTAATTACATTCTAAACTTAAATTTACTTCGTTTAACCATAAAAAATCACTAGAAATAGATTAATGGTAGAAATTGGGGTTTAACCCTAATTCATGAAAATTGATGAAAAAAGGTGGGAATGTAAATAAATTCAGCATATAATGATCCTAGGGTGTTAGAAAACACTAAAAGGACTAGACATACTATTATCCATGCTAAATCAAGTAGTGTTCATGAAGTTTAAATGATAAGAAAACCCTAAGATGATGAAATAGGGTAAGTTTATGGCTAAAATTAGTGACTTTTGATCCTTAGTAGTTAAAATGGGATAAACTATTAAAATGTGTGTTTATTCTTGTGGTTGTATAGATCAAGAACTAATTAAACGAGAACAAAAAGGGAAAAGTGTGGCTTTAAGGTGACATTGAGGAAAGGAGTTGAGGTAGGCTATGGTTTTGTGTAGCACTTAGACTTTCTTGGTTTTGTGCTTGTTTGTGATTTAAACATCTATGATTGCCTTCTAGCATGACTTGTGATTTGATGACTGCACTGTATTTTGATTTTCATTGTGATGAGGTGTTGTGATGATGGGTCAAGTGTCGTGCTAGTGTAATATGATATATTGTGATAATGGGTCGGGTACCGCATCGGTATAATATGATATGTTGTGATAATGGGTCAAGTACCATGTCGGTATGTTATGATGTTAATGATGAGGATAATAAGTGTAAGAGATGATGCGCACATCTTACATACATGCACTTATTCATATACATCGAATGTTATTTCAATGAGTATATATGATTATAGATTATTGATGAAAATGACTAAGTATGAAAACCTATGAATTTGAACTTGTGAGTGTTAATATATGATAATACATGATGTGTTTGTCTGATTGATATCATTGGTTATAAGTTTTGCTATGATCACCTTTATACTTGTTTGACTTGCTTACTTGTACATTGTTATGTTAGTCAACCTATGATAGTTAGTCAACCTATGATTCTTACCAATACTTGTTGACTGATACTACCTGAACTCTTCTTTTTGTTGAGTGCAGAACATCTTCCAGCGATTGACACACAACCTCAGCTCTAGATAGTTATTCAGGCTTGATTTCTAGTGAGCACCATGTCAGGAAAACCTTCAGATCTTCTTATGATGTTGATGTCCTTTGTTTCGAGACTAAAATGATTTCCCCTTTTGTTATGTTTTGAGATATTTCTAGGTATTTTTCAAACTTAGTCGTTCTTCTTATATGTTCTTGTACAGTGACTTCAAGTCCCAAGGATTGTAATAAATAGAGATTTTTGCACTCTATTCGATTTATAGATGATAGTGTCGTTTGACTAAGATGTTTATTTAAATGAAAACCTTTCAGAATTGATTTTATACTTGGGGGATTATATGATATGAATGTGAAAGTAACACGTACGTGAGTAAAGGTGAGACTAATATGGTTCTCCCGCCATAGGGTAGGGTGGGTGTCAATCATGATCAGTTGAGTCATGACAGATATGGTATCAGAGCACTGGGTTCGCAGATATTATCATACAAGAACAGGTCTTGTAGAGTCCTACAGAATGGTACAAAAACGAGGCTACAGGGCTTTAGGAAAAGAATTTTCTTTCTTTCCTTATGCCGTGCTATTACTTGATTCCAATTAGTATCTGGCGATCCAAATTGGTATCTAACCCTTTCACTCTTGTTAGCAGATGGTGAATACTCATTCCATTAGATCAGCAGTAGCAGCACCCGCGGCAGTACCTGCAGTAGCTCTTGTACCAACCATTGAGACCACAGTCTGGGGTAGGCCTAGAGTTAGAGGTAGAGCAAAAAGAGGAGGACAAAGAGTAGCGCTCGTTAAGGATGGAGCACAGGTAGTAGGGAAACCGACAAAACAGAGATCACCGACTCCTCCCCCACCACAAAATGATCCAGTACATGCTCAAAATAAAGAGAAGGTAGTTGTGGAAGAAGAAATGATAGATCCAGAGAATTTGGTGCCAGTACCAAATAAGGCAGCACAGGTACCTTTGTTTGCAGAGGTGATACAACAAGTGTTGGGGGTTTTGGGTGGCTTGGCTGGCACGGGCTACACTCCAGTTGTTCCTACTGTTTCGCCCATAACCTTAAAATATACTGTTGTTGTAGCTTTAAAGATGGATGTAAGCTCTTAAACTGGGGTGTATCCTTAATAGGTACTTGGACCGGTGATGACTGATGATAAGCACGGGCTATTTTGCAAGTTCATGAAGATGAAGCCCCTGGTATTTCAAGGTACATAATCTGAGGATGCTTTTGAGTTCTTAATAAATTATCACAAATGTCTGCACAAGATGGGTATTGTTGAAAGGTATGGTGTGGAGTTTGTTTTTTTTCAGCTGCAGAATGAAGCAAAGCAATGGTGGAGGTCATTTGTAGAGTGCAGGGATGCCTTACCTCCACTTACTTGGGCTCAGTTTTAGAATGTATTCCTTGAGAAATATGTTCCCTACACTTATCATGCCTAAACAAAAGATGAGTTTTTGAGGTTGGAGTAGGGTAATATGTACGTGGCAGCCTGTGAGGCCAAGTTTCATACCCTGTCTCGCTATGTACTATAGTTGATTACCTCAGAAGAGGAGCGAATCAGGTATTTGGTTAAGGGTCTAAAATTGGGAATTTAGTTAGCTACTTTATCTGTGGTTGTGTTTGGTAAGTCTTTTCAGGATGTTGTTGAATTTTCCATGAAGGCTGAAGCACTTGAGAAATAGAGAGAGGTGAAAGCAGAAGAGAAAAAGACTCAAACCTCGGACCAATTTAGTGGTACTTTCTCAAAGGGGCATGGTTCTTTTAAGCCCTGACATTCATCTATCCCAGTATTATCAAGGGGCCATCTGGGTTCAGTTATTAGCCCTCCCAAGCTGACAGCTATACGCCTTCTTTCTCTTCAGTTTAGAGGCCTACTTTGGGACCTAAATTCTTTGAGTGCGGAGTTATGGCACATTTCAGGAAGTATTTTCCTAACTTCTTATCTATAGGTTTAGTTGATACAGCAGCCAACTTCTATTTCTCTAGTTCTGGCAGGTCGTGGTGAAAGAAAAAATGATAGAGGTCATCCACAAGGTAGGAGTGGTGTCCAAGCTAGGGTGGCAACTAGGCCAACCAAGGAGGAGGACAAGTTGTTAGAAATAGAGCGCAGGGTGGAAGAGGTGGCGGCTAAGGTAGTGATAAGGCATATATTTATGCAGTTTTGGATCATATTGAGGTGGAAGCCTCTGATGCGGTGATCACAAGTACTATTCTTATCTGTGATCGTATGGCTTTTGCATTGTTTGATCCCAGATCAAACTTTTCTTATATGTATGTGAAATTTGCTAAAGGTTGGGACTTGGACTATGAATATATTGATACTCCTATGTATGTGTCCACACCTGCTAGGGTGTCTGTATGTGTTGATCAGGTATATCGTGTGTGTTATGTGATGTTTATGGGGTCTAAACCCTGGCAGACTTAGTTATTCTAGACATAGAGGAGTTTGATGTTATTTTAGGGATGACTTGGTTGTCCCCTTATCATGCTGTTCTTGATTGTTATGCCAAAACTGTTACCATACCGAAAGATAGAAATTAGAGTGTGAGGGTACCTTTAAGCCTAATCCTGTGAGGTTTATGCCTACAATTCGTGCCCAGATGTTAGTAAAGAAAGGGTGTAGGGAATTTTTATCCTATTTTTGGGAAGATAAATCCATTATCCCTCATATAGCATCAGTTTTAGTGGTTTGTAAACTCCTAGAAGTGATTCTGGATGATCTTCCAGGTATGCCTCCAAATTGGGAAGTTGACTTTTGTATAGACCTAGAGCTGGGAACTAGACCCATTTTTATTCCTCTATAGAGTATGGCACCTGCAGAGTTGAGAGAGTTAAAGTCCTAATTGACAGAGTTGCTAGAAAAGGGTTTTATTCGACCAAGTGTCTCTCCATGAGGTGCACCAGTGTTGTTTGTAAAGAAGAAAGATGATAGTATGAGGATGTGTATAGATTATCGCCAGTTGAATAAGGTGACCATTCATAACAAATATCTGTTACCTAGAATAAATAATTTGTTTGACCAGTTAAAGGAAGTTGCAGTGTTCTCTAAGATTGATTTGATGTCGGGTTATCATCAGCTAAAAATCAAGACAGAGGACTTCCCAAAGACTGCTTTCCGAACTCGTTACGGGCACTACAAGTTTTGGTTATGCCTTTTGGCTTGACCAATGCCCTAGATTCTTTCATGAGCTTGATGGATGGAGTGTTTAAGTCCTTCTTGGATTCATTCATTATTGTGTTTATTGATGATATAATTGTTTATTCTAAGAGCGAGGAAGAGCAAGAATTCTGGATTTCTTTGGTGTCCTTTTTGGGGCATATCATTTCTAAGAAAGGGGTTATGGTGGACCCACAAAAGGTTGAGGTGGTTAAAAATTGGGCCAAGCCGACAAATGTGACAGAAAGTGGTAGTTTTATGGGGTTGGCCAGTTACTACCACTGGTTCATTAAGAGGTTTGCTTTTGTTTCTGCGCACCTGACCCGGTTGACTAAAAAGGAAGTTTTGTTTGAATGGGAAGACAAGTGTGAGGAGAGCTTTCAAAAGCACAAAACTTTGTTGATTTCTACTCCATTAATAACCTTGCTTGTTAAGGGTAAGAATTTTATTATATTTTTTGATGCCTCACGTTTGGGTTTAGGTGATGTGTTGATGCTGGAATTAAATGTGATTGCCTATGCTTTGAGACAACTAAAGCCCTATGAGAAAAATTACCTCATTCATGACTTGGAACAGGCAGTCGTGGTGTTTGCTTTAAAAATTTTGAGACACTATCTCTATGGGGTAAAGTGTGAGGTGTTCACAGACCACCATAACTGGCAGCACGTGTTCACCCAGAAGGATTTGAATCTAAGATTAAAGAGATGGATGGAGTTGATTAAAGACTATGACATCCCAATTCTGTATCACCCAGGTAAGGAAAATGTGGTGGAGGATGTACTAAGCCGTAAACCAGTGAGCATGGGGAGTTTAGCATTTCTGGGAGGTGTCCAGGCGCCCATTGAGAAGAGAGGTACAGTCTTTGGCTAATAATTTTTTTAGATTATAGGAAACTAGCGAAGGAAAGGTGTTGCCACATGTAGAGGCGAGGTCCACATTTTATGATCAGATTAAGAGTAGACAATTTGAAGATAAGAAATTGAAGTACCTCAAAGAAAAAGTGTTACAAAGGGAGGCAAAGAAGGTCATTCTTGATGACAAAGGGGCATTGAGAATCTGAGGTAGGTTGTGTGTACCTTAGGTAGGCAACTTAATTCCCACTATTCTTGTAGAGGCTCATAATTCCAAATACTCTATACATTCGGGTGACAACAAGATGTATAGGGACTTGAGGCAACACTATTAGTGGCAAAGGATAAAGCGTGACATTGTGGATTTTATGGTTAAGTGTCAAAAATTCCAGCAATTCAAATACGAACATTAGAAGCCTAGTGGTACTTTTTAGTGGATGCCCATTCCAAAATGGAAGTGGTAATGGATAACGATAGATTTTATGGTTAGTCTTCCGAAACCATTGAGGAAATACAACTCCATTTGGGTTATTATTGATCGATTGACTAAGTTGGCTCATTTAATTCCGATAAGAGTTGATTATAATGCAACTAAGTTGGCTAAGATCTATGTGAAGGAGTTTATAAGGCTACACAGGGCACTAACGTCAATTATGACCTACAGGGGTACTCAGTTCACTTCCAATTTTTGGGAGAGATTTCAGTTTGAGTTGGATTCTAGATTGGACCTAAGCACAGCTTTCCACTTTAACCGATGATCAATCTGAGCAGACTATCCAAGTGCTTGAGGATATGTTTCGGGATTGTGTTATGGACTTTGGGGGGTCAATGGGACCAATTCTTACCATTGTGTGAATTTACCTACAGCAATAGCTACCAATTGACATGGCTCCTTTTGAGGCCTTATATGGTAGATGATGTAGGTCCCCAATTGGGTGGTTTGATGTGTTTGAAGTGAGGTCTTGATGCACTGATATGCTCAGGGACTCAATGGAAAAAGTGAGATTCCTACAGGAGAAGTTCATAGCGGCTCGAAGCCGGCATAAGGAATATACAGATAAAAAGGTAAGAGACATAAAGTTTGAGAAGGGGGAAAATGAACTCTTGAAGGTGTCACCCATGAAGAGTGTGATGCGATTTGGCAAGAAAGGCAAGTTGAGCCCAAGCTAAATAGGACCTTTTGAGGTGTTGAAGGAAGTAGGGTCTGTAGTATATAGGCTGGCCTTACCCCCTAGTATGTCTGGGGTCTACCCCATATTCCATGTATCAATGTTAAAGAAGTACCATGGGGATGATGACTATATTATTTGTTAGGACCCGAAACTATTTGATAAGGAACTATCCTATGAAGAAGAATCAATTGCTATTCTAGCTAGATATATGAAGAAGTTGAGTACATGAGTTATTCCTTATGTGAATGTTACATGGAGGAACTGTACCATTGAGGAAGCTACATGGGATACAGAAACAGACATATGTATGCGGTATATGTACTTGTTCATTGATTCAGGTACACGATATCCCAGTTGTTATGTCTTTTTTAGGCCAGTGGTCATTTGGGAATGAATGAGTGGTAAATTTTTATCTACTGTAACAACCCAAAATGTCGTTATGCTAAATTAGGAGGTAGAAATTACACCTAGGCTCCCCTTAGCTAAATTTGAGGAATTCAAGGCTAGTCTAGTTTTGGCTTAATTTTGAGGATGTAGTAGTTGAACAAAATTTGGTATTGATATGATTGGTAATATCTGAGTTTGATTAGATAGTTGGATAGGTAACCAGTATAGGAAGCCGTAGCAACTTTCAGCACCTGAAATGCAGTTATTGAACTCTAGTTATAGCATTTATCGTGGAGGGGTTGGTTTGCATTGTTGAAATTTGTGGTGTGTGTTGTAAAATAAGAAAACTGAGCAACGGTCTCGAGTTTCTGTCTCAGACCACTGCAATGGAAAAATTAATCGCTGCAGTGGTCATGGTAACCGCGGCGGCGGCCTCTAGTTAAATGGCGTGAACCACTGTAGTGGTAATTATCTGTTGACTTACTGTTGCAGCGGTAACATGCAGTAAAATTTTTAGTTTTAACAACAACAACATACCCAGTATATTGTTGAAACCCAGAAAATATTTTATTCCCCATTTTATGAAAAATGCAATAGAGCTCTAGGGAAATGAGATTTT
This sequence comes from Capsicum rhomboideum, assembly GCA_031232105.1. NCBI lineage: Eukaryota > Viridiplantae > Streptophyta > Magnoliopsida > Solanales > Solanaceae > Capsicum > Capsicum rhomboideum. Next base: position 26,524,075 of record CP124719.1, on the reverse strand, counting down.
CAGAGATATTTTGAAGTTTTTCATCTTTGGAGGTAAGTAATTACATTCTACACTTGAATTTACTTTGTTTAACCTTATAAAATCACTAGAAATGGATTAATAGTGGAAATTGGGGTTTAACCTTAGTTCATGGAAATTGATGAAAGTGGTGGATATGTGAATAAATTCAGCATATAATGATCCTAGGGTGTTAGAAAATACTAAAAGGACTAGAATTGCTATTATTCATGCTAAATCAAGTAGTGTTTATGAAGTTTAAATGATAAAAAAAACCTAAGATGATGAAATAGGGTAAGTTTATGGCTAAAATCAGTGACTTTTGATCCCGAGTAAAGGTGAGACTAGTATGGTTTTCCTGCCACAGGTTAGAGTGGGTGCCAATCATGACCGGTTGGGTCGTGACAAGTGGAAAAAACATGGGTTTTACCCCATTAATGCGAAATTCCTCCTCTTCATTACGCCTAGGCCATGAGGTAACCCTAAGAGGGTTTTAGAGTAAGCCTTTTCCTTTTTACAACTTAAGAGGAGAAGAGACAATTATTAAAAACAAACCTGAGGTTCTGGTCCCGCCATCCCAATATGGCCGACCGTCGACCGCTATGGCAATGCTGCTATTGCGAGATGACTTCAACCCAACCCAAAATTTCAAATTCCAAAATTTTTAGTAATGTCACCCCATACTAATCCGAGATCATATTTTTAAAATTTTTTATAACCCGTACCCATAACGTGGTGTCTTTTAATAATGACAGAACAGATCGTTACAACAGATATCAATTTACCCGTTGTTCATCCCTGAACGATCATGATAAGAAAAGAATGGTACGAGCCTAAAGTGAAGCTTAACACCCTTACCACGACAACATATTTACAGACTTAAGTGAAACACCATTTTTTCATTTTCCACGGTGCACATAAAATTTCATACCGTGACTTATTATCACTCTGCCCCATCAAAGAATCTTTCTTCCTTATGAATCATATGAAATTAATCGGAGCAACCACTACCCAAGCACCAAGTAATCTGTGGCCTTATTAATATATCGGAACAAAAAGATTTCAACATAACTAACAAAAATTTTCCATACTACGATGGACTGGATCCTACTATGGCAGGAATATTCCCGCTATAGCAGCATCCCTATAATGGGAGAGGGACACTATAGCAGGAGCCAATAGTTGAAAGAGGTGAGAAATGGGTTTCTTGCCCATTTCTCCCTCTTTCACTCAAAAAACTTACCTCCCCTCCCCGACCACCTCTCTCCTATCATCGAAAATAAGGTAATTATCGATAAACTTCATTCCTTTACTTCATTACATGCATTTTTGCTTTTTTTACGCTTGTATTCGTAGAAATAAGATAGGTTTTGGGCTTGTTTTCAAAATTCCAAAATTGGGGTTGATTTGGCTGAATTTTTGAAGCATGGGTGCTTTCCTTTTGTTTATAATGCTTCTATAACATTCTGGGCATAAGAATTACGGAGTTTATGGCCAATATGGGCTCAAAATAGTAGGGAATGTGAAGGGTTGTTCTTGATTTGATTTTGACAATTTGGGCATATTTTTAGGAGTTATCATGCCCAAATTTAGCATAAACTAGTGTTAAAGTACTTTATAAACACTGATCTGAAGTCAAAATGCTAAAAACAAAACTTTTTGTCAAGAGGCGCCATTGTTTCACCTCTTTAGCTTCTGGGGATGATGAAGGCCACTATAGCAGCCTTGTCCGCTATAGCGACCTCGCTATAGCAGGAGCTGTAGGTAGTAGCCTCCCAGTCAAGCCAAGGCAATGGCCTTTCTCTGAAAGTCGATTCTTAACACTTTATGAGTTCTAACATGCTTCCTTAGAATGATTTTGCAGATCAAATACCCCAATGGCTGAAAATCAAGAAAATGTTCTAGCCTAAGAGAGATTCCCCGATGAAGTTTGTCAAGAGAGATTTCTGGAGTATAGGAGGATGAGGTTCTGTTATGAGAGGCCCTTTTCTACGAGAGGGCTAGCAAAGAAGGTGCATGCATTTTATAACCGACTTTAAGAGTTTGGCTGGGCCCCATTAGTGGTAGCTACCTCGGCTGGGGTCTCGAGTTGGGTCAGGGGTTTTTATGCCATACTCCCAACTGTACTTTGGGATGACCCCAAGCCAATAATTCACGTTAGGGGAGTGGATGTCCCTATGGATATTTGGACCATAAATGAGGTACTGGAGGTTCCGTACTTCTCAAATACTGGATACCTATCCAAGGCCTGGGAGATGTACATGAAGTGGATGGGGGACACTCTAGTTGAGGAGAAGTTCAGGGACCAGGTCTACTAGCCTACTACTGAAGTTATCACGAGCACCTTCTTCTAAGTCGATGCTAGGAGGTAGCTGAACCTGCTGTCCTAGAGGATTTGTCTGTCGAACAACCTTTTCGTTGTGACCTACCCTCGAGCTCTAATAGTGGGCTGCGCTATACAGGGTATTCAAATGTGGGGTCATTGATCATGATAGAGTGGAAGAAATTTATCGGGGTAGCAAGAAGGGCCCTTACCTTCCCAGTCTGGTTTTTACACTATGCAAGTGTGTCGAGGTGCCTGAGGAGGAGGCTGACACTGAGGTGGATATGGACATCCCCTTTCACCCCCTCAGGGTGAAGGTGTTCGCATCTAAGAGAAAGGTCGGTGAGGTCGAGAGATGCTTGGATGCAGAGGAGGTTGATGATGACGATGATGATGTTGCCCCTCACCTCTTAGTCCCAGCCCCCGCCCCAGATTTCTAGCAGTCGCCTAGAGGCCGACTTTGTTGCGGTTAGGAGATACATGGAGTATTCCCCTCCCATCTCCGCAGCCCCATCTGCCACTGTACAGGACTATGTAGTGCTCCGCATAGAGCTCGACATGGAGAAAAGGAGAAGGCACTCTCAGGATCACATGCTCGCATGGATATGGAAGACCGTGAAGGTCATGTTTAGGTGTGCAGTCCCTGATTAGGAGCTTCCTTAGTAGGAGCCGAAGGACATGCGAGAGTTTTCCTTCCTGAGTGATGCAAAGAGAGAGGACCCTGCACCGATAGCCTGCGATGGTGACAGGGCATCCAGCTTGGGCCCTAGGTGCATATCAGCCCTGCTCCACCTTTTTATACATTATGATTAATTTGGGCTGCCCCCGTTTGGGGCATGCAACAAATAATATTTCTCCTTTTCCTTTCTTTTATTTAATAGCACATGGATGCTAGTTTTGATAATTTTTATATTGAATGCATGTTTTACCCTTATATATGCGATTTCTATAATTTATGCGGTAGATTGTAGCTCCAACTAACGATTAAAACAAGATGAGAATGAAAACAAAATAGCGTGGAGATTCTTCCCCGCCCATCCCGCTATATAGGCTTGTACACTGCTATGGTAATTTCGCTATGGCAAAAAAATTTCCTCTATAGCGGGATCGCCATAACGGGTCAGTACCGCTATGGCGGACCCAACAGCAGCAACCCAAAAATTTACTATTTTCTGTAATTCCCTTTATTCCCTTTCTCTGGTTCCAACATTGAAACATGAAATCACATTATGGACTATAATATAATCCCAAGACCGAACCGAGCCATTCATAAACAACAACTTAGCATCACATTATTTAAAACTAGTTATGAATCGCAGCAGGAAAACTTTTCATAACAAAAAATCTCGCTATTATGCAACAATATACCCTTTTTCCCATGGTCCTTAACCAAATTCCAACTGTCCTAAAACAAGAGTTTCCCACAATCATAAACCATTTTCCCTTTATCATTTCACCAATGACAAGACCATGCCCAAAACTTAGAATACAATTTCCACTTAAATCACATAGCAATCAATACCTTTATCCATCAACAAATAACCAAGTTATGACCTTTCACCAACCATGAATTTAATAGCACTTCAACAATCACATTGCACGTATTCACAGTCACTCAAGCAACATCAATACACATAAGTATCAATCTCACATTCCATCATTAAACAAGCCCTTTTTAGTATGCTTTATTCGCCTCATGGATAACCATTAGCCAATTGTACATGAATTTACATAGCCTCAATGATCAAATACCAACTGGAACCTTCCTGGTTCCTACTTCCCTTGCTTGTGTCGTTTAAACCGGAGTCAAATGAAATCCCTTTACTTCATTGAGATACCAATTAGAATCTGAAGACACCAATTGGACTCAACTTATACAAGCAAGCACACAGACCGCACGAAAAGAGAGAATAAAGTGAAACAATTTTTGAGAATGCCTCATAGCTTCCCGAAGATTAGATGTGGACATCAACACACTAATCTGCAGGTCTCTACTTGAAGTTTCCTCTTGTACTGGGAGACTGGAAACCTAGGCTCCGATACAAACTTGTCACGACCCAACTAAACGGATCGAGCGGGCACCTACTCTAATCCACCTAGATAGGAAAACCCCCACCACCCATTTTAAAATACATACAAAAGTCAATTAAGAAGTAGGAAATACATTATTTATTACAATCAATTTATAAAACTTTAAATTATAACTGAAAACATTTCCAAAGGAACTAGTTTAAACATGTACAAGAGCTACTAAGAGAAAGTACAAGATAAACGATATAGATTCAATTGTAGGAACAATAACAGAAGCTGCTGGAGATCTTTACCATGTCAAGCATAAAACACCTACTGATCCTGCACCAGACTATACCCCAAAAAGGGTATAGCAGGAGTAGTATCAATACAAAACAACACGTACTGGTAGGCATCATCAGTTGACCTAAATTAAATTGCATAATTATCTAGAAACAAAAATACAACTTAAGAGTTATATAGCCAAAGATCTTTCATTAAAAAATACCTTAACACCTTGGAATATTACCAGCCTTATCACTAAAAGGACTTTCCTTACCTTCAAATTCAGTCCCAACCACCATTTATCCACTACTTTAACAAGTCAGACCTCATTCTGTAATTATCTTTGAGTCTTATGATACTCAACTCCCAAGGTTTCTTACCCTTTACATCCCGTCATTTAAGACCCTATGTAATACTTAACCTAGTCCCACTAATTCGGTCATATATTAACACCCTAGCATCTTTAGATTCAATTAAGTCTATGCTTCATAAATAACAAACATTAACATCCTACCTTCCTGGCCTAAAATGCAACAACCGCTAGACCACCAACCATACCCATACCATGGCTACAAACACGAACACTATCGGGTAACCTTACCTCAAGTTCATAACACTTAACCTTTGTATTCTCCGCTACCGAGTTAACATAGACAGCAGCTCAAGTCAACATGCCACTCCTAATAAGACTCTAAGTCAATAATCATGATGCAATGATTATATCAGCCACGTCTCAGTTACACAAATAATTAGTCAATACCAAATTATATCACCCTTACTATAAACCCAGACCACTCAAGGATCCCTTTCGACAAATTAAAAAATAATACTCGAGTCGATTTATATCCAGAAACCAAATATAGCAAGTCAATGCATAATGCACGGTTCACCTAAGGAACCAACATGTATATCAAGTAAACAATTGAGCTCGGTTTGCTCAAGGAACCAACATGTATATCAAGTAAAAATTCAAGCCTAGTTCACTCAAGGACCAATATATATATATCAAGAAATTACATAGTCCCCGGTTCGCTCAAGGAACCGTCACACTCACCAAATACTTGTACACACATGCTAAGGGTCCTATGGTCACCTACTGGCCCTGACCTATAGGGGATGAGCTCTTGTCCATGTACCAAATCCCAGACATCAGGTGTCTGCCAATCTTATATCAACCAATCCCATGGAGATGTCCAAATATCGATACCTTCCACAATAATGACACATATCACAATAATTACAACCTCAATGATAACAGAAACATCACTTGTAAAAACCCAACAAACTTTCATATAGATTCATTGCATGAGATTAACACTTAAGATATCTTAGTCATTCACTTTCCTTTAACAATCATTATAACAAGCAATGTAGAGAACAATTACCAAACACATATACAACTCAAGTTGTATTCCTATTTCGCAGACCATCACCTATAATTTACACATATAACCAGTGGCATAACCACTTCCAACTATTCATCCTAACATTTAGTACACTATCAATTTTCCATTACTCTGGTTACCACCGTAGATTTTTTGAAATCCACCAACACTAACCACCCCTAATGAATAATCATTTAATTAAGTTTAACCTAATTTCCAAGTACCTCACCATTATTAAATCACACAAGGATGCACAACAACAAAGTGAACACATAAATTCATGGAAAATTTCAATACCACAAAATAACAATAATTTCCCACCCAATTAATTGGGTTTCCATCTGTTATATCCATCCAAACACCGTGCCTAAAGTCCTAAGCATGGAATCTCCCGTCAATCTACATCACGCTTATGTTTTCTAACCCAGGTCTAAACTACTCACTTAAAACTAGCCTACTTGGAAGCCAAGAAGATGCTATGAAGGCACGAATGCGAGCTTTTAAATCCGTGTAAGTGAATTCGAGCATGAAATCAGCAAAAAAACCATGGGTCTTACCCTATCAACATAAAATCTCTCCTCTTCATTTCTCCCATTCCATAAGGTAACCCCAAGAGGCTTTTTAGAGTAAATCTCATTTTTTTTACAACTGAAGAGGATAAGAGAGAATTATTTATAATAGACCTGAGGTTCTGGTCTTGCCATTCTGTTATAGCAGCCTACTGGCTGCTATGGTAATGCAGCTATAGCGAGATGATGTCAGTCAGACCAAAAATTTTAGATTCTAAAATTTTTAGTCGTGTCACCCCATACTAATTCGAGATCGTATTTTCAAAATTTTTCGTAACTCGTACCCATAATAAGGTGTCTTTTAATAATAACAGAATAGGTCGTTACACTTTCCTCCTCAGGGTTCAGTCCCTTCCGGTTCCCCCACTCTACCCACCACTGCTCAGGACTATGCGGACCTCTGGAGGGAGCTTGATGAGGAGAACAAAAAGAGGTTCTCCAAGGATCGCATGTTGGCCTGGATATGGAAGATCATTAAGGTCATGTTCAAGTGCACCATCCTTGATAAGTTGCTTCCCCAGATGGAGAGAGAAGATGTATAGGAGTTCTCCTTCCTGAGTAGCCTGAAAGGAGAGAGCTCTAGGTCTTCAAGCCATAGAGATGATGGGGCCTCCAGCTAGATCCCCTAGTGTATGTTAGACGACCTACCCCCTGTTTTATTAATGATTTTTGGATTTGGGTTGCCCCGTTTGGGGCATGTAACAAACAATTTCATTCTATTTCCACACATTGGATGCTTGTTTATATAAATCTAGTAATGAATGCACTAGTATTATCGTATATCATGAGTGTTACACTAATCATGTGATAGCTAGTAGCTTATAATTGCGTTTGTACAGGTTGAGAATGAAATGTAAAATTAAGGGAAGACAGGACAAAAAAATTACCTCGGCACATCCCGCTGTAGTGTCCTACATGCTACTATTACGGCACCACCATGATGAGAATATTTCCACTATAATAGGGTCGTCGTAGATTGCAGTGCCCGTTATAGCGGCACAATGGCAGTTGCCCTAAAAAAATTTTGAGTTCCTACAGCTTCCTTTCCCTCATTCCCTTCCACACATTTTAATTCTAAATCATACAGCAGATAAACCACAATTCCAAGATCGAAACCCAGCCATTTAAAGAGGTTAACAACTAATCAAAACACACTTCTTACTCTTCGGTTATAGGTTTGCAAATTCAACATCAATGAACCTACTACTCTTTATCCAAATATTTAACACTCATCATGCTTATGCTTTTCACATAACAACCACTTAAAGCAAGAAAACCATAATAATTTAGCAATTTCATCTACCAGCTTTACATGTACCATCCATAATGATTAGCATCCAAGCATCAACTTTTCATTTAATCACTTATCATACAAGTCGTCAATAAATCAACACATAATCACTTACCACTTCACTTATCACAGATTTCCAAACAACAAATCAGTTATAACTCATCTAAATATCAGTTCGGACAGTTTTATTAATTAGTCAAATTTAGAGATGGCTCTTGTTTCTCTAAACATATCATTCAACTCACATTCTTGACTACAACTAGTTGATTATCTAATAATTTAAACACAACCCTAACGGCCAGATACTAATTGGCCTTATAGGTTCCAATCTTGTTGCTTGTATTATCCCAAATGGAGTCAGGTGACCTCCATTTGTTTTAATTGACATACCAATTGGAATCAAAAGATACCAATTGGACTCAACCCATACAAATAATCATATAGGACATCACGAGAGGAAAGAAAGAATGGAAAAATTCCTAAAATGCCCTATAGTTTCTTGAAGATTAGATGTGGATGTCAAACACCAATTTGCAGGACTCTACTAGACATTTGCTTTTGTACTTATGAGGCCGGTAACCTAGGCTTTGATACCAACTCTTATGACCCAACTAACTAGATCGTGAGGGGACCTACTCTAATCCACCGAGATTAGAGAAAATTATTAACTCTTCAAATATTATTAAACTTATTACATTCCTTAAATAAATCAAAGAAATACTCTACCCTAAAGATCTAGTCTAGATAGGTACAAGAGCTACTATTAAGACAAGAATAATGAATAAGACTCAGCTTTCACCATAGGAATGAGAAGATAGAAACTGTTGAAGATCTCTATCGCATCAAGTAATGAAATCTGAACTGATTCTGCAATAGGTTATATTTCAAAAAAGATATAGCAAGAGTAGAATTAGTACAACCACATGTACTGATAAGCATCATTGGCTGACCTAAGTTAAATAACGTAAATACAACATAAACATCCAAAATAAAATATGCACTTAATTAACAAAGTAAGTCAATTTGAAATCTCATACTTTGAGCATATACTCTCGCCATTAGAATATCATCTACTTCTTAATCGATCGCATTAATCCACAAGCCAACCACTATACAATATTCAGCTCTAGTTCACTACTTCTCAACACTTTATGTCACTTATAGCTATGCATTATCATTCACTCAATTTATGAACCCAAAAACACATAGTACCTATAAACCCCCCCCCCCCCCCCCGCCCAATTCATTAATAACTAGTCGACTCTAACTCATTCATAATCATGCATGTGGGAATACCCACCAATTTGGGACAACATACGTATTCACCCCCATACACATATTAATACTCAACTAGGAATAAAATGACATCTCTAGTTTATAGCACCAAACCACAGCTACCTTAACATAGTCAAGTCAAGTCAAACAAGGAAGCATAAAATTATTCTACAGGATCAATACTATGCCTCATAACATTTAACTCAACCTTACTACAATTACCTTTTTATTGAACTTCAACAATTAATTACTCAAGTCAAGTATATCAATAGCCCGGACCACTAATGGATCCAAATAACCATAACATTATAACTCGGACCTCTTAAGGAACCCAAAACTATAATAATGATACAACTCGGTCCACTCATGGAACTGTCAAACTCACCAAAACCGTGTACATTCTATGGGTCTTATAAATGCCTACTATCCATGACCTGTAGGGTACAAGCTTAGTCCATGTATCAAATAACCCAAACATCTAGTGTCTACCACCCTTATCCCAAACCAAGTATTATACCACCCTTATTCCAACATCTCTATCATTATACTCCTTGAATTCTATGAATTTTGTGATGATGACCTTTACTGGTTTATATTAATATATCAAGTTATGCCACAACACATGCAATCACAATATGAGATACCACAACCATACTTGCACTTTAAACAAGTAATTTTACACAATCTCATTTTAGGTGATTAGAAAATATGTAATATTATCCAACAAGTTAACATACACACCATGCATTGCAACAAGTAGACAAAGAGGTAGTTAACATGCACACATAAACTGAATTGAGTCTTTAAATACAATTTAACTATCACCTACCCCTTTCCACCGATAATAATATTCGAGGTCGAATAACACATAGAGAGAGCACACATATTATTTTAGAATAAACCTTGGATTGCCAATATTCAGAATCCACACATATAACCATTCTAATCTACACTTCATTACTTCCAACCTTCCATCTTAGCTTTATATCCTCTCCTAATCACACAACAAATCCATTAAGCAAAGAATAAGGATTTCACATCAAACCTACTAACATCTATCAATTTAACCCTACAACACTACAATAGCTAAGTGATTTTACCCACTAAACCATTAATTATGCACAAGGAATAAAAGGGCAACGTTAATAACATAACAATTCTCATTCGAGAATATCCATCTTATTTACATAACCTTAAACTGCTGGTTTTATCCATCCAAATACCTTGCTCGCAGGCCTCTGCATGGAATTTCCCATCAATCTATATTATGCATATATTTTCTAACACAAGTCTTTTCTACTCAATTAAACCTAGCCTTCTTGGATGCCAAGCAACTGATATGAGGCATGAACTTGCAATCCTTGCTCCATTCTAGTGATTCTCATCTTTAAAATCATAAGAATTTATCATGTTTTACCCCTATCCCTAGGTGTTCTCATTCTTCTCCATTGCTTCAAAGCCTTGAGGCAATCCTGTGAGGTTTTCAGAATAAGCCTCATTCTGGTTTTACAACTTAGAAGGAAAGAGAGTAATTATAAATGTGGGTGGATTATTACTCGGCATCCTACTATAGCAGCCTGCATACTGCTACCACGACACTACTACATCAGGATAATTACCACTATAGCGGGATGGCGTCAGTCCACCCAAAAATGTTCTACTCCGAATTTCTTCAACTAAGTCTTTTATGCACGTATTAAAAAGCTATTAAAGAAATTCTTATACCTTTTCCCCTACGGACGTGATGATTTTAGTAACGATGGAATGGATCATTAAAAATTCATATTACTTGTGGAATTTGAGTGGACTTAGATCCTGATTTTATGGTGAGTAGTACTTACATGTTAGTTATGGCATAACTATTAGTTGAGTGATTCTAGTGTAATATTGTGGGTCAGTCTAGATTACTTGCTATGTGATTGAATGCTAGTTTGCTATGTTTAATTTATGTATAAGTGTGGGTATGAATTGGGTTAATCAATGATGCCTACCAGTACATAGAGTTTTGTATTGATACTATTTGTTATCTTCTTTTGTTGAGTGCAGAATATCTTCCAGAGACTTTGATGAGATGTCACTTATAGCGTGTGACCAACAGATATTGAGCCAAGGGTGAGCTCTCATCTTTAGGCTGTCATGGATCATCTTATCATCTTTTGTACCTCTTTCGGGTATGAGACATTTCTAATTTATCGATTAGTTGTTGGATATAATTTTATACTTTGGATTTATTTTAGATGTTACTATACGATGACTTTTGGGTCCTTGAAAATTGTAATATACAATTGTATTTATGCACTTCTATGTTTATTTATTTAGTTTGTTGAGATATTATTCATTTAATTGAGATTCATTTAGTTAGATTATACTTATGAGCAAAAACTGAAACCAGAAATGGAAAATTTGTGGATTGCTCATCTCTTTTTGTGAATATAGGTTGATTGATCGAACCACGTTAAATTATTGTATCCCTTTTAGTATATTTTTTGCATGTCTTCTTATTTGGCGTCTTTCAAGGTTTGCTTTGTTAGCTTTAGAAAGAAACCTGATTATTTCAGTCCTAACAAAGTGGTATCAGAGTGAGGATAAAAATAGGTGTTCATCTTAGCGGGTTCAGTTCTAGCCTGCAACCTATTTAACAATAATGAAGATTTTTGTTTGAAAGATTTTATCAAAGTATTATTCTGTATAGAGACAACGATTTAATGGAGGAGATTTTGGAGATGGAGATTCAACTTGTCTAAGATAATGTGAAGAAGGTGGAGCAAATTTATTTTATCAGAAACTCAGGCCAAGGGGAAGAATTGTTGGGATTTTGTCCTGACTTTCTTACCCTAATTGGATTCTCCTTTTAGGAAAAGGAAAACATAATTTTTTCATATTTAGATAATCCTTTCTCTTGTAGGAAGAGGTTTATGACTCTATAAATAGAGTCTCATTCTTCTAACTTGGTAGCATCCACAATGTAGTCTTAAGGGCTTTGAGAGTTTTGTTTAGGGGGGAAATTTGTGACACAAGTGTTACGATGTCACTTGTGTGAACCTCTTTTTAGTCTGAGTGAATTGTGTGAGGTTCTCTCTCGATATTGTGTACTCTCTTTTATATAATGGATTGCTCATACTTTTTTGTGATGTAGGTCGATTGACCGAACCTCATAAAATTATCATCTCTTTTGGTGTATTTCTCGCATGTCTTCTTATTTAGCATCTTTTGAGGTTTTGTTTGTTAGCTTCTGCATGACACCTAATTATTTCGGTCCTAATAGTTAGCAAGTTCCAGGGATGGGTCGCACCCAAATAAGTATGATGTAGACATCCTATGGTTTCTTCAATGGCTAGAACCTTGTGACATATAGGTCTCACAGAGACAACTTCACTATTACACCAACACCCACCCACCCACCCTCTTCAAAGCTTTATACTAAAGCATAATATGAAAATTACCAGACTAAAAACATACCAAGTGAGATCAGAAAGATGAAATATGGATCATATTAATGGCTAAGCTCTCTATCACTATCTCTTTTCCCATTATTTCTTTCTCTTAAAGAATTCTTTTACATTGGAAAAAAAGATTGAATAGTCTTTTTTGTAAGGACAGAATCAATTAGGTGCAGGCGGAAGCTAACAAAGCAAATTTTGAAAGATGTCAAATGAGAAGACGAATAACAAATACATCAAAAGAGACACCATAATTAACGTGGTTCGATCATTAGGCCTACATCTACAAAAGGAGAAGAACAGTCCACTATATAAAAGAGAGTACAAAATATTGAGAGATACAACCTCACACAATACACTTAGAATAAAAAGAGGTTCACACAAGTGACACTGTAACACTTATGTCTCACAAATTCTCCTCCTAAACAAAACTCTCAGAGCTCATAAGACTACATTGTGAATGCTACCAAGTTAGAAGGAATGAGCCTCTATTTATAGAGTCATAAGCTTTTTCCTATAAGAGAAACGATTACCAAAATATGGAAAATTTGTGTTTTCATTTTCCTAAAAGGAAAATCCATTTATGGTAAGAAAGTCAAGACAAACACCCAACAATTCTCTCCCTTGGCTTGAATTTATGACAAAATAAATTTGCTCCACCTTCTTCACATTATCTTTAACAAGTTTAATCTACATCTCTAAAATCTACTCCATTAAATCCTTGTCTCTATATAGAGTAACACTCCGAGAAAATTCCTCAAACAAAATCTTCATTTTTGTCAAATAGGTTGCAGCTAGAACTGAACCCACTAAGATAAACACCCATTTTTATACTCGCTCTAATATCACTTGTTAGGACCAAAATGATCAGGCGTTTTACGGAAGTTAACAAAGCAAATCTCGAAAGACATCAAATAAGAAGATAAATGATAAATATACCAAAAGATACACAATAATTTAACGTGGTTCTATCAATCGACCTACATTTATAAAAGGATATGAGAAATCCACTATATAAATGAGAGTACAAAATATTGAGAGAGACAACCTCACACAATTCATTCAGAATAAAAAGAGGTTCACACAAGTGACACTATAACACTTTGTCTCACAAATTCTCCCATAGAAAAAAACTCTCAAATCCCTTAAGACTACATTGTGAATGCTACCAAATTAGAAGGAATGTGCATCTATTTTATCATGACCCAATTCACGAATCATGCGGTCACCTACTCGACTCTATTTTAGATAGAAGAACCCTTACCGCCCAACCATGCAATCAATTGAGAAAGTTAGATGAAACAGTTTTTAAAAGAAATAGTCCCTTAATTAAAACAAAACTCTTATCCAAATACACTTGTTAACTAATTATATTGTGGAAAAATAAAATAACAATTTCCCAGAACCTAATTTAAACCGGTATAAGAGCATTAAACAATGAAAAGGAAGACTTAAGACAGAACATCCATGTAGGAGTCAGATGACAGGAGGAACTAAAGATTAACCGCCGTTGTACCTATAGAAACTCTAACTTACATGCAATATGGATATACCCCTAAGTAAAGATATAGTAAGTGTAGTATCAGTACAACCGCACATACTGGTAGGTATCATCGGCTGACCAGGGTTAGAAATAAAGAAAAAAAAATAGAAAATAGGGAGGAAATCATGACACCAGTTAAGTTTTCGGATAGCTAAGCCCTCCCAATTCCCCTCTCTTTAGGTCTTTGACACGTTGCCCTTAGTATCTTTGTGACCTGCCTGCCATTTAATATTTTCATGTATCTTTTTCCTATGACAATTTGGCCCCTTCTTAAGTTCCTAAATCTTGTCTTACCTTCTTCACTAACAGCCCTACGACTCTACACCCAACACGATTATGACTCACAACTCCACCTCTACACTATACTCATAGGACTACTAGCCTCACTTTCTATGATATTATAAGGACTAGATCAGATCACCCCATACCCCACATATACAAAATTTAAACACTATATATACTTAGATTAACATAAATACTCAGGTCAAGGCATACCTAACATTACACCTACGTATTCTGATCCATGTACCAGTGTTGGCATTACACCCGTTCCATTAATAGTGTTGGTGTGACACCCAATCCATAGTATAGTTTTGGCGTGACACCCAATCAATATATCATCTCAATACTATCTAAAAACCGTATGTTCAATGCATGATACATTCAATAATCACAAGTAGTGCCCAAAAGCTAATCACAAACACCCAACTTACATATAAGCACAGAGTCAAGCAAGTCTTTACTTCTATTAATAAGTCAAGTGGTGCCCAAAGGCTAGTCAAGTAATTGCTTTTATGTGTGTGTGTGTGTGTGTGTGTGTGTGTGTCTATATATATATATAAATATACACATGGAGTAAATCGATTCCACGTTACACCTGAACTACTCGTAATCACCCAACCTACGACCATTACTCTAGCCATTACCTGTATTTATACCGACTGACGACTCCAATCCTAAATAAAATGTCTATACCCATTGTACTATGAGCAACTACCCACAAACACAACACATACACACACACATAACCCTTTCGACTCCTCTTGATTCACCATGACATCTATGCACCTACTATTCATTCCCTCCACTCTCAATCCAAGCTCTACCAGACTCTTATGAACCCTCCGAAACCATACTTTAGCCCTAGCTCACGTTCATTACCTTCATAGTCGCCCTAACCCTACTTCTAACTCGTAATACGCTTCCATTCACCAGCCTATCTCTAGTTCATGCAAGACTTATATCTTTAGATAATTAAAGGAGTAGTAAAGTTCAATAACTTATCATTCAATATCACTAATTCATTTCCCTAGTTTTAGTTATTATTCAATCCATCCAAACTCCGTGCTCTAAAACATAAGACATGAAATCTCCCAAAATAACTACCGGTATTACGTGTATCTAGCCCAAGAATACTATAATTAAACTATAACCTACCTCACAGATGAACTCCACTACTACGGAGAGTGAAGAGTCATCCCACCTATGCCTTGCCCTTTTTCTAACACCGAAAACTCCACCAGAACACTTTGAAATTGCCCTCATAGTGCTTGGCCTCCAAATCCTCATCGTTCTAAGTATAGGGATCAGTTGGGGTGTTTTTAGAGAAGGAGGACGACATAAAGGGCCTTAACTGAATGAGGGTTTTAATTAACCCTCAGACTGGTTACTACTCGACTGCTGCTGCAGCAATAGAAGTGTCGCTGCAGTTTTAGATCTATCATTGTAGCAATGGGTCAGTAAGCCTGGCCCAAATTTCCAATTTCGGCGCTTTTTCCCACAAAATAATTTCTATAAGGTTCGGAACAAGGATTTCTTGGTCAAAATATTTTTTTCTGGATGATTTTTAGCATGACGATGATTTGGATCATTACATTAGATACCAATTTACCCATCATTCATCCCCAAATGATTACAAAGAAAGGAAAAAGATTTTCAAACTAATTCTCAGAAAAAGATTTTCAAACTAATGGTTTTTGAAAAAGTAGAGCGATCCTTTATTCCTATTAGTTAGCCGATAATATCCCACTGAATCTCGGTTAATTTAAGCTACACTCACTACTACTCTACTAGTCTATGCATTAGAAGTCTTTAAACTTCTTAAACCGATGGACCATCATTATAAACTAAGGAATAAAATTAACGATAATATCTTATGTAACGGGGAGGAAGATGACTTTAATCTCTTGTTTCGGAGAAATAAGTGGCTCACGAGGAATGGAAAGAAACATATTCTATTTGATCTCTAAGTCCGTACATAGCAATCCTGGGTGGGTCATCACTTGTAGGAATGACATAATGCTAATCCATGTTCCACACGGCCAAGGAAGCATCGGTGGTCATTTAAAATACACTGGACATTGCAAAATATCACCACGCAGTAAAATTAGAGACAAAATTGAGACTTTGTAACGCCCATTGCTGCAGCGAAACTCTGCAGTTTCAAGTAGGGGAAATGGTTTCATTTCCCCACTTTCCAACTCTCAATCTCTCAAAACTCTCTCAATTCCCCCAAGCAAACCTCTTTATGGAAATACTACTAAGGTAAATTCTCGTCCCTACTATTTTATTTACATGTTTAACATCGTAGAATCGTAAGAATTGAAATAGAAAAGAGGAATTTTTGGATTGATTTTTGGTGTAGTTTAAATTTGAATTTTTGTGTTTTTCTTGGATGATTTGGTAGGCATGCTAGATTATCTTACGTCTCCAATGCTTCTATAGCATTTTAGACATAAGATTGACAATGTTCATGATGGTTTTTAGGCTTGAAAAGTCCAGGAGATGAAGAGTCACCATCTTCACTGATTTAGAACAATTTGGTCTTGAATTTGGGTGTTAATCACCCCCATTTTAGTGTAAAAGAGTTCATACACATGCTACCAAGCCCGATCTACACTAAAAAACCAAAATTTGGAAGAAAAGAATGAAATACCACCAGGGGGGGGGGGAGGGGGGGGTCGAGGGGGGGGGTCGAGTCGCATCTGGTTGGGGATGAAGGCACCACTGTAGTGGTGGATTTGCCAGTACAACAATGATAGGCAGTAGCTCCCTAAATTTTTTTTAACTTTCCTGATTTGGTTTCTCTTCCTTTCCATAGCATCCCGAATCAGTTTCAAACACTAAATTGCGGTATTTGAAGGGCTAATACTATGGTTAACCAACCCGCATACTTAAGGATCCCCAACACCACCTACTATGAGCGCTACCAAAAAGGGAGACTCACTAGGAGCTTCCTCCATGAGAGAGGGTTTGTGATGAAGGACGTGGTGGAGGAGGCCACTGATTTCTACAACCAGCTGAGGACTTTTGATTGGGGGTTGCTGATAGAGGTCATCCCTATATACAACCTGGCCATAGTTTGGGAGTTCTATGCCATACTCCCAATAGTGGATTAGTCTTTACCCCTTCCTACTATCCGCATTCGGAGGAAGAATGTCCCGGTGGATGCTGCCACTATCAATGACACCTTGGGGGTCATAAACCCCTCTAATTTTACCTTTGAAACTAAAATCACTGAGTTAGACCTGAAGTGGGTGGCACGGACCTTGGTACCGAAGGGTCAAGAGGGTAAGGTGTAGTAGACCAGTGTCAAGGGAAAGAAAATCACTCCCTTCTTCACGGAGGCTCGGAGATGGTTGTACTTGGCATCCCAGAGGATCCGTCTTTCGATAAATATTACTGATGTGACCTTTCACTGGGCGGTGGTGGTGGCTTGTGCTCTTTCAGGGATAAATATGAATGTGGGGATGCAGATTTCAACAAGTGGTAGCATTTTTACACTAGGAGCGGGTCTTTGAGGGATCTTTTCTGGCCTTCCTTAATTACAGAGTTGTGCAAGAGGATGGAGGTTCCAAGGGAGGACCATAACATACTGGAGGAATGTGACGTGGCCTTCAACCTACTGAAGGCAAAGGGTTTGCAAGTAGGGAGTAAGAAAAAGCGAAAGATGGGGGAGGAGGATGAGAGTAGTAGGGCAGGGGGCGAGGAGACTAGCACCCTTCCCACACAGACTCCTGCATTCTTTGGTAGCTGGAAGGTCGACCTCGCTGATATTTGGGGTTATTTGGAGCGGTCCTATTTGCCTCACCCGGTTTTGGCTCCTATGAGTTCCATCGCCCCACCAGACTCAAGTTGGGCCTATACAAAGCTCTGAAGAGAACTAGATAGGGAAAATAAGATGAGGCGCTCTCGGGACTGCATGATGGTTAGGATGTGGAAGGCTATGTAGGGTCATATTTAAGTGCGCCTCCCCCAATAAGAAGCTCCCGAAGATGAAGAAGAAGGATGAAGAGGAGTTATCTTTCCTCTACAGGATGGAGGAGGAGGTCTCAGACACATCGAGCCTCAGAGATTATGAGGCCGCAAGCTAGACCTCCCCCCAGTTTATTACTAAATCTAGTTTTTGGGTTGCCCCCGTTTGGAGCTTGTAACAAACAATATTTTTCTTTATTTTCTCGTACTTTAGGACCTATTACTTAACTAAATAACATATATGCATTTCTATTTATGTTGGTCAACTATTTATATCCTTAAATATTGCTAATACAAGGTTATTTTTATGAAATACGAAAAATCAGAAAACAAGGGAAACCTTGGCAGCTTACTACTTGGGCATCGCTACAGCGATGTATTCACCGTTGCAGCGACAAAAAGACCATTGCAGCAGTGTTGTGGAAGCGATAAGGAGCTACTGCGGTGACGTCACTACAGCGGTAAATCCGTCGCGGCGGCGGCACCCAACAGTGACTCCAATTTTAACCACTTCTAGGTCTTTTCTCACACGATGTTATTCTGCGAACACTTCACTACCCCTATCCCTAATGTCCTAGCAACTTTTAACCAAGAATACTCAATTTCATTATTCTAAGTCTATTGTCTACATGGTTTTCAAATACCTCGAATCAATTACGCACAAATAATATCGTAAAACACCACTCATCTTAAGTGATTACTTACCATGATAACTTATGTCACGCCCCAAAATCCTATTGAGGCGTGATTGGCACCCAAAGCCGATATGGCTCGAGAGAACCAATCTTTGCTCTTGAATATTCGTATGAACCTTATTATACCTAATGCAGCTATGCGGAAGTTATGAATCATGGAATCATATGCTATAAATGTATATATAAAACTTGGCCGTTGAGGCCATCACGTCTGACTGAACGTACTTATCTTACATCCATATACCCACATATGTCTACAAAAGCCTCTACCAGATGCATTTATAAGGCCATCTAAAAGTCGAGACAAGTCCCCACTTTATACAACATTTACCACATCAAAACACTGTACAACTGTGACTCGAAAAGTCCCGAAGCAACTGGGGCTCACCAAAAATCTGCAATTACTGTCAACCTACTGTGGAGGTCTACTAGTGCCTGCACCTGCAACATGTAAAGTAAGTCCCCAAGAGGGGTCAGTACGAAGAATGTACTGAGTATGTAAGGCCGTAAGGAAACTGCATCAATACATAAGAACTTCAATGGAAAATAATTATAAAATAAAACTCCATATGTGAAACCATGTACCTTTCTTTTATCATTATTAGTATTTTCGATCATTCAATCATATGCTTATCATTCATATAATATATTTCATATAATACCTTTATTCAATGGATTCTTCCTTTGCTTAACGCTCATTGTCATTATTATTAGTCATCCACGTACATCCACTCTTTGGTGGGCAATAACATACATCTACTCCATGGGTAGGTCAACATACATCCACTCTACCGTGGGTTACTAACATACATCTACTCCATGGGTAGGGTTAACATTACATAACATTGCTTTCTTTCCTTTCATTATTTGTTACTTCATTTCTATTTCTTTCATACTATACGTGATACTTTAATGATAGAAACATCCTTGAAACTTGGAACACAACATACATTACTTTAAGTCTTCACTCTTGTAAGACTGGTATCTTTACTTGTGAGGGATAGATACATTAACTTGCACATTACTTCTTTCATTACTCTTGAGAGATTGGTACATTTACTTGTGGGAAATTGATTCATTCCCTTGGCATAACATTATTTGAACCCAACATCTTGGAACCATTGGAACAATAGTAAATGTATAAGAGACATGTGTATAACTCTATTGGAACATGGGATCATTACATGATTGGGATAATGCTATTCAAACTAAACAAGCCCTCTTTACCTCATTACCCTCGTTGGGATAGTTCTCTTAGAATTTACAACATTATGACAGCTTAGGAACTTCAGTCACTGAATAGGAGATAAGTGAATCATAATTCATCT
Source organism: Capsicum rhomboideum (assembly GCA_031232105.1). Taxonomy (NCBI): domain Eukaryota; kingdom Viridiplantae; phylum Streptophyta; class Magnoliopsida; order Solanales; family Solanaceae; genus Capsicum; species Capsicum rhomboideum. The sequence continues at coordinate 26,503,680 of CP124719.1, read as the reverse complement.
AGGAGTAGGACACTTGTGAATAACAATGTATGTCTACCTTAGTTAAAATGCTCTAGGACCCCTTTGGAATGTAACACTTTTGGAACTTAGGACAATGATCACTAAATACGATACAGGTAGATATCAACTGTTCACCATCCTGAGATGCAATACCTTAGAACTTTATAGAACTTTTAGCATACTAGCCAATGATCATGAGTCAACGAATGGACGTAAGTCATATGATTCACCATTTACCAATGAGTAAGGTACATGTGAGTAACACTAGCCATCTACCGAATACGGAATACCATTTTGGAATCGTGTCCACCCTACATCTATGATTTTCCTGTACTTTTGCCCCCAACCAACATATGTAACTTAATTTCTTTCTCTTGAGAGATTGGTGTACTAGCTTGCACATTACTTCCTTTATTACCTATATGAGATCATCACCTTATAGGTGACATATAATATAATACCGTTCATCACCTTATAGGTGGCATATAATATAATACCGTTCATCACCTTATAGGTAGCATATAATATAATACCGGACATCCAGTTGATCAGTGGGCTATAATATATACCGTACATCCAGCTGATCAGTGGGCTATAATATAAACTGGACATCCAGCTGATCAGTGGGCTATAGTCATATATATATAATAATAATAATAATAATACCGGACATCCAGCTGATCAGTGGGCTATAATATATATTGGACATCCAGCTGATCGATGGGCTATAATATATATATATATATAATAATAATAATACTGTAACATAATGTTGGGATTGATCCATCCGAGCTTATGCCCCTTTTGATTGATCCATACTCAATAAAATATAAAGTAACCATGTGTGCATCACTTCTTTACAGTCTTGTTCCCTTTTCATAGTTATGAGAGTGATACATTATACCTCATAAGATTGATACTTTAACTTGTGTGAGATTGATACATTGATAATCATAACTTTATATGAAACTTTGGGCCAATAATCAATGAGTGAGAGACATGTGAATAAACATTATTGGAAACACAATATCATTTGAAACATAACACCACCGGGACCATTGGAACAATAATCAATGAACAATAGATATGAGTATAACCACTATTGGAACTTTGGAACATAATCTTATTGGGATTTTAGAACATGAACCATGAATATGAGACATGAGATTCATAATCAATCAATGAGTAGAAACATAGGGTAGTGACTATTGACAACCGGATTTAGAATACCTTAGCACATTTCGGGATCGAATGAGTACTATGACAATGTGAACACCATATGTTGCAAAAGGATATAGAAGAGTAACCTTACATACCTTTACTTCCAAGTACACGAGTACACAAGTCTATATATGAACACAGCAGTCCAGCTTCTTCCTTATGTTTCACTCTACAATACAAGTCCACAATGAAACTCTTGTTAACGATCATTTACCGTACAAGTGTACAAAACGACAATGAACTATATGATCGCCATATAACTTCATTTCACTCCTTAAAATACAACTCACTGCATTGTCATACCAACAACACCTTAACATTACACACATTGACCAAGATTTCGTATAACAATAGCATTTCGCATCACACTTACCCTTGATGCCTTCTCATTTCCATTCCGTCACATTTACGCTTATCAATTTGCCTCATAACAACATATGAACAACCATCCACATTTAATACAGTCCAACATGCCTTCACATGACACTTTAAAGTCATTAAAACGACATCACAAGTTGCTAATTACATTCAAAAAGGGTATAGGGGCCTTCGGGGGTCAACTAGAGACGAAAACAAAAAAACTGAAATCTGGAGGTGACCTACGCCCGCAGGTGGCCAAGGTGCGCGCGCAGATGCCTCCGTCTGCGGGGGCGGATGCCCGTTTTGGTCCGAAATGGTCTTTTTGGGGTCTTTTTATGCAATGAATGGTCCATGATCATAACCAAACTTATTTTAACATATTTTTGATCATCTTAAACATCAACGAACAGCCATGGTTTTGCAACACACAAAAACATCACCAATACGACGTTTTCCCTTCACTTACACCACCAATTCCATGAACAAATTTGCTACAACAATTTCAAATGTTACACTAAAGGAGAAGAAAGTAAAGACATAACCAAACCATACATATTGATATTCAATCCACCAAATCCACCTCCTTCAAGACCACAAGTCTATTATCAATTTTATAAGACAAAACTCCTTGCCGATTTGAGCCAACATGTAGTATTTCACACATAGTGAATTCTCAATACATCACCAACATAACAAACATGTTTTACACCATATTCCATGCATATCATATATTAAACCATGAGAATAAATACTTACCAAAGCTTAGAAATGGATGATCTTGCCCTCAAATGGTTGCATTAGGGTTTGGTTGAAGAGAGCAAATGTTGTAGAAAATTCTAGAATGGGACATGTGTGAAGATATGAATAAAATCTGATTTTTCATGTTTTATATAGGCCCTCGAGTCTCTTCTTATCCAATTATCAACATTAATTATCATGTTTGAATGGGTCAAATGGAAGAATGGATCTTTTTCCTCCATTTGGGCCATGCATTTGGGCTTAAATTGAGCCCATTTGCATATATTAATTTGGCCCAACAGTTTCATGTTCAAATCCTCTAAAATCTCATGCATGTTTAATTAATTCCATGTATATCATGGGAATCAATTTGGTTCGAAATCTACGGGGTGTTAAAACTTAGACTGAAAATAGCAAGGTATCTAGGTAATTTGTCAAGATCCGGATAGAAAATAAGGAATACTTCAAATCACGAGAAATTAATATGTGTCTCAATTCACGGAGATGAAGATATACCTCAAAATCACACCCAGCCCTTACGATTTTTGAATTTCTTTTGTAACAGCTCATCTTATATCATTTATAATAATCACTTACACTTAAGAAAGTTGACCACACACGATAAGGCACTATTACAGTCACACAACAATAGTTCACACAATGAATACACGTAGCATTCTATTGTACCATAATGAAAATAGTCAAAACGCAAGTATCTTCTCGCAAACATGACCAATCACTAAATAAGAGTAACTACACTATTCATTACATCCAAATATAATTTACGACATTAGAATACAAGTTTACGCCAATTATCGACCTCGATCGGTTAGAATAACACTATTCTAATATTTTGAACATTACTGAGATACCAATTAGGACCGACTAATCCCAATTGTGATTGTCGAGATACCAATTAAAATCTACCAGATACCAATTGGACTCAACTCAGGGAGACAACATTGAGATAGCACAATGGGAGAGAAGAAAGTGAGATTGATTTCCTAGATGCCTTGTAGCTTCCTACCGATTTGATCTTGACGTCAACATACCAATTCATAGGACTCTACTCAATATTTTCTCTTGTACTAGGAGACCGATAACCTGGGCTATGATACTATCTTGTCATGACCCAATTCACAAATCATGCGAGCACCTACCTGACTCTAACCTAGATAAGAGAACCCTTACCACCCAACCATGCAATCAAGTGTGGAAGTTAAACGAAATAGTTTTTGAAAGAAATAATCTCTTAATCAAAACAAAACCTTTACCCAAATACACTTGTTAACTAATTACATTGCGGAAAAATAAAATAATAGTTTCCTAGAACCTAATCTAAACTGGTACAAGAGCACTAAATAATAAAAAGGAAGACCCAACACACATCATACAAGTAAGAGTGAGATGACAGGAGCTGTTGATGATTAACCACCATCATACCTATAGAAACTCTAACTGACCTGCAACATAGCTATACCCCCAAGTGGAGATATAGTAAGTGTAGTATCAGTACAACTACACGTACTGGTGGGTATCATCGACTGACCAGGGTTAGAAACAAATAAAAAAAATAGAAAATAGGGAGAAAATCATGACACCAATTAAGTTTTCGAATAACTAAGCCCTCCTAATGTCCCTCTCTTCATGTCTTTGACACGCTATCCTTAGCATTTTTGTGACCTACCTGTCATTTAATATTTTTGTGTATCTTTTTCCTTTGACAATTTAGCTCCTCCTTAAGTTCCCTAACTCTTGTCTTACCTTCTTCACTAATAGCCCTACGACTCTATGACCAACATGATTATGAATCACTACTCCACGTCTACATTATACCGATAGGACCACTAGTCTCCCTTTCTAAGATACTATAAGGACTAGACAACGGTCACCCATACCCCACATACATAACATGTATACACTATACATACTTAGATTAAGATAAATACTCAAGTCAAGGCATACCAAACATTACACCTATGTATTTCGGTCCAATACTCATACTTACAACCTAAACACATGACACAAAACAAGTACAGTCATAAAACTTCATCTCAACAAATATAAAGGTATACAAATATATCAATTACACTTAGGTAGATCCTTTCGACAATAGTCACCACAATAAATATGTTTAATGAAATGATGAGTGCATGCATGCAAGATGTACACACATACTAGAATCAGTAGGGACTCTCAGCTATGACCTACAGGGACGAGTTCTGTCCATGTACCAGTATCGGCGTGACACCTATTGTAATAACAATGTCGGCATGACACTCATTCTAAAAATAGTGTCGGTGTGACACTCGATCCAAAGTGTGGCATGACACCCGATCAATATATCATCTCAATACCATCTCAAAACTATATATTCAATGCATGATATAGTCAATAATCACAAGTTGTGCCCGAAAGCTAATAACAAACACCCAACTTACATATAAGTACAAAATCAAGCAAGTCTTTACTACTATTAATAACTCAAGTAGTGTCCGAAGGCTAGTCAAGCAATCTTTTTTATATGTATGTATGTATGTATGTGTATATATATATATATATATATATATATATATATATATATAAATATATGCCCGGAGTAAATCCATTCCACGTTATACCCGAATTTACCCATACTCACCCAACCTATGACCATACCGCTAGCCATCACCTGTATTTATACCGACTGACGACTCAAATCCTGAATACTATATCGCTACTATGAGAAACTACCCACAAACACAGCACACACACAACCCTTCCGGCTTATCTCGATTCACCACTACATCTAGGCACCTACTATCCATTCTCTCCACTCTCAATCCGAGCTCTACCGGACTCCTCTAAACCCACCAAAAGAAAACTTTGTCCCTAGCACACGTTCATTACCTTCATAGTCGCCCTAACATTACTTCTAACATGTAATATGCTTCCATTCATCGGCCTACCTCTAGTTCATGCAAGACTTATATCTTTAGACAATTAAAGGAGCAGTATAGTTCAATAACTCATCATTTAATATCACCAATTTGTTACCCTAGTTCCGGTTATTATTCAATCCATCCAAACTCCATGTCCGAAAACCTAAGATACGAAATCTCCCGACATAACTATTGTTATTACATGCATCTAACCCAAGTCTACTACAAATAAACCATAACCTACTTTGCAGACTCGACTACTATGGAGAGCGAAGGGTCTTCCCACACGTGCCTTGCCCTTTTTCTAATGCCGAAAACTCAGCCTGAATACTTTAGAATCACCCTCATGGATCTTGGCTTCCAAATACTCGTTGTTCTAAGTGTAGGGTTCACTTGGGGTGTTTTTGGAGGAGGAGGACGACATAAGGGGCCTTAACTGAGTGAGGGTTTCAATTAACACTCTAGCTGGTTACTGCCCGACCGTCACTGCAGCGACAAAAATGTCGCTGCAGCGACAAAAATGTCGCTGTAGCGGCAAATCTGTCGCTATAGCGACGGGTCAGCAGGCCTGCCCCAAATTTCTGGGCCACGACTCTTTCCCATGAAATATTTTTTTTAATGTCCGGAACAAGGATTTCTTGGTCGAAACGTTTTTTCGGGAAGATTTTTAATATAACGACGATTTGGGTCACTACATATTTATAGAGTAGTAAACATTTTCCTACCTGAGAAAGAATTAGCCAAATATAAAAAATTTGTTTTTCAACTAGGGTAAGAAAGTGAGGACAAACACCCAACACTTTTAGAGCACACATATATATAATCACAAATGAGTGTTGGGTTAGGTAGTAACGTACAACGAGCGTTTGATTTGCAGCCCTTTATCCAGCTAAGGGGAAACATATACTTACCCCTTCATCCTTAACTTCAACATTTAGTACGCGCAAATCATGAGATAAAATCAGCGTTTGGATATGTGATTTCAAATTGTGAGATGAATTCCCAAATTCTCAAAAAAAAAAATCATGATTTGAAATAACAAATCATGATTTAATTTTTTCTAAATACAAAATTTGACTCACAAGTTTATATTTTGTAAAAAAAATCATTTGAAATTTTCTTTTAAAAAAAAAAGACTCATGCTCGACTTGAAAAGATTATCTGCACCATGTGAAAAGATAATATTAAAGAATAACTAACTAGTTACTATTATTGTTGACTAGTGGATCTTTATAAATTATGTGTACTTAAAAGTTTGAAATGGCAAATATTTATTTATAAGTTGTACAAAAAATCCATTAGTTGAATATATCTACCAACCAAATTTATCAATTTATTTATGAATTTTTACTTATTTGTTAAGTATAAGAATTGGCGACATTTTGATAGTTTTCACAACTTATGAGGTTATTATGTTTATGAGAAAAAATATAACTTAAGAAATTTAAATTGCATGTCCAAATAAAACTTCAACTTCATCTTAAATAATTTCATATCATAATTTTATATGGCATAGCTAGGTGGGCCCTTACTTAATTCATATATTTTCTAAGACAACCAAAAATATAAGATTTAGCATATCAAAATGTGAGTGTTTTACTTTTTTCTTTAGAAAATAATTGTAACACTCTAGTTCATTTTCTAGTAAGTCCCACAACAGTGAAGTAGTGAGAATGAGTTAGGTGTGATGAGTGTGATCGACAGGTGAGTGAAAATGTGTAAGTGGAGAATTGTGTGTGGAGTGCCAGAGTGTATGTATTGACTGGAAAAAAAGTGTGTCATATTCACTACTATTGACCGGAAAAAAAATGTATGATGTGTGTGAGTACGTATTTTTTGTCTATATTCATTTTTACTTGTTTATTATTGACTTGCATACTATTTAATAAACAATAAATAATATGAGTTATTTTTTTATATCACCCATTTAATAACTAAGTATAAAATAAACACAAATATATAAATTGTGTATTAATTTTTTAAACGCAATAAATATTATTAAATATTTATTTTTAATAACATATATTATTAAATATTTATTTTTAATAACATAAATAAGTAAAAATGAATGGGAGGAGTATCGAATGGTATGTGTGTCCAGTGAGTGAGTGAAATGATGGGAGTGTAGTGTGCAGGTGAGTGAGGTGAGTGTGAGAGTTTGTTACAAAATAGATAAAAGGAATCTTAGAGAGACGGTAGATGGTGATTGGCTTATATTTTATTTGTTTTCTTGTTAAAGAGAGTAAATAAAAATATACGTACTAGTTAATTATTTACTTCTTGAATAAGAAAACTAAAATATCATTCATAAAAAACTTATTTGTGTACTTCAAACTAATTCAAAAGAAGAATATTTTCTGTGAAATTTTCTCTTCATTTTGAAAACGGAATAAAATTATTATCTTAAAATATGACTCTTTTTGGTGAGTTCCATTTTTTCAAAAGAACCTACGAAAAATAAAATAAAACTCAAAATAAAAAGATTATTTTAAAAAGAAAATATTTAACGCTCAAATAGTGTAAAATATTTAGGAAGGGTAAAAACTTACGTATCTACAGTCTTAAAAATAATTTTATACAAATTTTTATTATATAGGAAAAATAATTTAATAGCATGAATTACAAAAAAAATTGAGATATAAGGGAGGCATAGGGTGTGTTTGGTATAGAGGAAAACACAATTTCTAAAAAAATATTTTCTTATTTTCTCATATTTGATTGGACAAAACTCTTAGAAAATATTTTTTCTCGAAATATAAGTTCAAGAACATCTTGTACTTCCTATGTTATAATTTAGGTGGTATAGCTAAAATTTTGATAGTCAATTAAGTTTTTTTTTAATTGAAATTTTATATTTTTTTTAGATTATTAATTATTATAATTTATAATTTTTTTAAATAGTTTTTAAATATATAAATTTTATTTCAAAAATTAAAGCATATATGTTTAAATTCACAATTAAAGTTTAAAATCTTAAATTTCAAACTTTAACTGGGCTATATAAATTAAAACAAAGAAAATAATGAAAAACTACTGAACTACTCGTTCATGAAGACAATAATTAAACATATACTAATTGTCATAGTAATATTGATATTGAATGGATTTAAAAATAAATACGTAAATTATTGTCTTAAAAGCGATATAGATTCGATTCTAGTGCAAATCATTAAAATTGATCATTTGATATTCAAACATATATTAATTTTCATAGTAATATTGATATTGAATGGATTTAAAAATAAATATGTAAATTATTGTCTTAAAAGCGATTTAGATTCGATTTTAGCGCAAATCATTAAAATTTACCGTTTGATATTTAGTATTTATGTTAAAGTCTGATTAAATTTGAATTCACATATATTAAATACTAGTAACTTATCTTAGTGGTGAGATTCTCAAAAAAATATTTTTACTTTCTCAAAAATCAAATTTGTGATCTTTAATTAAACATTAAAAAAAATAACGAACCAAATATGTTTGTCAAGATCATGCCAGCATATCACATTATTACTACTGCATCACAAAGAATACAAAATTTTGACCTTTATGATTGTAAAAAAGGGCAGCTCGGTGCACTAAAGCTATCGTTATGTGCGGTGTCTGGAGAAGGGCCCCACCACAAGGGTGTATTGTACGCAGTCTTATCTTGCATTTCTGTCAGAGGTTGTTTTCAAGACTTAAACCCGTGACCTTCTGGTCACATGACAGCAACTTTATCAGTTACTCCAAGGCTCCCCTTCACCTTTATGACTGTCATCATTACTATTGTTGCTAGTTTTAATTTTTAATTTGTCGAGATAAGATATAAGTATCTCCTAAACTGTATCCGAAGTTGCTATGATACATCTAAACTTTATAGAGGGTCTTACCCCCTAAATTCATTTTTTCTGTATTTTTGTGCTTCTTTTTGTTGAAGTGGCAGTAATGTCAGCACAAAAATACAAGAAAAATGAGTTTAGAGGGATAATAGGACCCCAGTAAAATTTAGATGTATCATAGCAATTTCGAATATAGTTTAGGGGTACTTGTGCCTTATCTCTAACTAGAGAACTTGACCGCGCGAATCTTCGGCGAGTTGAAAATTGAAAACAGTAAATTCACCGGTAACAATAAAAAATACAAACTTATTTTTTATTATTAATAGAAAAATAAAAATATAAACATTAGTCCCCGCATTTAATTTAAAGTACCTGTTAGTTTCTACAATTGAAAAAGAAATTTGTATTATAAGCATTAAAACAATGGTTAAATTGAGAAAAAATTAGTACGTTCTTGTGTTCTTTATCATTTTTTTCATATTTCATTATTGTTATTTGTTTATACATGAATTTTGAAACTATATATAGAATCAAATGACATTATCTAAAGAATATTCATGTGTTAAAGTAATAAATATAGAAAACAAACGCTGCAATAAATTATGGTCTAAAAACTTGAAACTTGTCCGTCGATTTTTTTAAAAAAAAATTCATAAGTATCAGCTATGGTCTCCAAAATTTAACGAACATTATAAAGAAAAGACACCTCATATAAATTAATAGATCAAAATATTACAATATTATCAAATTGAAAAACTTAATCGTCATACATATATAGAGATTCTTCCTTAATACTTGCAATCATTACTCTTTCACTTTCACAACTGATTATATATCTTTTTCCAATTTTCATGTCTGTCATTATCTCAAAATCTATTTGAATAATTATGAAATTCAAAATTTTAAAACAAAGGTATTTCAAAGATTTAAAGCCTGTAAATATTTAGTTGGTGCAAAAAAAGAAAAGAAATTAAAGGATAGAACTTCAACATACGTTAGCGTAGATAATTTTTCACTCCATTAACCTTGAAACAAAGATGAGTAAACTCTTGGTAAGCAGAACAAAGTTGTTACAAGACAAATGATAAAATTCATATGTTACAAAATCTTTTTAGGAGTATCATTGCTCCATCGATTAGCAATAAATTAATTGATTGTGTACTTTTAAATTTAAACATATAGAGAATAAATCGAAAAAATTAGAGGACAAAAGCAAAAAAGAAAAAAAAAAAAAAAAAAAAAAAAAAAGAGAGAAAGAAGGAAGTTACATTTCTAATGAGGCACATTATACCAATTTATTGATTGATTTAAGCCACAAAATATTATATTCATGTAAAAATAGTTCTTCATTCAGTAACTTACAAATCTTGTGCTACTCTGCCCATATTTTATATCCTTTTTAATTGATTTTAGTGTTGATTGCAATAAGTTATTGAAGAAGTTATGTCAGATTCGATTTCTCAGGTCATGATGGCACCCATCATATTCCATCGGTAGGTAAACCAACTCATAATCCAGAACAGCTAGTAACGGACTAATAAGAAAGGCGGAAGCAAAGCTAACTAGCAAAGAGAAAGAAAGTAAGAAGAAAGTAACTATATCCCAAAACCTGGTGAAGTCAGTACAGAAGCATCTAATACAACAAGAGTACAAAGTAAAAATACAGAGTAAATAAATATATATACAAAGCCTCTCTGAAGTATCAAAATAGAGACCAGTATAACAATAAGAGGGAGAGCAGGAACACTCCAAACGACAGGAGCTGACCCTGAATCTCCGATCCATGACAGCTCGGCACGATGTACACGTCAGCGGAGAGAACTCGTACTATGATCTGCAGGGTGCAGAAGTGTAGTATGAGTACCAACACAAGGTACTCAGTAGGCATCAGTCGACTGAGCTCCAAAGACAATGCAAGTATAACATATAAAGCAGGAATAAACATTAGAGACGACTACCTAAGAAATGAGACATGATAATACTAAAGGAAAAGTAAGGATAAACTATCATACCCTACAAGTAATCTTGGAAGAAGCTATGCCAGTAAGTAGCTAGTCAACGTGCGATGGTATAGTGAAGACAGAGATATATAATATACAATATAAGTATGAAGGAGGAGATATATAAGAGATACATAATAGTAATATGAAGAAAGGGTATATATATATATATATATAATAACATAACGAAGAGAACCGGTCATATATCATAAGAATAATTAAATCAGGAAGTGCTAATCAAAGGGAGCTGGTCTAACAACCTAAATCTCACAAGGATTATGATATCAAAAAGGGAGCTAACTCTAGCATAAACAGGGTCTCTGATTGAAATAAGCATACCCGTAAGATGGTTTAATGATAATAAAGCTTACCATTATAAGAGGGGAAAGGGGTCAGAAACGTATCGATAACCACGAGTACTAGTCCATAACTAGCATGCCACGAACCATATGAATATATCCATGCAATAATATAATCGGCTAGCACGGACAAACAATAACCTAACCGAGCCCCCATAAGCCCAAAAGGTACAATCCATCACTCAGCAAACAACAAACATAACCTATACCTATGTAACCCCCCAAAAGACTGATAGATACAAGTGCCAAATAATTATACTGGTGATAGACGATGCATGCGAAAGAAAGAAACCATGAAGAGAACTAGATGAAGTAAAATAAACCGAGTACCATATCCAATCACAAGTGTATACACCTCTTCTAGCTCAACAGCTCTCAAAGGCAGGACCTACGATGACCATCCTCCTTCGGCACTGTGGCTCACCGACGGAGGAGCCCATAGGGGACTAGAGATGTCCGTATACACTGCTTGATCCCAAACCAGGACTTTCATAATCCAAATCCATAACAATAGCATGAACGAGAATCGAAATCGAATCGAAACCAGTGGATGATAACAAGAGGTCAGATGATCCATAACTGTACACCAGAACACCCCAAATATAATCAAAGACAAATGTCGAACTCGAATCGAACTCAAAGTAACCAAGCGTAACCAGGACAGGTGATCCCATAAGAAGCCAACCTCTACCATAAACTGATGCCAAATTCTTACCGGGACTCCTAAAAAAGGGGTAACCAAACAAAGGATTAAGGGGTACTAAAAACTTATCCCGGGATTATATCTTTTTGTCCATCACACCAAACGACCCCTAAGGGTTATCAGTGCCAACCTAAGGTTAAATACATAAACAATCAGGCTTAACATCATGCTAAAATTACAGCAGGTATTCTAGGCTAAGGCTCAATTTATAATTCTATGTTAAATCCCCAAAACAGGCCAAATGCTAATACAACTAGCCCTAACCATATCTTATAACCCCCACCTAGCATACAATCAATGTAATACATAGTCTTATAGAGAGGAGTAGACCGAATCCTACCTCGAAGCCAAACCGCAATCTCTAACTGACCACAAACTGCTCGTCTCCACTCCACGATCTCAGAATGCCGATGGGATATCACATTCATTAACTACATGTTAATACGAGTAAAATGAGACCCATATTGCAATATAAAAGTTCGGGACAACAATTAGATCAAGAATAGGCCCATGGGGTCCGCTTATGGAATTCTAAAATTGAACCAGTCACGAGGTCCCTCAAAGGACAAGGAACTCATGCACAAAAATTGAGCACAAATGGAGTCTCAATTGGGGCTCAAATCAGCCCCAAGAGCTAAGGAAAAATAAGGATGAAATCGAGAATTTAACGGACAATTGAGGCAAAACTTATGGAATAAAGATGGGAAAGTGACTACCAATATGTCCCCGACTCAACCCTAGCTCCAATTCGTAATTGCCATTACTTCCTTGAGCTCACAAGATCATAAATGGAGGAGAAGAGTTAGAAAAATGGCTGAAATTCTTGTGAAAGGAAAATATATAGACCCAACAGTGACCGTTAAAGTGGCAGGTGCAGAGCGGTCCCCTGGTCGCTAAAGCGACCCTTGGTCAGGTAGAAAAGGCTGATAAAGTGGCACGAGGTTGATAAAGAGGCTCCAATACCTCTTTAGCGGTTGCACCAGATACCAGACATTAGATATTTTACCAAGTCCAAATGATTTACGATCCGGTCTTCGAAATTCGTTCGAAATCCCGTGCGGGCAAACGAACTATGCTACCATACCAAATTTGACATTCCAAACTCAAAGGAACCATCAAAATTTCCAACCAAGTTCGTTTCGACAAAAAGTGGACCCCGCACCAATAGTTCCATTTTTCACCCAAATTTATCCAATAGCCCAAAACGAGTTTGGAAGCCTCGGGACTCGGACCAAGGGTTTCCCTAGCCTAAAATCAACGTTCCGGAGCTGATGGAGCTATCAGAATTCTCATATGAGGCCGTTAACTAGGAGTTTTGGTCAGTGACCAATTCCTTAACAACAAAAGCTCCAAAATAAGAAACTGAGCCTAAAATCCAAACGAACTGTCCGATAATCAAACTGACAATTCTGGAAAGTCATAAATGACCTATGGCCACTAAGAAAAGGGTCAAAACACCGAAAACGTGCGGAAATCAAAAAAATGACCTGAAGGATCATTACAAGTTACAAAAAAATGTCAAAAACTTCAAGAAAAAGATAAATATTATTGCCGGTTAAAGAGAGGTATCACATTCGCATCACCCCCACCCCCCCTCATAGACTAAATAAATAAGAAATCAACTTATTTATAAGATATTCAAATTTATAATTTTGCATATTTCCTTACTCTTCCTTACTTTATAAAAAATAAACTCTTCCAAGAGGATTCTTAGAGTAGAAAAAGTACTAACATAAAGGAAAAATGACAAAGCTTTAGAAATGAAAAAATACCTGATTATTGTAAACTGTTAACTACTATGAATTCCGAAGAGAAAAATTGAAGGGAAACAAAGCAACTAAAGAAAATGGAGATGTTCATCCAACAACTTCATATTGTTATTTGTGGATTGGTTAGGGCATAAAGAAGAGAGTTGAATAGAAATGTCATTTAAGTAGAGAATACAAATAGATGGAGAATAGATGGAGATTTTTTGTAACCTATGAAATATAATTAGATATATTAAGTATGATAATATTTTTTAAATTATTAAACAAATTGATTAATGCAAGAAATGAAGGGAAAAAAATCAAAAAAAAGGAGAAAAAAAGATAAATATAAGTTGAGGTCATAGAGAAGTGCCACATCACCTTGTCTTATTTCTCCTTTATATATATATATATTGATTTGTCTACGAGAGATTTTCGAATTTGTAACATGTGTATTTTTATGATTAAATAAAAGTTCATTCTGGTTGTTGTTGTCGCGTTTATATCACTAAATCGTTGTTGACACCCAATTTTGACTCTCCTTTTCCTATAATTAAGTTTTATATGCTTCTTAGTCCTGAATACTTTACTAAAATGACATTTGTTTTATCCTTCAGATTAGTTTTAGTAATTTTGGCATAAAAAGAATAATTTTCTTTTAATCATAAATATATGTATATACAATAATTATTGATATCGCATCAAATATTTTAAATATTAGTATGTTAACTTTTACTTTTAACTCTAAACTAATTTTGTCTTATCGTTATTATATTTCCTAAATACAGTTCTATTAACTATGAAATATAATTACATTTGTGTAAGTTTATATGTATACGTATATATTCGTACATTTTGAAAAATTAATTAGGATGGATGAAAGAAGCATCGTTAAATTAACTAAGTGAAAACGATTGAGGAAGATTAGATTTTCTTAGAAACTTATTTCACTTATGCACAATTTTGGGCCATTCCTTTCATCCAAATAGCAGCCCAACAACTAAAATACTCAGCCCACTACCTAAAATACCCAAAACCCGGCCCAACTTCACTCAAATTACATTAAACTGAACTAATCCTTAACACCTTACCTCTCTCGTCCAGACTCAACCAAACACATCGATGCTCTTCTTTCTTCCTCTCTGCAAACTCCAGACCACTCAAACCATCAGATAATGGCAATTCTGATAGTCTTCGACCTTCTCCTCCACTTTTCCACCCACAAATATCAATACCGAAGTTCCCCACACTACATCAAAAATGATCTTTAGCGGTAATTAATTAACAGCAATAGCTTAATTGCCGCTAAATATGATTTTTAGAGGCATTTACTAGTGACAATTACATTTTAGCTCTCCTTCTAAATGCCCCTAAAGCCTATAGCGACATGGATCTAATGACATTTAACTAATGCCGGTAAAACATTTAACACTCTTTGTTAAAGTACATATTTATTACCGCTAAAGGTTGGTTTTGTTGTAGTGCCATCAATGTTACATCCCTTCATCATCAACTTTTCCTGCTCGAATCAGAACCCAAAGGTTCTTCACCTCCACTGCTGCTTCTAAAAGGTGAAGAGCGTGAGGGACCATCGGATTTTGGATTGTTATCTCCTTAAGTCTGATGGTTTCGATCCCTCTACCTCTAAATCGTCTCTTTTTCCCTTCACATCAACGTGAAAAAGTAAAAATCCATCTCTTTATTTTCAGGATTCATCATTATCTCCTACAATTTAGTTTCTCAAGAATGTAAATTTTGAATTCAAGAACCTTTCTCCAAGAAGTTGAAAACACCCTCAAGTTCGGCTATAAAAGGAGTCTTTGGGCTCCCACTTTTTCGTCATGAGAAGTTACCAAAAATAGCATCAAATATCATCAAGTTCGTACTACTATCTCCTTCTTATTTTCTTGCTCCCTTTTCGAGTTTGAAGTTCGAGTTCGAGTGACGAGGAAGCCCTAGTTTGCTGCTCCACACAAGGTCAGCCCTCCCTCTCTCCTTCTCTGTTTGGTTTATTCGAGTCTGATTATGTGAAGTTTCAATGTAACTTGCTTGATTTACTATTTTTCATATCATCTCATTATGTGGCCTTTATTTTGTCGGCGCATTTATCTTTGTCCTAATTACCTTTTGGTGAGTTTTAAATCTCTTTGTTAAAATTATGATTTCTATATCACCGAGTAATGTCATTAATCAAGTCGGCACCTCGTCCTCTCTTTTATTTTAGATGCTGAAATATACATATGAATGTTTGAATACGATTTTGCGGCTCATTTAAGTTTTGGTTTCCCGAGAATAGTTGAATTTGATTTACAATAACAGAAAATATGTAATGTGTTTAACTATGAGGGATATTTGGTTTTGTTTCACATTTTTCTCGCAACTATGTTTTCATATTCATGAATCTGTGATTTGCGGTTCAATAATTCATGCCCTTTTTGTTAGGGATTTTGCCCTAATTTTCTTACCAAATTTAAGTTTTACTTTTCTTGAAAGGAAAATAAAAGTAATATCATAATTACTTTTACTTTTCATAAAAGGAAAATATAAAACTCTTTCATATTTGGCTAACCTCTTTATTGTAGGAAAGGTTTTGAAACTCTATAAATAGAAAACTCCTCTTCTCATACCACAACACAATAGCATCCACAATGTAGTCGTTAAAAGAGTATTGTTTAGGGGGAGATTTTCTCCCAATAGATTTTTATGCTTTTTCAATATTAGGTTTTCATATGTAGGCCAATTGGCCAAACCATATTCAATAATATGTTTTAGTCTAATTTTCTTTGTCATCTGATTTATCGCATCTATGTTTTGCAACTATAAGCTTCCGCATGACGCCCTCTCGATTTATAACACAACAAGTGGTATCAGAGTCAACGTTCCTATGAATGCTACGGTTCAATGGTCTGATAATTTAGATTGAAGACATGTTATGATGAAAGTTGCAACCAATTTGATGATAATGAAGATATATGTCCAAAAACTACATGTGGATACAATTGTAAATCATATTTTCAACAATCCTGTTGTTACAAATTTGAAAATAAAGCTCACTTTTAACCCTACAAAGGGCTACAATATTTTTAACCCGAAAGGGCTCATATATTTTTAACCCCAAAAGCTCCATTTTTAAAGCGTGCCAAGCAGTAGTGATGAAGATTATGTGAAGAACGAAGATTATGCATATGAAGAAGGCAGATCAAATTTTGTCTAGAAAATCAAGCCAAAAAGGGGAGACTTGTTAGGGTTTTTGCCCTGATTTTCTTACCAAATTTAAGTTTTACTTTTCTTGAAAGGAAAATAAAAGTAATACTATAATTACTTTTACTTTTCCTAAAAGGAAAATATAAAACTCTTCGACAATTGGCTAACCTCTTTATTGTAGGAAAGGTTTTGAAACTCTATAAATAGAAAACCCCTCTTCTCATACGACAACACAATAGCATCCACAATGTAGTCGTTAAAAGAGTCTTGTTTAGGGTGAGATTTTCTCCCAATAGATTTTTATGCTTTTTCAATATTAGGTTTTCATATGTAGGCCAATTGGCCAAATCATATTCAATAATATGTTTTAATCTAATTTTCTTTGTCATCTGATTTATCGCATTTATGATTTGCAACTATAAGCTTCCGCATGACGCCCTTTCGATTTCGAACCCAACACTTTTTTGGTAAAAATCCATCAAAGATTGATTTGTGGAAATGGTTTTCTGCCCTTAATCATGACGTTTTAAACCATAGTTTTTAGTTATTGTCTATCATAATCAAGAGATTTAAGAAGTAATTAATCAAGAAATTTATTTGTTTGGTAGTAAACTAGTAACTATGTGAGATTGTGAATGTGCTTAGGATCAGCTACATTTTTAAGACGGTGGAATTAATATGTGTGCTTAAACATCTTGATCTATGAATTTCTTACTGGAATCATTATAGTGTAGGGAATCCATAAACTATTTGTAGTATGATGGTCTATGTGAACCTTTTGTTTCATTTCTCTAGCTAAAGTTTTTGATTTGATTTCACTTTGGTTTTTTTTTTTTCATTTTCACCCAAAACCAACACGAAACTTGTTCTACCCATACTTTTCCTTCATAAAAAGTGTTTTTCCCATTCTTACATAGTCATTGTGGTATCTACTATTTTTGAGTTATAGATTTCTTGGCAATTAAGGAGAGATTTTATGATGAAGAGGTGTTTGTTTAAAACTTTGTGATCGAAAATTTGATCCGTAACTTCCTTTGTTCTTTAGTGTGTTGTGAACTGTTGGTAGTATATGGTAGTTTATTTTAGTTTTTTGGATTACGTAACAAATTGGGGAAGGCTTTTTGGTTTGCATATGGATGGTAAGTAGTATTAGTAGTCTTTTTTGTGTGTGTGTTATAAGTGTTTGTCATTTGAAGTTTTATTGGTTGATACTATTGAAAGATTTGATTTTTATGGTGTTTTTATGCCTTAGGACAATACGGAAAAGCTATGGTTATTAGTCTCTTTTTGTGTACTGTTTGCTCCCCCATCTTTCTTTTTCTTTGTGTCTCGGTGTGTGTATGTAAAGGTGATCCATGATTTAAACTTGATGAGTTCAATCTTTGAATTTTTACCTTTATATTCGTTTCTCTATCGAAATCATGGGTTCAAAGTTTAGTATTTGTGAAATTTTAGTAATAAGCACCATCCACATCTATGTTATGTATGTGTTTTTACCACCCTCTTCTGTTAGATGGTCAATTTATGAACATTAGGGGGTTTTATGTTTTGTAATTTGCATATGTAGATATCCTTTCGTTTGGTGGAAATAGTTGACTTATCCAGCTTTTTCACATCAGAACTAAGTGAACCTAATTTTTCATGTATATTTTTTTTCTTTCATCCTTTTATGGACTTGGAAATTTCCTGATGATATTTTTTATGTGCATTGTTTTTCTTGAAATATTATGTTGAGTTCCTTTGCTCTTAAAAAAAAATAAATTATCCCTACATATGTCATTCTGAGTTACATCTAATTTATTTGGTTCAAGTTTAGATTTATTTTCTTGTGTTTTGGTATTTGTTTACTCATCACACATGCCTCACTATTTATTTACGTTATTCAAGTTCAAGTTTCTAATCTTTATTTTTCCTTTTCTTTTCATGTACACTCGGGAGCGCATTTGGAGTCTCATGGCTTGAGTCCATCTCTGTCCAAATCAGAGAAGCGATTAACAGTTGCATTACGTGATTCCATCTAGTAGTTTAATGCCTCTTTCCCTCTTTCAAGCTTTATTCTTCTTTGTAGACACTTGTTATTGTTTTCATTTTACAGTTCGCACATTATTATTTTGAATTTGTTCTTTGTATGCTCTTATTTGAATTAGTGTAAATCTTTAAATGTGATAGTGAATTTAGTCATTTCTCTCCCCCAACTTTGGATATTGATTTTAACTTGATCACTAGGCTTAGATGTAATTTGTATAGCTAAAAGATTAAAATTTGGGTCGGTGAGAATATGCCTTTTAGAGTTTAATGCCCGAGTTATTAGGAGATCTTTAACGCTTCTTTAATATGTAATGATGGCTTACCTTTAGAATCAAAGTTAGTTTCTCACTACTTAGTAATATCGAAATAGTCAAAAATATAAGTTTCACGGTAGACGAGCTCATCGTCGTTAGACTTGAAAATTGACTTCAATAACTTTAAATGTGGTAAATTTTATCTTCATTAGTCAATTTTCTTTTTATAAAAATGGCGGCTTTGCATATTGCATCTCATAACTGTATTTTTCAAACACCATGTTGAGTCATAACTTTTTTCTAATGTGATCTTCTCAAGTCTCAGACTTTTAGAAGTTTAAACAATTAGAATCTCTAGTTTTCTTTCAATAATAAGTCAATTAGTATTAAAATAAATAGTTAATTTTTTTTTATTATTGTGTCTAAATTATAAAGTTTGATTCACACAAAGAAAATGGGACAAAAAGAGACTTTTTTAAGAGGAAGGAATGCACGTGACTTTTTTTGATTTCATAGAATAAAGTTTTTAAACCTCTTTGGACTTTTGCTAAAGGATTGCTTTTTAAGCTTATGTGGTATCTAAAAATAATTTGGAACAAATGATTTTTGGAAAGGAAAGAATTTGGTCAATTACAATTCATAAATCCAAATCGTGAAGAGCAATTTGCATTTAGATGTCCAAAACACTGCTTTCATTGGTCATATTACAAGTAAATACTTTATGTTGTATATCTATTAGTGAAATTTAAAGTTATAAGTTATTTTTGGCACGTAGTATTTTTCTTAAAACAAATATTTATCATGTTTTTATATTTATGCTCAAAATCTTATATTTTTAAATTTATATTATCAACCTAAGTTTGGCCGGTTAACCGTAGTTAGCGGACCCTATAGGATGGTTAACCCCTTCCCTTTAAGATAATTAGAACCCTTACCTAAAATATCTTATGTTAAGTAGATCATGAAATGAAGTTTTTGTTTGTCTTAATCACTTAGTTTATAATAGGTGTCTGTTCCGTCCTTTCGCACACGCAAATGTACTGATTGTACAAGTAATAAAGGATGTAAGTCCAGATATTGTACCCACAGGGATTTGATGAATTGATTTCTAGTTTGAATTCTTAGATGAGTTATTCAGTCGGTAACTAATAATTAACAGTGATTTGTATGTTTTGAATGTAAATAAAAACAATTAGAGACAAATCGTGGATTAGTTGTGTTGTAATTCAGATTTGAGAAAAGATCTAGGGTTGCGGTACTTTGACAATCCATTTGCGCTACACCTTGCTTTGGGTGAGTGGCGCAAGTCTTCAGATTTTCAGAGAAGATCACAAAGTTACGCCACTAGCTTGCTTTGTAGCAGTGGCACAAGAAAACTTCAATTAGTTGTTTTTCCTCTCGTTTTGCAATGCGTTGCGAGGTTGATTTTTCCTTGGTTCCTTTTGGTTCTTTGGTGCTCTTTTCTTTCTTGTTTAAGCTCTAAATACATCAAGAAACTCCTACATACATAAACATGAAACACAAGTGTAAATTACATCATTTAAGCTTAAGACGACACCAAAAATAGAACAAATGTGAGGCGAAAGCCAGTAAAATAAGGTGGTTTTTAGCCTCACATCAATACCCCACACTTAAACCCTTACTTGTCCTCGAGTAAGATACACATGCATGACTTAGGCTCTACTACAACTACACCAATTGAAATAATATTACTCAAGCTAAGACTACAACGACTACAATAGATGACAAGTTCTTATTAAGCAAGCTTCAATCGTTCAACACATTTAAACAACTACTCAAGACCTCCTAGTGTGAAGAACCTACTCTATGATATTTGAAAACTCATATAATTCACCCAACTAAGAGATCAAATACTTCATCTATCTTTCGTCAACCATGTTCCCTCACAACAGGAGAGTTACCCATATTCACTCACAAGTATATAAATTAACACAAGAATGGGTATAAGAATAAGATTTTGCTCACTCTCAAAAAGAATTTCACATGCAATATATGATGAACCATAAGCTTGCCCTTAGTGTTCTACTCCACTAATATAAGAACATCAAATCTAAGATCAAGTAGGACTTTTAGGGTTGTAACGTAGGCTAAGGAACGCGTAGGAATTATTTTGGCTAAAATAGTGACTATCTTCCCTAAGCACTTTAATACATCACAAATTTTCCATCGTTTGCTCACTCTTCAATCAACCAACTCTTTTTTTCTACTCTTCACTTCCATAGATTTCTTTGTTTTCCCATCTCTTTAAGTAAGTTCACATACCACTAGTAAGGAGTACTCAGTTATCAACCACCTTTTTTTCACTTTTTTTTAATTCTTTTTCTACTCCCTACCAATAGCATATATGCATTTTTTTTAATCACTTGCACCATTAGTCTTTTTCTATAGGCTTCCCACCTTAACTATCTCCCTTTTCTCAATTCTCACTCCTTTTAAATCTTATTTCTTAATTAAAGTGCTTACGAGTTTTGGATCAAGTTAAAGGTTTATTGAAAGAAAAGGATTAAACTTCATATGTGTCTACCAAAGAATAGGCTAAAGGCTCAACGGGGCTAACTAGGATCATCCATTGTAGGTAGGTAAAACAAAGGATAAGAAAATAGGCTAATCAAAGAAATGCCTTTATGATCTCCTAAACTCAACATTCTTCATTTTGCTTTGCAAACACACAGGGCAAGTTCTAGAAATCAGTATAAAAGTATGGAATATCAACAAACACCTAACATACATGGCACATGTTCAACTCAAGAAGGATCCATACAGACTCTCAATCAAGCAAACAACAAGAGTTCAAATTTAAGTTAAAAACTACGTACGAGTCAAGTAAAAGATCCTAGGTATCTTAAAAGAAGTCATTCCTTTTTCTTCATAGCATGCTCGAATTTAAAACCAACTTGCATCATTCAGTTCATGTGCAACACCTAATAAGAGTACCTTGAATTCAATTGGTCCTAAAGACTCTCTAATTCCTAATGACTAACTTTTCCTTCAAGACGGTCGTCAACCATCCATCGTCGGAAAAAGTCATTCTACCTAATAATAAAAGAAAAAGTATTCTAACAATAAAAAGGATAGTCGGTTCAAAGGGGCCTCCCCTCGAAAAAGAACCGAAAAGAAAAACCAAGGGGTGAGAAAAGTATTCTCTACTAAATAACTAAAAAGCTAACAACCAACACAAAAACTATTTTAATCTAGAAAAAAAAAAAAATCTTTTTGTGGTTTTTTTGACTTTTAAATTTTTTATATTTTTTTCCACAATTTTTTTCAACTAAATACAAGTGACTAAAATAAAGCAACTCCTATAGCATACTTCACCCTTAACAAATATTGGAAGAATCTCACCCCACACTTAAAGTCATGCTTTGTTCCCAAAGCATTAATTAATGTAAAACAATGGTTAGAAATACTCCCTGTGGCCCACTAGGGCCTAGTCAGTCGCATGTCTTCCTCAATCTTTCCATCAAAAGGGGTGAATGACCCCACACTTATGCTTCATCCATGCCTCTTAGCTTCCAAATCTGGGTACTTAAACTTCCCCAAATCTACATAAACAAAAAACAAAGAAAAAGAAGTGACACTATAAATATAAAACTATGTTATTACAACTTGGGTTGCCTCCCAAACAATGCCTGATTTAACGTCGCGGCACGATACATGTCATAGATCAATCAAATTCTCTCAATCTTTTCCTCCCCATATGATGCAGCTTTGGCCTCTTTTTCACTCTAGGAGGATTACAATTATCATTCATTCTCTTTACCTTTGGATTTTCACTTTTTTGGGCCCACACTCTTCCACCCCACACTTATCATTAATCACCTTTGTGATCATACACAAGTCTTTATAGTGTGAAGGAATGAAGAGTGGATTATACACTTTAAATATTTCCTCATCATCATGGACTCTCATCTTAAGCTCCCCTTTTCGTACATCAATCAAGGCTCCACCAGTGGCTAAAAATGGGGGGTCCCAAAATAACCGGTACCCGCTCATCAGCCTCAAAATCTAAAATAATAAAGTTGGCATGAATCACACACTTACCGACATTTATGAGCATATCTTAAATTACTCCTTCTGGTTGCACACGAGAGTGGTCTGCCAATTGTAAAGTGATGGTCGTTGGGCGTGGCTCTCCCAAACCAAGTGTCTGGAACACAAATAAGGGCATTAAATTTATACTTTCCCCAAGATCACACAATGCATGCCCAACCTAATCTTCACCAATTTGTATGGGGAGGGTGAAACTCCTCCCAGGATCCTTAAGCTTTTTAGGGAGCTTGCTTAATACCCTCGAACTACACTCTTCAGTGAGTGCAACTGTCTCAAATTCTACATGTCTTCTTTTTCTAGCCACCCCCTCTCTCAAGTATTTGGCATATTTGGGCATGTCCATCAATGCATTAATCAAAGGAATATTGATGTGAAGTTGCTTAAAGATATCAATAAACTTCTTAAAATTTGTATCCTCCTTGCTTTTTTGGAATCTTTGTGGGAATGGTGGTGGAGGTCTCCCTATTGTACTCTCAGGTTCAACCTCTTTTTCTCTTCTTTCTACTTGCACAGGCTCTATTTCTGGAGTTTGTGGTGGGATCAACCTTTGTGGGAAAGAAAGTGGATGCTTGTAGTTGTCCCAGTTAATTACTCTCCTCTTTGGAGGCTCTGCATTCGGTAACTCTACACTTGAATCTTGACTTCTCTGTTTGGGAGGATCTTCAACTAGCTCTCTTCTATTTCTGAGTGAGACTGTCATTACCTGTTTAGTATTATTCTCTGTATCACTTGGTAGTGCACCTGCAGGTCTTTCATGTTGTGATGAAGCTAGTTGGCCCACTTGACGCTCAAGTTCATGAATGGACTTCTGTATTTCATTCACAATCTAAGTTTATTGTCCCATGAACTGTTTCATTGTCTCCTCCAAAGAATTACTCACTTGTGGAGCTTATAGTGTGTATTGTTGTCTTTGGGCCTGCTGATTTCCACCCCAAGAGAAATTTAAGTGGTTTCTATAATTTTGCTGCCCCACATAATATATAGATTCTGGATTCAAAGGACATCCAGAGTAAGCATGATTTTTACCACACTTCTCACAAAATAGTGCAGCCTGAACCTATTGTACCTGTTGACCTTGACATGCTCTTGGACCTAATAAACTCTGCTTCATTAAGGCACACAATTGCCCAATATAAGCTCGAATAGCTGACACATCATCTAGCTCTAACTTACCCACCATTTTTTATGTAGAAGTGAACACTTGGCTGGGCTCTGAATAGTCTTGGTGACCTGCAGACATAAGATTGAGCAGCGCCTCTATTTCATCATAGATCTTGGACAAAATTTGCCCTTGATTTGTAGCATCTCATAAAGACTTAGAGTCTGGCCTCAACCTTTCAATAAAATTATGCCCTAATCTCCTTGGGCTGATGGTGGTGCAGGCAATCTCTCAAGTATCCCTTGTATCTCTCCCAAGCTTGGGGAAGAGATTCAAAATCTTTTTGAACAAATTCAGAAATTTTGCCTCTGAGCTTTTTTGTTCTCCTAGATGAGAAGAACCTGTTGAGAAAATGTTCAGACAAAGTATCCCAAGACGTGATAGATCCTACTGGTTCATTTTGCAACTATTGCTTCGCTTCCCCAATCAATGAGAAGGGTAAAAGTGTCAACTTTACATATTTATTTAAAATATTCTGGTAGTGGAAGTTGTCACTCAACTCAGTAAACTCTAGTAGGTGCTTGTGTGGGTCTTCATGTGGTTTACCCTCATATTGACAAGTGTTCTGCACTAGTCGCATCGTGCCTTCTTTAAGCTCAACATTTTTGGTGATATTTGGCTTCACACTAGCTCTGGAGGCATTTTACTGATTCATCCTCGCAAAATTCTACACCAAAATATGTGGTGCAGGAGGTAGTTGGGTTGCAGTTCTATCCTCCGTATTGGGTCTTGAAGAATTAGATTGTTCAAGTTATCACCCATCGTTCTCAACCCTCTAAGAGTACATTCAAGCTCATAGCCAATTGAAATTAAGGGATTGCCTTGACTCCGGGTATTTAGCATAAACTAAGTTGTACCTTGAAAAAAACAAAACAACAAACAAAAGTGAAATCTGAATAATTCAATTAAAACTCAAAATAGTATCAATTCAAATCAAATCCCCGACAATGGTGCCAAAAACTTGTTGCGTCATTTCGTACACGCAAGTGTAAGTGGTCGTACAAGTAATAAAGGATGTAAGTCCAGATATCGTACCCATAAGGATTTGATGAATTGATTTCTAGTTTGAATTCTTATATGATTTATTCAGTTGGTAACAAATAATTAAGAGTGATTTGTATGTTTTGAATGTAAATAAAAACAATTGGAGACAAGTCATGGATTAGTTGTATTGTAATTCAAATTTAAGAAAAGATCTAGGGTTGCGGTATTTTGAAAATCCAGTTGCGTTATCCAATCATTCGTCTAATTTGCTTTCCTGAGTTACTAGTTGCAAGTTAATTGTAGCTAAATTAAGCATTTTCCCAACAACTCTAAGCCTACTCGACTATCCCTAACGCCTATATTTCTATGGTCGTCGGTTAATAGTGAAGTGCATAAAGATATAGTTTGTATCAACTAGCTAGGTCACAGGGTATATTTCTATCCTCAGTGACGAATCAATTTTCTTTCCCTATAAGGTTCACAAACTAGCCCTATTTCTTCTTTTTACACTTATCGTTCCCTTTTTCAAGTCCAACAAACAAGCCCTAGATAATATTCACAAGGTGATCAATCAAATGAATAATTGAAAGCAAGAAGAAATAAATAACTCAATATATGGAAATCAAAATAGATAATATGATATTCAAGCCACAACTTTCATGTTCAATCACAACCCTAGAAATTAAGAGGTTTAGTTACTCATGAATCTCTTTGGAAGAAGAGATTTCATAAGTTCACAAGGTAGAAATTGAAAATAAAATAAGAAAATAAAACTAAACCTTGTGCTTGAGCTTTGCCCTAGCTTTTGGATTCCCCAAATTAGTTGTGTATGATTAAAAATATGGGAGGGGAATTTATATAGAGTTTAGGAACCCTTAGAAGGTCAAAAATCAATTCCAATCGGGTTAGGAGAGGTCCCGAGTCGCGCCACAGCCAAAAAGAGAGGAGTGGCGCAAGGAACACTTAAAAATCCAAAGCAGTAGCTAAACTTGCGCCACTCCTTACTTTGGGTGAGTGGCGCAAGCCTTCAAATTTTCAGAGAACATTGCAAAGTTGCGCCACTAGCTTGCTTTGCAGCAGCGGTGCAAGAAAGCTTCAATTAGGTGTTTTTCCGCTCATTTTCCAATGCGTTGTGATGTTGATTCTTCCTTGGTTCCATTTGGTTCTTTGGTGCTCTTTTCTTTCTTGTTTAAGCTCTAAATACATCAAGAAACTCCTACATATACAAGACATGAAACACAAGTGTAAATCACATCATTTAAGCTCTAGACGACACCAAAAATAGAACAAATGTAAGGCGAAAGACGATAAAATAAGGTAGTTTTTAGCCTCACACCAGTGTCCTAATTCACCGTAGAACTAATTAGGTGGCTGCTTCCTTAATTAATTTAGAAGTTACCAATATGTTGTGCCTCGGTTAGATCCGTGTTAAAATGGGGTATAACAATCGTAACTTGTCGGGGCAATGCTTTTGTAGAATATTAGGATGTGTTCGGTACGAAGAATAATGTTTCTAGGAAAATTATTGAGTTTCTTATTTATTTTTTTGTGTTTGGTACGTAAGAAAACAAATATTATCTTAAAAATATTTGGACATAATTTTAATAAATATTATGAGAAATGGGATGGGGAGGTAGGGGTGTGGGGCAGGGAGATAAGGGCTAGCGGAGCTAGGGTGAAAATGACAATTAATATAAAATGTCACTACTAGAACTTGCTTTTCCTATTTCTATTAAGTAAGTTATTTTTCTCATTTTTAAGAAACTTATTTTCTAGAAAAAATATTTTCTAAAAATTTCAACAACCAACAAAAATAACAATATACCCAATGAAATCTTACAAATGGAGTATAAAAAGGATAAAGTGTATGCATATCATACTACTACCTCCTACGAACACACTACTATGCAAGAAACTCTTGTCATAATTACAATATATCTTGTCCAGCCCTCTATATATAATAACACTCGATATTGATGCTTCATGTCATACTCCCTCCATTCCTAAATAAGTGCACTTTTTGGGTTGGGCACATCCTTTAACAAATTACTAACTCTTAGAAAATAAAAAGATAATTTTATCAACTTATCCTTAATTAAATTTATCTCTTTTCATGTTGTCATTGATTGCATTTTATCTAAACAAGGAAAAATTTGGAAGAACATGACCAATTTATTTTTGAATGCTTAAACAAACACTTATTTAGAACAAAATCAAAAGGCAAAAAAAGCACTTTTTTAGAAATGGGAGGAGTGTCATTTTCTTTTTTTAGTTTCTGATTCATTTAGTATTTGTCCCAAGATATGTCTGTCAAATTTCTTGAAATGTTTTGGCAAATTGATATTTATTTGGTCTTGATAATACCAAATATTCTCTCCATCTTATATTAGTTACTCTTTTTATTCATCTTTGCTCATTCATGTTACTAAAATATATGTCCAAATAAGTCCAACAATATTTGTTCAGTTTGAAAACCCAATAGACAATTTATGAGCAAACAACAAAAAATCCGAAGGTTTGGCCCCTAATTACAAGACACCTTCTAAGTTTCAAGAATTGCAAAATATATCGAAGTAATTGCCTAGATACACAAGCTAAAATTTGCGTGTATTTGAGATACACAGGCCAAGTCACATGTATCTGAGATTGTGTATTTGAGACTATATATGTAGGACTGTGTATCTGAGATTGTATCGGAGATTGTTTATTTGGAACTGTGCATCTAGGACTGTGTATCTGAAATAATTTTAAGGTTTGTGCATCTGAAAGAATTTTGATATCTGTGTATCTTAAATATAAAATAATTTTATCTTTAAATATTTTATGATCTATGTATCTTAAATAGTTTGTGGTACTGAATACACACATCTGAGATACATGCACATTTAATTAGGTGTAATTTATCCCAGATACATTATATCCGAAGTTTGATTTGCATGTATTTGAGATACACGCATATATCTAAGATAGATACGCCAAAATACTCTACCATCTCCACCTGACCACCTCACTTTTACCACCATCTTTGACCGACTCCCACAGATACTCTACCATCTCCAGCCAACTCCTTCACTGCTACCACCATCTCCGACTGACCACCACAATTCCTCCGACCACCCAATAAACCAGATATATAGTCGCCCCATCTCTGGTAAAACTCAAAGCCATAACCCCGTGTCCTTCACTCTTACTATTCTGATAGAAACCCACCAGAACACCACCCAAAACCCAACGCCACCTCACTTCGTTCTCACCCTTATCTTCTCCGATAGAGCCAAATCTCTCCAGATATGTGTTTCCCAGCGAGACCATGGTAAAACCAACAACAACCACAATGGATCAACCACTGCACCGCCATCCCTCTTTCCGTTTCCCTTAATATTTCGGCAACCACAACGAACTAGCCACTTCACCACCTTCCCTCTTTCCCTTTCCCTTAATTTTCCAGCTACAAGCAACGTCTACTGCACCATCCACTTCCCTCTTTGCTCCATCTCCTTTCTTCTTCACTGTACGCCCAAGAGCTAGTCGGAGCTCCAAATAGAGCAAAAAAAACAACAACCATTAAATTAGTATTTTATGCTATCGTTTTACAATTCCAGATTAATTTTTGTTGATTTAATCGATTGGTGCTTTGTTATTCGCGGATCGCCGGATTGGAGCATAGGGAAGAAGAAAGTTCTTGCTGATACTTTGAAGATGCACCGTTAAAAAGGGAGAGATACACACGTTTTTTTCAAAGCCATGATGTTTCATAATTAATTTAAAGTTAAGTGATCTTTTATAGATAGTCCCTTTATGTTTGATTATTTTTATTATTTGCCCATAATTTATTTATTTGTGTTCATTTTACTCTTAGTTATCAGCTATACCTAATACATTTTCTAAGATATTGAATTTCTATTATTTATTATTTCTTTAGAAGTGTGACAAGTCAATAGTAGACAAGTAAAAATGAATGGAGGGAGTATCTACTTTCTTCTTTTCATGTTTTTTAAAAAAATCATAAATAACAAAGGTAGTTTTACTAATCTACTCTTTGAGAAACTTTACAAACTTGTTTATACTTTCAAAAAGAATAAATTGTAAAGATTAAATTAAAAAAAATTTAATTCATTCTATCTTAGTATTATAAATTAACAAGTACTCACTCTATATCATTTTACTTGGCACATGTTGACTTTATATTTCCATTAAAAAAACTTTAATTAGAGGTGTAGTTCACTAAACTAACCTTATAATGATGCTTTAAAACTCTAAATTTAATTATTACTAGTTTATGCAGCTATTTAATACCAAGGATAGTATGAGAAAGAGGTAATATAACTCTCTTGATTTGTGAAAATAAAAAGTAAATTGAAGGATCTGTTTTTAGTATAGGAGTCAAGTAAATGAAACAAAAAAGAGTAACTTGGAACAACTACAAAAACAACGACAACAACAACAACAACAACATACTCAGTAAAATACCACAAGTGAGGTCTAGGAAAGGTAAAGTGTACGCAAACCTTACCACTACCTCAGGGAGGTAGGGAGGCTGTTTCTGGAAGACACTTGGCTCAAGTATAGCAAATTCAGGTACAAAGAAGAGGAAAACAGTGAATAAAGTATGGCAACTAACAAAGGGAACAATGCAAAATCTACCTGATGAAAAATAAATCAGCCACAAAATATGTACGACTAAATCATAAGCTACCATACTACGACTAGGACACGACAACACTCCTACCTGACTAACCTTTTACTCTAATACGCGTCTTCCACATCTCCCTATCTAGGGTCATGTCCTAGGTAACCTAAATATGTGCCATGCCCTGTTTAATCACCTCTGCCAATACTTCTTCGGCCTACCTTTACCCCTCTTTGTACCTACTATATCCAACCTCTCGCACCTCCTCACTGGGGCGTCTGAAACTCGCCTCATCACATGTCCAAACCATCTCAATCTCGCTTCCCTCATCTTGTCCACCACGGATGTCACTCTCATCTTATCTCGAATAACCTCATTCCTGATTCTATCGCACCTAGTATGTCCACACATCCATCTCAACATCATCATCGTCTTCTGAACCTGGGAGTGGCATCTTCTAAAAATAGTAATTTGAAACAACTATTCTTAGTAATGTTGACAACTGATATAGAATGGATACTTCAACAATAAAGGCTTTTAGCAGCAATAAATATGTACTTTAACAAAGAGTGCTACATCTTTTAACTATATTAGTTAATTGTCATTGAATCCAATGTCACTATAGACTTTAAAGATATTTATATGGAGTGCTAAAATGTAATTGTTACTAATAATTGCTTCTAAAAGGTATACCATTAAACTATTATCGTTAATAATTGCCACTAAATATTATTTTTTTTGATGTTGTGGGGTGGGGGGGAGTACAAAGCAAAAGAATCCATTTGAAATTTAATACCAAAAATGACCGAAAAAAAGATGTCATATAAGAATAATTTTCGACAATAAAAGATGCATATAGTTCTAACACAAAGCAACTTTACTAACAGTAAATTAGTACTCCCTCTATTTCAAAAAAGAATGACCTACTTTCCTTTTTAGTTCATTTAAAAAAGAATGACCCTTTTTCTTTTTTGACAATCCTTTAATTTCAACTTTTCACGTGACATGTTTAATACCACAAGATTAAAGGACATTTTGGTACATTTGACATAACTTTAATTTTGGACCACAAGATTCAAAAGTCTTCTTTATTTTCTTAAACTCCGTGTCAAATCAAAATATGTCATTCTTTTTTAAACAGGGGGAGTAATTGTTACCGATTATCAGTTTTTGCATATACCAGAGAGACATAAACTGTTGGTGAAATATTACAAATTACAATTGAAAATATAAAAAATGAAGAAAATAAAATAATCTTCTTCTTGACAGAGACGTAAATATCTCGCTCTCTTTAAGGAGATTCAAGCATACTGCAGCAAATGCTTTCGCCGGTTCAGCAGTAATCTTCTTGACTTGTCCCCTCCAGGATACAACAGTATTCTTACAAAGTACAACTCAACAGACTCTGGACAAGAGTTGAGTTCAAAGCTCCACCAAAAAGAACTTTTCCCTTCAACTAATAAACTCTCTTTTTTACTAACTTTTATACACTCATTGTACTTAAAAAAATAATGTAAGACCACCTCTATTTATAGATGAGAAAACTCTTCCTTGTAGAAGATAAATGGAATGGAGGTTACATGAGTTAAAAGGTTGCAAGAATAAAGAAGTAGAATAAAATAAAGAAGTAGAATAAAGTGAATAAAGAGAGAAGTGAAAAAAGAGTTACAAAAGTAAATGGCAAGGCTGCATAAACTTCTAGCCACTAACGTATGAGCAAATGCATGTAACAATCACCCATTAAATTGATGGGTAAATGCAGACCAACTAACACCTCAAATGTGCAACATCACTAACATTCTGCAAAGCAATCGGAAGGAGTAAATGGTTGATGCCTCCAAAAATTAATAAGTTGCTGCACAATATCTCTAAAAGCAACATAATATATACATTATAATATTGTAATAAATAATATTAAAATGCTCAAACCCCATCATAAGCACATAACATATATACACCACCAAGGATTGTCGCAGAGAGCTAATCAAGTACGGATTTTTTTCATTCTTATATTAGAGGCTTCGAGTTTGAGTTCTGAATATAAAATTGTCTGTAAAAGAGAACGTTATTTACCTTTTAATGTGAGATTCTTTTATGCGAATTAAGATTTAGTCAGGCTCATTAGGGTGATCAAATCATTTCCTTTTCGAATTTCCTTGCCATCTTAGTGAGACTAATCTAAAAAACTTTCACTTGAATTGTCAATTTTTTTTTTCTTGCGGTAATTAGGCTTTTCTAGGATTACGTTAAACGTAGCTTTATGACTTTTTAAATTGGTGCCTTGGGTTTCATTCTGATCGATTAGTCGACATGATTAACTTGGACGCTAACGGTATTTTTAATAGTTTCATACTTGATCTCACAAATACATAGAGAATTCTACAGATAACTTTTGAGGGATGAAGTGACGCAGATGGAGTATAAGAGAACGAGGAGCCAGTCATCATTTGTTTGTTTCACTTTATAAGGGTTTCCAATTTATATGATCAAATATAAAAAATTTTGTGGTCCATTATATTCTAACTAAAAAAGGAGAAGTCTTATGTGAACATAGTCTGATTTTATGGAAAATGATTAAAGTCTGTGATTTGGTCCCATTTTCTTTCTTCTATCCACTAAACATGATATTCTTATTTCCTGGGAGAAGGATCCCAAATTGTTGTAAGAAAATATTAAGAAACAACTAGCCTCTATCTTTTCTAGAAAATTTGGTTGTTTACGAAGGACCCCAGCTCAAGTGATGTAGCAAATTTTGGTTTAAAAAAAAAATAAAACAGTTAAAGAAAAACACAAACTAACAAGAAAATAGTGCAAAGTCAATAAGAAAGAAATAAGAAAAATAACAGAATAGTTCAATAGTCGAACACAATAAACAATTTATTTTTCATTTTTTTGCTGAAAAACACAAGATGGCAAATTCAACATGTCTACTTTGTGGAAACCCAAGAAAATAGGCATTTGGTCATAAATATTATTCACAATATTCCAGAATACGTTTTTACTTTATTCAGGAATACTTGTTTGGCCATGAAAACCAAAAAACCTATTCTGGTATACGTTTTCACAATTTTTGATTTTTTGAAAAACTTTCACTTTTTTTTTTTAACTCAATTTTTCCTATCACTTCATAAAAAAGTACATTCAAAGTCTAAAATATTTTTGAAAATACTATGGCCAAACATAACTCCAACTCTATTTTCAACTTAAAAAATACCAAATAAAGTGAATACATTTTTGATTTTCATGACCAAACGGGTACTAAGTCAATCCAAACAGACTCCTAATACACTGTTCTATAGCTAAAGCTCCTTAAAACGGTCTTCACAGATCAAATTTTACAAACTAAAATACAGTAAACAAAAAATTCAACTTTCAAAATTTTCCGGCCAAATGTGTTTTTGAGAGTTCTAACTCTTTTAAAAAATTCATGGTCACACGCTCCCCTACATTTGAGGGGAGAAGAAGATGAAAATGACGAAGACGAAGAGGAATAGGAGGAGGAAGAAGAGAATAATGGAGGGGAAGATGAAAATGTTATACTATATATTATATAGCACAGGTGGAGGTGGTGTCACGACTATTTCAACTTTCTTATAAGGCCTCATCCGACCAAAAAAAAAAAATTTCGAACGAGGCCTAAAACCGAAAAGGTCATGACACCTCCTCCACGCACGTATCATTTTCATTTTTTCTCTGTCTTATATATGTTCATCCTTCTCCCCTCGTCTTCATCTTTCTCATATTCATCTTGATATTTTTAATGATCTCCTTCAAACTCCTTGTTGTTTGGAGTTTTTTAAGTTAGATATTGTATTGTTTGATGGGTGAATTAGTTTGGCAAAAGACCTCTTTTATAGCCAAAAATAGACCGAACTTGTTAATGTCATTATAAAAAAAAAAAATACTTTGTATATCCTAATTTATATGATACATTTTTTAAAATCAGTTTCAAAATTTAACTTTAAAATATTAATTTCACTTTTAAGTTTTAGTCACACAAATATTTATAATTAATTTTAAATTATAAATTTTAAAATTTTTTCATATTTTTTTTAAATTTCATGTCAAATTAAACTATAGTACATTATATAAATTGAGGCATAGGAAGTAACTAGATCACATAGCAAGGATGTAGGAATAGGATATTGACAGAGAAGAAGTAGAAGGGAATTAAAAGGAAGAAAGAGACGTCTTATTGAAAGTGATAAAAGGTCAGAAAATATTTTGTTCACAATACTACATTTGCTTTTGCTTTAAATATAACCAACTTTACGGAGAACTTATTTTCTATCTTTTTATAATTTTTTTTTTGTTTTATTGTCTTTTAACACATAAGAGATCATCATTTTTATACATAAGAGATCTGAAAAAGTCATTTTTTTCTCATTTTGTAAGAGTACAAGAAATCTTATTTCCTCCTCTCTAATTTTCCCTTCACTTTTTTTCAATCAAAATAAAAGTTTTCTTTTTTTATGATCAGGGGCGCGGAGCCAGCCTTTGGCTAGGGGGTTCATCCGAACCCACTTCGTCGGAAAAATATATTATTTATATATAATTAAAATTATTTTATATATATATATAGTAAGTGTTGAACCTCCTTCGACTAATTTTTCTTCAAATATTGAACCCCCTTCGTTGCAATTCTAGCTCCGCCTTTATTCACGATAGCGTATATCTTTGGCTTAGTAGAAAGTTAAAACTCAAATCTGAAATCTTTATTTAAAATTTGAAAAATTATGAAGTAAATATGTTTGTCTTCATCTTCATTTTATAGACAAAATAGACCGGACTCAGTTAATTTCATTATCAAAAATTAATACTCCTAGGTTCAGAGAACCAAAAATGAAGGGGGAAAGGGATGTCTAGTTGGAAGAGATAGGGTCAGAAAATGTAATGTCTTGTGATTTGGACATTGGAAAGGCTTTGGAGAGACAGAGTACGGAGGGTGGTGGGGTGCCGTGGGGGAATAGTTTTTTTATTTTTATTTTATGTCTCATTATTTGATAGTTGTATTAGAGTTAAATTACATTTGGATCGAGCATTTCATGACTCATTCTAGAGGTAGCTTAGAGCTGTCAACATGGGTCGGTCAAGTCAAAAAATTACATGAAATGTTCTTCATAGTGGGTGGCTTTGTATTTTTATCCTCCATAAGAAAAGTCTTTAAAGACTAGCCTTTCTTTATTTTTATATATACAACAAGTACAATTTTGCCCCTCTACACCTCAAATGTTGTGTTACTCTTTACATGCTCATTTGTCTCTCAAATTTTTTTTTCTTTTTTACTATTACTTGATTTTTATTTTTTATTTTCTCTTTTTTTTCTTGTTTTAATTTATTTGTCTCAATTTTTTTTAATTTTTTTTTTTTTTTTTTATTTCTCAAACATTATTTATTTTTCATTTCTCTTTTTTTAATTCATTGTCTTAACCTTT
The DNA here is from genome assembly GCA_031232105.1 of Capsicum rhomboideum. Taxonomy (NCBI): domain Eukaryota; kingdom Viridiplantae; phylum Streptophyta; class Magnoliopsida; order Solanales; family Solanaceae; genus Capsicum; species Capsicum rhomboideum. The sequence goes on along the minus strand of CP124719.1, from coordinate 26,468,044 downwards.
ATTTTTTTTTCTTTTCACATTGTTTTTAATTTTTTTCAAACTTTATTTTTATTTTATTTTTTCCTCTCATTTTTTTCTCAGCTTTTATTTTTTTATTTTTTTTTATTTCTCTCTTTTTTCTATTTTCTTAACCTTTATTTTTTTTCTTCTCTTTTTTTTCTTTTTTCTCAATCTTTATTTTTTTCCTTCTCTTTTTTCTTTTTTCTCAGGTTCTATTATATTTTGCTAATGAATAGAAAGTTGGATAATCCGCAAAAAAATCTCCTTTCTTTGACATCAAAGGAAACTTAAGGACGTGACTTGCCGTTTGGAAGTCCTTTGGGATAAGTCTTGTCTCTAAGGAAAGATTTATAGAACATCAACTTATTGTTTGTAAACCCTTGAGCTAAGTCTTGCCTCTAGGGCAAGAATTATAGAGTATCTCATAAATTAAGACATAATGAAATAGTGTTAACTCTTGCCCATGAGGAGTAATTTATTTTTTTGGAAGATTCTTGGGCTAAGTCTAGTTTTAGAGGCAAGACTTATAGAGTATCTCATAAATCAAAGACACAATGTGGTAGTGCTAACTTTTGTCCATGGGGGCGTAACTTGCTATTTGAAAGTCCTTGGGCTAAGTCTTGCCTCTAAGGCAAGAGTTATAGACCATCTCATAAATCAAGACACAACATGGTAGTGCCAACTCTTGCCCATGGGGCATAACTTGTTGTTTGAAAGTCCTTGGGTTAAGTCTTGCCTCTAAGTCAAAGTTATAGAGCATCTCATAAATCAAGACTCAATGTGGTAGTGTCAACTCTTACCCATGGGGCATAACTTGTTGTTTGAAAGTCCTTGGGCTAAGTTTTGCCTCTAAGGCAAGAGTTATGGAACATATCATAAATAAAAATGCAATATGGTATTGTCAACTTTTGCCCATGAAGCGTAACTTGTTGTTTGAAAGCTCTTGGTCTAAGTCTTTCCTCTAATGCAAGAGTTATAGAGCATCTCATAAATCAAGACACAATGTGGTAGTGTCAACTTTTGCCTATGGGGCATAACTTGTTGTTTGAAAGTCATTGGGCTAAGTCTTGCCTTTAAGGCAAGAGTTATTTAACATTTCATAAGTTAAAACATAATGTGGTAGTGGCAACTCTTGCCCATGGGGCATAACTTGTTGTTTGAAAGTCCTTGGGCTAAGTCTTGCCTCTAAGGCAAAAGTTATAGAGCATTTCATAAATTAAGACACAACGTGACAGTGTCAACTCTTGCCCATGGGGCATAACTTTTTGTTTGAAAGTTTTTGGGCTAAGTCTTGCCTCTAAGGCAAAGTTATAGAGCATCTCATAAATCAAGACTCAATGTGGTAGTGTCAACTCTTGCCCATGGGGCATAACTTGTTGTTTGAAAGCCCTTGGGCTAAGTCTTGCCTCTAAGGCAAAAGTTATAGTACATCTCATAAATAAAAACACAATATGGCAGTGTCAACTCTTGCCTATGGGGCGTAACTTGTTGTTTGTCTAAGTCTTGCCTCTAGGGCAAGAGTTATAGAGCATTTCATAAATCAAGACACAATGTGGTAGTGCCAACTCTTGCCCATGGGGCATAACTTATTATTTGAAAGTCATTGGACTAAGTCTTGCCTCTAAGGCAAGAGTTATATAGCATTTCATAAGTTAAAACATAATGCGATAGTGTCAACTCTTGACCATGGGACGTAACTTGTTGTTTGAATGTCCTTAGGTTAAGTCTTGCTTCTAAGGCAAGAGTAATAGAACATCTCATAAATCAAGACACAATGTGGTAGTGTCAACTCTTGCCTATGGGACGTGACTTATTGATTGGAAGGAATTGAAGAAAAGAAAAGAAAAAAAATAAAGGTTACGGAAAAATAAAAAACAAAAGAAAAATGAAGGTTGATAAAATTAAAAAAAAATCAAAGAAAATGAAAAAGAGAAAAAATAAATAAATAGAAGTTCAGAGAAGAAAAGGAAAAAAAAAAGAAAAAAAAAAGGTTGAGAAAAAATAAAAATATAAAGAAAAAAAGTCAAAATAAAAAATTAAAGAAAATTAAAGATTGAGAAAAAAAAATAAGAAAAAAGGAGAAAAGAAAAAATAAAAACCAAAGAAAAATTAAAAAGAGAGGAAAAAAAATAGAAGATGAAAGGAGAAAAAGAAAAAAGGAAAAAAGTAAAGGTTGAGAAAAATTAAAAAAAAAAGAAGAGAAAATAAAAATAAAAAATCAAAGTAAGATAAAATAGAGAAAAAAAATTGAAGTTGAAAGATAAATGAGCATGGAGAGTTGTTTGAAAATATTTGATATATAGAGGGGCAAATATGTATTTGTTCCATACATAAAAAAGAAGGAAGGGTAGTTTTGTAGCACTTTTGCTATGGGGGGCAAAAAAGTAAAGCCACCCACTATGGAGGCTATTTATGTAGTTTACCCCGGCCAAGTCCATCCGGGCTAGCCCATACATGCTTTAGAATTTAATGGATCAGGCCGTGCTGGCCCATCAAGATGACGGGCTAGAAAATAGCAAGCCCAACCCATTACTCTATGGACTGTGGGCCTCCACGGGCTAGCCCACTTTTTAAAATATATTATTTTTATAATCTTAATTTAAAATTTAAAATTTTAAAAACATATATATTTACAATATAATGTTACATGATTTACTACTTGTTAATCAAGTCTCAAATTCAAAAAAAAAAAAAATTCTAATAATCTACGAAACTAAATAACTTTTGACATGATATTATTCAAACCAAATAGAGATATTGATAAACAAATTCAACAATTAATGAATAACAATATAGCTAGCTAAATAACAATATTAACCTAATTTTGTTTCAATATATCACAATAAAATACAAAAAAAGTGTCAATATAAATTCATTAAGTGTGAAAATGAACTCCTAAAAAAAAACTTTCATGACACTTATGGCGTATTCAACACCACCAGATCATCTCATCAAGCATATTTGATCCCTTAAAAGATTTAGTATTTTAATTATTTATATATTTTATAAACATAATTGATATTAAAATATCTATGATGGTTTAAGTAGACTTTATGTTTGGACCCCTCTTGTTATTCTTAGTACTCTATTTTATTTTGGTTTTTAATTATTTTTTATTTGGCCTACGGGATGGCCCAACCCATATTGCTCAAGCTCCACGGACTAGCGAGCTTATTCGGGCCGGGCTAAAAAGCCCTGTTCTTAAACAGGCTGCAAAAAATCTTAGCCCAACCCTATGAAATTACAGGCTGGGTTGGACCGGCCCAACGGGCCTGACCCATATTGACGGCTCTAAGGCTGCTCTCTTAATAAGATTTTTCTCATATACAGAGTCCGAACTCAAATCCTTTAATTAAGAGTGAAGTGTGATGACCCTCCAGGTCATTTTCTGTATTTTCATATTATTTCGATGTTTATAGCTTTCCTATAACTACTTCAAGTCATTTATGACTCGTTGGTGCTGATAGTTTGGTTACCGGGCAGTTCGTTTGGTTTTAGAGCCAATTCCCTGTTTTGAAGTCGATGTTTTTCAAATTTGGCTAACAGACCTAAACTCCAGGTAAACGACCTAGTATACCAATTCTGACAGTTCCATCAGCTCTAGAACGTTGATTCAGGCTAGAGGGAGCCTTGGTCTTTCGAACTCATTTTGGGCTATTGGGTGGAAAGTGATGAAAACGGCCATTTGGGTGTGGGACCCATATTTTATCAAAACGACCCCGTATGGAAATTTTGATTGTTCCGTTGAGTCTGAAATATCGAATTTGATAGGGTAGACTAGTTCCTTTGCATCCACGGGATTCCGAACAAATCCCGAGGGTCCGATCGGAAACTTAGCAATTGCCAAGTTTAGTTGATACATCATCAGTTGGTGCAAGCCAAGAATGGCCTTCGCGGTTGCGAGGTCTCGGCCGCATTCACAAAGGGTCCTTCGGGTCCAAGCCGCGTTCGCGGTAGGGTCCCCGTGTTGGCGAAGAAGGGACCCCTGGCAGCATAAATACATGCCAAAACCCGATTTCTTCATTTTCCACAAATCCCAAACACCATTAAATCCTCTAGAGAGCTAGAGAGTGAAAAGGCCTATACATGGGTGTTCGAGGTGAGTTGAAGAGTGCGTGGGAACGTTTCCTCATCAATATTATCGTATGTTTTCTTTAATTTATCGGTGAATTCACCGTTTTAAAGTTATAACCCTAGTTCATTGATGGGTTAATTTTGAATGTTATTGTGCTCGGAATTTACCATTGTTGAGGGTAAATGACCCTTGAGTCTCGAGGGACGTTTTGACAGTTTCAAATTTATGATTCCATAAGTGGGCCCCACATGAGATTTTCGACTCGATTTTGGACCCGACACATTTATATGCAACATGGGTATCGTTGTTCTAGTGTTGATGAGTAGATTGTTATTTTGATAGCGTGGCATCGTGCGAAGGCTTCTCGAAAGGGAAAGACCCCACTTTAGCGGGCTTTATCGAGCTTTCTTCGGCGTCCAGGTAGGCTAGGCTTACCCTATTTCTAGATTGAGCTTAATTATGGTATTAGTATGATATTATGCTAGTTTTTGGTTGGAATTTATGGTTGGTTGCTTAGTTACTAAAATTTGGGTTATTTGGCCGATTTGAAGGTCGTTTCGGAGGTAGAATCAACCCATTTACCCTTTCCTTAGGTAAATTGATGCTTGGGGTTAGAATATCGCTCTTAGCTCCTTGTATACTTAGGAGGACTTCTTTTGCAACATTATCCTTAATCTTGAGCCTTAAAATACATAGGATATACCTAGTACGGGGCTAGGTTAATGATTTTGAGCTTATTTAAAGGCCGGTTCGAGTCCGGCACATTCTATTGATTTATGGTATTTAAAGAACGGTTCGAGTTTGGTACATTCTATTGATTTATGGTATTCAAAGACCGATTCGAGTCCGGCATACTCTATCTATTTATGGCAGTAAATTACCAGTTCGAGTACGACACATGTGGTGAGTTATGAGGAGGGAAATTCGGTTCAAGTCCGGTGATTATGGGTTATTTCATGGTATTATGGTACCGATTCGAGTCCGGTGAGTTGTGGTTTAGAAGGGATTCATAAGTATGGTAATAGTATATTCCTTGATTGCATCCATCGAGCTTATGGGGGTTCGCTTTGATTAGCCTTCTCTTGTTTGTACCCTCTAGGCTTATGGGGTCCTAGTTGGGTTGAAGTAACTACATTAATTTTAGCATTGCATGTTTCTTTATTTATTTACCTATCTCAGAGCATGTTCTCAAGTTTGCTCCTCTCCCCTGACTTATTTTACATCCTCGTATTTTATCATACTTTTATTATGATTTAGCTCAGTCGGCCAATGATGCCTACTAAGTACCCATTGTTTTAATACTCATACTACACTTTTGCATCTTTTTCGGTGCAGATCCGAGTACTAGCCTACGTCTTTGGCATTCCAGCCAGCTGCTTACAGGTCTCGGAGATAGGGTGAGCTTTCAGAGCCGGAGCGGATCCCTTCTCCTTCCCCTAGTTTTAGACAGTCTTTCATTTTAAGACTATTTGTATATCGATATTACTAGTGCTCTTACTTTTTTAGTTAGTGGCTCTTGTTCGACTTTACTAGGTCATGGGATATTCTTCTGCTCCCTCCCTATTTTATCTATGTATATGTTATTTTTCGGTAATTTCTTTATCTTCCGTCATTTAGCCCACTACTTGTAGTTCCGGGCTACAGTTTGGCTTACCTACTGGTGGGACATAGTAGGTGCCATCACGACTCAGAAATTGGGTCGTGACAAATTGGTATCAGAGCACCCAGGTTCACTAGTATTATTGGTACAATAGCAAGTGTCTAGTGAGTCCCGCGGATCAGAACGATGACGTCCGTATCTTATCTTTGGGAGGCTACAGGGCATTATTAGGATGACTTCACTTTCTTCATTCATTTCGTGTGTCGAGTCTGTGTTGGTTTCTAATTTTCTCATTGTTTCACTCTTTTACAGATGGCTAGGACGCGAGCTACGACAACGGGTGATGGTGAGCCCGAGCCGGCTGCTAGGGCACCTGCTAGGGTCCATGGTAGACCCAGAGGTTGCGGCCAGGGTAGAGCTGCAGCCCCAGTTAGGGGGCCGGATATAGAGCCTTCGCTAGATCCAGTTATTGCTCCAGAGGTAGAGGTTGCTCCACAAGTTCAACCACCCCACCCATTGGTGGGCCAGGGGGAAGTCCAGGCTCCACCGGGGTTTATTTCTTCGTCATTGCTCAGAGATACCTTGGTCCAGTTGTTTGGATTAGTTGATGGTACACCTTATGATGGTGCACATTCTGTGGATCAGAGTGGTACGGATGTAGGGGCACTACCTGTAGCTGCGGCACCCAGAGTTCAGGTTCCCCCAGCGCCAATAATACTTAGTCGGTGGTCGCCTAACCTGCTATGTCTGTTGAGAAGCATAAAATGTTGGGTAGATTTTTGAGATTGACTCCTCCGAGGTTTACAGGGGCTCCAGGCGAGAATACATTTGAGTTCATGGCTACTGCGAGGTTAGACTCAGTAATTTGGGCCTAGTTGAGGCTTGTGGGGTCGATTACACCGCTTTTCAATTGGACTTGGCTGCTAGACATTGGTGGAGAGGTTTTCTTGATTCCAGACCAGCTGGATCTCCCCCTTTGACATGGACTCAGTTCTTCGAGGTCTTCTTGGAGAAGTATATGCCTCGCAGTCTTCGTGAGCTCTTGAGAGATCAGTTTACAAGGTTACAACAGGGTTCTATGACAGTTCTCGAGTATGAGGCACGATTTCACGAGTTGGCCAGACATGCTACGACGATCCTGCCTACCGAGTATAAGAGGATTCGGTGTTATGTTAGGGGACTGAGACTTCCTTTTTACATGGCTACTTAGGGTTTGGTTACCGCTGGTATGTCTTTCGTTGAGATTTCTGATTATGCCCAGACTATGGAGAAGATGCATCGCAAGGCCCAAGGGGGCAGTGATGTCACCCAAACTATACCTCCAGAAAAGTATAATGTGGTCGATGAATCAAATATAGAACCCAACTAGGTTGGGGTCGATCCCACAGGGAATAGGACGAAATTAGGTCGAGTGCTTGTCCGAGTAATTGGCAAGTAAGTAAACAAAAGGGGGGTTTTTGTTAGCAAATAGTAACACTAAAGATTGTTGATTTTTCAAATTTGTAATCAATATGAGAAATACACTAGGACTGTGATCCCCAATGATTTCTTAACTCCATCAGTTACTTGTGCTGGCAAACTGTCCCGATGTGTTGCATGCAAAATCTAACAAGATAGGATTATCTAAATGTCTCTCCACCTTGGTTAGACAAATTTCACTCTTCTCCTCTCGGGCTCCGAGTGTCGCACTACTTACCCTTCTTCTGGATCTCATATAACTATCCCTGTTACGGCTCAAGTTATTAGATAAAGGTTGATAGCTTCAAATCTCTGTTGTTATTTCCTTTTTCGATTCTCTACCTCTCTCTCGAGCACTAGAATACAGGCGAGTTTCTAATGTTTGCAACCGTTAGAAGATCAATCACAACGAAATAAGTAACAATACATGCATTCACACCTGTTCAGAATTGCTTTGCACTTAACCCATTTCATTAGTTCCTCATGGTTCACAAAACCCTAGTTATGGGGTTAAGCTACTCATGATTTCAAGAACACAAGAATATTTCAATGAGGAAAACATAATTGTAAACTTTCAATAAGAAGAAAACTCAGAAATCTCAATATGAATGAAAACCCTAGAATCAATGTCCCAAGATTACAATATCAATAATGTATTTATGAACTCAAAATAATGAAAATATAATCCCAAAATAATGTAATTGTCTCCCCCTGAACATAGGACAACATATGGGTATTTATAGATACAAGGTGAATCCTATCCTAAGCAAAGTAGGAGAAAAAAGTCGGCAGTATTCCACGGTCGGCAGCATTCCACGATTCTGTGACTGGGTATCGTGGACCCAACCCACGTCACGTGGGTCCATCTCATGGAAATAAGGCCAGTTTACAACTTTTAGGAGTTGACCCACGGTACCAACCTATGTAGCATAGGTTATCTCATGGGACATGAGTCCCTGTCGTGGGTCACGCCCCCGATTTCAACTTGGCTCTTTCATCTTCCAATGCTCCAGTTTAGTGCATGCTTCTTCCCTTATTCTCCATTTTGTCTCCATAACCTATTTCCCTGCAAGATAGGACATAAAACACATCATACCAACCAAACATACCCAAGTTATTGCATATTTTCCTTGTTTTAAGAATCTAAAGTGCCATGAAACCATGACACATCAACACCCTCAACTTAGAACGTTTGCATGTCCTCAGGCAAACAAAACAAAATAAACACAATCGATGTATAACTAAGAAAACCTAAGAGACCTACGACAGTCTACTCATTGCTTTTGGCACCAAAACTTTTTCCACCTCTCCTATTTGCAAATCAAAAGCATTGTGTGTATACATGCAGCATATTATCATGACACAGAAGGGATCAAATGATGGCATCAGATTATGAACAAACAACCAAGCATATATGCAAATGACATTATCCAAACAAATAGCAGCTAACAATGCAACCCATGTACTCTCACAACAAAAAAGTCCCATACACTCACAGTATACTAATGAATATCAAAGTAGGGACTGGGTCAAAACACTCTCTTTGACAAAGAAGTTCAAATAGTGTGTGTGAAATACTATAGGCTTGCCCTTATTTTCTATGCCTTAATTTTTCGGACAGTTGGACTAGGATCACTATAGGACTTTCATCGGCTTGTAATGTAGGCTTGGGGACGGGTGTGGTACATATGGATATGGTGACTCAACCCTCCTTGACACCACACTATTTTTGGCTCCACTTTCCAACCATTCTCATTTTATTCTCTCTTATTCTCCTTCATTTATTTTCAGATTTTGGGTGTGATTTTCTTCATACTTTCTAAACACAATTTTTTTTTTTCTGGCAATTTCTATTTATTTCACTCATTTTTTTTCTTTTTTTTCTTCACACCTAAATTTGATCTCTTTTTCTTTTACTACCCCCTTCTTCATACCCAAGTCAAACTACACACCCCTATAATAGCCACCCTCAACTTAAGTGATTTACCTGAGTTGAGGCACACACTATCCAAGGAGGGACCAGGGCCAAGACAGGTTCATTGTTAGTCAAAATGAAAAGGTGAATAGGCTAATAAAAGAAATAGGTCAACTAAGGCTCAAAATCGGGATCAAAGGATACTTATTTTATTTGGTCGGGCATTGATGTTACCCAAAATATGACTCCTAAGAAGTATAAAGTGGTCGCTGTATCAAATATAGAACCCGAATAGGTTGGGGTCGATCCCACAGGGAATAGGACGAAAGTAGGTTTAGTTCTTGTTTGAGTAGTTGGCAAATAAGTAAAAAGGGGGAAATATTTGTAAACAAGTTGTGATAGTAACAAGTGTTGATTCTTTGAAGTTGTTTTCAATATGAGAAATACACTAGAACTGTGATCCCCGATGATTTCTTAACTCTACCGGTTATTGGTGCTGGCAAAACTGTCCCGCTGCGTTGCATGCAAAATCTGACAAGATATGTTCATCTAAATGTCTCTCGACCTTGGTTAGACGAATTTCACTCTTCTCCTCTCAATTTTTGAGCGTCGCACTACTTACCCTTCTTCTGGATCTCATATAATTATCCCTGTTACGACTCAAGTTATTAGATGAAGGTTGATAGCTTCAAATCTCTGTCGTTATTTCCTTTTCCCAATTTTTACCTCTCTCTCAAGCAAGTCTAGAATACAGGCGAGTTTCTAACGTTTGCAACTGTTAGAAGATCAATCACAACGAAGAAAATAACAATACATGCATTCACACCGGTTCAGAATTGCTTTGTACTTAACCCATTTCGTTAATTCCTCATGGTTCACACAACCCTAGTTAATGAGTTTAGCTACTCATGTTCGTAAGAGCATAATAAGAATTCAAGGATGAAAACATAATTGTAAACTCACAATAATGAAGAAACTCTGAAATCTCAATGATAAATAAGACCCTAGAATTGATGTTCCAAGATTACAAAATCCAACAATGTGATTATGAACTCAAAATAATGAAAAAACTATCTCAAGACAATGTAATGACTAACTCTCGCACATAGGACAATACAGGGATATTTATAGATACAAAATGAATCCTATCTTAAACAAAGTAGGAGACTAAAGTCGGCAATTTTCCACGGTATCGTGACTTGGTATCGTGGAACGAAGCCACGTCACTTGGGTCCCTGTCGTGAGAATCAGGAAGCACCACACAATCTCTGAAGTCTATTCATGGCACCCACTCACATCACATGAGTGGAGTCATGCCACATGGATACCTGCCGTGGGAATCAGATGACATTCAACATCTCTGAAGATGACTCACGACAGCCACTCACATCACGTGAGTGGACTCACACCAGGTGAATCCTGTCGTGAGTCACTCCTCTAGTACTGGACTCAGCTCTTTCATCTTCAGATACTTCATTCTTGAGCATGATTTCTTCCTTTTTTTTCCATTTTGCCTCCAAAACCTATTCTCCTGTAATATAGAACAGAAAACACATCATACCCACAAGATATACCCAAGTTATTGCATATTTTCCTTGTTTTAAGCGTCAAAAGTATCATGTGATCATGACACATCAACAGCCTCACCTTAGAACGTTTGCATGTCCTCAGGAGAACAAAACAAAACAAACATATACGATGCTTAACTAAGAGAAACCTAAGGGACCTACGGCAGTCGACTCATTGCTTTTGACCTCAAAACTTTTCCGACCCCTCCTACTTGTAAATCAAAACCACTGTGTGCATACATGCAACATATTATCATAACATAATAGGGATCAAGTGATGGCATGAGATTATGAACAAGCAACTAAGCTTATATGCAAATGACATTATCCGAACAAATAGCAGCTAACAATACAACCCATGTACTCTCACAACAAAGAAGTCCTATACACTCACAGTATATTAATGAATCTCAAATTAGGGACTCGGTCAAAACACTCTCTCTCACAAAAAAGTTCAAATAATGTGCATGAAATACCATAGGCTTGCCCTTATTTTCTATGCCTTAGTTTTTTTCGGATAGTTGGACTAGGATCACTATAGGACTTTAATCGGCTTGTAATGTAGGCTTGGGGACGGGTATGGTACATATGGATATGGTGACTTAACCCTTCTTGAATATACACTATTTTTAGCTCCACTTTCCAACCATTCTTATTTTATTCTCCCTTATTCTCCTTAATTTATTTTCAGATTTTGGGTGTGATTTTCTTCATACTTACAATTTTTTTTTTCTTTTTCTTCTCTCTTTTTTTTTCTTTTTTTCTTCCACCCAAATCTGTTCTCTTTTTCTTTTACTACCCCTTCTTCATACCCAAATCAATCTATGCACCCCTATAATAGCCACCCTCAACTTCGGCGATTTGCCTGAGTTAAGGTACACAATGTCCAAGGAGGGACCAGGGTTAAGACAGGTTCATTATGAATCAAAAAGGGAAAGTGAATAGGCTACTGAAATAAATAGGTCAAGTAAGGCTCAAAATTGGGTTCAAGGGATATTCATTGCATATTTGGTCAGGCATTTAGGCTACAAGTGGACTTATTCAAAAAGGGCCTATGATCCTTTCCTAACCACTATCCTCTAACCTAGGCAAGACTAACCGGTCAAGTTCTGGATCGTACACACAAAATCAACTAAGTAATGACCTCACAAACACATAGCACAGGGTTACATTATTAACTACTACCTATCTGGGTTCATGCAATGCTAGCTACAGTTATTCTGCCTATAATACTAATGCCATAACAAGATCCATCAGCTGTCACAAACTAACATACTACACACATAATTCAAAAACAAAAATTTTCAGGATTTTCAGGAGGGGTATCCTTTAGCTAATCAAAAAACATCCTTAAAATTTAAAATACGTTCAAAATTGGGCTGCACTAAGGTTCCCCTTTTCTCCTAATTAAACATAAGAACACATAAATAATATAAATAACAACCTAGACATGCCGGTTCTACTATGATAGCACACCTGGGGGAAAAGAAATACAACAACAAAAACCCCCAAGTGGTGGTATACCCCCACCCCAACTAAATAATGGTGCACTGTCCCTAGTGCACAACTAATAATGTAATACATGTAAGGGAGTGAAAAAATACCTACGGTGCCCTAGGCGCCGAAAGTGGGCCCGCCTATAGCGGGATCATTATTATGCTCTCTGGGCTCTCTGCTAGGTGTATTCGGTAGAGGGGGTGCCTGACTAGAAGATGCACCTCGTGCCCTCTGCTCCTGGGCGTTCTGACTAGTATGGTACCCCATCCTGGAGGCCTTAACCGCTCTCCGAAGATCACCCTCAAACTCATCACCGCTATCCACCTGCTCCTTCGGACTGCATGGACGTTTGCCTCTATCAATAGGAGGCTCCTTATCGGCAAACAAATCCACCTTAAAAATTGGCCGCATTGGAGCCTGCACATGCATAGGTGGAATAACAAGGGCGCTGCTCAGTGCCAAAGCTCGAACCTCCTCTCGCAATGCAGCTACCTCCTGTGTCAATGCTGCCATACTAGGATTCTGTGCTGAACCCAATCGGGTATCCATCCACGCCTCAAAGCTATAAATCCGTCCATGCAGCTCTCTCATGAATTTATCCATAGACTTAGACATACGGACCTCTACTCTATCCTCTGCAGCCTCAACTGTGGTCCTAACCCATGGCTTAAGCTGGGATACCAACTTAGCCATCTGTGCCTTTGTGTGAGCCTTCCTCTCAAACATCTGGGTCTACCTATCAACAACCTGCTGTAGGAAGTCCCTCAAAATCGAAACCATACCAGAAGGAGGCGGTGGTGTTGTAGTGTCGGGTACCTCATCGTCAATCGGGCCTGTGCCCTCAGTAGGTATATAAATGGTATTAGGAACGCTCACTGGTATAGGAATAGGCATAGGTGTGCTCACTGACTTGTCTCTATCTCCAGGCCCTTCAAAAAGGGATGCTCCTGATGACTCGAAAGGTTGAGACCTAGATAGAACAATGGGGTTAGATTCCCACTGCTGTATTAACCCAACATCTACTATACGGGTCACCTCGATATAGTGATCGATGGTAGGTAGCCTAACCACACCCGCCCTATCACATAGGCTCTGAATCAAACAGGGGAAAGGGATACTGGTATGGTCTTGAAAGGCACGCTCATGGATCTCTCTAATAATGTACCTGGCGATATGAATATCATAACCTGCAATGATGCTAGCTACTACCACAGTCCGGTCTAAGGTTAGTGAATTATCAGTATTAATAGGTTCCAACCGATGCCTAACAACCGACCACTAAAACCTGCCGGCAAAATAGAGTGTGGACTTCTTTATATCCAGCTTCCCAGTCACCCAACTAGCATCAACACCATCCTCCGCTATATAACCAACAATCCACCTCAGTAACTCCAACTTCTGATCAGCATCCCTCATTTTGATCCAATTTCTGACAGTATCCATACGGTGATCAAACTCAGCAGTCGTAGCTGGCAATGGATGGTCTACACCAAACAAGAATTGGTGGATGGTCTACTCAGATATATCGACTCTGGTCCCTTGAACCAAAGTATGAGTCAGTAGTGGTTGGTCCCGGTACCGCTGCCCAACAGGTGTGATCAAATCAACAGACGCAGCATAGGATACATAAAATTCTCGAACCAATTCTGATCTATAGCAACTAGGAGGCTCCGCTATCCATCCAAACCCATACTGCTCAAACACAGTCCAAATGTCAGGCAATGCCTTTAAATCCTCAAGCCGATATCGGGGCTCCTCCATAATGCCTCTTCTACACATGCCCCGCTCAGTAAGCTCGGCATCCCTATCATAAAAATCCCACATGCCCTGAACACACCATTGTTGGATATCCCTTCTATGTGAGGGAGTTGGGGCACTCTGTTCACCAGTACCCGAAATAGATGTTGTAGCCTCTGCCGTAGAGGTACACTGTCCTGTAGTATTATCCGTAGATCCCAATACTGAATTATTCTACCTCTCTTTAGACTGGGGGGCAGACTCAGAAGACTGATCAGGAACAGCCGGCTCGACAGGCTGTGGAATGGGCTGAAGTGAGGCCCAGGCAGTAGCTTGTGCCCGAGTTTGTAACCTCGTGGTATGAGGTACTAGCGCAATATCATCAGTTCCAATATCAAAAACCTCCTTTGACCCACTTTTTCCTGACTCTGATGGTTCATCACGCAATTGGGTCAGAAATTCTGGATTTTTTATTCAAATTCTTGACGAAGAACCAAGGTGGTCACGTTTGGGGTTTGTTTTGGGGGGCATGATGTTGGGTTTTGGAATGGATCGGTCGAATTTGGGTTGTGTGTGTGTCGGAATTTGGGTTGGATTTTGGGTCGAATTTGGGTCTGGGACGGATTTACGGGTTTTATGGGGATTTAGGTGATGAGGGTTTGTTGGATTTTGAATTTGGTCTTTAGGAATGTAGAGCAATTTGGATTTAAGGTATGCTACTTTAGTGATTTGTGGAAATTAGGGTTTATTTTTAGGATTTAAGGGTGAGAAAGTTGATTTGAAATGGAGTTTGGATAGGGTATGAGGGAAAGATAGACTTATATGAAGAGTTGGATCGGGTTGGGTCGGATCTCGGGTACCTGCAGATTTCTGCTTTTCACGATACCACCCACGTGATATGGGTTGACCCACATCACGTGGTTCTTTGGCATATATCACTTATACAGGTGCCAATTTCCTTTGATTTTCATGATACAACCCACATGATGTGGGTACCTTATAGTAGGTAAGATTCAGAAAGGTAAACATTTTATCTGATTTCCATGGCATAACCCACGTGATGTTGGTCTACCTACGTCACGTGGGTACCTGTCGTGGGTAGTACTGAACATTTGCAGGTCAATATTGTGAATTTCAGCTAACGTGTCTTCCAATGCTCAGATCAAAACATCATCAGATCTTGGGTTGCCTCCCAAATAGAGCCTGATTTAATGTCGCGGCACGAAACGACTAACTTAGATACTCAGACTTCACCAACCAGCCCATGTTTTGCCTCCCATGAAGTACCTGATTTAATGTCACGACACGACATGGCTAGCTTGACTTCTTAGACTTCATCAAGCTCAAGCTCCTCACATGTCCTTATTTCTTCCGTGATTCCCACATAATGCTTTAAACGCTGCCCATTGACCTTGAATAGCACATTATCAGCTCCTTTTAGCTCAATTGCTCCATGTGGGAATACCCTGACCACAGTGAATGGTCTAGACCATTTGGACTTTAACTTTCCATCAAACAAGCAAAACTTAGAGTTATAAAGTAACACCAACTCTCCCGAGTGAAACTCTCATTTCTCAATGCATTGATCATGATATAATTTCATCTTCGCTTTATATATATGTGAACTTTCATAAGCCCCGGAGATGAAATTCATCCATCTCATTCATCTGCTCAAGTCTCAATTTAGCCGCTTCACTCCACTCTAAATTCAATCTTTTCAAAGCCCATAAAGCCTTATGCTCAAGTTCGACAGGCAAATGGCAAGATTTTCCAAAAACTAACTAATATGGTGATGCACCAATTGGCGTCTTGAATGTAGTTCGATAAGCCCATAATGCATCATCCAATCTTTGAGCTCAATCAATCCTATTGGCATTCACCATTTTTTCCAAAATAGACTTGATCTCACGATTTGACACCTCAGCCCGCCCGCTTGTCTGAGGATGGTAAGGTGTTGCCACCTTATGTTTAACACCATATTTTTCAAGAAGGGCCTTGAACAGACGATTGCATAAGTGGGATCCTCCATCACTAATGATAACTCGGGGTGTACCAAATTGTGAAAATATGTTCTTTTTCAAGAATGCTGTAATACTTCTTCTTTCGTTATTAAGAAGCGTAATTGCCTCCACCCACTTAGAAACATAGCCGACAGCTACCAAAATGTATTTCATCCCATGTGAGCTCACAAAAGGGCCTATAAAGTCAATTCACCACACGTCAAACAATTCAAGCTCAAGTATAGTTGTCATGGGAAGTTCGTGTCTGCGTGAGATATTTTCTTGCCTTTGACATTGGTCACAACCTTGAGCGTAATCATGAGCATCTTTGTAAATGCTGGGCCAATAGTACCCATATTGTAGGATTTTATGGGCAGTCCGCGCACCTCCATGATGACCCCCAACTGGAGATGAATGACATGCTTCCAAAATACTCATCATCTTGACCTCTGGAATACATCTTCGAATCATGCCATCTGCACAAACCCTAAATAAATACGGCTCATCCCAGAAGAATTTTCTCACCTCATGCATGAATTTCTTTCTCTGCTGATATGACATATCTTCCAAAACTAAATCACTTGCCAAAAAGTTGCCAAAATCAGCAAACCAAGGGATTAAGTCTTGTGATACTGCCAGTACTTGCTCATCTGTATCATCAATCTTAAGATCATCCCTTAATTTAAGCATGGCCTCCTCCTCAAGGCGTGATAAATGGTTGGCAACTTGATTCTTGGTTCCCTTCCGGTCCTTTACTTCAAAGTCAAATTCTTGTAATAGAAGTACCCACCGAATCAACCTTGTCTTAGCATCCTTCTTTGATATAAGATATCGAAGTGCTGCATGATCTGTATGTACAATGACCTTTGTGCCAATCAAATAAGAGCAAAATTTCTCAAAAGCGAAGACCATTGCCAACAACTCTTGCTTAGTCACAGTATAGTTCTTTTGCGCTGGATTTAGTGATTTTCTAGCATAGTAAATTGAATGTAAAATCTTCTCTCATCTTTGGCCTAGGAAAGCACCCAAGGCTATTCCACTAGCATCACACATAACTTCAAACGGTATTGTCCAATCTGGTGAGACAATAATGGGGGCTGAAGTCAATTTCCCTTTTAGACACTCAAAAGCTTTTAGGCATTCCTCATTAAACACGAACTTCACCTCTTTCTCCAAAAGTTTGCCTAATGGATGTGCAATCTTAGAGAAATCCTTGATGAATCTTCTATAAAAGCCAGCATGACCTAAGAAACTTCGAATTCCTTTCACGGAGATGGGTGGAGGTAACTTTTTGATCACCTCAATCTTTTCCTTATAAACTTCAATACCTTTCTTCGAGATATGATGCCCCAATATGATACCCTCATTGACCATAAAATGTCATTTTCCCCAATTAGCACTAAGTTGCACTCCTCGCATCTTTGCAACACATTAGCAAGGTGTGCCAAGCAATCATCAAATGAGTCTCCCACAATAGAAAAATCATCCATAAAAACCTCAATAGTGTCTTCCACCATGTCGTAGAAAATAGACATTATGCAACGTTGGAAAGTGGTTGGTGCATTGCATAAATCGAAGGGAATCCTTTTAAATGTGAATGTCCCGTATGGATAAGTGAAAGTGGTCTTCTCTTGGTTTTCGGGAGCAATGAAAATCTGATTATACCCCGAATAGCCATCGAGAAAACAATACCATCCTCTACCAGCAAGACGGTCTGACATCTGATCCATGAAGGGCATAGGGAAATGATCTTTTTCTGTCCAAGAATTCAGCTTTCGATAATCCATGTAATCTCTCCATCCAGTAATCTACCTCATTGGGATTAACTCATTTTTGTCATTTGGAACCCAGTGATTTTTCCCTTTTTTGGTACACATTGAATTGGGTTCATCCACTTTCTATCAGCAATGGGGTAAACCACACCTGCATCTAACCACTTGATGATTTCTTTCTTCACAACCTCTTGCATCGATGGGTTTAGACGACGTTGGTGCTCAATGCTTGGTATGCACTTAGGATCAAGTTGAATTTTATGAGTGCAAATACCTGGTGGAATCCCTATAATATCAGCAATGGACCAACTAATGAGCCTCTTAAATTATCTCAATACCAAAACTAGAGCCTCTACTTGCCACTCCACCAATTTAGCAGAAACAATCACAGGCAAGGTGTTGTTGGCTCCCAAAAATATGTAGCGAAGGTGAGCCGGAGGATCCTTAAGCTCCAAAACTGGGGACTCTATGATAGAAGGAAGAGCTGGTGGTGTTACTCTATTCTTCAGATCAAGATCAAGTTTCTTTGGGGCATATGTGAATGATCCTGTACCAGTGAGTGCACCAACTATCTTGTCGTATTCCTCAATCCCATAACTATCAAAATTCATAATCACAGCTGCAAGAGCTTCTAATCCCAACCTTTCTTTAATAGACACAACTATGTCATTCTTCTCAACTGCATCTATTACTGAAATCACTCGCATATCTTTCGGTTGCTTCATGGAATGACAAACATTGAAAGTGACTTGTTCATCATTTAACCTAAATTTTATCTTCCCTATTTCCATGTCGACCAATACAAGACCGGTGGAAAGGAATAGTCTCCCAATATGATGGGACCTCAAAATCAACTTCACAATCTAGGATCACAAAGTCAGTCAAAAATATGAAAGATGCAACTTTTACCAAAACATCATACAAAACGCCCAATAATTTTTTTACAGTTCTATCTACCATGAGAAGTCTCATAGAGGTTGGTTTTGGTGCTTCCAACCCCAACTGCTTAAAAATGGCTAACGACATTAAGTTAATGCTAGCAACCAAATCACAAAGTGCTTTAGCAAAGTTGTAAGACCCGATAGTACAAGGAATTATGAAAGCTCCTGGGTTCTTCTTCTTTTCAACTAGGGAACGCGAAGCAACTGCACTATAATGATGTAATTTATCTGCTGGCTCAAAACTAACAGTTCTCTTTTTCGTCACCAAGTCTTTCATGAACTTCATGTAACCTGGCATTTGTTCCAATGCCTCAACAAGAAGGATGTTTACCAACAACTCTTTCAACATTGTAATAAACTTTTGATGTTTTCCTTTCTCAGCCTTCTTTTTCAACCTTTGATGAAAGGGGGGAGGAGGTCGTGGGATGATTTTCAGTATTTGTGGGACCTCCTTTTCCTGCCTCTTCTCAGATTTTGCCTTTTAGCTAGAATCATGAGGATTTGGAACTATTTTGACCTTTGAATTATCCGGCTCTATCTCAGTTTCTACATAAAAAACCATCGGCTCACTTGTCTTACCAGTATCCACAGGTATAGTTGGATCTGTTGTGCATTTCATGCTTCTAGTAGTAATGGCCAGACAATGATTATCATTTTTTGGATTCTGGACGGTGTTGCTTGGAAGGGTTCCTGGCTGACGTTGGTTCAATTCCACCGATATCTACCCGAATTGTTGCTCCAACTGTTTAATAGCAGTAGAATGGGATTCTACTTTCTGACTTATTCTCGAGATTTCTGACCTAATCTCCTTCAAGCACTGTTCTTGACTCTCTGATCCCTTCAACAATTTATTTAGAAGGGATTCCATTCTTGAATTTCCAGAGTCAGCATCGTGGTTTCCTGGTGGAACATATACGTCACTCTTCTCTTTGTAATCATCCTTCTGCCTCTAATCATCGTCACGATCTCGTTCTCTATCTTTATATCCCGACTTGTTGTAATTATCTCCATAGTAGTTCTGACCTTGATTCCCTTGCCTCGAGTTCCAAGAGTCTTGATTAGACCCTTGACCCTGGCTCAGAAACCCGCCACTTCTTGATCCAAATACTTAGCCTCTTCATTAGATTCATAATCGTCATGTCTAGGCATTTTACCCTGTACACTGATGACATGCACCTTTTCAGCATCTCTGGTCGCTATCTGTTTAGCTAATAAATCAATTTCTGTCCTTAGATCTGTGACCTCTTGAGCTACAGATTCGTCCAAAGCCAGTTGTACTACTGAGGCTCCAATAGCATATGTACCAGCAGACATTTCTACCTCCCGAGTATGCCATCCTCGGTTGGTCTTGGTGATACGATCTAATATCTCTAAAGCTCATTCCTACCTCAGACTCATAAATGCTCCACTAGTGATAGTATCTGATAAAGCCTTAGTATTTGCATTCAAAGCCCTGTAGAAAATTTCAAGTAAATTCCTACCACTCATCCTATGATTTGGAACATTTTGCAACTTTTTCTTAAATCTTAGCCATGTCTCATAAAGTGCTTCAAAATGTAGTTGTCTGAAATTGTAAATCTCGTCCTTCAACTGCAACATCTTAGAAGGTGGGAAAAAACTTTCTGGAAATTTATTTCTCAATTCTTGCCAAGTAGTGATGGAACCTCGTGGTAACTCAGCCAACCATAAATTAGATTCTTTTGTTAAAGAGAACAAAAACAATCTCAATCAAATAGCCTCTTGGTCAACTCCAGGCAAATTATATGAAGTGTAGACCCCTACAAAATTCATCAAGTGCATATTTGGATCATCAGTAGGAAGACCGACGAACACACCCTTCAAGTTTAGCAGGTGGCAGTTGAATCATGGCACTTGTAATGTTAAACTTAGTAACCTAAGGTAACTCTGGTGGAATAATGGCACCAGTCTCTATGGGCTCAAAATAGGCCACATCTTCTTCCTCAGGATCATTATAAACTGGCACATAGGGTCTTTGAAGTGGTTAGTGAGCTCTCAGTCTTCTTTGTCTCTCTTCAGCCTCAGCCAGTCGCTGAGTTGCCTTTTGCATAGCTCGATTATCTCTCTCTGCTTACCTAAGAGCAGCTTGTCTAGGATGCTCTTCTTGTGTTAACTGAGCCGTAGTTTGATCTGCTGTTTCATGACCAACTGGCTGAATTGGTTGATTATGAATGTTTCCCAAGGCGGCAGGATCCTGAACTTCATTGGTATTCACTATTCTTCGATTAGCTTTCAGAGTCCTTTCTATTTCAAGATCAAGTGGAATCAGGGGATTGCCTTGACTCTTAGTATTGGGCATACAACAGCGTATGCCCTTAAAAGTATATAAAAACAATACCAATCAACTCCAACAAATAAACTAATTAACTCCGTAACCGTATTCCCCGACAACGACGCCAAAATTTGATGTCGCCCAAAATAAAACTCCTAAGAAGTATAAGGTGGTCGTTGTATCAAATATAGAACCCAACTAGATTTGAGTCAATCCCACAGGGAATAGGAAGAAAGTAGGTTGAGTTCTTGTTCGAGTAGTTGGCAAATAAGTAAAAAGGGGGAAATATTTGTAAACAAGTTGTGATAGTAACAAGTGTTGATTCTTTGAAGTTGTTTTCAATATGAGAACTACTCTAGGACTGTGATCCCCGATGATTCCTTAACTCTACCGGTTATTGGTGCTGTCAAAGCTATCCCACTACGTTGCATGCAAAATCAGACAAGATATGTTCATCTAAATGTCTCTCGGCCTTGGTTAGACGAATTTCACTCTTCTCCTCTCGGTTTTCAAGCGTCGCACTACTAACCCTTGTCCTGGATCTCAGATAACTAGTCCATCTAAGGCTCAAGTTATTAGATGAAGGTTGATAGCTTCAAATCTCTGTTGTTATTTCCTTTTCCCAATTCTCCACCTCTCTCTCGAGCAAGTCTAGAATACAGGCGAGTTTCTAACATTTACAACTGTTAAAAGATCAATCACAATGAAGAAAATAACAATACATGAATTTACACCGGTTCAGAATTGCTTTGCACTTAACCCATTTCGTTAATTCCTCATAGTTCACACAACCCTAGTTAATGAGTTTAACTACTCATGTTTGCAAGAGCACAATAAGAATTCAAGATTGAAAACATAATTGTAAACTCACAATAATGAAGAAACTCTGAAATCTCAATGATAAATAAAATCTGGGAATTGATGTTCCAAGATTACAAAATCCAACAATGTGCTTATGAACTCAAAATAATGAAAAAACTATCTCAATACAATATAATGACTAACTCCCGCACATAGGACAATACAGGGGTATTTATAGATACAAGATGAATCTTATCCTAAACAAAGTAGGAGACTAAAGTTGGCAATTTTCCACGGTATCGTGACTTGGTATCATGGAACCAAGCCACGTCACTTGGGTCCCTATCATGAGAATCACGCAGCACCACACAATCTCTGAAGTCTATTCACGGCACCCACTCACATCACGTGAGTGGAGTCACATCACGTGGATACCTGCTGTGGGAATCATACAACATTCAACATCTCTGCAGATGACTCATGACAGCTACTCACGTCACGTGAATCCTGTCGTGAGTCACTCCTCTGGTATTGGAATCAGCTTTTTTGTCTTCAGATACTTTGTTCTCGAGCATGATTTCTTCCTTTTTGTCCATTTTGCCTCCAAAACCTATTCTCCTGCAATATAGAACGAAAAACATATTATACCCACAAGATATACCCAAGTTATTGCATATTTTCCTTGTTTTAAGCGTCGAAAGTGTCATGTGATCATGACACATCAGACATTTAGGCTAAAAGTGGACTTATTAAAAAACAGTCTATGATCCTTTCCTAACCATTGTCCTATAACCTAGGCAAGACTAACTGAGCAAGTTTTGGATCGTACACACAAAGTGAACTCGGTAATGACCTCACACGCATATAGCACAGGGTTACATTATCAACTACTATATATCCAGTTCTTGCATTGCTGGCTACAGTCATTCTTCCTATAATACTAGTGCCATTATAGGATCCAACAGCTGTCACAAACTAACATACTACACACAGATTTCAAAACAAAATGTTCAGGAGGGGTGTCCTTTAGGCAATAAAAAAGCATTATTATCATTCAAAACACGTTCAAAATTAGACTGCCCCAAGGTTCTCCTATTTTTCTCCTAATTAAACATGAAAAAACATAAATAATATAAATAACAACCTAAAAATAACAACCTAAACTTGTCGGTTCTACAATGATAGTACACTTGGGGGAAAAGAAAACACAGTAATAAAACCCCCCAAGTGGTGGTATATCCCCACCCCCAACAAAATAATGATGCACTGTCCTCAGTGCAAAGTTATCAATATGATAAGTGTAAGGGAGTGAATAAATACCTGCGGCACCCTAGGCGCCTGATGTGTGCCCATCCACAGCAGGATCATCTGTATGCTCTCTGGGCTTCAAGACGGTAGCGGGGGTGGATGACCAGAGGATGCACCCAGTTCTCTCTACTCATGAGCAATTTGAATGGCATGGTACTTTGCCCGAGAGGCCTTAGTCACCCTCCGTAGATCACTCTCAAACTCGTCTCCACTATCAGTCCGACCCTCAGGACTCCGTGGCCTCTTGCCTCTAGCAATAGGAGCCTCCTCATCAGCAAACAAATCCACCTCAAAAATTGGTGTTGTAGGTACCAGTGATGGTATGGGTGGAATGATAGGAGTATGGCTAACTACTAAATCTCAAACCTCTACCCTCAATGTAACCACCTCCTTTGTCAACCCTTTCAAATTCGGGATACAGGCCTCTCTCAATCGGCTACCCATCCGGTGCTCAAAACTATTAATCTGCCCATTTAGCTCACACATAAACCTCTCCATATCAGCAGTCAAGTGAGCCTTAACTCTCGCCTCTGAAGTATCTATCACAGTCCGAACCCATGGCTTAAGTTGAGAGACCAACTTAGCTGGGCCTCTGTGTGAGCCTGTCGCTCAATAGTCTGCGTCTGTCTTTCTACTAACCGAAGCAAAAACTCTCGTTAAACTACAACCATGCCATACAGAGGTGGTGGTGCAGTAGTAGCTATTGCCCCCTCATCAATCATGGGGCTTGTGCCCTCAATAGGCAACCTCCCAGCCTCGGGCTCACTAACTGGTGCTAAAGTACTAATCGGTTCCTCTCGATCCACTTAGCCTTCAAAAAGGGCGGTGCCTGACAAAGTAGAGGGCTGAGACCCCCTCTGGGAAATCAGGATAGCACCTCGCTGCTGCATCAACCCTATATCAGTTATGAGGGTCACCTCAATATTGTGATCTACTGTAGGCATCGTAACGACACCAATATTATTACATAGGCCCTGAATCAGACAGGGGAAGGGATGCTGGTAAAGTCTTTAAAGGCACTCTCATAAATCTCCTTAATACTATATCGGGCAATGTTGATGTCATATCTGGTGATGATGCTCGCTACCAGAATAGCTCGGTTAAGAGTAAGAGAATTATCTGCACCTGTGGGATCCAGACGGTGCCGTACAACTGACCACCAAAAACTTCCCTCAAAGAGAAGTGATGACTTCTTAATATCCAACTTGTCAGCTACCCATCTCGTATTTACGCCATCCTCAGTGATATACTATGCAACCCACCATAGTAGCTCTAAGCGCAGATCAACATCCTTTATTTTATTTTTATTCTTCACTGTCTTCGTGTGGTGATCAAACTCAGCAGTACTAGCTGGAAGTGCACATTCGGCACCAAACAAGAACCTGTGGATAGTGTGCTTGGATATGTCTACTCTAGTACCACGAACTAAAGTGTGAGTTAATGATGGTTGGTCCTAATATAGCTGCTTATTTGGTATACTAAATGTAATCGAAATAGCATATGACACATTAAACTTACGGACCAACTCTGGGCTGTATCTACCAAAAGGCTCCGTCATCCACCCGAATCCATATTGATCAAATACTGACTTAATCTTGGGTAGTGCCTTCAACTCATCTATCCGATATCGGGGCTCCTCAGTGATGTTTCTTTTACACGCACCCCGCTCAGTCGGCTCTGTATCTCTATCATAAATGGACTTCATATCCCAAACACACCACCTCTTGTTTTCCCTTCGTTCTGTAGCTACGGCCTACTGGGTAGCCAACTGTATCTATGAGAAAGTCATGGAATCCTAGACACCAGTACCGAAAATAGATGATGTCTCATCAACCTAACCACTACCACCAAACTCAAAATAATCTGTACCCATAATAATCTCTCCGATCCCAGGTGCATCATCCTCATCTTCAGTACCATCGATTGCAGAAGCATCCACCCCTTTTTCGGACTGGGCGAAGGAATCAGATGACTGAATAGAAGTCACTGATATGGCAGGAGGCAGGGGCTGTGTAGTAGGCTGAGGTGTGCCTCGGGCTGCAGCCTGTTCCCTAGTTTGTTGTCTTGTGGCACGAGGAACAAGAGAAGAATCTTCCCTAGCGATCTCATTAACCTCTTCGAACCCACTTTTCTCCCGCTCTGAAGGCTCATCTTGCAGCTCTGTTGTGAATTCTGTATTCTTGGTGTGGATTTGCGAAAAGAAACCCATATCTCTGCATTTGGGATTTCCTTTTGGAGGTATTTGGTTCAAATGGGTTGGGTTTATGTTGGTTTAGGTCTGGTCGAGTTCGTGGGTCGAGGGTAAGGGTTGATTTTAGGGGTTTTTGAAATTAGAGTGTTTTGGCATTTAGGATTTTTGGGTAATAGGAAGTTCATATGGATGAATTTGTGTGTTGGGTACTTGGGAAAGGTAGTGAATTTAGGCTTTGAAGTATTAATTTATAGCAATTTGTGTTCAAGGGATCGGGTATTTAGAGGCTTGAAAGATCGGGTTTAGGGTTTTATGTCACACCCCAAACCCCATTGAGGCGGATTGGCACCCGTAGCCGATAAGGCCCGAGAGAACCAAGCTTTGCTTACAATCATTCATATGCATGCCAGAAGAAACACCACTATCACGTAAGAACATAAAAGGCTCCTATCGGAAATCATGGAACATGATGACATATATATATATGAAACTTGGCCTTCAGGGCCATCAAGTCAAAGGGGTATACATCTCTTTCTTCCACATTCATTTACACACCCACATACGTCTACAAAAGCCTCTAAAGGGAATACATACATGACCAACCTAAGTTCGGGACAAGTCCCCGCTTTACATCATATCTACAATACCAAAATCAATGTACAACTTGAACACGAAAAGCTCCGAACCAACTGGAGCTCTCCAAAGATCAAAAGATGTCCTGCAGCTTACTGGGGAGGTCTACTAGTACCTGTGCCTGTAGCAAGTAAGGTAAATCCCCCAAGAGGGGTCAGTACGAAGAAAGTACTGAGTATGTAAGGCTGGACAAAACTGAGTCAGTATATAAGAACTTTCATGGAAAATAATTACAAGGGAATGCCCAATTATGGATAGGCCATCAATCTATCTATTTGGAACTGCGCGTATTACTTTTGATACTCTCTTCACTTTTGTACCTCTGTGCTTCTTCTTACTTACTTGTCAATCATTACTCATATACTGCCCCGGCCCAACTGATTAGTGGGAAATTAATAATATCATCATGCAGGTGTTCATTTCACCCCATGGATACACCCATAATGTTGGGATAGTCATCATGCAGGTGTTTCTTTCACCCCATGGATATCATCATGCAGGTGTTTATTCCACCCCGTGGATACACTCATAATATCTTACTTCATTCATTAACTTTTACGAGATTGGTACCTTTACTTGTGAGAGATTTTCATGCTCACTCATGAGAGATTAATACCATCACTTATGAGAGATTGATACGTTTGTTTGTGAGAGATTGACATATTGTAGCCATAACCTTATTGGAAACTTTGGAAAATAACATTAATGGGAATTTTGGAATCATGTCCACAATTATGCAACATATGAGCAACAACGACTAAAGAATGAGGGACATATGACTTAACAATAGATACAACCTGAATGAGATGCCTTTGGACATTTCGGAATAGAATAAGTACTTAGTCCATATGAAAAATATGCTGCAGAAGGATATAGACAGAATAACCTTAAATACCTTGTTCTCTCAATATGAACACTCACTCCTATACGTGAATACAATATACCAACTTCTTCTTTACGTCTTACTCTACAATATAAGCACATGCCAAGGCTTACATTAGCAACTAGTGACTATACAAGCGTACAAAATGACAATGAACTATACGAATGCCGTATAATGTCATGTCACTCATTAAAATACAATACACTGCATTCTCATATCAATAACACCATAACATTCCACACATTGACCAAGATATCATACATCAATAGCATTTCACACCACACTTACCCTTTATGCTTTCTCATCATCATTCCGTCACAATTTCTCCTATCAAATTGTCTGATAACAACATATGAACAAAAATTCATACCTAATATAGTCCAACATGCCTCCATATGACACTTTAAAGTCATTAAAATGGCATCACAAGTTGATAATTACATCCAAAAAGGGAATAGGGGCCTTCGGGGGTCGACTAGATGCGAAAATATACAAAACCAAACCTGGGGCTAACTTACGAAGCCACCTGCGGCCACAGGTGGATGAGGTGCGCCCGTAGGTGGCTTTTTGTAGATGCCAGAGGCACCTGCGTTGGTATCTGCGCCCGCAGGTTCCCTCGTCTGCGGGGGCGGATGCCTATTTTGGTCCATATTGGTTTCTTTTGGGTCTTTTTATGCAATGAATGGTACATGATCATAACTAAACTTATTTTGACATATTTTTGATCATTTGAGTGCCAAAAATCAGTCATGGTCTCACAACACACATAAACGACGCCCAAAACTACACTTCTCGGTCAATACGTCACCAAATCCAAAACCATTTTCACAATAACAATCCCAATCATTATACACAAGAATAAACAAGGAAAGACTAAAATAACATCTCTCATGAAAATATTTAATCCATCAAGTTCATTTTATTCAAGGCCACAAGTCCATGTTCAAGTTTACAAGACAAAACCATTCTCCGATTGCAAAAATAGATAGTTCTACACATAGCACACTGTCCAATACTTTGCCAACACCACAAACATGATTTATAGACCATATTAAACATATCATATACTAAACCATGATAATAATACTTACCAAAGAGTGATCTTGTTCCAAAAGAGATGAGAGCTTAGGGTTTGTACCTAGAGAGAAAAGTTTCGAATGTTAGTGACATTATTCAAAGTAAGCAATTACAAGTCTAGGAGCATTCTTCATGTCATCCTATAGATATATACTCAAAGTTTATAAATACTTACTTGTCATTTTTCCAATCTTATATCGTGAGCTTGTTCTTCCCTTTGGAACAAATGAGGGTACTTGGATTGTATCATTTCTTCAGCTTCCTATGTGACCTCTTCTCTTTGCTGATTTTTCCAAAGTACCATTACGAAAGCTATGTCTTTATTCCTCAATCTCTTCACTTTTCTATCCAGAATGTCAATAGGTATCTCCTCATAGGTAAGATCCTTTGTAACTTGCACATCATCAATAGTAGTAAATCGAGATGGATCCCCTATGCACTTTCGAAGCATCGAAACATGAAATACTGGATGAACCGTGGAGAGTTCCTGGGGTAGCGCCAACTCATACGCAACTTTCCCAAATCTTCTAATAATTTCATATGGGCCTATATAACGTGGACTCAATTTCCCTTTCTTACCAAACCGCATTACCCCTTTCATCGGTGACACCTTTAAAAACACCCAATCACCTATGGACAATTCAATCCCTCTTCTTCTAACATCGACATAGTACTTCTGTCGACTCTGGGACATTTGTAATCACTGTTGAATCACTTTAACTTTCTCCATGGCCTGATGAACAATATCTGGCCCAAGTAAAGCAGTTTCACCTGCTTCAAACCATCCGATTGGTGATCTACATTTTCTTCCATAAAAAGCTTCATAAGGTGCCATTGTTGTAAGCAAATTCAATAAGAGGCAAATGGTTATCCCAACTGCCCTGAAAATCTAACGTGCATGCTCATAGCATATCTTCAAGTGTTTGGATAGTACGTTCTGCTTGCCCATCAGTCTGAGGATGGAAAGCCGTACTCAAATTCACCTGCGTACCCAAACTCTGCTGAAAAGATCTCCAAAAATGCATAGTAAACTGTTCCCCTCTGTCTGATATGATGGATATCGGAATCCCATGTAATCGTACTATCTCTTTCACATACAATCTTGCATAATCCTCAGCTGTATAGGTGGTCTTGACTGGTAGGAAATGCGCTGACTTGGTAAGCCTGTCAACTATAACCCATATAGAATCAAATTTCCGCAATGTACGAGGCAAACCGGTGATGAAATCCATATTAATCATATCCCATTTCTAGACTGGAAGATTGATACATTGCATGTAACCTCCTGGTTTCTGATGCTCTACCTTTACTTGTTGACAATTTGGGCATTGAGCGATAAATTCCGCAATGTTCTTCTTCATGTTTCCCCACCAATACACTACTTTTAAGTCATGGTACATTTTAGTAGCACCCGAATGAATAGAATAGCGTGAATGATGTGCCTCTGTCATAATTCATTTCCTCAGCTCATCTATATCTGGTACACATAATCTACCTTGGCATTGAAGCACCCCTTCTTGTGTAAGATCAAATGCTTTTGTCAAATTCTGTTGTACATTTTCCTTTAGCTGCAATAACATAGGATCTGCAAACTGCTTCTCTTTCACTTCAGCTATCAACAACGATTCAACTACATTTTGTACAATAACCCCTTCATCTGAGGATTCAAGAAGACGAACCCCCAGGCTGGCTAATTGATGTAGGTCTTTGATTATCTCTTTCTTTTTCGTCAATTGGCCACTAATGACTCCTGTTGCCTTACGGCTCAATGCATCAGCTACCACATTTGCTTTAGATGGATGATAGAGAATATCAATGTCATAGTCTTTTAAGAGTTCTAACTACCTTCGTTGCCTCAAATTGAGTTCTTTCTGCTTAAAGATATATTGCAAACTTTTGTGATCAGTATAAATATCAACATGAACTCCATACAAATAATGACGCTATATCTTTAAAGCAAAAACCATTGCTGCTAATTCAAGATCATGTGTGGGATAGTTTTTATCGTGTGACAGCAACTGTCGTGAGGCATATTCTATGACATTACCACGCTGTATCAATACACATCCGAGTCCAACCCGGAAGCATCACAATACACTGCATAACCTTCGGTACCTTTGGGAAGTACTAAAATTGGTGTAGAGGTTAATTTATCTTTCAACTCTTGGAAGCTTTTCTCACACGCATCATTCCACTGAAATTTAACTGCCTTATGTGTAAGCTTTGTTAATGGTGCAACAATGGAGGGCAACCCTTCCACAAATCTTCGGTAATAACCTGCCAATCCAAGAAAACTATGAATCTCTGTAGGTGTCGTAGGTCTTGGCCAATTTTTCACCGCTTCAATCTTCTATGTATCAACTTGTATCCCTTCATCTGACATAATGTGACCCAAGAATGCGACTGATTTTAATCAAAACTCACACTTGGAGAACTTTGCATACAACTTACGCTCACGGAGAATCTGTAACACCTACCGTAAGTGATTAGCATGGTCCTCTGGTGTCCTTGAATAAACCAGGATGTCATCTATAAATACCGTCGCGAACACGTCTAGAAATGGCTTAAACACCCTATTCATCAAATCCATGAACACAGCTGGTGCATTTGTTAGTCCAAATGACATAACTAAAAATTCATAATGGCCATACCATGTTCGGAAAGCTGTCTTGGGTACATCTTCTTCTCTAACTCTGACTTGATGGTAACCCGACCTCAAGCCAATCTTTGAAAAGCACTTGGCGCCCTGTAAATGATCAAAAAAATCATCAATTCGGTCAATTCGGGGGAGGGGATATTTGTTCATAATCATTACCTTATTCAATTGCCGATAGTCGATGCACATTCTTAATGTGCCATCTTTCTTCCGTACAAATAACACCGGTGCACCCCGCGGAGACATACTCGGCCTGATAAAGCCCTTATCCAGCAAATATTTCAATTGCTCCTTTAATTTGCGCAATTCTGCTGGACCTATTCTAAACGGGGGAATAGAGATAGACTTAGTACCTGGAATCACATCAATGCCAAACTCTACTTCCTGTTCTGGGGGTAAACCTGGAAGGTCCTCTGGAAATACATCAAGAAATTCACTGACCACTGGAACAGACTGAGGAGTTAGTGGTTCCACTTCAGTATCTTTTACCCGTACTAAATGACATATGTAACCCTTAGCAATAATTTTTTGGGCTTTTAGATAAGAAATAAATCTTCCTCTTGGTGCCCCTACATTACCCTTCCATTCAAGAACATTCATTTGTGGAAAATAAAAATGTACCTTCTTGGCCCGACAATCTACCGTGGCATAACAAGAAGCTAACCAATCCATTCCCATTATCACATCAAAGTCCACCATGTCTAGTTCAATGATATCGGCCAGTGTATCATGACCACATACAGTTACCACACAATTATGATATACTTGTCTTGCAACAATATATTCACCAACCGGTGTAGACACTTCAATTGACTTAATTAATAATTCTGGTACCTTTACGAATTTTGTAGCAATCAATGGAGTACCATAAGACAATGTAGAACCCGGATCAATCAATGCATATACATTATATGAAAATCTGGATAATGTACCTGTGACAACATCAGGAGAAGCCTCTGAATTCTATCGGTCCACTAAAGCATAAGTGCGATTCTGGACCCCACTCGTACTGGCTGCTTCTCTGGTACCTCTACCCCGACCAACAGATTGCATACCTCGCCCTAAAGAAGGAACCGATGATGATGATGCAACGGTTGATCCCGCAGGTCACGCCACATTACCCAAACCTCTTCGTGGGCAGTCTCTCATCATATGCCCCATCATACCACACCAATAACAACCATTCGTCCCCCGCCGGCATTCACCTGCATGAAATCATCTACAATATTGACACAGCGGGCAAAAATATCCCACTGTCTGTGAACCACAACTCCCGCTGCTTTGCCCGACCTGATTAAAACCCCTGGACCCTCAGAATTGAGAGGAAGTGCCTACCGTGGAATAAGAAAATGAAGGCCTTGGCGGTCTATTAAAATTTTGAGGCCTGAACTCTGCTTAGGACGCCATAGACTGTCCCGTAGATATAACCCTCTTTGAAGGCCCTTCTTCAAACCCTTGTGTCCTTCTCCGTTGCCTCTGATCTTTCATTTTCTGCACAAAGGCCTGTATTCTAGCTATATCTTTATCCCGATTTAAGGCAGCAATAGTGCAGTCTTGTACCAAATATGGCTCCAATCTGTCAACATATCGATGTACTCTGTCTGTCATTGTGGACACCACATTTGGATCATATCGATCCAAGGAATTAAATTGCAGACTGTATTCCCTGACACTCAGATTCCCTTGACGGAGATTTAAAAATTGATCCGCACGAGCATCTCAGATCTCATAATAAAGGTAGTGATCAACAAATGCCACCTCAAATTCATACCACAAAGGTGGATTTGCACCAATACCACGAGCTTTCTTCCAATCTTCATACCACAATATCGCCTCTTCTTTCAATCTATAAGCAGCAAGTTCAACTGTTTCTACCCCAGTTACATGCATAACCTCCAGAGCTCTTTGGATTTGATCTATAAAATCTTGCGGGTCTTCATTTGGATCAGATCCAGTGAATGTGGGAGGATCTAGTTTCAGAAAATCTTGCGTCCTTCGACTAGCTGCTCTCGCTGCATTATCATCACCTATCATCGGAACACCTTGTCCTTGAACCTGTGCAATAACTATTCTGGTCAATATTTGTACTGCATCCTTTAAGTCTTGGTCCTTAGTATTTACTTGTGGTTCTACAGGTGCGCTTCTCCTACTTGACTCTTCTGGAACAGAGGGAGTGGAGGAAGCCCGCGACACAAATTCATTCTCAGTATTGCCTTGATTAACTTGATCAGGTGGTGGTACACTGGTTCCTTCTCCATCAATTCTATCTATCCTCTTACTTTTACCTCGACCTCTTCTTGTCATCGGCATTTTTCTATAATATACAAGAACAACAATATTGATAGTCAGAAGCAATTCCACCTATAACTTCGACTTTAATGCACGATCTAGAAATAAAGGACTGAAACAACTCCTAAATGTCCCATAGCCTCCTACTTATAAATGTGGTGCACAACACATCCATAAGCAAGACTCTACACAGACACGACTTTGTAGACACCCTTAGAACGACCTGCTCTGATACCACTTTTATCACGCCCCAAACCCTATTGAGGCGGATTGGCACCCTTAGCCGATAGGGCCCGAGAGAACCAAGCTTTGCTTACAATCATTCATATACATTCCATAAGAAACACCACTATCATGTAAGAACATAAAAGGCTCCTATCGGAAATCATGGAACATGATGACATATATATATATATGAAACTTGGCCTTCAGGGACATCAAGTCAAAGGGGCATACATCTCTTTCTTCCACATTCATTTACACACCCACATACGTCTACAAAAGCCTCTAACGGAAATACATACATGACTAACCTAAGTTCGAGACAAGTCCCCGCTTTACATCATATATATGATACCAAAATCAATGTACAACTTGAACACGAAAAGCTCCGAACTAACTGGAGCTCACCAAAGATCAAAAAATGTCCTGCAGCTTACTGGGGAGGTCTACTAGTACCTGTGCCTACAGCAAGTAAGGTAAATCCCCCAAGAGGGGGTCAGTACGAAGAAAGTACTGAGTATGTAAGGCTGTACAAAATTGAGTCAGAATATAAGAACTTTCATGGAAAATAATTACAAGGGAATGCCCAATTATGGATAGGCCATCAATCTATATATTTGGAACTGCGCGTATTACTTTTGATACTCTCTTCACTTTTGTACCTCTGTGCTTCTTCTTACTTACTTGTCAATCATTGCTCATATACTGCCCGGGCCCAACTGATCAGTGGGAAATTAATAATATCGTCATGCAGGTGTTCATTTCACCCCATGGATACACCCATAATGTTGGGATAGTCATCATGCAGGTGTTTCTTTCACCCCATGGATATCATCATGCAGGTGTTTATTCC
Source organism: Capsicum rhomboideum (assembly GCA_031232105.1). Lineage (NCBI taxonomy): Eukaryota > Viridiplantae > Streptophyta > Magnoliopsida > Solanales > Solanaceae > Capsicum > Capsicum rhomboideum. The sequence continues at coordinate 26,434,278 of CP124719.1, read as the reverse complement.
ACCCCATATATACACTCATAATATATTACTTTATTTATTAACTTTTACGAGATTGGTACCTTTACTTGTGAGAGATTGTCACGCTCACTCATGAGAGATTAATACCATCACTTATGAGAGGTTGATACGTTTGTTTGTGAGAGATTGACATATTATAGCCATAACCTTTTGGAAACTTTGGAACATAACATTAATGGGAATTTTGGAATCATGTCCACAATTATGCAACATATGAGCAACAACGACTAAAGAATGAGGGACATGTGACTTAACAATAGATACAACCTGAATGAGATGCCTTTGGACATTTCGGAATAGAATAAGTACTTAGTCCATATGAACAATATGCTGCAGAAGGATATAGACAGAATAACCTTACATACCTTGATCTCTCAATATGAACACTCACTCCTATATGTGAATACAATAGCCCATCTTCTTCTTTACATCTTACTCTACAATACAAGCACATGCCAAGGCTTACATTAGCAACTAGTGACTATACAAGCGTACAAAACGACAATGAACTATAAGACTGCCGTATAACGTCATGTCACTCCGTAAAATACAATCCACTGCATTCTCATATCAGTAACACCATAACATGCCACACATTGACCAAGATATCATACATCAATAGCATTTCACACCACACTTACCCTTTAAGCCTTCTCATTATCATTCCGTCACAATTTCTCCAATCAACTTGCCTCATAACAACATATGAACAACAATTCATACCTAATATAGTCCAAAATTCATCCATAGTACACTTTAAATTCATTAAAACTACATCACAAGTTGATAATTACATCCAAAAAGGGAATAGGGGCCTTCGGGGATCGACTAGATGCGAAAATATACAAAACCAAACCTGGGGCTGACCTGAGAAGCCACCTACAGCCTCAGGTGGATGAACTGAGCCCGAAGGTGGCTTTTGGCAGATGCCATAGGCACCTGCGTTGGCATCTGCGCCCGCATGTGCCCTCGTCTGTGGGGGCGGATGCCCGTTTTGGTCCAAATTGGTTTCTTTTGGGTATTTTTATGCAATGAATGGTCCATGATCATAACTAAACTTATTTTGACAGATTTTTGATCATTTGAGTGCCAAAAATCAGTCATGGTCTCACAACACACATAAACGACGCCCAAAACTACACTTCTCGGTCAATACATCACCAAATCCAAAACCATTTTCACATTAACAATCCCAATCATTATACACAAAAATAAAACAAGGTAAGACTAAAATAACATCTCTCATGAAAATATTTAATCCATCAAGTTCATTTCTTTCAAGGCCACATGTCCATGTTCAAGTTTACAAGACAAAACCATTCTCCGATTGCAAAAATAGACAGTTCTACACATAGCACACTGTCTAATACTTTGCCAACACCACCAACATGATTTATAGACCATATTAAACATATAATATACTAAATCATGAGAAGAATACTTACCAAAGAGTGATCTTGTTCCAAAAGAGATGAGAGCTTAGGGTTTGTACCTAGAGAGAAAAGTTTTGGGTAAGTCTAGAAAAAGGCATGAGAGTTTCTTTGAATAAAAATCTGATTTTTAGCCCCTTTTATAGTCCCATAAAGTCTCATTCTTAGCCACATATTCCATGTTCACTTGGTCGATGGAAGAGCTCTGCAAGAATGGGTCAAAATCTCTTTTGGGCCATGTCTTTCTCATGATTTTGGTCCTCATTTGGCCCAATGACACAAGACTCCTTAATGCCCACCAAATTTAATGTATAATTCATCTAATCTCTCATGTTTCAATATTTCCATAAATGTTACGGTAGTCAACTAGACCCAGAAACGTACGGGGTGTTACATTTTAGATCAGGTGGTGTCATATTTTATAAGAAATAGGCCAAAATTTTGGGTTGGGTCGGGTCGGGTCGGATTGTCAGATTCAGAGTATTTATGATTTTCACTGTACTGACCCACATCACGTGAGGGCCCTGGCATAGGTTGAGATCCTGAAAACATAAAATGCCACCTGATTCCCATGGCATAGACCCACATTACGTGGATCGACCTAAGTCAAGTGGGTACCTAGCGTGGATTGGATTCTACAATTTGAACTTTTAGTTTGATTTCCACGGTACCAGCCCACATCACGTGGGTCCCTAACATTGTTTAATCTACACACTTTTGAGTTCACATCTTTATTTTTAACTCACAACCAGTATTAATCTTTGGGTTGCCTCCCAAGTAGCGCTTGATTTAACCTTGGGCGCGATGTAGCTAGGTTGGTTAATCAGAATTCACCAACCAGCCCATGGTTTGCCTCCCATGGAGCGCCTAATTTAATGTCGCGGTACGACCCAATTCACTTGATCAAGACTAAACTCCTCACACGTCCTTATTTTTTTCGTGGTTCCCACATAGTGTTTTTCACACTGTCCATTGACCTTGAATAGAACATTGTCATCACCTTTCAGCTCAATCGCTCCACGTGGGAATACTCTAACCACCGTGAATGGTCAAGACCATTTGGACCTTAATTTTCCAGAAAACAAGTGAAGCCTAGAGTTGTAAAGCAATACCAAATCTCCCGGGTGAAATTCTCGTCGTTCAATCTTCCGAGCATGATATAATTTCATCTTCTCTTTATACAGTCCTGAACTTTAATAAGACCAGAGATGAAATTCATCCATCTCATTCATTTGCTCGAATCTCAATTTAGACACTTCACTCTATTCCAGATTCAACCTCTTCAATGCCCGTAATGCCATATGTTTAAGTTCGACAGGCAAATGACATGATTTTCCAAACACTAGATGATATGGAGATGCACCAATGGGTGTATTGAATGCAGTTCGATATGCCCATAATGCATCATCCAGTATTCTTGCCCAATCAGTCCTATTGGCATTCACAGTCTTCGCCAAAATAGACTTAATCTCATGATTTGACACCTCAATTTACCTGCTCGTCTGAGGATGGTAAGGTGTTTACACCTTATGTTTGACACCATATTTTTCAAGTAGGGCTTTAAATAGCCGATTACAGAAGTGGGATCCTCCATCACTAATGATAACTCGGGGTGTACCGAATCGTGAAAATATGTTCTTTTTTAAGAATGTCGTAACACTCTTTCCTTCATTATTGGGAAGCGTAGTTGCCTCCACCCACTTTGAAACATATTCAATAGCTACCCAAATGTATTTCATCCCATGTGAGCTAACAAATAGGCCCATAAAATCAATTCCCCATACATCAAATAATTCGAGCTCAAGAATAGTTGTCATAGGAAGTTCGTGTCTGCGCATGATGTTCCCTTGTCTTCGAAATTGGTCACAAGCCCGAGCATAGTCATGAGCATCTTTATAGATGGGGGACCAATAATACCCACATTGTAAGATCTTATGAGCAGTCCGCGCACCTCCATGATGACCCCCAACTGGAGATGAATGACATGCTTCCAAAATACTTATTATCTCGACTTCCGGAATACACCTTTGAATTATGCCATCCATACACACCCTAAATAAATAAGGCTCATCACAAAAGAATTTTCTCACCTCATGCATGAATCTCTTGCTCTTCTGATACGACATATCTTCCGGGACTAGATTACTTGCCAAAAAGTTGGTAAAATCTGTAAACCAGGGGATTAAATCTTGTGATGCTGCCAACACTTGCTCTTCTAAAAAAGTATCATAAATATCAAGAGCATCCATTAATTTAAGCATGGACTCCTCCTCAAAGTGTGATAGATGATCTGCAACCTGATTCTCTATCCCTTTTCGATCCTTGACCTCAAAATCAAATTCTTGCAATAGAAGCACCCACCGAATCAGTCTTGGCTTAGCATACTTCTTTGACATAAGATATCTAAGTGCTGCGTGGTTTATATGCACAATCACTTTCATACCAATCAAGTAGGATCAAAGTTTCTCGAAAACAAGACCACTGCCAACAATTCTTGCTCTGTTACAGTATAATTTTTCTAAGCTTGATTAAGTACTTTGCTAGCGTAATAAATTAGATGTAGAATCTTCTCACGCCTTTGGCCAAGGAATGCACTCAAGGCCACACCGTTAGCATCACACATAACCTCAAATGGCATCGTCCAATCTGGTAAAAATGATAGGGGATGAAATCAAATTCTCTTTCAGACACTCGAACGCTTTAAGACAAGCCTCTTTAAACACAAACTTCACCTCCTTCTCTAAAAGCTTGCATAATGGATGTGCAATCTTAGAGAAATTCTTGATGAATCTTCTATAAAACCCTGCATGTCCCAAGAAACATCAAATTCCTTTAACCAAAATAGGTAGAGGTAACTTTTCAATCACCTCAATCTTGGCTTTGTCAACATCAATACCCTTCTTTGATAATCAATTCCCCAATACGATACCCTCATTAACCATAAAGTGACATTTTTCCTAATTTAGCACTAAGTTACACTCCTCACATCTTTGCAACACATTAGAAAGGTGGGCCAAGCAGTCATCAAATTAGTCTCCCACAATAGAGAAATTATCCATAAAAACCTTAATAGTGTCTTCCACCATGTCGGAGAAAATGAACATCATGCAATACTGAAAAGTGGTAATTACATAAATCGAAGGGCATCCTTTTGAACGTGAATGTCCCATATGGACAAGTGAAAGTGGTATTCTCTTGGTCTTTGGGAGCAATAAAAATATGATTATACCCCAAATAACCGATAAGAAAACAATACCACATTCTACCAGCAAGACGGTCTAACATCTGATCCATGAAGGCCATAGAAAAGTGATCCTTTTCGGTCCAAGAATTCAAATTTTGATAATCCATGCAAACTCTTCATCCAGTAATCGACCTCATTGGGATTAACTGATTCTTGTCATTTAGAACTACAGTGATTCCTCCCTTCTTTGGCACATACTGAACTAGGCTCACCCACTTGCTATCAGCAATGGGGTAAACCATACCGTATCTAACCACTTGATGATTTCGTTCTTCACAACTTCTTACATACATGGGTTTAGACGACGTTGGTGCTCAATGCTTGGTATGCACACAGGATCAAGTTAAATTTTGTGAGTGCAGATACCGATTGGAATCCTAATAAGGTCAGCGATGGACCAACCAATGGCCCTCTTAAACCTTTTCAACACTGAAATAAGAGCCTCTACTTTCCACTCTACAACCTCAACAGAAATAATCACTGGCAAGGTGTTGTTGGCTTCCAAGAATGCATAGCGAAGGTGAGATGGGAGAGACTTAAGCTCCAAAACTGGTGGCTCCTTAATAGAAAAATGAGTCGGTGTGGTCACCCTATTCTTTAAATTGAGATAAAGTTTATTCGGAGCATAAGTGTATGATCCTATGCTAACAAGTGCACCAACCATATCATCGTAATCCTCAATACTATCGCTATCAAAATTCATAATCACGGCCGCAAGAGCTTCTACCCCCAACCTTTCTTCAATAGGAACGACTATGTTACTCTCATCAAGTGTATCTATTACCAAAATCACCCGCATATCTTTTGGTTGTTTCATGGAATGACAAACATTAAAAGTAACATGTTCATCATTCAACTTGAACTTCATCTACCCAGATTCCATGTCAACCTATACATGGCCAATGGCAAGGAATGGTCTTCCCAAGATGATGGGAACCTCGAAATAAACTTCACAATCTAGACTCATAAAGTCAGTCGAAAAGATAAAAGATGCAACCTTTACCAAAACATCATACAAAATGCCCACCGGCTTTTTCATAGTTATATCCGCCATAAGAAGTCTCATAGAAGTCGATTTTGGTGCTCTCAATCCTAACTTCTTGAAAATGGCTAGCAGCATCAAGTTAATGCTAGCACCCAAGTCACACAGAACCTTTGCAAAATTATAGGACCCAATAGTACAAGGAATTGTGAAGGCTCCCGGATCTTCCTTTTTCTCTACAAGCGAATGAGAATTAATTGCACTACAATGGTGTAAATTATCTTCCGACTTAAAACTAACAGTTCTCTTCTTCTTCACTAAATCTTTCATGAATTTTGCTTAACCTGGAATCTGTTCTAAAGCCTCGATAAGAGGAATATTTACTGATAACTCCTTTAATATTTAGATAAATTTTTGATATTTATGTTCTTCATCTTTCTTTTTCAATCTTTGACGAAAGGGAGGAGGAGGTCGAGGAATTTGTTTGAACACTTGAGGGACTTTTTTTTCCTTCCCGTTATCAGATTTTGCCTTTTTGTCAGCATCATGAGGCTTTTGAACTGCATCACCCTTTGAATTCTCTAGCTCCATCTCACTTTCTATATCAACTTTCAACGACTCATCTTTCTTACCAATACCCACAGGTATAGATGGGTCAGTCGTGCACTTCCTACTTCTAGTAGTAATGGACAAATAATGACTATCATTCTTCAAATTCTAGACGGTGTTTCTCAAAAGGGTGTATGGTTAACGCTGGTTCAATGCCACCGATATCTGCCCAAACTGCTGCTCCATCTATTTAATGGTAGTCGAATGAGATTCTACTCTTTGACTTATTCCTGAAATGTCTGACCTAATCTCCTTCAAGCAACTCTCCTGGCTCTCTAACCCTTTAACAAATTTATTAAGAAGGGCTTCCATTCTTGGATTTCCATAATCAGCATCGTGGTTCCTCGGTGGCACATATGCGCCACTCTTCTCTTTATAATCATCCTTTCTCCTCCAATCACCGTCATGATCTCATTCTCTGTATCTATATCCTGACTTGTTATAATTATCTCCATAGTAGTTTCGACCTTGATTCCCCTGCCTTGAGTTCCAAGAGTCTTGATTAGATCGGAAACCTTCCACCTCTCGATCCAAGTACTTAGCCTCCTCATCAGATTCATAATCGTTATGCCTAGGTGTTTTTCCTTGTACACCTATGGCATGCACTTTCTCAGTACCTCTAGGTGTTATTTGTCTTGCAAGTCAATTTTTGTCCTCAACTGTGCGACTTCTTGAGCTATAGATTCATCCAAAACTCGTTGTGCTGCTGAGGCTCCAATAGCATATATCTCAGCAGGTGTATCTGCCTCCCGAGTATGCCATCCTCTGTTGGTCTTAGTGATACGATCTAAAATATCTGAAGCTTGTTCCCACCTCAGACTCATAAATGCTCCGCCAGTGCTAATATCTACTACAACATTGGTATTGACATTTAAAGCCCTGTAGAAGATCTCAAGTAAACTTCAACCACTCATCCTATGATTTGGAACATTCTGTAGCTTCTTCTTCAACCTTAGCCATGTCTCATAAAGAGGTTCATAATATAGTTGTCTGAAGGTGTAAATCTCATCCTTTAACTGTAGTATCTTGGAGGGTAGGAAAAATCTCTCTAGAAATTAATTTCTCAACTCTTGCCAAGTAGTGATGGAACCTCGTGGTAACTCGGCCAACCACAAAGTCATTTTTCCTATTAGAGAGAATGGAAACAATCTCAACTGAATAGCCTCTTGGTCAACTCCAGGCAAATTATATAAAGTGCAGACCCCCACAAAGTTTATCACATGCATATTCGGATCATCTGTAGGAAGACCGGTGAACACACCTTTCAAGTTTAGCAAGTGGATCATGGCACTTGTAATGTCAAACTTAGTGCCCTTAGGTAACTCTTATGGAATAATGGAACCAGTCTCAACCGGCTCAAAATAAGCCACATTCTCTTCTTTGGGATCATCATAAATAGGCACATATGGTCTTTGAGGTGGTTATTGCACCCTCAGTCTTCTTTGTCTTTCTTCAAGTGTAGTAAGATGTTGTGCTGCTGCTTGCATTCCTTGATGATCTCTATCTGCATTTCTAAGAGCCGCTTGCCTCGTATTTTCCTCAGCCATTAATCGAGCAGTGATTTATTATGCAGTTTTATGACCAACTGGCTGAATTGGCTGGTTATGAATATCTCCCACAGATGCAGAATCTTGAACTTCGTCGGTATTCATCATTCTTCGATTAGCTCTTAGTGTTCGTTCTATCTTAGTATCAAGTGGAATCAGGGGATTGACTTGACTCTTAGTGTTAGGTATACACTGGTGTGTGCCCTTAAAAGTATAGAAAAGTAAAACCAATCAACTCCAACAAGTAAACTAATCAACTCCGTAACCGTAATCCCTGGCAACGACGCCAAAATTTGATGTCGCCTAAACTATACCTCCAGAAAAGTATAATGCAATCGATAAATCAAATATCGAACCCAACTAGGTTGAGGTCGATCCCATAGGGAATAGGATGAAATTAGGTCGAGTGCCTGTTCGAGTAATTGTCAATTAAGTAAAAAAAGGGTATTTTTTGTAAGCAAATAGTAATAGTAACGGTTGTTGATTTTTTGGATTTGTAATTAATATGAGAAATACACTAGGATTGTGATCCCCAATGATTTCTTAACTCCACCGGTTACTTGTGAGGGCAAAACTGTCCCGATGCATTGCATACAAAACCTAACAAGATAGGTTCATCTAAACGTCTCTCAACCTTGGTTAGACAAATTTCACTCTTCTCCTCTCGATCTCTGAGTGTCGCATTACTTTTCCTTATTCTGGATCTCAGAAAACTATCCCTGTTACGACTCAAGTTATTAGATAAAGGTTGATAACTTCAAATCTCTATTGTTATTTCCTTTTCCCAATATCTACCTCTCTCTTGAGCAAGTCTAGAATATAGGCGAGTTTCTAACATTTACAACCGTTAGAAGATCAATCACAATGAAAGAATAATACATGCATTCACACTGGTTCAGAATTGCTTTACACTTAACCCATTTCGTTAATTCCTCATGATTCACACAACCTTAGTTATGGGGTTTAGCTACTCATGATTGCAAGAACACAATAATATTTCAATAAGGAAAACATAATTGTAAACTCTTAATAAGAAGAAAACTCTGAAATCTCAATATGAATGAAAACCCTAGAATCGATGTTCCAAGATTAAAAAATTAATAATGTGTTTATGAACTCAAAATAATGAAAATATAATCCCAAAATAATATAATTATCTCCCCCTTACCATTGGACAATATAGGGGTATTTATAGATACAAGCTGAATCTTATCTTAAACAAAGTAGGAGAAAAAAGTCGACAACATTCCACGGTTCTGTCACTTGGTATCGTGGATCCAACCCATGTCAAGTGGGTCCATCTCATGGAAATCAGGCCATTTTACAACTTTCAGGAGTTGACCCACTATACCAACCTATGTGGTGTAGGTTGACTCACGGGACGTGGGTTCTTACTGTGGGTCACTCCCCCAGTTTCAGCTTAGCTCTTTCATCTTCCAATGCTCCAATTTAGTGTATGATTCTTCCCTTATTCTCTATTTCACGTCCATTACCTATTTCCCTACAATATAGGACAGAAAACATATCATACCAACCAAAAATACCCAAATTATTGCATATATCCTTGTTTTAAGCATCGAAAGTTCCATGAAACCATGGTGCATCAGGCAGTGATAAGAGACCACATCATCAGGGAAGTTTTAGTGGGAGCCATAGAGGCTTATAGTTCAGAGGCAGAGGTTCGTAGGGTAGGTACCCTCTATGTCAGTCATATTGGCACCAAGGTCAGTGCAGTAGGCCTGTTCAGGCAGTAATTCAGATTTCTGACGGAGATTAGTCAAGTTTTAGTGATTGTTATGGCCAAAGTAGTAGCCAATCTTCAAGTGGTGCAATTGTTTGATCCTCTAGTCGTGGTGGCTATTCAGGGTCAGTCGGATCTTCTAGATCGAGTAGTATTTCGTGGCCTTGTTGTACTTGTAGAGTGTTTTGCTATTTCTCCAGAGAGTGTTCCCAGCATGGGATAATTCATCCTACATCGTAGAGTGTTCAGTCGATCAAATCAGTACCGCCTCTAGCTAGAGGTGGCGTTCAGGGTCGCAGGGATGGTCCCCTTGGTTCTTGAGAAGATTCTCAGGCAGGTAGGATGGGTAGTATGTCAGACGCCCAGCCAGACTGCGGGCGAGGTCATTTATATGATGTACCTGGTAGACCAAAGGTGGAGTCTTCAGATGCTATTATTACAGGTATGATTTCAGTGAGTCGTCGATCAGCTGTTGCTTTATTTGATCTGGGATCCACTTATTCGTATATTTTTGTTGATTATGCACCACAGTTAGAGTTGTCTTGGGATCCTTTATCTATACCATTGTGTGTATCTACTCCCGTGGGTGATTCTTTAGTAGTGGATCAGTTTATAGATCATGTATGGTGATCATTCGAGAGTTTAATACTCGGGCCAATCTTATTGTATTAGATATGATGGACTTTGATGTGATTCTGGGTATGGACTGGTTATCCCCTTATCATGCAATCTTGGATTGCTTCGCCAACGCCGTTACTTTAGCCATGCCTAGAATACCCCCGGTTGTGTGGCAGGGTTCTTTTAGCAGTGCATCGATGGGAATTATTTCTTATGTTCGGGCTAGGAGATTGGTGTCTAGGGGTTGCAAGTCTTATCTCATTTATTTTCATGATGTTGGTAGTGAGAGCCTCTCGCTTGACTCTGTTCCTATTATTCGTAAGTTCACCATTGTTTTCCCTACTGACCTGCCTGGCCTTCCTCCTGAGCGTGATATTGAGTTTGCTATTAATCTCAAGCCGGGAACCCGACCTATTTCTATGACACCTTACCACATGGCTCCTGCAGAGCTTAAGGAGATGAATTCGGTATCATTCGGTCTAGTGTATCGCCTTGGGGTGCTTCTGTCTTGTTTGTAAAGAAAGAATGGCTCTATGCGTATGTGTATTGACTATAGGCAGCTAAATAAGGTTACAGTGAAGAATAAGTATCCTATGCTTCGCATTGATGATTTATTTGACCAACTTCAGGGTGCGGCAGTGTTCTCTATGATTGACTTGAGATTGGGTTACCATCAGTTGAGGATTCGGGCTGAGGATATCCCTAAGACAGCCTTCAGGACTCGGTATGGCCATTATGAGTTTCTGGTGATGTCTTTTGGGTTAACCAATGCCCCAACGACGTTTATGGATTTGATGAATCGAGTTTTCAGGCCCTATTTGGACTTTTTTGTTATTTTTTTCATTGATGACATTCTTTTATATTCGAGGAGCGGGGAGGAGCATGAGCAACATTTGAAGATTGTGCTCCAGACTTTGAGAGATCATAGGCTTTATGCCAAATTCTAAAAATGTGAGTTTTGGATTGATTTTGTTACATTCCTAGGGCACGTGGTGTCTAAGGATAGGATTATGGTGGATCTAGCAAAGATTGAGGCTATCATGATTAGGCCAGACCTACATCTCCGACTGATGTTCTTAGCTTTATTGGTTTGGCAGGTTACTATCGATGATTTGTTGAGGGTTTTTCTTCTATTGCATCACCTATGACCAGAGTGACTAGGAAGGAAGTTCCGTTTCAGTGGTTCAAGGATTGTGAGTTGAGCTTTCTGAGGCTCAAGAGCTTACTCACTTCACCTCTGATATTGACCCTTTCTGTTGAAAGAGAAGGGTTTACAGTTTATTGTGATGCTTCTGGTGTTGGTTTGGGTTGTCTTCTGATACAACAGGGCTGAGTTATTACTTATGTGTTGAGGCAGCTTAAGTTTCACGAGTGCAACTACCCTACTCATGGTTTAGAGTTGGTGGTAGTGGTTTTTGCGCTTAAGATTTGGAGGCATTACTTGTATAGTGTTCATTGTGAGATTTACACCAACCATCGTAGTCTTCAGCACCTTATGACTCAGAGAGAGCTTAATTCTAGGCAACATAGGTGGATTGAGTTGCTGAAGGACTATGATATTTCTATCCTATATGATCGGGGCAAGGAAAACGTGGTAGCGGACGCCTTAAGCCAAAAGGCAGTGAGCATGGGTATTTCAGCTTCTATCTCAGCTTCAGAGAGACTATTGGCTTTGGACATTCAGTTCTTAGACAACTTGTTAGTTCAGCTAGATATTTCAGACTCCAGGAGGAGCCTTGAGAGTGTTGTGGCTAGGTCTACCTTATTTGAGCAGATTCAGAGTCGCCAGTTTGAGGATAGTAGGCTTTGTGACATCCGTGATCCAGTGGCGAGGGGTGAGTCCAGTCGGGCTACCCTAGATCCAGAGGGTATTCTGAGGTTTGATGGTCGCATCTGTGTTTCGAGGGTAGGACACTTGATTCAGTTGATACTGTGAGAGGCTAATAGCTCTAGATATTCTATTCACCCTAGGACAATAAAGATGTATAGAGCTTTGAGGTAGCATTACTGGTGGAGTGGTATGAAAAGAGATATTGCAAACTTTGTAGCTCGTTACCTTTGTTTTCAGCAGGTAAAGGCCGAGCATCAGTGACAGGTGGATTTCTTCAGAGGCGACCCATTCCTGATTGGAAGTGGGAGTGGATTACTATAGACTTCGTGACCAATTTACCTCGTTTTTCGAATAGGTCTGATAGTATTTGGGTTATCGTGGATCGATTGACCAAGTCGGCTAATTTTATCCCAATTCAGATCGCCTTCAGTGCCTAGAGGTTAGCACGTATCTACATTCGAGAGATAGTTTGCCTTCATGGAGTACCTGTATCCATTATTTCTGATAGAGGCACAGTGTTTACTCCTAGCTTCTGGAGGACCTGTTAAGAGGAGTTGGGTACTCAGGCCAATCTTAGCACTGCATTCCATTCTCAGACCGACGGTCAGTCAGAGTGGACTATTCAAGCTCTCTAGGATATGCTCCATACATGCGTGATGGACTTTGGAGGTCAGTGGGAGCAGCACTTAGCTTTGGCAGAGTTCACTTATAATAATAGCTACCATTCGAGTATGGAGATGGCACCATTTTAGGTATTAAATGGTAGGCGTTATAGATCTCCAATAGGTTGGTTTAAGACTTCAGATATTAGCACCCGTGGCACGGACTTGCTTTGTGAGTCCTTGGATAGGGTGCGAGTGATTCAAGATAGGTTGAAGGCAACTTAAAGTAGGCAGAAGAGTTATGCTGATTGTAGAATTCGTACCTTGAGATTTGGGGTTAGTGATCGAGTTTTCCTTCGAGTATCACCCATGAAAGGCGTGATGAGGTTTGGGAGGAAGGGTAAGCTCAGCCCCAGATATATTAGCCCATTCGAGATACTTCGAACTGTTGGAGAGGTAGCTTATGAATTGGCCTTGGCCCCAGATTTCTCATTTGTTCATCCAGTTTTCCATGTATCTATGTTGTGGCATTACATCCCGGATGAGTCTCATATGCTATGGCGGGACTCAGTTCAGTTGGATGAGAGGTTTGTGTTCGTAGAGGAGTTAGTACTCATTTTAGCCAGGGATGTTAGGCGGTTGGGCTCCAGAGAGATTCCAGTGGTTAAGTTCCAATGTAGTTAACGTCAAGTTGAGGAGTCTACTTGGGAGATCGAGAGCAAGAGTCAGACCCAATATCCCCAACTGTTTGAGCCTTCATATACATCTTTACCCTTTACTTTCACGGACGAAAGTCCTTTTAGTAGTGGATATTTTAATGACCCTCCAGGTTATTTTCTACATTTCCACATTATTTCAATGTTTAGGGATTTCCCATAGCTGCCCCAAGTCATTTATGACTCGCTGGTGCTGATAGTTCGGTTACCAAGCAGTTCATTTGGTTTTTAGAGCCAATTCCCTGTTACAAAGTTGACGCTTTTCAAATTTGGCTATCGGGCCTAAACTCCAGGTAAACTACCTCGCATGCCAATTCTGATAGTTCCATCAGCTCCAAAACATTGATTTTAGGCTAGGAAGACCCTTGGTTTGGGTACCGAGGCTTCTAGACTCGTTTTGGGCTATTGGGTGAAATATGATGAAAATGACCATTTGGGTGTGGGAGTCACATCTCATCGAAATGACCCCGGATGGAAATTTTAATTGTGCCGTTGAGTCTAGAATTCTAAATTTGATAGGGTAGTCTAGTTCATTTGCATCCATGAGATTCCGAACGAATCTTGAGAGTCCGATCGGAAAATTGGCAATTGCCAAGTTTATCTGATGTAGGCAAAGAATGGCCTTCTCGTTCGCGAGGCCTTAGCCGTATTCGCAAAGGCCAAGACACTAGGTCATCGCATTTGTGAGCTCTTGGCATTCACATTTGTAAAGGGTCGTTCGGGTCCAGGTCGTGTTCTCGGTAGGGTCCCTGCGTTCGCTAAGAAGGGACCTCTGGCAGTACAAATACAGGCCAAAACCTGATTTCTTCATTTTCCACAAGTCCCAAACACCATTAAATGCTCTAAAGAGCAAAGAGAGGGAAAAGGTCGATATGTGGGTGTTCGGGGTGGGTTGGAGAGTGCGTGGTAACGTTCCTCATTAATATTATCGTAAGTTTTCTTTAATTTATCGGTAAATTCCCCATTTAAAAGTTATAAACCTAGTTCATTGATGGGTTAATTTTGAATGTAATTGTGCTCAGAATTTATCCATTGTTGAGGGTAAATGACCTTTGAGCCTCGAGGGACGTTTTGCCTTTTCAAACTTGTGATTTCATAAACGGGCCCCACATGAGATTTTTGACTCTATTTTGGACCCGAAACATTTATATGCAATGTGGGTATCGTTGTTCTAGCATTGATGAGTAGATTGTTATTTTGATAGCATGGTATCTTGTGGAGGCTTCTTGGAAGGAAAAGGCCCTACTTTAGAGAACTTTATCGAGCTTTCTTCGGCGTCCAGGTAGGCTAGGCTTACCTTACTTATAGATTGAGCTTAATTATGGTATTATTATGATATTATGCTAGTTTTGGGTTGGAATTTATGGTTGATTTCTTAGTTACTAAAAGTTGGGTTATTTGGCCGATTTGAAGGCCGTTTCGGAGGTAGATTCGACCCATTTACACTTCCCTTAGGTAAATTGATGCTTGAGGTTGGAATATTGCTCTTAGCTCCTTGTAGACTTAGGAGGGATTCTTTCGCAACATTATTTTTAATTTGAGCCTTAGACTACATAGGATATACCTAGTATGGGGCTAGGTTAATGATTTTGAGCTTATTTAAAGACTGGTTTAAGTCCGACACATTCTATTAATTTATGGTATTTAAAGACCGGTTCGAATCTGACACATTCTATTGGTTTATGGTATTTAAAAACCGATTCGAGCCCTGCACATTCTATTGATTTATGGTATTTAAAGACCATTTCGAGTCTGGCATACTCTATCTATTTATGGAACTAAGTTACTAGTTCGAGTCCAACACTTGTGGTGAGTTATGAGGAGGGAAATCCAGTTCAAGTCTGGTGACTATGGTTATTTCATGGTATTATGATACCAGTTCGAGTCTGGTGAGTTATGGTTCGGAAGAGATTCATAAGTATGGTAATGGTATATACCTTGATTGCATCCATCGGGCTTATGAGGGTTTGTTTGGATTAGCCTTCTCTTGTTTGTACCCTCTAGGATTATGGGGGCCTAGTTGGGTTGAAGTAACTACGTTAATTTCGGCATTGCGTGTTTCTTTATTTATTTACCTATCTCAGAGCATGTTCTCAGGTTTTCCCCTCTCCCCTGACTTATTTTACATCCTCACATTTTATTATACTTTTATTATGATTTAGCTCAGTCGGCCGATGATGCCTATTGAGTACCCATTGTTTGGGTATTCATACTACACTTCTGCATCTTTTCTAGTGCAGATCTGAGTACTAGCCGAGGTCGTTGACAATCCAGCCAGCTGCTTACAGGTCTCGGGGATAGGGTGAGCTTTCAGAGCCAGAGCTAATCCCCTCCCCTTCCACTATTTTTGGACAGTCTTTCATTTTGAGACTATTTGTATATCGATATTACTAGTACTCTTACTCTTTTAGTTAGTGTCTCTTGTACCGGCCTTTCTAGGTCGTGGGGTATTTTTTTTCTCTCTCCCTATTTTATCTATGTATATGTTATTTTCTGATAATTTCTTTATCTTCCGCCATTTATCCCACTACTTGTAGTTCCAGGCTACGGTTTGGCTTACCTACTAGTGGGACATAGTAGGTTCCATCATGACTTAGAAATTGGGTTGTGACATGAAGGGACTCCAATCATCCCACCCCAACATTAATTATAGGGAACTACTACTCTTTTTATGGTGGAAAACTATTGTCAACAACTCGGTCATACCGCCATAAAGACTTTTAGGGCTTATTTGACACTAGAGCCATCAATATGGGCCAGGCCAGTTGGGCTGACCCGATCTGGCCTATAATTTGATAGGGTTTGGCTAAGATTTTTGTAGCCCATTTAAGAATATGGCTTTTTAGCCTAACTGGGGTAAGCCTGCTGGCCCGTGGGGCTTGAACAAGGTGGGTTGGGCCGGCCTGCGGTCCGAACAAGAAATAATTTAAAATAAAAATAAAATAAAGTATTAAAAATAACAAGAGGTGTCGAAACTCCAACTCTACTTAAACCATCATAAATCTGTAAATATTAATTATGCTTATAAAATAGGTAAATAATCAAAATACTAAATCCTTAAATTTTTAAGTAATCACTATTTTTTTAGTCATTGCAATTTCATTCTCCAGTATTCAAGGTTTAACCAATCACTATTGGAACAAAATTAGGCTAGTATTTCTATTTAGCCAGTTATATTGTTAATTAACTGTTTAGTCTGCTAACTAATATCTCTATTTGGTTCGAATTGTACCATGTCAAGAGTTATTCAATTTTACATTTTATTAGGATTATTTTTTGTGAATTTGAGACTTGATTAAAAAATAGTAACACCATGTAATATTGTCTTATAATATTTATGTTATTTAACATTTTAAAATTTAAATTTAAATTAAAAAATTATAAAAAATATTTTTTAAAAAAATGGGTTGGCCCATGGAGGCTTGCAAACCACAGAGTGATGGGTTAGGGCTTGCTATTTTCTAACCCGTCATCTTGATGGGCCATCCCGGCCTGACCCATCGAATTCCAAAGCCCGTGTGGGCTAGCCTAGATGGGTTGGGTCGGGCCATATTGATAGCCCTATTTAGCACAAGCGATGAGGGTAACTAATTCCAGAATTAATTTTAGAATGAGTTCATCCCATGTTTGGTTGGAAAAAATACATGAGATAATTCATCCCGAATTTAGTTATCCCGAAATTATAGTATTATTTTTATCCCACCTTGAGGGTGAGATAACTAATCCTGAAATAGCTAATCTCAAAATAATTAATTTTAAAATAACTTATTTCCCAACAAAACGACCCCTTAATCTCTTTGTTCAGGTATGGCAGTCAATTATTGCATGACTTATTTTTAATACCGCTATTTTAATTTTTTTTTTTTTAATTTCTCAAAATTTAAATTCGAGACGTTTAGTTAAAAAAATGAGAAATCAACATACAAAATATATTATTTGTCTATGTCATGTCAGCATATCACTATTATTACGACTGCATCACACAGAATATGACTATCATCATTTATTACTTTAATTTTTAATTTGTCAATGAGATATTTTCGGACTTATAATTAGGGGTGGGCATAAAAATCGGAGAATCAAAAAACTGAACCAAACCGAATGAGTTCGGTTCTTCGGTTTGGTTTTAATTTTTTTTGGTAGTTCGGTTCTTCGATTTAAGGGTAACGGTTCTTCGGTGCACCGAAGAACTGAACCTTTTTTAATTAAATTTTTAAAAAATATTAATATTTCATTTAAGTTATAGTTTAGCTCAAAACGTTCTAAAACTCAAGCCCATTTTAAATTTAACCCAATCCTATTTCAGTGCTCTAAACCTAAAGGCTAAATCTAATTCACTTATCTTCTTGCTGACTCTCAGTGCCTCACACTGTTTTTGATGCCCTAAACCCAAGTGTTGGTAGTGTTCTTTGTTGGGAGGGGAGTTTTATAAGTGCATACTTTCATAATGCCTTGTGCCTAAGGTGCTGCTAGCTAGTAGCTACTTTATAGTTTACATGGCGATATAGTGATACTTATATTTCTCGTGAAAGAACAAAAAAAATATAAGGTGAACTTCCAATTATATTTTATTGGCAATGACTAAGGAGTAGAAGTCCAGAAGCACGCATAAGCTAGTTGAAAATTTTGTCAAATTTTTAAATATAATGTGCTAAGCTATTGATTGTTGTAGAAGTTGTACGAAAATAACTTAGGCACTACCGAACGTATTTGTTTCATGTCAAATATTTTAATAATTTTGTTCTCATTTTATTTCTCACATACACCAAAAAACTGTTTTAGAAACACCGAACTAAACCGAACCAAAGTTGAAAAAATCGAACCGAACCGAATTAGTTTGGTTCGATGTTCGGTGCACATTTTTTCAAAATCAAAAATTGAAGAATCGAACCAAACTTTGACAAAATCAAACTGAAGAATCGAACGCCCTCCCCTACTTGTAACAATGATTTTCAAAATTAAATAATATTTTATGAAAAAATTACCTAATACCATAACTTAACTTACCTAAACTACTTAAAATCCCTATCTTTTAATTAATTACTAAAATCCTTGATTTACATTTTCTCTCTTTAAATGGTTGGATACATCACTTCCGCCCTAAAAAATTGGATACAGTGATTACCCCAAACAAATTGTGAAAGTCTTCTTCTTCTCCTTTCCCTTCTCTCCAAACAAATCAATGGAGTCGAAACCCTCAATCGGATCCGGACCCTCCAATACTCCTTTTCTCTCTCTTTCCACCTTCCTCCTCCACAATGGCACCCATATCGACGACGAAGCTAAACAACTCACTTGCAAACTCACCACCGACTTCATTCAGCAGCTGTTGCCGGTGGCGATACGATGGAACTTTTGAAACTCGTCGCTGACTTCACTCCTCTCTCTTTCCACCTTCCTCCACCACCATTGTTCCCGTCTCGACGACGAAGCTAAATGGCTCACTTCAAAACTCGCCAGCACCAATACCACAACACCACTACCATTAATAGTGGAAATCGACAACTTTCGATGCTGCAAAGTGGATAGAGGGGGAGGCATTCGCTGCTGCTGGATCTACGGCTAACGATAACGATGAATTTATTGAGATACTTGGGGTTTATTCAAAGGAGATACATTGTAATGATGAATCTGGTTGAAAATATAACAAAAGTTATGTATTGAAATGCTTTTTTGCATTACTGATACATAAGACTTATGTATCGAATGAGATCTGTGTTACTGATACATAAGAAATATGTATCGGGTGAGTGTCTTGTGAAAATATATCAAAAATTATGTGTCAGAATACTTTTTTGTGTTAATGATAAATAATACTTATGTATCGAAATGAGATCTGTGTTAATAATATATAAGAATTACGTATTGGTTGCAATGATTTTTTAGTGGACTTGTGTGTGAATTTGGGTGGATAGTGGTGTTTCACTGATTGGCTGGTTGGAGCGACGGTGGTGGTGACAGTTATGTGCTTTCCGACGAAGAAGAGGAAATTATTGGTTTTTGGGTATGGGATTCAGCCGGAACAGTGGTCGGCGGTGGAGGATTTAATGGGTTAGAGCTCGCGAACGATTTTGGAGCTGTTGTGGTTGCTCTGGCTACGCAAGTTCATCGGAGATAGAGTTTGGGCCGGCGTCGACTCTTGTGATTTTTGGAATGGAGGGAGTGTTCTGTTAGTGTGTGTTAATGGAGAAAAAATGGTGTATTTGGATGAAGTTGGAGTTGTGGGTAGTGATTTCCTCCATAATTGAACAACTTTCCATTATTTTTCATTTTTATCTCGCCTTATAGGTTAGTAATGTATCGGCGACAGTGATGTATCGAGCGCGCTAGTTATGTATCCGGATGAAAAAATCCAAAATTTATCGTAATTTAGTTAAGAGTAGGGATAGGGAGTAATTAGGTGTTAAAGTGTTGGGATTTATGTAAACTTTACATATTTTATTTCGGTTGTTACCTTCAAGTTTTGTCACACATCATGTGTTGCGTTTATATACTAAACTGTAACCTGTCGGGGTGATGTTCTTATAGAATACTCTCTCTATTCTATTTTAGTTGTCCATCTTTTTAAAAATAGTTGTTTCATATTAGTTGTCCACCTTACTAAATTAAGAGAGAGTTAATTAATTTTTTTTTTCATATTACCCTTACAATTACTTCTTTTTGAAAGTATGAACACTTGTTTGTAAAGTCTCTAAATGTTTCTTAAGGGATGAATTGGTAAAGTTACCTTCTTATTAATGATTTCTTGATATGTGTGTAAAAGAAAAGGCGGATATAATTTAAATGGAACGGAGGGAGTATTATCATTTGTTCGATACGAAGAATAATGTTTCTAGGAAAATTAATGAGTTTCTTATTTTTTTTTTGTCTAAAGTATGTAAGAAAAATATTATCTTAAAAGTATTTGTACATAATTTTAACAAAATACTATGAGAAATGAGGATGGGTAGGTAGGGGTGGGGGTAGGGGGATGAGGGCTAAGGTGAAAATGAAGTGTGGAATCGACACAATTAATATGAAATGTCACAAGTAGAACTTTTCTTTTCTATTTTTATTAAGGAAGTTATTTTCTCATTTTTAAGAAACTTATTTCCTAAAAAAAAATATTTTCTAAAAATTTTAACGAGTGAACATTTTAAAAAAGAATTCCTTTGTAAGAACATGAGTTTGGAACCTAAATGACCCTAATTAATAAAAAGTGACCGAAATATGCCATAAATTTAAAGTGTTACCAAAATAGGCTTAGCGAACTAATTTTGTGCTGTTATACATTATTTGTACATAATTGTAACACCCCGTACGTTTCTAAGTTTAGCTGACAGCCGTAACATTTATGGAAATATGGAAACATGTGAGAATTGATGAATTATGTATCAATATGTGGGCATTTAAAAGTCTTGCACAATTGGGCCCAAAAAGAAGCCCAAAATCATAAGGAAGACATGACCCAAAAGAATTTTTGACCCATTCTTGCATTGCTCATCCATTGACCAAGTAAACCCACCAAGTGTGTGGATAAGAATCATTCAAAAGGGACTATATAAACCCATAAATCAGATTTTTATTCATTAGATACACACATGCCTTTTTAACATTTTTCTTAAACATTATCTCTCACACACAAAAACCCTAAGGCAACTACTTGTTGGGCAAAGATCACTCTTTTGTAAGTATTTATTCTCATGGTTCAGTATATAATATGTTTAAGAGGGTGTATAAATCATGTTGGTTGTGTTGGCAAAGTGTTGGACAGTGAGTTATGTGTAAAACTGCCTATTTTTGCAATCGGAGAATGGTTTTTGTCTTGTGAACTTGAACATGGACTTATGGTCATGAAAGAATTGAACTTGATGGATTAAATATTGATATATGAGATGTTACTAATGTTTGGAGTTGCTATTGTAAAATTGGTTATGGTTTTGGGTGACGTATTGGTTGTAAAGTGCAGTTTTGGGTGTTGTTATGTGTGTTGTGGGACCATGGCTGAATGTTGGTGTTTAAGATGATAAAAAATATGTCAAAATAAGTTTGTTTATGATCATGGACCATTCATGGCATGAAAAGACCCAAAAGAGGCCATTTCGGACCAAAACGGGCATCCGCCCCCACAGACGAGGGCATCTGCGGGCGTAGATGCCAATGCAGATGCCCCTGGAATTTTCCAGAGGCCATCTGCGCGCGCACCTCAGCCACCTGTGGGCGCAGGTGGCAATGCAGGTCAGCCCAGTTTTCCGTTTTGAGTGGTTTCGTTTCTAGTTGATCCACGAAGGCCCCTATACCCTTTTTGGATGTAATTATCAACTTGTGATGTCGTTTTAATGACTTTAAAGTATTGTATGGAGGTATGTTGGACTGTATTAAGTATGAATTGTTGTTCATATGTTGTTATGAAGAAGTAATTGCGACGGAATGATAAAGAGAAAAGCGTAAAGGGTAAGTGTGGTGTGAAATGCTATCGAGATATGATCTCTTAGTCAATGTGCGTAATGTTGTGGTGTTGTTGATATGATAATTCCTTGGAGTGTATTGTAAGGGGGTGACATGATGTTATACGGTAGTCATACAGTTCATTGTTGTCTTGTACGCCTGTATAGTAACTAGTTGTTAATGTAAGTTCCGGTAGGAACTTGTATTGTAGAGTAAGACGTAAAGGAGAAGCTGGACTATTGTGTTCATACATAGACTTGTGTATTCATACTTGGAAGTGTAGGTATGTAAGGTTACTCTGTCCGTATCTTTCTGCAGCATATAGAATTCACATTGACGTTACACTTGTCCTATTCCGAAATGTGCTAAGGTATTCTATTCCCGGTTACCAATGGTTATTATCACATGTTTCCTATTCATTGATCAATTGTGAATCACATGTATCATATTCATTGATAATGTTCCAAAAGCCCAATAAGGTTGTGTTCCAAAGTTCCAATAGTGGTTATACTCATGTATCTTGTTCAGAGGCTATGTTTCCAACAATGTTTATTCACATGTCTCTCACTCATTGATTATTGATCCAAAGCTTCCCATAATGTTATGACTATCATTGTATCAATCTCAAAGTAATGAATAAAGTAATGCATATATGGTTAATGATCCAATATGGGTGACAGCTTTGGGGGCGAAATGCCTAGCTTAAGCCGATCCCAAGATTGTTGGATCAGGGGGCAGTCCTGGGGGCATAAGCCTAGCTTGGACCGAACCTGACAGGGGGAAGCTCTAGAGGTATAATCCTAGCTCGAGCCGAACCTGATATGTTGGTTTATGGGTGGCAGCTCTAGAGGTAATAACCTAGCTTGAGCCGAACCCAATGCTTTGATTCTTAGGGTGGCAGCTCTGGGGGCATAAGCCTAGCTCGAGCCGATCCCAACATAACGATATGTTATGTTAAAACCCACTGTTCAGTCGGGGCCCGGGTATCACAGTTAACAGGAAAAGATGAATAATCATAGAAGCAAAGATACAAAGAAAGTAAAGAAAGCAATATACATGGTTTCCAAAGTACAGTATTGTGACTTATCCATATCGATCATTTATTGTATTTGAGTTCATTGCCATGTCTACATATCATACAAGTTTCTTATGGCCTTACATACTCAGTACATTCTTCGTACTGACCCCTCTTGGGGGATTTACCTTACTTGCTGCAGGCGCAGGTACTAGTAGGCCTCCACAGTAGGTTGACAATTGTTGCCGACCATTGGTGAGCTCCAGTTAGTTCGGGGCTGCTTCGAGTCACAGTTGTACATATGTTTTGGTGTTGTACATGTTGTATAAAGCGGGAAATTGTCCCGACTTTTAGTTCATCTTGGTCAATTCACTTGTTAGAGGCTTTTGTAGACAGATGTGGATGTATAAATGTAAAAGGTACAGGTCGTTTTTGACTTGATGACCTCAACGGCCAAGTTTCATATATGTATATATGTCACATGTTCCATGAATTTCGTTATTAGCATCATAAGCTCCTACGTGATAAGGGTATTTCTGATGGCATGCATATGAATGAACATAAGTACAGGTTGGTTCTCTCGGGCCTTATTGGCTACGGGTGCCAATCACGTCTCGATGGAATTCGGGGTGTGACAATAATGAACTAAATTAGTGCACTATGCATTATTTTATACATAGTGCACTAAATTAGTGTACTATGCATTATTTTATACATCCTCAATTTTTTATCAATCCAAAAAATATAATTACCACAATTCAGAAATCCTAGCATTCTCTCTGTCCATCTTTACTTGTCCACTAGTGACTTGATATACACCTTAAGAAATACTCCCTCAGTTTCGTTTTAGTTGGTCCTCTTGCTAAAAGTATTTGTATCAATTTAGTTGTCTCATTTATAAAATCAAGAGAAGTTTATTACTCCCTCCGTTTCAAAAAGAATGACCTATTTTGACTTGGCACGATATTTAAGAAAATAAAGAAGACTTTTGAATCTTGTGATCTTAAATTAAAGTTATGTCAAATGTACCAAAATGCCCTTTAATGTTGTGGTCTTAAACATGCCACGTGGAAAGTTAGAATTAAAGTATTGCCAAAAAAAAAGAAAGGGTCATTCTTTTTGAAACAAATTAAAAAGGAAAGAAAGTCATTCTTTTTTAAACGGAGGGAGTATAATTTTTCAATACTATTCCTATAGTTAAATGACTATGTAAAATGTATGTACTCAAATTTATATTTTCAAAGAATATTTAATAAGGCTACTTTAATAAAATAAACCCCTAATAAGTATTTTCTTAAGGAGAGTGTCAAGTCAACAAGAGTCAACTAAAACGAAGCAAAGGAAGTAATAAATAATACTATATCACCCTTTGAATATAAAAAACTAATGCTTTGAAAAATGCATTGGGTAATGAGTAGTATTTAATAGCAAGAGTAAAATGGACACAAAATGTTAAATTATCTATTAATTTTCCAAACTAGACAAGTATTGTTAGACATCTAATTTTAGTTTAGTAGACAATTAAAGATGGACGGAGAAAGTAATAAACAAACTAATTATAGGCAGTGGCAGCCACAAACAAATCCATTTATCCTTAATTAAGTGATCACTATGTATATTTTAACATATGTCATGCATTCATTAATTTAATACAAACATTTGATGCAGATAGCTTTGTACCCTATAAAATTGTTACATGTATTTGGAATATTTTGATAGTCAATCCCATAACAAAACACAATTTAGGATAATTCATAAGTTGATCATTCTCAATTTATCTAAACACTTTGACTAAATCTTTGAATATTTTTTTCTTAATATTTTCTAATTCTTAAAATTTAAAGTCAAAATTTGTTCACTAATTAGTCATGATCAAGATGAAAACCAAGGACAAAATGATCAATAGAAATCCCAAGCCTTATACAACTAATTGTCTTCCAAATTTACATAATTATACAACTAATTTCTTTATACCAAAGTGTATAATTACAACTCAGAAAGGCAAAAGAAGGACCAATTGCTATTCACATGCCTGGACATGCCCAATATGTGTACTAATATCCTTTCCTCTTCACAAATGAAGTACTGGAATGGAAAAAAGAAAATTAGCTAGGATACCAATTCAACTTGTTTAATCCTAGTTCATACCTCTTACAAAGGCTTCTTGAATAATCAAGTAATCAACTTCACTACATTTTCACAGCTGCTTCTCTTTTGGAAGACAATTTGATTTATTTTCTGTCAATATATGCTATATTGTTGCAACAATTGATATTCTAAGATAGTGGCATCAATATTTCTACTATTACACCATATTCATCATTGGATCTCTTTAGACCATTTTATAGGACGTCTTTTAATATTTTACCAGAATACCATTCTGCCCTAGTGAGCACAAATTAATCACATTGAAAAAATAACGCATAGTGCATTAATTTAATACACTTTGTATAAAATAATGCATTTTGTACTAATGTACAAGATAATGCATAATACACTAATTTAGTGCACTATGTATAAACCAAGGCTCTGTTATCTCTCCTCCTATTTTCATGCAAACCCTAATCAACTAGAAGAAAGCTTGCCAACAATGGCCTCGGTGGCCGGTGGCCAGGTCACTAATGAGACTGACCAGGAACCTATGCGGGTGGAAGGAGAGTCACCACTACCCACTACTAACAACAAAAT
Source organism: Capsicum rhomboideum (assembly GCA_031232105.1). Classification (NCBI taxonomy): domain Eukaryota; kingdom Viridiplantae; phylum Streptophyta; class Magnoliopsida; order Solanales; family Solanaceae; genus Capsicum; species Capsicum rhomboideum. The sequence goes on along the minus strand of CP124719.1, from coordinate 26,408,810 downwards.
AAAGTATGCAACTTTGTTGGAACCTACTACAATGAACATCATTAATCAAAATCAGACGAGATCAATACCCCACATTCCAATAAAGCCAGTTACAATGCTTTAGGAAGAACCCTATATCAAGTGGACTGAGGAGGAGGTGGCACGAATGGATGTTATTGAGAATCTACAACATGTTGTTGAAGGTAAATTTTCATATGAATGGCCTGATATTGATCAACTACAAAATTTAATTCCTACACAATCTGGGATTAAATGGGAATGTCAGATTGGCTTTTTCAGACAGAGACATGTATTGATTAGATTAACGTCGCTAGTGACTTTGTGAATTTGATGTCTAAGCCAACATATTATATCAATGATAATGAAGGATATTCATATCAGACGTGGACTCCCAGTTATGATTCACAGTTCAAAATTGAGGAAGAAACCCCCAAGGCAATGACATGGATCTCATTTCCTAATCTTCTGCCACTTGATTTCAATGAGCAAAGACCAAAACCAGATAAGGAAAATCTGATTGATCTTTTGATTCTACCACAGTAATACAAATTAGTATCTCGAGCTAATCCCTCAAAATCTGCCTTAGCAAGATGAATTAGAATCTCGCCTTTCAAGGTTCCATATCAAGCCTCAACAGTACACAAGCTACAATGAGCTATATAAGAAAAATAAAGCCACAAAGATCATTGTACAACTTCACTTGAGAAAAATTCTAGCTAGCTACTTCTGTATTCTTCCATACTGTAATTTGTATTAGTTACGAGTGAAAGCAAAAGGAAGAATGAATTAGGTAGCTATTTGAATAGAGTTTGTTACCAACTATAGGGAATTGAAGTTAGTTTAGTACAAGCAAAGCTCCATACTTCAAATCTATAATGAATTACTCGTCATTGCTCTAAGGGCACTCTTGCAACCCAAGGAGACTGGAAGTAGGCACCACAAGAGTGTTCCAAACCAGTATAAATCTCTATGTCTTATTTTTTATTTATTCCTTAAGCTTCTATTCTTTGTTGCTTGTGCTACTAACTTTTCTGCAGGAACATCAGTCAACTTTAGTCATGTAACAGTCGACTACCAAATACAAAATTAGAAAAGAACATCAATTCACCCCCTTTTGAGTATTAGAGTAACTTTATGTCATGACCCGTTCTACACCCTGAACGTGACACAATAGTTAGAACCACAAGTGATTCCAAGAAAACCCTTGACACTAGTATGCTTGTAACACCCCGTATATGTTTACCTTAGTTTTGAGAGCAACAAGTAAAAAAAAAAAAAAAAAAATAAAAAAATAAATTTTAAGGGTGGGGCGCGCCCAGGGGCGTGCCGCGCTGCTCTGGGCTAAAATTTTTAGTCCATAGGCAGCAAGGGGGCGCGCCAGGCAGCGTGCCACGCTGGTTTTGCCACTTTTTCGAAAGTTGGAAATTTTCTAAGTCCCAAGGGTTCTCGGGGACGTATTGAGCCGATTTTTGCCACGATTCTTCTACAACCATGAGAATATACATGAAATGAGTGAAATATTATATTGGTATGATAAAATTACTCGAGAACGAATTTGGCGTCAAAATGACGATTTTACCCTTTTGGTCAAAATGGGTCATACGTGGCTAGAATCGCTTGTTTTTGGGATTGAGGATACAAATATAAATCCCGTGAGTGGGAATATTGTTGTAACGCATATGAAATGAATTAAACATGAGAAATTATGGATTTTGTTGGATCAAGTGAATTAGGCTCAAAAGAGGCCCAAAAAAAAAAGGCAAAAGTCACGGGTCAAATGACCCATTCTTGCCTTGACTTGTCAAAGGGTGGATTAAATGGATAAGGATGACTTTATGATGTTATAAAAGGTGGCCAAAAATCAGATTTTTATTTCATTAGACACACATCACATTTCTCTCATTTTCTAGAGTTTTCAAGAAAACTCTTTTGGTGGCTCTTCAAACCCTAAGGCATTTTTGGACAAGATCATCATCTTCCAAGCTTGGGTAAGTGATTATTATTGTACTTTAACATATTATAATCATGAGAGAATATGTATATCATGTTGTTTATGGTTGGAATTGTTGGACATGGCACTTTTGGTTGTTGTGAAAAAGATGTGTCATTCATGGGATTGTGACTTGAATTATGACTTGTAGTGTTGATGAAAAAGCATGGTATAGATAAAATATCAACATGTATGGTGTTATTATGGTCCTAAACTTGTTATTTTTCTATAAGTGTAAATTAGGGGATTTTGGCCGATTTGTTGTTGTAAGGTGTGTTGAAGTAATTTAATGGAATAATTGTGATATGGTGCTTATGAGAAAGTGTAGAGGAGAAACCTTGTGGTGAAATGCTATTGGTATGTGATGTTGTGGTCAATGTATAAAATGTTATGGTATTGTTGGCATGAAAAGGGCCATGAATGATATTGTAAAGGGTGAATAGGGAACTCATGTAACTTATGGTTGTCTTATACACTTGAAATGTAGCTTGTGGTCAATGTATGACATGAACGAGACATTGTTGGTATGTTGATGCCATAAATGGTATTGTAGAGAAGGAAATGCCATTTTAAAGATAAACATGTAACTCATTGTTGTCATATGCATTTGTAAGGTAGTTGGTGGTTAATGTTGGTTCCATTATGTATTTGTGATGTAGAGTGAAACGTAAAGAAGGAGCGGAATTGTTGTGCTCACATATTGGATTGTGTATTTACATTGGGAAGATAAGGTATGTAAGGTTACTCTGTTCGTATCTTTCTGCAGCCCATAATATTCATATTGACATTTCACTTGTCCTATTCCAAAACATGCTAAGGTATCTCATTCAGGTTTGATGTATATTGCTATCCATATGTTTCTTATTCATTGACCAATTGGTATTCATACGTCTCCTATCCATGGACTGAAATGCTTAAGCTCTCATAATGTTGTTGTAACTACTAAAAGAAACTCTTACAAGGAAAGTGACGACGTAAGAAGAACCTACTCATTCCTAAGTCACGTATCCCTCATTCATTAGTCGTTGTCGTTCATGAGTTACCTAATTATGGACATGGGTCCAAGGTCCTTATAATAGTATGCTCCAATGGAGTCATAACATTGTGATTCTGGAGTAGTTATCTCAAGGAGAGTAACATGTAAAGAGAAGCTAGTTATTCTTGAAATGCATTCTCCAACCATGTCATGTTCCAAAGTCCAATATTATTATGAATATCTTTGTACCAATCTCATAAGAGTAAGGAAGTGAAGTAAGGTATAGAGGTTTGTTCCAATATTAGCATGATCCTTGAAGTATCAATCTCTCATAAGAGGATGTGTTAATCTCCCACAAGTCGAAGTATCAATCCCATAAGCGTATTAAGAGAGGTGATGTGCAAGTTAATAGAATTACTTCTCATAAGTGAAGATGTCAATCTCATATGGTAAAGGAGTGAAGTAAGATGTGTATGTAAGAGGGTGCTTTAAGTAATGTCATGATCTTTAATGTGTTACTCTCCTAGCTATGGAAAGGGTATAAGATTTGCAGAGAAGTAATGTACGTATGGTTACTATATGTTACATTGAGTATGGATCACACTCTAAAGGGGTAAGTTCCAAATAGAACAATCTCAATACTATGTTCTGTTATATATTTATTATATCCCATCAAAGGTGGAGGCCCAGTATGATATATATCCCACCAAGATGGAGGCCCGGTACTATATATTTATTTATTATATCCCATCAAAGGTGGAGGCCCGGTACTATATATATCCCACCAAGATGGAGGCCCGGTACTATATACTTATTTATTATATCCCATCGAAGGTGGAGGCCCGGTACTATATATCCCACCAAGATGGAGGCCCGGTACTATATACATATACATTATATCCCACTAAATGTGGAGGCCTGGTACTACATACTTACTTATAAGGTGGTGATCCATAAGGTACTATGAATCACTAACTAGTTGAGTGAATAATAATACAGATAGTTGTAAAAGAGATGAGACTATATCCCCTGCATGAGTATAGCAATATAGAGGTAATGAACATGGTTCCACACATCCAGGTTGGAGGTCTATTCACATTGATTATTCTCTTACGTTTAATTTCTTGAAAGTACTTATGTATTACTATCATTTCATATTGTCTTACATACTCAGTACTTTCTTCGTAATGACCCCTCTCGGGGGACTTACCTTACATGCTGCAGGCCCAAGTGTTAGTAGATCTCCGCAGTAGGCGACGAGATATCCGCAGATTATTGGTAAGCTCCAGTTGCTTCGGGGCTTCCCAAGTCACATGTGTTTATTAGGTTTTGTCATTTTGTACATATTGCATAAATATGATCATGTACCTATTAGAGGCTTTGTAGATATATGTGGGGTATCATGAAAATAAAGATGTACGTTCATTTTGACGTAATGGCTCCAACGGCCAAGTTTGGTATATATTTATGGCATATGTTTCCATATTCATGTCATCCACATAATTACATGAGATAAAATGATATTCATACGCGAGTATACATACGAGAGTACATGAGCAAAGATTGGTTCTCTCGGGCCTTATCGGCTCCAGGTGCCAGTCCGGCCCTAATGGGATTTGGGTCGTGACAATGCTGCTAAAATCAAATACTTATTTAGTCATAGCAGAATCATTTTTCATAAAACATATGGGCAGTATAGAATAACTGTCTGTTTTAAACAACTAATAGAGATAAAGTCTGAAAAAACATGCTAGACTGTCTATGTATGAAAGCCTCTGTTAATCATAGATGAGTGTCATGACCCAAATCATGGGATCGTGCGGGCACCTACCCAACTCTATCCTAGATAGGAGAACTCTTACCACCTAACCTTAACCGCTGCAAAAGACATTGATAAAACCTCAAGCATTAGAAAATAATAAATCTTTTATTTAAAACAAAACTTATTACAAAGTGTATTACAGAATTTAACTAAACAACTTCCTAGAACCTAGTCTAAATAGGTACAAGAGCACTAAATACAAGAGGGACAACTCAAGACACAACCTCTATGTGAGAGTAGAACAACAAGAGCTGTTGAAGAATGATCCTTGCCGCACTACAAAAAATTTAACTGACCTGCAACCATGCTATACCCTTGAAAGAAGGTATAGTAAGTGTAGTATCAGTACAAACATACCTACTGGTAGGTATCATCGGCCGACCAGGATTATAAAAAATATAATAAAATATAGCAAATCAAGAAGAGATCATGACATTATTTTGTTAACGAACTTAACATACTTAAACTCCTAACCTTACCGCTGTTTCCTTAATTATTACATTATTAATTATCTTAAAAGCTTGACCAAAAGGTACAATCCTAGGGAACCACCAACCCCTACCTCTTACACATTCATCTTATTAAACAACTCTACACTCCTACCTCATTAATCCTCTTTCATGACAACCCCCTCCCACTATTCTATTACCATTACACACTAATAATGCAACCACCAAGAAAATTAATAAAACAACAACAACTTTGTAAGAAGCGACACTATAATACACATCATGTATATAAAGCTATACGCATAGGAGAATAAGTTTTATTCACTATTCAGGACATACCTCATATTTGCACCTTGTTACAACACACATTCACCACCATCAACTTACAACAACCGATTATCCTTTTTCGTATCATTCTATTACAAGTTTTTCATATCAATCGCTCAAACTTAAGAAATCCAATCATCAAGTAGATACTTATGAAATGATACATAATAATGCAATCACAACAAATGTAATAAACAGCAATACATGTCTAATATAGTGTACATACATACTAGGGTTGGTAGGGACCCTTAGTCATGATCTGTAGGGGACAAGCTCTGTCCATGAACCATACCAGTATGGTACCCAATCCCAATATCAATCTGTATCAGTGTGACACCCGATCCCAATATCTTTAACTAGTTAAAACCCCAACAATATGCTCAAAACACCATAACATAACTACTTAAATTCATATTATAATCTTCAACACTTAAACCTTCAAGTTAATCATCTTGACTTTGAAAGTGGAAGGGGGTGGGGTGGGTGGGGTGAATTGCTATTTTTCGTTTTCTTAATCGACTAGTCAATGAAGTTAGTCGACTGACAGAAGTAGAACTGTAAAAAGAAATGATGGAATGTAAATGACACCAAATGTTTTGTACTGGTTGGGATCCAATGTGGATCTTACGTCTAGTCCTCCTGCGTTGTAAGGGTATTCTCTTCTAAGTCTTTGCAAATATTTGGGTTTGGTACAACTTTGAGAATAGAACTTCTACTACTACTCTTAATGTCTCTCTTCTCAATATTTTTTCTTCTCTCTTTTTTTCTCAATCTTTTTCTTCTCTATTTTAAATTTTTTTCTTTTCTCTTTTTCTCTCAATCTTTTTCTTCTCTTTTTCTTTTTCTTTTCTTTGATACAATGCGTCACCAATAATATTTTTCTCTCCTCTATTTTTTTGATACATAGTAAAACACTAAGTAATACAATGCTTGTTTAAAAGTAGAGCAAATACTTATAGTTGGCTAAGACTATTTATATATCTAACTGGTTGTCCAAAGTCTTCCTTATATAATGGTAGAAGCTAGCCGTTTGAGGACTTGAAGAGATAGCAACCCAAGAAATTTTTGATCCTTGGAAAATTCCTTTTCCAAGAATAAAGTAAAGTCACACCTTGACTTTAAGTGGCAGATTTTAGTCTTCAATTCTTGATCTTTGGAAATTGGATCTTGAACATGAATTTGTTAAATAGATACTCCTATTTTTCTGGAGCATTTATTTCTTCGTTCTTCATTCTTTATTCAGTTTTCCAGTCTTCAATTAGCTTTCTTGAAAGTTGCATCTTTCTTGAAACATGAATTTATTGAATGGATGCTCCTTGTTTTCCTGAGCATTTATTTCTTCATTCCTTATTCTTCCTTCTTGCTCCTTGGTACTTGTCCTTTTTTGAATGCTATAGTTGTTACATTTGACCTTCAATGGTTTTTCCTTTTTGTTGTTGTTCTACACAAAAACCAAAAACCATAACTTCAACAATCTCTCCCCTTTTGATGATGACAAATTTTGAATGTAATATGCTTCCCTTGTTGGTTTTCTTGAGTTGACTGCTCATATAGTGACTTTAGTGAAGCTCCCCCTGAGTCAACTTTTCCTGTATTCATTGCTCCCCCTATATGTTGCAATATCTATTCTCCTCCTTTTTACATTATCAAAAAGAAAAAACACAAAGAGTAGAATAAAAAGAAACCAATATAGAATAAAGAGATTGGTGGTATTCTCTTGAGTTAAATTCTAGAAGAGACGGACATGCTAAAAAATTGCGACGGCACATATACAAGAGAAATTAATGCAAACACTGTACATTTAAGAAAAAAATATATTTTTGAAATGAATTGTCAATAATTCCAAGAGCTTTTCGTTAGACACAGAACCGTTGTTCCATGAGAGGCTTAGTAAAAAGTCAGCTAGTTAAAAATCAGTACCAATGAAAGAAATTTCAATGTCCCCTTTAAGAATATGATCTCTAATATAATGATGTTTAATATCAATATGCTTGGCTTTAGAATGATGCACATAATTTTTTGAAAGGCAAATAGCACTAGAATTATCATAGTAAATAGGAACAGACTAAAATCTAAATCATAATCACTTAATTGATGAATCATATTTAAAAGTTGAGCACAATATTTCTCAATGAAAATGTACTCAGCTTCAGTGGTTGATAAAGATACACACCCTTGCTTTTTGTTGTTCCAGGAGATTAAAGATTTTCTCAATAATTGACAGGATTCGTTGGTGATTTTCCTATCATCTTTGTTTGCAGCAAAATCAGCATCTAAAAATCCTTCTAGTTTGAAATTATCACTCCTTGGATACCATAATCCTAAAGAAGGGGTGCCAATGAGATATCTGATAATTTTTTTAATAACTATAAGATGTGACTCTTTGGGAACTTACTGATATCTAGCATACCTCCAAACACTAAACATGATATCTGTTCTGTTGACACCTAATTTTTGCCCTCCACAACTAAATTTAATCCTGAGTTTCTTCGATTTTAAATAAAATCGAAATAATTATTTTATCCGGATAAATGCTTTCTAAAATATATTTTGAGCTAATTTTCCTTAATTGATGAATTATATATTTCCGTATTCTTGTATACGAGATCATATGATTTTAGTCGCTTAATATTCACTTTATAAAAAATCAGGTTTTAATCGAGACTCGTCTTGAAAATTAATTCAAACGGGATAAATCTTGAATTAAATCTATTTTCCTTTAAAAATGAATTATTTGGAAAATAATCATTTGATTTTATTAAGACAAGAAGCTTAAGGTTAAATTGGTTATTAATTTGTTTCGAATTTTGATTCAATTTAGTCGATTTGGTGAGTTTGGCCATAATTAAAATTAATTGGATTACAGTTGCAATACAATTGACCAATTGATTTTTTAATCTGGTTAAAATTTAAATAAATTGACTAAATCATAATCTGATTGGGCTATTTATTAAATAACCTAATTTCTACCCTCCCCTTTTCAATTTGGACCTGAAAATCAGGCCCAACAACAATTTCATCCGTACCAGCCCAATCCCTGCGTACCTGACCCGGCCCACACGCTTATAACTCCTCTTCTCCTTCACTCCTTCACAACAGAACATCGACAACAATATCAACAACGCAACAACAGCAACTAGAGATAACAACCCAACAAATTCCCTAGCCTCGATTTCTCTCCATCTTCTCGTCATCTAGTACCAAATACGTGTGGCTGGTACGAAACACACAAAACCTTTTAGAAGCTTCAAAATTTCCTCAAAAAAAATATCTATCCCCAAGATTTGAAATTTGAATTTCGTACAGAAGTAGTACGATTCCATCTCACTCTTGAGCTTATCCTCTTTTCAAAATTCAAAAATCCCCAAAACGCCCTCAAATACTTTCTCCCACATCGCTTGGAATCATAAATTGAGCCCTAATCATTTCCTATATATACTCCAACTATTTTCACTGAGAAGGTTAGAGGTGGAATAGCGGGAACCCCGAAAAAGTGTGGGATTTTTGCTATCTAAAAGGATTTCAGTGCAAAGATTTCTATGAGACTCAACTTTGAGCTTGAAATCCTTGGATACGAAATTCGAGTGCCCCTTTTTAGCGGCGGTGAAGAATCAAGCTCCGACGAAGCTCGTAGTTTCGATTTGCTGCTCTGAAAAAGGTAACAACCCTCTCCTTATTGTCTAATTTCAGTTTCTTTTTTTCTCTCCTTTGTTTGATTTATTTAGACTTCTGCTTATTCTTTTGTTGTTGTAATTTCCTAATTGGTTTTGTCTAATTTTGGTAAGGTTTGGGGTTTGAGAATTAGAGTATAAAATGGTTTAACATGTGTTTATTTTGTGCTTCTCGAGTTTGATTAAATCTTGAGCGTGATTTAATTCTTCATTTGTATAAGAAGAAATGATAATCGATTTTTGACTGGTTTGGTGTTCAGATACATTTTTAAATAATCTTCTTGGTCCATAATACCAAGCAAGATCTCTTGAAAAACACAAGGGTGATTCGTTTATGTACGATCTTATTTAAGAAAAAGCTATTAACCTTTTTCTTTGTTTCTGTCTCCTTCTTGTTATCATAATTTGGTATTTTACTTCCAAAGGTCACTATGTCATGTTTCAAAAGGTCATGAAATTCTTTTTCAAAGTAATAAGGTTTCGTAGGCAGACCTTGTTGTTGGTATTCGTGAAAGTGTCTTGGTGACGTTCAGTCTTTGATACTGATTTTTTGTTTTTTTTTCTTTTTTCAGAATCTGCCAAGCTTCTTCGTTTGTTCAAAATACCCCTTTTGATTAATAAAAATGGGTGATTAAGGCTGATTTTGTTCAGGTATTGGCGGGTTTAATTTCAGAACGGAATAAGGATTAAGATCTTTAAAATTAGTTAAATTGGATTGACGTGTGTTCTCTGATGATATTTGTTTCTCTTCAAAATTTTGTAAGATATGAGTTGAGGTCTATTTCACTATCACTTGATATTCTTGTTTGTATATCTACGTTGGAAAGATTCGATCTAGTCACAAGTATACTTATCCCTTTCCCGTCTCCCTCGTATGGTCACTATTTTGGTTCTATTTTGAGTTTGTTTTGACTAAGCTTTGTGTGTATTCTAAAAATCAGTTAGCTACTTGCATTCACCTGCTTGCAACATGAGACTTTTATCATGCTATGTGATCGATTTTGAGCTTTAACTGAAGCTGGCTATGGTTGTTACCAGTTGGCTTCAAACTCTTGAATTTAGTGAGAATTTCAATTGGTGTGACTTCGATTTGAAATTGAATAATCCCTCCAGTTAAGATTTTAGTGGCAGCACCTTCCTGATAATCTCTTTTAAGGTTCAAGAAATTGAGCCTAATCTCTTTTAACAGATTCTATGTGTTCTCTAGTCAATGGACTTTTAGGTCTAAAATAATTCTTTTTCAGTAATATGTTCATAATCACATTATGTTGTTAACTGGTAAAGTAGTAATGCTCAAATCTAAGAATGGTCATCTTTGTACACGTTTGTTTTGTCTAAACTATGTAAGTAATCTTTCATATTTTTTTGTTAGATAGATTACCCATTCAATTAAAATATAGTATTTTGAACATAATAATGAATTTGCATATTGGCCATTGATCCCCTGGTTCCTATGTTTGCTTAAGTCATTTTCCAAAATTCTCCATTGACTTCACTTTCTCTAGGAAATATTTCAAAATCCTGATATGATGTTAAGTGATTGTTGGTTTGTTTTTTCATTTCCCATCTTATTGCTTGCGTTATTTTGTAAGGATGCGTACTAATTAATATTTTGTTCTCTTTTAATGCATGTGAACCCTTGGGTCCATTTGGACTCTCTCACCCCTCGTTCGCATTCTCATTGGGCCTAAGCCTAACATTTCTAGTCGGAGCTAAGTGTCCAAGCTTTTAAGCTACTGTACTGGTGCAAATGAAAGCAGGATCACAGGTTTTTTGAAGAGAGAATTGGGAAAAATCTCATAAAGCAGCTGAAGGCAAAAACGAGTTTGAGACTCAAAAGTCTGAAAATCCATTAGGGGCCTCAAGGGTTCAAAATAGTATAGGACAGGTGGGGCCAAAGCCCAATTAGATTAGGACAGGGATGATTTGGAGAGGCTTGGGCAAGGTCCTAAGTTTTGTGATTATTTTAGCTTAATATCATTATCATTATTTGCTACTAACATCAATTTTTTATTAACCTAGTTGAATCTCCTCGATTGAGTTCGCCTAAGTATGGTTTCTAATTACTTCAGTCAATTGATTAGTTTCTTCATTCATGTTTCCTTAATCACCATAAAGTCATTACTTTTCTCTAATCTATCAATCACTTGTTATCTGTCAAAGGTTAAAGTGTAATTTTTATACAAAACAAATCATTTAACTCTAAGTTAGTCAAATCAAGTTATTTTCAAATAGATCGGACAACCGCGAGTTTGTGAATACTCTTGGTGCCTTAACAATCTTCCAAGAGTATTAATAGGAACCACTTACCCGAATTTCTTATATTTTTAAGGATTTTTCTATTTTAAATCCTTAAAGATTTTTTAAAGGTTTTCTTGATTTTTCCTTCAATAAATTTAGTGGCGACTCTGTTTAAATTGAATTCGGGAATTTCTTTAAGTTTTTGAATTCAAATCAGTCTTAGTCATTTTCTCTGCAAAACAGAAATGACGACTCCGCTGGGGAATTCAACTAGGTTCTAACCATATATTTTAAACTAACTCTTATTTGACTAACTATTTGGGTTTGTAATAATTATTTACTTATTTGATTACTTGTTTACTTTCTGCAAATTATAAATTGTTGCATATTCCGCCACTTCTGGCAAAGCATTAGGCATTAGGAAAAATGACGGTTATGTGGGTATCTGCACCCGTCCTTCACTATAATATCTTGATCTTCTTTTGAACCACCAAGTGAAGTAGTTGATTCGAGTCGGTCAACAGTCACTTGGTGTGTTACCCCGAAAAGTCCATTTCGAATTCCCAGTCAATTCTAACAAACCACTCTAGTCAACTAGGATAGAGTGAAATCAAATCCTGAATGACTAAGCATTAGCCAGGTCGGCTTAATATCCCAGGGGATATTAAGTCCATTAGAAAAACCGCCAAATGTGTCAAAAGGGTCCATGACCCGCCGACACCGCATCCGATTATGTGCTATTTGAAAAGACATGTGTGTTGTAATCAGACCATTGTCCTGGGATGGGGCTTAACAGTTTATTTGTTTTGTAGGATATCACAATTTTTGAGTTTTAGCATGGTGTTAAAGAAGCCAATACACTTGGAGAGATCCCAGAAAAAATGCAAGAGAAGAACAATAAAAGAAGGATCGTCTTCAAGATCACATTGGCTCTCGCCCCTGCGTGGGCTCACATCTTATGTATTTTTCATGTTCCCAAAATACCCTTGTGTGGGTTAGCTTGTTTGCCCCTGCGCGGGTTTTCTTTACGTTTATCCCATTTATTTTAAAATGTCCCCCTTTATTAAAGGGATTTGTATCCCTTTCGGAAATTTTTTATTATATACACATATACCTATTTCGGGGCAATGGAATGGTTCAAAAACAACACATACGTCTTTTTGAATAATCATTAGGCCCACCTTTAGCTAAAAAAAGATCCCTTAAATAGGATGCGCACGTTATTATGCTTGTGTGATATAAACTGTTCCGTGTGCTTATATGTGTTATATTGTTTGAATCAAAGGTGGATCGGTCCACTCTTACTTTAGAGCCCCTTTAAATAAAATATACACCTACTATACAAAAGTCCGACCAAAATACTCCAAAATCTCCAAGTCTCTCAGGAAAGTCCGCAACCGTTCTTAAAAATTTCTAAAAGTTATTCCTACCATTTCAGGAAGGTTGACTATGGACTCAGAAGAAGCCACTGTAGGAAGGACTGAAAAGGTCGATAATAAAATTGCTCAAGCCAAAAGGTAATTTCTAGAGTTAGGCCAAACGGATGAGATGTTGAAGGTGGAAAGCAAGAAAGTGGTTATGACCGAAAGAAGGATTCCCAAAGTCAATCTATCGATTGCACAAGAAAATGATGTTGCCATAGAAAAGAGTAGGGAATTGGAGGAGCAAACCGCCCTAGCCAAAGCAAAAATTGCTATGTTCGACCAAATGTTGCAAAAAAGGAAGGAAATACCAAAAAGAGACCTCGCTAGAGAGATCAAACAATTAGCCAGGGAATTTGAAGTGGATGCTGAGATAATTGGAAAGATGATAGGGCAAGATAAAGGAAAAGAACCGAAAGGTGGTAGTCTCGTGCAAGAACAAACACCAATGAATCTCGAAGAACTCATGAGTGAAATGAAAGAATGGTCAAAAGACACGGACAAGACATTCTTTCCTTCAAGGTTTAGGTAGGGAGACGAACAAATCACACTCAAAACAAGTGCAAAGAGCTGCTTGATCGAACCAAAAATTGTAAAAGTTTCAGATTTACCAAATGTTATAGGCTAAGGGAACTTTGTGACAGGTAAAGACTCAAGGTCCGCAATATGACCCCAGGAATGAGTACAAAATATGTTCTTACCATTTGCTTCAAAAAGGTCATACCACAGATGAATGTCTTGTGTTGAAATCCAAAATATGCTATTTGATCCATAATGGAAAAAATTCTCACTTGTATAGACCACATGCTATGCTGACATGTGATAGGATTGAACCAGGGCACCCATCACTAGTGGTGTTAAAATTCGTCGTTTAGACTTCACATCTTTTAAGTATAACTATGAAGACATTTACTCCAAGTTGATCCAAGAAAAAATCCTTCATCCGGTCGAGAGAAAGGAATTGAAAGGGTCTACAGAATGGAGGAAAGGCGATGACATCTGTCATTATCACAATGGAACCAAAGGACATGACATTGAGAAGTGTCGTGCTTTCCTCTTTAATTTGGAACACTTGATCAGAATAGGAAATGTGCACTTGAAGTTCGTGCCAGACCATCTATGAAGCAGAAGAAAGCTAGAGAAAAAGAGAACACTTTCAACTTCCCAAAATCAAACTTTAAATGTAGTAAGTCTGTCCGTCTTTATTTTCCATGTATTTATGCTTCCCACAATGTAATGAATATTAGTGAGTGAAATAAAATGAAAAAAAATCCTTTTACCACTATTGGAACTACGTAGGGCCTGATTTCTCCTTCGTGAGATACGTAGGTAGCCTTTCGGCCCGGCCCTGTCTTCAAAAACTCTATTATTCCTCATTTTGGTGAAGGGAGACATAAGAACGGAAAGAAGAAGAGTCAACTTTTCTGATAAAATCCACTTACCCAAAATCTGTGAGCAAAATCCTGTTCATTGAGATCTTTAAGTCATCACCTCCCTGTGGATCAATTTGCCTGCGATGAAAAACCACTCTATGTGTTTCCTGTATTGTCTAAATATCTTGTATGACTCATTACTAATGGCATCTAACATATTTGCCTTTTGAGTTGTTTTTTTATTTATTAGGTAACAAAATAAATAGAAATTGATCTATGTTGACAAAAGCTTGCCGAACATCCTCACTTCACCTGGTCAAGAGCGCACAAAAAGTTCCTTACCCAACCATTATTTGACTGAAAATATGGCTGGTATCAACGACAAGAATGCATTGGCTATTAGGGGTAACATGATGACGGAACAGAGCGAGATGATTACTGAGCTTGCAAAGAAAGTGGAGATGCTCTAAGAGGAGATGAATCGCACTAGAAATTTGGCTAACACCACTAACTCCCCTGTCCCGAAAAGATATAGGCCTCCACTCCAATTCTCTTCTCTCAACCCTCCCAACCTTGGGAATCATCAAAATAACACAACATTTGCCTTGGCTCCTCATATTCCTATAGACCCTGTCACTATCAACCCACCAACTTATCAAAGCCATACTCCACCCAATCAACATGCTAATCAAAATGACGACCCCGATGCTTACAATCCACAAAATAACCCGCAAACCTACCAAGCTCCACCAAACACTTATGGGTCCCAAAATGTCCCCCCTTCCTACAACCCAAATTCTATTCATCCCCAAAATCATGCATCCGCATACCAAAATCTTGCCGCTACCATCCAAAATACCTCTCATATCCGACCCACACCCCCGACCGCCTTTCAGGTCACCATCCCTCCTGAGCTTTATAAAATCATCCCCAATCCCGAGGTGGATAATTATGAGGGAAAAGAAAAAGAGTGGAAAATCGAGCACGAGAAAAAGTTGTTGGCAATGAATGAAGAGATTACCAAGATCAAAGAGTCTCATGGGTGAGTTGATAATGATGGACTTGGTTACGAAGATTTGTGTGTCCATCCCGATGTAGACTTACCAGAAGGATATAAGATCCCCAAATTTGAAACATTCGATGGCACCGGTAATCCCATGTCCCACTTAAGGAAATATTGTGACCAAATGGTCGGAGTAGGAAGGAACGAGGCCTTGTTGATGTGCCTATTCAGTCGAAGTTTAAGTTGTGAAGCCTTAGAATGGTTTGCATCCCAGGTATTGAGAAAATGGTCTGGCTGGAAGGCCCTAGCCAAAGACTTTCTTGGCAGGTTTGCATACAACGTGGAAATAGTCCCTGACCGATATTCATTAAATTGGATCAAGCAGAAGAGTGATGAATATTTTTGAGACTATGTCTATCGCTGGAGAAACGAGGCCGCTAAGGTACAACCTCCTATGACTGAGGAGGAAATGGTAGCAATGTTTTCTCGTGCCCAAGAAGGAGAGTTCTATACTAGAATGGTGTCTGCAATTCGTGCGACATTCACGGATTTGGTAAAAATTGGTGAATCACTTGAATAGGGTATTCGAACAGGAAAAATTAGCAAGACTCCGACGTCATCTGAGTCCCCAGATTTGTCAAAGAAGAGAAGAGAAGATATAACTGCAGTGCCATTTGATACTAAGCCAAAAAGGAAGTTCAGGCCTAGAAACACTCTTTCTCCATCTATCTACTCTTCACCGCCACAGAGTCCTCAATCCATCTTTTATACCCAACCCCAATACCAAGCTCTACAACCAAATTACCAACCCAATGTCCAAACCACTATCCTAAATCACCAGCATAATGTCCAAGCACCTCAAAACTACTATCAAGTACACACATATGCCAACCAGAACAATCACAATCTTCCCCGTCCAAATTCTGAGAAAAAGTCTCCTTTAGTTTTCACTCTATTAACTGAAAGTCGTACTCAGATCTTTGAAAGACTAAAAATGGTTGGACTAATTCAGCCCATTGCACCGAGGCCCGCTAATCAATCATCTAAATTCTTCAAACCTGATCGACATTATGCATATCATTCAGGAAGTGTTGGACACACCACTGAAGATTGCCTCAACTTAAAACACCAGATTCAAAATCTAATTGATCAGAAGGTAATCACTTTCCAGAAACCAAATTAATGAAGGTTTAACGTTATCCATAAGGTGCTATCCAGAAAAGTCTCAATTTTATCCGAGAGGGATGACCAAGAATGGCCTAAGCCAATCAACTCTGATGCAGTGAAGAGATACTATGTCTGATGACAGCTTTTCTTTATGTTTCTTTCCTATAATCGCATTTCGCTTAATGTTATCGTCTTATGCTTAAAATTCCTAATCTTTTATGTATGAACTACGTTTGACCTGAATTCTTAAGAATGAGATACGTAGGCGGCCTATGTCGGCTTCTATCAACCCCTTAGAAAAATCTATGTTTCCCTTTTATGTCCGAACTACATTTGACCTGAATTCTCAAGAATGAGATACGTAGGCGGCCTATGTCGGCTTCGGTCAACCCTTTATATTTTTTTTATCTCTCTAGCATAATATTGGAACTACGTTTGACCTGATTCCTACTTTAATGGGATACGTAGGCGCCCCAACGACTCTGTCATATCACCCCAGGAAATGGAAACTAGGGAAATTTTTTTGAGAAGGAATCTCAAAAATTCAGAAGAAGAAGATCCACCCTTCAACAATCAGAATGGAAGGTCATAAATAAGAATGCCACTAAAATATTTTGAGGAGGGTCTCAAGATCCCCACATAGTGAACAACTAAAGACTTGTCTTAAAAGCATCTAACTGGGGCAGAAATTTTGAAGAAGATCTCAAAATTTCCACAATAGCTTCATTCATGAGTTCAGATTCTCAGAATTTCCCAATAGTAAGAGATCCCAATTTCTTCTATGTTGGGGAAACTATATTTGACCTGATTCCTATTATAACGGGATATGTAGGTGACATATAGGCTCAGTCCTATCACCTGGAAATAGAAACTGGGCAAGATTTTCTAGAAGGAATCTCAAAAAATTCTAACGAAGAAGTTCATCCGTCAACAAAGTCAAATGGAGAATCTTGAGAAAGAATCTCAAAAACCTTGTGGAGTGTCAACTCTTTTCTCAACGAGTCAAGACTTACCTCAAGATATCTAACTGGGGCAGAAATTTTGAGGAGGACGTCAAAATTTCCATCGAGCTACATTCATTAGTTCAAACTCCAAAAAATGCTTAACACCAAGAGATCAGAATCAACTACAACAAAGTCCAATCCTCAGCTATCGACATATTTTTAAGAAGCCATCTTCAAAGGCCCCAGCTACAACGCTGAGAAGTCTCTAGAGCTCGCCATCAAATGTCAAATGTGTCAAGCTTCAAACCAGATACGCTCATCGAGCTAGTGCGTGACATGACAAAACTGATCGGGGAAGTCGAGGTAAGCGCCCTAAGATAACAAACACCCAAGGAATGGCAAGAAAGGAGCAGAAGGTCGAAGGAGGTCAACACAGATCAGTTTCATCAAAATGAACAATCTTTCTGCGGTTGCAGGGGTCGATGGATGAGGAGTTAGCAATAACATTCTCAAAAACAAAGCAAATCATAGGATAAAAATGAACATGATGTTCGAAAATGGTACGCACAAAAGGAGTCGGCATGACAGGGCAGTCAAATGGATTGACGAATAAAGAGAGAGAGCAGTGACCTTCTTCTTAGATCACCAACCAAATTGTGGATCATAAATAAACATATAATGTTCGAAAAATGTACGTACAAAAGAATCAACACAATGGAGCGGTCGAAGAGATCACCCGACTAGGAGAGTAAGGACATCCTCCTCTAATCTATAATTATATAACGTTCAAAAGTGGTATTTGTAGTTGTACCCAGAAACGGGTTTCAACCATTTATTTACCTCCAAAATGACTTCTTCTTTAGCTAGTCACTTTGGAAAAAGGATGACATTTGCAAATGAAGTCATTTATAGTGTGAATGCTTTCTTTAAAGCTTTCCCAAGATTTGACTATAGTCGCTAGCAAAAACGACATTGTGTCTACTAATCGTTTACCTTGAGCGCAGGTAAACGCAAAAGAGCCAACACGTCAATAGAATGATGAAAGAGGCTATCATCTAGTATTAAATTTGAAAGAGGTTGACGCCTGACAATACCGAAAGGGGATGACAAATCCATGTCAATACCAAAAGAGGATGACATGGATCGCTGAAAGAGGCTATCATTATTGTGTCAAATACGAAAGAGGTTGATGCCTGTCAATACCGAAAGGGGATGCCAAAGGCCTGTCAATATCAAAAGGGGATGACAAAGCCATGTCAATATCGAAAGAGGATGACATGGATCGCCAAAAGAGGCTATCATTATTGTGTCAAATCCAAAAGAGGTTGAAGCCTATCAATACTGAAAGGGGATGACAAAGGCCTGTCAATATCGAAAAGGGATGACAAAGGCCTGTCAATATCGAAAGGGGGTGACAAAGCCATGTCAATACCGAAAAAAGATCACATGGATCGCTGAAAGAGGCTATCATTATTGTGTCAAATCCGAAAGAGGTTGACACCTGTCAATACCGAAAGGGGATGAAAAAGGCCTGTCAATATTGAAAGGGGATAACAAAGCCATGTCAATACCGAAAGAGGCTGACATGGATCTCTGAAAGAGGCTATCATTATTGTGTCAAATCCAAAAGAGGTTGACGCATGTCAATACCAAAAGGGGATGACAAAGCCATGTCAATACCGAAAGAGGATGATGTAGATTATTATAACGCGTTAGTTTGAAAGAGGCTGACACTCGTTAAAACTGAAGAAGCATGGTCCAAGGACCTTTATACTCAAAATGTCGTCGGTGGCTGAAAGGGGCCACCCCATTTTAAAAAAATCTTCAATCGCCAAGAAGGCCATTATGTCCAACAACCAAGAGAGCTGTTGTGTTTACTATTGCAAAAAACTATTATCTTTCAAAACAGGTAAGAGAGATGATGATATCACCCTTTTTAGGAACCAATTCGCACAAAGGTATGGCGAAAGAACTATTTACCCTACGTGAATTATGTTTTCTACTAAAATTTTATTCCAAGTTTTATTGAGAGTATCCGAGCGGATGAAATTCTCAAACCAAAACTACAGGTTTATCCCAAGAAAAATCGTCTAAGATGATGAAGGAAATCAACAAATTTATCAAAGAAAGTGTCATACGAAGAGTATGATGAAGGCTGCGCCAAGAGGAATGTAGCATAACACAGAGTTGAGGTGAAGACACTATCTCTTCACATAAATTTAGTTTACCACTAACAATTTTGTTTGAGATGTTGTCGAGAACATCCGAGAGGATGAAAATCTCCAACCAAAACCATAGGTGCGGACGACTCCAAAAAGGACGCAACACAACGTGGAACTTTTTCTTAGCAGCAAACTGGGACGTAGTTCTAAGAGGAATATCAAACTCTTTGGGCACGAGCTAAAGGATGAATTCCACCACCATCAAACCAAACCCTTATTAGAAGGCATGTGGGTATTTTGGGATATTTTCGATTTTAGTTTTCCATCCAGAGTATTTCTAAATTCACACTGGAGGCAACTTCCTCTTTCTTCAAATCTGGATGACATACACCTAGAGCTGTGGGAATTATGTCCATGTAGCTCATATTTATAGGTGTGAGGGCCCTATATTTTTTAATTGAGTTAACTACAAACCTTTTCTCCCTAGCTCAACTGTTCGTCACCTATCCTAAGCCAAAGGTCGTCTTAACATAATAGACTACCTTTTCAGCTGATTGAGTCAAAATGCAAGAAGTCTGATTCCCTGATTCTCGGGGATATGTAGGTTGGGCTCTATGTTGAAAACTCAACTACATTCCAAACTCCCCCAATCTCCCCATTCACCAGTTTTTTGGACTTCTTAAAATTCGAAGGCAGGGTAGCTTATGATTCTTCTTAAATCGTGCTTCCAAGTCAAGCACTGTGAACTACAAGTGGCCTGAATTCTCATATAACCTGAGATATGTAGGAAACCTGATACCTGGGTCAGTCCATAACTTCTCAAAATTCATGCGAAACCAACCTTTTCTAGAAACGAATTTGTGGTCGGACAAAATTAGGAACGTCAAACCCCCTTTGTACTGGGTTACATGTATTCACCCTACCCAAAGGGAGGGTACAGTTGTTGACACCTAATTTTTTCCCTCCACAACTAAATTTAATCCTGAGTTTCTTCAATTTTAAATAAAATCAAAATAATTATTGTATCCGGATAAATGCTTTCTAAAATATATTTTGAGCTAATTTGCCATTTAAGTGATGAATTATATATTTCTGTATTCTTGTATATGAGATCATATGATTTAGTCGCTTAATATTCACTTTATAAAAAATCAGGTTTTAATCGAGACTCGTCTTGAAAATTAATTCAAATAGGATAAATCTTGATTTAAATCTATCTTCCTTTAAAAATGAATTATTCGGAATATAATCATTTGATTTTATTAAGCCAAGAAGCTTAAGGTTAAATTGGTTATTAATTTGTTTAGAATTTTGATTCAATTTAGTCGATTTGGTGAGTTTGGCCATAATTAAAATTAATTGGATTACATTTGCAATGCAATTGACCAATTGATTTTTTAATCTGGTTAAAATTTAACTAAATTGACTAAATCATAATCTGATTGGGCTCTTTATTAAATAACTAATTTCTACCCTCCTTTTTTTCAATTTGGACCTGAAAATCAGGCCCAACAACAATTTCATCCGTACCAGCCCAATCCCTTCCTACCTGACCCGGCCCACACGCTTATAACTCCTCTTCTCCTTCACTCCTTCACAGCAAAACATCGACAACAATATCAATAACGCAGCAGCAACAGCTAGCGACAACAACCCAACAAATTCCCTAGCCTCAATTTCTCTCCATCTTCTTGTCATCTAGTACCAAATACGTGTGGCCGGCACGAAACACACAAAACCTTATAGAATCTTCAAAATTTACTCAAAAAAATATCTATCCCCAAGATTTGAAATTCGAATTTCATATAGAAGTTGTACGATTCAGCTCACTCTTGAGCTTATCCTCTTTTCAAAATTCAAAAATCCCCAAAATGCCCTCAAATCCTTTCTCCCACATCGTTTGGAATCATAAATTGAGCCCTAATCATTTCCTATATATACTCCCACTATTTTCACTGAGAAGGTTAGAGGTGGAATAGCGGAAACCCCGAAAAAATGTGGAATTTTTGCTATCTAAAAGGATTTCAGTGCCAAGGTTTCTATGAGACTCAACTTTGATCTTGAAATCCTTGGATACAAAATTCGAGTGCCCCTTTTAAGTGGAAGTGAAGAAGCAAGCTCCGATGAAGCTCGTAGTTCCGGTTTGTTGCTCTGAAAAAGGTAACAACCTTCTCCTTATTGTCTAATTTCAGTTTCTTTTTTTTTTCTCCTTTGTTTGATTTATTCAGACTTCTGTTTCTTCTTTTATTTTTGTAATTTCCTAATTGGTTTTGTCTAATTTTGGTAAGGTTTGGAGTTTGAGAATTAGAGTATAAAATGGTTTAACATGTGTTTATTTTGTGCTTCTCAAGTTTGATTAAATCTTGAGCGTGATTTAATTCTTCATTTATATAAGAAGAAACGATAATTGATTTTTGACTATTTTGGTGTTCAGATACATTTTTTCAATAATCTTCTTGGTCCATAATACCAAACAAGATCTGTTGAAAAACACGAGGGTGATTTGTTTATGTACAATCTTATTTAAGAAAAAGCTATTAACCTTTTTCTTTGTTTCTGTATCCTTCTTGTTATCATAGTTTGGTCTTTTACTTCCAAAGGTCACTATGTCATGTTTCAAAAGGTCATGAAATTCTTTTTCAAAGTAATAAGGTTTCATAGGCAAACCTTGTTGTTGGTATTTGTGAAAGTGTCTTGGCAACGTTCAGTCTTTGATACTGATTTTTTGTTCTTTTTCTTTTTTCAGAATCAGCCAAGCTTCTTTGTTTGTTCAAAATACCCCTTTTGATTAATAAAAATGGGCGATTAAGGCTGATTTTGTTCAGGCATTGGCCGGTTTAATTTCAGAACGGAATAAGGATTAACATCTTTAAAATTAGTTAAATTGGATTGACGTGTGTTCTCTGATGATATTTGTTTCTCTTACAAATTGTGTAAGATATGAGTTGAGGTCTATTTCACTATCACTTGATGCTCTTGTTTGGATAGCTACGTTGGACAGATTCGATCTAGTCACAAGCATGCTTATCCCTTTCCCGTCTCCCTCGTATGGTCACTATTTTGGTTCTGTTTTGAGTTTGTTTTGACTAAGCTTTGTGTGTATTCTAAAAATCAGTTAGCTACTTGCATTCACCTGCTTGCAACATGAGACTTTTATTATGCTATGTGATCGATTTTGAGGTTTAACTGAAGCTGGCTACGGTTGTTACCAGTTGGTTTCAAAGTCTTGAATTTAGTGAGAATTTCAAATGGTGTGACTTCGATTTGAAATTCAATAATCCCTTCAGTTAAGATTTTAGTGGCAACATCTTCCTGATATCTCTTTTAAGGTTCCAAAAATTGAGCCTAATCTCTCTTAACAGATTCTATGTGTTCTCTAGTCAATGCACTTTTAGGTCTAAAATAATTCTTTTTTAGAAATATGTCCATAATCACATTATGTTGTTAACTGGTAAAGTAGTAATGCTCAAATCTAAGAATGGTCATCTTTGTACACATTTGTTTTGTCTAAAAACTATGTAAGTAATCTTTCATCTTTTTTTTTAGATAGATTACCCATTCAATTAAAATATAGTATTTTGAACATGATAATGAATTTGCATATTGGCCATTGACCCCCTGGTTCCTATGTTTGCTTAAGTCATTTTCCAAAATTCTCCATTGACTTCACTTTCTCTAGGAAATATTTCAAAATCCTGATATGATGTTAAGTTATTGTTGGTTTGATTTTTCATTTCCCATCTTATTGCTTGCGTTATTTTGTAAGGATGCGTACTAATTAATATTTTGTTCTATTTTAATGCATGTAAACCCTTGTGTCTATTTGGACCCTCTCACCCCTCGTTTGCATTCTCGTTGGGCCTACATTTCGAGTCGAAACCAAGTGTCCAAGCTTTTAAGCTACTGGACAGGTGCAAATGGAAGCAGGATCACAGGTTTTTTGAATAGAGAATTGGGAAAAAGCTCATAAAGCAGCTGAAGGCAAAAACGAGTTTGAGACTCAAAAGTCTGAAAATCCATTAGGGGCCTCAAGGGTTCAAAATAGTATAGGACAGGTGGGTCCAAAGCCCAATTAGATTAGGACAGGGATGATTTGGAGAGACTTGGGCAAGGGCCTAAGTTTTGCGATTATTCTAGCTTAATCTCATTATCATTATTTGCTACTAATATCAATTTTTTATTAACCTAGTTGAATCTCCTCGATTGAGTTCGCCTAAGTATGGTTTCTAATTACTTCGGTCAATTGATTAGTTTCTTCTTTCATGTTTCTTTAATCACCATAAAGTCATTACTTTTCTCTAATCTATCAATCACTTGTTATCTCTCAAAGGTTAAAGTGTAATTTTTATACAAAACAAATCATTTAACTCTAAGTTAGTCAAATCAAGTTATTTTCAAATAGATCGGACAACCGCGAGTTAGCGGATACTCTTGGTGCCTTAACAACCTTTCAAGAGTATTAATAGGAACCACTTACCTGGATTTCTTATATTTTAAAAGATTTTTCTGTTTTAAATCTTTAAAGATTCTTTTAAAGGTTTTCTTGGCTTTTCCTTCAATAAATTAAGTGGCGACTCTGTTTAAATTGAATTTGGGAATTTCTTTAAGTTTTCAAATTCAAACTAGTCTTAGTCATTTTCTCTGCAAAACATGGTCGACTAACAGTTAGGTACAATAAAGAATCAATCATACCTCTGTATTTTGATTCTACCACAGACTTTCCTTCATCATCTTTTTTAAGAGAGCAAGTGGAACTCATAGGAGTTCCTATGGCTTTTGCATTTTCCCTGCCAAATTTTTGAATAAGTTCCTTAGTGTACTTACTTTGACACACAAATGTACCTTTTTCTAATTGGTGAATTTGTAATTCCAAAAAGAAGGTTAACTCACCCATCATGCCCATTTCAAATTCACTATGCATAAGCTTAGAGAATTCCTCACAAAGAGAAGCATTAGTACTACCACATATAATGTCATCAACATAAATTTGAATAATAAGATTTCTAGAAGAGCTTCTTTTAATAAAAAAGGTAGTGTCAGTTTTGCCTCTTGTAAAACCATGTTCACTAAGAAAAGTAGTGAGTCTATCATACCAAGCTCTGAGAGCTTGTTTTAGACCGTAAAGTGCTTTGGATAATTTGAAAACATGATATGGAGATTCAAAATTTTCAAAACTAGGAGGTTGTTTAACAAACACTTCTTCTTCAATAAAATCATTTAAAAAAGCACTTTGACATCCATTTGAAATAGTTTAAAACCTTTGTGAGCAGCATATGGAAGAAGTATATGGATTGATTCTAACCTTGCAGCATGAAAGAAAGTTTCATCATAGTTGACCCTCCTGTTGTGAATAGCCTTGAGCAACAAGACGAGATTTGTTTCTAATTACTTTTACATCTTGATTCATCTTATTTCTGAATATACACTTATTGCTAAT
Organism: Capsicum rhomboideum; assembly: GCA_031232105.1. Lineage (NCBI taxonomy): Eukaryota > Viridiplantae > Streptophyta > Magnoliopsida > Solanales > Solanaceae > Capsicum > Capsicum rhomboideum. The sequence continues at coordinate 26,383,827 of CP124719.1, read as the reverse complement.
GATAGAGTAATATTTAGGTTTAGGCACAAGTGTCCATACTTTGTTCTTTTCAAACTGATCAAGTTCTTCTTTCATTGCAGAAATCCATTCTTTTTCTCTAAGAGCCTCATCAATTTTCTTTGGCTCTAGTTATGATATAAGAGCAATGTTTGCAGATCTCTTGCTAGATGCTCTAGTCTTCATTCCTTCTTTTGGATGACTAATAATGAATTTATTTGGATAGTTTGGTTCTCCTCTCCATTCATTTTGAATGACTTCTGGTTCAGATTGTTTTTCAGTTAACTTTGTCTCTGAGTCGACTGTCTTTGGAGAAGGAGTAGCAACTTGAGGAGTTTGTCCTTCCTCATCATCTGTACTAACTATTTTCTCAACAAAGTTGTTAGATTCATCAAAAACAACATGAACTGATTCTTCAACACATAGGGTACGTTTATTATAAATTCTATAGGATCTAATGGAGTTTGAGTAATCAAGAAATATACCTTCATCACTTCGTGGATAGAACTTACTGATGTTTCCTTACCATTATTATGAACAAAACACTTACATCCAAATGAGTGAAAATAACTGATATTGGGTTTCTTTTCATTCCACAGTTCATATGGAGTCTTCTTTAGAATGGGTCGGATAAGACATCTGTTAAAGATGTGACACGCAGTACTTACTGCTTCTGCCTAAAAATGATGTGGGTAGAGAATGCTCACAAATCATTATTCTTACCATACCTTGAAGAGTTCTATTTTTTCGTTCAACCACACCATTTTGTTGAGGGGTACGAGAAGATGAGAAATTGTGAGTGTACCCTTGCTTGTTGTAAAAGTTTTCGAAAGCTCTGTTTTCAAATTCTCCTCCATGATCACTTATTATAGAATAAATTTAGTATTCCTTGTCTCTTTGTACTTTTTCACGGAAAAACTCAAAATTCATCTTTGTTAGATAAAAAATATAACCCAAGTAAATTGTGAATAATCATCAACAATAACAAAAGCATATCTTTTACCTCCAATACTTGCAGTCCTTGTGGGACCAAACAAGTCCACGTGAACTCCAAATCCATTAGAATAATTTCTAGTACAAAATTTGTAATTGTAATGTTTATGCCCAAATTTTCCATAATAATAGCATGAGAAAGAGGAGTGTTTTTCAGTGATTGATCTAGAATTACTATAATTATGATTAGTACTCTTAGTCAACTTTCTAGAGTTAATCGACTTGGAGGACTTATCAAAACTATAGTACTTGTTACTAGATTAAGGTTTATCACTGTCATTTCTTTTATCAGTCGACTTGTGTGAGGAAGTTAACTAATTAGATCTGACAACACTATGACTGAGTGATTTTTGAAAACTATTTATTTTGATATTTAATTCATTAATTTTTTCTTGTAAAACAACATTTTTAATTTCACACACTTCTAGTTTTAATTCCCAGTCTCTTCTTTCTCTTAATAAAGCTCTATTTTGATCATGAGCTTGATTTAACAATCTTTTCATGTTAGAACAGTCATTGCAAAAAATTTTCCTTACCTCTCTTGTCTCTCCAATTGCCATGAAGATGACATCTCTAACATTGTCATTCTCTTCATCATCTGAGTGATCTTCATCACTCCAGCTGTTGAATGCCCTATGCTTGGAGTTTCCTTTTGAGGATCTTTTCTTCCCATCTGGACAATCTTTTGCAATGTGTCCATATTTTCCAGAAGTGTAGCATTTTCCATCATTCTTGTATTCAATCATCTTACCTTTTAAGAAGTTTTGTCTACCTCTTCTTTGAATTTTGGATATTATGAAATTGTCTACCACTGTTCTAGTGATGAAAGAAATTTCATTTTCAGATAGAGGTTCCGCTTCTTCTTTATCAGTTGTAGCTTTGAAAGTCACAGTCTTTTTCTTGTGTCCATCTATATTTTTATTTAGATGACTTTCTCTAATGCAATAAGATCTCATCTAACTTCATCATATGACAATGTATTGAGATCCATGCTTTCAAGAGCAACTACCTTAGAGATCCATTTGAAAGGTAGGCTCCTGAGAATTCTGGTGATTTGGTCTAACACAGGATAAGTTTTTCCAACAGCTTTGAGTTCACCAATGATTTTCTCAAAATAAGCAAAAGTTTCTTCAATTGATTCTCCTTCATTCATCTTGAACAACTCATATTCATATACAAGCATAACAATCAAGGTTTGCTTGACCTTTTCTGTTCCTTCATATGTGACTTCTAATTTATCCCACATTTCTTTAGCAATGTCACATCATGAATTTTTTTCATATTCTTTACCACTGATAGCATTATAAAGAACATTCTTTGCCTTTAAGTTAATCTGGATAATTTTCATTTGTTCATAAGTGTAATTCTCAAGAGATGGAACTACAACAGTTGATGGTTGACCATTTTCAGAATTTCTCATAGTCTCCCTTGAAGGAGGGATAGGTAGATCACCAAGTTTTATAACTCTCTAGACTTAAACATCATAGGACTTTATGAATGTTTCCATTCAGATTTTTCAGTGTGAGAAATGCTTTCCATTAAAGTATGGAGGTCTTGTTTGGGAAGTTCCTTCTTGAAAAAGTGCCCCAATTAAAGATGGTTGAGCCATGATCTTTTATCACTTGCTGTTAAGCAAATTAATATGAGTCCTTGATCTGATACCATTTAAAAGTCCAAGAGGGAGGGGGGTGAATTTCTATTTTTCATTTTCTTAGTCGACTAGTCAATGAAGTTAGTTGACTGAAAGAAACAGAACTGTAAAAAGAAATGCTGGAAAGTAAAGAGCTTGAATGTAAATGACACCAAAAGTTTTATACTGGCTAGGATCCAATGAAAATCTTACGTCCAGTCCCCTTAGGTTGCAAGGGTGTTCTCTTCTAAGTCTTTGCAAATGTTAGGATTTGGTACAACTTTGAGAATAAAGCTTCTACTACTACTCTCAATGTCTCTCTTCTCAATATTTTTTCTTCTCTCTTTTTCTCTCAATCTTTTTCTTCTCTTTTTTTTTTTTTTTTTTTTTTTTTTTGTACAATGCCTCACCAACAATATTTCTCTCCTCTCTTTTTTTGATACACAGTAAAACACTAAGTAATACAATGCTTGTTTAAAAGTAGAGCAAAGACTTATAGTTGGCTAAGACTATTTGTATATCTAACTTGTTGTCCAAAGTCTTCTTTATATAATGGTAGAAGCTAGCCATTTGAGGAATTGAAGAGATAGCAACCCAAGAGATTTTTGATCCTTGGAAAATTCCTTTTCTAAGAATAAAGTCACCTTGACTTTAAGTAGCAGATTTTAGTCTTCAATTCTTGATCTTTGGAAATTGGATCTTGAACATGAATTTGTTAAATAGATACTCTTATTTTCCTGGGGCATTTATTTCTTCATTCTTCATTCAGTTTTCCAGTCTTCAATGAGCTTTCTTGAAACTTGCATCTTTCATGAAATATGAATTTGTTGAATAGATGCTCCTTGTTTTCTTGAGAATTTATTTCTTCATTCTTTATTCTTCCTTCTTTCTCCTTGGTACTTGTCCTTCTTTGAATGCTATAGTTGTTACCTTTGACCATCAATGAGTTTTCCTTTTTGTTGTTGTTCTACACAAAAACCAAGTCATCATTAAAACCATAACTTCAATAGTCTTAGCATTTTACATTATCTCATCCAAATATTCCAAGCATGCCCGAAGGCTAATCATAATCATTCAACTCAAATATAAGTATAGAGTCAAATCAAGTCTACAACTATATTTAATTGCTCCATCATACCCAACTCTGTGAATTACCACCCATCGACTTAATCTCCCTTGACATAAGCTAACATAACAATACTAGGTTATTTCAGACTCTAACTCAGCCTTTTTAATTGCTCACTACTCATCTTCGTCTACCCTTATCCGATTTCCCCGTACTTATGGACACCTCATAGCACTAAACTACTCTACATCTACTCCAATAACATCCATCCTTTCATAAGCAATTAAAACTCATGCTTATTTCTATCTATAACCCTCTCCTTTAACTCTACTGTTAACTATCCTCAAATTTACCGACTCCTCTTTTCACAGCCGCAACGACTCAACCTATTCTGCACTACCACCAGCCTGGAATCTATAAGGCGCTACTACAACTACACCCCATTTTTATGCCTTCACATACTTCTTCAAAATGTAAGCTCGTACTAACCCTCCATTTAATAACTTTCCTTTAGTTCACGTCAGCATAATAAATTCTCAACTCAAAAATGGTTAACACATACCATAATCAACATACATCATCTAATACATCAAATTCCATCACCCTAAGTTTAGTTTGTTATTTACTGCACCAAAATCCATGCCTATAGGACTAGGCATAAAGTCCCCCATCAAAACTATAGTTATTATATGTATTTAACCTGAATTTACTACAATTTAACCATAACCTACCTTATTGATGAGCTTTCCACCATGGAAAGTGAAGATCTTCTCCTTTAGTGATTTCACTATCCAATCTATCAATGTTTCCTTCAAGAAATCACTTGTACGTCACCCTCCCAGAGCTTGGCCTCTTAGTTCTTGCCATTCTAAGCCTAGAGTTCAAACGGAGTGTTTTTAGAGGAGGCGGATGTCATAAGAGACTACAACTAGGGAAAGATGTTTAAGAAAACTCGAGAGGCTTACTGCCTAACTGTCACTGGCAGAGTGTCGCTGCAGCAACAAACCTATCGCTTCAACAATGATTGGTAAGCTTAGCCCAGTTTTTAAAATTTGGCCCAATTAACTTTGGGCCACGAATTTTCTACCACAAAATTAAATTTTAATCGTCCCCTGAACACATTTTTGATCAAATTATTTTGTCAAAGAGATTTTACCATAACGATGAAATGGATCATTACAATAGATACCAATTTACCCATCGTTTGTCCCCGAACAGGTACGGTAACTAGGAGGGGGAGTTTAGCATGATTCTTGGATCCAAGCATTCCCCAAATGATAGAAATTTGACATACCTCCCATTTACTTTAGATAATTTGATAATACTTACCGATCTTCCATATGATAATTAACACAAAGTAGTTGCCCAACCATTCTACGCACTTCAAGTCACTAGGCTCTAAGTACAACTTACAATTACTATACCTCAAGGAATAAGATTCATAATAAAATTTATGTAACGAGTCATCCAAAATACCCAGAACATCACACAACATTATGATGCACGAAAAATTTAGGACAAAAATAAACTCCATCTCAGCAGTCGTTGCAATAACCAGTTTATCCCAGCAGCGATGTATGCATCACTACAATGATGCTTGACAGTTTTCAAGTAGGGGAAGTGGGATTCATTTGTTCCAACTTGTCCAATTTTCAAACTTCTCAAATCCTCTATAACGATTTTTCCTCCTGCGTCAAACTAAGGTAATTCTTTGCCTCTACTATGCTTTTTATGCTTTTATCATCATTGAATCTTAGATTTTAGGAAGGGAATTCAAATTTTTTGATTGGTTTTGGTTCATGTTTGGGTAGCTTAATTTTTTCCCCTTTTTTAACAAATTAATGAAGTATGCTTGTCTATTTTACGTTTTAAAGATCCTATATCATTTTAGGCATAAGATTTACAAAGTTCACAGTAATTTTTGGGCTTGAATGGGGTAGAAGATGAAGAGTCATCTTCCCCGAAGATTTCCAAGCCATTGAGGCTTGCATTGGGAGTTAATCCCTCTCAAATTAGTGTATAAGAGTTCCATAGTACTCTACCAAGTTTGATCTATGCCCAAATCTCAAAAATTTGGAGAAAACTTAGAAATCTGCCATTGATGAGGTTGGGGACTATTAGGGACGATGTCATCGCTACAACAACACCTTTGTCGATGCAACAACGCTGCTGTAGCCATGCACTGTCATTGTAGCAATGTCGCTGCAGCGACCAAAATGTCACTGGAGTGATGGTCTAGCAGTGACCTTGCCTAAATGCTTTCAAAATAATTTTTTGATTCTTTCCTTTCCGTAGCATCCCTTTTTGGTTCCTAATAATGATAATATAACACATTGAAATACTAACAACTATGGATAACCCAAATGCCGACCAACCTGTATACCGATGATTTCCCAATAATGCTTGTCGTACCCGATACCAAGAAGGGGAGTACTAGGGGGTTCATTCATGAGAGGGGTTTCATGATGAAGGATGAGATGAAGAGGCATCAAATTTTTTCAACCAGCTACACGCTTTTGAGTGGGAGATGCTAACAGAGCCCACCCCCACATGCAAATTGGAGATTGTTCAGGATTTATATGCTATACTCCCAACTATGGACTGGTCTCTACCCAACCTCACTATCTGCATGTAAATGTTCCAGTGGATGCAGCCACTATCAATGGACTTTGGGGATGCCAAGCCCCTCAAATACAGCCTTCAAAGCAAAGAAGAAGGAGGTCGATCTACAATAATTGGCATGGAATTTGGTGTCGGAGGGTCAAGAGAATAAGGTGCGGTGGATGAGTGTCGAGAAAACCAAGAGAACTCTTTTTTTAGTGGTGTCTCTGAGGTGGTTTAACTTGTCATCTCATAGGATTCGCCCTTTGGGCAATGTTACCAATGTGACCTTTCCCTGGTCTTTGGTGGCGTTTTGTGCTTTGTCGGGGATTGAGATGAATGTGGGGCTGAAGATTATTGATGAATAGAAGTATTTTTACTTAGGAGAAGATCCAATAGAAGACTTCTTCCTACCCTCCTTGATTATCTAGCTGTGCAAATGAGTGGATGTGCCAAAGGATGGAGGTGACCCCATAGAAGAGTGTGATGTGCCCTTCGACCCACTGAAGGTAAATGATTCGTAGGGGGAATCAAGAAGAGATGGAAGGTGAGGTCCGAAGTAAAGAGTAGTAGGGCCCCTGATGGTGAGGTAAAAAAGGTCCCACCTATGGGATCCATATAGAGGGTGGAACCTGACTTGGCTGCTGTTAAGGATATCCTACAGCAATACTACACGCCTTCCCTAGGAGTGGTTTTCTCTAGCTCTATGGCTCTGTCAAGCCTTTAGACCTTTTACTCGGCCTTAGTTTGGGCTCACGAAGACCTCCACAAGGACTTAGAAAAGGAGAAGAAGAAGAGTACCTCCCGAGACTGCATTATAGCTTAGATATGAAAGACCGTGAAGGTTATGTTCAAGTGCATTGCTCCGGACCAGATGAGGCCCAGGCTGAGGACTTTGAATGTGTAGGAGTTCTCCTTCGTAAGTGGAATAGAGGAAGAGGGCTCCAATTCTTTGAGCCTTCATGAGAACGAGGTCTCTATCTAGATCCCCAGCTTGTATATTTCCCCTTCCCCCTTATACATTGTTTTTATGGATGGTTGCCCTCGTGGTTGCCCCCGTTTAGGGCATGTATTAGACAATTTTTTCCTGTTTTTCCATACTTTTGAATGTTATTTCTATTGCAACTTAACTTAATATATTACCAGCTTACTAAAAAATGCATGGTGAACTATCTCTTTTCATGTATACTACGATTACAGGTTCGTTTTTACGAAGCATGAAAGAAATACAAAATAGGGGAATTTACTGGCAACATTCTGCCTAAGTGTCACTGCAGCGACAAATTTATCGCTCTAGTGAATCTGCAAAAGCAATAAGGATTCGATGTAGTGAGATAGCTGCAATGATGAATCTATTGGTGCAACGGCTCCTAACTAGTGACTCCGAGCCCTATTTTCCCTAAATTTTCCCAGTATGATGCTATCCCACGAACACTTTAATACTTCCTCTATTTGCATTCTAGAAATTTTATCCAAAGTCAGAACCCCGATACATTAGTTGTTAGTCTATTTACTACACATTCTTAAACTTCACGCCTCTTTTACACTTAACTAATAACTCAAGGGTTGAACACCTAGGCAAGTATTCAACTTAACATAATCTTACGATCACTTTTAGGTAAAATACACAATTAGTTTAACAAAAGAGTTACACTTACCTATTTTACTAGAAACCCTAACATTTCACTCAATATACAACAATACCACATATATTATTCATGTAACACTAAATCAAAGCACAACAACAACATTAACACATAAGTACCTTTTCGACAAACATAACCGATCAATTAATGAAAGAGTCATGCTTTCTAACTGCACTGAAAACTCTAATATCCCACTAAATCAAATAGCATAACCATATCATAGAATTCACGTATCACTCATTCAAAACATAATTTACAATATTAGAATACAAGTCCTACGACTCTTATTGACCTCTACCGGTCAGAATAACACTATTCCAAGCTTCTAATCATTGTTAAGATACCAATTGGGAACATACTAGTCGTAATTGTGATTGTCGATAGACCTATTAGAATCTGCTAGATACTAATTGGACTCAACTCGGGGAGACAATACTGAATTAGCATGATAGGGGAGAAGGAAATGAGATTGATTCATAGATACCTTATAGCTTCCTACAGATTTGATGTGGACGTCAACACACCAATGAGCAAGACTTTACTCGACAATTACTCTTGTACTGGGAGACCGTAACCTGTGCTCTGATACCATCTTATCATGACCCAAATTACGAAATCATGTAGGCACCTACCCAACTCTACCCTAGATAGGAGAGCCCTTACTACCCAATCTTTAGCCACTACGAAAAACATTGCTAAAACCTTAAGCATTAGTAAAAAACAAACCATTATTTAAAACAAAACTTATTACAAAGTAAATTGTGAAATTTAACTAAACAACTTTCCAAAACCTAGGTTAAAAAGGTACAAGTGCACTAAATACAAGAGGGACAACACAAGACATAACCTCCATGTGAAAGTAGAACAACAAAAGTTGTTGAAGATTGATCCTCGCAGCACTACAGAAAATTTAACTGACCTGCAACCATGTCTTTACCCCTGAAAGGAGGTGTAGTAAGTCTAACATTAGTAAAAACAGACATACTGGTTGGTATCATCGGCCGACCAAGGTTAGAAAGCATATAACAAATCAAGAAGAGATCATGACATTATTTTGTTAACAAACTTAACATACTTAAACTCCTAATCTTACCATTGTTTTCTTAACTATAATGTTGTTAATTATCTTTAAAGTGTGACTAAAAGGTACAATCATAGGGAACTACCAACCCCTACCTCTTACACATTCATCTTATTAAAAAACTCTACACTCCTACCTCATTAGTTCTCTTTCACGACAACCCCCACTTACTATTCTATTACCATTACACACCAATAATGTAACCACCAAGTCAATTAATAAAACAACAACAACTTCACGAGAAAAGACACTACAATCCACCTTACGTATATAAAGCTATACACACAGAAGAATAAGATTTATTCACTATTCAGGACATACCTTATATTTGCACCTTGCTACAATGCACATTTACCACTATCAACTTACAACCATTGGTTATCCTTTTTCATACCATTCCATTAAAAGTTGTTCATATCAATCACTCACACTTAAGCAATCCAATCATCAAGCAGATACTTATGAGATGATACACAATAAAGCAATCACAACAAATATAATAAACCACAATACATGTCTAATATGGTGTACATACATACTAGGGTCGGCAGGGACCCTTAGTCATGACGTACAGGGGACGAACTCAGTCCATGTATCATACCGGCATGGTAACCGATCCCAATAGCAATCTGCGCAAACGTGACACCCGATCCCATTATCCTCAACCAGGTAAAACCTCAATAACATGCGCAAAACACAATAACATAATTACTCAAATTCATGTTATAATCATCAACACTTAAACCTTCAAGTTAATCATCTCGACTTAGCATTTTACATTGTCTCATCCAAACATTTCAAGTATGCTCGAAGGCTAGTCACAATCATTTAACTCAAATTTTAAACGTAGAGTCAAATGAAGTCTACAACTACATTTAATTGCTCTATCATACCCAACTACGAGAATTACTACCCATTGACTTAATCTCCCTTAACATAAGCTAACGATACCAATGCTAGGTCCTTTTAGACTTTAACTCAACCTTGCCAATTGCTCACTACTCACCTCTGTCTACCCTTATCTGATTTCCCCATACTTAAGGACACCTTATAATATCAAACTACTCCATATTTACTCCACTAACATCCATTCTTTCATAAGCGACTAAAACTCGAGGTTAGTTCTATCTACAACCCTTTCCCTTAATTCTACTGCTAGCTATCCTCAAATCTACCGACTTTTTTTTCTATATTCAGAATGACTCAACCTATTCTGCAGTACCACTAACCTAGAATGTACAAGGCTCTACCACAAATACACCCCGTTTCCACCCCTGTACATACTTCTTCAAAATGGAAGCTCGTACGAACCCTCTATTTAACGACTTGCCTCTAGTTCATGTAAGTATAAAAAAAGTTCAACTCAAAAAGGGCTAACAATACCTTAATCATCATACATAATCAACTGCATCAAATTTTGCTACCCTAAGTTTAGTTCATTATTTACTCCATCCACACTCTGTGCCCATAGGCCTAGACATGAAGTCTCTCATCAAAACTATAATTATTATATGTAGATAACCCGAATCTACTATAATTTAACCATAACCTAGCTCGTTGATGAACTCGTTGCCATAGAAAGTGAAGATCTTCTCCTTTAGTGCTTTTGCTCTCCAATCCATCAATGTTTCCTTCAGGGAGTCACTTGGAAGTCACCCTCCCGGAGCTTGGCCTCTTAATCCTTGTCATTTTAAGCTTTGGATTCAACTGAGGTGCTTTTGGTGGAGGAAAACGACATAAGAGACAACATCTAGGGAAAGGATTTAATAAAACTCAAAAGGCTTGTTGCCTAACTGTTGTTGTAGTGAGTAGTATGTCACTGTAGCGGCAAACCTATCGTTGCAGCTAGTTTGCAGGCCCGACCCAGTATTGAAAATTTAGCCCAATTAACTTTGGGCCATGGATTTTCTACTATGAAATTAAATTTTAATCGGCACCTAAATGCATGTTTGATCAAATTATTTTGCCGAAATTATTTAACCATAACGATAAAATGGGTTGTTACAATGAGTTACTAGGATTAGACCTCCAGCTATCTTTAAATAAAAGTGAAACTAACGAATATCTAAAATGGAGAACGGAAACTATAAGTTGTCCCTGAATAATAAGGACTCACCAAGTCTGCTAGCTGATGGACTGGGACGCAAATCCAAATGTGAGTTTGAGAGCTTGTACTTGAATCTATATCATGATAGGATATAGCGCAAGAGAGAGTATGTAGTCAGGATTTTGAATTTACAAAGCATGTGAGATATGATAAAATCATGTAGAAAGATTTAAATCATGCTTTCCAGCTTAAATACAATGCAGTGAACAAGTTGTAGAAATCATGTGAAAATTTGAAATACAATAACTCAAAAACTATGGACACTAACCCCTTTATAATGCATAATTCAAAATTGTACAACATATATCTTTTTCTGTAAAGTGAGCTGAAACTTGCCAGAGCTAAAAATCTAGGAAGAACATAAGTATTTCATATAGTTTTTAAACTGATTCTAGAGAGTTTCTCTTAACTGACATAAACCATGTGAGCAATATGGAGTCCAATGTCTAACCCATGTTGAGGAGAGCTTTTCTATGCCTTTTCATCAATGTCGAACCTGTTTGAAGATGGATCCACTAACTGAGCCCAAAGGGCTATTCATATATCCTATGCTGGCACGTAGTTTTGGGACTAGGGTTTTCAGAACCCGTAACTTCTCGATGCTAAATACTCCCAAAACAATATTACTATTTGCTCACAATAACTGAATTGTCTGAAAATAAAGCATGATACTAGTTCAAAATTACCACTTTTATTGATGTTCTGAAATACTGGAACTAGTCATGCTAAATTTGCTGAATTCTGGGATCGTGTATTCTAAACATGCCAAGTTATGCTAAATCCATGCTCAAATCTTTGGACTAGAAAATACTTGTAAAAATTCATGCATAATTATTAAATCAAGAATAGTACTAATCAAGTAGCATAATGAAACCGAATTTCAAGGAAATTTGCATAATTGGTATGAAACCCTAAATCTTGAGATCATAAAAAGTATAATTGTAAATCTGGAACTTTGGGCATGAGGGTAAAAGGAAAATCATCATTGAAATCTCAAATACTTCGTTGTACTAGGAGATCTAGACTAAGGGCTTGAATCTGAAGGCTTGAACTTGAACCTTAGATTTTTCTTCTTGAGAAAGAGAGACCTTATTTCTGATGTTTGATTCTAATCGTTCTAATCAAGGAGTAACCGCTGCTTTAATCTTAATATCCTCTAAATAATACTTATAATAATGTAGTATAAGGCTTAAAAGATGGGAAAAGACTGGACTATCTTTTTTAAAATGACTTGAAATTTTTTGAAAATGGGACCTCATGAGTCATGGTACGACTCGTACTATGATACCATAACTCATGGTTTGAGTCGTGGTTCCTGGGTGAAAACTCACTGGATAGGTTCCACAGCTCAATAGTATGGCACGTGATCAAAACCATGAGTTGTACTATGATTTTTGGTAACCTAGGAGTTTACTGTTCTTGGGCAAGTTTTTCACGAGTCACTCTATGACTCATGAAGTGATATCACGGGTCATATACTGACTTGTAGTCCACTGGGGGACTTAATTCTGATTCCACAATTTGGTCTATGAGTCGTGGACTGGGTTCGCAACTGGTGAGCCATCTCGTGGAACACTGGGTTATGGAATTTATTTCTTGTCTTTCTGTGCTAAGTTTGGATCAAGGCATGGAAAAGTATGGGGTGTTACACTTTATTTCCAAAAGACTTTTTAACTGATGTGTTGTTTTTCAGACTACTAGTGCTCATTCAGACACTAGAGTGTTGTCTTAGTAAGCCGATGCCTGATTTATAGAATATCTACAATTAAGAAGTTTTCAAATTTGAACCACCATATAGTTAGTCGCTCCACTGCGTGGAGCAGTCTTCTATCAACTTTGCAAGAAACCAACAGTAATATAAAGATGATGATACGTTATGTATTGTTATACCAATTAAACAAACTTATCATTATATCGTCCAATTGCTGATTCTTGCTGAACATAGTAAGAACATGGTATATGTTCTTATAGGCAGTACAAGCCTTATCTCTAACGTTGGCTCCAGTGATGACAATAGTTCTAGAAGCAAAAATAAGCAGCACAATTTTTGGTTCTCTAATTCTCATGATCACTACAGGAAGACGTTGAAAGCACAATAAATTGTTAAGTCTGAAAAAAGAACCACTGCTAACACAACATCCAACATTTATTAATGGTTTGTTCAGCTAGAATGGAGTGAAAAACAAGTTAAGAAGTAGTATAGCTACTTAATTTCTGTATACACAAATCAATTTCATAGTAAATTTCTTACATAGACGCCTTACAATAATGATAGAATACCTACTTTTAATGGTTCATTGATTATTTCGTATGGAACTGTTGAAATTCTATTAATCGTCAAACCTTAAATAGGAACATCAAATATATCATCCTAGAACCTTAGCCAAAACCTCACAAACTGACCAATTCCTAGCTGACATGAGCCAGTTGGTAAGCAACTAGCAACTATGTTGCTCAGACTCTTCAAAATACCCTAGGTGCGTATCAAATCCTCCAAAAATAGTATATTTTTAAAAGATCGGATAGGAGTACGAAAACATTTTTGGAGTGTCCATGCAACATAGACCAACAAAACTTATTTTGGATAAATAAAATAGTTAGCTCTGTATTAAAGGCTTGGTGATCAACTAATAAGACTTAACTATAAAGTGAGTTGTTAAGTGACAAAAAGGACCAAGCTGCTTGCATACCAAGTCCAGTAACTTGTTAAATGGTCATATATTCATGTCCAAATATATAAAATTAATGGAAAAGGGATTAAATTACCCCTCACTTATTGAAAATAGTACAAAAATACCCTCCATCCACATATTAGATCCATTATATCCCTCACATCCACCTTAGGGCTCCATATTGTCCTTTATTCTAACAACCCCCAAATTAAACCAAAAAAAAATTCATTAATGATGTGGCTCCCCTTATTGGTCTCCATATAATTAATTAAATTAATTTAAAATACCCAACTAATAACCTGGATCCCCAATTAAAAAGACCCGCTCCGTTACTTTAACCCGTATATCCTAACCTTTTAATCTATTCCCTACACATCAACATTCATTAAATCACATGGTTGCATCTCCACTTAGTTGGGTCCAACATTTTACTCTATATCAAGATTAGTACTCCATCACTACACTTTTACTTTGATAAAGACATAGGGTCTGCATAGGGAAATGAAAGGCATGTCTTTGGGTCTTAATTTCGACAGTGAAGATACCTGCTCGATCCAATCCCAAATCATGATCTATATACAAACAATTCCTTTTTCTTTGATAAATGATAAGTTCTATTGTATACAATTTTTTTATTTTCCCATCCAATAGTTCAATCCGATAAATCAATTCTAGATTATATGTTCAAATTAACGACTTCTCATGCAATTTGTCTACCAAGAACAATGGGTTGAGCTTGGCAGAGTCTTGAAAATATTTCAATAGCTTTGTCTTACAACATAGGTGAGACATTAGAAATTTCACGTCTCAAATCATGGATCATGCGAGCACCTACCTAACTCTACCCTAGATAGGAGAATCCTTACTATCTAACCTTTAATCATTGCAGAAAACATTGCTAAAATTTTAAGCATTAATAAATAACAAACTTTTCATTTAATACAAAACTTAATACAAAAAAATGCACTACGGAATTTATTCACTCAACTTCCAAGAACCTAGTCTAAGCATGTATAAGAGCACTAAACAATGAAGGACGACTGAAGACATAACATTCATGTAAGAGTAGAATGACAGGAGTTGCTGAAGAATAATCATCGCCGCACCTATAGAAACTCCAACTTACCTGCAACGTGGCTATAAAGTATAGTATCAGTACAACCACACATACTAGTAGGTATCATCGTCCTACTAGGGTTAGACAATATATAACAACATATAGCAATTAAGAAAAGATTATGACAATATACACTTTAAAACTTATCATACTTAACCTACTCCGACTCCTAACCTTACCGCTTTTTCTTTATACTATAACATTATTAGTTTATCCTCAGAGCGTGACTAACTGACACCATTTCATGAATCAACCAAACCCATACCTCTTACGCAGTCACCCTATCACAACAACTCTACACTTTCCCCTGTCTCTCTCTCATTAATCCTCTTTCGTAACAGCCCTCGCTCATAGGAATTGCAACAACCTAGACAATTAATAAAATATCAACAAATTTGCAAGAAGGAAAACTATAATACGCATCACGTATATAACTATACACATAGGATAATAAAATTTATACACATTTCAAGACATACCTTATATTAATACTTTATTGCAATGTACAATCACAATCATCAACTTACAAACCACCGGTTACCCTTTTCGATCATTCCATTATAAGTTATTTATATAAAATCACTCATATTCAAGTAGTCCAGTCAATAATAGTCAATGAATAATCACATGTGCAAATGCAATAATGAATGCATGCATACAAGGTGTACACACATAATAGGGTCAACAGGGTCCCTTTGTTATGACCTGTAGGGGACAAGCTCAATCCATGTACTAGTACTGGCATGGTACCTACAACTAATAGTGTCGGCGTGACACCCGATCGAAATAATAGTGTCGGTGTGACACCCGATCTAAATGATAGTGTTAGCGTGTCACCCGATCTATATAACAGTGTCAGCATGACACATGATCCAAATAACAGTGTCAACATGACATCTGATCCAAATGACAGTGTCAGCATGACTCTCGATCCCAATATCACAATGTATGAATGCCATCATCAAATATCAACCATAATAAAATATAATGCACCAATTATACAAGTGCACATCTTTCTAGACATTTAGTCAAAATCAAGTTCATCATTCTAGGTAAACAACAAATATCCACAAACACATAAAATCACAAGTAATCCTGAAGGCTAATCCACTTAGCTTGTGATATAGCTCTTATCAAATCATATTCACCGTTATAGTATGTCCGAAGACCAAACAATAAAGTATCCATTTTAGGAGTGCACATTCCACAAAATTGATATTTACACTCTAATTCAGCATACCTATTTCATTTACAATCTAACCCTATTTCATTCTTATTTAAACCGGTAGATTTAGTTACTAACTAGTAAACCTTACATTCAAGACATCACTAAGTTCAATACACTATTCCATTAGCCGATTATTCAGTCCCTCGACTCTATTCAACTTATAATTCTAGCTGGAGTCATACACCTTCACTCCTCTTACTTCATAGCACTTAGCCAAACTTGACTTTAGGTTCTCAAGTTATGACACCACAAACTCTTATTATAATCAATTTTCCTAACTATCCTTCAACAAGAATATCTCATAATTTACAAACACACATCATCAAATTCACCCTTTTTAAGGTATTAAAGACTAGTTTTACAGATTACAAGTTTTCCTAATTTCTCTATTGTTACACACATTGACATAGTAAACTTGTAAATCATCAAATAAGTCACACAAATACAAACATCCATCAAGGGATCAACATAACACACAACAACACTCAATTAGATCCTTATTAGATTAATTCTAAATTTTTTCCATCCAAACTCTGTGCCCCTAGGCTTAGACATGAAATCTCCTGTCAACTATAGTTATTACATGAATCTAACCCAAGTCTACTACACATTAAATCATAACCTACGTTGACCGAAGATCTTGGAACAAGCAAGACACCAAGGTTGCTCTTTCCTTTCCTTCATGCCTCCATTAGTCCAATTATCTAGAAATCAAACAATCATAGGAGTAACTAATTAATTACACTTTGAATAACTACTTTGGGAATTCAACCCTCCAATTATCTAGAAATCAAACAATCATAGGAGTAACTAATTAATTACACTTTGAATAACTACTTTGGGAATTCAACCCATTATTTTTATCCTTATTCATGGTCTAAAACATTACCCAAGGGTCCATTAACCATTAACTAATACTATCATACTCAACCCATCTCCATTAATGAAGTTTTAAAGCTGAAGATTCCATTTTTTATTGAATTTAAGATTTCCAACCATCAACTTCATGTTTTAGAATAACAAATTCATGCTAGGTGTTAACACCTAATTTTGACCTCCCGATATTCCTCCCAGGTTATTATTTTACAAAAAAAAAAAATAGTTTCGAATATTAATAATTTCTTTACTTATTATTTTACTATCAAATAATCCTTGATGTTTCGCATTCATAATTTTGAAGTATGCCATTTATTTTTATATATTATATATAGTACATATTATTTATTCATTTAAATATAATATTTTATATAATTTGTGCTAATATTTATTGAATTATTTTTCGCAAATATGCACACTCATAATTTATTTACAAACGTGTAGTATGTTAATATTATAATAATAATAATAATAATAATAATAATAATAATAATAATAATAATTATTATTATTATTATTATTATTATTATTATTATTATTATTATTATTATTATTATTATTATTATTATAGTATTTATTAAAATTTGCATTTTTATGGGTACATAACTTGTTTCCAAATTATCATTATTACTGTTAATTCTATATAATATTTTTTTACGTAACATTAATTTTATATACATAATTTATATTTGAATAATGGCTTTTATGACGTTGATTAATTTTTGTTATTATTATTATTATATATACATTTATTAAATAGCGGCCTAATTTAATTTCCCTAATTTATTAAAATTCTAGCCATTTGTACCCAAATAATGTCAATTTTAGCCTAAATTGAGACCAATTTGGATCAATTTTAAATCCTAATTCAATTTCAACCAACCTAATTTTGATGAACCAATTGCAACCTAATAACCGACCCATATTTTGATTTTAACCTCAGCCGTTGATCAAATATGATCCAATGGCTCAGAATAAATTCTCATTTTCTTTCCTTTTAAACTAATCAACGCCCCCCCTCCCCCTCCCCCGCCCCCCAAATCAGAAAACCCTAATCACTCTCCCTTCACCAGCCGCCACCCCTAACATCTCTCTCTCAATCCCGATCTCTCTGTGACATCTCCTAAAGAAAACCACCACTACGAGCCAACGTCTCCCCCACCTCTATCCCGCCAAACCACCACAAGCCACCACTGATAAACCTATCTCTCTGTCGCCTCCTTATTCCATTTCCTATCGTTGCTGCCTTACCGGTGATGACCGACGAGAATCCAAATAATACTTCCATAACAGATCAGAATTTGAGGACCCGATCGAAATTCATTAACGAAGAAGAATTCGCATGGGATGCAAGGGTTTAATTTCAAGTTTCTTCTCTTGATTTTATGATGAATTCATCTCCGATATGATTTTACATGACCCATTACGTGTTCAATTAGTTTGAATTTATGTATGTTGCCTTGGTCGGTTCTCAGATTTGAAATTTGTGTATTTTGGTTGTTAATTTTGGCTCAATTCTTTCAGTTTCATGTTTATTTACACCTCTAGATTGACATATGTGAAAAGCCCCAATTTTTATGACCTTTCTTTAAACCTTAATTTCTAGACTCGGATTATGTGGCTGTGGAGTTGTGTTACTCGACTCAATTCTTTTGCACTGCGTGAAAGCTTTTCCTTCGTGAATATTATTTTAAAATTCGTAGCATGTACTTGTTAGTTTTGGTATTTAAACATGATTCTTCACCCTAATTGATTCAAGACTGATATCTTGCCTTTATTTAGTGTGAATATATTTTACTTGCATATGAAAACTATAGTATGTCTACTCCCTTTTATTGATCCTTTGCCCTCACTGGGAACATGACTGATTTTTACACCATTAATTATGGTATGTTTTGATTAGAATGAGTTGGCTATTATGTGGCTAATACATTGATTAATTTTCTTTCCTTTGTTACAATTTATAACAACTACTGCTTTACTTTTTATGGTAATTTTCAACAGCCTGCTTAATGGTTACCCTTTTTTCTTTAATTTAAATATATTTGTACTTGCTTAATTATGGTAAATAGAGATTTCTTTTACACTAATTTGATTCAGCAGTCTGTTTAAGGGAAAAGATTTTCATTAATTAACTTCTGACAATATTTCTTTTCCTTTTCACTTCCTCTAATTGATCTACTGAATATTTTTCTTTTCTCTTTAATTCTATACCACTCTATGCCTATATAAAGAGTCCTTTTTCACTCATTATGGGGAAGTTTTTAGCATCACTCTCCTACTGCAAACAAAATACTTTAAGTTTTATTCTTGGGCTGATATTCTAAAAAAGAAGTGTCCGGTCTGTTGATGCTCTATTGGTGCGAGTATGGTTAAAAGTATTGTTTCTTCGAGGTTTTCTTGATTGTTTATTGCTATCAAACCGGTTAGTTCTCTAGACAATGCATTTGATTATTACATGTTAATTATAGATACTTCAAGGCTTGTCCTAGTTGTCTCCTAAATTGTTGAACATGATTAGCTGTAAGGTCATTATTTGTTTGCGTGTTTTTCAAATAGTTGTGGTAGGACTGTCAGATGTTTGTTTTTGTGCACTTGGGATATGTTCTTTTGCTTAATAGGCACTATTGAACATTCGGGACAGATGAAGAGTTGCTGGAAAATTGAGATTTGTTAAGGGATTGTCTAACCTTAGCTCTTTATGATTTTTGTTTCAGCTTTTTATTTCATTGGGTCTGTAATAATTTGTATAAACTCTATGCATAATAAAAGATTATGGGGACTGCTTGTGGGGACGGGGATTCTGTAATTTGAATTTTTTTATCACCTACATGTCATGCCTATAGGGTTATTGAACAAATTTCAAGTTAACTTATCTTATCATTTAGGCAAACGATCTAGGGTCATTAATTATTTATTTTATCGCTTAGAAATCGTGTTTTAGGATCATTAATTAACTTTTGACTTATTTAATTTATTTTGATCATGTCAATTCAAGTTAATTGTGTTTAAACGATTTCTAACATGTTTTGTTAGTTTCTACTTATTATTATTAATTTTCAACCTTCTAATTAATTTTTGGCATGATTTTTTTAATTTTTCTATGAGTCTTATTAATTTTCAGCATACTTTTACTAATTTCCAGCATATTAAATTATTTTTCAGCATTTAAAATAATAATTTTCAGCATATTAAATTATTTTTCAGCACTTAAAAAATAACTTCCAGCATATTAAATTGCTTTCCAGCATTTAAAAAATAATTTCCAGCATATTAAATTACTTTCCATCATTTAAAATAGGGATTTCAGCATATTAAATTATCTTCCAGCACTTAAAAAATAATTTCCAACACCCTAAATTAATTTCCAACACCCTAAATTAATTTCCAGCACTTTTAATAAAATTCTCAGTATATTTAAATCAAATTTCTAGTGTATTTAATTTAAGATCTAGCACTTTGATTTAATTTTTGACACATTGATTAATCTTGTCTATAAGATTAAAACATATTAACTAGCCTACAACACTAGATATCCTGTCTATGGGATTTATTTAATCGATTTTCGGTATATTCATTAGTTGTTGGACATTTAGATATCATGCCTATAGGTCCTAATTATACAACATGAATAACCTTTCTTTTAAAAGTGTGTTAATCACTTACGCAACTTTAATGAATCAAGAGGTTTGTTTGAAACCATTGTGTGCTACTTGTTAGTTTGATGTGTTTTGTTTGACACGAACCTCGAGTCTATTAGGCAACCTAAGCTTTCTTTTGTCTAGACCCAAATCCAAAATAGTCAGTCCAATGCCTCTTGGACATTAAGTTGGGACGGGTAGGCATTTTAGGGAACGCTAGTTTTATTGTTTTCTATAGAACACTCTTAGTCTTAATAAACAACTAGGTGGGGTGGGTAGATAGTCGAAAATGATGAAAGTATCCCCGAGTAGAATTGACAATATTATATGCGATATTTTCATCTGTTAATAAGCCGGGCGCTGATCCGAATAGGATAAAAACTAACCCTTTTCCAAGTCCGTCTTTGTTTATCTTCGATTGAGTTCTCTTTTAACTATTTTGATTTCTGCAAGTTTGGGGTAGTTTAGGTTTATTAATTAAATAAATCTTTTCACTATATAATAATGTCTCTTCTATCTTCTCACTTATCTGACTCATATTTTTATTATTTACTTGTGTGCCCAATCGCTTTATCATTTAGATAATTATTAGTTAATAGTTGAATCATGCTCCTAATTTCTCTATAATAAAGGTTTTTCATGTTTAAGCACTTAGTTATTAATTAAGTTAATAAAAGTAATTGACCTTTGCTTGTCACGTAAAACAACCCCACGTAATATATGGATTCGGCCGAGACCCATATTTGTGGACCTCGAAAGGTGCCTAACACCTTTCTTTTGAGGTAATTTGAACCCTTACCCGAATTTCTGGTCGACATAGATCAATAATAATTAAAATAAGTTCATAATTAGCTTAGAAGGTTCCCTAACGCACCTTAATTCGTTAGGTGGTGACTCTCCTCTTTTAAACCGTCCTAAAAGAGTTGTCACGTCGAATCCCACTTTTCAAGAGAAAAATGGGGCGCGACACTAGGAATCATTAGTTAACAATATAGGAGTAATTCTTGGTGATATTGCCCCAACCCATAGGTTTTTTCCAAAATGTCATGAACTTAGGGTTCTAATCACCAAGAATTTCACCATTAAATATCATTCTAATGATTCTAAGATGTTATTTGAAAAATGTAGAAGATGAAGGAAGAACTTACCCCAATAAAGAATTTCCACCCTAGAGCTTGGAAAATTGCTCCCTAGGGCTTTGGAATAAAGTTTTTGAGTTAAAAACCCAAAACCCATCCAAAATAAGGTTATGTACTGTCAGTTCATCACTGCAGTGATGTTCAACTTTTAAGCATGGACAATCTTTAGTAAAACAGTTATAACATTTTACTCTAGAACAGGATTAACAAACGGTCAAAGGCGTTGGAAATAAAACTCAAAGATCTTTAATTTGGTGGGTATTTGTTACACTCCGAAAATCCAAGCAAAGACTAGAACCATGCTTCAAGTACATATAAAATAAAACATCATGTTTTGGTAGTATGAGAAGTTATTTATACATGTATTAAGGCCACAAGTAACTCCTAGCTCATATCCAAGTTGAAACCTTCCTTACCGGTGGTTTTCTTGTGAAAAATCTTGCTATAGTCAACTTCAAATGAGAATAACTCCTAAATTCTGATGTATTTTTGAGCTCAATACACACTAAGTGATAGATATTTGAATTATCTTTCTAACTCATCCAGTTTCTCCTTAATCCAATGTCAAAGTTTAGAGTTATGGCCATTTTAGTGAAACACTGTCCAATAGTGAGAACATACGACGTAACCACGATCACTCTAATCACGATCGTGGTTAGAAACCACGATCGCTCTAACCATGATCGTGGTTAGAAACCACAACCGTACAATGGTCTCATCTGCATGAAATAGCCACAAAAACCTGAAAGTTGATAAGTATACCTTCCAACCATGAAAGGGTACCACGATCTTGGTTAGAAACCACAAGTACCATCTTGACTTCTAAAGTTGATCCGATTGGAACCTACAACCTACGAACCAAGGAACGATTGTAGATGGGTCCCATGATCATACCATGGCTCATCTGATCAAGTCCAGAAGGCCTCCAGTCCAGCCATCAAACCAAGAACACCACCCATGGTCGTAGATGGGTCCCACGATCTTGGGATGGTCCGTAGTACCTAATTCTGCAGATTTTTAGTTACGTTTTATGAGGGCATTTGCAGTATTTTCCCACTCTTTTAACATCAAAACTATGTCATTTAAGCCACCCCAAATCTTATTATTAATATTAATATTACCCTTAAGTCCCTAATTACCCAGAAAACACTCGACATTTCGCATCATAGAGAAAGAAAAAGGTTATTTCCTCTCTTCAGGGCAAACTAGGGTTCTTCAACTTCAGTTTTCAATTTCAAAGATTTCATAAAGGTTCTCATCTCCAGGTATGTGGGATTTCATCAATGGGTTTCCTTTCACCCATTGAGTCCAAAAATTAACTCAAATCCTCAGTTTAATTCCTTTCTTAGAGTTTAGGGTTCAGGAATGTTGTGAATTTCTTGATATTCTAGTTCCTTGATCTCATAGACTTATAAACCCATATTTTAACATGAATTTCAGTACCATTATATGTTCAAAATTATAAACCCTAATTATATTGTGAAATCCACGATTTTTGGACTTGAGTTATTAAATACCTTAATTCACTTAGTTTATGAAATTATCATTATAGTTTCATTCTTCAGAGATAGTGAGTTATGAACACCCGATGACTAGGATTTCATGCATATACTTATGAGTATTATATCCTCCAGTTTACATGTTTTGAATGATCTCAGATAATTGATGTATTTTTAGTCTTCAGAATTTTAGTATTATTGAGCATTTCAGTTATCAGTTGTTATTCAGTTGGGATTAGTACTTGACACTAAGTAGATGCAGGGATGAAGGTTCACTCATCAGTTAGGCTGAAGCCTTTAGAAGAAGTCCCTAAGTCCCAAAACTATGGTGCCACCATAGGTTCTAAAAGATCACCCGTCAGACTAGGCTTGATACCTTAGTCCTTATGGACATAAGTTTAGTGGATCCACGTCAGTTAGTGTTCGTACCCTTAGTAAGGTACTAAACACCCTTCCAGCTGGGTTTACAAGTTGTACCCCGATTAGCTCAGCTTGGGGCATTTCGATTAACAGTAACTCTCACAGTCGTTCAAATTCATATAGTTGCATGACCTCGTACTCAGTTATTTAGCATATCAGACAGCACATGTTCATTACTTGGTCTTGCATCAGTTTACCATGTCACATGCATCATGTTCAACTTATATCAGTTATTTCCCATCTCATGTACTCAGTACATTCAAAGTACTGATTGTATACTTTCCTTTGTGCTATATTGTCTTATAATATAGGTTTTGATATTCAGCATCCAGATCGCACTTAGTACGATTCCACACCATATCAGTAGTAGTGTTTGGTGAGTCCTTATCATTCGAGGGCTAGTTATCAATATTTGTTTATAGTATTATTTCAGTTTCATACAGTTAGATTTAGTTTGGGTCTTGTCCTAAAAACTCATCTTACTTAGAGGCTTCGGACAGTCAACTAGATTTTGTTTTCAAATTTATGAGTTTTATTCAGATATTGTCACTTGGGCTATTGCCAAACTTATTACTCAGATTATTAATTTTTGCATAATTGATTTCCAGATTATTTTGGTATTCATAGTGTCAAGCCAAGATATGGGTTAGCTTGGGGTCACTTGTGGCTCTAAGAATTATGTTACGACTAGGGGTAGTCTTGGGTCATGACAAACTTGGTATCAGAACATCAGGTTTAAAGCGTCCTAGGGTTTCTGATAGCCGCGTTAAGTAGAGTCTTATTCATGGGTGTGAAGTGCCACACTTATGAGTGAGAGACTATGAAATGTTTTAGGAAAAGTTTCACTTGTTTCATGTTTATATCATGCGATAGAGTGTGAACTCTATTAAAATCTTCTTCTAACTCGTGCTATACGCATTTACAGAAAATGCCTCCTAGAAGAGCCAATGGAAGGAGAAATGAAAATGGTAAAAGGAATAAGAACCAGCAAGCATCACCAGCGCCACCAGACCCTTTGAACAAGCAAGTCTCTCATGCTGAGTTTAGGACTGCTTTCACAGTGCTAGCTCAGGCCATGACCACTCAGGCTAATCAGTAGACTGTTTCCCCGGTCAAGCCCACTGGTACCATAGCAACGTCTAGAGTTTGGGACTTTACTCGGATGAATCCTCCTGAGTTCTATGGTTCTAAGACCAAGGAAGATTCATAAGAGTTTCTTGATGATATCTTGAAGGTTACCCGAATTAAGAGTGTCACTCCAATTGGAAGTGCTGACTTGGCTGCTTATCTGTTGAAGGGAGTATCTCACACTTGGTGCAAGCAGTGGAAGGATGATAGAGGTGAAGAAGTAGGACTAGTAGAATGGGATGGGTTTGTTGCTACTTTTCTAGATAGGTTCTTCCCACTTGAGATGAAGGAGGCCAAGGTTCAGGAGTTCATTAATCTGAAGCAGGGTAACATGAGTGTGAAAGAGTATTCTTTTATGTTTACTCAACTTGCAAAGCATGCTCCAACAATGGTTGCTGATTCCAGGGCCTATATGAGTAAGTTCGTGATAGGTGTTTTCGAGGATGTGGTTAAAGAGTTTAGGACTGATATGTTGGTTAAGGAGATGGACATCTCCAGGTTGATAGTTCATGCTCAAAAGATTGAAAAAGAGAAAATCAATGATAAGAAAAGGGAGAGTAAGAGGGCCAGGACAAATAACTTTAATTTCTCCCAGAAGAGGTCAGATGGTGGTAATCGTTCTCAGTTTTGCCAGAAATCATCAGCTCCATCCCCATCTTCTGCTAGTGCTCTAGTGCTCAAGTTCATGCAAGATAATCGAGATAGAGCACTATGTTCTAAGTCACATGGTAGTGTGAATAGTAGTTGTACTAACCCAATTTGTAAGAAGTGTGGTAAGAACCATAAATGTGAATGTATGGCTAGTAGTGATGCTTGTTTTGGGTGTGGTAAGCTAGGCCACAAATTGAGGGAACGTCCAGTTGCTTCGTAGAAAGGAAGAAATACTCGTCAGCAGAATCATTCTAACTCTTCATCAGCTCTAGCAGGTCGCCCGAATCATCAGGTTGCCTCTTCTAGTGTAGCTGGTGGACATCGTCAAAATCGGTTTTATGCCCTTCAGACTTGACAGGATCAGGAGGATTCTCCTGATGTAGTCACTGGTATGTTATAGGTCTTTCCTATTCATGTTTATGCATTGTTAGATCTCGGAACCACACTTTCCTTCGTGACTTTTTACATAGCAATAAACTTTGATATTAGTCCCAAAATCCTCTCAAAACCCTTCTCAATCTCTACTCCAGTCGGTGATTCAGTTGTAGCTAGATGGGTATATAGAAATTACCCAATCATAATTTCTCAAAAAGTCACCTCAGTTGATCTTGTAGGGTTAGACATGACAGATTTTGATATTATTCTTGGCATAGATTGGCTCCACTCCTGCTATGCCTCAATTGATTATAGAAACAAATTATTCCAATTTTAGTTTATAAATGAGCTAATCATAGAATGGAAGGGTAACACCTCAATGCCTATAGGTCGGTTTATCTCTTACCTTAAAGCTAGAAAAATAATTTCCAAAGGGTACATTTATCATCTCATTCGGGTTAAGGATTTAAAGTCTCAGACCCCATCTCTTGAATCAGTTTTAGTGGTTAATGAGTTTCGAGAAATATTTCCCGAATATCTGCCCAGAGTTCCTCCCTAGCAGGAAATTGACTTCGGATTAGATCTCCTTCTATATATCCAACCTATTTCAATTCCACCCAACAGAATGGCTTCAGCTGAGCTTATGGAATTGAAAGAACAGTTGAAAGACCTCCTAGACAAGGGTTTCATCAGACCTAGTATATCTCCATGGGGTGCTTTAGTTTTTTTCATGTGTAAGAAAGACGGTTCTCTCAGAATGTGCATCAACTACCGTCAATTAGAAAAAGTCACAGTCAAGAGTTTTTGTGCTCTTGTTGCTATTTCTTTTTTCACCAACAGGTTGAATACAAACATTTGGGGAACTGGAAGAGATGCCAGGGAGTTTGGGGGACTGCCTAGTTCATTTTCTTTTAAGTCTTTCTCTTTCTTGTTATATTCATTTTGGATCTGTAATTATTATTGTATAAACATTGGCTATGTAATAAAAGATTAGGGGGACTGTTTATGGGGGTGGGGATTATATGCTTTGAATATTTTACCACCTAGATACCATGTCTATAGGATCATTAAGCAAATTTCAACATGTTAATTAGATTATGTTATCACTTAGGCAATACATCTTAGGATTATTAATTAATTATTTATCACCTAGAAATATGTTTTAGGAAATGTGATTTAACTCTCAACCTATTTAAAAAATAAGTGTCGAGCATGTCCATTAATTGTTAGTGCTTTAATTAATTTCCTGCTTATCTAACCACTTTTGGCACATTTTTCTGCACAGTCGAATTAATTTTCTGCATTTTAAAATAATTTCCTGCACATCTTTAACCAGTTTTCTGCATATTTTTTAAATTTTCTACACTTTTCAATCAATTTCCTGCATGTTTTTGATAAACTTTCTGCATGTTATCATTAATTTTCTGCATACTTTAATGAATTTTCTGTACATTTTTTCATCAATTTTCCGTATTTTAAAATAATTTTCCTACACATCTTTAATCAATTTTCTACATTTTTCAATTAATTTCCTGCATGTTTTAATAAATTCCCTGCACATTATCATTAATTTTTTGCATATTTTAATGAGTTTTCTGCATACTTTCTCCATCAATTTTTCGCACATTTTAATAAATTTCCTGCACCGTTAATTTTCTGCAACATTTTTTTCTTGAAACAAACTGTCAGTATGTTTGACTATTTTTGTATTAATTAATTATGTGTCTTTAGACATCATGCCTATAGGTTTCAATTGTATCACGAGTAATTGTTTAGTATGATTATCGCTTAATCAACCTTATCGCTTAATCAACCTTAATTAATAAAGAGGCATTTATGAAATCATTATGCTCTAATTGTAAGTTCTGTGTCTTTTGCATGATGCGAACCCCGAGTCTAATTAGGAAGCCTAAGATTGTCTTTGTGTTTAGATCCTCATCCAAAATAGGTCGTCCAACGCCTCTTGGACACTAAGTTGGGACGGGTAGGCATTTAGGGAACGTTAGTTTTATCGTTTTCTTTAAAACGTCTTTAGGCTTAATAACCAAATTAGGTGGGCGGGTAGATAGACAGAAATGATGGAAGTTGACCCCAACAAAATACGACAATGCAACATACGACATTGTCATCCGTTAATAAGCTGGGCGCTGATCCGAATAGGATAAAAATTAATCTCTGTCTAAATTCGATTGAATTTTATTTATTTTTTGCGTGTTTTTTTTGTTTGGGGTAGTCTAGGTATAACTTAATGAATCTTTTCATTAAAATTTGTGTCTTTTCTATCTTCTCGCTTCTCTAATTCCTTTCTTTATTTATCTACACATTCTTACTATTTTGTCACATAGTTAATTAGATAATAACTAAATCGTATGTTTATCTTTTAAACGCCTAGTTAAACGTTAAGTTAATAAAATAGTTGACCTTTGCTTATCACATAAAATTCCCCCTATATAACATATGGATTCGGCCGGGACCGGGACCCACATTTGTGGACCTCGAAAGGTGACTAACACCTTCCTTTCGAGGTAACTTGAACCCTTACCCGAATTTCTAGTTGACGTACACTAAATAAATTAAAATAAGTTCATAATTAGTTTAGAACTGTGCCCTAATGCACCTTAATTCATTAGGTGGTGACTCTTCACTCCTAAACAATTCCAAAAAAGAGTTGTCACGTCGAATCCCGCTTTTTCGCGAGAAAAATGGGGTGCGACACCCACTTATTTAACATCAAAACTATGTATTTTAAGCCACCCCAAATCTTATTATTAAGATTAATACTACCCTACGTCCTTCATTACTCAGAAAAATACTCGACACTTAGCATCACAGATAAAGAAAGAGTGATTTCCTCTCTTCAGGGCAAACTAGAGTTCTTCAACTTCAATCTCCAATTTCAAAGATTTCATCAAGGTTCTCATCTCCAGGTATGTGGGATTTCATCAATGGGTTTCCTTTCACCCATTGAGTCCCAAAATTAACTCAAATCCTCAATTTAATTCCTTTCTTAAAGTTTAAGGTTGCTGAATGTTGTGAATTTCTTGATATTCCAGTTCCTTGATCTCATTTAGTTATAAACCCATGTTTTAACATAAATTTCAGTACCATTACATGTTCAAAATTATAAACCCTAATTATATTGTGAAATACATGATTTTTGAACTTGAGTTATTAAATTCCTTAATTCACTCAGTTTATAGAATTGTCATAATAGTTGCATTCTTCAGAGATGGTATGTTATGAACACCCGATGACCTAGGATTTCATGCATATACTTATGAGTAATATACCCTCCAGTTTACATGTTTTGAATGCTCTCAGATAATGCATGTATTTTCAGTCTTCAGAATATTACTATTATTGAGCATTTCAGTTATCAGTTGTTATTCAGTTGGGAGTAGTACTTAGCACCGAGCGGACGTAAGAAGGAAGGCTCACCCAATAGTTAGGCTGATACCTTTAGTAGAAGTCCCTAAGTGCAAGAACTATGGAGCCACCATAGGATCTAAAGGGCCACTGGTCAGACCAAGCTTGATACCTTAGTCCTTGTGGACATAAGTTTAGTGGATCCACATCAGCCTGTGTTCGTACCCTTGGTAAGGTATTGAACACCTTTCCAGCTGGGGTTACAGGTTGGATCTTGGTTAGCTCAGATTAGGGTATATCATTTAGCAGTAGCTCTCATAGTCCACAGTTCAGATTCAGATAGTTGCATGACATCGTACTCTGTTATTCAGCATATCATACAACACATGTTCATTACTTGGTCTTGCATCAGTTTACCATGTCACGTGCATAATGTTTAGCTTATATCAGTTATTTCCCATATCACGTACTCAGTACATTTAAAATAATATTAGAATACTTTCCTTTGCGCTATATTGTACGATTTCGCACCACATCAGCAATAGTGTTTGGTGAGTCCTCATCATTTGAGGGCCAGTTATCCGTATTTATTTATAGTATTATTTTAGTTTCAGACAGTTAGAGTTAGTTGGGGGCTTTTCCCAACAACTCATCTTACTTACAGGTTTTCAGACAGTCAACTAGATTTCATTTTCGAATTTATGAGTTTTATTCAGATATTATCACTTGGGCTACTGCCAAACTTATTACTCAGATTATTAATTTCTTGCATAAGTGATTTCCAGATTAATTTAGTATTCATAGTGTCATGCCAGGCCATAAGTTAGCTTAGGGTCACTTGCAGCTCTAAGCACCGTGTTACGACTAGGGGGTAGTCTCGAGTCGTATTGGACCCCATAACCTTTTATATTCCTGGAGGAGTGCTCGTTTGAGGTTGACCCTAGTTTAAAATTAGATCGAAACTCAATCGATAATAGTACTTCCAACTTAACTTTGTGCTAGGGGTATTGTATGACCTTAGTTCATGTCTAATGCACCCCCATACTAAGAATTGATCCTATAACCTATGCGGAATAAGGTTTTTATGACTTTGTCAAAGATATTTTCAGTAACGATAGAATGAGTTATTATAATAGATACCAATTTACCCATCGTTTGTCCACAACCATGTATGGTAACCCGTAAGGATAGTTTTTAGCACGATTCTCAGAGCCCAATATTTCGAAAAATGGTAGAAACTAAACACAACCTCCCATCTACTTTTAAAGTAATTTGATAACACTTACTATACTGTCATCCCATAAATAATTCCAAATAGCTACCCAACCAGCCTACGCACCACATGCTATTAAGCTTTAGGCATAACTTATGATCACTATAACCCAGGGATTGTGATTCATTATAAAATTTATGTAACGGGTAATCTAAAATACCCGGGACACCACACCTTATCATGATGCACGAAAATTCATGGCAAAAATGGAAATAATGGGAAATGAAAATGGCAGTTTCTAATTTAACTGGGAATGTTGTGAGCTTATCACTACAATATAGATTCATTGCTGCAATGACATTGCTGCAGTGACAAACCTATTGTTGCAATGAAACTCAGGTAAAATAGACCATCACCATGGTGATGCTTATGTCGTTGTAGCAACATCACTACAACAACGAACCCGTTGCTGCGGTGATGCTAAAACAGTAGCTCAGGAATTGCTCCCAACTCTATCCATTTCGCAACTCACTTCTCAAATTTTAACATCACAGATTTATCCCAATGCCGCAACCTGTATAATCAAAATTCTAAAAACTTATTTGCCATTTTGATACTTCCTACAGAACACTATATCAATCGAGTATACCACAACAATCTCATTAGTACCAATCACACACCATGATCCACAATTCAACGCTAAATTGTTATACACTATATTTTCAACCAAAACCATAATACTCCGAGGTCTTTCATTCCTATACTAAGAAAATATTTAGTGGGGTACTTATACCCTAACCAACGCTATAACTAACACACCACTATGGGTTTCATTAACACATAAATTCTCCACCACAACTCACATTTATTTATTCAACCCTCGACATACCTCAACCACTCAAGGGGAAATACCAACCAAGTATTATCATGTAACAATGAGAGGAATATGAATCTGCATAAACACATCTACTAACTCTACTCCCTCAATAGACTCTACAACTAACGATCATCAAACACAATCAAGCTAACTTATTTCACCAACCTTATCAACTCACTTATACTACATTCAAGGGATAATATTAACCTATAATTATTCTTATACAATAAGTATATATGCAATATCGAATAATAATATGCCAATTACAAGTTCTGTCTAGTAGCCTTGCCTCTTCACTGAACCTATGAACATTATCGGATTATCACTTTATTCATATCCTTAAAACTTAACCAAATAAGCTACATAATTGTTAATCACTCAGTTAAGGTTCAATTTACCAATATCAAATAAAACCATTATTATCATCTCCACTTATCATATTATTGGAAACAACCAATTTTATATACCTAGTCAAATTAACTTGCATTAGTGATATCAACTACACAACTCACCTTACGTTCAAGTCATCAAGGTTATGCAAAATAATTAAGTCCATCTCAGTTTAACCAATTATTTATTAAGTCATCATTAACAATTAAACTCATTAACTGAATTATTCACACAAGGATGACCGAACAACACCTCAGGCTCGAGTATAATCATCAATGATTGGACCACACAGGATCCCAATTATAATCATCAAAGGTTTGGCCTATAAAAGGATCCTAAGTATATCATAGAAGACCAAATAGAAATCAAGACATACCTGAAATGATGGAAATCAAGACATACCTAAAATGATAGAAATCAAGACATACCTGAAATGATAGAAATCAAGTCATACCTTAAATCACAAAAACGAAGACATACCTCAAAATTATAAAAATGAAGGCATACCTCAAATGACTGAAATGAAAACATATCTCAAAATCATGAAAATAAGGACATACCTCAAAATCACACCCTGCCTTTATGATTTACAGATATTCTTTTGTAATAACTCATCTCATATTACTTATAATAATGACTTACACTTAAGAAATTCAGCCACTATACAATAAAGTAAAAATATAGTCAATGCGATAATAATCCATATAAGGAATATGATGACTCGGTATTTCACGACTCATTTGGCGTAGAATTGGTAAGAAATTAAGTCCTCAACGCTACTTTAATCCACTTTTAATGTTAGTTTTTTGGGTTTTCAGGGGTGAAGCCAAGAAGTGGTCAACAAAGCATAAGGAAACAAAAAGATGGATAAATAGAGCTAAAAAGTAAAGGTGGAATCACTTAAGTAGTTTGGCGTATTACCAAACCCCACGATATACTAGAAAAATAAATATCCATCACCAAAAGTAATAGATAAACCAAGCTCTGAAAGAAGCAGTTCATTGATGAGAAGATGAAGTTCGGTGCATCACTGCCGAGTTCAGTGATGCTAAAGTCTATCACCAAAGTTAACAGTTGAGAACAAATGGAGCTCAATCTCTAAATTAATTCAACAACATGAGTGAAGTTTCGTGCATCACCGTGGACTTCGGTGATGCTGTGCCCTATCACTAAAGTGAGCTCTATAGCAATTTTGTAATTACTTTAGCATGTTTTGCTGAAATTAAGATCTAAAAAGTTGTAATTGAAACCCTAAGATTGGTATTAGCATTCATCTTGGTTTTCTAGCATGGATTTGAATATTTTATTGTCAACATTTGAATCTATGGAAGCTTTTGATAAGTATAATGGTATAATCTTTTTTTTCCTTATCATGCATAGCTAAACCCCAATTCTTAAAGATGTGTGATGAATGCTAGTTGATTAGAGTATGTGCGTTGATTATTTGTTTCTAATTTGAGTTATAAATTATAGTTTTAACTAAATCTCTATGCTTTAACTCATGAATAGAGGTTGCAAACTCTATTTAAGCTTAGATCCTTTGTTTTGCTTGCAAGAAAGAACAAAGGTAAAGAGATTTGGTTGATAAATACTTGGGTTTTATCATTTAGTAGATAGTGCTAGAAATAGACTATCTAATTTGAGGTATTGGGTTGTGTAGAGAGATAAATATATGGGTGTTTGAAAGAAACCCATATGAAATTTGGTGATAGATTGAAAAGCTATCACTAATATCTAAAATCTAACCTAACCATACTTTATGCTTATTGAATCAATGGTAAATAACCCATACATGTTATCAACTATCAACATGTTATCAACTATCAAACAAGCACACCCCTAAGTTGTTCTAATATTGATTACAATCCTACATTTCAATTCTTGCAGTTACTCTGTCTTGATAACTATATTCTTAATGTTTCAAAATTAGTTACAACCCCCCCCCCCCAATTTCCTTTTATTATTGAAATTAATACGAGCTATCATTTAGTGATTTAAATTCACTCTAAAGTGAACCTTTCTTTTTCATTCCACGTGGGATTGACCCTGACTCCTTAGTTGGGTAAAATATTGCTAGCGATTTTGTGCATCTATCTTGGGTGTAATTACGCATTATAAAAAATTGTGTTTTTGTTATCCGTAGTTTAAATTTACTTTGTTTATTGTTTTTTTTTATCTAGGTGAAATTTTTGCCAACACGGTAGTGATACCGCAAGTTTTGAAGGACAATTTCGGGATGATGATCATTTAGGATATGTCGGGAAAGCTAGTATTATTCGTCTACCACCCACGGTGGGAAATATGGATTTTCATCTTACTAGCACAATGCTTCACTTGCTTCAACTGAAGGGGATGTTCAGTGGTCTATCACATGAAGACGCAAACATGCACTTAAAGAATTTCATTGATGTTTGCACCCCTTTTAAAATAGCAAACATCTTCCAAGAATCCATCCGGTTGAGATTGTTCCCTTTTTCATTGACGGGCAAGGCGGTTACTTGGATTAGAAAGTTGCCCGAAGGGTCCATTACTTCATGGGTTGAGCTAACAGAATCTTTTCTTGATAGGTTCTTTCCTCCATCTTGTATGCTTCAATTTCAAGATAAAAGCACAAATTTACATCAGTTGAGTGGTAAACCTCTATATAAAGCTGGGATATGGTTTAAGAAGAAGTTGCTTTATTGCCCAGCTATCGAAAAAGTTATTGCTCCAAATCTTCTGTTGATCTTTGGATTCTTTGAACAAGACCGTAGTGAATAATTTAGCCGATGGGTATTTGATGAACCAAATATTTTGAGTTTCTATGGGCTTGCTCAACCAAATGGCGAAGAAAAATCAAGCTTGGCATAATTAAGATGTCGAGGTGGCCGTGGGGACTCCCTCATCATATTTTGTAATCCAAGAGCAAAGGACAAAGGATGAAGAGCGAGATTAAAACATGGCCAAGATTATGACACAAATGGATCTCTTGACAAAACATTTTAAGGGATCAAACTCTAAAATGGTTAATGTCGTAGCTATAAGAGGAAATCGAGCCTACGAGAATGATGATGCCAATTCATTTTATGAGGAGATTCACTTCTTATCCAATCAAAAAGGAGGTTCTCGAAGGTGGAAATCAAAGTTGGAAGGATAGGGATTGCAATTTACAAGAGAAAGATCGAGATTGGAGAAATCTTAAGCATAAAATAGATCATGATCGAAGGGACAAGGAACATGATAGAGATCATGATTAGAGAGATACTGATCGTGATAGAGATAGTGATAGATATGTCCCACGTCATGATAATCCTGAAGACAAAGGTCCACTTCTATAGATCCAAAGAATTACAAAATGAAAAATATGCTTGTGAGAATTCTCAACAGGGTTGAAGGTAGTGACAAGATCTTCAAGGAAATGGAGAGTGACTTTTCTTCATTAAATCAAACAATCACTTCTCATGTGGCCTCTATCAAGCAACTTGAGTCCCAATTAAGTCAAACCTCATCCCACCTAAATCAAAGGCAAAAAAATAGACTACCTAGTGACGCGATAATCAATCCTTAGAATGAAAAACCTCATTATATGGTGATTGTCACTAGGAGTGGGAAGATACTTGGTGATGACATGGGTGACATTGATGAAGCTCCCAGAAAGGAAGAGATTGAAAAATAAACTAGTGTGAAGAGAAAGAGGGTTGAGAAGCATCTTGAGCCAAATCATGATGAGGCAAACTCCAAAGAAATGAATATTGGAAGAACCAATGGTGGTTGATGATTAAAATTCCAATGAGGAGGAGAAAAAAGGGATTGATAAAGATACTTCAAAGCCAGAGGTAAGCCTATCTGTTCCTACACCAAAGATAAAAATTCCTCCTCTATTTCCACAAAGGCTTAAGAAGAAAGAGGAGGATGTTAAATTCAACAAGTTCCTCTCCATGTTCAACAATTTGTCAACTAACATCCTATTGGTATATTCTTTGCTTAAGATGCCCTGTTATGCCAAGTTCATGAAAGACTTGGTGACTAAAAAGAGAACGATGGACTTTGAAATGGTGGAAATTTTTCACCATTGTAGTGCAATCATGACTAGTAATATGGTGGTGAGGAAAGAGGACCCCGGGGAATTTACTAATCCTTACACAATTGGCAAAGCCTTGTGTTATCTAGGAGCGAGCATAAATTTGATGCCATTGGCCATTTTCAAAAAGTTAGGATTGGGGACTCCTAAGAATACCACTATGAGGCTATTGATGGTAGATCGATCTATCAAGAGACCGGTGGGAATCCTTTGTGACGTGCTAGTTTGAGTAGATCAATTCATATTCCCTGCTGGATTTGTAATTATTAATTGTGAGATAGATGACAATGTCCCAATCATTTTTGTTAGGCTCTTCTTAGCTACTAGAAGAGCTCTAGTGAATGTGGATTATGACAAATTGAAATTTAGAGTAAATAGTGATGAAGTGAAATTTAATCTGTGCATGTCCATAAAGCAACCGAGGGACTTGTAAGTAATATCGTTCATTGATGTAATTGATGATAAGGTGGCCAACTCATCGGAGGTTGATTTTGTTAGTAATCCATTCTTGGTGATACTATTGAACTATGGGAGCGAGGATGTTGAAGAATATAATAAAGTTGTAACTTTTTTAATCAGGTTTGGTTCATGTACCAAGAACCCATACAAGCTTGATCTTGACATGAAGATTCAGGAGACTCCTCCCACTAAGACATCCACAGAAAAGGCCCCAAAGCTTAAACTTAAGCATTTCCCTCCTCTTCTTTGATATGTCTTTTTGGAATATGATTGTAATTTGTCCATGATTGTTGCAGTGGATTTGTTAGTATGGCAAGTTAAGGCATAGGTTTCTATGTTTAAAAGGTTTATAAGGGCTATTGGATGGACCATCACCAATATAATTAGAATTACCCCTAGGATTTACATCCGTAAAATACAATTGGAGCCCAAATGTGTACCAATTATTGAGCACCAAAGGAGGTTGAATCCTCCTATGCAAGAAGTTGTAAAGAAAGAGATCATTAAATGGCTTGATGTGAAGGTTGTTTATCTAATCTCTGATAGTACATAGGTTAGTTCAGTGCAATATGTGCCAAAGAAGGGAGGAATCACCGTCGTGCAAAATATGAAAAATGAACTCATCCCTTTGAGGTCGGTCACATGATGGCTTATATGTATAGACTGCTGGAAGCTAAATTCTTGGATGGAAAATGATCAATTTCCCATTCCATATATGGATAAAATGTTAGATAGACTGGCAGGGAGAGGTTGGTATTGTTTTCTCAATGGTTATTCCTGGTATAACCAATTATGTATTGCACCTGAAGATCAAGAAAAGATGACCTTCATAAGTCCTTATGGAACGTTTATTTTCAAAAGAATGCCCTTTGGGTTATGCAATACCCCTACCATATTCTAAATGTGCATGTTATCAATCTTCTCGGATATGGTAGAAGACATGATGGAGGTATTCATGGATGATTTCTCGGTAGTAGGAAACTCCTTGAAGCATGCATTGAGCATTTGAGCAACGTACTCCAAAGGTGTGTTAAAACAAACCTTGCTCTATATTAGGAGAAATACCACTTTATAGTGAAGTAAGGAATTGTGCTTTGGCATAAAATATTGGGGCAAGGCATCTAAGTTGACCAAGTAAAAATCAAAGTGATTGCTAAATTGCCTCCTCCAATCTCCGTTAAGGGTGTGTGAAGCTTGTTAGGGCATGTCAATTTTTACCAGAGATTCATCAAAGACTTTTCAAAGGTTGCCCATCCGTTATGCAAACATCTTGAAAAAGAAAAAAAGTTTGAGTTTGATGGAAGTTGTCTAGAGGCATTTAATTGCATAAAAGAGAAGCTTGTAACAACACCCATTATTGTAGCCCCTAATTGGTCACTTCCCTTCGAGCTCATGTATGATGCATGTAGAATAACATCGGGAGTGGTTTTTGGACCACGAAAAGATAAGTTGTTCCACCCGATATATTATACTAGCAAGTCTCTAAATGAAGCTCTAAAGAACTACATAATCACCGAACAAGAATTTTTGGCTGTAGTGTACACCTTTGATAAGTTTCATGCTTACTTGTTGGGCACCAAAGTTATCATTCACACCAACCATGCGGCCATCCAATACTTGATGGTCGAGAAAGAGGTAAAACCTCCACTAATCCGGTGGATCCTATTGCTCCAAGAATTTGATTTTGTTGTAAAGGATAGGAAGGGATGTGAAAATCAAGTGGTGGACCATTTGTCTCACCTTGAATCAAATAATAAGAAGTTTTTCAAATTGACATTGATGAGGCTTTTCCTGATGAGATTTTTATGGCTCTTTTAGGGGGGGTGCAACCATGGTATGCAGATTATGCAAACTATATTGTATGTGGTATACTCCCCAAAGACCTTAATCATTATCAAAGAAAGTGCTTTCTCCATGATGTCAAGAGGTACTTTTAGGATAAGCCCTATCTCTTTAGGGAATGTGCCGACTATATAGTTTGGAGATGTGTAGCCAAAAATAAGATGAGGTTGATTCTTAAAGCATGTCACTCACCACCGAACATCATAATGGGGTTCAAACATCTACAAAAGTTTGCCAGAGTGGATTCTATTGGCCCTCTTTACATCGGGATGCTCATGAGTTGGTTCGTGCTTATGAATAATGCCAAATACAAGGAGGAATTTTGAGAAGTCATGAAATGTCATTGCAGCCAAGTGTGGATGTAGATTTGTTTGATGTGTGGGGGATCAATTTCTTGGGACCCTTTATGAGCTTATTCGGGAACCACTACATCTTGATGGAGGTGGATTATATTTCTAAGTGGGTCAAAGTTGTGGCGTTGCATACTAATGATGCCCAGAGTGTAACTTATTTTTTGAAAAAGCATATCTTCACTCGATTTGGGACACCTCATGCTATTTAGAGTGATGGGGGTTCTTATTTTTGCAACCACTCATTTGCCTCTTTGCTATCTAAGTATGGAGTGAAACATAAGGTGACCTCGCTATCCAAGTATGGAGTGAAACATAAGGTGACCTCACCTTACCACTCTCAAGTAAATGGGCAAGTAGATGTCTCGAATTGAGAAATTAAAAAAAATTTGGCCAAGACCTTGAATGCTAATTAAATGGATTGGTCCTAGAAACTTGATGACGCCTTGTGGGCATATAGAAATGCTTTCAAAACTCCAATCGGTATGTCTCCATACCAATTAATGTTTGGCAAGGCTTGTCATTTACCCATTGAATTAGAACACAAAGCATTATGGGCCTCACATTAATTGAACATGGAATGAGAGGGTGCATTTAAATCAATAGTGGAACAACTTTAAGAGATTGATAGATTTCGGTTGAGAGCTTATAGGAGCTCCACTCTTTACAAGGAGTGGATCAAAAGATGGCATGATACCAAAATCTTAAAAAGGGAGTTTAAAAGTGCTGATGATGTCCTATTGCTTAACTCACAACTTAAGTTATTCCCTAGAAAGCTCAAGTCAAGGTGGTCGGGACCATTGAAGATGGTACAAAGATTTCCAAGTAGAGCTATTGAATTATAAGGTGAAAACGGGTCCCGATTCATAATGAATGGTCAACGGGTGAAGCATTACTTTAGAATGATGCCATAGGTGGACTTCATCAAGATGTTCTACCTTGATAGAGCTTGAAGACTCCTACTTGCGTCGTGCCATAATGTTAAATAAGGTGCTCTTTGGGAGGCAACCCAAGATATACTTTTTGATGTTTTGAATACCATTTGTTGTATGGTGCAGGTGTATGATGGGTTTGGAATGTGGAAAAGATATCACAAAGCAAGTTGGAGTAAAAAAATTTTGGAGATCTTGCACTGAGCTCCAGGGAAGTGACTTTGGCGAGTCTCTAAATACTTCAGCGAATCACTAAGTCCTTCGCCTAACTCAGTCTCCCAACCCTTGAGATATGTTATATTCGGCGATGTCTTCTCAAAGTTTGGTGCATCACCGAACACTTTAGCGATACACAAAAGTACCTCGCTGAAATTAAGCATCCAAACCTTGCAATCTGCTACTTTTGGCAACACATTTTGAGTTTGGTGCATCGCCCAGGACTTTGTCCATTCCCACTTCGATCACTGAACTCATGTCACTTAAAAGAGTCTAATTGGTTTGACTTCTTGACTTTCTCTCTTCCCTTAAACATTTCCTATACCCTATTTCCCAATTCTATTTCATTTGCACTAGTACAACAACAAGCGCATACATACTCGACACTCACTTACATCAATCACCCATAATACCACTGTGCACCGTCGTCATCACTCCTCCGATGTGCCAGAATTGACCTTGTCCCTGACCCTTGTCACACCACTGTTCGTCTCAAAAGTTAGCATTTTATTGCTTGATGTGAAATTGTGTAGCATTAGATCTGGAATATCTTGATAGTTTAAGGTTGAAATTGTTTTTTATTATGTGTCATGTCTGTGCAACTCGAGTAAATTGCATTTCTTCTCCTTCAATTTGCATTTTGTGAAATTGGTTGCCTAAGGTTAGTTGATTGAGGAATTTCTCATGAAAAAATTATTTGTCCCATTAATACATTAAGAATGACTCCCTATGATTACCCTTTGAATTCATTTAGGTTTGTATGTGGGGTTGATGTTTGAGTTTATTGATATGGTTGAACTGTAGTTTTGACTGATTTTTCTCGATGATAGATTGGGTATTGTCATTCTTAAGCAAAAATTATAAATTCATTATTTTTGGTATTGGAATCTAGGCAAGTCTAAGTAACCAGTGCTTGAGATGTAAT
The DNA here is from genome assembly GCA_031232105.1 of Capsicum rhomboideum. NCBI lineage: Eukaryota > Viridiplantae > Streptophyta > Magnoliopsida > Solanales > Solanaceae > Capsicum > Capsicum rhomboideum. The sequence goes on along the minus strand of CP124719.1, from coordinate 26,343,330 downwards.
GAAATTGCGATGAAATTGTTTAAAGAGTGAATTGGGGAAGACAAAACTATTTAGAAATGGGTTGAGAACTTTGGTAATACGCTAAACTGCGTGGCAGATCGCCAAAGTGCTCCCCATATCACCGAAAGTGATAGTCTAGCTTGAAAAGTTGAGGTGAAAGTTTGGTGATGCCTTACTAGTTTAGTGATGCTTAGGAAGTATTGCCAAACTATTCATCATATCACCAAACCCTCACTTTGACTCACCAAACTCAGCCCTACAAATTGTTAAGTTTGGTGATAGAAGTTTGTACTCGTCAAACTCTTCAGTGACTTGCCGAACTCTTCAGTAACTTGCAGACCTCTTCGGTGACTCGCCAAAGTAGTTTGGCGATGGTATGATATAATGTTGCGTTTGATAACCTTGGTGTAATGCATTTCTTTTTTCTTATATAGATATGGTAAAGACCAAGCATGTCTCAAAGAAACAAAAGCCCACTCCTCCTCCAAGAGCAACAATAGCAAAATGGGTCTCTATTTTGGGTCGTTCAAACCCTAAAGGAATGTGCAAAAGAAGAAAATGTTGATTGCTGAGAAATAAAAAGGAAAAACCATTACCCAATACCATGTATCTAATAATAAGGAGTCAAGCTCTGAACATAGCTCTAACTCTATAAGGTACCATTTGACTACTTCTGTAGAGGGTGATCAAGCGGAAGTAGCACTCCAAATCATGAGCCCCTTCCTGTTCATGTGACTGCAGAACCTACATAGAAGAGGGGCGAACATCGCTATAAAGCATCCCTAGACCCTCTTCCTATGGTGGCTCCCCCTTTGCTGAATCATCTCAATATTCCCAAAAAGAGTATAATCATCAAGTTAAAAAGATTGAGTACAGAAGGAACGGAGGGTAAACACCTTAGGGTATTAGCTTCTATAAGGTACCATGATTTTGAAATTCTTACATGGTCTAAAAAGCTATTTGTGGAGAATTAGGTGCGTAAATTTTATAAATCTTATAGTAAGTTGTTACGTGCCAAGAGGAAGAAGAATAAGCCCCAAGAAATAAGAAATGTTGTGGTATTTTGAGGAGTGAAAGTAAAATATGATCAGAACCTGATAAATTTGATTTATGGATGCACAGTGGATATGCCTTTTACTTTGCTATACAGGCTTTAAAGGAGGTTGATGATCTTTGAGGTTGGTTAACCCTTTGCTTAATGATGATACACCCCTATGGACAGCACCGGGGTCTTAATTGAGAAGAGCGACATTCATCTGGAAGCACGTTATTGGTTGAGTTTCATCTGTAGAAACCTCATGCCCTCCCAAAATGAGATAGTTCTTTGGCATCCCAATAAAGTATTGTTGGTCACTGTTATCGTGAAAGAAAGGTTGAATCTTTCTCAAATAATTTCCCTAGAGATCACTATGCAGGCCCATTTAAAGCATACTTCCATTTCTTTCCCATGCCTTATTATTGAGTTATGCTATAGGGCAAAGGTTCCCTTTGACCCTAAGAGAGATGTTGAGTATACTCCCACCTCTATAGTTGATATCACAAGACTTAAAGCTGCCCAAGAAAAGAAAATGAAGAAAATCTAGGTGGATTCATCCCCGATAGTTGATGTTGAGACTCTTTATAGTCATGCTAGTCGGCCCACTCCTATTGATACAGCTCCACCTCCTCCAACTTTCTCTACAGGGCCTATCTCCTATCCTCCTCAACCTAGTGCACATGGTTCTTAACCATCCACTAATACAGGCACTCTGAGGGCTCCGTTGACTCAGGCTGCTATTATTCAGATGGGCCACATAGCCTATTCAACTGATGTGAGGTTGGATAGATTGGAGGCTCAAATGACTCAAATAATTTAGGATGTTATTGAGGAAACTTTGGTGCTTATTACTAAGAAGATACGTGGTTTCTGTGAGACATTGCGAGCTTATGGTACAAAGCTTGATGAGATATGCTTTCCATAACACCCTAAAGCTCAGGATGCAAAGTGGACTATAATGAAGACTTAGTTTGCTTCTTGGCAAACTCGTGTGGATCAGCTTTGGTTCCCTAATTTGTCAACCTTTGGGTTGTACCATCTCATACCCTAGTTCAAGAGAGTATTCCAGCTGTTGAGGATGAGAAGGAGGATGTATTTTAGACTGAGGATGATGAGGAGAATATCAAGGTTGTTGCTGATAGGGTTGATGAGATGCAGGTTGATGTGCAGGCTACTGAGTAGGTTATATTGGAGGTAGCTTTGGTGAAGTTGACTCAAGAAAATTCACAGATTAGTAGTTACGAGTCCAAACCCACTGAGGACACCTTCGATCAGACTACTGATCCAGTTGCTACTTTGGAAACAGTTATCATCACCCCAGATCTAGCCCCACAACAAACTTTTAGAGTTAAGCGGGCACTGATGCCAGATTGAGGCAACTTCTACACGCCATTCATTGCTACAGGCTTAGCACTATTCAGGGGGACCCTTCCGCTGACTCTTCTTTTATATCTTAGTCCTATTGCATTAAGGACAATTCTTACTTTGAGTTGGGGGGTAATATTTTTGAATCTGTAATATGTCTAATTCTTGAGATTTTTTGCTCTAATTTTATTGGTTAAGATACTTTGATTGTGGTTATGATGCTATGATTCAGATACTAGTTTTGATTTAGTTTGTAATAATTCTGGATGATTTCTTTGTTTATGGGTGCATATGGTTTGAGATGATTTGAGTGTGTGACATGATTTGCATTTCATTTCTGTATTTCTTAGTGTAGTAGTTTGTAGTATAGTGTTGTGTCCAACTGCACATCAAGTGTACGCGATCGTCAAGTAATATAGTGGCCCTTTTGAGCCGGATGTCAAACCCACAGGTACTTGTAGACTTAGCAAATTACCAATTCACGTAATACTATAAGATTTAACAAGTGTAATTTTTTACCAAGAATAGGTTAGTTTATTATATATTTCTGAACGAACAATAAAAACAAAGATGTAATGAAATGGGTTGTAAACAATATTAAGAGGGATTCCAGGGTCGAGGCATAATTCACAATCATGTATAGAAATTCTCTCTCATTGGTTTAATTATCTATCTTGCTTATTGATTCACAGGGTTAATAACATGATTCAGGAATGGTCGTCCGTTAATCGTCTATCTAAACTAGCCTCACAACTACATCGTTGAGTGGGGATGTGAGGAGCTAATTTAAACGTATTTATATTTCTTCTTGTATGGAAACCAAATGAGGTGAGTTAGGTATATTCCTATCCTAATCACAAATCAGGCCCTTAATTACTAAAGACGAGATATTGGGGTATTTATAGACAAATGGTGAAATTACCCAGAATCCCCTAGGAAAATTCTTATTTTAAAAAAGACTTTCCCGCATAGAGCAGGTGTGCCTTGCATGGGCCAATACACGACATTAGAGTGTGCCTCACATGAACCAATGCACGGCCTCAGAGTGTGACTTGCATGGCCCACCGCACAGCCTCAGAGTGTGTTGCTCATGGATCAAGGCACAAACACCACTGGTTCGGTGCATCGCTCTTCTTTTGCTCTCGATTTCTTCCTTCAAATACAATTGTATTTGTCTCGCATATCCTTTGTAGTCTTAATTCTCCTCATGCCTCATTTCAGCCTAAAACACTACTAATCATGTATGGGGAAAATACAGTGCTTGGGTGCAAAAATATGACCAAGTTCACCATATTTAAAGCCTTGTTCGTCCTTAAACAACTTTTTTTATATCTCAGGCTATGAGGAAAGCTTTAACATCACCAATTGATACATGATCACTACAGCTAATGTTTTGACGACTAACATAGATGACAAGTTCTTATCAAGCGTGCTTTATTCAACATCTTAAAACGCATGCACATCCACTTCGAAACCTCCAAGCCTTAAGAACCAACTCTATGATGTTAGCAAACTCATGCAAGTTACCCAGTTAAGAGATCAAATATGTTAGCTTTCTTTCATCACTTATGTGCCCTCACCATAAGAGAGTAACCCATATTCACTCAAAAATATATAATTTATCACAAAAATGGGTATAAGAATAAAATTACACTGACTCTCCCAAAAAACTTAACATGAAACATATTATGAACCATAAGATTGCCCTTAGTGTATTACTCCACTAATATAAAAACACCAAAGTTCAAGATCAAGTAGGACTTTATGGGTTGTAATGCAAGTTAGGGGACGGGTAGGAACTATTCCTGCTAGTAATAGTGACTATCTTCCCTGACATATTTAATACATCATAATTTTTAATAATCACTCTCTTAAATCAATAACTTTCCTTTATCTCTACTCTTCTTAAGATTTTATTTGTTTTCTCATTTCTTTAAGCAATTTCATATACCACTGGTAAGGAGTACTCAAGTATCAAAAACTTTTTTTCTTTTTCTACTCCCAACCAAGAACACTTAAATTTTTAATCACTTGCACCCTTAATATTTTCTATAGGATCCCCAAATCAACTACATCCCCTTTTTAATTCTCACTCTTTTTAACTTTTTATATTTTTTTTCAATCAAAGTGATTAGGAATTTTGGATCAACTTAAAGGTCAATTAAAAGAAAAGGATCAAGCGACATATTTGGTTACCAAAGAATAGGCTAAATTCTTAATAGGCTTAACTAGGATCATCTTTTAGGGTAGGTCAAATAGAGGATAAAAATATGTCTTATCAAAGAAATTCTTATATCATCTCCGAAACTCAACATTCTTCAGGCAAGTTCTAGACATCAATATAGATGTATGGAATATCAAAAACACCTAACACTTAACATGTTAAATTAAGAAAGATCAATATAGACTCTCGATCAAGAACCCACATGAGTTCAAATTTAAGCCAAAATCTTAAAAGAGTCAAGTAAATGAGCCTAGGTATCTCAAATGCCGTCATTCAATGTTCAAACATGCTTTAAATTCTAAATTGACTTATATCAATCACTCATGAGCAACACCTAACATGAGCACCTAACATTCAATCGGTGAAGGATTCATTTTATTTCTAATGACTAATTTTTCCTCAAGACGGTCGTCATCCATCCATTATTGGGAAAAATCCCTAACTATGACTAAAAGAAATTTAAATTTATTCTTAAAAATGAAAAAAAAATAGTTGGCTCGAAGGGCTCCCCTTGGAAAAGAATCGAAAAGAAAAATCAAGGAGTGGGTGAAGTGTGGTTCTATAGAACAGAAAAAAACTAAAAATCACAAAAATTATTCTAAACTTAAAATCAAAAGAAAATATTTTTTTATTTTTGAACCTTTTTCAAAAAGAAAGATTAAAAAGACTCCTATAGTGCACTTTACCCTAAACAAATCGGAAGATTCCCGCCCCACACTTGAAAAGATGCTATGTCTCCAAAGCGTAAATCAAAATTAAAACAAGGGTTTGGATTATTCCCAGAGGCCTCTAAGCCTAGATACAATATGTCATTCTCTAAAATTTCCATCATAGGGTATGAAAGACCCCGCACTTATTCTTTCATCATGCTCCTTAGCTTAGATTTCTGGTACTCAGACTTCCCCTAATCTGTAAAACCAACAAAGCAAAAACTAAAAAAAGGTGACACTGTAAAAATAAATAAAAACTAACTTTATTACAACTTAGGTGGCCTCCCAAGCAACACCTGATTTGACGTTGCACCATGATTCAGGTCACAACTATTTCAGGATTCCCTTCCTCACTTTCTTTCTCTTGGGTTCAGATTTCTTCTTTCTTTAATTCTTCAGGGGTAACCATCAAAATTTTCCCTCATTCTCAAATTCAAATTAGCCACAAGATCACACTCAAGATTTTCTAACGCAGGCTCAGGTTCTTTCGATAATTCAGGTCATTTAATGGCAAGTTTGGCAGGCTGCACAATTTTAAGCTCACACATCTCCACCCCACTCTTACCTTCTTGTACCATTGTGATGATACATAGATCTTGGTAGTGTGATGGTGTGTTGAGTATTTTGTACACTCTAAAGGTGACCTCCTCTTCATTCACCTGCATCTTCTAGTTGCCTTCCCTCACATCAATCAAGGCTCCCCCAGTTGCTGAGAATGGACGTCCCAATATGATATTAGAGCTCTTTAATATGCTTCATAGTCAAGAATAATAAAATAAGAAGGGATTAAAAACTTAACATCCTTGATATGCACGTCCTTTATGTTCCTTTTCAGGGTATTTACAAGCTGTAGAACCACTTTGGAAGGTCTATGTTTCCCCAATCCAAGAGTATTGAAGACCGATAGGGGCATCAAATTTATACTTGCCACCAAGCACATAAGGCCTGCATCAACTCACTTCAACAACTTGTATAGGGAGGGTGAAACTCCTAGGGTATTTGAGCTTCTTGGGTTGTTCAATCAACACCCTCGAACTGCACTCCTCATTGAGCGAAACTGTCTCCAAATCTACAAGTCACTTCTTATTCATCACCACATCCTTCAAGTTCTTAGCATACTTAGGAATTCCCTGCAAAAAATCAAGCATGGGAAGATTGATATGTAGTTCTCTGAAGATGTCAAAGAACTTCTTGAAACATTTTTTGGATCCTTTGTGGGAATGGTGGTGGAAATCTATTTCTTTCCACTGGCTTGTCCACATTCTTCACAACTACCTTCTTTGGATCCTTCTCTGTAGCCAGGCTCAGTTTAGTCAACTCAGTTTGTACCTCATAATTTTCTGCTTGTGAGGTACTTCATCCAACTCATTTCCACTTTTCAAGGTGATTGGCATTACTTTTGTTAGATTTAGTTCTGTGTCACTAGGCAAACCTAAGTGAGGTCTTGTATTCTGAGCCTCAGATAACTGGCCCATTTTATTTTCTAAATTCTTTTAAGCAGTTTATTGATTCTTTATGTCTGCAGCCATTTGCTCTTGACTGGCCATGATCTTTTTCAGAATCTCTTTTATGTTGCTAGACTGATAACTAGCATTGCCTTCCTGAGCCTATTACTGGAACTTCTGATTTTGCCCTTGGTTGCCACCTCATGTAGAGTTGAGCTGATTCTGCTAGTTACAATTATAGGCATTCCTAAAATTTTGATTTCCTCTTTCTGAATTACCTATAAAGTTCATCTACTCCGGATTTTCTCTACATAAATCTATAAAATGGCCATTACCTCCACAAATTTCACACCAAGCCTGCATCTGATAAACTACATTTACTAGGGCTTGAGTCTAAGCCACACTCAACTTTCTGAATTGGGTCATCATTTGGTTATGTAAAGAAGCAAAATATGCAGCCAATACTGTGATACTATCCATATCTAACATACCTGCAGGATTCTTCACTGAACCCCTAGTTGTATCACCATGCCAATCATGATTACCTTGTGCGATATGGTTGAGGAGAGTATGTAGCTCATCATAGGTTCTATCTAAAGCTTGACCACATGTAGATGAATCTAGCAAAATCTTTATGTTATGATCAAGACTTTTAACAAAAGTATGGGCGAATACCTCATTTGTCTGTTGGTGGTGTGGGCAATCTCTGAGAAGAGACTTGAATATCTCTCATGCATGATAGATATTTTTGTTTGGCTTTTACTTAAAACTCAAAATTTCATATCTTAACCTTGCAGTTTTGCCAGACGAGAAGAATCGAATTAGGAACTTCCTTGAAAGGTCGGCCCAAGTAGTTATTGAATTTGCAGGTTCTAGCTTCAACCATTTCTTGGTTTCTCCAAAAAGTGAGAATGGGAAAAGCATAAGCCTTACGTAGTCTAATGAAACTCCAGTAGAGATCTAATCTTGATCCCATTACTTAAGGAACAACCTCATCTTGTTGATCCTGCTGAACTTATGGTACGGGATAGAGAAGTGTTGCTTCTCTCCTCAACTGATGCAAGTGTCACTTAGATTGAGGATGTGGTCCAACCAAATCCCTTTCCCTTGCCAGCTTGCTATAATTTCAAACCTGTACCTGCAAGATTAGTGACTAAGACCAAGTTGTCAGCACTTATCAATTAAAATAGTAAAACTAACAATTAGAAATTTGCTAATTTTTTCAGTTCCCCATCAATGATGCCAAAAACTTGTTGTGTCAAAATACACACGCAAGTGTACGTGGTCGTGTAAGTAATATAATGGCCCTTTCGAGCCAAATGTCAAACCCACAGGTTCTTATAGACTTAGAAAATTCCCAATTCATGTAATACTATAAGATTTAACAAGTGTAAATTATTACCAAGAATAGGTTGGTTTTTTATATATTTCTGAACAAACAATAAAAGCAAAGACGTAATGAAATGGGTTGTAAACAATATTAAGTAGGATTCCAAGGTCAAGGAATAATACACAATCATGTATAGCAATTCTCTCTCATTTGGTTAATTGTCTATCTTGGTTATTGATTCACAGGGTTAATAACATAATTTGGGAATGGTCATCCTCTAATCGTCTATCTAAACTAGCCTCACAACTACATCGTGAGCGGGGATGTGAGGAGCTAATTTAAATGCATTTATATTTCTTCATGTATAGCAATCAAATGAGGCGAGTTAGGTATATTCCTAGCCTAATTTCAAATCAATCCCTTAATTACTAAAGATGAGATTCATTCCTTACATTCTTCGTTCTAACCCTCCATTCCCTTAGTCCATTCACTTTGGGCGCAAAGATTTATTTTAAAGGTAGCAAAACTTTAAAATAGTGAAAGCAAGAACATAAGAACAACCAATACTTGATAATAAAATCCAAACCAACTAAGAATAATGCTATACAATCATGTTCATAGCCTCAACCCCGAAATTAGGGCTTTTAGCAACTCATAATCTTACACAAAATTACAAAGTTTTAATTAATCATGTAGAAATAAAAGTGGAAAAGTAAAGAAAGAAGACCTAATTAGAACCTCCTTGATGATGTTCTTCATCCAAAATAATGCATAAGTCCTATGAAAAATGCCCTTAGGCTATTTATAACGTATGGTGAAATTACCCACAAGCCCCTAGGGAAATTCTTATTTTAAAAGAGACTTTTCTATATATATCAGGTGTTCCTCGCATGGCCCAACGCACGGCCTTGGGGTGTGCCTCGAATGGCCCAATGCACGGCCTCAAGGTGTACCTCGCATGGCCCAATGCATGGCCTCTGGGTGTGCTGCGCATGGCTTAAGGCACAAGCAACACTAGTGCGGTGCATTGCTCTTCTTTTGCTCCCGATTTCTTGCTTCAAATCCAATTGTCTTTGTCTCTCATATCCTTTGTCATCTTAATTCTCCTCATACCCCATTTCATCCTGAAACACTACTAATCATGCATATTAGCTAATTTATATCAAACATATCGCGAACACACAAAAGCATACTAATTTGTTCTCAAAATTTAGCTAAAGTATGTGAAAAATACAGAGCTTGGGTGCCTAAATATGCCCTAGATGTCACCACCCCACACTTAAAGCTTTGTTAGTTCTCGAACAACTCTTTTATATCTCATGATACAAGAAAAGCTTTACATCACAAATCGATACAAGGTCACTCAAGCTAAGGCTACGACGACTAACATAGATGACAAGTTCTTATCAAGCGTGCTTTATTCAACATATTAAAACGCATGCACAACCACTTCAAAACCTCCTAGACTCAAGAACCAACTCTATTAAATTAGAAAATTCATGCAAGTTACCTAGTTAAGAGATCAAATATGTTACCTATATTTCTTCAACCATGTGCCCTTACCATAAGAGAGTTACTCATATTTACTCACAAATATATAATTTATCACAAGAATAGGTATGAGAATAAAATTACACTCACTCTCCCAACGAATTTCACATGCAACATATGATGAACTATAAGCTTGCCCTTAGTGTATCACTCCATCAATTTAAGAAAACCAAAATTCAAGATCAAGTAGGACTTTACGGGTTGTAATGCAAGCTAAGGGATAGGTAGAAACTATTTTGGTCAGTAATAGTGACTATCTTCCCTAAGAGCTTTAATACATCACAATTTTGACCAAGCACTCTCTTAAATCAATAACTTTCGTCTTTCCTACTGTTCTGTTTGAAAGATTCCCTTTATTTTTCCATTTCTTTAAGCAATTTCATATACCACTGGTAAGGAGTACTCAAGTATCAAATAGTTTTTTTTCTTTTTCTACTCCCAACCACGAACACTTAAATTTTTAATCACTTGCACTTTAATCTTTTCTATAGGATCCCCAAATCAACTACATCCCTTTTTTAATTCTCACTCCTTTTAACTTTTTATATTATTTTTCAATCAAAGTGCTTAGGAATTTTGGATCAACTTAAAGTTCAATTAAAAGAAAAGAATCAAGCTTCATATGTGGTTACTAAAGAATAGGCTAAATGCTCAAAAGGCTTAACTAGGATCATCTTTTAGGGTAGGTCGAATAGGGGATAAAAACAGGTCTTATCAAAGAAATGCCTATATCAATTCCTAAACTCCACATTCTTCATTTTGCCTTGCAAACACACTGGACAAGTTTTAGACATCAATATAGATGCAGGGAATATCATAAATGCCTAACACTCATGGCACATATAAAATTAAGAAAAATCAATATAGACTCTCAATCAAGAACCCACAAGAGTTCAAATTTAAGCCAAAATCACAAAAGAGTCAAGTAAATGAGCCTAGGTATATCAAATGTAGTCATTCAATGTTCAAAACATGCTTTAAATTCTCAACCAACTTGTATCCATCAGTCGTGTGCAACACCTAACATTCAATTGGTGAAGGATTCTATATATTCCTTATGACTAATTTTCCCTCAAGACGGCCATCATTTATCCATCATTGGGAAAATTCCCTAAATATGACTATGAAATTTTAAATTTACTCCTAAAAATGAAAAAGGATAGTTGGCTCAAAGGGATCCTCCTTGGAAAAGAATCAAAAAGAAAAACCAAGGGGTGGGTAAAGTGTTCTTCTACTAAAGAACTAAAATAAAACTAAAAACCACAAAACCTATTCTAAACTAAAAAAACAAAAGAAAATAGTTTTGTATTTATGAACCTTTTTAAAAATAAAGACACAAAAGATTCTAATAGCGCATTTCACCCTAAAGAAATCGAAAAATTCCCACCCCACACTTGAAAATATATTATGTCTCCAAAGCATATATCAAAATTAAAACAAGGTTTTGGAATACTTCTTGAGGCCTATAGGCCTAGATACAACATATTATTCTCCAACAATATAGGGGCCAGAGGACTCCAAGCTTATGCTTTCACTTACTGCTTAGCTTAGATTTGGGGTCCTCATCTGTAAAACCAAAAAAGCAAAAAAAAAAAAAAAAGGTGACACTATTAATATAAATAAAAAATAAATTTATTACATCTTGGGTTGCCTCCAAACTAGAAGCTGATTTAACGCCATGACACGATGCAGGTCACAACTAGTTCAAGATTCCCTTCCTCGCTTCCTTCCTCTCGGGTTCAACCTTTTTCTTTTTTTAATTCTTAAGGGGTTGTCATCAAAATTTTACTTCATTATCAATTTCAAATAAATACCAAGATAACACTCAAACTTTCCTAACTCAGGCTCAGGTTCTTTCAATAATTTAGGCCATTTAATGGTAAGTTTCGCAGGCTGCATAGTTTCAAGCTCACACCACTCCACCCCACACTTATGTTCTTGCACCACTGTGATCATACATAGATCTTGGTAGTGTGATAGTGTGTTGAGGATTTTGTACACTCTAAACATGACCTCCTTATCATTTACTCAAATCTTCAAGTTGCCTTCCTTCACATCAATCAAGGCTCCCCCAGTCGCTAAGAATGGACGTCCCAATATGATTGGAGCTCTGTCATCTGCTTTATAGTCAAGAATAATAAAATCAGCAGGGATTACAAATTTACCAACCATGATGAGCACGTTCTTTATGATCCCTTTTGAGGCTACTCTTAATCTATTTGCAAGTTGTAGAACCATTTTGGAAGGTCTAGGTTTCCCCAATCCAAGAGTATTGAACACCGATAGGATCATACAATTTATACTTTCCCCCAAGTCACATAAATCCTACATTAACTCACTTTCACCGACTTGTATGGGGAGGGTGAAACTCGTAGGTCTTTGAGCTTCTTGGGTAGTTTGCTCAACATTCTCGAACTGCACTCCTCTGTGAGGGCCACCATCTCCAAATATACAAGCCTCTTCATATTCTTCACCATATCCTTTAGGTACTTAGCATACTTAGGCATTGTCTACAAAACATCAAGTCGAGGAAGATTGATATATGGTTCACTAAAGATATCAAAGAACTTCTAGAAACATGCATCCTTTTTGCTTTTATGGAGCATTAATGGGAATGGTGGTGGAAATCTATTCCTTTTTGCTGGCTTGACCACATTCTCTGCCATTGCCTTCTCTGTAGACAGGCTCGGTCTAGTCAACTCAGCTTTTACCTCATGATTTTTCTGCTTGTGAGGTACTTCATCCAACTCATTTCCACTTCTCAATGTGATTTCCATAACTTGCCTTAGATTTGGATTTGTTTCACTTGGAAAACCTCCTTGGGGTTTTGTATTCTGAACCACATATAACTGGCCCATTTGTTTTTCCAAATTCTTTTGAGAAGTTTATTGATTCTTTATGTCTGAAGCCATTTGCTCTGGGTTGGCCATGATCTTTTTCAGCATCTTTTCTATGTTACTAGACTGAGAACTACCATTGCCTCCCTCAGCCTGTTGCTGGAACTTCTGATTTTCCCCTAAGTTGCCACCCCATGTAAAGTTGAGCTGATTCTACCAGTTACAATTGTAGGCAATCCTAAAATTTTGATTTCCTTTACAAAGTTCACCGACTCAAGATTTGCTCTACATAAATTTGTAGATTAACCACTACCTCCATAAATTTCACACCAAACTTGTATCTGCTGAATTACAATTACTAGGGCTTGAGGCTGAGCCATACTCAACTTGCTTAACTGGGTCATCACTTCATTTTGGAAAGAAGCCAACTGTGCATCCAATGATGTGATACTGTCCACCTTTAATATACATGTAGGTTTCTTCACCGAACCCCTAGTTGTATTACCATTCCAACTAGGATTACCCTGTATGATATGATTGAGGAGAGTATATATCTCACCATAGGCTTTATCTAAAGCTTGACCACCTACACTAGAATCTAGCAAAATATTTATGTTATAGTCAAGACTTTCAATAAAAATGTAGGCTAATACCTCATTCGTCTGTTGGTGGTATGGGCAATCTCTAAGAAGTGACTTGAATCTCTCCCATGTATTATAGAGATTTTTGTCTGGCTTCTGCTTAAAACTTATAATTTCACTTCTTAACGATGCAGTTTTACTAGATGGGAAGAATCATATCAGGAACTTCCTAGCAAGGTCATCCCAAGTAGCCATTGAATTTGCAGGTTTTGCTTTCAACTATTTCTTGGCTTCTCCCAATAGTGAGAATGGGAAAAGCTTAAGCCTCACGTAGTCTATGAAAACTCTAGTAGGGATAAATATGTCACTAATCTCCAAAAAGTTTTGCAAGTGCTGTTGTGGGTCTTTATGTAACATAAAATTAAACTGCCCATCGGAATGCAACAATTGCACCATATTCTTCTTCAGTTCAAATCTACCTCCTGGCTTTGGTTTACAAATACTGGAGGTGACATTTGTAGCTAGTAGGATTGCCACATTGCGAACTAGTCTTGTTGCCATTACTTAAGGAACAACCTTATCCTGTTGATCCTGCTGAACTTGTGGTATGGGATAGATAAGTGTTGCTTCTCTCCTCAACTAATGCAAGCATCGCTCAAGTTCAGGATATGGTTCAACCAAAATCCCTCTCCCTTCCCAGCTTCCTATAATTTCAAACTTGTACCTGCAAGATCAGTGACTAAGACTAAGTTGTCAATACTTATTAATTAAAATAGTAAAACTAATAATTAGAAGTTTGCTAATTTTTTCAGTTCCCCATCAACGATGCCAAAAACTTGTTATGTCTAAATGGACACGCAAGGATATGCGGTCGTATAAGTAATATAGTGGCCCTTTCGAGCTGATTGTCGAACCCACAAGGACTTATAGACTTAGAAAATTCCCAACTCAAGCAATACTATAAGATTTAACAAGTGTAATTTTTTACCAAGAATAGGTTGGCTTTTTATATATTTATGAATGAATAATAAAAGCAAAGACGAAATGATATGTGTTGTAAACAATATTAAGGAGGATTCCAGGGTCCAAGCATAATACACAATCATGTATATCAATTATCTCTTGTTTGTTTAATTGTCTATCTTGGTTATTGATTCACAGGGTTAATAACATAATTTAGGAATGGTCATCCTCTAATTGTCTATCTAAACTAGCCTCACAACTACATCGTTGAGCGGAGATATGAGGAGCTAATTTAAATGCATTTACATTTCTTCCTATATAGCAACCAAATGAGTTGAGTTAGGTATATTCCTATCCTAATTGCAATTCAAGCCCTTAATTTCTAAAGATGAGATTTAATTCATTATATTCTTCATTCTAACCCTCTGTTCCCTTAGTCTATTCACTTTCGGCTCAAATATTATTTCAAAGGTAGCTAATCTTTAAAATAGTGAAAGAAAGAACATTAGAATAACCAATAAATGATAAAAAAAATCCAAAACAACTAAGAATAATGCTATACAATCATGTTCATAGCCTCAGCCCCGAAATTAGGGCTTTTAGCCACTCGTAATCTTACATAAAATTACAAATTTGTAATTAATCATGTAGAAATAAAAAAGGAAAAGTAAAGAAATAATAACATTAATTAGAGACTCCTTGATGATTTTCTTACTCCAAAATAATGCATAAGTCCTCTGAAAAATGCCCTTAGGGTATTTATAAATGTATGGTGAAATTACCCACAAACCCCTAGGCAAATTCTTATTTTAAAAGAGACTTTCCTGTATAGAGCAGGTGTACCTCACATGGCCCAACAAGACTTTAGGGTGTGCCTCACATGACCCAATGCATGGCCTTAGGGTGTGCCTCACATGGCCCAACTCACGGCCTTAGGGTGTGCTACACATGGCTCAAGGCACAGGCTCCACTGCTGCAGTGCATGGCTCTTTTTTTGCACACAGTATCTTGCTTCAAATCCAATTTTCTTTATATCGCGTATCCTTTGTCATATTAATTCTCCTCATGCCTCATTTCATCCTTAAACACTACTAATCATGTATATTAGCTCATTTACATTAAATATATCATGAGACACACAACAGCATGCTAATTCATTCTCAAAACTTAGCTAAAGTAGGGGCATATTGTAGCGCTTGGGTGCATAAATATGCCCAATATCATATAGTTGATAAACAAAGCTCTTTTTTTTTTTGTACTTAAGATAAAGTGTCCTATCAATAGAATACTTTGACTCGAATAGTACTCTTGGGGAGATTTTTCACATGCACAACTCTTAAAAATGACAAATTAGTTTGTGATTTGCTCCACTTTTCAAAAATTCCTTTTTTTTAGATTTTATTTGGTTGAGTTGAAGTAGTTATGCACTAATTTTTTGTGAATACTTGCATCTTGCTTTGATTACTCGATTACCTCTCTTGATATGTGCTATGAAAATGGTACTCAATTGAGAAAGTGAAAGTGTCGCTTCGAGTATGTGATTGAGTATCATGATTAGTGAGGTTTGACTCGATCTTATTCTATGAGTCCATCTAGAACTTTCTCGATTGATCTATCTCTAAAGCAAAGAGCATTGTGATGTTAGAAAAATGATCTTAGGCCATCAAGTGAGAGTGAGCCTTCGAATTGACCAAATGGATATCCCCATTGTGAGTTGAGTGACCAATTTTTGCACCAATTTGTGCCTTGGAACCTATTTCTTGGACAACCTCATTACAAGACATAACCCGCTCTTATACAAGTCCCTCTTTTGAACCAAAACCATCTTGAAGCATGTAAGTGAGGCCTTAAATAAACTTAGGCCAAAATCCTAAGTGGGGGGTGGAGGATCTATCATGTAAGATTTGTGATCAAAAGTTCATAGATTCAGGGACCATTCACTTTCTCCTCTAGTTATCCTAGTATTCTTTGTAAATACATAAAAAAAAAAAAAAAAGAGAAAAAGAATATAAAAAAAGTAAAAAAGAGTTGCAATTGTGAACTTAGCTAGTAAATATTTAAATAGTTTAACTTTGAAAAAGATGGGAGGAGGAAGATAGCAAGTGAATCTAATAGAATTGGTCCATAGCATGTCCAAAGAAGTAAGCTTTGGGAAAAGAATTTAGTTGAGGTCTCATATGGTGCTTCAAGAGGGTAGATCACTATAACCCTAAATTATCCTAACTTATCCATTGCCTACATTACAAGCCTCAAAAAGACCTTTGTAATCTCCAAAGTCGCATGTTTAATTATGGTGAGACAGAGAATATGGGCAAGCCTATGGTATGTTACTTGTGTGCATGATCGTCTTTGAGAGAGAGAGTGATTTGTTCTTATCCATTGTTTAAATTTTGATCGCATTATGAGGGAAGGGATATTCTTGTGGTGAGGGAACTTAATTGCATTTCTTGAGAACATTTGTTAAGGTTTGTTGAAGTCTATAAGCATGTGGTTGGTTTGGTACCAACTAGTCAACACTTGAGGCTTGTAGTTCATGAATTGAGTGTTTGATAGTGGCTACTTATGCCAAAGTTTTTCAAAATCATGAGGGCAAAATAGTTTTTACAAAGAAGCATGTGTTTGAACTCTCAAGTAGTACAATGTTGATTTTGTTGTGTGAGCACTGATTTGCTCGAGGACAAGCAAAGATTTAAGTTAGGGGTATTGATGATTTGGCATTTCACGACTCAATTTGGCCTAGAATTTGTAAGAAATCAAGTCCTCAATGCCATTTTGAGCCACTTTTAATGTTAGTTTGTTGGTTTTTTAGGGTTGAAGACAAGAAGTGGTCAACAAAGCATAAGGAAGCAAAAAGATAGAGAAATGGAGCTAAAAAATGAAGGTGGCATCGCCCAAGTAGTTTGGCGTATCGCCAAGCCCCATAATGGATCACCAAAGTGAAGATCCATCCCCAAAAGTAATAGATCAACCAAGCTCTGAAGGAAGCAGTTTAGTGCTGACAAGATGAAGTTCGGCACATCGGCGCCAAGTTCGGCAATGATGAAGTACATCGCCAAAGTTAATAGTTGAGAAAAGCTGGAGATCAGAATTAGTTCGGTGATAGAAGTGAAGTTCGGTGCATAGCGGTGGACTTCAGCGATGATGTTCGCTATAGCCAAAGTGAGCTCAGTGGTAACTTTGTAATTACTTTGGCCCTATTTTGCTTCAGCTATAAGTAGCTTTTTAGGACTTCCAAACCCTATCTTTTGCTGAAATTGAGATCTTGAAAGTTGCAATTCAAACACTAAGATTGAGATTAACATTCATCTTGGTTTTCTAGATTGGATTTGAAGATTTAATTATGAATATTTGAATCGCTTTTGACAAGCATAATGGTATAATCTCCTTTTCCTTATTATGCATAGCTAAACCCCAATTTTTAGGGGGCTGTGATGAATGATAGTTGATTAATGTGTGGGTGTTGATTATTTGTTTCTAATTTGAATTATAAATTATGGGTTTAACTAAATCTCTATGTTTTAACTCACGAATAGAGGTTTCAAACTCTATTTAAGCTTAGATCCCTTGTTTTGCTTGAAAGGGAGAACAAAGGTAAAGAGATTTAGTTGACAAATACTTGGGGTTTTCCCATTTAATATATAGTGATAGAAATAGACTATCTAATTTGAGGTATTGGGTTGTGTAGAGAGATAAACATATAGGTGTTTGAAAGAAACTCATATGAAATTTGGTGACAGATTAAAGAACTATTACTAATATCTAAAACCTAACCTACCCATACTTTATGCTTATTGAATCGAAGGTCAATCATCGATACGTGTTATCAACTATCAAACAATCGCACCCCAAAGGCGTTCCAATATTGATTACAATTCCTACGTTTCAATTCTTGCAATTACTCTCTCTTGAACTATATTCTAAAATTGTTCAAAATTGGTTATAAAACCCCCCAATTTACTTTTATTGTTGTAGTTAATACGAGCTTTCATTTAGTGATTTAAAGTCGCTCTAAAATGAGTCTTTCTTGTTCATTCCTCATGGGATAGACCTCGACTTCTTAGATGGGTAAAATATTGCTAATGATCACGTACATCTATCTTGCATGTAATTGAGAGTTCTGAGAATACACGTAGCATTCTATCATAACACAACAAAAATATTTAAGATACACGTATCTTTCCGATAAACATAACCAATCAATTAACGAAAGAGTTACACTTACCAACTGCATTGAAAACTCCAATATTACACTTAATCAAACAGCATGACCACATAAAAGATGCATTCATCACTCATTCAAAACATAATTCATAATATTATAATACAAGTCCTACGCCTCTTATTGACCTCTACCAGTTAGAATAGCACTATTCCAACCTTCCAAACATTACTAAGATACCACTTGGGACCAACTAATCCCAATTATAATCGTCAATATGTCAATTGGAATTTGTCAGATACTAATTAGATTCAACTCAGGAAGACAACACTGAAATGTCATGATAGGAGAGAAGAAAGTGAGATAGACTCCTAGATGCTTTATAGCTTCCTAGAGATTTAATATGGATGTCAACACACCAATTTGCAATACTCTACTCGACATATGCTCTTGTACTAGAAGACTGGTAACCTGGGCTCAGATACCAACTTGTCACGACCTAGATCATGCGGGCACCTACCGAACTATACCCAAGATAGGAGAACCCTAACCACCCAAACTTTAATCACTATAGAAAATATTGCTAAAACCTCATTAATAAATAACAAACCTTTCATTGAAAAAAAAAACTTAATAAAAAAATATACATTGCAAAATTTATTTACACAACTCCCCAAAACCTAGTCTCAGAAGCTACAGAAGCACTAAACAATAAAGGCAGATTCAAGACACAACATCTATATAAGAGTAGAATGATAGTAGCTGCTGAAGAATAATCACGACTGCATAGAAACTCCAACTAACCTGCAATATGGCTATATCCCAAAAGGAGTTATAGTAAGTATAGTATCAGTACAATCACATATGCCGGTTGGTATCATCATTCGACCAGGGTTAGACAACAACAACATATAGCAATCAAGAAGAGATCATGATAATATATACTTAACAACTTATCATCCTTAACCTACTCCAACTTCCAACCTTACCTTTTTCCCTTTATATTATAGCATTATTAATTTATCCTCAGAGCATGAATAACTGACACCATTCACAGAATCAACCTAACCCACATCTCTTATGCAATCGCCTTGTCATAACAACTCTGCACTTTTCTCCCTCTCTCTCTCTCTCTCTCTCTCTCTCTCTTTCTCTCTCTCTCTCTCTCTCTTATTAATCCTCTTTCGCGACAGCCCTCGCTCCCTACTCTACTACCATTAACCATAGGAATTGCAACAACTAAGATAATTAATAAAACATCAACAACTTTTCAAGAAGGGACACTATGATATCCATTATGTATATAAATATACACATAGGAGAATAAGATTTATCTACAATCCAAGACATACTTTATATTAACACTTTGCTGCAATGCATAATCACAATCATCAACTTACAAACTGCCGATTATCCTTTTCGTTTCATTCCATTACAAGTTATTCATATCAAATTACTCACACTCAAGCAGTCCAGTCAACAATAGTCAATGAACTATTACATGTGCAAATGCAACAAAGAATGTATATCAATGAATGCATGCATGCAAGGTGTATACACATACTAAGGTCAGTAGGGATCCTTAATTATGACCTGTAGGGGACGAGCTCAATCCATGCACTAGTACTGGCATGGTACCTGATCCAAATAATAGTGTGGGTGTGAAATCCTATCAAACTAATAGTGTCAGTGTGACACCCAATCCAAATAACTGTATCGACATGTCACCTGATCCAAATAACAGTGTCGGCGTGACACCTAATCTAAATAACTGTGTCGGTGTGACACCCGATCCCAGCATCACAATGTATGAATGCCATTATGAAATATCAACCATGATGAAATGCAATGTACCAATTATGCAAGTACACATCTTTTTAGACATTTAGTCAAAATCAAGTTCATCATTCCAGTTAAACAACAAATATCTACTAACACATGAAATCACAAGTAAGCCCAAAGGCTAATTCACACAGCTTTTAATATATGCCCTATCAAACCATATTCACCAGTTATAGTATGTCCGAAGACCAATTAATCAAGTATCTATTATAGGAGTGCACATTCCACCCAAATCGATATCTATACTCTAATTTAATATACCTATTTCATTAACCAATTTTACCCTCTTTTATTCCTATCCAAACCAGTAAATTCAGTTACTCACTAGTAACTCTTATACTCAAGACAATGCTAAGTTCAAGACACTATTTCATTTTTTGATTATTCAACCTCTCGTCTTTATTCAACTTACAATTCTAGATTAAGTCAAATACCTTCACACCTCTTACTTCCTAGCACTTGACCAAACTTGACTTTAGGTTCTTAAGTTATAACACTATAACCTTTTATCACAATGAATTCTCCGAACTATCCTCCAACAAGAATATATCATATTCTATAAATACACAACATTGGATTCACCCTTTAAAGGTATTAAAGACTAGTTTTATAGATTACAAGTTCACCTAATTCCTCTATTGCTACCCACATTCACAGATTAAATTTATAAATCATCAAGTAAGTCATGCAGATACAAACACCCATCAAGGGATCAACACAAAACACAACAACACTCAATTAGATCCTTATTACATTAATTTCATATTTTATCCATCCAAACTTAGTGCCCATAGGCCTAGATATAAAATCTCCCATCAATTATGTTATTACATACATCTAACCCGAGTCTACTGCACATTAAACCATAACCTACCTCGACTGAAGATCTTGGAACAATCAAGCCACACCAAGGTTGCTCTTTCCTTTCCTTCATTCCTCCATTAGTCCAATCATCTAGAAATAAAACACTTATAGGAGTAATGAATCAATTACTCTGAGAATTCAACCCACTAATTCTATCCTTATTCATAGTCTAAAACATTATCCAAGGGTCAATTAACAATTAACTAATGCTATCATACTCAACCCATCTCCATTAATGGAGTTTTAAAGCTAAAGATCCATTTTTATTGAATTTAAGATTCCCAACCAACAAATTCATGTTTTAGAATAATAAATTCACGTTAGGAATCGTTAGTTAGCAATCTAGAAGTAATTCTAGGTAATATTACCTCAACCAATAGGTTTCCCTCAAAATATCATGAACTTTGGATTTTAATCCCCAAGAATTTCACCATTAAAGATCTTTCTAATGATTCTAAGATGTTATTGGATTGACAGACAAAGAAGATGATAAAAGAACTTGCCTCAACAAAGAATTTCCACCCTAGAACTAGGAAAATCACCCCCTAGGACTTTGGAACAAAGTTTTTGAGTTAAAAAACAAAAATTGTCCAAAATAAGGTTATGTACTGTGTGTTCATCGTTGCAGCGATAGTCAACCTTTCAGCACGGACAATCTTTAGTAAACAACTACAACTTTTTACTCCAAAAGTGGATTAATGAAAGGTTAGAGGCGTTGGAAAAAAGACTAAAAGATCTTTAATTTGGTGGATATTTGTCCCCATAACAATGCTCCAGACGGGGAGCTCACCAGTACTCTAAATCAGCTCTCAATAGCACGAATCGGCTACCGCGGGTTGCACTCATACTGCGATCTGCACCAAAAGGGCACAAAAGTAGGAGTGAGTACAGTTCACTTGTACTTAGTAGATATCATAGGCCGACTAAAAAAAGGTAGAAAATAAAAAAAGTAAAGAATACTATGAGCACGCTTTCACCTGCATATAGAAAAATTCACAAAGGGTAGCTCACACTGTATCTCCTAACAATTTCTATAAATATAATATCAGTTTAAGACTACACACGAGTATATGTAATAAAGAAAGCTAAATACATGATATCAAATACATAAAAGGATGCAAATGATGCAATGACATGTAGTGGGCATGATGTAATGTCTCAATATAACCTCGTATACACCTTCCGAGCAAAAGTTTCCATGATAGGACACATTGGGAGGTTCACAACCCATATACGTTCACAATCTCATATCTCAATCAACCCAGTATATTCATCGGCCAAGGGTTTCATAAAGTGTCTCATTTTCTTTCAAAGTCAGCATCTCTCTGTAGTTCCAATACCATGTATATAGATATTGAAATGAGGATGCCTGCTCATAACCAAAATAATATTATACAATGAATCAATTCAATGATGGTACTTAAAAAGCTCAAATCTCCTCAATATGTCAATAATTCATGATATAAGCCTTTACATGGCACCACAGTAATGAATAATCATGTATGACATACAAAATATATCAATTCAAGCCCCCCCACTCGGGTATCACATTATTAATAAAGGCAATTAATTCTTAAACAAGACAAATTTCGAACCCCACTCGGGTATACAACAATAATTGTCTATCAAGTCAAATATAATATGCACATAAGCCCCCACACAGGAATCACAATAATAATAATATCTCAAGTCAACCATAACACTCATATAGGCCCCCACATGGGCAACACGATAAAATGACTAACTCAAAGTATAATCCTCATGATGAAATCCCCAACCTATAGCATACTTTACAAGAATAGTTAACTATTCATTCCAGCCTGAAGAAAGTTAAGTCATAACCTACATTGAATCATAGAATCTCTATCCTGGACCTTTAAATACAGAGTCTTTCCTTTACAATCTGCTTTGGATCAGACCAAATCTATCAAAAATATAATCTACTCATCAAAAGGAGTCTAACAATACCTTTATTAGCTACTTTCTTTTTGGGTCCAAAAATAGTTCAAAAATCAACTCAGAATCGAAAAAAGGTTAAAACCAAAATTTTTATTTAAGAATCATGATATCCATAGCAAAAGGAGTCTAAATCTGAAAAACCAACTAAAAATGAGTTGAAATCGGACTTGAAATCAAAGAAAACCAATATTGTAGTTTACCGAGTGAAACCCCAAAAGCCAAGTTTGAAATCATAATTTTAAAGCTATTTTGAAGATACAATTCATGGAAAAATTAGAAAATAGGAATTTGGAACTTACCCACATGAGTTTGATGAAAATCTCTTTTGAAATAGTCACAACCTGAGGCCTCAAAGATGAAAAATAGTGAAAATAAGGTTTTAAACGAGAAGGGATTTTAAACTCTGCCTAGATATTAATTACCCTTCAAGAACGCAAGCCCCTGGCTATGAACATAAAGGTCGACCCGACCTGAGTCTCGATCGCAGTTAGGCCATCGCAATTATGATAAAGACCGATTCGAACCCAGACCCTATTACACCTTCATAAATGCAGTCGCTACCCTGCGAATGCGAAGAACAAAATGGGTAAACCTTTGCAAACATGGTCCCACCATTGTGCTTGTGATGAATAAATAATTACTTATCCACAAACGTGACCAGTGGCAACTAAATGCGAATAAGGACTATATGTTGCACCAGAAACATCTCAAAAACAACAGTTGGGGCTTAGAAAAAAGTCCCGATTGGACCCTTGGGATTTGTTTGAGATCCCACAAAAATAATTTGAATATGCTACTAGCTTAATTTTGACATTCTAGATTCAATAGAACACTTAAATTTTTGATAAGATGTCGTTTACAACAATTAGCTCCCGAGACCCCTTTTAAGCTATATTAACTAGTTTTCATCTAAACACTCAAAACATAATATAAAGGCTCGGTACCCAAAATAACTATGCTACTAAGCTAAAATTGACATTTCAGATCTAATGGAACTGACCTAATCACCAACCAACTCTCGATCACAAAATGTTGACCGAAGTCAAACTAACCACACTTAAAGCCTCTAAGGACCTCAAACTCACTCAAATCACTCTCGAACACTTAGGGGACTGTGATAACCAACCCCACAACTCACAAATATCATATAGCAACTACACAGAAAGGTAAAATGGTTAAAACATAGCAAAAGCTAAAAATCACAACTACGATTGTTATATTACCGTAGATATTTTCAGTATCGACAGAACGGGTCATTACAAGAGATGTATGAAACCACACAGACTATGCTATTTGGCTATTTATCTAGATTTGACCATACAGGTTTAATACCACTAGCACCTTCCAACCCTGAGAGGAAACAAAGTGCATCTAAAGATTTTGATATAGCAACAGAGTTGCTGTCAGTTGATTCTAGGAAAAAAAATTAATGAAAGAACTATTCTGTAGTGGTTAAAACAATCAGTTAAGGCAGGTTTAACCTTACTGAATTGAAGAAGACGAGCTAAGTGAAAAAATGTAAGGAATGTGTTAAAAGGTTAGGATATACAGGTTAAAGTAATGGGATGGGTCTTTTAAATTGGGGATCTGAGTTGTGGTTTAGGTATTTTAAATTAATTTAATTATTTATATAGGGACCAATGGGGGGAGTCACATCCTTAATGTTTTTTTTAAAATTTGGGGGCTATTAAAATAAAGGACAATATATAGCCGAAAGGTGAATGTGATGGGTATAGTGGAGCTAATAGATGGATAGAGGGTATTTTTATACCATTTACAATAAGTGAGGGGTAATTTAGGCCCTTTTTCATAAAATTAATGATAAATTATGCTCAACTAACCACAACTAGCAAACCAAGTTCATCAAGTTAATTACATATATGTGTGTGCATATCAATAAGACACTAACTTTTCTTCTAGACATTCTGCAAAACCACCGAATATAAATTTACTATATTCATCTCACTCTATCTATACCATTTATATGTATGTTTTAATATTTTCCTCTCCCATCCCAAGATATATATCAAAAGTTTTGCCTTTTGGAAGTTGATGCCTTAAGAAGCTGAAGAAGAAGAAGACAAAGATTAAGAAGGGTTTTTGTCATGTACTTAACTTGAGTTATAGATCAAAGATATCAATCTTATTAATTATCATTGTTAGATGCATGAGAGTCATACCTCTAAAGAGGACCAAGGTTCATCTGTGAACCAGGTTTAGTCTCTCTTGTGATTGCAGGTCAGTTCTATAGACTAGCAAAGGTGAAGTATTTGTGCTAAGCCTAAAAAAATCTAATGAATGAAAAGTGTGACATCAAAGAGTGACAAATAATAAAGGATGACTCATGGTACAAGATTGATTTCTTTCCTTGTAGATAAGGCAACCAACAAGGAAAACCTAAGGAGACTTGACAAAGTATAAAAGCAAAGTGTAGAAAGGTATTCAGCATCCTTTTGATAAGATATACAATACCACACACTGAATCTGAAGGAAGCAAAGGAAAAAACACGAAGGGCTCAAGACTGATAGAACTTGAACTAAAGTTTGTATTAGTTGTTAGTACTATAATAGGCTAGATTCATAGTTGTAATTAGATCTATTAATAAACATTATTAGTTGGGGTTGAGTAAAATAAAAGTGGGTTTGACTTCTTATTATGAGGAGTTGTAATAAGAAGTAGGTTTAACTTTTAGGAGAGATTGAGTAGTGAGTTTAATAGTTGGAGGAAGATGTTGAGAAGTGAGTTGTGAGTTGGTTCTAGGTTTATGAAGTTGTAACCTTCAAGAAGCTCGTTGAAGTTAGTAAAGTTGTCAAAAATCCTACACACCGTAGGTCGTGGTCATTACTCCCTTGAGCAAGGAGGTTTTCCATATAAAATTGTGTATTCTTATTATTTACTGTTGATTACTGTTATAAGAACTACTCTGCAGTTGGATCTATATTATATTAGAGCGGGTCTTTTCTCAAAAGGATAACTCCTTGAAAAGGATCCATAGATGGTGGCACCACCAACTACATAATAAGGAGTATCTTAAACTAGACTGTCACTCTTAAATAGAAGTACTACGGATGGTGAAAAAATAGTAAGATGGATCATCTTATTGGAGAAAGTCTTAATCTCTAAAGTTTGATTTTAGATGGACCTACAATTTCTATGTAGCGTTTTGCTGATAGTAAGAGTAAAGTTCCAAATGATAGAAAGGATGGGATGATGCCGACAAGCTATCTATCCAAAATAATACTGAGGCAAAGAAATTTCTGATATATGGAATTGGTAGTGATGAATACAATGGAATCTATTCATGTGGTGATGCTTAACAAATTTGGGACTCTCTTTAGACTACTCATAAAGGCGCCTTTGTTGTCAAGAAATCTAAAATTGACAATCTCAATAGACAATATGAGCTATTTAGAATGAAGGACGGAGAATCAATTCAGGACATACATACCAATAGTTCACAACTATTCTTAATGAGATCTATTCTCTTGGAGAACTCATCCCTACTGGGAAAGTTGTTAGAAAATTATTGGTGTGTTACCTGAATCTTAAGAGAGTAAAGTAGAACCCATAACTAAAGCTAGGGACCTGGACACTCTAAGCATGGATGAAATCGTTGATAACTTAACTACCTATGAGATTAAAAAGAATTAGGAAAAGGATATAGGTACAAAGAAGAAGGAGAAGGACATGATTCTCAAAGCTACTGAGACCATTGACTATGAAGATGAAAACATAGCTCTAGTAACTAGGAGATTTCTAAAACTGTTTAAAAAGGGTCAAAACTTTCAAAGAAAATCCCAAAGAAATACTGAAATAGAGACTCGTGATCAAATGTGCCACAATTATGGTAGCCTAGATCACTTTATCAAGTTTTATCCTTTATGGGCTACTGAACACAAAAGAATATGGGTGTAAAAAATATGGATCAAAAGAGGGACTGGTTCTTCCAACTCATAGAAAAATGACTGTCCAGGAAGTTGATACGCTGTAAAAAGGCAATTGTTGTAATGAGTTATTCATGTGATGAAACAAACAATGATGACCCTCAAAATCAGTCATTGCTTGCCTTAGTGGAATTTGATAATGAGTACATTTTGTCCCTGGTTGCACTTATTGATTCTAATGAAGAGGAACAAGAAGAAAAATTTAAGACAACAATCTTGCTTTCATAGATGTATTAGATTCATATAATGACATAGAACAAGAACCTGAGATAAGTTTTCTTTATCTCAAACTTGAACTCAAACACCTTTTTAAGAAAAACTTGAAACTTTGTCATATATTCTTATTGATACTTATTACTCTTTCTACTTTGATAAGGCTCGGCTTTTAAGTGAGTATGCATCCTTAAGACTAGATAATCAAACTCTTGAAGAAGAAAATGGTTCTTTAAAAACCTCTATAAATGAATTTTATTCTAAAGGCAAGAGTAGACCAACCACTCATTAGGAATCCTTAGAAAATGACCTCATGAAACTCAAAGAGAATCTCCGAGAGATCACTAAAAAGAATAGGTTGCTGCAAAAAAGCCTTGCAAGGACTAAAAATGAGGTAGAACATAATATAAAGTAGACCATTTCCTCTTCATTGCTAACCCAAATTTAGGATAGTCAATCCACCACAAGACATGGGACAGGATTCAAACATGAAATTCACAAGTCCTTTAAAAGTTCTCCAGCAAGGTAAAAATTATGTAACACATGTGGAATGAAATGTCATCCCAAGGATAAATGTCCTATTAAAATCAAAGTTCATCAAAAGAATGTTAAGAATGCACACAAGAGAAAACAAGACCTCTATAAGAAGCCTAATTCAACCTGGGTCTTACCTAGTTGGGTTAAGCAAAATTTGATTTACCCTTTCACTCACAAACAGGGACATAAGTTAATTTGGTTCCCAAGACTAACCCTTGATTTTATATGCAGGTGAAAGTGAGAGTAAAGGAAAAACCATAGTATCTTGATAGTGCTTTCTCAAGAAACATGATTGGAATAAAAGAAAACTTACTCTCACTCTCTGATTTCAAAGGTAGAGATATAGCATTTGGAAATGGGAAAACTAGTGAAATTGTTGGTATAGGTAAGGTTGGAAAGACACTTTCACATTATATCAAAAATGTCTATTATGTACATGGTCTGAAGCACAATTTATTGAGCATCTCACAAATGTGTGATAAAGGTAACAATGTGCTCTTCACTGCTATCGAGTGTTTTGTAAAAAATGTCCACTATAGAGAGTTGATTCTCAAGGGATTGAGACACAAGAATGTGCACAGAACTGATAGCATAAATCCTCATGGAGACAAATTAAATTGTCTGAGTGTTGTGATGAATGAATCAGTTCTATGACACAGAAGGATGCTAGCTTCTCTTTACTTAATAAGATTGCTACAAAATACCTAGTGATAGGACTGCCTAGGTAAAAAATCAAGGAAGATATGTTCTATGATGACTGTACTAAAGGTAAACATGTCAATTCTTCTTTCAAACCCAAGAAAATAGTAAGCACTTCTAAGGCTCTGAAACTATTACACATATATCTTTGTGGATCCATGTGAGTCCTTAGTAGAGGAGGTAAAAAGATGTATTTGTAATTGTAGATAACTATATCAGGCTCACCTGGACCATGTTTCTCAGCACAAAAGATGAAACTTTTGATGTGTTCATCATTTTTTTGAAACTCATCCAAAAGAAATTAAAAACTAATTTAATAGCCATTATATCAGACTATGGAACTGAATTTGAAAATGTTAAGTTTCTGGAATTTGGTTTTGAACATGGAATTGATCATAATTTTTCTGGACCTAGAACTCCCTAATTAAACGGAGTTGTTGAAAAAAAAAAATAGAACTCTGGAAGATATGGCTAGAACAATGTTAATAGCTAGTGGTCTTCTAAAGAGGTTTTGGGTTGAAGCTGTAAACACTGCATGTTACCTGATTAATAGATGCATGACCCGACTTTTTTCAGAAAAAAACTCCTTATGAATTACTTAAGGGGAAAAAGCCAAACATCTCTTATCTAAACATCTCTTATCTAAGGGCAATTGGTTGTAAGTTTTTTGTTCACAACAATAGTAAAGACTCCTTAGGTAAATTTGATACCAAAAGTGATGAAGGAATTTTTCTTGGGTTCATCTCAAAGTAAACCCTATAAAGTTCTCAACAAGAGAACTAACTGTGCTGAAGAAATTTTTCATATTATATTTAATGAATCTAACTCCTTGGTTGAGAAAAGTAGTTTATTGCAGGAATATAAAGATGGAATTAGACTGGCTCATGACTCATCAGATCAACTGGAGGAAATAGTACCAAGACAACTTAGTTATAAGTCTATAATAGCAGTAGATCATGAGGAGCATCGGAGTAATAATTTAAACTATGTTGTTGTCGGCTCACTGACTGGGGGAACTTTGAATACATTTTGAATAGATTACCTTAAGTTGGAGCTTCTTCCACTCGGGAACCTGGTACATCAGGATCTCATGCCATTGAGAAATTCATGCAAGTAATTAGAAGAATAAGAGTTTACATCCTACTTAAAACATTCCCACACCTCTATATTTAGGGATTCAAACCAGGTCTAAATTCAGAAATATGTTTTTATTCTTAGCATATTTATCCTTGGTAGAACCCAAAAACATCAAACAAGCCTTACATGATAATGAATGTATCATAGCCATTGATGCGCCATGGTTACATGGAACTTTCGATGCTTAAAACAAGGAAAATATGCAATAACTTGGGTGTATTTGGTTGGTATGATGTGGTTTCTGTCCTACATTGCAGGAAAACAGGTTTTGAAGGCAACAAATGATCAAAAGGAAGAATCAAGCTCGAGAACAAAGTGTCTGAAGATGAAAGAACAAGAATCTGCACCAGAGAGGAAGTCACGACACCACTCACATGCCGTGAAGTCCACTCACGTGACGTGAGTGGCTGTCGTGAGTCAACTTCAGAGCTTATCAAATGTGGTCTGATTTCCATGGCAACACTCATGTGGCGTGAGTCCACTTACGTGGCGTGAAAGAGTGGCGTGAGTGACCTTCTGAAGATGTCTAATTGAGCCTGATTTCCATGCCATTCACCTACATGATGTGGCTTGGTCCCACGACACCAAGTCACAACACCGTGGAAGTTTGCCGACTCTGTTCTTCTATTTTGATTAGGATAGGATTAGCCTTGTATCTATAAATACCCCTGTATTATCCTATGTTCACGAGTTAGGCAGTACATTGTTTTAAGAGATATTTTCTATTGTTTCTGAGTTCATAAACATATTATTGGTATTGTAATCAAAAACCCTAGATTCGATTTTTATTCATAATTGAGATTCCAGTTCTTCTTCATTATTGTGAGTGTGCAATTATGTTTTCATCTTTGAATCCTTCTTGTGTTCTTGCAATTATGAGTAGCTAAACTCATCAACTAGGGTTGTGTGAACCATGAGGAATTAACAAAACAGGTTAAGTGCAAAGCAACTCTGAACCGCTGTGAATGCATGTATTGGTATTTCCTTCGTTGTGATTGATCTTCTAACGGTTGCAAACGTTAGAAACTCGCCTGTATTCTAGACTTGATTGAGAGAAAGGTATAGATTGGAAAAAGGAGATAACAACGGAGATTTGAAGCTATCAACCTTCATCTAATAACTTGAGCCTTAGCGGGAATAGTTATCTGAGATCCAGGAAAAGGGTTAGTAGTGCGACACTCGGAGACCGAGAGGAGAAAAGTGAAATTCATCTAACCAAGGTCGATAGATGTTTAGATGAACATATCTTGTCAAATTTTGCATGCAACATAGAGGGACGATTTTGCTAGCACAAGTAACCAGTGGAGTTCAGGAATCATTGGGGATCACAGTCCTAGTATACTTCTCATATTGACTACAAACTCTATAATCAGGAATCATTACCATTATTGCTTACTTATAAAAAAACCCTAGTTTTTACTTATTTGCCAACTACTCGAACAAGAGCTTAACCTACTTCCGTCCTATTCCCTGTGGGATCGACCCCAACCTAGTTGGGTTCTATATTTGACAATGACCGATTTATACTTCCCAGGAGGCATATTTTGGGAGACATCAAATTTTGGCGCCGTTGTCGGGGACTACGGTTACGGAGTTGATTAGTACTGGTTGGAGTTGATTAGTTTTGTTTTTACATACTTTTGAGGGTACACGCCGGTGTATGCCCAATACTAGGAGTCAAGGCAATCCCCTGATTCCACTTGATCTTGAAATTGAAAGGACTCTGAGAGCTAATCGAAGAATGGTAAAAACTGACGGAGTTCAGGATCCCACCGCTGTGGGAGACATTCATTACCAACCAATTCAGCCAGTTGGTCATGAAACCGCGGATTAAACTACCGCTCAATTGACAAGGGAAGAGCAAGCTAGGCAAGCTGCTCTTAGACAAGCAAAAAGAGATAATAGAGCTATGCAAGGGGCAGCTCAGCGACGGGCTGAGGCTGAAGAGAGACAAAGAAGATTGAGAGCTCAACAACCACTTCAAAGACCGCATGTGCCAGTTTATGCTGATCCTAAGGAAGAAGACGTGTCCTACTTCGAGCCAATAGAGAATGGTACCATTATTCCACCGGAGTTACCTTTGGGCACTAAGTTTGACATTACTAGTGCCATGATTCACCTGCTAAACTTGAAGGGTGTATTTGTTGGTCTTCCTACTGATGATCCAAACATCCACGTGATGAATTTTGTGGGGGTCTGCACCTCTTATAATTTGCCTGGAGTTGACCAAGAGGCCATTCGATTGAGATTATTTCTATTCTCTCTAACTGGAGAAGCAACCTTATGGTTGGCAGAATTACCACGAAGGTCCATCACTACTTGGCAAGAATTGAGAAATCAATTTCTGGAAAGGTTTTTCCCACCTTCCAAGATGTTGCAGTTGAAGGATGAGATCTACAACTTCAGACAACTACATTCCAAAGCACTTTATGAGGCATGGATAAGGTTCAAGAAGAAGCTGCAGAATGTGCCAAATCATAGGATGAGTGGTAGAAACTTACTTGAAATCTTCTACAGGGCTTTAAACATCAATACTAAGGTTGTAGCAGATACTATCACTGGTGGAGCATTTATGAATCTGAGGTGGGAACAAGCTTCAAAAATATAAGATCGCATCACTAAGACCAACCGAGGATGGCATACTCGAGAAGCAGATACGTCGGCTGGCACATATGTTATTGGAGCCTCAGCAGCATAACGGGCTTTGGACGAATCGGTAGCTCAAGAGGTTGCTCAGCTTAGGACAGAAATTGGTCTTCTGGCCAAATAGATTGCGTCTAGAGATGCTGAGAAGGTGCATGCTATAGGAGCACAAGGTAAAATGCCCAGACATGATGATAGTGAATCTGATGAGGAGGCTAAATACCTGGATCGCGAAGTGGCGAGTTTTCGAGCCAAGGGTCTAATCAAGACTCTTGTAACTCGAGGCAAGGGAATAATTCTTTTTGGTATTGATGGAGTAAATATATAAATAATATAAGAAAGAAAAAATAACAGCAGCACAACTAGAAAACTCACTTCTCTAACAGAAAGGAAAAAACTGAAACTTTTCAGTTCCATCAACATCATCATGCCATTATCTTAGTATCTAGTTTGACAATATTATCACAATTCACATATATTAAACACGTTAAAAAATTACAACAAGCAGAAATCTATATGGACCATAATGACATATATTTTTTTCAGAAACAAAGCTTGGATAAGATAAGAGTAAGACTAAGTTCAGAATCTCCCACTATGTTACCCTCATAATCCTACCATGACAATTTTTTTGGTATTGATGGAGTAACTATATAAATAATCTAAGAAAGAAAAAATAAAAACAACACAACTAGAAAACTCACTTCTCTAACAGAAAGGAAAAACATTAAAACTTTTCAGTTCCATCGGCATCATTTTGCCATTATCTTAGTGTCCATTTTGACAACATCATCACAATTCACATATGCTAAGCACGTAAGAAAATTGCAACAAGCAAAAATCTATACAGACCATACTGACATACATTTTTTTTTTTCAAAAACAAAGCTTGTATAAGAGAAGAGTATAATTCGGGTGGTCACCTCCTGTGAACTGGGATCCAAAGTGGTGATAATAGCACTCTTGATTCATCATCCTCTCATTAATATAAAGCTTGGGTAAGAGAAGATTACTCTAACTATATTGCTTATATTTACTCTTTTAACTATTATGTGGTAATTATCATCACAAGATTTGCTTCCTGCTATGTTCATTTCAAAAGATCATTAATTCTGTCTAAAGAGTTGAACTACTATCCTTAAATAGGTTTGTATCTAGAATAGCTTGAATATAGCACTGAAGGTTGGGACCAATGTCCAATCTCGATGAACTTGTGATGTAATTCCTACTTAGTAATGAAATCAGTCAGTTACTAAACAGATGCACAAAACCAACAATAACAACTGCACGTTTACTGAACAAACACTCATTAACAACTCCATTTTTACTGCACAAAAGCTACACTAATAGCTCCACTAACAGCTTTACTTTTACTGTAAAAAATCAACAACAAAAGCTTCACTTGTAATGCACAAATAGCTACACTGACTTGATAATGAACTGCACTAAAATTACACAAGCAGCTATATCAAAACTACACAAACAACTATGTTTTTACTCGATAAAAACTACACAAACAACTGCTCTTTTACTGCACAACCACAATAACAATGACACTTTTACTGTACAAATATCTCTACTTTAACTGCACAAAGCTGCAATAACTAACGAGAGAAGCCAACTAACATTAATACACTTAGACTTGGTATCAAAAAAACTTTTATCTTTTCTTTTGTGCAGCTTCTTAAATATTTTTCAAGAATTTGGTGGACGGCGTAATTCTTTTTCCTGAAAGTAGAGTTCGATATTGAAATAGGAAATGAGATTAGAGAAATATTTTATTCAAGTATTAAATTTGATACCAATTGTATAGTATGCTCCACTGTCGACCTAGAACCACCAGTATGCTTGTTTGGACCAGTGCCTAGACCATCAGTCTCACTATTTTGATTTTGAGAGGTGATATGAGATTTTTCCAGCCACTCATCAGAGGCCCAATGTGACTTCCAGCTATTTCAAATATTCTCCAAAATAAAATTAGGCTTGATTGTATTCCTTCGCCAACGATAAATTTCTTACAGTATAAGTTGGATGCCACCTTATTCCAGGTATGTTCAGTTATGGAATTCTCAGTAGAATTCCACTGATATGATTTCTGCAGAAAAAATTCAATTTGAGACATAAGCATATAGAGACATGTTCTAAATAAATTACTTCTAAGTTTCTTATATAAGGGAATATTTACCATAAATTCATGCCAATAGAATTTACGAGTCGATTAACTACATCCTTCCATGAGTAACCAGTAGCATCTTATCGTTCTTTGAATATTTTTGTGATGGCTTTTGAGATAGAATGACCATTGAGAATGAACCTGAAATAAAATTAAAATCAACTAAATAACACATTTCATGATATTTATATTTTAAAAAGTTAAACCATTAATACAAACATATTTTTCTTACTTTTGCCCCACAACTAAGATGACCAACCGACTGAATGTTGATGACCCACTAGTAGACCCAATAGAGACATCTGGAGTACTAGGAGTACTAGGAGAACCAGCAACCAATGATGGGTATCACTCGTTTTCTTAAAAAAAAAAGAAAAATTATAAGTTCCATGATAAATAGGAACAACACATAAGATGTACACGTCACAAAGAACTTCACGAATAAAAATTTTTTGTCAAAGAATGCTTTCCAATAAAAAAATTCAACAAATAGCAAATTTCATATGTTGTACAATATAATGATTCATTAACGATTTTCAGCCTAAAACAAACTAATCTCCCAGCATGTAACTCATATATATATTCTTTATCTTTGCCCTTTTCAACACATAAGTACAAAATGCTTGATCAAACACAAAATTATTGAAATGATGAAATTAATATATACTGACTAGTATAGTAAATAGCCTAAAATCAGCAATAACGAATGTCGAGACTGTCACGCCTCGAATCCAAACGGGGCGGACCGGCACCCAAAGCCGTTAAGGCCTGAGAGAACAAACCTATGATCGTGAACATTCATATGCATGTCACTAAATGCATTAAAATTCTGCCACAAGTAGAAATAAAATATCGATGACAGAAGTCGTGTAAACACGTTCAAAATAGATACGAGACTTGGCCGTTGGGGCCACAACGTCAAAAAGGTACGACATTTCTACGTTTGACTTTACAATGGTCTAAAAAGCCTCTAAAAGACATACATAACCATGACTAAGGTCGGGAAAAGTCTCCCGCCTTATACAACTACAACACAGCACCAAAAATATATATAAATGACTCGAAAAGTCCCGAATTAACCTAGAGCTCACCGATAGTCTGCGGATGACCCGTACCCTATTGTGAAGGTCTATTAGATCCTGTGCCTACAGCAAGTAAGGTATTTCCCCCAAGAGACATCATTACGAAAGAATGTACTGAGTATGTAAGGCTATAAGTAACTGTATGAAATATAGGAACTCAAATGGAATTAAATACAAGTGAATAGATAATACTGATATACCACCATACTGTATATGTGGAACCATGTACATTACATTCATTTCCTTCCTTTTACCTTTATATCAATATACGTCATACAATGCCCGGGACCAACTGATCAGTGGTAAATAACATTGGGATCGGCTCGAGCTAGGCTTATGCCCTCAGAGCTACCACCCATAAATCAATAAATCAGGTTTGGCTCGAGCTAGGATTTTGCCCCCAGAGCTACCCCCTGTATCCAATAATCAATCGGGATTGGCTTGAGCTAGGCTTTCGCCCCCAAAGCTACCACACGTACTCAATCACATATACATTACTTCATTTCTTTAAATTTTGTGAGATTGTTACATTGGTGGTCATAACATTAGTGGAGCTTTGGAAAAATAGTCAATGAATAAGAGACACATAATAACAATTTATAACAAATCTGAAATGAGATACTTTAGAACATTTCGAAGTGGAAACAAGTTCGGTAACAATGAGAATAATAGGTGCAGCCAAAGGCTATGGAAAAGAGTAACCTTACATACCTTATCTTTCCAAAATGTGAATACAACAATTCATCTCCTTCCTTATGTGTTACTCTACAACACAAGTACATAACGGAGCTAACATTAACAACCAACTATATTACAAGTTCACAGGACGGTAATTAGTCACTTAACGGGAAGTAAAAACTATCCAACATCCCAAACACATGGTATATCATTCCACCTTCTTTCCTACTCCCAAATAACTTCATTCCACCCTCCTACAACACAATTTACTGCCTCATAACACCAATAATGCCAAAACAGTTCACAAACCAACATAAACATTACAAACCGACAAGATTTCCCACCAAGTGCATACTTCCCATTTTTACCTCAATACTCCACATATTTATTCCATCAAGTCACATAAATACCTTCCACAACAATATACCAAAAACAGTCCACACAGTTATAGGTTTCACTTTAACATAACAAGAAAGTATTCTCTTTTCACTACATTAAACGTTCCATATACAAACACGTATAAACATTTTCATCAAGCCATACACAAGGGGAACGAATTAGGGACATCACCACGCTTAAATATACTGAAATTTAGTCCATATCATTCAATTCCTTCAAGACTTTAAGTCCCTTTTCAAGTTTAAACCATATAGAAGGAAAATCCTTAGCGATTAAGCAAAAGTAGACTGTTTTACAAATAGTGGACTGCTTAACACTTTTTAAACATAAAAAACATGATTTACACAACCTCTTATGGATATAATATATTAATATATAAGGGTAAACACTTACCAAGGCTTGCAAGTAGAAGATTTGTCGAAAAATCCTTAAGGAAGCTTAGGGTGGCTAGGGTTTGAGAGAGGAGAAAATATCTCTTGGAAAATATGGAATTTTGCAAGTGTGTTATGGTGAATAAGATATGAATTTCAGCCTTATATAGTCCTTATAAACCACCTCTCTCTATGGTCATCCTTAGCCAAACTTTTGGTCAAAGATGATGTGTTTACTTGGTCAAATTTTAAATGGATCATTTCCTTTTGGGCCATGTCTTATTTGCTTAATTTGGGCCTTAATTAATTCCATAAACTTGTGCCATATTTCATCCCATTAAATTTAGCAGATGATTCACCTACTATAGTCACATAATACTTGCCTAAATAAAATATTAATCCACTACCTATTACCACAAAGTCGTACCAAGTTCCATATAAGTAGATTAGTGTATATAAAATACGGGATGTTACATCCTTCCCCCTTTAGAAACATTCGTCCTCGAATGTTAGTAACATTATCCAATCTAAACAAATTCAAGTTTGAGTTCATTCTTCATGTTATCACATACACATAATGCTTATATATACTTACTTGTTATTGCTTCAATTCCGCATCTTGAACTTTCTCTGCCATTTGAAATAAATGCGGGTACTTAGACTTCATCATTTCATCGGCTTCCCATGTGATTTCTTCTACTTGCTAATTTTTCCAAAGCACTTTTACAGAAGCTACTTCTTTATTTCTTAACCTCTTAACTTGTCGATCCAAAATAGCAATAGGTACTTCTTCATAGATGAGATATTCTGTAACTTATACATCTTCAGTGGGAGCAATATGAGAGGGATCTCCTATACACTTCCAAAGCATTGAAACATGAAACACTAGATGAACTGTGGAGATTTCTTGGGGTAGTTCTAATTCATACGCAACTTGACCAAATTTTTGGACAATCTTATACGGACCTATATAACGTGGACTCATATTTCTCTTCTTCCTAAATCTCATTACCCCTTTCATTGGTGACACTTTCAAGAATACCCAATCACCTATGACAAATTCTAGCCCCCTTCTTCTAACATCGGCATATGACTTGTGCCGACTTTGGGCCGTTTGTAGCCGCTGTTGTATCACCTTAACCTTTTCCATAGCTTGATGAACAAGATCTGGACCAAATAAGGAAGTTTTACCCGCTTCAAACCATCCAATTGGTGATCTACACTTTCTTCCATATAAAGCTTCGTAAGGCGCCATTTTGATACTTGAATGATAACTATTATTGTATGCAAATTCAATAAGAGATAAATGATCATCCCAACTACCTTTAAAGTCCAATGTGCAAGCTCGTAACATATCTTCAAGTGTTTGTATAGTACGTTCTACTTGTCCATCTGTTTGAGGATGAAAAGTCATACTTAAATTCACTTGGGTTCCCAAACTCTTCTGAAAAGACTTCCAAAAGTGTGCAATAAATTGAGTTCCCCTGTCTGATATAATAGAGATTGGAATTCCATGTAGTCGAACAGTCTCTTTAACATACAAACGCGCATAATTTTCAGCTGTGTAGGTGGTCTTAACCGGTAGGAAGTGTGCTGACTTAGTAAGCCTGTCAACTATTACCCATATGGAATTAAATTTCCGAAGTGTATGAGGAAAACCTGTGATGAAATCCATGTTAATCATGTCCCACTTCCAGATTGGAAGATTTATACATTGCATATAACCTCCAGGCTTCTTATACTCTACTTTTACTTGTTGACAATTTAGACATTGGGCTATGAATTCTGCAATTTTCTCTTCGTGTTACCCCACCAATACATTTCTTTCAAATCATGATACATTTTGGTTGCTCCCAGATGAATAAAATACCGTGGATGATGTGCCTCTGTCATAATCCGTCTCCTTAGCTTATCTACATCAGGTGCACACAATCTACTTTGGTACTGAAGCACTCCTTCTTGTGTAAGATCAAATTACTTTGTGAAACCTTGTTGCACATTCTCTTTCAGCTGCAATAAAATAGGATCTGCATACTGTTTTTCCTTCACTTCAGCTACAAATGAAGATTCTGCCGCATTTTGCACCATAATTCCTTCATTTGGAGTTTCAAGAAGACAAACCCCCAAGCTGGCTAGTTAATGTAGATCCTTGAATATATCTTGCTTTTCCGTGAGCTGGCCATCAGTGCTTACTATTGCTTTACAGCTTAATGCATCGGCTACTACATTTGCTTTCCCTGGATGGTATAAGATATCAATATCATAATCTTTTAGTAGTTCCATCCACCTCCGCTGCCTCAAATTTAGATCCTCTGCTTGAAAATATACTGCAAACTCTTATGATCAGTATATATGTCAACATGAACCCCATACAAATAGTGACGCCATATCTCTAAAGCAAATATCATAGCTGCTAGCTTAAGAGCATGTGTTGGATAATTTCTCATGTGGTCGCAACTGTCTTGAGGCATAAGCTATTACATTACCGTGCTGCATCAATACACATCCTAAGTCGACTCCTGAAGCATCACAATATACCATATACCCTTCTGTGCCTTTCGGAAGTACCAATATAGGTGCAGAAGTCAACTTATCCTTCAGATCTTGGAAACTCTTCTCACATGCATCATTCCACTGAAACTTGGTTTCCTTGTGTGTTAGCTTTATTAAAGGTGCCGAAATGGAAGAAAACCCTTCAACAAATCTTCTATAATAACCTGCCAACCCGAGTAAACTATGAATCTCTGTAGGCGGTGTAGGTCTTGGCCAATTCTTCACTACTTCTATCTTTTGAGTATCAACCCTTATTCCATCATCAGATACAATATAACCCAAGCCAAGAATGCTACAGATTTTAACCAAAATTCATATTTAGAGAACTTTGCATATAACTTACGATCACGAAGAATCTATGACACCTGTCGTAAGTGATTAGCATGATCCTCTTTTGATCTTGAATAAACCAGAATATCATCTATAAACATTGTCACGAATGCATCTAAGAATGACTTGGACACCCTATTCATCAAATCCATAAAAACTGCTGGTGCATTTTTTAGCCCAAATGACATCACTAAAAACTCATAATGACCATAGCGTATTCGAAAAGCTATCTTGGGTATATCTTTTTCTCTAACCCTTACTTGATGATAACCCGATCTCAATTCAATCTTTGAGAAGCATTTGGCACCCTGTAATTGATCAAACAAATCATCAATTCTGGGGAGGGGATATTTATTCTTGACTGTTACCTTATTCAGTTGCCGATAATCAATACACATTCTCAACGTGCCATTTTTCGTTCATACAAATAACACTGGTGCACCCCAATGGGACATACTAGGCCTTATGAATCCCTTTTCCAGCAAGTCTTTTAATTACTCCTTCAATTCCCGCAACTCTGTTGGGGTTATTCTATATGGAGGAATAGAGATAGGCTGAGTACCTGGAATCACATCAATACCAAACTCTATTTCTTGTTCTAGAGGAAAACCTGGAAGATCTTCAGGAAACACATCAAGGAATTTACCACTGGAACCGATTGGAGAGTTGGTGGCTTCACATCGTTATCTTGTACTCTTACTAGATGGCATATGTACCCCTTGGATATCATTTTCTTTGCCTTAAGATAAGAAATAAATTTACCTCTCGATGCTCCAACATTACCCCTCCATTCAAGGACGGTCTTTTGCGAAAAATGGAAATGTACCTTCTTAGCTCGGCAATCTACCGTGGCATAACAAGAAGCCAACCAATCCATACCTATTATAACATCAAAATCTACCATTTCCAGCTCAATAAGATCAGCCAACATATCATGATCACAAACAGTTACTATACAATTACGATAGACTCTCTTAGCTATAATAGACGCGCCAACGGGTGTAGATACTTCAAATGACTCGACTAGTAATTCTAGTGTTCTTTAGAATTTTTCAGCAATCAATGGAGTGACATATGATAGGGTAGAGCTCGGATCAATTAATGCATATACATTGTGTGAAAAGATGGGTAATGTACCTATAACTACATCAGGAGAAGCCTCCGAATTCTGATGATCCGCTAAAGCATAGGTACGGTTCTGGACTCCACTAGAATTAGCTGCTCCTCTAACACCTCTACCACACCCAGTAGGTTGTACACCCGATGATGATGATGCAACGGCTGATCTCGTAGGTTGTGTCATACTACCCGTGCCCCTCTGTGGGCACTCTCTCATTATGTGCCCCGACATACTACACCAAAAGCAAGCATTCGTCCCAAATCGACATTCACCTAAATAAAGCTTTCTGCAGTGCTAACACGGCTGACGAGAAAACCTTGATTGGCTCATACTTCCTTGTTCTCGATACCCCGCTGTCTGTGAACCTCGAATCCCACTACTTTGCCCAACTTGACTACCTCTAAACCCTCAAAATTAGGATGGAGTACCTGCTGTAGAATAAGAAAATGATAGTCTTGGTGGTCTATTAAAAACCCGAGGCCTAAATTCTCCTTGGGACGCCATGAACTGACCCGTAGGTTTAGCCCTCTTTGATGGTCCTCTTTCAAATTCTTGTGTTCATCTCCTTTGCCTTTGATCCTCCATCTTCTTTGCAAAAGCTTGTATCCTGGCTATATCCATGTCCCTATTCAAAGCAGCAATAGTACAATCCCTAACCAAATATGGATCTAATCTATCCACATAACGATGAACTCTATCATCCATAGTAGCTACTACATTAGGAGAATACCTGGCCAAAGAGTTAAACCGAAGACTGTACTCTCTGACGCTCATATTACCTTGACGAAGATTTAAGAACTGGTCTGCACGAGCCTCTCGGATCTCATATGGAAGTTAATGATCAAGGAATGCCGCTTTGAATTCTTCCCAACTAGCTGGAAGTGCACCGATACCCCTAGATCTTTTCCAATCTTCGTACCATAATATAGCCTCTCCTTTTAATCTATACACTGCAAGCTCAACTGTTTTTGTACCAGATACATGCATTACATCTAAAGCCCTTTGAATTTGGTCCATGAAGTCTTGTGGGTCTTCATTACGATCTGACCCGGTGAACGTGGGAGGATTTAATTTAAGAAAATCCTGTGTCCGCCGACTAGCTGCCCTATCCGCACCGTCATTACTTGTAGCTGGACCTGCTTGTCCTTGACTTTGTGCAGCAATTATACGAGTCAACATTTGCACCGCATTCCTTAAATCCTGCTCAGTAGCATTAACAGGTGGTTCTGGGGGTACTCCTCTCCTTCTTGGCTCTCCTGGAGCTGGAAGAGTAGAAGAAGCCCGCGATGCAAACTCATTTTTAGCGCCACCTTGATTAGCTTGTTTAGGTGGTGATTTACTGATTTCTTCTCCGGAAATCCTATCTATCTTCTTACTTTTACCCCTACCTCTTCTTGCAATTGGCATTTTACTATAACAAAAGAAAAATCATTTCAGTGGTCAGATATGATTCCACCTACAACTTTGGTTCTAATGCACGATCTAGAAAATGAAGAAAAGAAACAACTCCGAATTGTCCCGTAGCCTCCTACGTATAGATGTTGTGCACAACATATCCATAAGCAAGACTCTACTCAGACACGGCTTTGTAAACATCCTAGAGCGACCCGCTCTGATACCACTTTTGCCATGCCTCGAATCCAAATGGGGCGGACCGGCACCCGAAGCTGTTAAGGCCCGAGAGAACCAACCTATGACCGTGAAGATTCATATGCATGTCACTAAATGCACTAAAATTATGCCACAAGTATGAATAATATATCGATGACAAAAGTCATGTAAAGACGTTCAAAATAAATACGAGACTTGGCCGTTGGGGCCACAACGTCAAAAAGGTACAACATTTCTACGTTTGACTTTACAATGGTCTACAAAGACTCTAAAGGACATACATAACCATGACTACGGTCGGGACAAGTCCCCACCTTATACAACTACTACACAGCACTAAAAATATATACAAATGACTCGGAAAGCCCTGAATCAACCTAGAGCTCACCAATAGTCTGCGGATGACCCACACCCTATTGTGAAGGTCTATTAGCTCCTATGCCTGCAGCAAGTAAGGTAGTTCCCCCAAGGGACGTCAGTACTAAAGAATGTACTGAGTATGTAAGGCTATAAGTAACTGTATGAAATATAGGAACTCAAATGGAATCAAATACAAGTGAATAGATAATACTAATATACCACCATACTATATATGTGGAACCATGTACATTACATTCACTTCTTTCCTTTTACCTTTATTTCAATATACATCATACAATGCCCGGGACCAACTGATCAGTGGTAAATAACATTGGGATCGGCTCGAGCTAGGCTTATGCCCCCAGAGCTACCACCCATAAATCAATAAATCAGGTTTGGCTCGAGCTAGAATTTCGCCCCCAGAGCTACCCCCTGTATCCAATAATCAATCGGGATTGGCTTGAGCTAGGCTTTCGCCCCCAAAGCTACCACCCGTACTCAATCACATATGCATTACTTCATTTCTTTAATTTTTGTGAGATTGTTACATTGGTGGTCATAACATTAGTGGAGCTTTGGAATAATAGTCAATGAATAAGAGACACGTGAATAACAATTTATAACAAACCTGAAATGAGATACTTTAGAACATTTCGGAGTGGAAACAAGTTTGGTAACAATGAGAACAATAGTTGCAGCCAAAGGATACGGAAAAGAGTAACCTTACATACCTTATCTTTCCAAAATGTGAATACAACAATTCAGATCCTTCCTTATGTGTTACTCTACAACACAAGTACATAACGGAGCTAACATTAACAACTAACTATATTACAAGTTCATAAGACGGTAATTAATCACTTAACGGGAAGTAAAAACTATCCAACATCCCAAACACATGGTATATTATTACACCTTCTTTCCTACTTCCACATAACTTCATTCAACCCTCCTATAACACAATTTACTGCCTCACAACACCAACAATGCCAAAACAGTCCACAAACCAACATAAACATTACAAACCGACAAGATTTCGCACCAAGTGCATACTTCCCATTTTTACCTCAATACAACTCCACATATTTATTCCATCAAGTCACATAAATACCTTCCACAACAATATACCAAAAACAGTCCACACAGTTATAGGTTTCACTTTAACATAACAAGAAAGTATTCTCTTTTCACTACACCAAACGTTCCATATACAAACATGTATAAACATTTCCATCAAGCCATTGACAAGGGGAACAAATTAGGGACATCACCACGCTTAAATATACTGAAATTTAGTCCATCTCATTCAATTCCTTCAAGACTTTAAGTCCCCTTTCAAGTTTAAACCATATAGAAGGA
This sequence comes from Capsicum rhomboideum, assembly GCA_031232105.1. NCBI lineage: Eukaryota > Viridiplantae > Streptophyta > Magnoliopsida > Solanales > Solanaceae > Capsicum > Capsicum rhomboideum. Next base: position 26,299,254 of record CP124719.1, on the reverse strand, counting down.
AAATCCTTAGCGATTAAGCAAAAGTAGACTGTTTTACAAATAGTGGACTGCTCAACACTTTTTAAACATAACAAACATGATTTACACAACCTCTTATGCATATAATATATTAATCTATAAGGGTAAACACTTACCAAGGCTTGCAAGTAGAAAATTTGTCCAAAAATCCTTAAGGAAGCTTAGGGTGGCTAGGGTTTGAGAGAGGAGAAAATATCTCTTGAAAAATCTGGAATTTTGCAAGTGTGTTATGGTGAATAAGAGCTGAATTTCAGCCTTATATAGTCCCTCCAAACCACCTCTCTTTATGGTCATCCTTAGCCAAACTTTTGGTCAAAGATGATGTGTTTACTTGGTCAAATTTTAAATGGATCATTTTCTTTTGGGCCATGTCTTATTTGCTTAATTTGGGTCTTAATTAAGTCCCTAAACATGTGTCATATTTCAGCCCATTAAATTTAGTAGATGATTCACCTACTATAGTCACATAATACTTGCCTAAATAACATATTAAATTCATTATCTATTACCACAAAGTCGTACCAAGTTCCATATAAATAGAATTAATGTATATAAAATACGGGGTGTTACATAGACAAGCATTCATACCTCTGTAGACAAATAATTCCCAGATTATCAAGGCAATCTACGTTGTCGGGAGAAATGTCTAACAAAGTTTAAAAAACTAATGTAGCACTCTACAGAATCATAAGTATCAAAAGATAATCAAACAGAATTTCAAGTATACTAATGAATAAGAACCAAAATATTAACATGGTTGCACTTGCAAACAACCTGTTCTAAAAAGTTTTATGCCAAGAGCGTTTCAAATAGACATATACAAAATCTAAGATGTGAAACAAAAAATACAAGATATAAGGACATAGCTAAGAAACTGAACACTTCTTACAACATACCATTACTTAAAGTTACAGCAAGTCAAAATTCTACAGTCATACAAGCTTATAAAATAGTACATTCGAGATCAAAATTCATCAAAAAACATAAAAACCTAAGCAAAAACCCAAAAGGGAGAAAATAAAGGAAAAAAAAATAAAATTATTGAATCAAGCAAGCAAAAATCCAACATGCATTAGCAGAGAAATAAATGATTGAAACCTAGATGAATAAACACTAAAAAATGAACCAAAATGCTTAAAAATTACTTCATATCAATCCTACAAAGAGTTCTAAAATTATAAAAGACCTAATTTAATAGTTTGATAAAGACCCACAAAACAAATTCTAAAATAGTAAAGAGTGTAAAGGACCCAATATCCAAATCCAAAATTATTCACTTTAGAGCCTTAATTGATGAGGGGTGGAGAGATTTGAGCAATGAAATCAAAGTTTAAAAACAAACCCCAAATGTGGAAGCAACATATGAGACGGATAAATCAAATTAAAAATTAAAAATTTCTTACAGTTCTATGATTCCATTCTATATTCATGACATGAATTGTTCATACCCAAAGAGAGCCTTCATTCCATATGCATGTCAAAAAAGAAAATAAAAATAATAGAGTAAAGATAAAAATTACCTCAAGAACTTAAAAGAATTGGCTATAGATCTGTCACAAATCTCAAAGACGGGACTAATCCATTTTTTTGGAGCTCACAACAGAGCTCATTGAAGAAATTAGAGGAGAGTGAACTGATGGGTTTCTCTCTAAGCTAAGGGTTTTCTAGAAAAATGGTGAAATGTAATGGTTTTTAGGTGGGAAAAATAAAAAATGGTGAAAAGTTTTTGGGGGCAAAACTAAAAAGTAATGGTCTAATTTTATATTGTTTCACAAAAATAAATTTGTCACAAGTATTTTATTTTTATTAATTAATTATTTCTAATTATATTGTGACGGAATGTTCAATCTGTCACAAATTTAGTCACGAATTTGTGACAAAGAGTTTATATTTTTTCTCATCAGCCTTAACTTGTGACGGAAGTATGTTCGTCACAAAAATTTTATTTAAAATCCGTCACAAATTCGTTACTCTCACAATTTTTATGAAAAAAAAATGTTAATTTTTTTAATTTGTGCAACATTGATCCGTCACAAATTCATCAAAATTTTGTCACAATTTGTGACCGAATCACTCCGTCACAAATATTCCATCACAATTTGACTCTTTTCTTGTAGTGCACGTGAGGGGGTCCCTACAATGGGCCCCGCACCACAGAGTACATTGAAGGGAGCTACGTGTTAGCCTCCGCGCTAAGAGACACGGCATGGCAGCCTCTCCCACATGATGGAAGGCGCGGCGCGCGAAACATCTCCCAGGCATGAAACTTTGCTCCACCATTTAATATTTAGGGGTGTTTTGGTTCTTTTAACCCAGAATATTAAAAGGATAAAATTAACATTTATCCTTTTAATAGACAATAAACTGATCATTTAACATTTATCCTTTTAATAGACAATGAACAGATCAGTGCAAGGCTAGTCATTTTGAGAGTCTCCCATTGATGTTTATAAAGTGAAACTAAAGGTGCTTTAATTTGGCCCATGCCTATTTAACTTATTCAAACATACTGTGAATTAAAGAATATGTTCTGATAATGACATAATTTCTCATAAAATACTGTTAAAAGAGCATCATCTGGAGTAGATTATGAACTTAATGGAAATTGTTGGAAAGCATATCCTTTGCCTTTGTGTTTTCACATTTGTGTGTGGATCCTCAAGATTTTTAGTATAGATTCTAAGATTCTAACAATATGTATGTAAAGACGATTATTTGAGTAGTGATCTGATAGCGTAAAGAATATTTTAACATTGACGACGTGTATACTTGAACATGAAGATGGTGGTACCTGTGTTGAAATGAAACTCGCAGGCCAAGAATATAAGCAATTTTTACATAAACTGGACATGGAGTTGAGCCTTTGTTTCCTCTTGTCACAGTCTTTACACAGCCTCTAATTATCCCAACGATTTCTCCATCGTCTCCACACTCATCTACCTGTTCAATATCGCTTTTGCATGTGTTACATATATTCGAAGAAAAATTTCTTACTCTCAGACATATAAGTTGAAACAGAAGGAATAATTATGTACCACCATGACGTGTAAGGGGAGGTTGCGAATACGACTAATTGGGTCACCCATGAGGTCAGTGGACACCGATGGCTGCCCTCGTTGTCCAAAATCACACTGTCCCTCCAATTCTTCCACAGCAAACTTGTCCTTCTCTTCATCGTATTGCCTCACAACAACTAATGTTTTCTTATTATTATCAGCAGGAAGATGATCATAATTATCATAAGCTGCCAAATTCTCTTCTGAGATTTTAAGAGACATTCACCTATATAGAGTGGGGAATGTTTGATAATACTATCTATTGATTGAGCTAATAAAATTTGATGTTCTATCATCCCATACATATGCCTGCAGTTTGTACTGTACTTTGGTCCTTTATTTATTTTTATTTTATGTTAGTAAAAGAAGTGGACCTGCAACTGATGACATGGCACCATCACCGGTTTTGGAGGACGTTGTTAAAATTCTTTGATTCTTGGATTAAGCTAGCGTTTGACCATAGATTTTGAATCAGATTTTAAATTTTTCTTCAAATATTTGTTTGATCATAGATTTTGGATTCAATTTTAAAATTTTATCTTCAAATATCTGTTTGATCATAGATTTTGAATTATATTTTAAAATTTTATCTTCAAATATCTGTTTGACCATAAATTTTGAATGAGATTTTAAAAAATTATCTTTAGATATCTGTTTGACTATAGTTTTTGGATCAGATTTCAGATATTTATCCTCAGATATCTGTTTGAGAATAGATTTATGATCAAATTTTGAAAATTTATCTTCAAAAAATTTTCAAGTTCCAAACTTTATCTTCAAATATTTGTTTGATCATAGATTTTGAATCAAATTCTGAAAATTTATCTTCAAAAAGTTTTCAAGTTCCAAAACTGGCCCAGACCAATTTTGATATAGATCAATGTATTCTTAATGCTAAAGGTAAAGAGGTGCATGTATCTATACTATATAGCTAATACTTTATTATCCAATTGATGGTGCTTGTTAATGTTAAACTAGCGGATGGTGTTCCAAAAATTGTTTCTCCATGAGATTGTCATCTTCTGTTTGATGATGATGGCAATGAATAGAGTCCCACATCAGTAGTGAAATGGGACTTAGTCCTTTCGGACAATTCTTATTTCTTGAGTTAGTTTTTACAGTTAAATCAAACCTAATTAATATCTTCTTCTTTTTTTTTTCCCTATCATGATATCATGTCAGAGATATTGAGTTAAATTAGATCCAAGTTTCAGCTCTTATTAATTGTTGTATCTTTTTTTAAATACCATCGAGTGTGGTAGGATATGAGATCTCTTTATCCTTAGTAAAGATATCGAATTGGAATGATGAAAATGGAGAAAGCATTGATGTGGAACACTTTTTTCTAGTACTGTCTCTATAGAAAATTAATTATTTAATTCCCAATTTTGAAAGGAAGATTCGTTATGAAGAAATTCTGATTCATATCTTCGATAGTCCTTTCATTTTTCAAGTAGACATAAAATAAATATTTAAAAGGTAATCAAGGAAAAGGGGAATAGCATGAGAGAAAAGCAAGGAGAAAAAGAAAAGGTGTACCACTAATTATGATCAACACAATGCTTAATTAAGTGAAAAAGTTTATGTTAGCTCTCTAGGACGTACTTTCCTATTGGATGTGGAGAACGAAGTAGTTTCTTGGATCAATAATTGGGTTGGGTTGGTGAGAATCGTGGCCAAATAGAGAGGGGGTTTATTGGCCAACACGTGGAGGGGGGCTTATTACTCATTATACTTCAAACAAGTCTTTAAATCCAATGTGTATTCTCATCAAGTTGAAAAACCGTGCCAAAATTGGAAGCAGAGGTCATGATGCCCGAGAATTATTTGAGGACTTTCATTGCTACACTTTTCGTTACTGCCTTACCGAGGATAAGCAGCAGTGAGTGGACTTCGAGAGCAGTTGTCTACTGATTGATCTTGTTCTGGGGTTCCAATTCCGTGTTCAGATTAACTCATTTAGTGAGTTTCTCAAGAATCAGCCTGATTATAAGGTGATCAATGTGGATCAATGGACAAATTTTACCTTTGAAAGGTAGAGAGGTTATTTCCAATAGAAAGAAAACAGATTCTCAAAGCGAATTACAAGTCTTAAATTATGAAGAGAATAATAAGAAAAATCTACAAACTCAACTGAACTTCAATCATATTTTCATCTTCATTTGTAAAAGTCTAAGTGAGGTTTGTTCAGACGATATGTCTCTTTTTGATTATTTTACTAATTTATTTATATTTGGTTTAGAAAAGTCTCAAGTATAGGTTTGATTTATCTACTATATATATAATATTTATTTCTGATTTGTTTTATAGTAATTTTTTTAGGTTTAGTCTAGAACAAATGTGACTTTTCAATGCGAGCTTCTTGTTCTGAGGTCAGCATCACAATAGTTATTACTATGATCACGAGTGTTGTTGTAAGTGATATTCTCTCCGACAACCATTATTTATTATGAATAAGTATTTATAGTTATTTGAGTTTAATAGTTTTAATTGATGCATTAAAAATCTCGCACTTTTAAGACCGAGTATCATATGTTGTATTTAAGAATATTTGGCTATGGAAAGCTTGTAAATTTCTCGAGGCTTATTATCTTCAGGAAAAGAAATGAAGAGAGTTCGAACATCGTCATGCGAATGTTGAGGAAAAGAGGGGGCAGTGCGGGTGCATATGCATATGCGGGGATGGGTGGTTGGTGAGGGTGGTGATATGTCTGCGGAATAAGAAGTGGCTATACCACTATCGCCGACGCCAGTGCGTGAAGAGTGGTGTCAGGTGGCGACGGAGGGATTGGTGGCGGTGGAGTTTCGTTATAGAGTATGTTACAGGTTTCAGTCCCAGATTGCACTTGGAAGAGGGAAGGTTTGTTGAAAGTAATAATGTCACCTATACTGACAACTTTTTTTCCTAGGTCATGCTATGTCCATGATTTGGTGTTTTTGTTAAAAGGAACTTGAAGTATATGACTGTAATGACCTATTCCATCATTTTAAAAGACACCTCGTTACAGATATGGGTTACAAAAAAATTGAAAAATACGATCTCAAATTAGTGTGAGGTGACATGACTAAAAATTTCAGAATTTAAAATTTTGGGTCGAGTTGACATTATCCAGCTATAACGGGAATTTTTCCACTATAGCAGCGTCACCATAGCGGCCGGCAGACCGCTATAGCGGGATGCGGGACCAGAAACCTGAGGTGCAATTTTTATACTTCTCTTTTCTCCTCTTCAGTTGTAAAAAGGACGAGGCTTATTCTAAAAGCCCTCTTAGGGTTACCTCATGGCCTGGGATCAATAAAGAGGAGGGATTTCCAGTTAATGGGGTAAAACCCATGATTTTTCCATCAATTTTACGTCAGAATTCACTTTCACAGAGTAAAACACTCGCGTTCATGCCTTCGTAGCAGTTGCTTGGCGTTCAGGCAGGCTAGATTTAACTGAGTAGTTTAGACCTGGATTAGAAAGCATGAGCATAACATAGATTGACGGGAGATTGCATGCTTAGGCCTTAGGGCACGGTGTTTGGATGGATAGAACGGATGAAAACCTGGACAATTGGATGGGAAATTACTGTTATCCTGTAATATTAAAATTGTTCATGAAATTATGTGTTCACTTTGTTGTTGTTCATCCTTGCATGCTTAATAACAGTGTAGTACCCGAAAATTGGGTTGACCTAATTAAATACGTATTCGTTAAAGGTGGTTAGTGTTGGTGGATTCAGAAGAATCTACGGTGGTAACTAGAGGAATGAGAATTTAGTAATGTAGCAATGTTAGGGTGGGCAGTTGGGGGGTGGGTGGTATATGCCACCGAGTTAATTGCAAGTTGTTTGTGATGGTTTGTGTAATCGGAATACAACCTAAATTATAGGTGTTTGCTAATTGTCCTTCGTATTGCTTGTAATATGCATATCCAAGAAAGGTGAATGACTATGTGATATCCTAAGTGTTAATTGTATGCAATGAACTTATATGAAAACTTGTTGGATTTTACAAGTGTTGTTGCGTTCTCATTGTGGTTATGATTGTTGTGATGTATGTCATTTTATGGGATGCACCGGTATTTGGGCATCTTTATGGAATTATATTATTATTATGGGATGTACTGGTATATGGACATCCTCATGGGATTATATCTATTATTGTGGGATATACGGTTATTTGGACATCTTCACAGGATTGGTTGGTATAAGGTGACAAGCTCTTGATGTCTGGGATTTGATACATGGACAAGAGCTCGTCCCCTGCAGGTCATGACGAGTCGGCAACCATAAGACCCTTAGCATGTGTGTACAGGTATTAGTGAGAGTGACAGTTCCTTGAGTGAACCGGGTTATTTGCCTATTTGACATATTTTTACATTTATATGTTGGTTCCTTGAGTGGACCTGACTTATCCATTACTTGATATGTATGTTGGTCTCTTAAGTGGACCAGACTTGTCTGTTTACTTGATGTGTATGTTTGTTCCTTGGGTGAACCGGGCATTAGGTGTTGACTTGCTATTTTTGGTTTACGGATATAAATCAAGATTCATAATTTATTGTCTATATAGGTGATAGAATAGATCCTTGAACGGTCCGATTTAATTGTAAGGATGGTATAATTCCGTGTTGCCTAATTACTTGGGTAATTTACTTGTGTAATTAAGACATGTTGATGTAATTGTTTGGATCATGGTCGTTGACCTGGGGTCATGGTAGTGGTGTGTTAACTTGAGTTGCTGTCTATGTTAACTTGGTAGCGGGATATATAAAGGTTAAGTGCTATGAACTTTAGAAAAGGCCACCCGGTAGGTGTTCGAGTTGGGAACTATGACATATGTATGGTCAGTGGTCTATAGGTTACTATTTATTAATTAATCCGTATGGACTTAATGAACTAAAGAGGTAAGGGTGTCAGTGCATAACTGGGTTAGTGGAACAAGGTTAAGTATTAAATAAGGGTATTAACTATGAATCGTTAAGGGTAAAGAAACCTTGAGGGTTGGGTATTGTAGAATTCATTAATAATTATGGGATGAGTTCTGACAGGACAAGTAATGGGTACTTGATAATTATGGCTATTAATCTCCAAAACTCATTACCGTTCCAATTTTGGCATGGTAATGAGGAGAGAGTCAGCTTCTTCCAAGGTTGGTCTGAGACCATTTGTGACACACGCACGACGTGCTTACCTATCTAGTTGTCGAATGAGTATCACCAACTTTTTATTTTGCCTAATGTACATTGTGAACGAGAATCACATGAATAGCTTTTACTTCATGTGCATCAATCTAAAAGAAAACAAAATTGTAGGAATCTTAATATTTTTAGTTAGTCGGTTACTAGGAAAAGGAATAATTTTTGAAAGTATAGTTAATTCAAGTACATTGTCAAAATAGGCTCAAGTTTTTAAATTATATCCGATTTGGCCACATTGATATTTTTGTTTCTTCTCTAATTTTCAAATCTGCCTTTTATTTTCTTCTTCTTGTTTTTCTAACTTTCAAATTTATGTATCTCTATACTTTCTCCTCTCTAATTTCTAGATCTAACTTTCTCTTAAAAAATGGTTCTCTTTTTGACTCTCAAATCTCTATAATGACAAAAACTTTTACCAGATTCGGATATCATTGATTTTATTAGTCAAATGGAGAAACAAACATTTGTGAAGATGAAAAAGAACTGATTTTTTTTTAATTGAAATGGAGGTGTAGAAGTGGATAAAAAGAACTGGACACGCACAATCGCACATAAATAATCATATTTATGATATAATTAAGTAAATTAGAATATTGTATATCGATATAGATACCTCTCTCTTGCTCTCTCTTCGCGATTACTCCTACTATCGGCCCATCACCAAACCGTCTTCTCTCTCTCTCTCTCTCTCTCCCGCCGGTGACCTAGCTCGCCGGCGACCTTAAAATTTCAGGCTAACAGGTAAGTATTAGCCTTTCTCTCTCTTTTCTTTCTCTCCAGTCTTCTCCCTTTTGTTTTTTGCCTTCTCCTCTTTCACCACAAGGCAAAATCCAACCACCACCAACACTGTTCTTGCCGAAAAGTATGGTGTGTCCATCCTGAACCAGATAATGTAAAGACCAGATAGGACCAGAGCAAACTGAAAACCTTCCAGCGAGTTCGACTGGTTGATCGCCGGCATACCTACGGTAGAGGTTGTACTATTGCAGATCCGGCAAAGACGCACCTCGCCGGCGTAGCACAGACAAACTTTAGGCGTACTCTTTCAGATCCTTGGAGGAAACAAGATTCCGGTGACTAATTTCTACACCAATTTACCGAAATCCAACAAAGCTAGCAGGAAAATTTGCCCAAGCGCAAATCCCGATGATTTCTACCCCTAAATCTTTATTTTCTCCTAGTATATGAGTTGAATTTACTTCACTATTTCTTGCCTATTTCTGTCGTTTTATCCTTCATTACCCATTTTTTAAAGCCTGCCAGATTTCTTGTGGATAGTATAGTTCTTGTTATTGACTGTTGTTTATCAAACTTGCATTATAGTATATTGATTTTATTGCTTTTGGCATAGGCTGTTGATTCTTTCCTTTAGATTTCTATTTGTTTTCCTTAGCATACAGTTGACATTGTTTCAAGCTTCATTATTGATTTCTTCTTGTTCCATTCGTTATTACCGTTGTTCCTTTTTAGCCTTACCTATTTGCTTTTAGCGCAACCTATTTGCGCACCTTCTTATTTTCTTCTCTTATTAAGTAGTGGCTTTGGTGGTTGATGGTAGACTAGGGTCATGTCATAGGTCGGGGTCGGGGCTGAAGTTTAGGTTGAGGTCAGGTTTTGGGCATGGATTTGGGTTAGGGTCTGGTATAGGGTCGAGTTTGGGATTGAGGACATAGGGTAGTAGGTTAAGTGGGATAAAGAAATTTTTAGGTTGAGAGTTGGATCTTGGAACATAGGGACTCTTCAAGGTAAGTCCATAGAGCTCGTGAAGATTCTTAGGAAGAGGAGGATTAGTATAACTTGTATCCAGGAAACCAAATGGGTAGGATTAGTATAACTTGTATCCAGGAAACCAAATGGGTAGGTTCTAAGGCGAAGGATGTGGACGGGTATAAGTTGTGGTATTCTAGTAGCGTGAGGCATAGGAATGGAGTAGGTATCTTAGTAAATAAAGAGGTTAAGGTGGTGGAGGTTAAGCGGGTCAACTATAGGTTGTTGTTGATTAAGTTGGTCCTTGGAGGGTCTACGTTATTAGTGCCTATGATTTGCAAGTGGGATTGGACGAGGAGGAGTAGAAGAGCTTTTGGGAGGTTTTTGATGAGGTGGTGAAAGACGTCCTGAGCACTGAGAAGCTTTTTATAGGAGGTGATTTCAATGGGCATATCGGGTCATTATCGAGTGGCTATGATGATGTGCATAGAGGTTTTAGTTTTGAGAAAAGAAATGAAGAAGGAGCCTCACTTTTGGATTTTGCTAGGGCCTTTGGGCTAGTGGCAGCGAATTCGAGTTTTCCGAAGAAGGAGGAGCACCTTATTACCTTTCGTAGTTCGGTGGACAAGACTTGGATAGACTTTTTTTCTCCTTAGGAAGGGTGATAGAGTATTATGTAAAGACTGTAAGGTCATACCTAATGAGAATCTTTCGACCCAACATAAGCTTCTGGTGATGGACTTAGAAATCAAGAAGGGCAAAAAGAAGAGGGGTGTGGAGGATCGGCCCAGGATTAAGTAAGGTAGCTTGACTTTGGCCAGTGTTGTAGAGATAGGGGAGAAGTTGACGACTATGGGGCTTTGGGAGAGTATAGGGGATCTGTATAGTATGTGGGAGACGACTGCCGGTTGCATCAGGGAGACAACTAGAGAGGTGTTGGGTGTCTCGAGAGGCCGGACTGTCAAGCACTAGAGGGGCTAGTAGTGGAATAAAGAAGTTAAAAGGAAGGTGGATACTAAGAAGGTGTCTTATGCAAAGTTGACTGAGAGCAAGGATGAAGAGGAGAAACAGACGAATAGGAAGGAGTATAAGTTATCTAGGAAAGAGGCTAAGTTAGCCGTCATTGGGAGGAGGTGGTAGTCTTATCTATAGACTTTTGAACGACGAGGGGGACAAAGGTTTCGTGCTGGGGGACTTGGAGTACTTAGAGAGGTGTCGCAATTACGGTTGTTGTAGGTGTATTACAGTTGAGGAGGTCAAGGGTGCTATTCGTAGGATGCGTAGAGGTAGGGCGACTGGGCTAGATGAGATTTTGGTAGATTTTTTGGAAGGCCACTGGCAGGGGAGGTATGGAGTGGCTGACAAGGTTGCTTAACATCATTTTTAGGATGGGGAAGATGCCTAAAGCTTGGAGATGGAGTAAGATGATTCCATTATATAAGAATAAGGGGGACATTTAGAGTTGCAACAACTATAGGGGTATCAAATTGCTGATTCATACTATGAAGGTTTGGGAATGGGTGGTAGAGTTAAGGATGAGGGGGATCGTGACTATTTTGAGAATCAGTTTGGTTTCATGCCAGGTTGCTCGACTATCGATGCCATTCACCTCATAAGGAGATTAGTGGAGTAGTATAGGGAGAGGAAGAAGGACTTGCACATAGTGTTTTTTAATTTTGAGAAGACTTGTGATAAAAGTCACCAAGGAGGTTCTGTGGAGGTGCTTGGAGGCTAGAAATGTGCCTATGACATACACTAGGTCGATTCAGGACATGTATGATGGAACGAAAACTTGTGTGTGGATGGTAGGAGGAGATTCAGAGCACTTTCCTATTTTAATAGGGTTGCATCAGGGATCGACTCTTAGTCCATTTTTATTCGCCTTGGTAATGGATGTATTGGTGCGACGTATTCCAGGGCAGGTGCCTTGGTGTATATTATTTGCTGATGATGTAGTACTAATTAACAAGACCCAGGAAAGAGTCAAAGGCTTTAGGTTGAGCAGGACTAAGACGAAGTACTTGAAGTGTAAGTTCAGTGATTTGATACATGAGGCTGACGTGGTAGTGAAGTTGGATTCTCAGGCCATTCAAAAGAGAGATAGTTTCAAGTATCTTAGGTCTATGATTCAAGGGAATGGAAAGACTGACGAGGATGTAACTCAAAGTATTGGCTCAGGGTGGTTGAAATAGAGGCTCACTTTGGGAGTCTTGTGTGATAAGAAGGTGCCTCCTAATCTTAAAGACAAGTTCTATAGAGTGGCAATCCGACCGGCTATGTTGTATAGAGTAGAGTTTTGGTCAGTCAATAACTCCCACATCCAAAGGTTAAAGGTGGCGGAGATAAGGATGCATGGACTTACTAGGAGAGATAGAGTTAAAAATGAGATTATTCGAGAGAAGGTGGGAGTGGCTTTGCTGGAAGACAAGATGCGGGAAGTGAGGTTGAGATGGTTCGGGCATGTGATGAGAAGGAGCATGGATGCCCCAGTTCGAAGGTGTGAGAGACTGACTATGGATGGTTTCAGGCGGGGTAGAGGTAAGCCGAAGAAATATTAGAGGGAGGTGATTAGACATGACATAGAGCAGTTACAGCTTACGAAGGACACGACCCTTGATAGGAAGGTATGGAGGACGCAATTTAGGATAGAGGGTTAGTGGGTAGGAGTGTGTCCTTACTAGAAGGAAGGAGTGCTTTTTTTGTAGTTGTGTCTGTATTCGTAGTGTTATGCGTGTGTCTTGTAGTTTCTTGTTCGCGGTATTTTGGTGATGTTTGTGATTTCAGATAGATAGTTTATAGTATTACTCAGTGGGTGTCTTGTTTCTTTTACTATCTAGTGGTGTGTTATCCCATTTTGTGTTTGTTTTTATGTTTTTATGTTTGTTATACTGTTATTTGTCTTGAGCCAGAGTCTATCGAAAACAACCTTTCTACTTCATCTTAAGTAGTGGTATGGACTGCGTATACTTTACCCTTCCCAGACCCCATTTTGTAGGACTACACTAGGTAATATTGTATATCATATGTAATAAGTAACAACATAAAATTTTGAGATAAGATGATATATAGTCATATGATTCCACATTAAAAACCACTTGACTTTTATTATTTGTGCATGCTACATTTTTGAGGATTTGCAAATTACAGAAACATGAAATTTTGTCACAATGTATTCTCTTAACAGTGAAACACACACCTTACATTGAAGAAAAGATTTATCTTAAACAAACAATCATGCATGTATGCTTTTTTTTTTTAACACAGTAATTGACATGTACACATCATGATCATATAAAGCCCAGTATTATCATGAGAAAGGATAATCGTCACATGTCCTAGAGAAATTTCTTTTTAACATCTTCAATCGCGCTCTTATCCAATCAGAAACTGTTGGATATGATACGATCATCAATCGGGGAATCAGAAGCAAATATTATTTTACCTAAAAAGAGAGGTAAGAAAAATCTATGTTATTGAAAATGGTGAATGCGATTGCACTAATGTTGCACGCCCCTCTGGAACCACAAACACATCGTCAGGATTCAAGATTTTGGAGATGAGCTGACTCTTGCAATTGGGTTGTTCCAATAAACACGGAATGAGAAAACCAACATGGATAGTACCCTTTAAGACAACAAGAAGCTCAGTGGATTGAGGATGTACATGAATTGGTATGCCACCTAATGGCTCAAAATTGCCACGTACTATAGTCATGCCAGTGGATTTAATTGCTGGAACTTTGTTTGCATCAATTATAGTAATATTTGAGCCAACCATTGGCAATTCACTTGCATTGAGACCCGAACCAAAGTAATCATCGGATTTGCAAGCTTTGAGTCTTCATGAATTGCACACATAGGTGAGAAGAAAATCAAGACGGTCTGGTTAATTAATTAGCTGGTTGTAAATAGCTGATACGATATTGATAAATACTTTTAATTGTAGAAATTAATTTTATAAATAAATGATCACTGTGCATGTCTAAAAAAAAATTAAAAAATTGATAACAAAATAATTAATATGTTTGATTGTTAGAGTGACGACAAGTTATCTTTTTGGTAAAGACCTAAAATACCCTTAAATTTGTTAAAAAAATAATAAGCATAGAGGATTTTTATAAGGAAAAGGATGGACGACGAAATCAACTTAACACCGTCTAAATTTTTTTTGAAACTCAAGATATCTTAAACAGATCATAACATTTATGTGACTAGAAGATCTTTATAAAAAATAAAATGAATATGTTCAATTAGATAAATTATTTTCAAACCCAGAAAAACTTCTTTTTTAATAGAGTAGTAAGAAAAATGAGAGAAATAATATAAATATTATAAAATTAAAAACATTAGAAATCCTGAAGGATGAATTACCAGGAGCTTCAGAAGCAAAAGAATAAAGGAAAATATTGTTGATTATCAAGTACATGGTCATCGATATGGCAATAGTTGGTTCCATTGCAAAATTAAACAATGTTGTTTTTCTCTATGGGCTAAGTTTGTTTGAATTACTAGAGATGTAAAATTATTTATAGTTGGATCTCGCTACTCCTTCCGTTCATCATTACTTGTCCAATATATTAAAAATAGTTGTCCAATTTTATTTATTCAACTTAGAAAATTAAGAGATAATTTATTATTTTGTGTTTATTTTACCCCTGTTATTAAATAATACATTCATTTCTCAATATTTAAATGACTGGTAATATGTAGAGGTAATATATAAAATTATCCTTTTATTTATTATTTTTAAGGGTGTGTCAAGTCAAACATAAACAAGTAAAGATAGACAAAGAGAGTACCACCCAAGTTGTGGTGAGTGGTAAATGTCTATTCATCTTTAATTAGAGGTTTTGAGTTTGAATTCAAATAATGATTATAATTTTGGGTAGACATCATTTTACTTTCAAAACGGTACTATTTCACTGAACTAATGATATAAGATTATAAACCTAATATTTTCTTATATTTTGCCTTCGGTGATCCTCCTTTCTTTAGTTTCCAATCAAAGAATAAGGTAGCTTTTGAAATGCTAAAATTAGGTAACTTTTCTATAGAGAAAAGACATAAAGACATGATTGAAATTGTCCCAAATTTTTAAAAAGACACTTTAAGTTTGCGGAGGTCCTATTACCCCCTAAAAAATTTTAAAGTGATATTAATAAATCTTTTTTAATCAATCCCAATGTTGAGCAAGAATATATCTTTCATGCACCAATCACTGATGAACAAGTGTCAAAAGTCTAAAAAAATTAGAAAAAGAAGAAGAAAATAATTAATTTTATAAAAAAAAAAAAAATTCAAAAAAAAAAGTTCTCCCACCCCTTCCCTCTTCCTTTCCCCATTGTCTCTAAACCTTTGTACCATCAGCACCAATCATGGATATCATCTATGTCTTCGTAATTCCTCGACCATGACAAAAATACACTGCATACGCATACCATATTAACTCCATCAGCTACCTATTCAACTTCTTCAATATTCAATACTGTATTTTTGCAACATTTGATTTTCCCCTTGTACTTCCGTTGCAATTGCCTGAACATTGTTTGTTCCAAGCATGAATACGGTGAAATCTACCATGGAATTCGGGGACCCAATACCCACTCCATGAATGCATTTTCTTGTGGGAATCCTTAGATCTACTTGATTATAAGGTGAAAATTATCTAGGACCAAAATATATGGATGAATTCTCTACAATCTGTGAAAAAAATTGATTTCATTTGGTACTAAGGGATCTATTTACTTGATTTCTGATAAATCACCATGGACCAAATCAGATAAAGATTTGCTGAAAAAATGCTATCGCCAACGATCACTTTTCATTATTTTCATCTTCATTTTTTCTTTCCGTTAAATACAATTAAAGTCCACTGATGTCTATTAGAACCACTCCGTACCAATATAGAAAAAAAAACTAAGAGGGAAAAAATTAACACCAGTGGTCGAAAAATCAAACTCCGGCCATCAGAAAATTCACCTTCATTTCTGTAATGAAGAAGAATGGAAAAATAAAACAAAAGAAATAGGAAAAAAGTAAAACAAGAAAAAATAATAACAACAACAACATGCCCAGTAAAATAAGAAAAAATAATTAGAAAAATTCTTTTAATACAAAAATTTGTCAAATTAATTGTTTTGATTTTTTTTTTTTTGGTTCCTCACTCTCTGTTATACACACACTATGCTAAATAGCCTTAAAAGGTTGTAATAATATCATTTTAGAATTGTTCAATGGGTAATATGACACCCGCCAATTTTAAGTGTCTTTTCACAAATTCGGGACAACGACTTCAATGGTGACTTTATGCCTTTCCGCTAAAAGAAACTATAACTTTGCAATAACATATTTTGAGAAGTTCATGTGGTAATGAAACTCCTTTGTGTTTCCCCAAAAAAAGTACTTGGTGATTTTTACACGGAAGAAATTAAAGATTGCAATGTAATCTCCTGAGTTTATATGCAAATCTCTTCACGTCATAGGCAAATTCAAGATTTAAGTCGTATGGGATTCAGATTTGGATTCCAAATTCTATCATAGTTTATAGGTTCAAAATTTTATTATTTATATAATTTTGTAACACACATATGGATATATGGTCTTGGGAGCTAGTATTTTGATTTGATAGATAAGTTTATTACATTTTTTTACTAGTAAGTTTATTGTAATTTTAAAATTATGAGTTCGAATCATTTTTTTTTTAAAAAAATCTTTTTTAATAGTTTCTCAGTATATACGACAGAAGTTAGGAAAATGGTTTGGTTGTATGATGTAAGAAGAGTAATGTATGAGCTACATAGAAAGCTACATGACAAGGCTGAGTTAATAACAAGAAAAATGAAAGAAAAAAACAGTGAGGAGACAGATCCAATGAAGGGATCCAGTAGGCATTTCAACTTTGAAATGGTATTTTCCTGATAAAATTTAGATTCAGAAAATTTATGTTTCTCATTTTGATTAGACACGGAATTTAAGAAGTAAAAAGAAGGGCAAACACATATATAATCCTTTAAATTTGTTCAAAAATTTCATTTAGACACTTGAATTTAATATTGTTCTCATTGAACACAAAATTACTACATACAATTACGTTCTTATCAGACACAATAAGCTGAAAAGTACTCATTTCATTAATAAAATGCGTGCAGTTAATTGTTTGACGTGAAAATAATATGCCACACAGTTAAAATTAGATTTTTATGTATATATTTTTAATTTATAAATTTTGAACAATTTGATTCATGGGTTGAAAAAGAAAAGAGATAAACCTTTGATTTTTTCGGCTACTTCATTTAGCTGCAACATGTTTGTTCGTATAATTTTTTGATCATAAATTTTCAACTAAAAGAGAAACATGAGAAATTATCAAAAGGAGAGAATCAATAGTGTAATGACCTTCCCGGTCATTTCCCTCATTTTCGTGTGTTCTCAGCGTTTAGAGCTTTTCTATAACCGCCCCAAGTTATTTATGACTTGCTGGGACTGACAGTTCGGTTTCCGGGTAGATCGTTTGAGACTACGTTGCTAAACATTTAAATTAAATTAGAATTTGGTAAAATGATAAAGTTAGTTACCTTTTGAAAACGTCTTTGAAATTTATCAAATTCTTTAGTTATGATATAACTATACTACTTTATAATAGTTTTATAATTTATTAATATTTTAAGCGGAGATAGTGAATTTAAATATGTTAAAATAATATTTTTATTTTGTAGAGGTTTTATTCGAAATAATTTTCTGTTAGTTATGGTATATTTAAAATATTGTATTTATTTTATCACGAGCCTATGTAATACCCGAATATATATATATAATGGGATAAAAATTACATTGGAGTGCCACCTCCACCACCACGTGGCAGGTGAAGAGGTGCACACATAGTGGCTTTTGCTAAGCCACTTGGCATAAAGACCATCAAATAGTAATAATGGAATATATGTGTGCATGACTTACATTTTTGGATTAAACATATAACGTGACATTTTTGTCACTGTTTTCGTCTAATCCCTTACCATTTCTTATCATATAAGCTCAATATTGATCTAATCCATTGAGGTTTGAGCTTAGGGGTTTATATATATTGAGTCCGTAGACTCGTTCTCGTCGTTTCTACGGTACGTTTTCTTATTTTTATGATAATTTTCGTTTACGGTGATACTATTGGGATTGGTATTGATGTTTGAGCTATATTTTTAGCTCAAATTAAGCAGTGCTAGTTGTAACTATTGGTCATGGGGTGATTTGGGACGCTGTGACGGTTTCAGTTTTACGCTTCTGCAAGCGGACCCCACGTGGATTGTTCGAACATTTTTTTCGAACTAATGCAATATGGGTATCAATAGTCATGTTTGACATGTAGTTTATTATTTTGGTAGCTTGGCAGCAGTCAGAGGCCTCTCGGAAGGGAAAAACTCCTATTTAGCTGGCTTTAGCAGGCTCAGCGGCATCCAGGTAAGCTAGGTTTACCTTCCTTTACACTTAGATTGGGCTTATGTGTAATATATGTATGCTATTGTGCTGGTGTTGTGGGCTGGTATTATAAAATTGGTGGTGGTGGTTTGCTGTGATTTAGGCCTTCTAGATCGGATAGGGCTATTCGGATATATTCCAGGCCCGCTATCCTCGTGGTACACCACAGATGACCCATTTGGGGTCGGATAGCATTGTTGTTGTTGTTACCAGTTTGGGGATGTTATTGTTGGACCTTAGTCCAGGCTTAGACAGACTTAGCCCAGACTTAGACAAGTATAACCAGACCTGGTTTTTGGGACCTGGCAGCGTGCCCCGTTACCCTTTTTGTCGACTCGTCAGAACTTTGACATCTTTGGGATTAGAAGCCCTATATGACAGTTAGGGTTGTGATGGGATTGAGTCACCCCGATTGTACCCAGTTGGCCTGTTTATCCTTGTTAGTCCCTGATAGCACCGTATTTGATCGGGGTCGGCTAGTTTGACTTAGAACGCTGACCCGCCTTTCCATGACTTATAATGTATACCCAGACTTATATATACATATTGTTTATAGTAGATAGTGACCTAAAAGGACCCCGAGATTTACTTGTAGCATGTTGTGGGATTAGCTTCTGTACTTATATACTAGTATTGACTTGGGACTAGGGTGTTTCCCGTTTATCTGATATAGTATGACATTTGATTCTGTTCTGGTTATTGGCTATGATGAGTTTCGGTTCGAGTCCGGCTATTGATTCAGGTATGATGATTTTGGTTATTGACTATTGGGTGTTCCGGTTCGAGTCCGGACCTGGATTGAGGTACACCAGGAGTTCTGGTACTGGTACCGTGATTATGATACTGTTATTCTCTGAGGTTCGATTCGAGTCTGGCAGATATGATATATATGTGGCCTATTGTTATTACCCACTGCTTCTGGTTCGATTCTGACTTTTGGCCTCTTGTTATTACCCATTAGTTCCGATTCAAGCCCGGTGCACTCTTGTTGGTTATTGTGGTTACTGGATACTGATACAGCTTCGAGACATTGGTGACTATGCATTTACTCTTCTTGTGTGTCCCGCCGATTTATGGGGGCCAGGCTGGGTTATTGTTTTCTTCCATGTGCCTATTGGGTTAATGGGGGACCAGATAGGTTATGTTTGACTCGTGTGTTTATTTACGCATTTATTTACCCAATTATTCGGTATCACATTTATTTAATTCCTAAGCATATCTACACGCCTCGACGGTTACTTATGTATTTATTACTTATACCCCAGACTTAGCATGCACCCTCGCATTTTAGCTTGCTTATATTACTTTGATCTTAGTCGGCCGATGATGCCTACTGAGTACCCGTTGCCCCGGTACTCATACTGCACTTCTGCATCTTTTTTCCCGATGTAGATCCGGGCACTAGCCGACGGTTTTGACGTGACGCTCTTCTCAACACTGATTCTAGAGCAGGGTGGGCTTACTAACATCCGAGGCAGATCCTACTCCATCTTCTAATGTATAGTCTTTTGCTCTCGAGACTATTGAACTTGTTATATATATTTGGTTTTTGTCTTGTATTCTGGATATGTCTAGTAGTGGCTCTTGTACCGACCTCACCAGGTCTTGGGAGGGGTTCTTGACTTTATATATATTGTCCTCTTCCTTCTCAGTCTCGGTATGGGTATATTTGATTCTGTTTGTTTTTTTTTTAAAATTTATTTCTAGCATGCTTATTAGCACGGTTACTTCCACCTCATCTCTGTTCTTTTTAGATTCCACCCGTTAGCCCGTCGCTTGTCGCTCCGGACTAGGGTTTGGCTTGCCTATTGGTGGGTTACGGTAGGCGCCATCATGACTCAAATATTGGGTCGTGACAGATAGTCAATTATTGATTATGTATAACACATATATTATCTTTAAATTTATTAACTAAAAGGAATAAAGAAAGATAAAAAGGATGATATGTCACGACCCAATTTCTCGAGTCATGATGACACCTACTTTAACCCACCAGTAGGTAAGCCAAGCCATAGCTCGGAATGACAAGTAATGGGCTAATCGATGGAAGATGAGAGAATACAAAATATAGAAATGCAATAGGAACACTAAGCAACATTATATAAATACAATCGTACTGAACAACAGAGGAAAAGGATTAAAATATACAAAAGAGCACCCCCATGACCTAGTAAAGTCGGTGCAAGAGCTACTAAATCCAAAAATAGAGTACTAGATAGTATCAAATATACATGTAGTCTCGGAGTAAAAGAAAGACTATCCAAAAACAACAGAAGGAGAGAGGATCAGCTCCGGGCTCTAAAAGCTCACCTTATCTTCGAAGTAGCAGCAAGCCTGAGGGTAACGTCAATGGCGGTGGCTCATACTCTGATCTGCAGCAGGAAAAAGATACTGAAGTATAGTATGTGTACTAAAAATAACGGGTACTCAGTAAGCATCATAGGCTGACTGAACTAAATTATAACAAAAGTATAATAAAATGTGAGAATGTAAACTAAAGTCAGAATTAAGAGACATAAACAAAAATAATACTCCAACCGGGCGAACATGATAAATATACCGAATAAGTAACTCAAAAATAAATACAGACTAACTAAAACCCATCTAGGCCCCCATAAGCCCAGAAGACACAAACAAAAAAGAAATAACCCAACCGAGCCCCATAAGCCCGACATATACAAACAAGGAGTACACTAATACGAAAATAAAATTACCGACAACAATATGCATAAAGTGAGTCAACGAGTTAGAACATACCTGAAACTCCTTCCTAATCATAATTCCAAATCTTATCGGTCTTTACCAAAATTCCGAAAACAATTACGTAGCCGAATAGATTATAAAATGCCAAATTTGAACTAGAACTAGAAAATAGAGCCATAATAGTAAATGTCGTAAAAGAACTAGATATCATAAGTAATAGGAGAGTCATGGGATGCCGGACTTGAATCAGAACTGGTAAATAAGCCGATTATAGTAACGGTCAAAGATCATAACTTTCTTTGAAATCTGATTAGTCCTAAACTTCCAAATTAGGCAGTCAAATCCATAAACGAATCGTGTACTAGTCACTAAGTCTAAGGATGTGGTTTTGAAGGCCAACTATTCCTCTAACCCAAGCAACAAAACTAGCCAAAACTTATTAAACTGTCTAAGTCATCCTAAGGCTCAAAGATAAGTCTAAGGTGATGAAATAAGGCCTCTTAGATCTATAAAGAGCTAATTTAGGCAACTATCCTAAAAGAAGGGATGGCAGGGCCTGCTACTAGTCTCGAAAACCCATACTAAGTCAAAAACCTACTCACACCTAGACTAAAGCTTTTCAATTTCATCCCAAGGCACTAATTAAACTAAAACTAGTTCTAAGGTGTCAACATAACCCAAAATGAGGAAAGATGAGGTCGAAGTATACCAAAAAGGACCCTAATCGGGTAACTAAATCCATAAATGCTAAATCATCAACCGAGTTGTAAAAACCCACCCATAGCTATCATAATACTACACTAATACCATATTAAAGCTCATTATAAAATAAAATTAAGCCTAGCCTACCTGGACACCGCCGAAAGCTCACAAAGTCCTCTACTCTGTAGCTTTTTCCTTTTGAGAAGCCTTTGAACGCTGCCATTGTAACACCGCGTACGTTTACGAATCTATACGACTACGTGTACACTTATGGAATTAGTTAAACATGAGAGATTTGATGAATTATTCATTTATTTGTTGGGGCTTACATGAGTCTTGTGCCATTGGGCCAAAGGAGGCCCAAAGATCATACGAAAGACTTGGCCCAATGGGGCAAATATGATCCATTCTTTCATTTGACTAATCAACCATTGTATTTAATGCCAAGAATGGGATAAGAGAGATTTAAAGGGACTATAAAAGGGCACAAATCAGATTTTTATTTCATTGTGACACCGATGCCATTTCTAGAATTATCTCTAACATTTCCTTATCTCATACAAACCCTAGACCTTCATCCCTTTGACCAAGATCATCATCTTGCAAGACTTGGTAAGTGTATATTATTATGGTTAAATATATTGTATGTATGTAAGATGGTTTATATCATGTTGGTTGTGTTGGTGAAGTGTGAGAAGCTCACTATGTGTGTAATGTTACATGTTTACTAAATCGGAAGAGGTTTTGCCTTGTAAACTTGAACATGGACTTGGGGTCTTGAAGGAATTGAACTTGATGGATTCAATATTGACATGTGAGATGTGATTATAGTCTTACCTTGTTTTATCCTTGTGTATAATGTTTGGAATTGTTGTTGTAATTTTGGTTATGGATTTGGTGACGTATTGAAAAGAAAGTGAGGTTTTGGTGATGTTTATGTGTGTTGTGAGACCATGGATGATTGTTGGAATCTAATATGATCAAAAATATGTTAAAAGAAGTTTAGTTATGATCATGGACCATTCATTGCATAAAAAGACCCAAAAGAGATCAATTTGGACCAAAACGGGCATCCGCCCCCGTAGACGAGGGCACCTGCGGGCACAGATGCCAACGCAGGTGCCTATGGAATCTACCAAAGTCCACCTGTGGGCGAAACTCAGCTACCTACGTGAATAGGTGGCAACGCAGTTCATCCCCAGGTTCGGTTTTGTATGTTTTCGCATCTAGTTGACCCCCGAAGGCCCCTATACCCTTTTTGGATGTAATTATCAACTTGTGATGTCGTTTTAATGAATTTAAAGGGTCGTATGGAGACATGTTGGACTATGTTAAGTATGTATTGTTGTTCGTAAGTTGTTATAAGGCAAGTTGATAGGGTAATTGTGACGGAATGATAATAAGGAAGCGTAAAGGGTAAACGTGGTGTGAAATGTTATTGGTTTAGGATGTCTTGGTCGATGTGTGGTATGTTATGGTGTTGTTGGTATGATAATGCAATGGATTGTACTGTGAAGAACTAAATGATTCTATATAACAGTCACGTAACTCATTGTGACACTTATACACTTGTAAGGTAGTTGGTTGTTAACATGAGCTTTGTTATGTACTTGTGTTGTAGAGTAACACATAAGGAAGGAGCTGGATTATTGTATCCCCATATAGGCTTGTGTATTCGTAGTGATACAAAAAGGTATGTAAGGTTATTCTTTCTGTATCCTTCTGCAGCATATTGTTCACATTGATATTGGGCTTGCTCTATTCTGAGGGGTTTTGAAGTATAGCAATTCAGGTGAACATATATTGCTATTCACATGTGTCCTATTCTTAGACGAATTATGAGTCACTTATCTCTTATTCATTGACTAAAGTTCCAAAGATGTCATACCGTTGTAATTTCTAAAAAAACTATCTCAAAGAGCGTAAGATGTAAAGAGAATCTAGTTATTCTTGAAAAGCATTTTCCAATCATGTCAGGTTCCAAAGTCTAATAATATTATGATTATCAAAGTCTCAATCTCATAAGATCTCATAAGATTAATGAAGGAAGTAATGTGCGAGTTAATATATCTATCTCTCACAAGTGAATGTGATAATCTCTCATGAGCAGAATATACCAATCTCTCAAAAGAAATTTAGTAATGTATATTTGTTGGTTGCAAGAGTGAAGGAAAATAATAGATGTAGGGTGGACATGATTCCAAAGTTCCAGCAATATTATGACTCCAAAGTTCCGATAATGTTATGACTATTATTGTATCAATCTCTCATACGTGAATAAATCAATCTCTCCCAAGTATGTTAACCCACCAATAGAGTGGATGTATGTTAACCTACCAATAGAGTGGATGTATGTTAACCCACCAATAAAGTGGATGTATGTTATATTATTAACCCACCGATAAGGTGAATGTATGTTATATTATCAACCTACTAACTAAGTAGATGAATAAAAATGGTGATGAGCATAGAAGCAAGAAAGAATCTCTTGCATAGAAAGAACCTCTTGAATAGAAGAATCTCTTGGAGGCAAGTTTCTTGAGTGAAGGTAACTCTCTTGAATAAAGGGGTATGTGGAGGATAGAATAATCATAAATGACAATGACAAAAGAAATATATACATGGTTCCTCACCTACAGAAAGAGAATTTATTCCCATTGACTATTTCTCTTATATTGACTCCATTGTTGTTGTTTTTATTATGTATGATACCGTTCTTATGAGCCTTACATACTCAGTACATGCTTCGTACTGACCCCCTTGGGGGACTTCCCTTACATATTGCAGGTACAGGAACTAGTAGACCTCCACAGTAGGTTGACAGTTAATTGCGGATCTTTGGTGAGCCCCAGTTGCTTCGGGACTTTCCGAGTCACAATTGTACAGTTGTTTTGATGTTGTAAATGTTGTATAAAGCGGGTACTTGTCCCGACTTTTATTTGGTCTTGTAAATGCATCTGTTAGAGGCTTTTGTAGAGATATGTGGGTATATAAATGTAAGAGATGAATGTCCGTTTTGACTTGATGGCCCCAATGGCCAAGTTTTATATAGATATAGATATGGCATATGTTTCCATGTCCATGACTTCCGCATAGTTGCATGAGGAATAATAAGATTCATACGAGGATATGCATACGAATGTACATGAGCAAAGATTGGTTCTCTCGGGCAATATCGGCTTCGAGTGCCAGTCCGCCCCAATGGGGTTTGGGGCGTGACAGCCATGCTATCGAAATAATAATCTATACATTAAGATGAATACATCGATACCCATATTTTGTATAACCGCTCTGGGTTAAAAATCAAACTAAGAATCCCTTGTGGGGCCCACTTCTAGAATCACAAAATTGAAACTGTCAACGTGTCCCTCTAAGATCAAGGGTTATTTATCCTAAAAGAATAGGTGAAATTCAAGCACAAATCGACCCAAAATAGCCCCCAAAGTAATCTACAGATTTAAAGTAAGTCAGGGGATTAAACTAGAAATTAAAGCGGAAACTTACAAAAATAATGACGAGGAAATAAGCACAATGAAGTTTTCTACTCACTCCCAACATCAAATAATTAATCTTCCATGATTATAAGCTTCCTAGGTTTTCTAATGGTGTTTGGACTTGAAAAATGAGTTGGAGCCGAAGAAGAAATGAAATAACTATAATGGTACCAGCGATGGCAGCTTTAGCGGCTAAATGATCGCTAAAGCGGTCATTGCTAAAGAGGTTGGGGATCACTAAAGAGGCCTAGCCTCATGGATGGCCTCCACTAAAGCGTTCCAGAGCTGCTAAAGCAGCTGCACCAAATGCAACAGGCACAAGCAATTGGCCAAGTTTTTCAAGTTTTTGATCAGACCATCGAGATTTATTTGAAATCCAACAAACTATGCTATCCCACTAAATTTGGCATTACGAACTCAATGGTGCCATCAAAATTTCCATATAAGTTCATTTCGATCAAAAGTGGACCCCACACCCAAAGGGCCATTTTAGCCAAAATCCACCCAATAGTCCAAAACAAGTCTGGAAGCCACTGGACCCAAACCAAGGGTACCCCTACTCTAAAATTGAAATTTCAGAGCTGATGACACTGTCAGAATTTGTATATGAGGCCTTTTACTTGAAGTTTAGGCCCGATACCCTTTTCTTAATAGCAAAAGCTCCAAAACAAAGAATTGACTCTAAAAAACAAACAAACTGTCCGGTAATCGAACTGTCAGTGCTAGCAAGTCATAAATGACTTGGGGCAGCTATAGGAAACTTCTAAATGCAGAATAAGCTTGAAAATACAGGGAATGACTTAGAGGGTCATTACTTAATGATAATGAATGGAAGAAGAAAACTTTAATCAATCATAAACCAAAATCAAAATCAAAATCAAAATATCAAAATAAAAAGAAAAACAAAGCACAACAATCACACATATATTTCTAGTAAATTTGATCGAAATACTATTTAAATAGAATTAACATATCTTTCTAGTAAATTTGAACAAAATACTAGTTAAATAGAATTATAGACATTCTTTTTTTATATAAAATAAAATTCTAATTTATTTAGAAGTTAAATATTATTATTTCTTACCTAAATCGAATAAGAATTTTAATTAATTTGAAATTCCTAAATGTTTGGATAATTATTATACATTATTTTTCTTTTGCTTCTTAATTTTTTTTTCTTTCCATCCATAGATTTTTTCTTATCTTGGTTACTAAATTTTTTCCTTTTCATGCATAGCTTTTTCCCTAAAAAGTTGCGTTGGACTTTTTTTCCCACTAAATATTTGGCACATTTAATTCTAAAGGGACTCTTTTTTTCCCTCAATTAACCAGATTTTCCCTCAAATTTTGGTACTTTTAGTTCCTTTTATAAATTCACTTCTTACTTCTTGTTTTGGTGTTCTATTTCTTTTTTTATTTCCCTTTATTAGCAGATTTTTCCTCAAATTTTGGCAGTTTTAGTTCCTTATTTAAATAGAATTATTTATATGTGTTCACCTAGAAATAGTTGAATCTTCGGCAGAGAAGATGACTTGAACTCCTCAAAGATTATAATATGTGTTTTATACCATCCAGATATGGCTAATGTAGTTGTTGATACTCTTAGCAGGTTGTTTATGGGGAGTGTTGCCCATGTAGAGGAAAATAAGAATGAACTCTTGAAGGAAGTGCATTGACTTGCACAATTTGGAGTTCATCTGATGGATTCTGATGAGGGTGATGTTATGGTGAAAAATGGTGTGAAGTCTTCATTGGTGATTGAGGTGAAAGAGAAACAAGATAGTGACCCCGTATTGCTTCAGTTGAAGGATGCAGTCCATAAGTAGAAAGTTGAAGTCTTCTCTTACGGAGAAGGCGGTATTCTTTAGTACCAATGTAGGTTATGTGTATCCAATATAGATGGGTT
Source organism: Capsicum rhomboideum (assembly GCA_031232105.1). Taxonomy (NCBI): domain Eukaryota; kingdom Viridiplantae; phylum Streptophyta; class Magnoliopsida; order Solanales; family Solanaceae; genus Capsicum; species Capsicum rhomboideum. The sequence goes on along the minus strand of CP124719.1, from coordinate 26,272,015 downwards.
GAGGACACAAATTTTTACTGAGGCTCACATTACTAGATACTCGATTCATCCAGGTTCTACTAAGATGTACCAAGACGTGAGAGAGGTATTTTGGTGGAGTGGTATGAAAAGGAACATCACAAACTTTGTAACAAAATGTCTTAATTGCCAACAAGTGAAGGCAGAGCATCAAAGGCCTGGAGGATTATCCCAAGATATTATTGTTCCTATGTAGAAGTGGGGAATGAAAAATATGTATTTTATTATAGACTTAACCCGCACGCATCACCAACACAATTCTATTTAGGTGATAGTAGACAAGATGACCAAATCTGCTCACTTTTTGCCTATTAAAACTACAAATTCAATAAAAGATTATGCTAAGTTGTATATTTGTGAGTTAGTTTGGCTTCATGGACTTCCCTTTTCTATTATCTCAGATAGGAGTACTCAATTCACCTCTTAGTTCTGAAAGTCATTTAAGAAGGGTCTAGGTACCCGAGTAGATCTTAGCATAAATTTCTATCTGCAGATCAACGGACAAGCAGAACGTAACATTCAGAATCTTGAGGATATGTTGAGGACGTGTATTATTGATTTTAAAGTTAATTGGGATGATCATTTACCTCTTATTGAATTTGCTTACAATAATAGTCATTATTTTAGTATTCAGATAGCTCCATTTGAGGTACTTTATAGGCGGAGATATAGGTATCCAATTAGTTGGTTCAAGGTAGGTGAGGCTACTTTGATAGGGCCAGATTTAGTTCATCAAACCATGGAGAAGTTCATGTTTATTAGAGAATAGTAGAAGACTTCTTAAAGTAGGCAAAAGTCATATTCTGATGTAAGGCGTAGAGATTTAAAGTTTTAGGTTGATGATTGGGTATTCTTAAAGGTTTCACCCATGAAAGGGGGTGATGTAATTTGGTAAGAAGGGAAAGCTTAGTCCTTGTTACATAGGTCCATACCAAATTTTGAGAAAAATTAGAAAGGTAGCGTATTAGTTGGAGTTTCCTAATGTATCCTGTGTTTCATGTATCTATGCTCAATGTATTGGGGATCTGTCGCTGATTGTTCCTTTAGAGAAGGTTGGGATTAAGGAAAATCTTTTATATAAAGAGGTCCCGATCGAAATTTTGGATCATCAAGTTTGTAATTTGAGGATGATAGAGCTAGTGTTATTCAAGTTATTGTGGAGAAATCAAGAGGTCGAGGAAGCCACATGGGAGGCCGAAGAGGTTATGAAGTCTAAGTACCCACACCTATTCATTTCTCCCAATGATAATGTTTTAGGTTATGACCTCCTTCCTATAGAAATTCATAATAGCTTTCATGTGTAAGATTCTTGAATTGTAGTAGTATTTTATGTTCTTGCTGTATACGTTTCACCCTAGTACCAATCTTTATAGGAACAACTTCAGTTTATGACTAGTAAGACAAGTTTGATAGTTAAAGCAAGAATAGTCTTGTTCATCCTTTCCTTATGACTTTAGCTTTTATTCAAGGATGAATGGTCCCAAGGAGGAGATATTGTAACATCCCCATGTTTCGAGTCATTTGATTACATTCTATGAGTTTGTTAAAGTTTAGAAATCAAGTGACTTAAGTTTTGGAGCTTAGGACCTATTTTCAAAAAAACTCACTTTATTGGTGCAGTAAGAGTCGTGGTGCTCCAGACCCTAAACTACTAAACGACAAAATCTCCACCGATGGGTTCATTGAGTGGTGCAGTGCACCAGACTTCAAACTGCACCGAGTAGTATTTTGGAGAATCAGGTGCACTGATGGGCGCGGTGCGCCCGACCCTATCCTACGATTTTTTTCTTTTTAGTTTCTTTTCTTTTATGTTCTTAAAAGGGTCTTCTCATCCTTTCACCATGATTTAACTTACTCAAATACATTTTATATCCTAGAAACATCCCAAGTCACCCAGAATCTTACCCTGATCCATCATTCCATCCTCTCTAAGAAATCAAGAACAAAACGAAGGGTTTCTCAAATCCCAAGACTCTAAAGGCTCCAAGAATCAAGATATTCTTCAAGAACTCTTCGATTTCAGGTATGTAGGACTTAAATATGGATTTCCTTTCATCCTTATGTCCAAAACCTTCTAGTTTTTATGAATTTATATTTTGATAAGGGTTCATAAACCCACTTCCAAATTCATCTTTTTTTTGAAGCAAACTTCATGGTTTCTTGAAGAATTTACTTATGATTATGGTATTGATAAATATTGCATTTACTTTTAAGCGTATCAAGGTTTCCTTTTGCCCCTTCTTGATCTTGATATGAGTTTTATATATTGTTTTCTTGAAATTGACATCTTAAGCACGAGATTAGAATCTTTATGACATTGTGAACTTTCAAGAAACTTGAATGAACATAAATAAGGGGGAATTCCATGATAGCTATGCAATACTAACTTTTTAAAAATTTCAGCTTTATGTATGAACAAGTATGATTTATGTATGATCTGAGCATATGGTATGAACTATTTTTGGGAGTAGTAATTAGCACCGAGAGAAAAAGGGTTCACAATAAACCCAAGTTCCATAACTATGTGCCACCATAGGTTTTGCCCCTTTTTAGGTGCACTTTTAGGATCTTTATGTTAATGGTTCTAACTTTGGCAAGTTAGAGCAACCTTTTTCAATATAGGTGCATGACATTGGACTCCATGATACTCACATGGTTTATGTCGATTATAAGAAACTACCATCTAAGATATTTAACTTTACTTTTATGGTTTTCATGATATGATCCTTATACGCTTTCATATGATATGAATCTTAACATGCACTATTTCAGAAAGTCCTCTTTTTAGTCTTTAAACTATTTTACCTTCAGTGGATATGAATCTTTGTGAAATCTAAAGTTTTTCATTACTTTTAATGCACACTAATACTATGTATTTATTTCATTTGGTTAATCCCTACATACTCAGTATATTCAAATATTCTGATCGCATATATTTTTTACCTACATTTTTTATGTGATGTAGATTCAGGAGCTCACTCTCATGCATGTGGCTATTTATCCATCAGCTCAGAATCCAGTAGTGATGATGTCACGCCCCGACTTCCAACGAGGCGTGATTGGCACCCAAAGCCGATATGGCCCGAGAGAACCAATCTTTGCTCATGAACCTTCGTATGCGTAACCTCGTATGAATCTTATTAAACTTTATGCAACTATACGGAAAACATAAACATGGAAACATATGCTATATATAGATTTAGGAAACTTGGCCGTTGGGGCCATCACGTCAAAATTGACATTTATCTCTTACATTCATAACCCACGCATGTCTACAAAAGCCTCTAACAGATGCATTACAAGACCAACTAGCAGTCGGGACAAGTCCCCGCTTTATACAATATTTACAACATCAATACAACTGTACAACTATGACTAGGAAAGTCCAGAAGCAACTGGGGCTCACCAAAGATCCGCAATCAACTATCAACCTACAATGGAGGTCTACTAGTGCCTGCACCTGCAACATGTAAGGTAATTCCCCCGAGGTGGTCAGTACGAAGAATGTACTGAGTATGTAAGGCTCATAAGAAATTCATCATAATAACAACAATAATGGAATCAATATAAGAGAATTCATGAATGTGAATAAACTCTCTTTCTGTATGTGGGGAACCATGTATATTACGTTCTTTACTCCTCTTGTCTTCCTCTTTTATTCATCTTTATTGTTCTACCCATGCTAGGATATTCTGTCTCCCCTGGGATGAGATTAACCCATGCTAGGTACTTTGACCCCTGGGATGTTAAGTGAACCCTTGCTAGGCTTTCGTGTCGCCCCTGGGATGTTACTAACCCATGCTAGGTACTTTCACCCCTGGGATGTTATATTAACCCATGCTAGGCTTTCGTGTCACCCCTGGGATGTTACTAACCCATGCTAGGTACTTTGACCCCTGGGATGTTATATTAACCCATGCTAGGCTTTTCTGTAGCCCCTGGGATGTACTTATGATTACTCATTAATTACACATCTCTTATTTCTCTTATTATTCTTACTTCCATTCTTAAGAGTGATTGAGGCATTGAGGATCATGACATAATTGGAATCACACATATATATATATATATATATATATATATTACTTCACTCTTGTACTTCATGAGATTGACATCTTCACTTATGAGGAAATAGATATGTTAACTTGCACATCACCTCTCTTATTACTCTTATGGGATCTTATGAGATTGGTATTTTTACTTATGAAAGATTGGTACAAGGATAATCATCATATTATAGGACTTTGGAACAAGACATGATTGGAAAATGCCATCTAAGATTAAAGAGATTCTCTTATGTTATTACTCTCTTGAAATAGTTCTTCTTGAAATTTCAACGTTATGACATCTTCGGAACTCCAATCAATGAACAAGAGATAAGTGTATCATAAGTCATCTGAGAATAGGACACATATGAATAATAATATATGTCAACCTGATTTGCTATACTTCAAGCCTCTCGGAATTGAAACAAGTCCAATGTCAATAGGGACAATATGTTGTAGAAGGATACGGAAAAAGGAACCTTACATACCTTGTATTCTTAATACGAATACACAATCTTAGACGTGCATACAATAGTCCCGCTCCGTCCTTGTGTTTTGCTCTACAACACAAGTTCATAACGAAACCAGCATTAACCACCAATTACCTTACAATGGCATACAATAACAATAAGTCACATGTTTGGCTTAAACATGTCATTTCCCCCTTGACAATACCATTTATGAAAATGATTATTCCAAAACTCCCACAATATTCCCAACATTGACCAATACATGATAACCAATAATATGTCATACCAAGTTCATATTTTACACTTCTCCATCACCACCACATCACAATTATTCCATCAAATGACTTCAATACACCTCACAACAATAAATCGGCCAAAATACCATAATTTAGACTTATATGAAAATAACAAGTTTAATAACATAATCACACCATATATGTTGTTATTTCATGACCACAAGTCATAATTCAAGTTACAATCCCATGGATAACACATCTCTTTCACAAAACCAAAAGTATCATGTCCAACACTTCCAACCATAAACAACATGATATACATAATCTCTCATGCTTATAATATTTTAAAGTACAATAATAATCACTTACCCAAGCTTGGAAGATGATGCTCTTGCTCCAAAGATGGCTTAGGGTTTGAAAAGCCCCAAAGGGGTTTTCTTGAAAAGTCTAGAAAATACAAGAAAAACATGTGTGTCTTTGTGGGTTAAAATCTGATTTTTCCTCCCTTTTATAGACCCTTAAAGTCCTTGCTCAATTATTGCCTTAGTCAAAAGAAGAATGGGTCATTTGACCCATTCTTGGCCCATATTTTTCTTCTTCATATTTGGGCTTTAGTGAGCCCAAATCACTTAACCCAATAAAATCAATAATTTCTCATGTTTAATTCATTTCATATGCGTTACAAAAATATTCCCACTCACGCAATTCATACTCGTATCCTCAATTCCAAAAACAAGCAATTCTAGCCACGTATGACTTATTTTGACCATAAGGGCAAAATCGTCATTTTGACGCCAAATTCGTTCACGAGTAATTTTACCACACCAAGATAATAATTCACTCATTTCATGTATATTCTCATGTTTATAGAATAAATATGGCAAAAATCGGCTCAATACGTCCCCGGGCACCCTTGGGACTTAAGAAAAATTCCAACTTTTGAAAGGTGCGCAAAAGAAGCCCGGCGCGCCCCACCTTGCTGCCTGTGGGCTAAAAATTTTAGCCCATAGCAGCCCGGAACGCCCTTGGGCGTTCCCCACCTCTTTTTTTTCAAAATTTTCGTTTCTTCGGCTTTTATTCGCGGATTTGGTTAGACACTTCAAGTCCTATTCTTTAACTTACTTCTTACCCTTAATATCCTTTGTTTAGAGGTCCTATTAGCCTCCTTTTTAACCCCAGAAATGTTCCATGAAGATCACAAACCACCTCTTATGAAGGGTTAATCACATGTATAAAGCCAAATTTTCAATTTTCTCATCATTAATATTACCAAGTACATACTTAGGGCATCTCGACACCTAAGTAACCATTGTTCAACGTCTTTATATAGGGTTGGGAAGGTACGGGGCGTTACATTCTCCCCCCCCTTAGAAACATTCGTCCTCAAATGTTAATGATGTCGCTTGAATTACAACACATGCATCTCTATATTCGCCTATACATATATAGACACGTGAAGCTCATAGCTACTTACTTATTATTGGTTCACTTCCACAATTGGAACCTTTTCTTCCATTTGAAAAAAATATGGGTACGTTGATTTCATCATTTTTCTAGCTTACCATGTGATCTCCTCTACTTGTTGTTTTCTCCAAAGGACTTTTACAGAAAGTTCGGTTTAGAATAGCCATAGCGATCTTTTCCTAGTGAGATCCTCCGAACGTTGTATATTTTCAAGGGGAACAATATGTAAGGAAACTCTTATATACTTTCAACAATTTCACATCCTTTCTTTCCAAATCCCTTTTATTAGTGACACTTTCAACAATTTCACATGGCATGTTGTATAGGGTCACTTTTTCCTTTCTTTCTGAATTCCATTATACCTTTCATAAGTAACGCTTTTAAGAGTACTTAATCATCTATGATCACGAACATCATTTTTTTTTTATAGCTCTCCCATACACTTTCCAAGCATCGCAAGTGAACTACTGAATGAACTATGGAGAATTCTTGGGATACCTCAAAGTCATATACGACTTGTCCATATCTTCGCATGACCTTACAAGGTACGATATATAGGACTAACCTTCCATTTTGAAATAGTACGGCTTGCTTGTCTATCTGTCTGAAGGCGAAAAGCCAAACTTACATCCTCTTGGGTTCCCACAAATGTGTTAACTTCATAAGCTTATCAATTATTACCCATGTGGCATCACATCCGTTTCCAACTAAAAGGAATCTCTCCATAGCCTATAACCTCCAGATTCCAAACACTTTACCTTGTCTTGTTATTACTTCAATTACTGAAGCATAAATTTTGCAATATTCTTTCCATGCAATCTTATCAATAAGTTGCTTCCAAGTCATGGTACATATTGATTATGCCCTACTAAATAGAATATCGTAAATGAGGTGCTCTTACCATAATGCATTCCTTTAGCTCATATATATATACCCGATACATAAAAACTACCTTGGCATTGAAGTACTCTCTCCTTACATAAGCTCAAATATTTCCTCTCTTCTTTCTTTTTTTCTTTCTATTTTCCTGTATACTCTCCTCCCCCCCCTTTTTTTTTTCTAAAGTATAGTAGGATTGGCATACTGTTTTTCCTTCTCTCAGCTTGCATTGTACACTACAATCCTTTCATCTAGAGCTTCAAGAAAACGAAATCTCAACCCGTCTAATTGATGTAGATCCTTAACTATACTTTGTTTTTCCATATCTGACCACTATTGCTTCCTATTGCCTTGCGACATAGGACATCGACTACCATATTTACCTTCCTTGAATGATATATCAAACATCCATATCATAGTCTTTTAAGAGTTACAATGACTCGTGCTGCCTCACATCGAGGTCCTTCTGCTTAATGTAACTCCTTAGCTCAGTAATCTACTATGGCACAACCCCCTTATAACATCAAAATCCATCATTTCCCTCTCAATAAGATCAAACAGTGTGTCATTACCATAAACAATTTCTCTAGTCAGATACAATTTAACTTACAACACTGGCTCTATTGCACGATCTAGAATGAAGAAAAGAAACAACATCCTAAATGTCTCGTAGCCTCCTACTTATAAATGTGGTGCACAACACATTGATAAGTAAGACTCTACTCAGACACGGCTTTGTAGACACCCTTAGAATGACCTGCTCTGATACCACTTTTGTCACACCCCGACTTCCAATGAGGCATGATTGGCACCCCAAGCCGATATGGCCCGAGAGAACCAATCTTTGCTCATGAAACTTCGTATGCGTAACCTCGTATGAATCTTATTAAACCTTATGCAACTATGCGGAAAACATAAACATGGAAACATATGCTATATATAGATTTAGGAAACTTGGCCGTTGGGGCCATCACGTCAAAATTGACATTTATCTCTTACATTCATAACCCACGCATGTCTACAAAAGCCTCTAACAGATGCATTACAAGACCAACTAGCAGTCGGGACAAGTGCCCGCTTTATACAATATTTACAACATCAATACAACTGTACAACTATGACTAGGAAAGTCCAGAAGCAACTGGGGCTCACCAAAGATCTGCAATCAACTATCAACCTACAATGGAGGTCTACTAGTGCCTGCACCTGCAACATGTAAGGTAATTCCCCCGAGGGGGTCAGTACGAAGAATGTACTGAGTATGTAAGGCTCATAAGAAATTCATCATCATAACAACAATAATGGAATCAATATAAGAGAATTCATGAATTTGAATAAACTCTCTTTTTGTATGTGGGGAACCATGTATATTACATTCTTTACTCCTCTTGTCTTCCTCTTTTATTCATCTTTATTGTTCTACCCATGCTAGGCTATTCTGTCTCCCCTGGGATGAGATTAACCCATGCTAGGTACTTTGACCCCTGGGATGTTATGTGAACCCATGCTAGGCTTTTGTGTCGCCCCTGGGATGTTACTAACCCATGCTAGGTACTTTGACCCCTGGGATGTTATATTAACCCATGCTAGGCTTTCGTGTCTCCCCTGGGATGTTACTAACCCATGCTAGGTACTTTGACCCCTGGGATGTTATATTAACCCATGCTAGGCTTTTCTGTATCCCCTGGGATATACTTATGATTACTCATTAATTACACATCTCTTATTTCTCTTGTTATTCTTACTTCCATTCTTAAGAGTGATTGAGGCATTGAGGATCATGACATAATTGGAATCACACACACACACACACATATATATATATATATATATATATATATATGTATATATTACTTCACTCTTGTACTTCATAAGATTGACATCTTCACTTATGAGGAAATAGATATGTTAACTTGCACATCACCTCTCTTATTACTCTTATGGGATCTTATGAGATTGGTATTTTTACTTATGAAAGATTGGTACAAGGATAATCATCGTATTATAGGACTTTGGAACAAGACATGATTGGAAAATGCCATCTAAGATTAAAGAGATTCTCTTATGTTATTACTCTCTTGAAATAGTTCTTCTTGAAATTTCAACGTTATGACATCTTCGGAACTCCAATCAATGAACAAGAGATAAGTGTATCATAAGTCATCTAAGAATAGGACACATATGAATAATAATATACGTCAACCTGATTTGCTATACTTCAAGCCTCTCGGAATTGAAACAAGTCCAATGTCAATAGGGACAATATGTTGTAGAAGGATACGGAAAAAGGAACCTTACATACCTTGTATTCTTAATACGAATACACAATCTTAGACGTGCATAAAATAGTCCCGCTCCGGCCTTGTGTTTTGCTCTACAACACAAGTTCATAACGAAACCAACATTAACCACCAATTACCTTACAATGGCATACAATAACAATAAGTCACAAGTTTGGCTTAAACATGTCATTTCCCCCTTGACAATACCATTTATGAAAATGATTATTCCAAAACTCCCATAATATTCCCAACATTGACCAATACATGATAACCAAGAACATGTCACACCAAGTTCATATTTTACACTTCTCCATCACAAGCACATCACAATTATTCCATCAAATGACTTCAATACACCTCACAACAACAAATCGGCCAAAATCCCATAATTTAGAATTATATGAAAATAACAAGTTTAATAACATAATCACACCATATATGTTGTTATTTCATCCATACCATGCTCTTTCATCAAGACCACAAGTCATAATTCAAGTTACAATCCCATGGATAACACATCTCTTTCACAAAACCAAAAGTGCCATGTCCAACACTTCCAACCATAAACAACATGATATACATAATCTCTCATGCTTATAATATGTTAAAGTACAATAATAATCACTTACCCAAGCTTGGAAGATGATGCTCTTGCTCCAAAGATGGCTTAGGGTTTGAAGAACCCCAAAGGGGTTTTCTTGAAAAGTCTAGAAAATGCAAGAAAAACATGTGTGTCTTTGTGGGTTAAAATCTGATTTTTCCTCCCTTTTATAGACCCTTGAAGTCCTTGCTCAATTATTGCCTTAGTCAAAAGAAGAATGGGTCATTTGACCCATTCTTGGCCCATATTTTTCTTCTTCATATTTGGGCTTTAGTGAGCCCAAATCACTTAACCCAATAAAATCAATAATTTCTCATGTTTAATTCATTTCAAATGCGTTACGAAAATATTCCCACTCACGCAATTCATTCGTAGCCTCAATTCCAAAAACAAGCAATTCTAGCCACGTATGGCTTATTTTGACCATTAGGGCAAAATCGTCATTTTGACGCCAAATTCGTTCACGAGTAATTTTACCACACCAAGATAATACTTCACTCATTTCATGTATATTCTCATGTTTATAGAATAAATATGGCAAAAATCGGCTCAATACGTCCCCGGGCACCCTTGGGACTTAAGAAAAATTCCAACTTTTGAAAGGTGCGCAAAAGCAGCCCGCCACCTTGCTGCCTGTGGGCTAAAAACTTTAGCCCAGAGCGGCCCGGCATGCCCTTGGGCGCGCCCCACCTCTTTTTTTTAAAAATTTTTGTTTCTTCGGCTTTTATTCGCGGATTTGGTTAGACACTTCAAGTCCTATTCTTTAACTTACTTCTTACCCTTAATATCCTTTGTTTAGAGGTCCTCTTAGCCTCCTTTTGAACCCCACAAATATGCCACGAAGATCATGAACCACCTCTTATGAAGGGTTAATCACATGTACAAAGCCAAATTTTCAATTTTCTCATCATTAATATTACCAAGTACATACTTAGGGCATCTCGACACCTAAGTAACCATTGTTCAATGTCTTCACATAGGGTTGGGAAGGTACGGGGAGTTACAGATGAATCCTCATTATTCGGGGACTTAGTATAGTTGCTTCTTTTTGTTACTGTTAAACATTATTTTAAGGCTAGCCGGTGGCCTTGTCCCGGCATATTATGCTTTTCAGCTTTGAGGCTATGAATATATTAGATTACAGTTTATGTTGGCCTTTTGGGTTTAGGATTGTTCCTTTGGACTTACAGTTGTGTTTTGAATCTCATCAATTATGCTTTTAGTTTCATCTTTCTCTTTATGTTAGTCTATATGATTAGATATGCCATGCCAAGGATTAGCATGGGACCATCTATGGTTCTAAGCACCATGTCTCTACAAGAGTGTAGACTCGTATCGTAATAGCGAGTGTAGGGCTCACATTATAGTTCCTCACCCAAGTTTGAAATGGTACAAAGAAGAGGGGACGACGACTAGTCAGAAGTGTAAGAAATTGGTTCAAAGAGAAACAAGGTGGATAAGTCAACGTAGTAAATATGTAGAGTAGGATTAGTACATACCTCAATAAAAACATGGTGCTTGAGTGTTGTGTTGTATGGTGCAAAGAATTCCACAAGGACACTAAGGGTTATATTAGTTGATCCTCTCCATTTCCCAATGATGTGCGAGTGGGGATGTGTACTTACAAAGGTATGAGACTGAGTTAGCTGACTTCTTTTTTTAAAATTTTATCATAACAATACAACATATTAAAATATATCCAAAAATCAGAGACTCAGACTAGGTTTATTAATCAACCCAAGTCTAACTCTATTCTCAAAAACATCTCTGTCAAAAGCTTTGGTGAAGATATCTGCAAGCTGGTCCTTGATTTTGTAGAACTTCATAATGATATTCTTTTTTTCCATATTATCACATAAAAATGATGCCTCACATCTATATGCTTGGTTCTTTATGATGTACTGGATTCTTGGCTATGTTCATAGCACTTGTGTTATCACACGTGATTGGTATGCAATCCACCTTCATATCAAAATCCTCCAATTATTGCTTGATCTAGAGTAACTATGCACAACAAAAAGTAATTGCTACATATTCAGCTTCAGCAGTGGATAGAGCCACTATATTTTGTTTTTTAGTAGCCCAAGATACCAAATAGAAACCAAGAAAATGAGCCATTCCATAGGTACTCTTTCTGTCAACCAAGTACCCAACATACCTATAGGATCGAATGAGTCTCTAGTGGATACCAAAGAACTAGGTCTTGAGAACCCTTCAGATATCTTAGGATCTATTTTATATCCTTTAAATATGTCTCCTTGGGCTTGGATTGAAACCTAGAACATAGGCCTTCACTTACAGAATGTAAGGTTGGCTGGCAGTTAGGTAAAGTGGTGATCTAATTATCACATGATACTTGGTTTCAACAATAGAAGAACCAGGTTCATTTAGATCCAACTTGGTGTTAGTTCCAATGGGAGTGTCATTTGTCTTGGAGTGAACAATCACAAACCTCTTAATCATCTCCTTGATATATTTTTGTTGATGAATGGATGTGCCAGAAAGTGTTTGTTTAATTTGCAATCCCAAGAGAAATGTGAGTTCTCCCATCAGGCTCATTTTAAACTCCCCACTCATCATCTTAGAAAACTCTTGATATAAATCATTATTTGTAGCTTTAAATATGATGTCACCTATATTCAATTGAACAATCAACAAGTTGTCTTCATCCTTGTTAGAAAATAATGTGTTGTCAATTTTACCATGAGTATAATAATGATCAGGTAGGAATTTTGACAACCTATCATACCAATTGCTTGGGGACTCTTTGAGGCCATACAATGCCTTATCCAATTTGTACACATGATTAGGATAATTCATGGTCTTTAAACCATGGTGCTTGCTTCATATACACCTCTTTTTTAAGATACCCATTTACAAAAACACTCTTCATATCCTTTGGATATTGTGTAAAGCCCATGTGAACAGCAAAAGCTATCAGCATTCTAATGGCTTCCATTCTGGCAACTAGTGTAAATGTCTCATCATAGTCAATCTATTCTTATTGATTGAAACCTTAAACCACCATTCTAGCATTGTTCTATGTGATTTCTCCTTGATCATCCAGTTAGTTCCTCAAAATCCACCTAGTGCCAATAACAGTTAAATTTTGACGACGGGGAACCAAGTGTCAAATCTTACTCCATTCAAATTGATTAAGTTCCTCTTGCATCAAAATTTGATGTCGCCCAAAATATGCCTCCTGAGAAGTATAAAGCGGTCGCTGTCAAATATAGAACCCAACTAGGTTGGGGTCGATCCCACAGGGAATAGGACGAAAGTAGGTTAAGTTCTTGTTCGAGTAGTTGGCAAATAAGTAAAAATTGGGTTTTTTTTTGTAAGAAAGCAATAACGGTAACAATTCCTGATTATAGAATTTGTAGTCAATATGAGAAGTACACTAGGACTGTGATCCCCAATGATTCCTGAACTCCACCGGTTACATGTGCTAGTAAAACTGTTCCGCTATGTTGCATGCAAAATCTGACAAGATATGTTCATCTAAACGTTTCTCAACCTTGGTAAGATGAATTTCACTCTTCTCCTCTCGGTCTCCGAGTGTCGCACTACTAACCCTTGTCCTGGATCTCAGATAACTATTCTCGCTAAGGCTCAAGTTATTAGATGAAGGTTGATAGCTTCAAATCTCTGTTGTTATCTCCTTTTCCCAATCTATACCTCTCTCTCGAGCAAGTCTAGAATACAGGCGAGTTTCTAATGTTTGCAACCGTTAGAAGATCATTCACAACGAAGGAATACCAATACATGCATTCACAGCGGTTCAGAGTTGCTTTGCACTTAACCTGTTTTGTTAATTCGTCATGGTTCACACAACCCTAGTTGATGATTTTAGCTACTCATAATTTCAAGAACACAAGAAGGATTCAAAGATGAAAACATAATTGCACACTCACAATAATGAAAAAGAACTGGAATCTCAATTATGAATAAAACTTGAATTTAGGGTTTTTGATTACAAAACCAATAATATGTTTATGAACTCAGAAACAATAGAAAATATCTCTTAAAATAATGTACTGCCTAACTCGTGAACATAGGACAATACAGGGGTATCTATAGATATAAGGCTAATCCTATCCTAATCAAAACAGGAGAACAGAGTCGGCAAACTTCCACGGTGTTGTGGGACCAAGCCACGTCATGTAGGTGAATGGCATGGAAATTAGGCTCAATTAGACATCTTCAGAAGTTGTCTCACGCCAACCTTTCACGCCACGTAAGTGGACTCATGCCACGTGAGTGCTGCTGTGGAAATTAGACCACATTTGATAAGCTCTGAAGTTGACTCACGACAGCCACTCACGTCACGTGAGTGGTGTCGTGACTTCCTCTCTGGTGTAGATTATTGTTCTTTCATCTTTAGACTCTTCGTTCTCGAGCTTGATTCTTCATTTTGATCATTTGTTGCCTTCAAAACCTGTTTTCCTGCAATGTAGGACAGAAAGCACATCATACCAACCAAATACACCCAAGTTATTGCATATTTTCCTTGTTTTAAGCATCAAAAGTGTCATGTAACCATGGCGCATCAACACTCTCAACTTAGAACGTTTGCATGTCCTCAGGCGGACAAAACAAAAACAGACATGTATGATGCTTAATTAAGAGAAACCTAAGGAACCTATGGCAATCATCTTATTGCCTTTGGCACAAAAACTTTTTCGACCCCTCCTATTCACAAATCAAAACCATAGTGTGTATACAGACAACATATTATCATGACACAGAAGGGAGAAAGTGATGGCACTAGATTATGAACAAACAACTAAGCATAAATGCAAATGACATTATTCGAACAAATAGCAGCTAACAATGCAACCCATGTACTCTCACAATCAAAGATGTCCCATGCACTCACAGTATGCTAATGAATCTCAAATTAGGGGCTCGGTCAAAACACTCTCTCTCACAAAGAAGTTCAAACAATGTGCATGAAATACCATAGGCTTGCCCTTATTTTCTACGCCTTAGATTTTCGGACACTTGGACTAGGATCACTATAGGACTTTAATCGGCTTGTAATGTAGGCTTGGGGACGGGTATGGTACATATGGATATGGTGACTCAACCCTCCTTGAAACTACACTATTTTTGTCTCCAACTTCCAACCTTTCTCATTTTTACTCTCTCTTATTCTCCTTTCTTTTATTTTCAGATTTTGGGTGTGATTTTTCTCAAACTTCACAACACAACTTTTTTTTTCTTTTTCTTCATACCCACATTTGTTTTTTCTTTTTCTTTTATTACCCCCTTCTTCATACCCAAATCAATCTACGCACCCCTATAATAGCCACCCTCAACTTAGGTTATTTGCCTGAGTCGAGGTACACAGTGTCCAAGGAGGGACCAGGGCCAAGATAGGTTCATTGTAATGAAAATAGGAAGGTGAATAGGCTAATGAAAGAAATAGGTCAATTAAAGCTCAAAATTGGTATCAAGGGATACTTATTCATTTGGTCTGGTATTTAGGCTAAAAGTGGACTTATTCAAAAACGGCCTATGATCCTTTCCTAACCCCCTATCCTCTAATCCTAGGAAAGACTAACCGGGCAAGTTCTGGATTTCACACACAAAGTCAACTCAGTAATGACCTCGCACACTCATAGCACAGGGTTGTATTATCAACTACTACCTATCCGATTCATGCAATGCTGGCTACAGTTATCTTGTTTATAATCCTAGTGCCATAACAAGATACAACAGCTGTCACACATAAACATACTACATACATATACTTCAAAATAAAAATTTTCATGAGGGGTATCCTTAACATTCAAAAAGCATAATTTTTTTCAAAACTAGACTACACTAAAGTTCCCCTATTTTTCTCCTAATTCAACAAGAAATACATAAATACTATAAATAACACCCTAAACATGTTGGTTCTACTATGATAGCACACTCGGTGGAAAAAGAAACATGACAACAAAAAACCCCAAATGGTGGTACACCCCCACCCCACCGAACAATAGGGCACTGCTCTCAGTGCACAGATATCAATAAAATACAAGGGAGTGAAGACATACCTGTGGCGCCCTAGGCATCAAAATTGGGCCCGCCCACAGCGGGATCATCAGTCTGCTCTGTGGTAGGTGCATCCGAAGGAGGGGGTGCCTGGCTAGAAGAGGTCTGTGGTAGGTGCATTCGAAGGAGGGGGTGCCTGGCTAGAAAAGGCACCTCGTGCCCTCTGCTCCTGAGCAATCTGACTCGTATGGTACTCCAGCCTGGAGGCCTTAATCGCTCTCCGGATATCACTCTCATACTCATCACCACTATCAACCTGGTTTTCCTGACTGTGTGGTCTCTTGCCTCTATCAATCGGAGGCTCCTCGTCGGCAAACAAATCCACCTCAAAGGCTGGTCGCATCGATGCCTGAACAGGCATAGGTGGGATAACAGGAGTGCTAGTCGATGCCAAATCTCTAACCTCTTCTCTCAACGCTGCCACCCCATGTGTCAAACCGATCATATCAGGACCCTGGGCGAAACTCATTAGGGAGGCCATCCGTGCCTCAAAGCTGTCAATCCTCCCATGCAGCCCCCTCATAAATTGATCCATCGTCGCAGTCATTCGGGCCTCCACCCTAGCCTCTGCAGCCTCTACCGTGCTCCTAACCCATGGCTTAAGCTGCGATACCAACTTAGCCATCGGGGTCTCAGTGTGGGTCTGTCGTTCGAACATCTGCGTCTGTCTATCAATAAACTGTTGCAGAAAGTACCTCAACACTGAAACCATACCAGAGGGAGGCAATAGAGCTGTAGTACTAGGTACCACATCATTAATAGGGCCAGTGACCTCAGTCGGTACATGAAAAGTCTCTGGTATCCTAACCGGTACTGGAATAGGCACAGGTGTACTAACCGGCTCATCTCTATCTCTAAGCCCTTCAAAAAGGTCTGCTCCTGACGTCCCGAATGGCTGAGACCCTCATGGAACAATGGGGTGAGATCCCCGCTGCTGCATCAAACCAATATCCGTTATACGGGTCACCTCTATATAATGGTCGAGGGTAGGGAGCCTAGCCACACTCGCCCTATTGCATAGACTTTGGATCAAACAAGGGAACGGTATACTGGTATGGTCCCGAAATGCCCGCTCATGAATCTCCCGTATGATGTATCTGGAAATATGAATATCATAACCAGCAAAGATGCTGGCTACCACCACGGCCCGGTCCAATGTAAGTGAATTGTTAGCAGTAGTTGGACCCAACCGATGCCGAACAACTGACCACCAAAATCTGCCTGCAAAATGTAGTCTGGATTTCTTGATATCCAGCTTACCAGTCACCCAACTCACAGCCACACCGTCCTCCGCTATATACCCCACAATCCACTTCAGCAACTCTAACTTCTGGTCTACATCCCGCATCTTACTCCAATCTATGAAAGTTTCCATGCGGTGATCAAACTCAGCAGTCAAAGCTGGTAGTGGATGGTCCACACCAGACAAGAAGCGGTGGATGGTCTGCTCCAATATATCTACTTGGGTACCTTGAACCAAAATGTGTGTTAATAAGGGCTGATCCCTGTACCGCTACCCAACAGGTTTACTCAAGTCAACCGACGCAACATATGAGACATAAAATTCTGGGACCAATTTTGAGCTATAGCGACCAGGAGGCTGCACCATCCAACCAAACCCATACCGCTCAAACACAGCCCAAATATCAGGCAACGCCCTCAACTCCTTAAGCCTATATTGGGGCTCCTCTATAATACCCCTCCTAAATACACCCCGCTCTGTCAGCTCGGCATCCCTGTCATAAAATGAACGCATGCCCTGAACACACCACTGCTGAACATCCCTACTCTGTGCGGGAGTCAGAACACTCTGGGTACCAGTACCTCAAATAGAGGTTGTAGCCTCTGCCGCAGAGGTACCCTTACCTGTAGCATCCTCCGCAGAGCCCGACTCTGAAGTATCCTCCCCCTCTTCAGACTGGGGGGCAGACTCAGAAGACTGATCTAGAATAATCGGCACGACAAGCGGTGGAATGGGCTGACGTGCAGCCCTGGCAGTAGCTTGGTCCCGAGTATGTAACCTCGTGGTACGAGGTACTAATGCAGTATCATCATGTACAATCTCAAACTCCTCCACGGACCCACTTTTTTTGGATTTATTCGGTTCATCACGCAAACGGGTTGGTAATTCTGGATTTTTGGTGCGAATTCTGGATGAAGAATCAAGGTGGTCACTTTTGGGGTTTGATTTGGGAGGCACGGTATAGGGTTTGGGTCATATTTTGGATATTTGGGTTGGGTTGGGTCAAATTCAGATCTGGGGGTTGGGTTTGGTAGTGGGTGCATTTAGTTTTTGAATATGGGTCTATGGGGATCGGATTTTGGGGCGTTTGGGTTGGATTTTTGTATATGGGGGCCGGGTTTGTGGTGGATTTTGTGGTGGTGGGTCAGATTTTGTAGTGATGATGGAGGTGGAAGCTAAAATTTAGGGTTTATGAGCCTTTGTATGCGGATTCGGATTTTATCGGGTGAAGAAGGAGGCTACCAGAATTTATATAAAGAAACGGGTCGGGTCGGGTCGGATCTCGGATACCCTTAACTGTCTGCTTTTCATGAAACCTCCCACGTGACGTGGGTTGCACTCATGTCACGCGGGTACTTGCAGTAACTCAACTCCTGCAGGTGGCAATTTTCTCTGATTTTCACGATACAACCCACGTAACTTGGGTCAACCTACGTCACGTGGAAACCCTGTCGTAGATCAGGTTAAGAAAGACAAAGTATTTCTCTGATTACCATGGAACAACTCATGTGACATGGGTAAACCTACGTGACATAGGTGCCTGGTATGAGTAGCACTGAACCTTTTCAGGTAAATCTTGTGAATTTCAGCTAACTGCTCTTCCAATGCTCAGATCACAAGATCCTCAGATCGTGGGTTGCCTCCCAAGTAGCGCCTTATTTAATGTCGCGGCACGACATGGCTAACTTGGATACTCAGACTTCACAACCAGCCCATGGGTTGCCTCCCATGAAGTGCCTGATTTAACGTCGTGGCACGATATGGCTAGCTTGACTACTTAGACTTTATCAAGCTCAAGTTCCTCACATGTCTTTATTTCTTTCGTGATTCCTATATAATGCTTAACACGCTGCCCATTGACTCCATGTGGGAATACCCTAACCACCGTGAATGGTCTGAATCATTTGGACTTTAATTTTCCAGCAAACAAGCGAAGCTTGGAGTTATAAAGTAGTACCAAATCTCCCGGGTGAAACTCTCAGTTCTCAATTCGACGATTATGATATAATTTCATCTTTTCTTTATATATTACTAAACTTTCATAAGCCCAAAGACGAAATTCATCCATCTCATTTATCTGGTCAAGTCTCAATTTTGCCGCTTCACTCCAGTCTAAATTCAACCTTTTCAAAGCCCATAAAGCCTTATGTTCAAGTTCGATAGGCAAATGACAAGATTTTCCAAAAACTAACTGATATGGTGATGCATCAATTGGCGTCTTGAAAGTAGTTCGATATGCCCATAATGCATCATCCAATCTTCGAGCACAATCAGTCCTATTGGCATTCACTGTTTTTGCCAAAATAGACTTGATCTCACGATTTAACACCTCAAATTGCCAGCTTGTCTGAGGATGGTAAGGTGTTGCCACCTTATGTTTAACACCATATATTTCAAGCAGGGCCTTGAACAGACGATTGCAGAAGTGGGATCCTCCATCACTAATCATAACTCGGGGTGTATCGAATCGTGAAAATATGTTCTTTTTCAAGAATGCTATTACACTTATTCCTTCATTATTAGGAAGCACAATTGCCTCCACCCACTTAGACACATAGTCTACAACTACCAAGATGTATTTCATCCCATGTGGGCCCATAAATTCAATTCACCACATGTCGAACAATTCAAGCTCATGTATAGTTGTAACATCCCGTACCTTCCCAACCCTACTTGATGATGATGAATAATATTTTCTTAGGTGTCGAGAGATATAAGTATGTATTTGGTAATGCTAATGACGAGGAAATTGAAATTTGGCCACGTACATGCAATTAGACTTTCATAGGAAGGGTTTTGTGATTTCGTGGAGCATTTGTGTAAAACCCCGTACACATTATAACCTCATTTGGTGACTTGGAGTCATGTATACTTGATGATTAAGATCACTAAGTAAGTATTTTGTAGTGTTTTGATAAGGTATTGGACGATATGCAAGTATTGAGGAAGTGGCCGAAAAATTCAGCAAGGTGCTAAAACTTGCGCCACTACCCTGTTTCAGGGGGTGTGGCGCGAGCCCCTGATTCAGAGGGAAAGGAAAACTTGCGCCACTGCCTTGCTTTGCAGCAGTGGCGCAAGGCACAAATATTTTGCCTTTCCGGGCTCGTTTTGTAACGCAATTCTACGACGATTTTTAGATGGTTTCTTTTGGTTCTTTGGAGTTCTTTGAGTGTTGTTAAAGCTTCAAATACTTCAATACACTCCTAAATACTCCTAAATGATCAAATCATGAAATATAAATAAGTATCCAAAATGTTCAATGAAGCCATGGACGACTAGAATTCCTATTTTTGCGATCGAGATGACGAATGAGAATCTCGTAAGAGAATATTGTCGTGACATTATGGAATTATTTAAACATGAGATATATGGTGAATTATACATGAAAGTTGATGGGTTAAATGGATATGTGTTATTGGGCCCAAATTTAGGCCCAAAAATGGAAAAACGACTTGGCCCAAATGGGTCAAATGACCCATTCTTGCCATGAATACTCAATTATTGCTCCCAAATGGATAAGGATGACTTAAAGGACCTATAAAAGGCACCAAAAATCAGAATTTATTCATTCAAACACACATGTATTTCTAGGTTTTTCCAAGAACCCAAAAACAAGAGATATTTTCTCTTAACTCTCAAACCCAAACCCTAAGCCTCTTTGGACAAGACCATCATCTTCCAAGACTTGGTAAGTATTTATTGTCATGGATTAACATATTATATGCATGGTAGATTATGTATATTATGATAGTTATGTTGGCAAGGTGGTGAATAGTGTATTTTTGCTTTTGGTGAAAGATGTGCTATCTTGGTGATTTGAACTTGAAAAAAGACTTGATGTCTTAATGAAAGAGCATGGTATGGATAAAATATGAACATGTATGGTGTGATTTTGTTATTAAACTTGTTATTTTTCTAAAAGTGTAAATTGTGGGATTTTGGCCGATATGTGCTATGAGGTGTATTAAGGTAATTTGATGGATTATTTGTGATGTGATATGGATAAGAAAGTGTAAAGGAGAAGTGTTGTGGTGAAATGTATTGATTCTCATGTATTGGTAAATGTATGGAATATTGGGGGATTTTTGGAATAATAATTTCATCAATGATTTTGTCAAGGGGAAATGGCATGTTTAAAAGCAAACATGTAACTCATTGATCTTATATGCATTTGTAAAGTAATTGATGGTATAATTATGATGTTGTGATGGTGGAGAGTGGAAAGTATGAACTTGGTGTGACATACTAGTTGTTTATGATACTTTGGTCAATGTTGGGCATGTTGTGGTACTATTGATATGACCATGCCTTAAATGGTATTGTAGAGAAAGAAATAACATGTTAAAGCCAAACATGTGACTTATTTTTATTGTATGCATTTGTAAGGTAGTTGGTGGTTAATGTTTGTTCCATTATGTACTTGTGATGTAGAGTGAAACGTAAAGAAGGAGCGAAATTATTGTGCTCACATATTTGATTGTGTACTTACATTGGGAAGATAAGGCATGTAAGTTACTCTTTCCGTATCCTTCTACAAGATATTGTTCTTATTGACATTGGGCTTGTTTGAATTCCGAGAGGCTTGAAGTATGTCAATTCAGGGTGACGTATATTGTTATTCATATGTGCCCTATTCTTAGATGAATTATGATTCACTTATCTCTTATTCATTGATTGAAGTTCTAAAGATGTCATGACGTTGTAATTCTTAAAAGAACTATCCCAACGAGAGTAATGAGGTAAAGAGAGCTTGTTTAGTTTGAATAGCATTATTCCGATCATGTCTTGTTCCAAAGTCCTATAGTATAATGATTATCTTTGTGCCAATTATTCATAAGTAAGAGGACCAATCTCATACGAGTACTAAGAGAGGTGATGTGCAAATTAGTATAATTATTCCTCATAAGTGAAATTGTAAATCTCATGAGGTAAAGGAGTGAAGTGAGATGTGCATATAAGTGCGTGCTTGGTTAAGGTGTTAATCTCATGATGTATAAGAGTAAGGTAAAGCATATTGGTGTGTTTCAATTAGTGTCATGATCCAAAGTTCCAATAGAAGTTATACATATGTCTCTTGTTCATTGATTATTGTCCAAATGGTTCTAATAGTGTTATGTTTCCATGAAGGCTATGTTTCCAAGAATGTCATATTGCCAAGTTATTCATATATCTCTCACTCATTGCTTATTGATCCAAAGCTTCAAATAAAGTTGTGACTATCAAAATGTCAATCTCTCACAAGTAAGGGTATCAATCTCAAAAGTAAAGAAATGAAGTAAGAATAAAGTAATGCATGTTGATTGTGTTCATGGGTGTTATACATGGGGTACAAATACCCGCATGATGATGATAGTTTATCCATGGGGCGCAAACGCTCGCGTGATGATGGCCATTTATCCATGGGGTGCAAGAACACCCGCATGACGATATGATCTTATCCATGGGGTGAAAAGAATACCTGCATGACGATGATATGTTATCCATGGGGTGAAAAGAACACCTGCATGATGTGGGCCCAGAAAGTGTATGAGTAATGTAAAAGTAAAGTAAAGTAAAGGCAAGAGAAAGAAAGAATGTAATGTACATGAATTCCAAAAGTACTGAATAGTGACTCATCTACATTGTGATTTACCTATATTGGTTATGCATTTGAACTTGAGTTCTTGACATATTTTCATATCTTACAAGTTTCATATGGCCTTACATACTTAGTACATTCTTCGTACTGACCCCTCTTGGGGAATTTACCTTACTTGATGCAGGCGCAGGTCCTAGTAGGCCTCCATAGTAGATTGTCAGTATTGCAGATCTTTGGTGAGCTCCAATTAGTTTGGGGCTTCTCCGAGTCACTGTTGTACATGTGTTTTGATTTTGGACATGTTGTATAAAGCGGGGACTTGTCCCGACTTTTAGTTCATTTTGGTCAATGCATTTGTTAGAGGCCTTTGTAGATGGATGTGGGTGTATAAATGTGAAGGTACATGTCTTTTTGACTTGATGGCTCAAACGGCCAAGTTTTACATATATAGCTATGACATATGTTTCCATGTCTATGACTTCCGCATAGTTGCATAAGGTGTAATAAGATTCATATGAGGTTATGCATGCGAGTGTTCATGAGCAAAGATTGGTTCTCTCGGGACTTATCGACTTCGGATGCCAATCACGCCTCGTTGGAAGTCGGGGCATGACAATAGTTGTCATGGGAAGTTCGTGTCTGCATGAGATATTCCCTTGCCTTTGACATTGGTCACAAGCGCGAGCATAATCATGAGCATCTTTGTAAATAATGGGCCAATAGTACCCACATTATATGATTTTATGGGAAGTTCACACATCTCCATGATGACCCCCAACTGGAGATGAATGACATGCTTCCAAAATACTCATCATCTCGACCTCTGGAATGCATCTCCGAATCATTCCATTGCACATACCCTAAATAATACGGCTCATCCCAGAATAATTTTTTCACCTCATGCATGAATTTCTTTCTCTGCTGATATGACATATCTTCCGGACCTAGATCACTTGCCAAAAAGTTGGCAAAATCAGCAAACCAAGGGATTAAGTCTTGCGATGCTGCCAATACCTGCTCATCTAGAAAAGTATCATCAATCTCAAGATCATCGCTTAATTTAAACATGGCCTCCTCCTCAAGGCGTGATAGATGGTCAGCGACCTGATTCTTGGTTCCCTTATGATCCTTGACTTCAAAGTCAAATTCTTGCAATAGAAATACCCACCAAATCAATCTTGGCTTAACATCCTTTTTTGACATAAGCTACCGAAGAGCTGCATAGTCTGTATGCACAATCACCTTCGTACCTATCAAGTAAGATCTGAATTTCTCAAAAGCAAATACCACTGCCAACAATTCCTGCTCAGTCACAGTATAATTCTTTTGAGCTGGATTAAGCACTTTGCTACCTTAGGAAATTGGATGTAAAATCTTCTCATGTCTTTGGCCAAGGACTGCACCCAAAGCCACTCCTCTAGCATCACACATAACCTCAAAAGGCATCGTCCAATCTGGTGACACAATAATAGGGGCTGAAAACAACTTCTCTTTAAGACACTCAAATGCTTTTAGACATGCCTTATCGAACATGAACTTCACCTCTTTCTCCAAAAGTTTGCATAACGGATGTGCAATCTTAGAGAAATCCTTGGTGAATTTTCTATAAAAGCCAGCATGACCTAAGAAACTTTGAATACCTTTCACGGAGATAGGTGGAGGTAAATTCTCAATTACCTCTATCTTTGCCTTATCAACTTCAATACCTTTTTGAAATCTGATGCCCCAATTCGATACCCTCGTTGACCATAAAGTGACATTTTTTCCAATTCAGCACTAAGTTGCACTTTTCGTATCTTTGCAGCACATTAGCAAGGTGTGCCAAGCAATCCTCAAATGAGTCTCCCACAACAGAAAAATCATCCATAAAAACCTCTATAGTGTCTTTCACCATGTCGGAGAAAATAGACATCATGCAACGTTGGAAAGTGGCCGGTGCATTACATAGACCGAAAGGCATCCTTTAAATGCGAATGTCCTGTATGGACAAGTGAAAGTGGTCTTCTCTTGGTCTTCGGGAGCAATAAAAATCAGATTATACCCCGAATAGACATCAAGAAAATAATACCATCCTCTACCAGCAAGACGGTCTAACATCTGATCCATGAAGGGCATAGGAAAATGATCTTTTTCTATCCAAGAATTCAGCTTTCGATAATCCATGCAAACTCTCCATCCAGTGACCGGCCTCATTGGGATTAACTCATTCTTGTCGTTTGGAACCAGAGTGATTCCTCTCTTCTTCGGCACACACTGAACTGGACTCACCCACTTGCTATCAGCAATAGGGTAAACCACTCCTGCATCTAACCATTTTATGATCTCTTTCTTCAAAACCTCTTGCATAGGTGGGTTTAGACGACGTTGGTGCTCAATGCTCGGTACGCACTCAGGAGTAAGTTGAATTTTGTGAGTGCAAAGACAGGGTGGAATTCCTATAATATCAATAATGGACCAACCAATGACCCTATTAAATCTTCTCAATACCAAAACCAAAGCCTCTACTTGCCACTCCTCCAATTTAGCAGAAATAATAACAGTCAAGGTATTGTTGGCTCCCAAAAATATGTAGCGATGCTGAGACGGAAGAGCCTTAAGCTCCAAAACTGGAGGCTCCTCAATAAATGGATGAGCTGGTGGGGTCACCCTATTCTTCAAATCAAGATCCAGTTTGTTTTGAGCATAAGTGTATGCTCCCTTACCAGTGAGTGCACCAACCATCTCATCATATTCCTCAATGTCGTTGCTATCAAAATTCATAATCACGGCCGCAAGAGCTTCTACCCCCAACATTTCTTCAAGATACACAATAACGTCATTGTCATCAACCGCATCTATAATTGAAATCACCCGCTTATCTCTAGGTTGCTTCATGGAACGACAAACGTTGAAAGTGACTTGTTCATCATTTAACCTGAATTTTATCTGCCCTGTTTCCATGTCAACCAGTGCACAACCAGTGGCAAGGAATGGTCTTCCTAATATGATGGGAACCTCAAAGTCAACTTCACAATCTAGGATTACAAAGTCAGCCGAAAATATGAAAGATGCAACCTTTACCAAAACATCATACAGAATGCCTACCGACTTTTTAACAGTCCTATCAGCCATAAGAAGTCTCATAGAGGTTGGTTTTGGTGCTCCCATCCTCAACTGCTTGAAAATGGCTAAGGAAATTAAGTTAATGCTAGCACCCAAATCACAAAGTGCTTTAGCAAAGTTGTAGGACCCAATAGTACAAGGGATTGTGAAAGCTCCTGGATCCTTCTTCTTTTCAACTAGGGAACGCGAAGAAACTGCACTACAATTATAACACCCCGTATATTTTCGACCCTATTTGACAACCTTGAAACATGTTTACCCTAGGTTCGAGAGTAATAACTACGTATTTGGTATTGTTATTGATGGAACATTTGTTATTGTGCTAGTAAATGTGATTAGACCTTTGTAGGAGATGTTTGTGACTTTGTGGGGCATTTGTGGGGTGAAAAGTGAGGTTTAAAGGACATCCAAGCAAAGGATCTTAAATATAAGAGGCAAGTAAAAGGTTGGAACTTGAAAGATCCAACCAAATCCGCAAACAAAAGTCGAAATCAAAAAGTAAGTGTGGGGCGCGCCAGGGGGTGCGCCGGGCTGCTTTTGGGAGAAATATTTTTGGCACAGGAAGCAAGGGGTGTGCCATACCTCCCCTGCACACCTTTTCCAGAGCTGAAATTTTTTTAAGTCTCTAGGGCGCCCGGGAGCGTGCCGAGGTGCTTTTTGCCAAATTTCTTCTATGATTATTAGTCTATAAAGAGGACTCTTGGGTTATTGTATCATTATTCCATCATATTAGGGCTACTCTTGAGCGAGTTTGGCATCCGATTTGGGGCTTAATTCTTCGTTACAAGTGTTTTATCAAATTATGTTCAATTAAGCCATGAGTGGCTAGAATTTCTTATTTTTGAGATTGAGGCTACGAACATGAATCTCGTGAGTTGAATATTGTTGTAACATTTATGGAATTATTTAAACATGAGATAATTTGAGTATTACACATTGAAATTGGTGGGCTAAGTTAATATGTGTTAATGGGCTCAATTTGAGGCCCAAAATGGAATAAAAGACATGGCCCAAAAGGGGCAAATGACCCATTCTTCCATTTGACCAAGTAAATATATCATTTAATGCCCAAGGAGTGGCTAAGGATGAATTGAGGGCTATATAAAGGCCAAAAAAAAGATTTTTATTCCAAAAATCACACATGCCTTTCTAGACATTTTCTAAGAGATATTTCTCATATCTTCCAAACCCTAAGGCAACTATTTTCTTTGGACACTTTGGACAAGATCATCACTTTGAAAGCTTGGGTAAGTGTTTATTCTTGTGATTTAAAATATTATATACATGAGAGATTGTGTATATCATGATGGTTATATTGGCAAGGTTGAATAGGGCATTTTTGCTTTTTGCTAAAAGATGTGCCATCTTTGTGATTTAAACTTGAAAGGAGACTTGGGGTTTTGATGAAAGTGCATGGTGTGAATTAAATATCAAACTTTATGGTGTGGTTATGTTCCTTGACTTGTTGTTTTTTTATGAGTGTAAATTGTGGGATTGTTGTCGATATGTTGTTATGAAGTGTATTGAGGTGACTTGATGGAGTAATTGTGATGTTGTGTTGATGGAGAAGTGTAAAGTATGAACTTGGTGTGACATGCTATTGGTTTATGATGTATTAGTCAATGTATGGAATGTTGTGGTATTGATGGTATGATAATTTCATAAATGGTATTGTCAAGGGGGAAATGACATTTTAAGGCAATCATGTAACTCATTGTCGTCGTATGCACTTGTAAGGTAGTTGGTTGTTAACGTAAGCTCCGTTATGTACTTGTGTTGTAGAGTGAAACTTAAGAAAGGAGCTGAACTATTGTATTCACATATAGGATTGTGTATTCATATTGGGAAGATAAGGTATGTAAGGTTACTATTTTCGTATCCTTCTACAGCACATAGTGTTCACATTAATACTGTACTTGTTCCTTTCCAAAATGTCCTAAGGTATCCCATTTTTGGTTATCAATTATTGTTAATCACATGTTCCTTACTCATTGATCTATTGTTATTCACATGTCTCTTATTCATTGACTATTGTTCCAAAGTTCCAACAATGTTACAACTAATAACGTATCACTCTTCCAATAAAGTATCACTCTTATAATATAAGAATTAAAGTAATGCATACTTGTTAAGTATGGGTGGCAACCCAAAGGGGAAAAAGCCTAGCTAGGGGCAATATTGAATGAATATTGGGAACGGGTAGCAACTCGAAGGGGCGTAAGCCTAGCTAGAGGCAATCCCGAATGAATATCGAGAATGGGTAGCAACTCGAAGGGGCATAAGCCTAGCTAGAGGAGATCCCGAATGGGTGGAAACTCAAAGGGGAGGAAGCCTAGCTAGAGGCGATGCTGAAAGATTATATGAATGATATTACATGAGCATTATGTTATGAATAATGGTGACAATGATATGAACAAAAATGAAAGAAATGAATGCAATGTATACGACTCCACACATGTATATTCTGGTGGCTAATCTATGTTGCTCACTCACTTGTACTTGACTTCATTAAAGTCCTTATATCTTATGTTGTTGCTTATTGCCTTACATACTCAGTACATTCTTTGTACTGACGTTCCTTGGGGACCCACCTTACTTGCTGCAGGCATAGGTGCTAGTAGACCTCCACAATAGGTTGTGGATCATTTGCCGATCATTAGTGAGCTCCAATTGGTTCGGGGCTTTTCAAGTCACTATGTATATTTATTTTGGTATTGTAATGTTGTATAAAGCGTGGACTTGTCCCGACTTTAGAATGGTTATGTACATGTATCTGTTAGAGGCTTTGTACATGTACGTGGGAAGATGAATGTAAATGTATGTCCATTTTGACTTGATGACCCTAACGACCAAGTTTCGTATATAGCATATGTTTCCATGACTTCCGCTATTAGCATCTTGTATCTATACGTGATGGTGATGTTTCTTGAATGACATACATATGAATGGACATGGATGAATATTGGTTCTCTCGGGCCTTATCGGCTTCGGGTGCCAGTCTGCCCCGTTGGAATTCGGGACGTGACAACAATGATGTAAGTTATCTGCTGGCTCAAAACGGACAGTTCTCTTCTTTGTCACCAAGTCTTTCATGAACTTCACATAACCTGGCATCTGCTCCAATGCCTCAACAAGAGGGATGTTTACTGACAGCTCCTTCAACATTGTGATAAACTTCTGATATTTGCCTTCCCCAGCCTTCTTTTTCAACCTTTGAGGAAAGGGAGGAGGAGGTCGTGGGATAGTTTTCAGCACTTGTGGTACCTTCTTTTCCTGCCTCTTTTTAGATTTTCCATTTTCGCTAGTATCATGATGTTCTGGAATTATTTTGCCCTTTGAATTATCCGGCTCTAACTCAGTTTCTACATCGACAACCATCGGCTCATTGGTCTTACCACTGCCGGCAGGTATAGGTGGATCTGTGGTGCACTTCCTGCTTCTAGTAGTAATGGCCAGACAATGGCTGTCATTTTTTGGATTCTAGACGGTATTGTTTGGAAGGGTGCCTGGCTGATGCTGGTTCAGTGCCAACGATATCTGCCCGAACTGTTGCTCCAACTGTTTAATGGCGGTTGAATGAGACCACTTTCTGACTTATTCTCGAAATGTATGACCTAATCTCCTTCAAGCAATTTTCCTGGCTCTCTGACCCTTTGACCAGTTTATTAAGAAGGACCTCCATCCTTGAATTTCCATACTCATCATCACGGCTTTCTGGTGGTACATAAAGGCCACTCTTCTATCTATAATCATCCTTTCGCCTCCAATCACTGTCACGATCTCGTTCTCTATCTCTAAATCCTGATTTGTTGTAATTGTCTCCATAGTAGTTCCGACCTTGATTCGTGTTAGGATTATGAGGGTAACATAGCGGGAGATTCTGAACTTACGCTTTGTTGGTTTTGAGTTGAAGAGTAAGTTCTAAAATGTATATCTAACTCTATTTATAATTATTTTTACACTTGGCAGTAAAAATACAACTTTTGTTGTAGTTTTTGTATAGTAAAAGTGGAGTTGTTAGTGTAGTTTTTGTGCAATAGAAGCGGAGGTTGTAGTGTTGCGTTTGTACAGTAAACGTGCAGTCATTTTTGTCATTTTGTACAGTTTTTGTCCAGTTATTTATGTAGTTTTATGTAGTTTTTTATAAAGTAAAAATGCAGGTTTTTTGTAGATATTTGTGTAATTCAGATTGAATTTTTTATCAAGTAAAATTGCAGATTTTAAGAAGTTTTGTGAAAACTTTAACCAAGTAAAAGTGCAATTTTTAGGGTAGTTGTTTGTGCAGTTTTTTGTCAAGTAAAAGTGCAAGTTTTTCGATAGTTTTATCTGAATTGTGTGCAAATTTTTATCAAGTAGAAGTACAGTTTTTTTTTTAGCTATTTATGTAGTTTTTCATCAAGTGAAAGTGTAGTTTTTTCAGCCGTATTGCACATTCTTTGACCAAATAAAAGTATAACTTTTTGTGGGCGGTTATTTACTGATTTTCAGGATAAAATGGAGTTGTTGTGGCTGCTGCTCTTTCAAACTCATCAGATGATTTAGAAGAAGTCCAAAAACTTGATATAAATCGTCTATACTTTGATGTTGTAGGTGGAGAGAAAAGGCGATGCATTTATGGATTGGGCTCGCAAGCTTCGACTTTGTATCAAAATCAAAATTTTATCACTTCACGTCTTGCGGTGTCTGATCATGTTGCTGAAGAGCGCATCAAACTTCTTGAAGAAGAGGTGCTGCATATGAGAGAAAATCAAGAGAGGGTTCTTCAAGAACGTGTAGAGGCGGAGGTGCAACAACGCATAGATCAAGAGGTTTCGCGCTTGAAGCAACAAAGTGATGATCGATTTAAGTCTATGGAGGAGCGATGGTCTCGCATGATGAACAAGATGGCGCTATCTTCTCGCTAGCTCATCCAGTGATCCTAGCTACTCTCACTAATAGGGAATCTCTAAATGCTCAAGTGTTTTGTCATTATTACACTTGAATTCTCTAAGTTTTGATAAACTTTTATTGGTGGGTCTCTCTATAAGTCTTATTTCTTTGTAGACTATTGTATTGAACTTGTGTTTTTGCATGTTTTAACTTCATGCTTTTGAATTATAAATCTAATATTATGTTTGTTATATTTTGGTGGCTATATTCATGCTTTTAGCTAATTCAATGTGTGTGTGTGTGTATATATATATATATATATTGAATTATATTATGTAATTATAATTTATTAAATCTAAAAGTTTAAATTCAATTTGTGATGGATTTTGTTTGTCACTAATATAGTGGAAAGGAAGTCATTTTGTGACAAAATATTCTGTCACAATTTATTTGCAACGGAAATATTCTGTCACAATTGTTGTTTCTGCAAGTAGAAATTTGTGACGAAAATTATTGTCTCATAATTTTATAACGAAATATTTTGTCAAAATTTTATCTCAAATTTGTGATGGAAGGGTCTGTGACAATTTCGTCACAAAATAATTGTGACGAAACTTTAGTCCGTCACAACGAATTTATGACCGAAGGTTTTGGGATGTCCCTCATTCCGTCATAAATCCGTCACAATCGATGATTTGTCATGGATTTTTGACAGATTTGTTTGTCACAATTTCGCCATTTTCTTGTAGTGACGGCGCACGACCCTCTTCTTCGGTCCAAACATACTTCCAAGTACCGAAACACAATCCAAACGATTTTCAGCCTTTTTAATGGTCAAATGACTTAAATTTACGAGTCAATAATCATGAAAAACTACTAGGATCATGAGAAAACTTGAGAGGTGTTACAATATCTCCCCTTGGGATCATTCGTCCTCAAATAAAAGCTAAAGTTAGAACAAACGAATGTACGGAACTACTCTTGCTTTAGCTATCAAAAGCTCTGCCTTACTAACATAAACTGAACTAGTTCATATCAAGATTTGGAGCTAAAATAGAGTGTACATGGAATGAACATAAACATGGAAGTATAAGATGATAACTTAGGCATGAAAGCTTCTATGAGTTACTATAGGGAGAAGGCTATTACCTCAAACACTAACTTTGGAAGGAACGAATAGATGCAGATACTTGGCCTTCATATCTTGTTTGGCCTGTCATGTAGCTTCCTTAACTTCTTGATTTCTCCACAAGACCTTAACTTATGATACCTCCTTGATTCTCAATTTGCAAACTTGACGATCCAAAATCTCAACCAGAACTTCTTCATTTGATAGGCTGTCTTTCACCCCATCACTTTCTAAAGGAACTGCAAGTGATAGATCACCAACACACTTCTTTAGCATAGATACGTGAAACCCAGGATGCACGCCTACCAACTCTATAGGCAACTCTAACTCATAAACTACCTTCCCAATCCTACTCAAAATACGTAAGGACCAATGTATCGGGGACTAATTTTCCCATTCTTAACAAATTGCATCGCCTCCTTCATAGGTGAGACTTTCAAGAAACCCAATCATCAACCTCAAACTCCAAGTCTCTTCGCCTCACATCAGAATAAAATTTTTGCCGAATCTAAGCAGTTTTAAACCGCTCTCTAATCAGCGTAACTTTTTTCACGACTTGATAGACTAAGTCTATCCCTATCAAAGTAGCGTCACCCACCTCTAACCAACCAATAGGAGACGTACATCTCCGCCCATACAACACGTCAAACGGGGCCATCTAAATATTGAAATGATAACTATTATTATGGGAAAATTCAATAAGAGGCAAGAGGTCATCCTAATTACCTTTGAAGTCAAATGTGAACATATTAAGAATGGGCTAGTCATGCACAAGTGACTTGATTTTAGATAAAGTCATGAATACTCTAAATGTTACACTAAATACGATCTTTGTTTACATAATAAAAATAAATACAATAATTAAATTCAACATTTTTTGAACATGTAAAGATCGAGAATTAATTTAATTAGTTATATAGTATTTGTAAATATCTAAGATTCAAATAAGGTAGGTGACATACATTGACAGCCCCTTAAATTTGCCAGTAAAATTTATTTAACCACTTGAATTATGGTTTGTATCAGTTGAACACTTAAACGCATGGTAAATTATTTTTATTGGACACCTTCGATTTTGAAATAATTTTTCCATTTACTCTCGTGCGTCTATTAAATTTGTAAGTTAACTGTATTCTCTGGATTCATAGTTTCATTGAAAAATTAATAATGCATCATGTTCCGTTGTGATTGATAATTCATAATGTTGCACAATTTGACTTGGTTCCATCCTTCTTCCTTGTCACGGTAAATTTGCAAAATTTTCTTGTATTCAACCGTACCTGTACGCTCAAAAGCCTGATTTGCAATGTAATCAGTAAGTGAATTTCCTGCCTTAAGAGTATGCAATAGCTGAACTTGACAGTGTTGCATAAATCTTCTTGTGTCTTCAACTATAGTGACCATCTGCAAACATGGTATGTCTCATACTCCCTCTAGAAAATTTTAACCACCAATGACTCTGTTTCTACTATAATGTGACCTATTCCAATCAAGCGCGGAGCTGGTGTACCTTATTCATCCGAACCCCCTTCTTAAAAAAATTACACTATATATATAGGGTAAAAAATAAGTAATATTTTATGTATAGATAGTAGAGATGTTGAATCCACATTGATTTCTTCGTGCATTTATCTCTTTATATTTTGAACACCTTAGTAAAAATCCTGACTCTGCCACTGAATATTCCAATAGACACACAATGATATCCTCATAGTTATTGCTTCAAATACACAGAGATAGCGTATACATGAAATACGGAAACTGTTGAATCCTTGTATTGTTTGATCAATTTAGTAACTAATCTTTGATAAGACTAGTCTAAAACAATTAATACCTCAATCAACAAAAAAAAATCCTACATAATGAGATAAACCAAGAATAAAAGCCAATTGTTTAAAATTAACTCTTTTGTCTTTCTCAAAGTTGTCAAGTGAGTTTCTAAACTAAATAGGAGGGGATTCACCGATTCATGTTTATCGAGATTGTAACAACCCCAAAATATGAACACTCACAATAATAGAAGAAGATAGATTGTTGAATTAATAACCGAAATACTAAAGTAAAATTACAAAATTATAGAAGAACATTAGAAGAAAGATGAGGAGCAGACCCAAGAAAATGGAGACGAGAGATACAGAGTTTGCCTTAGCATGATCATAATTCGCATACCCTCCCAAAACCGCAGACGACTCCCTTTTATCTCTGCTCAACCCGGATCCCAAGCAATTGTGGGCTTCTTTGTGGTTTAGCCATAGGCCCAACATGAGGGCTATCCGGATTCACAACAATACTCCCCGCCTCAAAAAGAACCTTGTCCTCAAGGTTCGAGTTAAGCAAAAATTGTAGTAGTATCCATTCAACATTATCAACGGCAATCAAGCAATGCAGAGCAACTTCACATCTTTGTTGAGTGGTAATAATATAGCAATGAGAGGCACCATCCTCCACCACTGAGAACAATATGGATATATGTGAATTTGCACCAAGTATGTTTTCCTGAAGTGAAAACAACTCCCGCCAATCAAAGAAATCCTCGACCTCAAATCTTGTGGCAGACCTTAACATAACCAAAAGAGCATCAACAACAAGAGTAATGTGCTGGCTTATTATTCCCACAGCAGTGCAAATAAAAGCATATGCAAGTGCAACAGAGATTGATCTAATCTCCATATGAACAGCTACTCCTCCAATTCCTTGCCATCTGACAGTAGGGATTAAATGATTGAAGAACTGTTCATCTTTGTTCATGTAAAGATAATTTGAAGCCATCCAACTAGCATCTTCAGAGGTCTCAACAATACCCATGATAGGGGCATTTAGTACTTGGGATCGAGAAAGAAACTTAATAGGATCATAAGTACCACCACCACCATAACTTTGCAAATTAAGCAAAATAATATCTACAATAAATGGCACCACCTCGATATGGCTAACATAATCTGTAATGCCCCTCTCACCCCGTTCCTCCTTAGCATCAATGTTGTCCTGATCGAATGACAAATTCACATAATGGGCCAAAACATAGGTATCAATATCAGATAATGGGACGCGAAGAATTTCATTAGTAGAAGCAAGTGCAGTTGTCGCAGGCTGCATTTTAATACTGAAGTATGCAACAAGAAGACGAGCACTTGTAATGGAATAAGCCCCACCAATTATGATAAGCCCATTGAAGTCGAGTGTTTTTGCTAGTTCAACATATCGTGCAACTTGGGCTGGAAAATTCCATAGTAGATCGAAGAAAGATAATTTTCGAAGTGGTCGTTGCGACCATGGTTGAACAGTTTGGGCACCCATTTTGCGACTAGTCATTTCTTCAAACAACTTGCCACATTTCAAAGTACCTTCAGGGCCCAATACTGAATGCTGGGCAAACTGTCCATTGCAGGAGCAAACACAAATCAGTTCCAAAAATCTAGCTTTGAACACAAGCAAAACGTGGATCGTAGCCCCTTTAAATATATGTGTGGAGATACTACAGACCTGCTCCGTTTGAGCACTAACATAAGCAACACTCAAGCATCTATTTA
Source organism: Capsicum rhomboideum (assembly GCA_031232105.1). Lineage (NCBI taxonomy): Eukaryota > Viridiplantae > Streptophyta > Magnoliopsida > Solanales > Solanaceae > Capsicum > Capsicum rhomboideum. Next base: position 26,236,523 of record CP124719.1, on the reverse strand, counting down.
GTCTTGAGAAATTCACACACCAAGATTCTCCGGGATCCCACACTCGAGTCATAGAGTTAGAATAGGCAATTAAACAAAACTTGCCTGAACAGCACTGCAACTGCAGTACCTCTACGTTCGTTGCATAACTTGTTAGAGCCCAGATCTTGAAACCGATTCCCGGATCCCATACACAAAGATTCATTATAGTTGCCTGGAGTACCTCCTGTATTTTCTCCTCACTAACACAACCTCTTGAGTTAGACGATAAAAGGCTAGGCAGATTGCCCTCCTGCCCAGTATCAACCCAATTGCATTTGTGTAAGCTAAAGTCAAGGTAAGGCAACAGTCGAGTTTGCTTACCCCTACACATTTCTTCAAGCGAATTATGCAAACATGGAATTATGTGGAGCCGTAAGGCACCAACAAAGAGGTATCCTATTTCAATAATTCGTAAACCCACATTCGACACCTTAGTTCCTTGGCTAGCAAAAGGAACCAGAAAACCAAATGTATCCCGTTTAGAAGATTCGTCAAACAAAGCTACCTTATCTCGTGGATTTTCCTCCTCGGCATTAGATTCTTTCCTATCATATAACCCCGTAGTGGACACCTCGGTTTGCAAGCTGAAATCTGCATATGGCCGAAGTATCTCGAATTGTCGAAGACCACACTCGAACGAAATTGGTGGAGGAATAGGTTCACCGGGATCAAACGGACGGTGTATGGGTAACTGTCCCACATAAGTGTGGGAGTTCTCTTCATCTTCGTTTGTTATGACATTACCTTTTCCATCCTCAATAACCAAAGAAAGTTCATCGATGCCAATATTAAGACCGAGATTCCCACAAAATTCAGGCTCAGACACAATATTTTCTTTAAGAACTAGACCAACATTTTCTACGATATCAAATGAGTGGGATAACGATGGAAAACTTTGCTCGGCCTTGTGAGAATAAGTATCGAACACATGGCCTTCATCTGAGACATGAGCGTGAGGATCAGATGTGTTTCTGTGAGAGCTTTCATCAAACACCTTGGAGTCACTTCTCGGGAACTGCTGAACCTTGGAATTGTTGGTAGAGCTTGAGTTTCCACCGACCAAATTAGAAGCAATCTCTGATTTTGAAGCCTCCTCCGATTTTGCAGTGTGTAAATCAGATTCCATTGCAGAAGGCAGGGCTGGAGGTGCGAAGCTAATGGAGTCAAAACAAGCCAGACGCTCCACCGAACTTGCGAAGCTTAGTTGTCGAAATCGCAAAAGAAATTTCACCTTGAAATGGTTCCAATCACAAAATTGTTTATTACAAAACAACCAATCGAACCAAATAAGAGCTTCACCAGCGAGATACAATGAAGGAAGAGGTAGCCAGTCCTTCTTCTCGAAGCCAAGGTAGGTAAAGTACAACTCGGCTCGAAAAATCCAGTGCTCCGGGTTACCATCGCCACTAAATCTCGGTAGAAACATGTGATTGTTGGAGTTCGATCGATGACAGCACCAATGTAACAACCCCAAAATATGAACACTCACAATAATAGAAGAAGATAGATTGTTGAATTAATAACCGAAATACTAAAGTAAAATTACAAAATTATAGAAGAACATTAGAAGAAAGATGAGGAGCAGACCCAAGAAAATGGAGACGAGAGATACAGAGTTTGCCTTAGCATGATCATAATTCGCATACCCTCCCAAAACCGCAGACGACTCCCTTTTATCTCTGCTCAACCCGGATCCCAAGCAATTGTATTGTTGGGCTTTCTAATTCTTGGGCTTCTTTGTGGTTTAGCCATAGGCCCAACATGAGGGCTATCTGGATTCACAACAGAGATAGAGTCAGATTCACAAATTTGTAGGGGAGTTCTTAACCTGAAACTTTTACTATACATTGAAACTATCACACTCTCGAATCTCATAGTCATTATAGTCATTAGCCCATCATTGAACACGTTTACGCCAACACTTTAAGCTATTTATGACAAATAACTAAACAATAAAATACAATCAAAGAGGACAGAACCTATGAACATAGTAAAGGTAGGATTATTCTTTTCTTTAGCTCCCTTATATCACTTCGTATTGCTTGATCATTGAAGCATGAATTTTTCTACTACACCCTTATACCTCAAATATATTTAATAATAGTAATAAAATAAATGAGTTTTTGCTTCAAAAATAATCAAAGATTACAATCTTAATAATAATTAATGAGTTATTGGCAATTGTTACCTTGCCCAAATTAAAACCTCATGTAGAATGAGTATCAAGCTAGTTGCGGATGTCACGAGCTAGATACGGATGTCACAAGCAAGAGCAATTCATTCTTGTAAATAAAATTAAATGGAAGATAAAATTAATTTTTACTTCTCCTGAAATTAAGAGATATACGGGCAATGGAAGAAAAGCTACACACATGCAACTATAAGAAATTGAAGGCAACAACAGAATAGAAACTACAACAAAATATAACTACAATCGAGATATCAGAACAATGCGATTAAACCTAATCTTTACACAAATATTTCTTAAAGCCCAATTGAAAATCTGACCTTTAAATAAAAATTCCTCAAAGCCTGATCGAACATTCATCTACAACCTGTATTAAATAAAAAAAGAACTGATAGTAACAAAATAGAAATTACAAGAAAATAATGTGATAATCGATATATCGAAACAATACGATTAAACCTAATCTTTATACAAAAATTTCTCAAAGACTGACCGAACCTTCATCTATCACCTGTATTAAGCAAAACAGAACATCAAAAATGCATCAAAACCTACATAATTGTGCCAGATTTAAGGAGAATTTATCGAATCCTAACAGTGATTATTAATTAACAAAACCTGACAGCTAAATAGTTACATTGCGTACTAGAAGAAACCTATAATTTTGGAAAAGACACCTATAATTTTGCAAGAGAATCACTATGACTCCGTTGAATCTATACTATATTAAAAGTGTGAAAGAATTTAGAAATATTGTTTGAACTTTTTGCCCTTCATTAAAAGTATCTGTTTTAGACAAATAAAATCAGTCATTTACTATTTTTCATGAATTATTAATTTAATTATATTTATAATATTTAAAATTAAGCAGTCCTACAATATATAGTAAGAGAAAAATATATGATATTAAGAAAATTAATAATTAAGTAATCCTAAAATATATGGTAAGAAGTAACTTTATTTGAACTATAAAAGGAATCCTAATATTCAATATTTAAAGAGTTGAAGTTAATAAAAAAATTTATTCAAAAAAAATAAAATCATGTTCACGTTGGTTTTGTAAAAAGTTTCAAGAAAACGTCAGTTATTTTACTTCTGTCATTGAATTTTTCTTATAAATTCCATTTTGGTTTATAAAAAGTTTCAAAAAGAACGGTAGTTCTTTTACTTTCACAAATTTTTTTTTTTGGAAAATTTCTTTATAAATTCCTTTTTGGCTTATAAGTTCTGTTTTTTGGTATTGTCGTGGCAATTATTCAAAAATTAAATCTTTTTTGGTTTATAAATCCTACTTTTCTTTACAGTTCAAAGCTCTTCCTCACCAACTTTGTCGTAGCTTTATCTCAATCTCCAGCGTTCAGGTTTTATTCGTGTAAATAATGAAAAATTTATTATATTCTTTTGTCCTCTATAAATTTTGCAAGAGCTCTGTTCTTTCTTTTTTTTTTAATCATATTCTTTATCTCTTTTCAAGTTTATAATTTTCTATTTAACTGAACTTAATTGTGCTGTCACGACCCGAATTCCAATGGGGCGGACTGGCACTCGAAGCCGATAAGACCCGAGAGAATCAATCTTCATTCTCATACACTTCTGCGCATGCTACTCAATAAACATCACCACCACAAATAGATATAAGATGCCAATAGCGAAAGTCATGGAAAGTACATGATAACTATGATACTTGGCCGTTGGGGCCATCAAGACAAAACATACGTTCTTTACATTTCCTTCGTCTGTCCCACAACATCTACAAAGCCTCTACAGAAGCATAACCATAACCAACCTAGAGTTGGGACAAAACCCCACTCTATACACATATACAATACCAAAACAAATGTACAACTGTGACTCGGAAAACCCTGAACCAACTGGAGATCACCAAAGATCAGTAGATGACCCGCAGCTTACTGTGGAGGTCTACTAGTACCTGTGCCTGCAGCAAGTAAGGTAAATTCCCCAAAGGGGTCAGTACGAAGAATGTACTGAGTATGTAAGGCTATAAGGAATTACGTCAATACATAAGAACTTCAATGACATCAAACATAAAAGAATAATCCATACGGATAAGTCACCATTCTGTATGTATGGAAATATGTACATTACGTGGATTACTTTCTTTACTTTTACGCTCATTCATTCGTTCATCACTCACTTCTTCATTCACTACTCATCCTTCCATTCTTACACTGCCCGGGCCCCAAACTGATCAGTGGGTAATCAACAGTTTTCGGAATCGACCCATGCTAGGCTTTTCTTTTTCCCCAGGGATACCACCCGTAGAGGGATTGACCCATGCTAGGTGTTCTTTTCACCTCTGGGATACCACCCGAGATATTGGGATCGACCCATGCTAGGTTATTTAACTCCTGGGATACCACCCAAGAATAGAGACTTCCTTACCTCACTTCTTCAATCTTAGAAATGGTTCATTCGATGATTAAGTCATTATTGGAACTTTTGAATGTAACATTATTGGAACTTGGAAACATGTCCACAATGAGGTAACACATGAATAACCATAGGTCAAGAATAAGTTATATATGATTAACAATAGATGATAACCTGAAATGAGATACCTTAGAACATTTCGGAAATGAGCAAGTACAGTGACAAGGTGAATACTATATGCTTCAGAAGGATACAGAAAGAGTAACCTTACATACCTTATCTTCTCAATATGAATACCCAATCCTATACTTGAATACAATATTCCAGCTCCTTCCTTACGTCTTACTTTACAATACAAGTACATACCGGAGCTTACATTAACAACTAGTTACCATACAAGTGTACAAGACGACAAAGAGCTATATGACTGCCATATAACGTCATTTCACCCTTTACAATACAATCCACTGCATTATCATATCAACAACACCATAACATTCCACATATTGACCAAGACATCATACATCAATAGCATTTCACACCACGTTTACCCTTTATGCCTCCTTATTATCATTCCGTAACAATTACTCCATCAAATTGCATCATAACAACATATGAAAAACAACCCATAATTAATATAGTCCAACATGCCTCCATACGCCCCTTTAAATTCATTAAAACGGTGTCACAAGTTGATAATTACATCCAAAAAGGGTATAGGGGCCTTCAGGGATCAAAGAGAGACAAAACCATACAAAACGGAATTCTGGTATGACATGCGAAGCCACCTGCGCCCACAGTTGGCTGACATGCGGCCGCATATGGCCTTTGGCAGTATCCATGGGCACCTGCGCCCGCAGGTGCCTCACCTACGAGGGCGGGTGCCCATTTTCGGCCACCGGGGTTCGTTTTGGGTCCTTTTTCGCATTAAATGATTCATGGCCATAAATAAACTTTCCTTTACATAATTTTGATCAACTTAATACCAATGAACAACCATGGTTTCATAATACACATAAACATCACCCAAAACCATCTTTTTATTTCAATACGTCATCCATTCCGTAGACAATTTCACAACAACAATTTCAAAAGTGATACTCAAGGATAAAACAAGTTAAGACTATAATCACATCTCACATGTCAACATGGAAACTATCAAGTTCACTTCCTTCAAGACTACAAGTCCATTTTCGAGTTTACAAGGCAAAACTCGTCTCCAATTAAGCAAAAGTACACTGTTTTACACATAGTGACTATCCAACATTGTGCCAACATAACCAACATAATTTATACATCATATTAAGCGTATCATATAGTAAACCATGAGAATAAATACTTACCAAAGCTTGCAAGATGATGATCTTGGCCAAAGAGACTAGTTGCTTAGGGTTTGTGTGAGAGAAAAATGTTTGAGAAAATTCTAGAAAAAGGCATGTGTGTTGTGTTGAATAAAAATCTGATTTTTCTCTTGATTTATATAGTATTTAATGGTCATCCTTAGCCAATTCAATGCATGTTGGCTTGGTCAAACACAAGAATGGATCTTTTCCATATTTGGACCATGTCTTCCATGTGATTTTGGGCCTCATTTGAGCCCAATGGCGCATGACTCATATAAGCCCAACAAATTAATGCATAATTCACCAATTATCTCATGTTTAAATGATTCTATAAATGTTAAGGTAATCTCATGGGTTCGGGAATGTACGGGGTGTTACATTCTTCCCCCCTTAGAAACATTCATCCTCGAATGTTAGTGACATCATTCAATTTAAACAATTGCAAGTCTAGGAACATTCTTCATGTGATCATATATACACTCAATACTTAGAAATACTTACTTTTCATTGTTCCAATCTCGTATCTTGAGCTTGTTCTTCCCTTTGGAACAAATGAGGGTACTTTGACTTCATTATCTCTTCAGCTTCCCATGTGATCTCTTCTATTTGTTGATTTCTCCAAAGTACCTTCATGGAAGCTACGTCTTTATTCCACAACCTTTTAACTTGTCTATCCAGAATGGCAATAGGTATCTCCTCGTAGGTAATATCCTCGTAACCTTTACATTGTCTATAGGAGTAAATCGAGATGGATCTCATATGCACTTTCGAAGCATCGAAACATGAAATACGGGATGAACTGTGGAGAGTTCTTGGGGTAGTGCCAACTCATACGCAACTTGCCCAAATCTTCTAATAATTTCATATGGGTCTATATAACGTGGACTCAATTTTTTTTCTTTCCAAATCGCATTACCTCTTTCATCGGTGACACCTTAAAAAATACCCAATCACCTATGGCGAATTCGAGCCCTCTTCTTCTAACATCAGCATATGACTTATGTCGACTTTGGGCCGTTTGTAGCCGTTGTTGAATCACTTTAACTTTCTCCATAGCCTGATGAACAAGATCTGGCCCAAGTAAAGCAGTTTCACCCGCTTTAAACCATCCAATTGGTGATATACATTTCCTTCCATACAAAGCTTCATAAGGTGCCATTTTAATACTTGAATGATAGGTATTGTTGTAAGCAAACTCAATAAGAGGCAAATGGTCATCCCAACTGCCTTGAAAATCTAACGTGCAAGCTCGTAGCATATCTTCAAGCGTTTGGATAGTACGTTCTGCTTGTCCATCTGTCTGAGGATGGAAAGCCGTACTCAAATTCACCTGTGTACCCAAACTCTGCTGAAAAGATCTCCAAAAATGCGCAGTAAACTGATCTGGCCTGTCTGATATAATGGAGATCGGAATCCCATGTAACCACACTATTTCTTTAACATACAATCTTGCATAATCTTCAGCTGTATAGGTGGTCTTGACTGGTAGGAAACGCGCTGACTTGGTAAGCATGTCAACTATAACCCATATAGAATCAAATTTTTGCAGTGTACGAGGCAAACCTGTGATGAAATCCATGTTAATTATATCCCATTTCCAAACTGGGAGCTTGATACATTGCATGTAACCTCCTGGTTTCTGATGCTCTACCTTTACTTGTTGACAATTCGAGCACTGAGCGATAAATTCTGCAATGTTCTTCTTCATATTTCCCCACCAATACACTTCTTTTAAAGCATGGTACATTTTAGTAGCACCCGGATGAATAGAATATCGTGAATGATGTGCCTCTGTCATAATTCGTCTTCTCAATTCGTCTACATCTGGTACACATAATCTATCTTGGCATTGAAGCACCCCTTCTTGTGTAAGACCAAACGCCTTTGTCAAATTTTGTTGTACATTCTTTTTTAGTTGCAATAACATAGGATCTGCAAACTGCTTCTCTTTCACTTCAACTATCAATACAGATTCAGCCGCATTTTGTACAATGACCCCTTCATCTGAGGATTCGAGAAGACGAACCCCCAAGTTGGCTAATTGATGTAGCTCTTTGACTAAATCTTGCTTTTTCTGTCAATTGGCCACTAGTGTCTCCTATTGCCTTGCTGCTCAATGCATCAGCTACCACATTTGCTTTTCTTGGATGATATAGAATATCAATATCATAATCTTTCAATAGCTCAAGCCACCTTCTTTGCCTCAAATTGAGTTCCTTCTGCTTAAAGATATATTGTAAATTTTTGTGATCGGTATAGATATCAACATGAACTCCATACAAATAATGACACCCTATCTTTAAAGCAAATACCACCCCTGCTAATTCAAGATCATGAGTAGGATAATTTCTCTCATGTGGCCGCAACTGTCGTAAGGCATATGCTATGACATTATCGTGCTGCATCAATACACACACTAGGCCAATTCTGGAAGCATCACAATATACTGCGTAGTCTTCGGTGCCTTCCGGAAGTACCAACACTAGTGTAGAAGTCAATTTATCTTTCAGCTCTTGAAAACTTTTCTCACATGCATCATTCCACTAAAATTTGACTGCCTTGTGTGTAAGTTTCGTTAAAGGTGCAGCAATGGAAGAAAACCCTTCAATAAATCTTCGATAATAACCAGCCAACCCCAGGAAACTATGAATTTTCGTGGGCGTTGTAAGCCTTGGCCAATCTTTCACCGCCTCAATCTTTTGTGTATCAACTCGAATCCCTTCATCTGATACAATGTGACCCAAGAATGCTACGGATTTCAACCAAAATTCACACTTAGAGAACTTCACATACAACTTACGCTCTCGGAGAATCTTTAACACCTGTCGTAAGTTCTTAGCATGGTCCTCTTGTGACTTCGAATAAACCAGGATGTCATCTATAAATATAGTCACGAACACGTCTAGAAATGGCTTAAACACCCTATTCATCAAATCCATGAACACAGCTGGGGCATTTGTTAGTCCAAATGACATAACTAAAAATTCATAATGGCCATACCATGTTTGGAAAGCTGTCTTGGGTACATCTTGTTCTCTAACTCTGACTTGATGGTAACCTGACCTCAAGTCAATTTTTGAAAAACACTTGGAACCCTATAACTGATCAAACAAATCGTCAATTCGAGGGAGGGGATATTTGTTCTTGATCGTTAGCTTATTTAATTGTCGATAGTCAATGCACATTCTCAATATGTCATCTTTCTTTCGTACAAATAATATCGGTGCACCCCACGGGGACATACTCGACCTGATGAAGCCTTTGTCCAACAAATTTTTCAATTGCTCCTTCAATTCATGCAATTCTGCTGGAGCCATTCTATATGGGTGAATAGAGATAGGCTGAGTGTCTGCAATCACATCAATGCTAAATTCTATTTCCCCTTCTGGGGGCAAACCTGTAAGATCTTTTGGAAATACATCAAGATATTCATTGACCACTGGAACCAACTGAGGAGTTAGTGATTTCGCATCAATATCATGCACTCTCACTAAGTGGCATATATACCCCTTGGATATCATTTTCCTAGCCTTAAGGTAGGAATAAATTTTCCTCTTGGTGCCCCTACATCACCCTTCCATTCAAGAACATTCGTTTGTGGAAAATGAAAATGTACTTTCTTTGCTCGGCAATCTATCGTGTCATAACAAGATGCCAACCAATCCATGCCCATTATGACATCAAAATCCACCATGTCTAGTTCAATAAGATCGGCCAGTGTATCATGACCACACACCGTTACCACACAATTACGATATACTCTTTTTGCAATAATATAGTCACCAACTGGTATCGATACTTCAATTGACTCAGTTAATAGTTGCGGTGTCCTTTCAAATTTTGCAGCAATCAATGGAGTAAAATATGACAATGTAGAACCCGGATCAATCAATGCATATACATTATATGAAAATATGGATAATGTACATGTGACGACATCAGGAGAAGCCTCCGAATTTTGCCAGTCCACTAGAGCATAAGTACGATTCTGAGTTCTACTGGAACTGGCTGCTCCTCTGGCACCTCTACCATGACCCGCAGGCTGTACATCTCTGCCTAGGGGAGGAGCCGATGATGATTATGCAACGGTTGATCCCGCAGGTCGCGCCACATTACCCAAGCCTCTTAGTGGGCAGTCTCTCATCATATGCCCTGTCATATCGCACCAAAAGTAAACATTTGACCCAAGCCGGCATTCACCTAAATAAAACCGTCCACATTGCTAACATGGCTGAAGAGAAAATCCAGCGGTCAGCGAACCTCGAATCCCACTACTCTGCCCAACATTACTACCTCTAAACGTTCGAAATTGAGCTTGAGTACCTGCTGTGGAATAGGAGAATGACGGTCTAGGCGGTCTAGGAAACATCCGATGTCTAGAGTCTCCTTGGGACACCATAGACTGTCCCATAGGTCTAGCTCTTTTGGACCGTCCTCGTTCAGATTCATGTACTCTTCTTCTTTGCCTTTGGTCCTCCATCTTTTGTGCAAAGGCCTGAATTCTAGCTATATCCATATCTCAATTTAAAGCAGCAATAGTGCAGTCTCTTACCAAATATGGCTCCAGTCTGTCCACATATCGATGTACTCTGTCTGTCATTGTGGCCACGACATTCGGAGCATATCGAGCCAAAGAATTAAATTGCAGACTGTATTCTCTGACACTCAGATTCCCTTGACGAAGATTCAAGAATTGATCCGCACGAGCCTCTCGGATCTCATAAGGAAGGTGGTGATCAAGGAAAACCACTTTAAATTCTTCCCAATTAGGTGAATTTGCACCGACACCACGAGATTTCTTCCAATCTTCATACCACAATATCGCCTCTTCTTTCAATCTATAGGCAGCAAGTTCAACTGTTTCTACCCCAGTTACATGCATAACATCTAAGTCCCTTTGAATCTGATCTATAAAGTTTTGCGGATCTTCATCCAGATCTGACCCAGTGAATGTGGGAGGGTCTAATTTCAGAAAATCCTGGGTTCGCCGACTAGCTGCCCTAGCCGCACCATCCACACTTGTTGTTGGACCAGCTCATCCTTGACTTTGTGCAGCAACTATCTGAGTCAACATTTGCACTGCATTTCTGAGATCTTGCTCAGTAGCATTAACAGGTGCTTCTGCAGGTTCTTCTCTCCTTCTCGGCTCTTTTGGAGCTGGAAAAGTAAAAAAAGCCCATGATGCAACCTCAGCGTCAGCCCCACCTTGACTAGCTTGGTCAGGTGGTGAGTTACTCATTCTTTCTTCGGCAGGCATATCTACCTGCTTACCTTTGCCTCTACCTTGTCTTGTAACCGACATTTTACTATAAATAAGAAAACCAATTCCAATGGTCAGATACGATTTCACTAACAACATTGGCTCTATTTTGGTGCACAACACATCCATAAGTAAGACTCTACTCAGACACGGCTTTGTAGACATCCTTAGGACGACCTGCTCTGATACCAATTTTGTCACTCCCCAAATCCCATTGAGGCGGACTGGCACCCGAAGCCGATAAGGCCCGAGAGAAACAATCATCATTCTCATGCACTTCTGTGCATGCTACTCAATAAACATCACCACCACAAATAGATATAAGATGCCAATAGCGAAAGTCATGGAAAGTACATGATAACTATGAAACTTGGCCGTTGGGGCAATCAAGACAAAACATACGTTCTTTACATTTCCTTCGTCTGTCCCACAACATCTACAAAGCCTCTACAGAATCATAACCATAACCAACCTAGAGTCGGGACAAAACCCCACTCTATACACATATACAATACCAAAACAAATGTACAACTGTGACTCGGAAAGCCCCGAACCAACTGGAGCTCACCAAAGATCAGTAGATGACCCGCAGCTTACTGTAGAGGTCTACTAGTACCTGTGCCTGCAGCAAGTAAGGTAAATTCCCCAAAGGGGTCGGTACGAAAAATGTACTGAGTATGTAAGGCTATAAGGAATTACGTCAATACATAAGAACTTCAATGACATCAAACATAAAAGAATAATCCATACGGATAAGTCACCATTCTGTATGTATGGAAATATGTACATTACATGGATTACTTTCTTTACTTTTACGCTCATTCATTCGTTCATCACTTATTTCTTCATTCACTACTTATCCTTCCATTCTTACACTGCCCGGGCCCCAAGCTGATCAGTGGGTAATCAACAGTTTTCGAGATCGACCCATGTTAGGCTTTTCTTTTGCCCCTGGGATACCACCCGTAGTAGCGGGATTGACCCATGCTAGGTGTTGTTTTCACCCCTGGGATACCACCCGAGATATTGGGATCAACCCATGTTAGGTTATTTAACCCCTGGGACACCACCCAAGAATAGAGACTTCTTTACCTCACTTCTTCAATCTTAGAAATGGTTCATTCGATGATTAAGTCATTATTGGAACTTTTGAATATAACATTATTGGAACTTGGAAACATGTCCACAATGAGGTAACACATGAATAACCATAGGTTAAGAATAAGGTATATATGATTAACAATAGATGATAACCTGAAATGAGATACCTTAGAACATTTCAGAAAGGAGCAAGTACAGTGACAAGGTGAATACTATATGCTGCAGAAGGATACAGAAAGAGTAACCTTACATACCTTATCCTCTAAATATGAACAATCAATCCTATACGTGAATATAATATTCCAGCTCCTTCCTTACGTCTTACTCTACAATACAAGTACATACCGGAGCTTACATTAACAACTAGTTACCATACAAGTGTACAAGACGACAAGGAGCTATATGACTGCCATATAACGTCATTTCACCCTTTACAATACAATCCACTGCATTATCATACCAACAATACCATAACATTCCACACATTGACCAAGACATCATACATCAATAGCATTTCACACCACGTTTACCCTTTATGCCTCCTTATTATCATTCCGTAATAATTACTCCATCAAATTGCCTCATAACAACATATGAACAACAACCCATAATTAATATAGTCCAAAATGCCTCTATACGCCCCTTTAAAGTCATTAAAATGGTGTCACAAGTTGATAATTACATCCAAAAAGGGTATAGGGGCCTTCGGGGATCAAAGAGAGAAGAAACCATACAAAACAGAATTCTGGTGTGAAATGCGAAGCCACCTGCGCTCGCAGGTGGCTGACATGCGGCCGCAGATGGACCTTGTCAGTATCCAGGGGCACCTGCGTTGGAACCTGTGCTCGCAGGTGCCTCACCTGCGAGGGCGGGTGCCCATTTTCGATTACCGGGGTTCATTTTGGGTCCCTTTTCGCATTAAATGGTTCATGGCCATAAATAAACTTTCCTTTGCATACTTTTGATCAACTTAATATCAATGAACAACCATGGTTTCATAACACACATAAACATCACCCAAAACCATCTTTTTATTTCAATATGTCACCCACTCCGTACACAATTTCACTACAACAATTTCAAAAGTGATACTCAAGGATAAAACAAGTTAAGACTATAATCACATTTCACATGTAAACATGGAATGCATCAAGTTCACTTTCTTCAAGACTACAAGTCCATTTTCAAGTTTACAAGGCAAAACCCGTCTCCAATTAAGCAAAAGTACACTGTTTTACACATAGTGACTATGCAACATTGTGCCAACATAACCAACATAATTTATACATCATATTAAGCGTATCATATAGTAAACTATGAGAATAAATACTTACCAAAGCTTGCAAGATGATGATCTTGGCCAAAGAGACTAGTTGCTTAGGGTTTGTGTGAGAGAAAAATGTTTGAGAAAATTCTAGAAAAAGGCATGTGTGTTGTGTTGAATAAAAATCTGATTTTTCTCTTGCTTTATATAGTATTTAATGGTCATCCTTTGCCGATTCAATGCATGTTGGCTTGGTCAAACACAAGAATGGATCTTTTCCATATTTGGGCCATGTCTTCCATGTGATTTTGGGCCTCATTTGAGCCCAATGGCACATGACTCATTTAAGCCCAACAAATTAATGCATAATTCACCAATTCTCTCATGTTTAAATGATTCTATAAATGTTAAGGTAGTCTCATGGGTTCGGGAATGTACGGGGTGTTACATGTGCCTTCTTCTTCGTGTCATATATTTTTGAGTTGTGGATTTCTAGATTTGAAAAACTTTTGTTTGCTCGAAATCAATTCTTTGAAAAGTAAATAACTATTTGCTTAGTATTTAGTTATTAGTTATTTATACGTCCTTGGTAGGGAGCTTTTTCCCCTAATGGGACTATGTAGTATGAATTCAAATTACTCGGACTCTAATACAGTACCGTACACCAAAGGAATTTTTTTTTAAAAAAAATATTGAATTGATGTTCTCAATTTTATGAGTCAAACCATAACTGAAGATATTTAATTCCTTTATTTTGCGAAATGTATTTTCTCAATTTTTATTTAGTTACTTACGAAATTTAAAATGTAATTTATTTAACTAAATTCTAACATAAAATATTGATGAACTTCTTGCATGAATACTCTTAGGAACGAGTAGCCAAACACCTCTACAATTTTATATTCTTCATCATAAATTTTGCACAAGTATTTTAAAGAGTGTTGCTAACGAAAGAAGTGACAAATTTAATATAATATCAATTTTCGATAGGTAATATTTCTTTCTTGTGTTTGAGTTATAAAACAAAAAGAAATACAAAGTGTAAGTTCTAAAATGAATGGACGGTGATCCTATTTAGCTAAGTTCATAGAGGACGAAACTTGTCCCATAGAAAGCTTCGAATGTTGTATTATAATTTTTATCACGACTACATGCATGTGCATTAATGTAGAGCCGCGGTATAGAGATTCAAATTAAGGTAGAACGTTGAATTTTTATTTTTTTGATTTGTATATAATATTTTTTTTGATAATATCATAGCTTTTATTTGCAATTTAATTTTAATATTGTTGCATGCTCGTAGTTGATTTATTTTCAAAAATTAGTGATTCTTTTATATACAAGTATGTTTGATAGGACTTAGGAGGGTATGGAGGTCACAAATTAGAGTAGAAGGTTAAATTCTTTTTGATTTATGAATCATGTTTTTTGTAATGTCGTAGCTTTTATGTGCAATTTAGTTTTAATATTGTTGCATACCCGTAGTATATTTGTTTTAAGAAATTTGCGATTCTTTTTTATGCAGGTGCATTAGATAGAAGGGTATAAAGGTTACGGATTAGGGTAGAAGGTTAGTAGGTAGTTATGCTTTGACTTGCTTTTTGGCAGGTTTAGGTTTGGTGGGAGTCTCAGAGCATATACATGTATATTTTCTTGCTTTTGATGTCTATTATCATCTATTGTAGATTGTGTTTCAGTTACCGCATTATTTCGTGCATTATTTCTATGAATGCTATCCACTACTTTCCGTACTAATTAACATGTTTTCTTCACTGTCGTATTTTCTTTTCGTAATAATTCCTTAATACGGGGTACTAACGTTGATATCTTCATTGCAGTGATTTCTTGGAGCTGAGCAAAGAATAGCTTTATTGTTAGAAATTATCATAAATCGCCCACTACGTTGCTACCTATGTTTTTCAAGCACAGTAGTTTCTTCAATTTCATTCGCCAACTTAAAACATATGTAAGTATCTTTTTTACTTTTAACCTATATCTAATAATGCTATCATGTTCTAGATTATAAATATTTTCTATGTGTTAGCTTCAGTTTGATGTTAGGATTTTTGAATAGCGCAATTCAAAATTTTATTTTGCATTATAGTAAGAATAATGTCTTGGTGACCCTAAACTAGTAGTTAGAATAATAGGGATAACATGATTCCTATTGGAACTTAATTATAATCTAAAAGAACCTCCAATGTTGAAACTTTATTCTGAAAAAAGTCGTTTCCAAGAATTTAATTATGAATAGAATTGGAGTTGGTATATTTTGAACTTTTTTAAAAAAAAAAAATATTATGGACATGAATACCTTATTGAACATTTTGATCTGGACTATACAACTAATGAAGTATTTTACAATTTTGTACATTAATATTATAGAAAAGAAATGGAATTAGAGCTTATTAAGGGTATAAAAATCCTTCAATAATGGATGGATATTATGGTCGTCGATCAATATTTATCATTATTAATGCTTTTATAATATGTTTATCATATTAATTAATAATAAATATATATAAAAAATAAATTATTGTATGTACGTTATATTATTAAATATAAACTTTTAAAAAACTGCGTAAAATTTTTAAGGCAAAAAGATACTTAAAGAGGAACATGATAACTCACCATCACATAAAAAATTAAGGAGCAAAATTAAGTTTAGTGAACAAAATTTCGTAATTGATATCAAAATTTAAAATTATGTTGGTATTGATACAAAAAAAAACACTCTAAACAATATAAAGGAAAAACGAACTACGTTATATGTGAGCATAATAATATGGACAACTTTTATAAATCCCAACTGTTTAATACCTAATTACACTCTATCCCCACTCTTTTGATAATTACACAAAATCCTGAATTTTAATTTTTGCGAGACATTACTGATGCTCGGATACATAACCTTCCGGATACATAAGTACCGATACATAACTCTTATCTATCAATATCACAGAGATGCATTCAGACGCATAAGTCTTATGTATCAGTAACACAAAGCATTCTGATACATGATTTTTGTCAGATTTTTAACCAAAGATATCTTTCTTATGTATCTGTAACATAATATTCAGTAAGATACATAACTTTTGTACATTTGGTGGAGGGTCGCGTGATGTATCTTCTTATCCTTTTCAACCAGATACATCATTCTTATGTATCTCTGAACTCCCTAACAAATAAATCATTCTTATGTATCTCCATTAACATCATCATCTTCAACCTCCATTGAATCTCCGAACTTCCTTCGTACTCCACCCTCAACACCCTCCGTCTCTATCTCAGGCCACCATCGCTAGTAATGAATTGGATTTGGAAATTTTTTTTTGATCCAAAATCAAATGAAACACATAATTGAATAAGTCAAGTTTAATCATGAAAGAAAAAGTTATAAGTTGAACTGTAACCAAACCTAGATGATTAGCACAGATCTTAAGAGTCCTAGTTTGACGCATAACAAGGCAATTTTTTTCAGTTTCCTTATGCTTTAAAAGCTTAACAGTACCAGCATGTCTCTCTTTCCACTGATTTCCATCTTTATCAAATCGATAGAGCTTCGCTTTCAAATCGAGGATAACATCTTTGTTCTCTTCACCAGTTGTTACGGTTACTTCTTCGAGCCGTACAATTGGCGCATGTGAGCTCTGGTATCTTTGTCATCGTCTTCGACAACTTCTTCCTCTTCTCTGTGTTCGTGCTCAGGCTCGACGCTTGACATTGTTAACTATACGGATGTTGTGTGAGGCTTTTGTAGAGAGAGAGAAAAAATAGTGAGACATTGAATTTGGGATTTGGGGTAGCTGTGATGTATCAGAGATTTGAAGAGATAAAGTAAAATTCAAAATTTTTGTAATTATTTTAAAGGGTTGGGATTTTAAGTAATAATGGTAAGTTAAGGTGTGGTATCATGCAATTTACCCTAATAATATAACACTACTATTTATAATAAATTAGCAATGGCAGAACGAATTATGGTAAAGAATAGAAGATGATAACCTGAAATTAAAGTTGCGATGGAAGAAAGTCGATAGTCAGCTACCAAGAGGCTAACAACATCGTAGTTTTTCCACAAAACTTGTCACAAATACAAAAAGATAAATTGCTAAACACATAAAATTAATTTTCAAAAACAATGAAACAAAAACTACGCATAACACACTATAGGAGAATTTCTAGAAAATAATAAAAGCAAAATCCAAATCTAATAAAGTCATCTATCAACAGGTTAACAACATCATGATTTTTCCATAACACCTATCATAAATACAAAAGATAAATCGTCAAACACATAAAGTCAATTTTCAAAAATAATAAAACAAAAACTACAGATAAGACACCATAGGAGGATATCAAGAAAATAAAAACAAAACTAAAATCTAAGATATATATATATATATAAAATAAAAACTACTATTGTAGCCCATCAAACTTATATATATATATATATATATATATATATATATATATATATATATATATAAGTTTGATGGGCTACAATAGTAGTTTTTATTTTATATATATATATATATATATCTTAGATTTTAGTTTTGTTTTTATTTTCTTGATATCCTCCTATGGTGTCTTATATATATGTATATATATATATAAGTATTCCTCTTTGTCCAGAAAAAAAAAAGAGTCCTGAAACTTAACAAATGTTTGAAAATATTTAGAAATGTTGTTTGAATTTTTGAGTCTGCAATAGACAAAATTATCTTTTTACTTTTTTCCAATAATTATTAATATATAGAAAGAAATCTAAATTTGTAAAATTCATTAATCATATACGTTAGAGTTTGGTTTCTTTTAGGATTAGGATTCATTTAACCACCAATTAGTTAATATTACTCCATTAGTTAGGTCTCTTTATTTAGGTTAAATTAGATTTTTCTTCGTTGTCCAAAAAAATGACTATTCTTCAATTCCTTATATTGCCGTAGAAAAAATTAGGTTTATGTTTAGGTTTAGTTTAAAATTCTTTTACCAATTGAAATCTGATTGTATCTATGATTAAAGAGATAAATTTACTTGTGATTCGAGGTAAGTTTTCTAAAATTTAACAAAAATCACAAAGAAAACGTCTCAATTAGCAATTGTCTTCAAGAATACACCCATGTTATGCCCTTATTTTGTATTTTTTTTTTTTTTAGCGGGCGCATCGGATACATTCTATTACTAGTATGTAATGATTTAGGTGCATTAAAATAGACTCATGTATTGTACAGCATGATTGCCTCCTTTGTCACTGTGATTTATTTGCAAGGTAGCTGGAACTAAACAACCAACAGCATACACGATGGGGTTTGATTTTTACTATTCTGGGTAAACTACTTTGAATTTTGCAAAGTTCCAGCTTATTAGGAGCCAAGGTGCACTTGGTCATGTTACTTCCGAAGATATTCTTCTGAAGGTACAAATTTATATCTTATCTATCATTCAATTGGTTCATACATTTCACTTGAATGTTTGACAAGTTTTATGCATGCACTTGACTGATCTCTTGTCGCATAGGGTTGGTTTGACTTCTTCTATAAAAACCATGCAAATTTCATATTTTTTCTTTGTCGACAGTTTTGTCTCTCTTTCGTCTCTTTTCCAGGTTTTCGGATTCTCTTCATCAACTCACTTTTGCTCCTTGTCCAGGTTTTCAGATTTTCTTCATCAACTCACTTTTGCTCCGTATGGTAGTTGAACTGTATTAAGTAGTAGGTTTATTGCTTATCTTAATTTTTATAGTTATATCGGGGACGACAATTGTTTTGGGGTAGATATATGTCTCAACCTACGTGGTGATCAACCTACTAGCTGGTGGTTTGTGAAGGGAGTTGAAGGTGGGTGTAACTGGAATTAGAATGATGGTTCTAATGGCAATAGCTTTTACGTTAGCAATCCCATGGTTTAGAAGGGGTAGAGTCAGTTTCCCAAAACCTTTCCACAAGCTCACTGGATTCAATGCCTTTTAGTACTCACACCATCTATTTGTTTTTGTCTATGCTCTACTTATTGTCCATGGAGAAAAGCTATAAATTATCAAAGATTGGTACAAGAGAACGGTTGGTAAAATGTTCAAAATCTTTTTTGGATCCAAGGTTGGTGGATTGACATGCTTAATGTAATATTTAGCAAACACATATAAAAATTCACAAAGAAAAAAAGATACGAAGATTGTGAAAAAGAAAATGAATCTGAAGTGAAGAAGTCGCACCTTAAGCTTTTTATTTCTTGAATAATACTCCTAATAGTCTAGAAATGCATATCTTACTTAAATTTGAAAATAGATCTTTAATCAATATAGAGGATTTTTCCCCCCGCTATTATTAACTAGATTTGAGGCATTATATTGACTTTATTGGCTCCAGTTGGACAATAATTTCCTGAAGTTTCGAAAACAAATAACTACTTGTCACGCTTCGCTTTTTGAGAATTAAATTGTATGGATTTTAACCAATATTTTAAGATATAATTTTTTATCATATTAATATGAGAAGAACGACATCATATGGTATTTTCCATATAATTTTTTAATAGCTAAATTATAAATTTTAGATATTGAATTTATTTAATTCAATTTATCTCAAATTAGTTAATTTATTCTCGTGAAGCGAAACGTGACAAGTAAAAGTGAATGAAGAAAGTAGCATTTGAAGTTAAAGTTAAAGCTGAAAAGAGTATGAATTTTTCTTTAAGAAAATATTGAACTCTTGCAAGTAGAACATCACTTCGTTTGAGATACTCCCCAAACAAAATTTTCTAACTTCAATTTTCAATTTACAAATGAAATCAGAATAATAGATAAAATTATAAAACAAACATCTATACATAATTTCTGAAATATGCATATGATTAAAATTTAGCTTGTTATATAATACAAAATTTATAATAATGACATGAGACAAACGTGCATCGCACGTTCACATAGACTAGTCTTTTAAATATTTTGAATTATCAATTATGGTGACTTATACGTTATCAATTCTATTGCATCTAGAATTCTTCGTCTATGTATATTTGTTTTTGATACCAAATCATTACTTGTGGAGTCCAAGTTAAAATCAATACTCCCTCCGTTTCAAAAGGAATGACCTATTTTGACTTGACACAGAGTTTAAGAAAATAAAGAAGACTTTTGAATCTTGTGGTCTTAAATTAAAGTTATGTCAAATGTACCAAAATGCCCTTTAATCTTGTGGTCTTAAACATAACATATAGAAAGTTGGAATTAAAGTATTGCCAAAAAAAGAAAGGGTCATTCTTTTGAAACGGACTAAAAAGGAAAGTAGGTCATTCTTTTTGAAACGGAGGGAGTATTAAATTTTATGTTTGTTTCATAACAATATGTGCATGTAATTAATTAGGTTCATCTTGGTTTCGCATCAAAAGTTTCATATCAAGGACTGAATAAGGGCAGCAACAGTCTTTGATACAGCAGCAGAAACACCACCCATTAGCCATGAGGAAGCCAGTGGCAAACTCTACAAATCCTTTCTATTGAGGAACTTGCGCGAAAACCGGTGAAGTATACCTTTCTATTGGGGAGTTTGCGCGAACATTGGTGAAGTATAACTTTTTTCAGCCTTTATTTTGATATCTCTTTTCTGAAATTCATTTTTTGATTTTTCTTGTTTGGTTTAATTTAAAGTAGATTTTGGAACATATATAATAACATCATCGGAGGCAGTATTTTACGCTCATCCTTTTAATTTGGTGTATGGTTACTTATTTATAAACAAGAAGGAAGTTGGTTTCAAAATGGTGAAGCATTTTAAAATGCTAGCTGTTTCTGTTCTCTAACTACTAGAATAGCAAGTCGGAATTATAAGGCAAAATTTAGGGAAGAACATGACGACAAACATATGATAATGAAATCATACTGCAAATAACATAATATAACGAAGGTGAATACTAAAGTTGACATTTAAATTTAACCTAGGGATATTAGCATTGTATGCAAACTACATATTGATATGACATGCTTTATCAACTTTCTTAATCATTCAAAAAAAAAAAAAAAAGGAATGCACCGCTATTTTATTTGATCTATTTCAGGAGAAATTTCAGAAAATTAAATTGGATTTGGGATATTTTAAAATTGAACTAAAGAATATGTATTTTTTTAAAAATTAATTGTAATGACCTGATATGTGAAATTTGACTTTTTATGTGATTTGACCTTTTTGCCCTTCCTCGTAGCTGCTACATGTTGATTTTGAGGTGTGGGATGGTTGACACAGTTCCCAACATCTTCGGGAGACTTTTGGGAGAGTTTGTGGTTTTTAGAGGCTTTGAAAGCTCTATAGTTGACTTCAGTCAATATTTGATGTTCTGAGTGTCGGATGGTGTTTTGGACAGTTCCATTAGATCTGGAATGTCGAATTTGGGTTAGTAGCCAGGTTGGTTCAGGTTCAGGACCTTTATATTGCATTTCGACCCTTGTTGTGGATAACTAGTTAAACTAAGCTTAAAGGGGTCCTAGGGTTAAATTGTTGAAAACAATCTTTTTTCAAAAATCCAACGTTGCCATTGAGTTTGGAACGTCGAAAATAGCCTAGTAGCATAGTTCGTTTGCATTCACAGGATTTTGAACGAATCCCGAGGGGTCGATTGACAACTTTGCAACTTAGCAAAGTTGTTGATGCAGCTGAAGCTGGTGCAACCGCTTAGCTGCCAAAAGACCGCTTTAGTGATAGCCGCTTAAACGACAATGCACCGCTTTAGAGGTCATCAGTAACCAGTAGCCCACCGCTAAAGAAGTCACTTTACCACTTTAGCGGAGCTAGCCATGTAGGCCAGACCGCTTTAGAGGTCACCAGTCGCTTAAGCGGTGGCCGCTTTAGTAGTCATTTATCCGCTTAAGCGGCCAACGCTGGGTTAGTATATATAGCTCATTTTCACGATCTTCACCATTTTTTGACCTTTGAGCTTCGGGTTTGGGCGATTTTTAAGACTTTCTTCACCATTTGAGCTTGGGTAGGCTCCAAAACCTTATTTCCTTTATTTTACATCGATTATAACATCAAAAACACTCTTTAATTTTTATTTCTAAAAGGATTTTTGAGGATTTTTACGGTAAAGCTTAAAATTGATTTTTCTTTGATTTGGACCTCGTTTTCAACTCATTTTCGCATGGGTTTTCAACTCGTTTTCACATGGATTTTCAACTGTAGACTCCTATAACTTTGGGGAATGTATTTCTAAAATAAAATTATGGTCTTACCCCTTTCATTTTCAAACTCGTTTTTCGAGTCCATTTTGAACCCAATTCGAATATAGTCAATATGGGTATTGTTAGCTTTCTTTTAACGCATAGATGCTATATTTGTATGTTTTAGTTGATTCCGAAGTCGTTCAAAAAGGGAAGGCTCCATGTTGAAGGACTTTAGGCTTGAATTTCGACGCTTTGAGGTAGGTTATGCCTTAACTTTTTTCAGACTGGCTGGGTAGTTAATGAATAAGTAAAGCATGCTCTGGGTTGGGAAAAATAACTATGGTTTTTTTTTTAAGTTATTATATATTGCGTGATGCCCAAGTGGGGGCTTATATTCTTGTTATTGTTGACTGCTGATATGGTATATTGCGTGTTGCATAAGTAGGGGACTTTATTTGACTTCATTGTCCTTATTTGTGTATTTACATGCCTTATTTTTAATGTGATGTTATGAGGGTGCTTGAATAGACATTATAGGCCTTATTGAGTATTGTTGCATTTATCATGATGGAAATGTCGAGTTAAGGTTTTGATATGATATTAATAATGTCCTACATGGCTAATTTTCCAATGTTGCCCGATGAGATATTGAAATTTTGATTATTGATACGAATTGAGTGGATTCTGAGCTCACTTTCACATGTATTGAATGTATTATCATCTTTATACTATTTGGTTTTGAGCATTTCATCCTCATTTCATACATACACATTCATGAAGCATTGGTACCACTGAGAAACACTGATTTTGAAAGAAAATGAGACACTTTTAAAAATGTTCAAACCGAGGAATGTGCCGATCGGGTTGATTGAGATATGAGAAACACTTTATAGACCTTGATCCGTGAATACTAGCTGGAGAGATGGATTGAGATTATGATACAACTATATGGGTTGCGAAACCCCCCATGGGTCTTATCTTGGGAGCGCTGAGGCTTGGTTGGTGTATATAGAAAGTCATGGATGGCTTTCAAATC
Source organism: Capsicum rhomboideum (assembly GCA_031232105.1). NCBI lineage: Eukaryota > Viridiplantae > Streptophyta > Magnoliopsida > Solanales > Solanaceae > Capsicum > Capsicum rhomboideum. The sequence continues at coordinate 26,212,768 of CP124719.1, read as the reverse complement.
TTCATCATTATCCTATCTTTATTGCATTGCATTGCATATGTATTCTTGTGTTGTTTTTGTATTCTTGGTGTGTATTTAGTTTCTGTACTTGTTTGATCATAGCTGTTCTACTCATTTTTTCTTTTTATATATATATATATATTATATATATATATATATATATATATTAGAACTATTAGTGGAGACGGTGTGAGCTACTGTTTGGAAACTTTTCTATTTACAGGTGATGTGCTTATAGTATTTCTTTACTTGTATTATTTTCTACTTTGCTTAGTCGGCCTATGATTCCTACTGAGTACAAGTGGACCGTACTCACTCCTACTGTGCCTTTTTGGTATAGATCCTAGCACGAGCTTGATATGCGGAGGCTGAGTTTATGCTGGGGAATTGGTGATTCGAGGTACTGGCCCGCTCTAGGCTTTTCAAAGTTGATCCAGTTCTCCTCTTATCATTTATTTGTCTTTATTTCTATTTTGGAGACAGACTATGTATTATTAAGGATTTTGAGTTGTAGTAGATGCTCTTACACTTGTGACACATTTTTGGGGGGTTTTATGATACTTCGTTCAGACTTTCGTTGATTTTGCACATGTGTGACCTGACTTCATTTTAGAAGTCTCGTCTTTAATTATTTATTACTGTTTTTTATATTCTTTCCTTCTGGGTGATTGGCTTACTTATCAAGGCTGGGCCGAGAGAAATGTCATCATGACTTTGATTTTTGGGTCCTGATAATTTGGTATCAGAGCACTAGGTTCATCGGTCTCATAAGTGTAAGAGTAGGATGTCTAGTAAAGTCTCACGGATCAGTACGTAGGCGTTCGTATCTATGTTTGAGAGGCTATAAGATATCTTTAGGAAAAACTTCTCTAATTTGATTCCTTATCGCCTGGATTATTCGTACCCAATGTTCTAAACTTGCATTCTATTTTTTCTGCACAGATGGTGAAGACTAGGTCCAGGGATTCTAGGGATGCTGAGTCGACACCCAATATGGGAGCTTCAGTCCGAGGACAAGGCATAGGTTGTGGCTTACCTAGAGGTAGAAGACGGGCACGAGGAGCTTCTCCAGCCAGAGGATATGCTAGGGAGGCCTCTCCCGAGCCTGAGGTTATGTACGCCATGGATGACTATCAGACAGGGGGTACGAGGCCAGGTCAGGTTCCACAGGGTTCAGTTAATATCCAGTGTTTTAGGATTTGTTGGTTCATCTTTTGAGTCGCTTGGATGGTGTTCCTTCGAGTGTACAGGGTATTTCTCAGATTTTAAGTGATGTTCCGCCATCTGTACCGTCATCTGCTTATGGTTTTCCTAGTTCAGGGGTACAACCATCATCTATGGTACCCCCGCGTGTGGATTCATTGCATGTCAAACTTACTATTTCTCTAGTTATTTTGAGTATAATGATGTTTTCTGATGATCAGAAGAGGTTTGAAAGGTTTTTCGCTTGGCTCCTTCTAAGTTCAGTGGAGCGATTGACGAGGATGCCTATGAGTTTCTGATTGACTACCAGTAGAAGTTATATAATCTTGGATTCCTTAAGTCTCACGGAGTTACTTATACTACCTATCAGTTGACGGATGTGTCCAGGGATTGGTGGAGGTCTTTATCCTATTGTAGACCTTTGGGTTTGCCTGCTATGACTTGGGTCCAGTTTTCGAAAACTTTCTTGGAAAGGTTTATGCCGTATAGTTTGAGTGATCAGATGCAAGATGAGTTTGATCACTTGGAGCAGCGCTTTATGTCTATTGCCGAATATGAGGCACGCTTCTATGCCCTATCTAGATATACGGGAGCCAGTATCTCCACAGAGCTAGAGAGGATTCAGAAGTTTGTTAAGGGGTTAGATGGTTCTTATCAGTTGGCTACTGCCCAGATGGTTGTTTCAGGGGCTTCTTTTCAGAGTATTATTGAGCATACCAAGTTGACTGAGTCTAGTACCCAGGCTACTGAGGGAGACACCAAGAAGGTGCACCGACAGGGCGAGTTAATGATCACGATACTAGTGCTGCCTCACCGCCTTCTATGGATTTTGTTCAGGTTATTCGTGAGTTCATGGATGTGTTTACTACGGACTTGCCTGGTATTCCTTCGGATCGTGATGTCGATTTTGCTATTGATGTTGAGTCAAGCACCAAGCCATTTCCATTCCCCCTATAGAATGGCCCCGACTGAGTTGAAAGAATTGAAGGAGCAGCTATAGGATTTGTTGATAAGGGGTTCATTAGACCCAGTGTATCTCCTGGGGTGCTCCTTTCTTGTTTATGAAGAAGAAGGACGAATTTATGCATATGTGTATTGACTATCAGCAATTGAATAAGGTGACGATTAAGAATAGGTATCCTTTTCCTCGCATTAATGATTTATTTGACTATCTTGAGGGTGCTTTCATGTTTTCTAAGATTAATTTGAGATTCGGGTATCACCAGTTGAAGATCAGAGCTTCAGATGTCCTGAAGATGGCTTTTCAGACTTGATATGGTCATTATGAGTTCTTAGTCATGTCTTTTGGGTTGAACAATGCCCCAACAGCATTCATGGAGTTGATGAATTGGGTATTCAGACCGTATCTCGACTCCTTTGTAATGGTATTTATAGATGATATCTTGGTTTATTCCAAAAATGAGGTCGATCATGTGAGACACTTGAGGACTGTACTTCAGAGGTTACGTGATGAGAAGTTGTATGCTAAGTTCTACAAGTATGAGTTTTGGTTAGATTTTATCTCTTTCTTAGGTCATGTGGTGACTAAGGATGGTATTATGGTTGATCCGGCCAAGATTGCGGCAATTCGTTTGGGCTAGACCTACTTTTCCCACCATGATTTGGAGTTTCATTGATTTGGTGGGTTATTATTGACATTTTGTAGAGGGTTTCTCATCTACTGCGACTCCTTTGACCAAGTTGACTCATAAGAAGATTGTATTTTAGTGGTCGGATGCTTGTGACCAGAGCTTTCAAGAGCTCAAGAAGTTTACTTTAGCTTCTATCTTGACCTTTCCCTAGGAGGGCGTGGGTTTATCGTGTTTTGTGATGCTTCTAGCATTGGTTTGGGTGCAGTTTTGATACAGGAGGGTAAGGTACGCTTCTCCTCAGTTGAAGCCTAATAAGAAGAATTACCCTACCCATGATTTGGAGTTGCCGCGGTTGTGTTTGTTTTGAAGTTGTGGAGGCACTACTTGTATGCAATCCGTTGTTTCTCAAATCATTATAGCCTTCATTACTTCTTCACCCAGCAAGAACATAATATGAGACAGCGATGTTGTCTTGAGTTGTTTAAGGATTATGATCTCACTATTCTCTATCATCGGGGTAAGGCCAACGTGGTTGCGGATGAATTGAGTCTGAAGTCGACTAGTATGGGGAGTTTAACTCACCTATTGACTCAGGAACGACCTTTAGCCTTAGAGATTCAGTCTTTAGCTAACCAGATTGTTAGGCTTGACATTTCGGCACTCGAATGTGTCTTAGCCTTTATTGATGCTAGATCTTCTTTGATGGAACATATTAGAGGTCATTAGTTTGGTGATGATAGCTTGAGGGTGATTTGAGATAAGGTGTTGAGTGGCGAAGCTAAGACAACGTCTCTTAATTCTGATGATATTTTGAGGAATGGTGGTCAAGTTTATATGTCCAGAGTTGGTGGATGGGTGAGATTGATTTTGGAGGAGGCGCATTGTTCCATATATTCTATTTATCCAGAGGTGACCAAAATGTACCGTAATTTGAAGCAGCATTACTGGTGGGGTGGTATGAAGAAGGATGTAGCAGACTTTATAGCTCATTTATTGTGTTGTCAGTGGGTGAAGGCCGAGCATCAGAAATCGAGTGGTTTGCTTTACAGATTACTCATTCCTGAGTGGAAGTAGGAGTAGTTCACTATGGATTTTGTGAGTGGGTTGCCTTATACTTCTGGTGGTTCTGATAGCATTTGGGCCATCATGGATTGATTGACCAAATCGGCTCATTTCATCCCTATTCAGGTTTTCTTCAATGCTGAGAGGTTAGCTCGTATCTATGTTTGAGAGATAGTTTGTCTTCATGGAGTACCCATGTCTATTATTTCAGATAGAGGCTCAGTGTTTACTTCTAGCTTCTGGAGGACATTTTAGGAAGAGTTGGTTACTCAGGTTGACCTTAGCACAACTTTCCATCTCTAGACCGACGAATAGTCGAAGCAGACTATTAAGGTTTTTGAAGATATGCTCCGCGCATGTGTTATGGACTTCGGAGGTTAGTGGGAGTAGCATTTAGCCTTGAAAGAGTTTGCTTATAATAATAGCTACCATTCGAGTATTGAGATGACACCTTTTGAGGCATTGTATGGTAGGCGTCGTTCTCTGATTGGTTAGTTTGAGACTTTCGAGGATAAACCCCGTGGTACCGACTTTCTTCGCAAGTCCTTGGATAGATTTTGGGTAATTCAGGATAGGCTTTGGGTAGCCCAGAGTACACAAAAGAGTTATGCCAACCGTAGGCTTCGTGGATTGAAGTTTAAGGTTGGTGATCAATTTTTCCTTAGTGTGTAGCACATAAAGGGCGTGATGAGGTTCGAAAAGAGGGGCAAGCTTAGACCGAGGTACATTGGACCTTTTGAGATACTTTGGACAGTTAGGGAGGTTGCTTATGAGTTGGCCTTACCCCTAGACTTTTCGATCGTTCATCCAATTTTTCATTTATCTATCTTCGATGCTATATTTCGAATGAGTCTCACATGCTTAGTTGGGATTTGGTTATGTTGGATGAGAGGTTGACCTTTGTTGAGGAGCCAGTGTCTATTTTAGCTAGGGATATTAGATGGCTGCGTTCTAGAGATATTCTTGTAGTTAAGGTTTAGTGGAGACAACAGTCCAACGAGAAGGGTATTTGGGAGGTCGAGTCCGACATGCGTAGTAGTTACCCTCAGATCTTTACCGATTCAAGTATTTCTTTCGCCTTTTAGGTTGGTGACAAACTAGAGTCTTAGTGGTGGATACTAAAATGACATGCTACATGAAATTTGACTTTTTATATGATTTGACCATTTTGCCCTTCTTGTAGCTGCTGTATGCTGATTTTGTGGTATGGGGATGGTTAGCATGGTTCCCAACGCCTTTGGGAGAGTTTGTGGTTTTTAGAGGCTTTAAAAGTTTTATAGTTAACTTAGGTCAACATTAAGTCAAAATTTGATGTTCTGAGTGTCGGATGGTGTTTTGGACAGTTCCATTAGATCCGGAATGTCGAATTTGGGTTAGTAGCAAGGTTGGTTCAGGTTTGGGACTTTTATATTTTATTTTGACTCTTGTTGTGGATAACTAGTTAAATTAATCTTAAAGGGGTCCCAGGGGTTAAATTTTTGAAAACAATCATTTTCCAAAAATCCGACATTGCCATTGAGTCCGAAATGTCGAAAATAGCCTAGTAGCATAGTTCGTTTGCATTCACAAAATTCGGAACAAATCTCTAGAGGTCGATCGGCAACTTTATAACTTAGCAAAATTACTGATGCAGCTGCTTTAGCGGCCAAAAGACCACTTTAGTGGTAGCCACTTAAGCTACAATGCACCTCTTTAACGGTTATCAGTGACCAGTCGCCTATAGCTAAAGCAGGCACTTTATCGCTTTAGCAGGTGCCGCTTTAGCGAAAAGGAACCGCTTTAGCGGAGCTAGCCAAGTAGGCCAGACCACTTTAGCGGTCACCAGTCGCTTAACTGGTGGCCGCTTTACCAGTCGTTTAGCCGCTTAAGCGGCAAACTCTGGGTCAGTATATTGATGTGCCATGGCTTCATGGCACTTTCAATGCTTAAAATGAGAAAAATATACAAGGACTTAGGTGTGTTTTTGGTAGGTATGATGTATTTTTGTTGACTTGTGCAGGAGAACATGGTTTAGAGGCAAAATCGAGGAAAAAAACTCAAAAAATGATCAAAAAGGGTCTCGTGGAAAGCATCTACGGATCGTGAAATCATCCACGATTCGTCAAACATGCTCGTGAATGAAGTTCTAAAGAAAAAATAAAAAATTTGATTTCCACGAATGTTATTCACGATTGGTAGACTGGGTCTACGTTTGGTAGACTTGATCAGTGGAAAAGGTGCTGAAAAAGTGCAAGTAGAATCTAATTTCCACGACTCTGGTTCACGATTGGTAAACTGATTCACAACTGTGGTTCATGATTGGTGGAAACCTGTCGACTTTCTTCTCTTACATAATTTAGGATAGGATTCCTTTGTATCTATAAGTACTCTTATAAGGTTGTATGTTTGTTTTATGTTCTTTTACATTATTGTAAGGTTCTAAGGCATATTCTTGGTCTTGAAATTACAAACATCAATTTTTAGGGTTTTAATTCAAAGTGAAATTTTGGAGTTTTTCATCTTATTATTGTAAGTTCATAATTATGTTTTCATTTATGAATTCTTTTTGTTTTACTGCAATTATGTGTAGCTAAACACCACAGCTAGGGTTGTGGGAACCATGACAGATTAATGACGTAGTGTTCGAAGTACAAGGTGATTCTCGAAGGGTAGCTGGGCATGTATTGTTGTTTCTTTGGGATTGATTGCTTTCTAACGAGTGCACGCGTTAGAACTCGTCCTATATCTACCCTAGACTATAACAAGGGTAATCAGATAGGAATAGTGAATCAACAACAAAACTTGGAGTTATCTTTATTTAATTAGCCTTGAGCCGGTAAATGGGAAAAGTTATATTGGGATCATAGATAGTAGTTAGTAATGCAACACTTATGACACATGAACCTTTGTGCTTGGGGATAGTCATCTACAAGGCGTAGCATAGTCAGTTAGATAATAAATAACCTTTTAATTCTGCATGTTGAATACCATAAGAGATCACTACAGTATAGAGAACCTATGGAGTTCTGAAGTTATTGAGGAACACAGTCCTAGTGCCTTTCTCATATTGATTACAAATCCAATAACTCAACACTTTTTACTATTGATCTTTGTTTCATAAAATCCCCCTCTTTTACTTACTGTTAGATACTTAGACAAACACGAGATTGAAATTCGACCTATTTCCTGTGGGATCGACCCTAACCTTGCTGGGTTCTATATTTGATCAGCGACCACTTTATACTTTTTGGGAGGTGTAATTTAGGCGACATCAAATTTTGGCGCCGTTGTCGGGGAATATGGTTATGGAGTTGATTGATTATGTTTGTTGAGGTTGATTAGTCGTTGTTCCTGATTTACTTTTCTATTATTTCCAGGGTGCACAACAGGTGTATGCCCAGTAATCGGAGTCAAGGCAATCCCCTGATTCCACTTGATAATGAACTTGAGAGAACTCTGAGAAATACTCGAAGGATGGTTAACGAAGGAGTTCATGATCCAGCAGCCTTATTAGAGGGTGTTCAGGGTGGTGGTGCGATTAATGATTAGCTAGAACTTCATCTTGTTGGTCAAGAAACTGCGGAACAAGTCACTACTCGATTGATGGCTGAAGAAAACTCTAGGAAAGAAGCTGCCAGGCACCAGTTACGGACGATAGAGCAAGGCAAGATGAAGCAAATCGTCTTGCTGCACTTGATAATCGAGAGAGGCAGAGAAGGCCCAGTGGCATCAGCCACTACAACAATATCTTCTTATTTATGAAGATCCAGAGGAAGATTTGGATTATTTGGAGTCAATTGAGACAGGTGCTATCATTCCACCAGAATTGCCTCAAGTGACTAAGTTTGATGTTACGATTGCCATGATTCACTTGTTGAACCTAAAGGGGGTATTTTCCGACCTTCCTACTGATGATGTAAACATACATATTATGAACTTCGTGGGGATTTGCACTTCATATAATCTACCTGGGGTGAGTCAGGAGGCTATTCCACTAAGGTTATTTCCATCCTTTGTGACAGGAGCTACCCTGTGGTTAGCTGAATTACCACGTAGATCTATTACTAACTGGAACTAGTTGAGGACCCAGTGCTTGGACCGATTCTTTTTACCCTCCAGGATGCTACATTTGAAAGATGAGCTATATAACTTCAGACAATTGCATTTAGAGGCACGGTATGAGACTTGGTTAAGGTTCAAGAAGAAGCTGTAGAGTGTTCCAAATCACAGGATGACTGGTAGAAACTTGCTAGGGATCTTCTACAAAGCATTGAATGCTAATTCTAAGGCTCTAGCAGACACTATCATGGGTGGGGAATTCATGAGTCTGCGTTGGGAGCATGCTTCTGAGATTCTAGATAGGATCATGAAAACCAATCGAGGCTAGCATACTCGGGATGCAGGCAGACTCGCAGGTGCTTATGGAATTGGAGCATCCACAGTGCAGAGAGCATTACATGAAATGCTAGCTCAAGAGGTAGCACAATTGAGGACTGAGATTGGGTTTCTTACTAAGCAATTTGCAGCAGCGGGAGTGGAAAAGATGAATGCAGTCAGTTTGCAAGGTAAGGCACCTAGGTATAAAGATTCAGATTCTGAAGAGGAGGCAAAATATCTCAATAGAGAGATAGTGGGTTTTCGTGCTAAGGGCCAAGGGTTTAACCAAGATACTTGGAACTCTAGATAAAGGAATCAAGATCACAACTACTATGGGAATACTATTACAATAGCAGTAGGGACCGAGATGGTTATTTGAGGAGAAAGGATGACTACAAGAATAGGAGTGGACTTTATGTTCCACCCGGGAACCATGATACTAGTTCGAGCAACTCGAGGATGGAAGACATACTTGTGAAAGTTGTGAAAAGGGTGGAGAAAATGGAAGACTGCCTCAAAATGATTAGAGTAGATATTTTGAGCTGAGCCGAAAGGTCAAATCACATGCTACCACTATTAAGCAGCTTGAGCAATAGTTTGGTTAGATGTCCGCCATATTAAATCAACGTCAACAAGGTACACTTCCAAGCAACACCATCCAGAACCCAAAAAATAATGCTCATTGTATGGCAATCACTATAAGAAATGGGAAGGCTCTTGTTAAAGCACTCAAAGAGGTTGTTATTGAGAAAAACGATGAGGGTGTTCATACCACACTAGAAGAGCGAACAACGGCTAAGGGAAGAAAGGTAAAGAAAGTTATAAGAAAATATGTTCCATTCCTAAAAAGTGGATGAAAATAAAACTGCTAGTGAGGAGAGCCTGAAAGATGTTAAAGAGACTCAACTGATTAAACAATGTTAATGCTGAACAAGAGAACAAAAAGGAAGCCCCAAAAATACTAACTCCGATTTCTAGGCCTCCATCCTTATTCCCTCAGTGCTTGAAGAAAAAACGGGAAGATGGAAAACTTCATAAGTTCATATCTATATTAAGCAACTTTCGATAAACATCCCATTGGTGGAAGCACTTGAACAAATGTTGGGATCTACAAAGTTCATGAAAGATTTGGTCACAAAGAAGAGAACTGATGGTTATGAGTTTGTTAGTAATTTTCACTATTATAGTGCAATTACATCCTGTTCTCTTGTGCAAAAGAAAGATGATCCCGGTGCCTTCTTAGTTCCTTGCTCAATTGGGTCATCTAACTTTTCCAAAGCTTTATGTGAACTAGGCGCAAAAAGTAACTTAATGTCGCTGACAGTGTTCAAACAATTGGGCTTGGGAACCCCCGAACCAACAAAGATAGAGTTATTGATGGAGGATCGTATGGTCAAGAAGCTTGTGGGCATATTGTTTGATGCTTTAGTCAAGGTAGAAAACTTCATCTTTTCGGCTGACTTTGTTGTCTTAGATTGCTAGGTCGATTTTGAGATGCCCATAATTTTGGGGAGACCATTTTTAGCCACCATAGAGAATTGGTTGATATGAAACGAGATGAGCTAAAATTCAGTCTGAATAATGAGGAAGTCTCATTCAATGTTTGCAGAAATATGAAGCAGCCAAAGGACATGAGGGTGGTTTTAGTAATAAATAGTTTAGATGAACCTGGAAGCCAACCCAAGGGATATCTTGATGAAGTCTGAGTAACCAAGCCACCCGTGTCGTGCCGCGACATTAAATCAGGCGTTGTTTTGGAGGCAACCCAAGGTGTCTTGTTATTCCTACATTTGTTTTGATCCTTGTTATTTTGATCGACATTAGACCCACACACCTAGGGTGCCACAGGTATGTTCCTAACTCTTTTGCTTTACATTGGTGTAATGCGTTGGGGACAACACATGCTTATTTGATGAGGGCAGGTGTACTTGTGGGTCACTATGTCCTCTTGGGGGTTTTTGCTGCCGTATTTTCTTTCTCTCTGGTGTTATCTAATAGAACAAGCACGTTTAGGATTTTGGTCTTTTTATATGTTTATATTATTTTTTATGTTTAATTAGAAAAAATAGGGGAACCTTAGTGCAGTCCAGTTTTGAATGTTATGATTTTGATTTTTGATCCTAAAATTTTATTTTAGACAGTGTTGTAGTTGTGTTAAATTATGGCCATTGTTGGATCTTGTTATGGCATTAGTATTATCGGAAGAATAACCGTAGCTTAACAATGCATTGAACTGGATAGGTAGTAGTTAATAGTGTAACCCTGTGCTATGTGTATGTGAGATTGTTTACCGAGTTCACTTTGTGTGTGCTATCCAAAACTTATCCATTTTGTCTTGCCTAGGTTGTAGGATAATTGGTTAGGAAAGGATCATAGGTCGTTCTTGAATAAGTCCACTTTTAGCGTAAATGCCCGACCAAATGAAACAAGTATCCCTTGATCCCGAATTTGAGCCTAAATTGACCATTTTCTTTTATTAGCCTATTCACCTTTCCATTTCTACTTACAATGAACCTGTCTTGGCCCTAGTCCCTCCTTGGACATTATGTACCTCAACTCACGTAAATTGCCTAAGTTGAGGGTGGCTGTCGTAGGGGTGCGTAGTGTGATATGGGTATAAAGAAGAAGTTAGTAAAAGAAAATAAAATAGATTAGGGTGTGGTAAAGCAAAAAAAGTGATCAATAAAGTTGCAAAAGAAAAAAAGATAAAAAAATATAGAAAGTGTAAAAAGAAAACCACACCCGAAATCTGAAGGGAAGCGAAGAGAATAAGGGAGAATAAAATAAGTAAGGTCATAAAGTGGAGCCAAATATAGTGTAGAGTCAAGGAGGGTTGAGTCACTATATCCACAACTACCATACTCGTTCCCAAACCTACATTACAAGCCAATGAAAGTCCTATAGTGATCCTAGTCCAATAGTCCAAAAACTGAGGCATAAAAATAAGGGCAAGTCTATGGTATTTCACGCACACTGTTCAAATATTTTTGAGAGAGTGAGTGTATTGATTCAGTCCCTATTTATATTTACATATATAGACTATGAGATTATAGGACTTCCTTGTTGTGAGAGCACACGGGTTGCATTATTGGTTGCTATTTGTTCGGATAATGTTATTTGCATATAAGCTTGGTTGTTTATTCTTAATTTAATGCCATCACTTGATCCATTTTCTGTTATGGTAATGTGTTTCATGTATACACACGGTGGGTTTTGATTTTTGTATAGGAGGGGGGTTGAAAATTTTCTGCTAAAAGTAAGGAATTGACTGCCATAGGTCTCTTAGGTTCCTCTTTGTTAAGAATAGTATGTGTTTATTTTTTTTTGATTGCTTGAGGACATGCAAGCGTTCTAAGTTGAGGGTGTTGATGTTTCATGCTTTCATGGCACATTCAATGCTTAAAATGATGAAAATATGCAAGGACTTAGGTGTGTTTTTGGTAGGCATAATACGTTTTTGTTAACTTGTACAGGAGAACAAGGTTCGGATATAAAACTGAGGAAAAGGGCTAAAAAAAATGATCAAAAAGGGTCTCGTGGAAAGCATTCATGGATCGTGGAATCATCCACGAACCGTCAAACATGCTCGTGAATGAAGTTCTGGAAAAAAATAAAAATTCTAATTTCCACGGATGGTGTTCATGATTGGTAGACTTGATCGGTGGAAAAGATGCTAAAGAAGTGCAAGTAGAGTCTGATTTCCACGTCTCTAGTTCATGATTATTAGACTAATTCACGACTCTGATTCACGATGTTGGAATTACAAACATCGATTTTTAGGATTTTAATTCAAAGTAAAATTTTGAAGTTTTTCATCTTATCATTTTAAGTTTATAATATGTTTTCATCTATGAATTCTTTTGTGTGACTTTAATTATGAGTAGCTAAACACCACAACTAAGGTTGTGAGAACCATGACGGATTAACAACGTAGTGTTCAAAGTATGAGTTGATTCTCGAAGGGTAGCTGGGCATGTATTATTGTTTCTTTGGGATTGGTTGCTTTCTAACGAGTGCACTCGTTGGAACTCGTCCTATCTCTACCCTGGACTGTAGTAAGGGTAATCAGATAAGAATAGTGAATCCACAACAAGACTTGGATTTATCTTCATTTAATTAGAATTGAGTCAGTAAACAAAAAAAGCTGTATTGGGATTATAGATAGGGGTTAGTAATGTAACACTGATGACACATGAACCTTTGTTCTTGGGGATAGTCATCTACAGGGGGCGTAACATAGTCGATTTGATGATACATAACCTATCGATTCTGCAAACCGAATATCATGAGAGATCACTAAAGTATAGAGAACCTATAGAGTTATGAAGTTATTGGGGAACACAGTCCTAGTGCCTTTCTCATATTGATTACAACTCCAACAACTCAACATGTTTTACTAGTGATCTTTTGTTTCATAAAATCCCCCTCTTTTACTTACTGTTAGATACTTAGACAAACACGAGATTGAAATTCAACCTATTTCCTATGGGATCGAACCCAATCTTGTTAGATTCTATATTTGATCAGCGACCTCTTTATACTTTTTGGGAGGTGTAATTTGGGAGACATCATATATATAGATCATTTTCACGATTTTCATCATTTTTGGACCTTTGAGCTTCGAGTTTGGGAGATTTTTGAGATTTTGTGTCACGACCCAAACCCGTCGTGAGTGGCACCCACACTACTCACCCGGTGGGAGAACCAATAACCCCGGAAGCATTGAACATTACTTAGGTAGAATACAAAAACTATCCCATAAATTGTTTAATAATTAGCCAATCCAACAACTTAAGAAATACGAAAACAAAATACCAAACTGAAATCCCCTAGAACCCGAAAGTCGATATACCAAAACATACTATGAATGTCAAAAAGGGATGCAACCCTCAATACTAAAGGAAAGTAACAAGTCCACACAAAGGACAATGTCCAAGGAAGATAGATCTCATGGTAGCCCGGATATGATGCTCACCCTGAAATCTGAAAATCAGTTGCTGAAATCACAAGTGAGGTCTTGAAGAATCCACTGGAATATATGCTGCACTCATAGAAGTAAATACAGGTTTAGTATCAGCACACAATAAAAAACAGTGTACTGGTAGGGTCATCGGCTAATCCAAGATGAAAATATGGACACTTAACCAAAATATAGTATAATTAGCTAACACATGCTCCTACATTATACATTCAGCACATAAGTACAAATAGCATTTAAGAGGCATCACCAACAAGTCAACAAATATCACCAAGTAGAAGATAGTCAATTCAAGTCAAGATAAATAAGCTAATATCAAACATAGAATTACAGTTTCCCCGATCCACTCAAGGAACTATCAAACCACTATATACCTTGTAACATGTACATTCATGCTAAGGGATATATACCCACCCTCTAGCCATGACCTGCAGGGGACAATTACTGTCCATGTACTAAAACCCCAGACATGAATGTTTATAATCCTTAATCCAAACCATAACTTGGGAGAACGTCCCAACTACCAAAACATTCCATAATTCACAATATAAGACACGCCAAGTCATAAAGCAAGTAAACAATGCATGAACCATACCATTAAGCATACGTTAACCAATAACACTACAAGGTAGCTAATATGTACATATAATACAAGTTGGATTAATTAACCACCATCACCTACGTCGAACCAAGCTTGCACAACTCTTAAGTTGAAGATTTGCCTTTTCATGCCCTTTACGCTAGTTCGTGGTCTAAAACATTCATACAAATACCGTATTAATGAAATGACCGAACATGGCAGGATTTATAACTCACCCCTAACCCCCTAAGGTCAGTTCATGACCGTTCCCTTATCGTTCTAGGGCTATTTTCCCTATAATTCACCTAAAACTACCAATTTCATGAAGTGTTTAGTGAATTCATGGAATGTAAGGCCAATTTCATGGTTAATAAACAAAATCCATTAACCTAATGCTTATTTTCACCTCTTGCACCAACAATCATACAAAAATCCTCCCTAAAACCCTCCCCGAACTTCGTAATTTAAGGATTCTAAGGATTAGCAAGTAATTACAAGTTAAAAGGAATAAAATTCTTACTTTAACGAAGTTAAATGGAGGAAAACTAATGATTCTCTCCCTAAATCTCCCTTTTCTTGTCCCAAAACGAGTTTAGAAAATATAAACTGTTTTGGAGGAAAATCCTATTAAACTTGTAACACCCCGTACCAACTACACCCTACATGACGACGTTGAACAATGGTTACGCAAGTGTCGAGAGTCAAAGTATGAATTTTGTAATGTTATTACTGAGACAATTGATATTGAGCCTAGTACATGGGATTAGACCCTCGTGGGAGGTAACACCCCGTATGTTGTTGAACGTATACGACCACGTGTACAATTAGGGAAAAATGGAAACATGAAAGAATTGATGAATTATGTGTCCATATGTAGGCATTAAAAAGTCTTGCATAGTTGGACCTAAAAAGAAGCCCAAAAATCATAAGAAGACATGGTCCAAAACAAGAATAAAAGATTAGGCCCAAAAGGGGTTATGACCCATTCTTGTGACCAAGTCCACAAAGCAATAATTGACCAAGATATTGGATAGAGATGACTTTAAAAGGGGATATTAAAGGGGAAAAATCAGATTATTTCCCCATATCACACATGCCAATTTTCTAGACATTTCTAGACCATTCTCTCAACACGAAAACCCTAAGCTATCTTCTACTTGAGACAAGATCACCCCTTGGAAAGCTTTGGTAAGTATTTATAATCATGGTTTAATATATTTTATGCATGATACATGGTGTATATGATGTTGGTCATGTTGGTGGAATATTGAGAAGTGCAAAAAAAAAAGTGAAAGGTTACATGTTTGCTTAAATCGGAGGGTGGTTTGCCTTGTAAACTTTAACATGGGCATGTGATCTTGAAAAAAATGAACTTAATGGATTCAATATTGATATGTGGGACGTTATTATAGTATTGACTTGTTTTATTCTTGTGTATAATGTTTGGAAAAGTTATTGCGAAATTGGTTATGGTTTTGGTGGCGTATTGGCCGTAAAGTGTAGTTTTGGGTGTTGTATGTGTGTTGTGAGACCATGGATGGTTTTTGGCATGTTAAGTGATCAAAAATATGTTAAAACAAGTTTGGTTATGATCATGGACCATTCATTGCATTAAAAGACCCAAAACAGAGCCATTTCGGACCAAACGGGCATCCGCCCCCGCAGACGGAGCCACCTGCGGGCGCAGATGCCAACGCAGATGCCTATGGCTGCTTCCAGAGGGCACCTGCGTGCGCATCTTTCCATTTTCAGGCGCAGGTGGCAGTGCAGGTCACCTCTAGATTTTGGTTTTGTGTGTTTTCGTCCCTAGTTGATCCCCGAAGGCCCCGATACCCTCTATGGATATAATTAGCAACTTGTGATGTCGTTTTAATGACTTTAAAGTGTTGTATGAAGGAATTTTGGAATGTATTACATATGTATGGTTGTTCATATGTTGTTGTGAGGCAAATTGAGAAGAGTAAATGTGACAGAATCATAATGGGAAAGCATAAAGGGTAAGTGTGATGCGAAATGATATTGTTGAATGAAATCTTGGTCAATGAGTGGAATGTTATGGTAGTGTTGGCATGTTGATGTGATAAATGACATGGTAAGATGGTTAAATGACGTTCTAAAGTAACTATGTGATTCATGGTCATCTTGTGCACTTGAAAGGTAGCTGGTTGCTAATATAAGCTTCGTTATGTACTTGTGATGTAGAGTGAAACTTAAGGAAGTAAGCTGGACTATTGTATCTTCTTATAAGCTTGTGTATGCATAGTAAGACTCAAAGGTATGTAAGGTTACTTCTCTATATCTTTCTGCAACATATGGTGTTCACATTGTCATAGTACTCATTCGATTCAGAAATACTCTAAGGTATTCCGCATCCGATAGTTGGCTAGAGTTACTTATATGTTCCTTACTCATTTGTCAATGGTGAATTATATGACTCATGTTCATTGGTTGACTCATGTTCATTGGTTGACTTATGATCATTGGCTAGTATGTTAAAAGTCCTATAAGGTTCTAAGGTATCACATTTCTAGTTGGTGATAGTTGAAATCCACATGTATCGTGTTTAGTGCTTATTATCCTAAGATTTCAAACGTGTTCTATTCCAAGGGGGATCTATAGTGTTCCAACGAAGGTTGATATATATTGTTATTCATAGGTGTATTATTCTTAGATGAATTATGATCCACTTGTCTCCTATTTATGGGCGGAAGTTCTTAAGTTATCATTTGTTGTAGATCCTAAGAGAACTATCCCAACAAGAGCAATGAGGTAAAGAGAGCTTGTTTAGTTGAATAGAATTGTTCCAATCATGTTATGTTTCCAAAGTTCCAATGGAGTTATATACATGTATTATATTCATTAGTAATGTTCCAAAAGTCCAATGAGGTTATGTCCCAAGGTTTCAATAGTGGTTATACTCATGTATCTTGTTCATTGATCATTGTCCAATGGTTCCAACAGTGTTATGTTTCCATGAATGCTATGTTTCCAAAAATGCTTGTTCACGTGATTCTCACTCATTGATTATGGATCCAAAGCTTCAAAGAAAGTTGAGACTATCATTGTAATAATCTCTCATAAGCAAAAGTACCAATCCCTCATAAGTAAAAGTATCAATCTCAAAAGTAAAGAAGTAATGTAAGAACAAAGTAATGATGATGTTGATGTTAATTTATCCATGGGGTACAAGTACCTGCATGATGATGTTACTTTATCCATGGGGTGCAAGAACACCTGCATGATGATATGATCTTATCCATGGGGTAAAAAGAATACCTGCATGATGATGATATTTTATCCATGGGGTGATAGAACACACCTGCATGATGTATCCATGGGGTGAAATGAACACCTGCATGATGAGGGCCCTAACAATGTAAGAGAATTGAAAAAGTAAAGTAAAGTAAAGGCAAGGGAAAGAAAGAACGTAATGTACATGGTATCCCTCACACAGAAAGAAAGTTTATTCACATTGCTATTTCCCTTATATTGATTCCATGGTTGTTGTTATTAAGTACGAATCATTGGAGATAATCATAAATAAAGAAAGGTACATGGTTCCACATATAGAGTTCCTCTTATAATTATTTCCATTAAAGTTCTTATGTATTGACGTAGTTCTTATGGACTTACATACTCAGTACATTCTTCGTACTGACCCCTCTTGGGGACTTACCTTACATGTTGCAGGTGCAGGTAGTAGTAGACCTCCTCGGTAGACTGAGGATCATTACCGAGCTTTGGTGAGCTCCACTTGGATCGGGGCTTTTCGAGTAAAAGTTGTACATTGGTTTTGATGTCATAGACGTTATGAATTGGTCATGTATGTATTTAGAGGCTTTGGTAGACATATGTGGGTACATGGGTGTAAGATATGTACGTTCAGTGAGATGTAATGGTCCCAAAGGCCAAGTGTTATATATGTATATGCATGGCATTTTAATATTGCATCAATTACATGAAACAGTGTGTTATTAATTCGAGGTTATGCGTACGAGTGTTCATGAGTAAAGATTGGTTCTCTCGGGCCATATCGGCTTCGGGTGCCAATCACGCCTCGTTGGGATTCGGGGTATGACAAAGTGGTATCAGAGCAGGTTGTTCTCAGGGTGTCTACAAAGCCGTGTCTGAGTAGAGTCTTACTTATCAATGTGTTGTGCACCACATTTATAAGTAGGAGGTTACGGGACATTTAGGATGTTGTTTCTTTTCTTCATTCTAGATCGTGCAATAGAGCCATTATTGTAAGTTGAATTGTATCTGGTCATGGTACTTATTTTTCTTTGGTATAGTCAAAATGCCGAACACTAGAAGAGGAAGAGGTAAAGATAAGAAGGTTGATGTGCCTGCTGATGAAGGAATGAGTAGATTACCACCTGACCAAGCTAGTCAAGGTAGAGCAAATGCTGAAATCTCATCGCAGTTTTCGTCTACCATCCCAGCTCCGGAAGAGCCAATCGGTAGAGAAGTACCCGCAGAACCACCAATGAATGCCATAGATCAAGATCTTAGAAATGCAGTACATATGTTGAAACAGTTAGTGGCAGCACAAAGTCAAGGACCAGTTGGTCGGATGACACATGAGGATGATGCGGCTAGAATGGCAAGTCGCAGAACACAGGACTTTCTAAAATTGAACCCTCCTATATTCATTGGGTCAGACTTAGAAGCAGATCCACAAGACTTCGTGGATCAAATACAGAGAGCCCTAGAAGTTATGCACGTGACTGGGGTTGAAACAGTGGAACTTGCGGCTTATAGACTGAAAGGCGAGGCAATATTGTGGTATGAGGACTGGAAAAGATCAAGGGGTATCGATGCACTCCCAACGGTGTGGGAAGAATTTAAAATAGCATTCCTTGATCATTACCTCCCTTATGAAATTTGGGAGGCACGTACAGACCAATTTCTGAATTTACGCCAAGGGAATATTAGTGTTCGAGAATACAGTTTGCAATTTAATTCCCTGGCTTGTTATGCTCCGAATGTGGTGGCTACAATGACGGACAGGGTCCATTGATACGTGGACAGATTAGAACCCTATTTGGTAAGAGACTGCACCATTGCTGCCTTAAATAAAGATATGGATATAGCAAGAATTCAGTCCTTCGCCCAGAAAATAGAAGATCAAAGACAGGGAAGAGGGACACAGGAATCTGAGCAAGGGCCATCAAAAAGGGCTAGATCTACGGGGCAGTCTATGGTGTCCCCAGAAGGATCTGGATCTCGAATGCTACCGCCTAAACCCTTATTCTCTTATTCCACAGCAGGTGCTCCATCTCACTCCCGAAGATTCAGGGGTAGTCATATTGGGCAGAGTGGTAGGATGCCAGATTCACAGACAACAGGGTCTTCTCGCCTCCTGTGCCAGTTTTACAGACGATTTCATGTAGGTGAATGTCGAAGGGGGACGAATGCTTGTTATTGGTGTGGTATGCCGGGTCACATAATGAGGGACTGCCCACGACGAGGCTTGGGTAGTATGGTACGATTTGCAGGGTCCACTATGGCATCATCAACATCGGTCCCTTCTTTAGACCGAGGTGTGCAGTCTGTTGGTCGTGGCAGAGGTGCCGGAGGAGCATCCAGTACTAGTGGGGTCCAGAATCGTACTTATGCTTTAGTGGACCGACAGAATGAGGGGACATCTCCTGATGACGATACAGGTATTTAGATGTATTACCATATTGTTACATGATGTATATGTATTGACTGATCTGGGCTCTACTCTATCGTATGTTATTCCACCGGCTACTAGAATTCGAATGAAATGGGCACTGGAGTTATTAGTTAAATCAATGGAAATATCTCCACCTGTCGGTGAATATAGTATAGTTTAAAAAAAAAAAAAAAAAAAAACTATCATAATGGTATAGTAGATATTTTTGATTATGTTATGATGGTTGATCTTATGGAGATAGAAATGAGGGATTTTTAATGTTGTAAAAGGTATGAAGTGGTTGGCTTCTTGTATGTCACGAAAATTGCCAAGCTAGGAAAATATATTCCTACTTTTCTTCCACAAAAGATCGTCCTTAAGAGAATACATATGTCAGCTAGTAAGACTTAGTGTGTCCCTGTAGGGTGCACCAGGGTTGTTTGTACAAACGAGAAATGGCACATTGAGAATATGTATGGGTTATTGGTAACTGGATGAGGTAACAGTTAGAAATATAGAAAGTTTGGGTATACAAGTGAAGTTGGGTACAGTTTTCTATCCCTAAATAGGTGGACAAGCAGAACGTATCATCCAAACACTTGAAATTATGTTACCAGCTTACACAATATATTACAAAGATAGTTGGGATGATCATCTACCTCTTATTGCATGTGTTTATACGAATAGCTGTTATTCAAGTATCAAAATAGTATCTTACAAAGGTTTATATAGAAGGAAGTTTAAATCATCAATTGGGTGATTTAAAGCAAGTGGAACTGCCTTACTTGGGGTTAGATTTTTTTCACTAAGCTATAGAGAGAAGATTAAGGTGTTACAATAGTAGCTACAAGTTAACACCAGTCATAAGCCGAGAACCATTGCTTTGATTGAAAATGTAAAAGTTATAGAGGATCCCATTAAGAAGAGATGCCTATGACCATGCTAGACCGACAAGTGTAAAGGTTTGTAAATAAAGAAATAACCTTCGTAAAAGTTCCTAGGATAAAGCAGTAAGTCGAGTAGATAACCCAACGAGCTGAAAACAAATAGTGAAACCAAGGTACCCATATTTGTTCCAAATGGAAGGAAAAAGATCAAAAGGGCAAAAGTGGAGAAAAAAAAACTAAGTAAGTATTTCAATGAGTATATGTATAGAGATGCATTTTTTACATATGAGACGCCGTTGTTAACATTCGAGGATGAATGTTCCTAAGGGGGGAAGAATGTAACACCCCGTACCAACTACACCCTACATGACGACGTTGAACAATGGTTACGCAAGTGTCGAGAGTCAAAGTATGAATTTTGTAATGTTATTACTGAGACAATTGATATTGGGCCTAGTACATGGGATTAGACCCTCGTGGGAGGTAACACCCCGTATGTTGTCGAACGTATACGACCACGTGTACAATTAGGAAAAAATGGAAACATGAGAGAATTGATGAATTATGTGTCCATATGTGGGCATTAAAAAGTCTTGCATAGTTGGACCTAAAAAGAAGCCCAAAAATCATATGAAGACATGGTCCAAAACATGAATAAAAGATTAGGCCCAAAAGGGGTTATGACCCATTCTTGTGACCAAGTCCACAAAGCAATAATTGACCAAGATATTGGATAGAGATGACTTTAAAAGGGGATATTAAAGGGGAAAAATCAGATTATTTCCCCATATCACACATGCCAATTTTCTAGACATTTCTATACCATTCTCTCAACACGAAAACCCTAAGCTATCTTCTACTTGAGACAAGATCACACCTTGGAAAGCTTTGGTAAGTATTTATAATCATGGTTTAATATATTTTATGCATGATACATGGTGTATATGATGTTGGTCATGTTGGTGGAATATTGAGAAGTGCAAAAAAAAAGTGAAAGGTTACATGTTTGCTTAAATCGGAGGGTGGTTTGCCTTGTAAACTTTAACATGGGCATGTGATCTTGAAAAAAATGAACTTAATGGATTCAATATTGATATGTGGGATGTGATTATAGTATTGACTTGTTTTATTCTTGTGTATAATGTTTGGAAAAGTTATTGCGAAATTGGTTATGGTTTTGGTGGCGTATTGGCCGTAAAGTGTAGTTTTGGGTGTTGTATGTGTGTTGTGAGACCATAGATAGTTTTTGGCATGTTAAGTGATCAAAAATATGTTAAAACAAGTTTGGTTATGATCATGTACCATTCATTGCATTAAAAGACCCAAAACGGAGCCATTTCGGACCAAACGGGCATCCGCCCCCGCAGACGGAGCCACCTGCGGGCGCAGATGCCAACGCATATGCCTCTGGCTGCTGCCAGAGGGCACCTGCGTGCGCATATTTCCACCTGAAAGCGCATGTGGCAGTGCTGGTCACCTCCAGATTTTGGTTTTGTGTGTTTTCGTCCCTAGTTGATCCCCGAAGGCCCCGATACCCTCTATGGATATAATTAGCAACTTGTGATGTCGTTTTAATGACTTTAAAGTGTCGTATGAAGGCATGTTGGACTGTATTACATATGTATGGTTGTTCATATGTTGTTGTGAGGCAAATTGAGAAGAGTAAATGTGACGGAATGATAATGGGAAAGCATAAAGGGTAAGTATGATGCGAAATGATATTGTTGAATGAAATCTTGGTCAATGAGTGGAATGTTATGGTAGTGTTGGCATGTTGATGTGATAAATGACATGGTAAGAAGGTGAAATGACATTCTAAATTAACTATGTGATTCATGGTCATCTTGTGCACTTGAAAGGTAGTTGGTTGCTAATATAAGCTTCGTTATGTACTTGTGATGTAGAGTGAAACTTAAGGAAGGAAGATGGACTATTGTATCTTCCTATAAGCTTGTGTATGCATAGTAAGACGCAAAGGTATGTAAGGTTACTTCTCTATATCTTTCTGCAACATATGGTGTTCACATTGTCATAGTACTCATTCGATTCCGAAATACTCTAAGGTATTCCGTATCCGATAGTTGGCTAGAGTTACTCATATGTTCCTTACTCATTGGTCAATGGTGAATTATATGACTCATGTTCATTGGTTGACTTATGATCATTGGCTAGTATGTTAAAAGTCCTATAAGGTTCTAAGGTATCACATTTCTAGTTGGTGATAGTTGAAATCCACATGTATCGTGTTTAGTGCTTATTATCCTAAGATTTCAAACGTGTTCTATTCCAAGGGGGATCTATAGTGTTCCAACGAAGGTTGATATATATTGTTATTCATAGGTGTATTATTCTTAGATGAATTATGATCCACTTGTCTCCTATTTATGGGCGGAAGTTCTTAAGTTATCATTTGTTGTAGATCCTAAGAGAACTATCCCAACAAGAGCAATGAGGTAAAGAGAGCTTGTTTAGTTGAATAGCATTGTTCCAATCATGTTATGTTTCCAAAGTTCCAATGGAGTTATATACATGTATTATATTCATTAGTAATGTTCCAAAAGTCCAATGAGGTTATGTCCCAAGGTTTCAATAGTGGTTATACTCATGTATCTTGTTCATTGATCATTGTCCAATGGTTCCAACAGTGTTATGTTTCCATGAATGCTATGTTTCCAAAAATGCTTGTTCACGTGATTCTCACTCATTGATTATGGATCCAAAGCTTCAAAGAAAGTTGAGACTATCATTGTAATAATCTCTCATAAGCAAAAGTACCAATCCCTCATAAGTAAAAGTATCAATCTCAAAAGTAAAGAAGTAATGTAAGAACAAAGTAATGATGATGTTGATGTTAATTTATCCATGGGGTACAAGTACCTGCATGATGATGTTACTTTATCCATGGGGTGCAAGAACACCTGCATGATGACATGATCTTATCCATGGGGTAAAAAGAATACCTGCATGATGATGATATTTTATCCATGGGGTGAAAGAAGACACCTGCATGATGTATCCATGGGGTGAAATGAACACCTGCATGATGAGGGCCCTAACAGTGTAAGAGCAATGAAAAAGTAAAGTAAAGTAAAGGCAAGGGAAAGAAAGAACGTAATGTACATGGTATCCCTCACACTGAAAGAAAGTTTATTCACATTGCTATTTCCCTTATATTGATTCCATGGTTGTTGTTATTAAGTACGAATCATTGGAGATAATCATAAATAAAGAAAGGTACATGGTTCCACATATAGAGTTCCTCTTATAATTATTTCCATTAAAGTTCTTATGTACTGACGTAGTTCTTATGGCCTTACATACTCAGTACATTCTTCGTACTGACCCATCTTGGGGACTTACCTTACATGTTGCAGGTGCAGGTAGTAGTAGACCTCCTCGGTAGACTGGGGATCATTGCCGAGCTTTGGTGAGCTCCACTTAGATCGGGGCTTTCCGAGTCAAAGTTGTACATTGGCTTTGATGTCATAGGCGTTATGAATTGGTCATGTATGTATTTAGAGGCTTTGGTAGACATATGTGGATACATGGGTGTAAGATATGTACGTTCAGTGAGATGTAATGGTCCCAAAGGCCAAGTGTTATATATGTATATGCATGGCATTTTAATATTGCATCAATTACATGAAACAGTGTGTTATTCATTCGAGGTTATGCGTATGAGTGTTCATGAGCAAAGATTGGTTCTCTCGGGTCATATCGGCTTCGGGTACCAATCATGCCTTGTTGGGATTCGGGGTGTGACGAAACTGCAGTTTCTACAGCGTTATAGCGGTACCACTATAACGGTAGCCGACCGCTATAACGGCGTTGACCGCCCTTGACCACCGCTATATCGGTAAATTCTCCTTGTCCCTTTTTTAGGACTCCTTATAAGACTAGCTATAATAATTTATAGGATTTATATATGGAAGTATTGTGATGGTGAAAAAAATATAAAGAAATTAAAGAGGAAGGAGATCTTTCATTACGTTAAAATAAAATGGGGATTTGACTAATTTTAAGCAAGAATCAAGACAAAAAAGTTAAGAAAATATTGGTAAAAAATGGAAGTAAAAATGGTAGGTAAAAATCTGCAAAGGAGAGAGGCAGTGAATTATGTTGACAAGAAAGGAAAATGGGTGGAAAAAGAAAAAGGAGAGGGGACACGTTCACTTATGTCCAAGATTTATGCTCTTAATTTAGTACTATTATTCTTTATTACTTTTCTTATTTTATTCCTTTTTAATTTGCCTTTTTAAAAAAAAAAAATTGTACCCATCGTCAGTTCACTTATGATCAAAATTTGTGTTATTAATTTAGTACTATGGCTTATTACTTTCCTTATTTTGTACCTTTTCAATTTGCTTTTTAATTTGCCTTTTCATTCTTTTATTGGTAAACTAAAAACTTGTTTGAAGAGAATTATAGTTTAGCTAACTGCATATATTAAATGAATATTAAAGAATATAGTCCTGTACAAAAATATATTGCCTATCTATATACATTTACGAAAAAAGGTATAATAACAAAATATGTAATTTCACCTAAAATTAAATATTTAATGAAGCTTAATATAATGATGGAAACTAGAGGAAAATAATTTTTACTTTTCATTTACGAAAAAAAAAATGATGTGAAAAATGAAAAATTCGTGTGATATTATTAACATGGTGGATGTATCCTTTCGGCTATATGTCACGACCCGGTTTCTCAGGTCATGATGGCACCTGCTCTAACCCATCAGTAGTTAAGCTAACCCGTAGTCCGGAACAACTAGTAACGGACTACCAAGAGAAAAGAAGAAACTACAGAATAAATGTAATAAAAAGGCTACTACAATCCCCAAAACCTGGTGGAGCCAGTACAAAAGCTTCTAATACATCAGCGGTATAAGTGAAATACAGGATAAATGTATATATAAAGGTTTCTCTAAATACAACATAGAGATCAGTTTAACAATAAAAGAGAGAGAGCAGGAGCAACTCCGATCGTTAACAGTTCACCCAAAATCTCTGATCCATAGCTGCTCACGATGCACATATCAACGGTGATGACTCATACTATGATCTGCAGGTTGTAAAAGTGTAGTATGAATACCAAACATGTGGTACTCAGTAGGCATCGACCAACTGAACTCTAGAAATAATGCAAGCATAAATAACATGTAAGACATGAATATAACTACAGGAAACTATCCAGGAAAGCTAAGCATAATGAGGCTAATGAAGCAATAAGGGTAAACTACCCTATTCTAACAGTGCTCAGGAACTAAAGTATACTACCATATATCACTAGTCGATATACCAATAAAAAGTGAAAGAAGTATATATATGGTAGTATACAAGGACAAATAATATATATACAATTTGAATGGATAAGAAAGAGGGGGTATACGGTAATGCCATATATATATATATATATATATATATATATATATATATATATATATATACGTAGAGGACTAACTCAAAGGTAATAACCCGAGGGAGTCAACCTAACATCTCGAGGTCCATAACCAAGAGATGTACCGACAACCTCGAGTACCAGTCCATAACCATCCTGCCACGAACTAACCATAATAACCAATAGTAAAATAACCGGCTAGTCTGGATAAACAATACCTAACGTAGCCCTCCTAAGCCCGAAAGGTTCACAGAAGCACTCAATAAACAACAATCATAACCTGTACTTACACGACCCCCCATAAGACCAATAGATACAAGTGCCAAACAATTATACTTGTGATAGGCAATGCATATGAATGAATGAATGCAACATAAACCGAATCAACATAACCGATCTAAGTGCCATAAAGTACCAAATGTATACACCTTCTCCAAGTCAGTAGCTCGCAAAGGCAGAATCTACGACGACCATCCTTCTCCGACACTGCAGCTTACAAACGAAGTGGCCCATAAAGGATTCGAGATAACCATATACACTGCATGGTCCGAAACCAGGATTTTCAATAACCATCATAATCAATCTACTCCATCTAGTACCATATATATATATATATATATATATATATATATGTAATGGGTGCACGGACTCGAACCATAACTAAAAGAGTGTACATTGTATAATAAGTTTACAGACTCGAACCGTGACTAAAAGAGTGTACATTTGTAAGCCATTGCCCGAGATCAAGTTAGTATATAAATCATCATAATAATATAGAAAGGGTCGGAATCTACGTCGATCGAAGTAAATAGTAGTGGTAAAAGAGTGGGTAAACCATGGACCGAATTTGATCTCGATCTAATTTCCAAAATATCATTTTCAGTTTCAAAAGTTCACAATTCATTAAATAAGGTGGTACAATTCCCGTTATAAAAGTGTCCATTTTAAAAGTAAAAAGTGGGAATAAATCCCTTTTTGGAAAACAGTAATAAAATTAAGGTTTTGGTTGGAATCGTACCACTAAGTGAGCATGAATGCGCCTAAAAGTATCCATGCCATCACCAGTATCCAAACAATACAATCATAAGCGCCTAAGCATCTATAAACTAGAATCATATCCTCCTAAAGGATAAAATACTCAACTGGAGTCCAACTGGCATCGTAACATTGGCCTCAGGCCTAATAATATATAGTCAACATAATAATGCCTCATAACTCGGGAAACTATGGCAAATGAGGGCGTAAAGTCACTAAAGGATCTAATTGGGAAAAATATCACCCAAATCACTATGTCAAATGGAAATTCTTATACTAAAGGATCCTTAATAATCAAACTAGGGTTAACATGCTTATGATCGAGGGTAATAGGAATCTATGGCCATAACAAGTAGCTGATGCTAAGGTTCGGGTCACATTTCTACCTAAAATTCCCTAAATAGACTAAGTCATGCTATACTAGTTATAATCCCACCCTATAATCCCTATCTAGCATGCAATCGATACATAATAATATCTCATAAAGAAAAGTAGACAAAAGCCTATCTCGATGCCGAACCGCAAGTCTTGAATCATCCACAATTTGCTCGTCTTTGCTCCATAATCCCAAAATTCTGCCACGCTATTAAAATAATACTCTACACATAATTACGAGTAAAACGAGGCCCATATTGCTATATAATAGGTCGGGTCAAAAATCGAGTCAAAAACGAGCCCCTGGGGCCCGCAAATGAAATCCTAAAATTAGATCCATCACGAGGTCCCTTGAAGGACAAAGAATGTGTTCTCAAAAGTTGAGCACAAATGGGGCATAAATCAGAGCTGAAATTAGCCCACAAAGTTTATGAACCAAAGACCTAATTTCTTAGAATTTACAATGGAAATGATGAATTTAACGAGGAAAAATAATGGAAAACGACCAAGGAGTGTTGGGCTAGCTTATCTTAGCTACAATCGATGATTTCCCACACTTTCCCTCATTCCAAGCTCTCAAAAATGGGAGAAATAGGGTTTAGATATGAATGGAAAATCGGGTGAAAAAGGGGATTTAAAACCTTCAGTTGCCGCTAAAGTAGTCACTTGGCTACTAAAGCGGCTACTGATAGCTAAAACGGCTGGTGCAAAGGGGATAGTGGCTGCTAAAACATCACTCTGGTTGCTTAAGAGACATCCGCTAAAGCAGAAAACTGCAGCTAAAGCGGACCTTGACCGCTAAATCGGTCGCACCAGATATCAGGCATCAGATTTTTTCTAAGTCCAAATGGACTCCGATCGGGTGTTTGGGATTCGTTTGGAACCTCTTACGTGCAAAAGAACTATGCCACCATACCAAATTTGACATTTCGGACTCAATGAGACCATCTAAACTTTCATCTGAGATCTTTTTGATTAAATATGGGCCCTACACCTATAGTTCCATTTTTCACAAATCTACCCAATCATCGGGACCAGAACCGAGGGTCCCCCTAGCCTAAAATTAATGACCCGGAGTTGATGACGCTGTCAAAATTTTCAGCTGAGGTCGTTTACTAGGAGTTTTGGTTCGAGACCAATTCCTTAACAGAAAAAGCTTCAAAATAAGAAAATAAGCGTAAAACCCGAACGAACTGTCTGATAACTGAACCGACAAATCTGACAAGTCATAAATGACCTATAGCTGCTGTGGGAAGACTCGAAATGCAAGAAACACGTGAAAATCAAGAAAATGACTTGGAGGGTCATTACAATATCCACTACTAAAAGAGTTTTCATCCGCGAAAGTCAATAGATAGAAAGAGCCTGAAAACTCGAAATGATGAGGTACTAGGACCGCATGCCCCGAACATGTCTCCCCAGATAACCTCTAAGCAAACACAATGCTTCCAAGGGATTTTGCTATATGTATCCCTTTTTCAACCAACTTTCTTACTTTACTTTCCAAAAAGCCTAAACTCATCCTCAACAACCAACTGGCCTCCAACTGAACTGAGACCGAGTGATGCACGTAAATCCAAACCACAACACGCAGATAACACACCGATACAAGCACAACCAAGTGATAGCTCAACCAAGATAAAGGAGATTCAAGGCATGAATTGTAACACCCCGTACCTTCCGAACCCTACTTGACGACGTTGAACAATGTTTACTTAGGTGTCGAGAGCCATACGTATGTATTTTGTAATGCTATTGATGAGATAATTGAATTTGGCCCTCGTATATGTGATTAAACCTTCGTATGAGGTGTTTTGTGATTTTGGTGGAGAATTTGTGGGGTTAAAAATGAGGCTAAGAGGACCTCTAAACAAAGGATATTAAGGATAAGAAGTAAGTTAAAGAATAAGACTTGAAGTATCTAACCAAACCCGCGAAGAAAAATCGAAAAACGGAATTTTTTGAAAAACTAAGTGTGGGGCGCGCTAGAGGGAGTGCCACGCCACTTTGGGCTAAAAATTTTAGCCCACAGGCATCAAGCTGGCGCGCCCAAGGGCGTGCCAGGCTGGTTTTTCCATTTTTCAAAAGTTGGAAATTTTCTTAAGTCCCAAGGGTGCCCGGGGACGTACCGAGCCAATTTTTGCCACGTTTCTTCTACAACCACGACTATATACATAAAATGAATGAAATATTATATTGGTATGATAAAATTACTCGTGAACGAATTTGGCATCAAAAATACGATTTTACCCTTGTGGTCAAAATAAGTCATACGTGGCTAGAATCGGTTGTTTTTGGAATTGAGGCTACGAGTATGAATTTCATGAGTGGTAATATTGTTGTAACGCGTATGGAATGAATTAAACATGAGAAATTATTGATTTTATTAGGTTAAGTGAATTGGGCTCAATAAGGGCCCAAAATGAGAAAGAAAACATGGGCCAAGAATGGGTCAAATGACCCATTCTTCCATTGACTAAGCCTCACATTGCATTAAATGCAAAAAGTGGATAAGGATGACCCCAAGGCCTATAAAAGGGGGCCAAAATCAGATTTTTATCACATAACATACTCATGCCAAATCTAGAATTATCTACAAGCTTTTTCTCTCAACTTCAAACCCTAAGGCACTTCTTGGAGCAAGATCATCAATTTTCAAGCTTGGGTAAGTGATTATTATTATGGATTAATATATTATATGCATGGGAGAGTATGTAAATCATGTTGGTCATGCTTGGAAGTGTTGAATATGGTGCTTTGTGTTTTTGGTAAAAGATGTGATATCCTTGAGCTTCAAGCTTGAAT
Organism: Capsicum rhomboideum; assembly: GCA_031232105.1. Taxonomy (NCBI): domain Eukaryota; kingdom Viridiplantae; phylum Streptophyta; class Magnoliopsida; order Solanales; family Solanaceae; genus Capsicum; species Capsicum rhomboideum. The sequence continues at coordinate 26,182,833 of CP124719.1, read as the reverse complement.
TAGGACTTGTGACTTTGATGAAAGAGCATGGTATGGATAAAATATGAACATGTATGGTGTGATTTTGTTATTAAATTTGTTATTTTTCTATAAGTGTAAATTGTGGAATTTTGGCCGATATGTGCTATGAGGTGTATTAAGGTAATTTGATGGATTAATTGTGATGTGGTGTGGATAAGAACGTGTAAAGGAGAAGTGTTGTGGTGAAATGTATTGAATATCATGTATTGGTCAATGTTGGGAATATTGTGGGATTTTTGGAATAATAATTTCATCAATGGTTTTGTCAAGGGGAAATGGCATGTTTAAAGGCAAACATGTAACTCATTGACGTTATATGCATTAGTAAGGTAGTTGGTGGTTAATGTGAATTCCGTTATGTATTTGTATTGTAGAGTGACACATAAACAAGAAGCGGGACTATTGTATGCACATATAAGATTGTATATTCATATTGAGAATACAAGGTATGTAAGGTTACTCTGTCCGTATCTTTCTGCGGCAAATAGTATTCATATTGACATTACATTTGTACCATCCCGAAATGTGCTAAGGTATCCTATATCCGGTTAGCAATGGTTATTATCACATATTTCCTACTCATTGATCAATTGTGAATTGTATGTCTCATATTCGTTGGTCAATATTCCAAAAGCCCAAAAAAGGTTATGTTCCAAAGTGCCAATAGTGGTTATACACATACCTCTTGTTCATTGACTTGTGTCTAATGGTTTCAATAATGTTATCTATTGTTAAGTCACATACTCCTCATTCATTAGTCTTGGTTGTTCATGAGTTGCATAATGATGGACATGTTCCAAAAGTCCTAATAATGTTGTGTTCTTAAGTTTCCAATAATGTTGTGGCTATGTGTATATATACGTTAATCTCTCATAACTGATTATACCAATCTCTCATAAGAGGATGAATCAATCTCTCGCAAGTACATCTCTCAAAAGTAAGAAATAAAGTAATTCATATTTGTTGGTGGTTAATGATTAAGTATGGGTGGTAGCTTTGGGGGAAAAATGCCTAGCTCAAGCCGATCCCGAGATTGTTGGATCAGGGGGTAGTCCTAGGGGCATAAGCCTAGCTCGGACCGATCCTGACAAGTGGTAGCTCTAGAGGTAACAACCTAGCTCGAGCCGAACCTGATATGTTGGTTTATGGGTGGCAGCTCTAGAGGGAATAACTATAACCTAGCTCGAGCCAAGCCCGATATATTGATTCATAGGTGGTAGCTCTAGAGGCAAAGTCCTAGCTCGAGTCGATCCTAACATAATGTTATGTTATGTTAAGACCCACTGATCAGTTGGGGCCCAGGTACGATATGATATGAGCGATGAGGAATAAATAATAAAGAGAAGAACTTAATTTATGTAAGCTACATGGTTCCACATATGCAGATCGATGGGTTATTCATATTGACTATCCTATTACATTTTGATTCTATTGACGTATTTGTGACAGTTTCATATGGCCTTACATACTCAGTACATTCTCCGTACTGACCCCTCTTGGGGGATTTACCTTACTTGCTGCGGGTGCAGGCACTAGTAGACCTCCACAGTAGGTTTCAGATCTTTTGCAGACTTTTGGTGAGCTCCAGTTGGTTCGGGGCTTTCTGAGTTGCCATGTACATGTATTTTGGTATGGTATATGAGTATAGAGCGGGGTGTTGTCCCGACTCTAGGTTTGTCATAGCTATGTATCTGTAGAGGCTTTTTAGACTTATGTGGAACAGAATGTAAGATATGTATGCTCATTTTGGTTTGATGGCCCTAACGGCCGAGTCTCTTATATGTATATAATGTTCCATGATTTCCGCACTTAGCCTCTTATGTCTTTACGAGTTGGTCATGATTCTTACGGTGTACATACGATTGAGCATGAGCAAAGATTGGTTCTCTCGGGCCTTATAGGATTCGGGTGCCAGTCCGGCCGAAATGAGATTTCGGGTCGTGACATGAATCATGCAACCAAGTCCAATTCCAAATCTAACCTTCTTTTGCCTTTCCAAACCTGTTATCTACTCTGAAACATACAAAATATCATCTGAGTCCTGTCAACGCAAACCTATCACACTATCCTCAAAAGACTGAAGCTGATCTACTGAAAATCCATAGTGGCAGGCATAAGAATATTCCCATAATGTCACGCCCCGAGCCGAGGCCCTGGACATGGCACACACCCGATACTATTGCTAGTACGAGCGAACGTTCTAGCATATCACATGAGCATACTATCATAATGAATAAAGCGGAAACAGTATGAAATATGATTCCTTAAAGGAGAAAGACTTTCATCAAAGTTCATTAATACTACTTAATATATGACGATACCAATAGTCATGATAAAGAAGACTTAAAATTACAAAATCTGCCTGACAACTAAACTAATCTGTGAAGCCTTTAATGAGTAACAATAACTAACGGGACAAGACCCCGACATACCTCAATATTGAAAGGAACATAAAGAAATCATCATATCTAAACTTGCCCCGAGGTAGAAAGGAGGCTCACCAATAGCAGAAGATGATAATCCTAATGGTGCTCCTGGTCACGAGTCTGAGTGCCAGAACCTACACCAGGAAATGATGTAGCGCCACAGGCGTCAATACAAAAATTGTATTGGCATGTAAAACTATACAAGAAAGTAATAAAGCATGGAAATACAAAGCTGATAAGTACAACTCAAGGCATGATAAGCTGAAAAGGGACAAAAGCGTAAGCTGAAACAATGACTGGTAACGTAAAATAATTAATCCATTTAGTTATTTATGGGAGCAAGTGGTGAACCGACATAAACCACCATGTGAGTGCATGGAGTCTGATCTCGGCCCGATCAGCTAAGCCATCCTATACCTTGCCGGGCATAGAACATGACATGACATGAATTGCTATCAAGGATCCATAAATATCCCTTTTGGGGACTAATGAAAAAGAGTCATCCGACTTGCGAAATGATCTCTATCCTACGTCGGCAAACGTAGTTTCGGGCATTTGACATTTAGACCTATGCCTTCTCGGTCAGCCAACTAACTCCCTTAAGCTCATAATGATATCTTTTTATCTTAACGAATTTATGTTCAGAGGTTATTAGGCTCATAAAATTCTGTTTTAGTCTTTCTTGACTACTGTTCATAAGTTAGCCGCTTTAGGCGAATGTTCGTGAATTAGCCACTTTAGGCTTGTATCTGTGAGTTAGCCACTTTAGGCTCATGAATTCTGAATTTGCCATTTTAGGCTCATATTCATGGAATCCCAATTTAGGACCCATATTGAGGGTTAACCATAATAGGTTCATAAATCATGAGTTTACATCAGGCATGATAGGTTATTTCATGGTTCGATACGTTATAATTCATGCGAGCATGACTGGAATCATTCTTGTAAAAATATTCATATTATCACGTATATCTATTAGGTCAATGGGGAATTCCTGAGAAGTTGGTACTGATACTAAGACTTGTAAATCCATAATGTATAGTTCATAGAATAAAGAGTTTTATGAATATTGTGGGAAGGTGAACTTCTTATGGAACAAGAATTATGTTTAAGAGTTCCATAAAATTATATCTTATAACTTTAATAGAAACATTCATATGATGGCATGATTGAGATTTTGACATGGAGGATTGGGCTAAGATATTGTATTCCTAATCATCTACTGTCTGTGGTTCTGGAAACCAGATTAACATGAGATCCTAGTAGAAGTTAAGCAATTATTAACATAAAAAAAACCTCAAACTCCAATCCCAATCAAAGAATCAGACGATGTCAACATGAGGAGTTCAATTTTTAGAGAGCTATTAATCAGGACAGCAGGTCAATATTTTACAAAACAACAAGAAAAACACACTAAATAACCAGTGCAGCAGCCATAAAACCAGTGCAGCAGTTATACAGGCAGCTTTATAGCAACAATTGGTTCAGATTAGATCAACACTGAAACAGATGGAAGATGATGGAGAAAGAAAGATTTTATTTTTTTGTTTTCTTATCCAAAGTATCTGGGAGATCATATTTATGCATTTAATAGAAGGATAGGAGTATGGAGATTTTGTCAACCCTAGCTGATTTGTAACAACTTGAATTGGAGAACATGAAGTTCAAAGAATTACAAAAAAAAGAGTAATCTTACATACCACAAGTTGTTGAAGAAATTTAGATCGCAAAGAGGGAACCAAGCTTGATTTGTTGAGCCAATTCTCTGGAGCATCTTAGTATTTGAGTTTGAGAGGAGGAATTGAGATGTTTGATAATGGAAAACGTGTGAAAACTGATGGGGAAAGTCAGGTTTTATCGTGTAAAACTTGAGGAAAATAGAGGGTGTTTGAACGTATAAAAACTGATGGAAACAGGGTGGTCTTTTAACGTATAAAACTGATGGAAACAGGGGGGGTATTACTGCTTGAAAAATAACACTTTGCTGGAAAATAAAAATGTCTGGGAACTCATAAATGAAAGGGTTTGAAATCCCTTGGGAATAAGGTAAAAAGAAAAGGACGAAACTATCCCTGAAGAGGCTTAACACTTAATAGGCGTGAAATGTTACAATATCTCCCCCTTGGAATCATTCGTCCTCGGATGATGGTTATAGACTCATGAAAAACTCTACGCACAAGGATTAGGGAATGTGACTTTTACTAATGAACGTTCTTTAAGGTTTATAGATACCACCATAACTCGCAAGCTCCAAAGCCGACCAAGAGAAAATATAAACACAAATCATGAAATGCAAAGCACTATAGATAAACACGATTAAAGTCAGGTATTATATGGAACTTAATCTAAACAACGTGAAGCATGAACTTAGTGAAATTTGTAAGTAAGGATTAAGATTTTTACCCTTCATCATCCATAACATATGATTCTCACGAGTACATAGGACCACAAAGTGTTAAGTCTAACTGCATGCTCTTACTAGGTTCAAGCCTAACTCAGAGGTACAAATTGCTACACGTAAAGAGACTATACTAGTCCGACTCATGGTCTTCTATATTCTACATCCTCAAGAACACTGTTTCTTCATATTGCTAAGAGCAACTATATTCTATATCTTCAAGAACACCATTCCTTCATATTGCTAAAGAGCAACCCTCCTCAAAATCTAGTCAAGGAGCTACTAAACATATGATGCAATTATCCCCATGTTTACCAATCACGACATTCAAGCCTAGAACTACAATCACTTCTATAGTAGTTACACCACCTATCCCCCATCTAACTATTACAATAGTAAATCCTCACCTTTTATCTACACTTAAATCTTAGGTGATATAATCACACCGTAGCCTCCACTAACTGAGCATCTAACCCTCCCATTTTATCCTTAACTAGCTCCTTTCACTACCATTTACCAAGTCTTAAGGAAGACCACTGTAGGACTGGAGTATGAGCACCAAGAATATGAGGAGAGTTATCAATCGTGACTTATACTTATTGTGATCTTGACACTTGAATTGGAGTCTGGGGAGTGAAGTATAATAGGCATGACTAATTCCTATATCAACCGCCTAAAGCATGAATAGAAAGTCATTCTAGGCATAGACATGACATAGAATGAGTTAGGAACATATCATAAGGTGTGGCTTCTTAAGACTGAGCATAACGTAAGACATGGATTCATGGATCATGGCATCGTAACATAGAACCTTGATCCCTAGAATCTTATTGTAAGATTAAGATTGTTGTGTGAAGTTATTGCTTCCATTTCAAGGGACAGAGAATGGACATGAGTTTGCATAGAGAATTTGGACATTATACATAGGCATGGAATGAATCTGTATGAAATGTATGAACCTGGGTCACGGGTATGATGCTAATACGCGGGACATGAGTAGAATGTTATAATGACTGAAGTACAAGGAATATTCTAGGATAAGGATGGGTCACTATCTCATTCTAGATCTTTTTTTTTTTTTTGGAACTCATTGCATTACTATCTGTATCTCAAGACCTGGCTTGGTTCTTCATCCTATCATCTCCTCCATAGCTCAAAAGTTCTAAGTCTGTGGACCTATTATCTAAACTGAGCTATCATCACTTTACTCTACATGGTTGGGGTATCACTATACACATGAGAGTTGAACTCTCCTTGGTAGACTATTTTTGTAGATACTAAATCTTTGCTAGGACTTCTTTCTAAGATACTTCTCTTAACTTTCTCTTTCCTCTATGGCCATCATTCTATAACTTATGCTCCTATTGGAATACATAACCACTTCCTCTAACACTTAACAAGCTAATCTTTTCTTATTAATCTACAATCATCAAACCTCTAAATTTCTATCCACCCAAATTTATAAAATTAAAACTTATACCAGGAGACTCAATATTGTACTGTCTTATCTAGAATTCCCCGATTCATCTCTTAGAGATACCATGCAATTCATATCTAAAATCTCTCCACCTTACACAATATCAAGAATAATAAATTGAGAACAAATCACACTTAGGAGCTTAGAATCTCATCTACGATATATACCTCTTCCAGAGCACACTCCTTCCCTTATAATTCTAAAGATTTCTCTTTATCAAATGTTTTAGCCTTCACTCACTTATTCTTCTAGAGCCCGCATATATCACACTTACATTTTCACACTTGTCACAAGTTAACAACTTAATTTCTCGAATACGCTATGTCCAGCCCACTAGATCAAATCCTGACCAACATTATCACTCTCATACTGCGCTTCTTCTAACCACGACGATAATCTAAGTTCAATCTTATGGTTTAGTACTAAACATAGATGGCAAAACTCATTCACTTATACTACTCAGAATTATTACTACCGAAGAAAATCTAGGAACACTAGTTCATTGAGGGCTCATGACAAAATAGTAAATTTTTAATCTAATCTCACAACCGAAAATTACAATCTATCTGCATATTCTCCTTTCACACACCGCTACTACTTATCTAATGACCTGCTTAAACTACATTCATAGCTCTGAAAAAAAATAAGTGGGGTTACTCTCTTTAAAACACAAGGGTCACCTAAATCTGTCAATTATATTCCTGACCACTCTATCCTCCTATCCACAACCTATACTTAATCTTTACTAACACCATGACATGTCATCTTAACTTCTTCCCTAGTTCAAGTATACTTCTAAGTCATCGTATCCAAAAATCCTTCCTCTACTTGCAACCATCAAATCTACACCAAATTTATTACGCCTTAGCCAACACCTAAGGAAATTTCACCATATCACTCACTTAATGGGTATATGACTCTAGCTGCATACTTCAACCGATTTACCATCTCCACTTTTAGGCCACTAAACATCTGACTTCATATTTCTGGCTTTAAAATTCATTCTACTGGTTATGACTTGCAACACCCTAAACTACACTGTCTCTCAGGTGAAAACACAACCCAAGCATTGAAATACATACTTTCCCCCTTAAAGGTGTCATTAGTAACAAGGTTCGAAAGGGTCTGAGAGTACATATTATCGTAGGGTCAAACGCACGATTCATATGAACAAAGGTGCATCCTTTCGAAATGAAGAACTTAAACACACTAGTGGGATCCCCTCAAGCTTGGTGCAGAGGTGCAGACAGAGGAGTTTGATCCAAGCATGAATCTAAGTAAGTTTCATACGAAACAACTATATCACACGATCTAGAGTATCAAAAAAATGAGAAACATCAACTAAATGCCTAGTAGCCTCCTAATTAATAGTGTGGCGCACTTCACACATATAATAAGGAGTCTACTAGACACGGCTTCACAGACATCCTAGGACACTTGAACTCTGTGCTCTGATACCAAGTTTGTCACGCCCCGAGCCGAGGCCCTGGACATGGCACGCACCCGATACTATTGCTAGTACGAGCGAACGTTCTAGCATATCACATGAGCATACTATCATAATGAATAAAGCGAAAACAGTATGAAATATGATTCCTTAAAGGAGAAAGACTTTCATCAAAGTTCATTAATACTACTTAATATATGACGATACCAATAGTCATGATAAAGAAGACATAAAATTACAAAATCTGCCTGACAACTAAACTGATCTGTGAAGCCTCTAATGAGTAACAATAACTAATGGGACAAGACCCCGACATACCTCAATATTGAAAGGAACATAAAGAAATCATCATATCTAAACTTGCCCCGAGGTAGAAAGGAGGCTCACCAATAGCAGAAGATGATAATCCTAATGGTGCTCCTGGTCACGAGTCTGAGTGCCGGAACCTACACCAGGAAATGATGTAGCGCCACAGGCGTCAATACAAAAATTGTATTGGCATGTAAAACTATACAAGAAAGTAATAAAGCATGGAAATACAAAGCTGATAAGTACAACTCAAGGCATGATAAGCTGAAAAGGGACAAAAGCGTAAGCTGAAACGATGACTGGTAACGTAAAATAATTAATCCATTTAGTTATTTATGGGAGCAAGTGGTGAACCGACATAAACCACCATGTGAGTGCATGGAGTCTGATCTCGGCCCAATCAGCTAAGCCATCCTATACCTTGCCGGGCATAGAACATGACATGACATGAATTGCTAGCAAGGATCCATAAATATCCCTTTTTGGGACTAATGAAAAAGAGTCATCCGACTTGCGAAATGATCTCTATCCTACGTCGGCAAACGTAGTTTCGGGCATTTGTCATTTAGACCTATGCCTTCTCGGTCAGCCAACTAACTCCCTTAAGCTCATAATGATATCTTTTTATCTTAATGAATTCAGGTTCAGAGGTTATTAGGCTCATAAAATTCTATTTTAGTCTTTCTTGACTATTGTTCATAAGTTAGCCGCTTTAGGCGAATGTTCGTGAATTAGCCACTTTAGGCTTGTATCTGTGAGTTAGCCACTTTAGGCTCATGAATTCTGAATTTGCCATTTTAGGCTCATATTCATGGAATCCCAATTTAGGACCCATATGGAGAGTTAACCATAATAGGTTCATAAATCATGAGTTTACATCAGGCATGATAGGTTATTTCATGGTTCGATACGTTATAATTCATGAGAGCCTGACTGGAAGCATTCTTGTAAAAATATTCATATTATCAAGTATATATATTAGGTCAATGGGGAATTCCTGAGAAGTTGGTACTGATACTAAGACTTGTAAATCCATAATGTATAGTTCATAGTATAAAGAGTTTTATGAATATTGTGGGAAGGTGACTTTCTTATGGAACAAGAATTATGTTTAAGAGTTCCATAAAATTATATCTTATAACTTTAATAGAAACATTCATATGATGGCATGACTGAGATTTTGACATAGAGGATTGGGCTAGGATATTGTATTCCTAATCATCTACTGTCTGTGGTTCTGGAAACCAGATTAACATGAGATCCCAGTAGAAGTTAAGCAATTATTAACATAAAAAAAACCTCAAACTCCAATCCCAATCAAAGAATCAGACGATGTCAACATGAGGAGTTCAATTTTTAGAGAGCTATTAATCAGGACAGCAGGTCAATAGTTTACAAAACAACAAGAAAAACACACAAAATAACCAGTGCAACAACCATAAAACCAGTGCAGTAGTTATACAGGCAGCTTTATAGCAACAATTGGTTCAGATCAGATCAACACTCAAACAGATGGAAGATGATAGAGAAAGAAAGATTTTATTTTTTTGTTTTCTTATCCAAAGTATCTGGGAGATCATATTTATGCATTTAATAGAGGGATAGGAGTATGGAGATTTTGTCAACCCTAGCTGATTTGTAACAACTTGAATTGGAGAACATGAAGTTCAAAGAATTACAAAAAAAAGAGTAATCTTACATACCACAAGTCGTTGAAGAAATTTAGATCGCAAAGAGGGAACCAAGCTTGATTTGTTAAGCCAATTCTCTAGAGCATCTTAGTATTTGAGTTTGAAAGGAGGAATTGAGATGTTTGATAATGGAAAACGTGTGAAAACTGATGGGGAAAGTCAGGTTTTATCGTGTAAAACTTGAGGAAAATAGAGGGTCTTTTAACGTATAAAAACTGATGGAAACAGAGGGGTCTTTTAACCTATAAAACTGATGGAAACAGGGGGATATTATAGCTTGAAAAATAACACTTTGCTGGAAAATAAAAATGTCTGGGAACTCATAAATGAAAGGGTTTGAAATCCCTTGGGAATAAGGTAAAAAGGAAAGGACGAAACTACCCCTGAAGAGGCTTAACACTTAATAGGCATGAGATGTTACACATAAGGTGCTACCTGGACACACAAATGGAGATGACCAAATCCTCCGATCTCTAGCCAAAGATACAACTGGTCCAAATGACCCTCAAAACTGATAGTCAGGAGTCTGAAGCACTAACCCACAAAACTAAATGATCCGCTCCAAAATACCCCACCAACTGCGGGTGAAACCATGCTAAGTCCAACTAAAATACACTTTCCCTACTGAGTAGGCCTGTGGAATTTCTGACAAAAACTTAGAATCGAGGCCAACTGCAGTAGCAACCAATACCATGTGCCGATAGACAAACCTCCAAGCATCTATCAAGCATAACCTATCTGAGCTGAAGATAACCGAATCGGTAGGTAAGGAGTAGGCTTAGTTGGCCTATAAATGAAGTCTCAATTGAGCCAAATTTCAAAATGGAGACTGCAACCAAGCTCTACAACCCATAGCTGAGATCCCAACACCGAAGCTGAACTGCTTGATCTCAACTGTCCAAACCAATCTTGTTGACAACTACGCATCCAAATTCCAAAATCTATCATAACCTTTAAGCCGCCATTCCAAGACATCAAAATCCAAAATTAAAGACCACAAACCTTCACTATGATCAAATACTCAAATCAATCTCACCTTCAGAGACTAAGCATATATCCAATGGTTCTCGTGAGGGATGAAACTGAAATATTGCCTTAGAACTAAATCACAACTGAGGAAAACCACCAGTTGAAGATACAAGCAATCAAACTCATATCTGCTGAAGGGCATAATGCATCAAGCCATAACCAAGAACTCACCAAGGCTGCAAACAATACTAGTGATAGCCTGATTTTGGTCAAACTGATACTCGATCTATAGCAATGAATACCCATAGGCACATATCGCCAAGAAGAAGCACTCCACAACCTCACATTAAGCCGAACAACTACCGAAATGGGAATTTTCTAAATTCACTTATTTACACCAACTTTAACTCGACTGAACCATGAACCACATCGCAGCAAGAATGGTGTATCCAACTCCATACCAATACCAAGATTAAAACAATTACCAGAAGTCGAACCCAACAAATTAGAAAGTAAGCCTAAGACAGTTCTACATAAAAAAAAAAGGGAAACAGAACCAAATTACTAACTCTGACTTAACATTAACATCAAGATCAAGACCACTACTGGGCAATGAACTATCCAGATCGGAAGAATCAAATCCCAAATGTATCACCAATAAGAATTGGCTATGGAAGAAGACCGCTAATGCTAAAATCACACCAAAGCTATGGAAGGTCAAACTTACCATTATTTCCTCTCCACAACTGATCTAACCTCTCTAATAGGAGGGAAAAGCAGCCAACCTAGGTTCTAAGCCCAATGGGTAAGAATCGCAAGAAAGGGTAAACGCTAACTAGGTGATGCTAGTCTTGTCATCTATCAAATAAGAATTAATAAATATCAAAACAATGGCAACCATAACATCAGTATAAGGTGCCAGTGGAACAAAAATGAAAACACCACCAATAGCACTCTAATACCATAACAAGGCTAATATGTCGAAGAAAAGGGACTTTACCCGAATGCTACACCCCATGGAAAACACGATACTGATCCACACAATCCACTACTAAAAGAAAATATCTACAGGGGTAGTCAAATAAGCATAAATATACACCAAGACATACAACAATCAATATAGAAATGTCAAGACATGTAAACACCGATGGGTATGAAAAACCCCAACTCAACTCAAATAGAAACTAAAGGATAGAAAATCAAAGGCGCACCTATCACAATGGAAATTCGAAGTCATAGTCCCTAACATGCGTGAAGAAGTGTGAATCTGAGCATGCCTAAACCAGGACTGAGCGTCTGAATCACCAATTGAGGCACTAATTGCACTACCTCTAATTGAAGGTGCCACATCTCTATGAGGCAGATCTAGATGAGCTGAATGACTAATAATCCCACAACAGGGACACTCTCTAGACTAGTAACCAGTCTCTCTGTAGTCGTAACAAACTCATGAAGCCCTAACCTGACGAGAAACACGAGTTGTTCCTAACTGACTGACCAACTCACGCTTGGGGAATTTCCCAGACCAATGGCCAAAATTGCCACAATCCAAACATGCCCTATAGACTCTCTGATATACTATACCTGCTTACCCAAAACAGCTGCCATGACATGACAATCAAGACCAAATAACCCATACTGCATGACTAGAACTTTTCCCACTAAGACCACCATGATATACTTGAGAGTTATTTATAAGCTGAGATGCTACCTGTACAGGCCTAATAGGTGGCAAGTGATACTGACCTCTGTTGGGAGGATGCCTAACTCCGAATCAAATACCACTAACACTGAACTGCTGACATGGCCTCTTACCACCATTACTATATGTCCCAATACAAGCCTTCTCTGTAGCCCTTGCATGATCAATAACCTGAGCAAAAAAAGACCCAGTTGCTACCAAATGCTTCTACGCCAAGCAAAGTGGTAAAGTCAATCCTCGCACAAACCCATGCACCATCTCATGCTCTATAGGAAATAATAGGAGACTATGTCTGGCCTACTCCAGAAACCCAATCTCATACTCTGAAACTGATAGAGATCCCTGCTGAACACCAATAAACCCAACTCTAGTCTGAGAACCACTCGATGAATAGGGCACTACCACAGACTGTGTAGTATCCATGAACAGACTCAAAATCCCTAGCATGGTATCCTAAGAAGTTGAGGCGATCAAAAACCCTACCAGAGCCTGGGATAGCCCAAGACCTTCTGGCTAATGATGAAGATCCTTTATATCGATCTCTAACTTCTTAATCTGATGCTGAGCTGAAACTCTAGAAATACACACAAAGGTCTCGTCCATATCTATCGAATGCCTCATGCTATCCATTTGGGACATAGTGGAGTCAAAGAAGTACTTAGAGGTTCATAGAAATACGGACACACGATAGGGAGTCAAGAATAGAACTTTCTAAGAATGCCCTATAGCCAACCGAAGATAGGATACAGACGTCTTCGTACCGATCTGCATGACTCTACTAGACACTTAACTCTTGTACCAATAACACCGGTAAGCCTATGCTCTGATACTAATTTTTCACAACTCAATTTCTCAGGTCATGATGGCACCTACTCTAACTCGCCAGTAGTTAAGCCAACTCGTAGTCCAGAACATCAAGTAATGGACTGCCAAGAGAAAAGAAAAAGCTGCGAAATAAATATAATAACAAGGCTACTACAATCCCCACAACCTGGTAGAGCCAGTGCAAGAGCTTCTAATATATCAGGAGTACAAGTGAAATACATGATAAATGTATATACAAAGGTGTCTCTGAATACAAAATAGAGATCAGCTTAACAATAAAAGAAAGAGAGTAGGAGTAACTCCGATCATCAGTAGCTCACCCTAAATCTCTGATCCATAGCTGCTCCGTACGATGCACACATCAACAGTGATAACTTGTACTATGATCTGCAGGCTGCAGAAGTGTAGTATAAGTACTAAACACGTGGTACTCAGTAGGCATCGACAAACTGAGCTCAAAAAATAATGCAAGCATAAATAACATGTAAGGCATGAATATAACTACACGTAACTATCCAGGAAAGCTAAGCAAAATGAGGCTAATGAAGCAATAAGGGTAAACTACCCTATTCTAATAGTACTCAGGAACTAAAGTACATTACTGTATATCACTAGTCAATATACCAATGAAGAGTGAAAGAAGTATATATATATATATATATATGGTAGTATACAAGGCCAAAGAATATATATACAATTTGAATGGACAAGAAAGAGGGGGGTAAACGGTAATTCCATATATAAATATATATATATATATATATACACACACACACACACACATTGAGGACTTACTCAAAGGTAGTAACCTGAGGGAGTCAACCTAACATCTCGAGGTCCATAGCCAAGTAGAAGAGCTAATACTACCATGATCAGGGCCACCAACCAAAGGGTGACTAAACATAGGACAACCTACCAATAACATATTCTATCATGATAAAAAAGGGAACAAGAAACATATCGACAACCTCATGTACCAGTCCACAACCATCCTACCACGAACTAAGTATAGTAACCAACAGTAAAGTAACCGATTAGTTCGGAAAAACAATACCTAACCGGGCCCCCATAAGCACGAAAGGTTCACAGAAGCACTCAATAAACAACAATCATAACCTGTACCTACATGGCCCCCATAAGACCGATAGATACAAACGCTAAATAATTATACTGGTGATACGAGATACATAAGAATGAATGAATGCAACATAAACTAAAATACCATAACCGATCCAAGTTTCATAAAGTACCAAGTGTATACACCTCCTCCATCTCAGTAGCTCGTAAAGGCAGGACCTACGATGACTATACTTCTCCGGCACTGTGGCTCACGAATGAAGGGGCCCATAGGGTATTTTGGATATCCATATAAAATGCCTGGTCCCAAACCAGGACTTCTAATAACTATCATAATCAATCTACTCCATCCAGTACCAGATATATATATGTACATATGTAATAAGTGCACGAACTCGAACCATGACTAAAAGAGTGTACATTGTATTATAAGTGTATGGACTTAAATCGAGACTAAAAGAGTGTACATTTGTAAGCTATTGCCCCAGATCAAGTTTGGGACTAAATCATCATAATAATGTATATCGACGTAAATAGTAGTGGTAAAAAAGTGGGTAAACCATGGACCAAATTCGATCTTGATCTAATTTTCAAAATATCATTTTTAGTTTCAAGAGCTCACAATTAATTAAATAATATGGTATGATTCCCATCATAAAAGACTCCATTTTAAAAGTAAAAAGTAGGAATAAATCCCTTTTTGGAAAACAGTTGTAAAATCAAGGTTTCGAGTGGAATCGTACCAGTAAGTGAGCATGTATGCGCCTAAAAGTATGCATGCCATCACCAGTATCAAAACAATACAACCATAAGCACCTAAGAATCTATAAACAAGAATCATGTCCTCTTTAAGGATAAAATACTCACCTGGAGTCCAACTGGCATCGTAACCTCGACCTCAAGCCTAATAATATATAATCAACATAATAACACCTCATAACTCAGGAAACTACAATAAATGAGGGCATAAAGTCACTAAAGAATCTAATTGGGGAAAATATCACCCAAATCACTAAGTCAAATGGCAATTCTTATACTAAAGGATCCGTAATAATCAAACTAGGGTTAACATGCTTATGATCGAGGGTAATAGGATTCTATGGCCATAACAAGTATATGATGCTAAGGTTCGAGTCACATTTCTATCCTAAATTCCTTAAATAGACTAAGTCATGATATACTAGTCATAATCCCATCCTATAATTCCTATCTAGAACGAAATCTTTACATAACACTATCTCATAGATAAAAGTAGATCGAAACCTACCTAGATGCCGAAACGCAAGTCTTGAATCATCCATAATTAGTTCTTCTTTGCTCCACAATCCTGAAATACTGCCATGCTATCAAAATAATACTCTACACATCATTACGAGTAAAATGATACCCATATTGCTATGTAAAAGGTCAGGTTGAAAGTCGAGTCAAGAACAGGCCCGCGGGGCCTACAAACAAAATCCAAAAATTGAATTCTTCACGAGGTCCCTTGAAAGACAAGGAATATGTGATCAAAAGTTGAGCACAAACGGCGAGTAAATTGGGGGTCAAATTGTCCACTAAGTTTATGAACTAGAGACCTAATTTCTAAGAATTTACAATGGAAATGATGGGAAAAAATAATGAGAAACAACTAAGGAATGTTGGGCTAGCTTATTTTAGCTTTAATGGATGATTCCCACTTTCCCTCTTTTCAAGATCTAAAAAATTGGGGAAATTAGATTGACAAATGAATGAAAAATTGGGTGAAAAGGGGGATTTAAAACCTCCAGGTGTCGCTAAAGTGGTCACTTGGCCACTAAAGCAGTCACTTGGCCGCTAAAGTGGCCACTGCTAAAGCGGCGACTCATCGCTAAAGCGGCTGGTGTAAAAGAACGAGTGGCTGCTAAAGTGGCTCTTTATTTTCTTAAGCCATATTTGCTAAAGAGAACAACTGCGCTAAAGTGGACCTTGACTGCTAAAGCTGTCACACCAGATATCAGGCATCAGATTTTTGCTAAGTCCAAATGGACTCCGATCGGGTGTTTAAAATCCATTCGAAACCCGGTGCGTGTAAGAGAACTATGCTACCTACCAAATTTGATATTTCAATCTCAAAGAAACTATCAAAACATTCATTTCAGATCGTTTTGATTAAATGTGGGCCCTACACTCATAGTTCCATTTTTCATCAAATCTATTCAATAGCCCAAAATGAGTTTGGAAGCCTCGAGACTAGAATCGAGGGTTCCACTAGCCTAAAATCAACCTTCAGGAGCTGATAGCACTGTCAAAATTTCCATCTGAGGTCTTTTTCTAGGATTTTGGTTTGAGACCAATTTCTTAACAACAAAAGCTCCAAAATAAGGAAATGAGCCTAAAACCCAAACGAACTGTCCGATAACCGAACTGACAGTTTCAGAAAGTCATAATGGACTTGTAGCCACTATGGGAAGACTCAAAATGCTGAAAACACACTAAAATCAATAAAATGACCTGAAGGATCATTACACTATGTGTTGATCATCTGAATTCATAATTTTTTGATACAAAGTGTGTGTGTGTGTATATATATATATATATATACTAGTTCATATATATATATATACTAGTTCTACCACACGTGCATTGCACGTGTATGCTAAATCAAGAAATACATATTCATTTTTGGTCAAAATTGAAATTTTTTTCAAATCAAAAGTGATGTTGTACAATTGTTGATTCTTTTCTACGATATGCTGCCACTTTTTCTGTTGATTTCCTTGTACATGTACTTGGACATCAGCTTATCTTTTTATGCTTTCTTTTTGCGTCCCTTGAAATATTCTACTGTTCATCACATATGACAAACTATTGATCAGAAGAGAAATTTCAATATTTTTGCTTTGGCTCTTTTGTTGTTTGCCTGCTTTGGCAGCCATTGAATCTCCATATCCCATGTTGTGTTTTGCCTTGATGCTTCCATCCATTTTAGGTATATTATTGTAAATCAGTAGCGACATTATCTAAGCAATGTTAATATTATGTTAAAAGAATATAGTAGACTCATTTGTGTTCTGAGTAAGCCAATACATATCATCGTAAAATAGTAGCTAAAAATTATACATGAAATCATGGTCAGACAGCTTTATGATGGTCTTATAAGTAAATGACAGTTCAACTTCTTGTGCACCGTAGAGTAATTGAGGTTGACCAAATCTAAATGGTCATTAACAATAGAGTAACTTTGATTTGGTTTCAAAAAGTCCTTCCATGTTTCGATATGCTATACATTAAATAGTATTGCTTGAATCTTTGGCCCCTAGTAAAGATTTAAACAATATTTAGTGACATCAATAAAGAAACTATAGATGTTAGAGTAATGTGTTTAGACATTTGAATTAAAAAAATAACAAGAGAGAAAAGTACTCACTTTCAAAGGTTAGGTATTATATTGTTTTATCTTCATATGGAAGACACCCAAAATCGTGGTTGTTTGATTCGGGATGACCATACTAGGTATATGAATTAAATTTCTTAAAATTAACAATTATAAGGGACTAAGTAACACTATTCAGGTGTGTATGTAACAAATTAACTTTACAAATTTCATAAACAAAATAAGAATTAGGCAACAAATTAAGTAGAACAAAGAAGCATCGGAAATAAAGTTGTTTTGAAAGTTCATGTTCAGAACTGTTTTAGGTTGTTAAATATTAAATCTAGGCATCAAAAGCAGGTATTTTAAGGCAAAGAATCATAAGGGACAAAGTATTAATTAATTTTATAAATTTCATAAACATAAACAAAATGAGAAGTAACAAATTAAGTAGAACAGAGGCAACATAGAAGTAGTGGGAATAAAGAGGTTTTGAAAGTTCATAACCAGTTTGATTGTTAAATAAAAAAATATAAGAGAAATTACGAGTAGGGTATCTGTAAGAGGGTCAACTTTTTTCTGATCGAGCCCACTTCGGCAGCTACATATTTGGCTGTATCCCTCTTTTTTCACTCAACACTTAGTTTTCCTAGGCTCATGAGATGAAACAGACACAAGCATATAATGGAATTTCTTCCAACTTTGTATTAAACTCATGCCACAAAGAAGCACACAAATCATCCTTACAAAAATCTAGCCAAGACAAATAAATTTGGCTTGTGACAGGTTGTCTATGCCTATTTATAGGCCACATCGCTGTCATATGCTAAGCATATACCCAACACATGTCCAGCACATTCCTTTATCCTAAATCAGTTGACATCCCCAACTGATAGACCAATTTAATGTCACGCCCCGAATTCCAATGAGGAGTGATTGGCACCTGAAGCCGATATGGCCCGAGAGAACCAATCTTTGCTCAAGTACATTCGTATGCATATCCTCGTATAAAACTGGTTATTCCTCATGCAACTATGCGGAAGTCATGAACATGGAAACATATGCCATATCTATAGATATATGAAACTTGGCCGTTAGAGCCATCAAATCAAAATGATCATACGTCTATTACAACACATACCCACATATGTCTACAAAAGCCTCTAACAGATGCATTTACAAAACCAGCTAAAAGTGGGACAAGTCCCCGCTTTATACAATATTTACAACCTCAAAACACTGTACAACTGTGAATGGGAAAGTCCCGAAGCAACTGGGGCTCACCAAAGATCCGCAATTAACTGTCAACCTACTGTGGAGGTCTACTAGTGCCTGCCCCTGCAACATGTAGGGTAAGTCCCCCGAGAGGGTCAGTACGAAGAATGTACTGAGTATGTAAGGCTCAAATGAAACTGTATGATATGTAAATATGTCAATAAACACAAATACAAATGAATGACCAATATAGATAAGTCACTATTCTGTACTTTGGAAACAATGTATATTGCTTTCATTACTTTGCTTTGTTACTTTACTTCTGTGCTTATTCATCTTTGACTGTGCTATACTCTACCCGGGCCCCAACTGATCAGTGGGTCTTTACATAACATATCGTTACGTTGGGATCGGCTCGAGTTAGGCTTGTGCCCCTAGAGCTGCCACCCATAAATCACTATATCGGGATCGGCTCGAGCTAGGTTATTATCCCCAAAGCTGCCACCCATAAATCTGCGTATCAGGTTCGGCTCGAGCTAGGCTTATGCCCCTAGAGCTTCCCCCGATCAGGTTCAGCTTGAGCTAGGCATTTCGCCCCCAAAGCTGCCCCCTGATTAAATAATCTCGAGATCGGCTTGAGCTAGGCATGTTGCCCCCAAAGATGCCACCCATACTCAATCATTAACCACATATGCATTACTTTGATCTTTACTTTGAGATTGATACCTTTACTTATGAGAGATTGATACTTTGCTTATGAGAGATTGATATAATGATAGTCATAACTTTATTTAAAGCTTTGGATCAACAATCAATGAGTGAGAGACATGTGAATAAACATTATTGGAACCATTAGACAATAAGCAATGAACAAGACACATGAATAATAACCTCTATTGGAACTTTGGAACACAACCTTATTGGACTTTTGGAACATTGCCAATGAATATGAGACATGTGGTTCACAACTGCTCAATGAATAGGAGACACATGAGTAACACTAGTCAACTATCGGATATGGAATACCTTAGAGCATTTCGGAATCAAATGAGTACTATGACAATGTGAACACCATATGCTGCAGAAGGATATAGAAGAGTAACCTTACATACCTTCACTTCCAAGTATGAGTATACAAGTCTATATATGAACACAACAGTCCAGCCTCTTCCTTATGTTTCACTCTACAATATAAGTCCATAATGGAACTCTCGTTAACAACCATTCACCGTACAAGTGTACAAAACGACAATGAACTATATGACTGCCTCATAACTTCATTTCACCCCTTACAACACAATCCACTGCATTATCATATCAACAACACCATAACATTACACACATTGACCAAAATATCATACATCAATATCATTTCACACCACACTTACCCTTTACGCTCTCTCATTATCATTCCGTCACATTTATTCTTATCAAATTGGCCTCATAAAAACATATGAACAACAATACCCACTTAATACAGTCCAACTTACCTCCATATGACACTTTAAAGTCATTAAAATGACATCACAAGTTGCTAATTATATCCATAAAGGGTATCGGGGCTTTCGGGGATCAACTAGATACGAAAACATACAAACCGGACCTAGAGGCTGACCTGCACCCGCATGTGGCTGAGGTTCACATGCATATTCCCTCTGTCAGTAGACAGAGGCATCTGCGTTGGCATCTGCGCCCGCAGGTGCCTCCGTCTGCGAGGGCGGATGCCCGTTTTGGTCCGAAATGGTCTTTTTGGGGTATTTTTATGTAATGAATGGTACATGATAATAACCAAACTTATTTTGACATATTTTGACTATATTGACTACCAACAACCAGACATGGTCTCACAACATACATAACAACACCCAAAACTACACTTTACGGTCAATACGCCACCAAAAGCATAACCAATTTCACAATAGAAATTCCAAACATTATACACCATGAACAAACAAGGGAAGACTATAATCACATCTCACATGACAATATTGAATCCACCAAGTTCATTTCCTTCAAGATCACAAGTCCATGTTCAAGTTTACAAGACAAAATCATCCTCCGATTTAGCAAACACAAATTATTTTACACATAGTGACCTTCTCACACTTCACCAACATAACCAACATGATATAAATCATATTTCATGCATAAAATATATTAAACCATGATAATAAACACTTACCAAGTCTTGTACAAAGGTGATCTTGTCCACAAAGATGAGGGCTTAGGGTTTGTATGAGATAAGAAATGTTGAGATATTTCTAGAAAAAGTATGAGAGTCCAATTGAATAAAAAAATCTGATTTTCTTGCTTTATATACCCCTCAAGTCACTCTTATCCCTTTCTTAACATTAAATGCAAAGTTTGATTGGTCAAAGGGACAAATATTGAAAGAATGGGTCAAATATCCATGTTGGGTCATGTCTTCTTATTAATTTTTGGGCTTCATTTTGGGCCCAATGATACAAGACTTTTTCATGCCCACAAATTAATGTGTAATTCATCAATTCTCTCATGTTTCATTATTTCCATAAATGTTATGGTAGTCAGCTAGACTCCGAAACATACGGGGTGTTACATTTAAATTCAAAATATGAATTTTAAATTATAAGTTCATCCAATGTTGCTGACAAAAGCCAAAAATGGTTACATTGTCCCAACTATTGCACATTTACGAGGCACACACGTGCAACCTCTAAATTCTAGCATCAAACATCATCTTTGGCACCAGCTTGCTACTTGCCATCGTGCCTACCTTCTGTGCAGGTTTTTTCTCGCACAGTTAGCCAGTGGTGCTTATTTTCCTTAGCCATATGTCTTGCTCAGCTCATTGCGCATGAACTTGACTTAGCCATGATCACGCCATATTATAGAATTTTCTTGCCTTAGCGTGACATCCTTTGTCATGCCTTAGACACACCTTGCATACCTTAGACATGCCACAGCAAAGGTTTCACCATACACTATCAACATGTGTCATGCGCTGTTGACATGCCTATGTCGGTAGACTGGCCTCAAGTGAATCTAACCTTGACTGAAGTTATTAGGTATTGGCTAGGTTTATCATGTAAATCTCTAGCCAAGCCCGAGCCTCCCGAACCATCAAGCTAAGGATCTAACAGTATCTTAGTAGCCTATAATATTGGTGAGTGAAGAGAAACGCATTATACATGTATAGGATTTAAATAGGTGGGAACTTACAGCTCGATCTTGGGGGAGATATTTTTCGCACAAGTCAAGATGTAATTGTGAATTGCAGGAGAAGCAAATCTAAAAATGCCAGTAATCTGCACACAAAAAGCAATTGATTAACAGGCGCACAGGATTTATGCTCACAAAGAATAATTTTTTTACTGTAAAGATATATTTCAACACATATCAAGCCAAGAATCAATCATTAGTTATTTGACCTCTTCATTTTCCATACAAGAGCCAAAATAATAAATACAGTCTACCTTATCAAGCTAATAGTTTTATCTTACTTATAAGCTTAAGAACATCACGGGACTAATACATTTCAAGGATGAGATCCATGCCAAAATATGCATTCCAGCTGTACCCCAAGATGAATTAAGATTTAAAAAAAAATTGCAGAATAGTGTATTCCAATAAAATGTTTCAGGACAAAAACGTGATGTTGATCCAGTAATACTCACTTCAAACAAGTTAGAAGCATAAGCCCATGACAAGCGAAAGCCCAAATAGCATAAACTATCACAAGGAGGTGGAATATCAAAGCCACCATGAGTTTGACACTTCTCCGCCATAAAGTGCTTTCGAAACGGCGTGCCTGCTTTTTGAAGTGGAAGTTTTCCCTTGTATAGCATCTGTTTTATCAACCACCAATTCCAAATAATCACCTTTCTCTAGAAATTTACTGATATTCTCAATCATGATGTTGCGCACCTGACTCATCTCCTATTTATTTCTACTGCATTTGGATCATTAGAGTAATACCATAGTGAAGTTTTTGTTTCATAAGTTAGAAAGCTTCTCTGAGCAGTAGTAACAGGGCATAAACAATCAAATAACAAAGTTCTTTCTGAAGCGGAAAGTGTTCCCTTGCCTAGCTGTTTTATCGACCAGCAATTTCAAACGATCACCTTTCTCTAGAACTTTATCGATATACTCAATCATGACATTGTGCATCTGACTCATCTTACCCTTTAGTCTATTTATTCTATTTGCATTTGTATCACCAGAGTAATAACATAGTGAAGTTTTTTTTATAAGACAGAAGGACAAATACAAATAGCTTTTTAACCTATTTCAATCTATCACAAAATGCACTAAACACATTTGTTCTAATATTAGGGATCCACTTTTCATTCTTGCCAAGCAGAAAAAAATGGCGTATCCAGTCTTCCTCAACTCTCGATGATATTTTTAATCCAATCTTTTTGTTAGTAAAACCGATGCAAAGATAATAGAAGGGAGAAAAAAATTACCTTTTCTAGAATATGCAACATGGTTACCTTTATGGTTAAAACTAAACTTGTATAGGGATAAATGATTAAGGATCCTTAAAATGGTAAAAGAGAAGTTCACAGTAAAAAATACTCTAATACTTAGAAAAGAATAGTCATCATAATGTATCAACCAATTCTACCACATTACAATTGTTAAATATTGTGATAATTTCCAATTAAAATTCAATTGTTTTGATTTCTAAATATTTTTACTCCTGCTGTATTGGTCAATTGCATAAAGAGGACATGAATTTGATTAAAATTATAACACCCCACACTTTTGGGCTAGAATTTGAACCATACTTCATACGTATATAGACCCAAATCCAATGATTTCTATTTAGATATAAGTGTAAAGATCAATTCATTAGTGTGGGAATATCTTTATAGATGAATTGAGGTCATAGAAATTTCCTATCTCAAAGTTGAGTTGAGAACTTTCCTACCGATTAAGTTTTAGTAGATATTTTTACATGGGTCAACTTCCAATGACCATTACTCCTAGAATATAATTAGTTAGGTGTTCTAGTACCTACCAAATTAAAGATTTTTGAGTATTCTTTCTAACATCTCCAATATTTTGTCAATCCAAGTTCAAAGTAAAAGGTTATGGGCATTTTAGTAAGACACTGTACAAGGTCCGCGATGGCCCATTTGAGGCACAGATGCTGCCACGCGATTGGCCGTGCGGAGCACAAGGTGGTGCTACACGATGAAGGGTGCGGCGCACACCCCCTCCCCCGACATTATTATTTTTCAATTTTCATTTTTTTTAGGGGTACAAAGGTCCTTTCCCTTTAGAAACCGTTCTCCCATCCGTCAAAAATGTTTCCCACTTCTCTATTTACCCTAATAGGGTTAAAAGTAGCCTCTCAAATCCTCTCAAAGTTGCAAACAATCAAGCACCAATAAAACTCAAGCTAGGTCTCCAAATCCCAAGGATTCTTCTCCATAGTTCATCTCTGAGGTACGTAAGAGCAACACTTTCATGAGGAACTCTGTTCTTTCCCACAATTGAGTCTAGTTTTATGTTAAGTTCATGATTTAAAGTTAGGATTTTGAGATTTAATATCTCTAAGTATTGTTCTTGGTTTTGTAAAAGTTCTTGAATATTTCTTGAGTATGTAAAGTTATTCCTTTCGTGTGGGAACCCGTTCTCCCCACAACCAAGTTATATTTTTAGTTTAAGCCATGAATCAAGTTAGGTTTTTTAAGAGTTGAAATTCTTAATTTAAATTCTTGGTCTGTTGATGATATACTTTGAACGTCCTATGATTTTAGTAAGAATTCTATGAGTTTGGAGTTTTTCCATTGATTTGATTCCCATTATACGTCCTTTGAGTCTTCAAGTAAAGTTTATGAATTTCATTAAAGTTATTGAGAAACCTATTTTATGACTTATTAGATTATTTATGACATCCATGAAAATTGATTTAAAGGTTTCAAGTATATATTCATGAAAATTTTAAAAAGAATCTCTATGATATGATCCTGTTTCAAAAGGAGAATAGGTTGTCATATCTTGAAAAGTTAAGGTTAAGAAAAGTTAACGAGATCTTGACCTAAGGCTCACAAAGATAGATATATTCAAGATACGATATTTTGAGCCAAGCATGATTTTAAAAAAAATCTTTTTAAGACTATATTATGAACAGCTAGTATGTTTTCGGAGGATTATTTAGCACCGAGTTGGGTATGAGTCCGAGGTCACATGCCTCAGAACCACATTGCCACCATAGGCCTTCGGGATAAGTTTTGGATCCATAAGTTAAGTTTCATCATATACCCTGGCAAGGTAGAAGACACTCTTCTCAATGTGTGCAAGACATTGGAGTCCATGTTGCTCACATGGTTTATGTCGATTAATAGAAACTCCCCAAAGAAAACGTACTTATTTTAAGAGAATGTATGATTGGCCGAGGCCACTAGTTTAAAGAGAGTTTTAATGAAGTATTGTTTTCAAGTTTTGTTCAGACTTCAGTCATTTATTTTTCTAGTCTCAGTTTTAGTTTGATGAATTGTATTAAAGTGGTTTTATTACAATATTGTGATTAATTGCTTTCGGGCTTACATTTCACGAGTTTACTATTTAAGTTTTTGCATGCTTTCAATGTTTTTAAATAACTTATTCATTGCACTACTTTAGTCCTGACAGCTTTGCAAGAAAAGGCCAGTAAGTATTTTGTTCCACATCTCCTTACCCATGTCATATGTTATGCTTTAATTCAAAAGTTTATTCAGTTTAAGTTTTCTTTCCGCTATTATGGACCAATATATCCGAAGTATTGACGCTCTTTTTGAGCTACATCATAGGACGATGTAATGCCCAACTTTCAAATATGCAGGTTTGTGCACAGACTCTTCAGTAGGTTATGACATCATCTTGGGGGAGTTCTCATTCTTCTGAGGATTTATTAATATCCCAGTCACTAATTTCTTTTGTTACATAAATGTTGGCATAATCATAATACAGTAGAGGTTTCATAGACATAGTCAAGTCAAGTCAGTTGTAACCAGTTTTAAGCATTTGTAATGTTTCAGTTAATAATATTTCATATTGTTTTTGTTTCTTTTTATTTACAAAAGTTAGTCTATATTTCCACCTTTCGTATTTTATTGAAAATTCTATTTTATTAGTTGTATGCCAGGACAAGTGGTTCTCTCAGGCCATTCGTGGTTCTGAGTGCCGGTTATGTCCAGTGTGTAGGCTTGGGGCGTGACAAACTTGATATCAGAACATAAAGTTTAAGTGTCCTAGGTAGTCTATAAAGCCGTATCGGTAGGATATTGTTTATGGTTCCCACTTCTATAAATGAGGGACTATAGGCATTTAAGGAAAGTTTCTCATTCTTTCTTACTCTAAATCATACCCTAAAGTTGTCCCCTAAGAAAACTTGTACAAGTTTGTGCGTGTCTCCATGTTCCTCCGACTACTCCTCATCTTTGTGGTGGTAGAGGTAGTAAAGCTCATTCTCCTATCAAAAGGGTTCCTCGAATAGAGTCAACAACAGGTTTAAAAACTATACAAAGGATTGAGAGGATCCCATTATTGCATTCATGTTTTTTGATTTGAAATATTGCACCCTTGTCCTTATTAATCGTGCATTAGAGCTGGAATAAGATGAGTATCCAAACTATTCTCTAAACTTTGTTTTAGATGGAACATTTTAGGGAGAAGAGAGAATGTGTTTAGATTAGCAGTAGCATGGTAACTCAAGGATAGTGTGAGTGCTAGGGTGATATGTTCTTAAGTATTAGTTGAAGTATAATAAGTGTGGTGCAGATTTTATGGTTGTATTTAGAGGATAAGTTGTTGGGGATCGTGTGTTAGAGTTTATCGTGGTGTTATTATAAATAAAATATAGGTTCTGAATGGAAGTATAAGGTGGTCTAGAATGGATAGGACTAGGCTGCACTTTGTGGCTTTGAAGATAGAAATCATGAGATGTTTATAGAGTTACGAAGCTAGTTTAGACAGATGATGAAATGAGTAGTAGTGTGTATGAAAGAAAGTTGTGCGACTATCTGATTTGAGTGTTAGGTTATAAGTTTAAGTCGTGAATGATCACTAAGGTAGAAAAAATATTGATTTTGGGAATTTAAATTACGTATGTCTAAGTGGTGTTTGTGAGAAGTAAGTTGTTAAGCTATGAAGTGTGAAAGAAGCTAAGGTGGTTGTAGAGAGTGTCCCTAAGGAAAAAATATTGAGGGATCAATAGATGGTCTTGTTGAGCCTTTTGATATACTGATGTTGTTTCCATTGATTTTAATGAGGATGGTTTAGACAAAAGGGGATAGTTACAGTCTTAAGTTATTGATTTTAGTCTAAGCGGGAGATGGTGAATTGTTAATCAAAGGTTAGTTTTAGTGTCATTGAGTTTTGTTTTTTAGAATTGGGCTTGGGTATGACCATGTTTTACCTTACTTGTGTATTTCCTCTCTATGTTAGTCACAACATTACTCTACTCTAGCTCTTGTGTATTAATACTTCCTCTCCCAGTCCATGATCCGTCCCTAGGAAAAGAAGAGAAGTCTTACCTATGTTGTGAACTACTAAGCATGTTCCACGTCTTCCAAGTCATAGATTTCATGCTCAAATAATTCATTTTTTGTACGCCTTATTAAATAAATTACCCTTGAGTTGAAACATCTTGACTCGTGCTTATAGTCTAAGAGTTTGGTAGTGTTGAAAATAATTTGTTTCATTGTTTCATCTTAGAGTTACCTATCATTCGAGGACAAATGATCCAAGGGGGAGATATTGTAACACCCCACACTTTCGGGCTAGAATTTGAACCATCCTTCATACGTACATAGACCCGAACCCAATGATTTCTTTTTAGATAAATGTAAGAAGATCAATTCTTTAGTGTGGGAACATCTTTGTAGATGAATTGAGGTCATAGAAATCTCCTAACTCAAAGTTGAGTTGAGAACTTTCCTACCGATTGAGTTTTAGTAGAAATTCTTACTTGAGTCAACTTCCAAAGACGATTAAACCTAGAATATAATGAGTTAGGTGTCCTAGTACCTACCAAATTAAAGGTTCTTGAGTCTTCTTTTCAACTCCACTGACTGTTCATCAATCAGAGTTTGGAGTAAAAAGTTATGGACATTTTAGTGAGACACTATCCAAGGTACGTGATGGGCCATGCAAGGCACAACTGGTGCCATGCGATTGGCCGTGCGGAGCATAGGGTGGTGCTGTGTGATGAAGGGTGCGGCATACACTCCCTCCCCCTACATTATATTTTTTCAATTTTCATTTTTTTTTTATGGGTATAAAGGTCCTTTCCCTTTAGAAACCATTCCCCCACCCTTCTAAAATCCACTTCTCTATTTACCCTAATAGGATTAAAAGAAGCCTCTTAAATCCTTTCAAAGTTTCAAACAATCAAGCACCAAGAAAACTCAAGCTAGGGCTCCAAATCCAAAGGATTCTTCTCCATAGTTATTTGCTGAGGTACGTAAGAGCAACACTTTCGTGAGGAACTTTGTTCTATCCCATAATTGAGTCTAGTTCCATGTTAAGTTCATGATTTAAAGTTAGGATTTCAATATTTAATAACTCTAAGTATTGTTCTTGGTTTTGATAAAAATTCTTGAGTATGTAAAGTTATTCCTTTTGTATGTGAACCCGTTCTCCCCACAACCAAGTTATATTTTTAGTTTAAGCCATGATCATGTTAGGGTATTTAAGAGTTGAAATACTTAATTTAAATTTTTGGCCTCTTAATAATATTCTTTGAACGTCCTATGATTTTAGTAAGAATTCTGTGAGTTTGGAGTCTTTTCCTTGATTAGATTCCCATTACACGTGCCTTGAGTCTTCAAGCAAAGTTTATGAATTTCATTTGAGTTAACAAGAAACCTATTTTATGACTTATCAGATTATTTATGACATCCATGAAAATTGATTTAAAGTTTTCAAGTATATAATCATGAAAAGTTGCAAAGAATCTTTATGATATGTTCATATCTTGAAAAGAGAACAGGTTATCGTATATTGAAAAGTTATAGTTAAGAAAAGCTAAAGAGATCTTGAGCCAAGGCTCATAAAGATGGATATGCTCATGATACGATATTTTGAGCCAAGCATGATTTTTAGAAAACATTTTTAAGACTATATAATGAGCAACTAGTATGTTTTGGGAGGATTATTTAGCACCGAGTTGGGTATGAGTCCAAGTCACATGCCCCAGAACCACGTTGCCACTGTGGGCCTTTGGGCTAAGTTTTGGATTCATATGTTATGTTTCATCTTATACCCTGGCAAGGTAGAAGACGGATCTTCTGAAAGTGGGCAAGACCTTGGACTCCATGTTGCTCACATGGTTTATGTCGGTTAAGAAAAACTCCCCAAAGAAAACTTACTTATTTTTAGAGAATGTATGATTGGCTGAGGCCACTAGTTTAAAGAGAGTTTTAATGAAGTATTGTTTTCAAGTTTTGTTTAGACTTTAGTCATTTATTTTTCTAGTCTCAGTTTTAGTTTGATGAATTGTATTAAAGTGGTTTTATTACAATATTGTGATTAATTGCTTTTGGGCTTACATTTCACGAGTTTATTATTTAAGTTTTTAGATGATTTTAATGTTTTTAAATAACTTATTCATTGAACTATTTTAGTACCGATAGCTATGCAAGAAAAAGTCAGTAAGTACTTTGTTCCACATCTTCTTACCCATGTCATATGTTATGATTTAATTCAAAAGTTTACTCAGTTTCAGTTTTCACTACACTATTATGTACCAATATATTCAAAGTATTGACACTCTTTTTGAGCTACATCATTGGACGATGTAGTGCCTAGCTTTCAAATATACGGGTATGTGTACAGACTCTTCAGTAGATTATGATATCTGCTTGAGGGAGTTCTCATTCTTCTGAGGATTTATCAATATCACAGTCACTAGTTTCTTTTGTTACATAACGGTTGGCATATTCAGAATGTAGTAGAGGATTCATAGATATAGTCAAGTCAAGTCAGTTATAACTAGTTTTAAACATTTATAATGTTTCAGTTAATAAGGTTTCATATTATTTTTGTTTCTTTTTATTTACAAAAGTTAGCCCATATTTTCAGCTTCTACATTTTATTGAAAGTTTAGTTTTATTAGTTGCATGCCTGTCCAAGTAGTTCTCTCAGGCCATTCGTGGTTCCGAGTGCCGATTACATCCAGGGTGTAGGCTCGAGGCTTGACAGTCTTGATAGCAGAGCACAGAATTCAAGTGTCCTAAGGAGTCTATGTAGTCGTATCGGTAGGATCTTGTTTATGGTCCTAACTTCTATAAATGAGGGACTATAGGCATTTAAGAAAAATTTCTCATTCTTTCTTACTCTTTATCGTACCCTAAAGTTATCCCCTAAGAAAACTTGTACAAGTTCGTGCGTTGCTCCATTTTTCTCAAACTACGCCTCATCTTTGTGGTGGTAGAGGTAGTAAAGCTCATTCTCCTATCAAAGTGGTTCCTAAAATAGAGTTAGTAGGAGGTTAAAAAACTGTACAAAGGATTGAGAGGAGCCTATTAGTGCATTCATGTTCTTTGATTTAAAAGATTGCACCCTTGTCCTTGTGAATTGTGCATTAGAACCAGAATAAGATGAGTACCCAAACCATTATCTAAGCTTTGTTTTAGATATGTGTTTATAGTTGCAGTAGCTAACTTGAGGATAATGTGAGTGCTGGGGTTATATGTTCTTAAGTATTGGTTGAAGTGTAGTAAGTGTGGTGCAGATTTTATGGTTGTATTTAGAGGAGGAGGAGTTGGGGATGGTGTGTTAGAGCTTTTCATGGTGTTAGTATAAATAAAATATAGGTTCTGAATGGAAGTATAATATAGTCAAGAATAGATAGGACTAGGCCGCACTTTGTGTCTTTGAAGAGAGAAATCCCGTGATGTTTATAGAGTTATGAAGCTAGTTTAGACAGATAATCAAATGAGTAGTAGTGTGTGAAGGGAAGTTGTGCAACCATATGATTTGAGTGTTAGGTTATAAGTTTTAGCCGTGAATGATCACTAAGGTTCGAAAAATATTAATTTGGGGAATTTAAATTATGTATGTTGGTGTGGCATTTGCGAGAAATAAGTTGTTAAGTTGTGAAGTGTGAAAGAAGCTAAGGTGTTTGTTGAGAGTGTTCCTATAGAAAAAAAATTGAGGGATCTATAGATGGTCTTGTTGAGCCTTTTGATATGGTGATGTTGTTTCCGTGGATTTTAATGTGGATGATTTAGAATAAGGGAATAGTTGTAGTCTTAAGTTATTGATTTTAGTCTAAGGTGGAGATGGTGAATTGTTAATCAAAGGTTAGTTTTAGTATCATTGAGTTTTCTTTTAGAGAATTGGGCTTGGGTACGACTGTGTTTTATCTTACTTGCATATTTCCTCTCTCTGTTAGTCATGACATTACTCTACTCTAGTCTTGTGTGTTAATACTTCCTCTCCCAGTCCATGATCCGTCCCTAGGAAAAGAAGATGAAGTCTTACCTATGTTGCTAACTCCTAAGCATGTTCCATGTCTTACAAGTCTCAAATTTTGTGGTCAAATAATTCGTGTTTTGCACGCTTTATTAAATATCTTGACCTTGAGTTGAAACATCTTGACTTGTGTTTATAGTCTAAGAGCTTGGTAGTTTTGAAATTAATTTGGTTCGTTGTGTCATCTTAGAGTTACCTATCATTCGAGGATGAATGAAATGATCCCAAGGGGGAGATATTATAACACCCCACACTTTCGGGTTAGAATTTGAACCGTCCTTTATACGTATATTGACCCGAACCCAATGATTTCTATTTACATAAAGTATGAAGACCAATTCTTTAGTGTGGGAATATCCTTGTAGATGATATAAGGTCATAGAAATCTCCTAACTCAAAGTTGAGTTGAGAACTTTCCTATCAATTGATCTTTAGTAGACGTTCTTACTTGGGTCAACTTCCAACGACCATTATGCCTAGAATATAATGAGTTAGGTGTCTTAGAATATTCAAAATTAAAGGTTTTTGAGTCTTCTTTCCAACGCCACCTACCGTTCGTCAATTCGAGTTTGGCGCAAAAAGTTATGGGCGTTTTAGTGAGACACTATACAAGGTGTGTGACGGGCCATGTGAGGTACAGCTGGTGCCGTACGATTGGCCGTACGGAACATAGGGTGGTGCTGCGCGATGAAAGGTGTGGTGCACACCCCTCCCCCGACGTTATATTTTTTTCAATTTTCATTTTTTTAGGGGTATAAAGGTCCTTTCCCTTTAGAAACTGTTCCCCTACCCTCCTAAATTATTTCCCACTTTTTTATTTACCCTAATAGGATTAAAAGTAACCTCTCAAATCCTCTCAAAGTTTCAAACAATCAAGCACCAAGAAAACTCAAACTAGGACTCCAAATCCAATGGATTCTTCTCCATAGTTCATCTCCGAGGTACGTAAGAGCAACACTTTCGTGAGGAACTATGTTCTTTCCCATAATTGAGACTAGTTCGATGTTAAGTTAAAGATTTAAAGTAAGGATTTTTAGATTAATATCGCTAAGTATTGTTCTTAGGTTTGATAAAATTTCTTGAATATTTCTTGAGTATGTGAAGTTATTCCTTTCGTGTGGGAACCCGTTCTCTCCACAACCAAGTTATATTTTTAGTATAAGCCATGAATCATGTTAGGATTTTTAAGAGTTGAAATTCTTAATTTAAATTTTTGGTCTCTTGATGATATTCTTTGAACGTCCTATGATTTTTAGTAAAAATTCTATGAGTTTGGAATCTTTCCCTTGATTTGATTCCCATTACACATCCCTTGAATCTTCAAGCAAAATTTATGAATTTCATTAAAGTTATCGAGAAACCTATTTTATGACTTATTAGATTATTTATGACATCCATGAAAATTGATTTAAAGTTTTCAAGTATATATTCATGAAAAATTTGCAAAGAATTTTTATGATATGATCATGTCTTGAAAAGAGAACAGGTTGTCGTATCTTGAAAAGTTTAAGGTAAGAAAAGTTAAAGAGATCTTGAGCTAAGGCTCACAAAAACATATATGTTCATGATACGATATTTTGAGCCAAGCATGATCTTTAGAAAATGTTTTTAAAACTATATTATGAGCAAAAAGCATGTTCTCAGAGGATTATTTAGCACCCAGCTGGGTATGAGTCCGAGATCACATGCCCCAGAACCACGTTGCCACTATGGGCCTTCGGGCTATGTTTTGGATCCATAAGTTATGTTTCATCCTATACCCTGGAAAGGAAGAAGATGGTTCTTTTCAATGTGGGAAAGACATTGGACTCCATGTTACTCACATGGTTTATGTCAGTCAAGAGAAACTCCCCAATGAAAACTTACTTATTTTAAGAGAATGTATGATTGGTCGAGGCCACTAGTTTAAAGAGAGTTTTAATGAAGTATTGTTCTCAAGTTTTATTCAGACTTCAGTCATTTATTTTTCTAGTCTCTGTTTTAGTTTGATGAATTGTATTAAAGTGGTTTTATTACAATATTGTGATTAATTTCTTTCGGGCTTACATTTCACAAGTTTACTATTTAAGTTTTTGCATGCTTTCAATGTTTTTAAATAACTTATTCATTGCACTACTTTAGTCCCGACAGCTTTGCAAGAAAAGGCCAGTAAGTATTTTGTTCCACATCTCCTTACCCATGTCATATGTTATGATTTAATTCCAAAGTTTATTCAGTTTCTGTTTTCTTTCCGCTATTATAAACCAATACATCCGAAGTATTGACGTTCTTTTGCGCTACATCATAGGACGATGTAATGCCCAACTTTCAAATATGCAGGTTTGTGCACAGACTCTTCAGTAGGTTATGACATCATCTTGGGGGAGTTCTCATTCTTCTGAGGATTTACCAATATCCCCGTCACTAGTTTCTATTGTTACATAAAGGTTGACATATTCATAATGTAGTAGAGACTTCATAGACATAGTCAAGTCAAGTTAGTTATAAATAGTTTTAAACATTTGTAATGTTTCAGTTAATAAGATTTCATATTATTTTCGTTTCTTTTTATTTACAAAAGTTAGGCCATATTTTCAGCTTTAGCATTTTATTAAAAGTTCTTTTTTATTAGTTGCATGCCAGGTCAAGTGATTCTCTCAGGCCATTTGTGGTTCCTAGTCCCGATTACGTCAAGGGTGTTGGCTCGGGGCTTGACAAACTTGGTAATAGAGCATAGAGTTCAAGTGTCCTGAGGAGTCTATGTAGTCATATATGTATGATCCTGTTTATGGTCCCCACTTCTATAAATGAGGGACTAAAGGCATTTAAGAAAAGTTTCTCATTCTTTCTTACTCTTGATCGTACACTAAAGTTACCCCTTAAGAAAACTTGTACAAGTTCGTACGTTGCTCCATTTTCCTCAAACTACGCCTCATCTTTGTGGTGGTAGAGGTAGCAAGCCTCATTATCCTATCAAATGGTTCCTCAAATAGAGTCAATAGGAGGTTCAAAAACTGTACAGGGGATTGAGAGGAGCCCATTAGTGCATTCATGTTCTTTGATTTGAAAGATTATACCTTTGTCCTAATGAATCGTGCATTAGAGCCAGAATAAGATGAGTATCCAGACCATTCTCTAAGCTTTGTTTTAGATGGAACATTTTAGGGAGAAGAGAGTATGTGTTTAGATTTGCAGTAGCATTGTAACTCGAGGATAGTGTGAGTACTGGGGTGGTATATTCTTAAGTATTGGTTGAAATGTAGTAAGTGTGGTGCAGATTTTGTGGTTGTATTTAGAGGAGGAGTTGTTGAGGATGGTGTGTTAGAGCTTGTCATGGTGTTAGTATAAATAAAATATAGGTTCTGAATGAAAGTATAAAGTGGTCAAGAATGGATAGGTCTAGGATGCACTTTGTGGCTTTGAAGAGAGAAATCATGTGATGTTTATAGAGTTATGAACCTAGTTTAGACAGATGATCAAATGAGTAGTAGTGTGTGTGAAAGGAAGCTGCGCAATCATCTGATTTGAGTGTTAGGTTATAAGTTTGAGTCGTGAATGATCATTAAGGTAGGAAAAATATTGATTTTGAGAATTTAAATTATGTATGTCGATGTGGCATTTGTGACAAGTAAGTTGTTATGTTGTGAAGTGTGAAAGAAGCTAAGGTGGTTGTAGAGAGTGTCCCTAAAGAAAAAAAAAATAGGGATCTATAGATGGTCTTGTTGAGCCTTTCGATATGGTGATGTTGTTTCCGTGGATTTTAATGAGGATAGTTTAGAAGAAGGGAATAGTTACAGTCTTAAGTTATTGATTAGTATAAGGGGGAGCTGGTGAATTGTTAATCAAAGGTTAGTTTTAGTGTCATTGAGTTTTCTTTTTGAGAATTGGGCTTTGGTATGACCATGTTTTACCTTGCTTGTGTATTTCCTCTCTATGTTAGTCACGACATTACTCTACTCTAGTTCTTGTGTATTAATACTTCCTCTACCAGTCCATGATCTGTCCCTAGGAAAATAAGTGGAAGTCTTACCTATGTTGTGAAATCCTAAGCATGTTCCACGTCTTTCAAGTCACAGATTTCGTGCTCATAGAATTCATGTTTTGTACGCTTTATTAAATATCTTGACCTTGAGTTGAAACATCTTGACTCGTGTTTATAGTCTAAGAGTTTGGTAGTGTTGAAAATAATTTGGTTCTTTGTTTCATCTTAGAGTTACCTATCATTCAAGGACGAATGATCCCAAGGGGGAGATATTGTAACACCCCACACTTTCGGGCTAGAATTTGAACCGTCCTTCATATATATATAGACCCGAACATAATGATTTCTACTTAGATATAAGTGTGAAGATCAATTATTTAGTATGGGAACATCTTTGTAGATGAATTGAGGTCATAGAAATCTCCTAACTCAAAGTTGAGTTGAGAACTTTCCTATAGATTGAGTTTTAGTAGACGTTCATACTTGGGTCAACTTCCAATGACTATTACTCTTAGAATATAATGAGTTAGGTGTTCTAGTACCTACCAATTAAAGGTTTTTGAGTCTTATTTCCAACGCCACCGACCGTTCGTTAATCTGAGTTTGGAGTAAAAAGTTATGGCCGTTTTAGTGAGATACTATCCAAGGTGCGCGACGGGCCATGCAAGGCATAGGTGGTGCCGTGCGATTGACCGTACGGAGAACAGGGTGGTTCTGCGCGATGAAGGGTGTGGCGCACACCCCCTCCCCCGACGTTATATTTTTTCAATTTTTATTTTTTTTAGGGGTACAAAGGTCCTTCCCTTTAGAAACCGTTCCCCCATCCTTTTAAAACGTTTCCCACTTCTCTATTTTCTTTAATAGGATTAAAAGCAACCTCTCAAATCCTCTCAAAGTTTCAAACAATCAAGCACCAAGAAAACTCAAGCTAGGGCTCCAAATCCAAAGTATTCTTCTCCATAGTTCATCTCTGAGGTACATAAGAGCAACACTTTCGTGAGAAACTCTGTTCTTTCTCACAATTGAGTCTAGTTCCATGTTAAGTTCATGATTTAAAGTT
The DNA here is from genome assembly GCA_031232105.1 of Capsicum rhomboideum. Classification (NCBI taxonomy): domain Eukaryota; kingdom Viridiplantae; phylum Streptophyta; class Magnoliopsida; order Solanales; family Solanaceae; genus Capsicum; species Capsicum rhomboideum. Next base: position 26,146,471 of record CP124719.1, on the reverse strand, counting down.
AGGATTTCGAGATTTAATATATCTAAGTATTATTCTTTGTTTTGATAAAAGTTCTTGAATATTTCTTGAGTATGTAAAGTTATTCCTTTTGTGTGGGAACCCGTTCTCCCTACAACCAAGTTATATTTTTAGTTTAAGCCATGAATCATGTTAAGGTTTTTAAGAGTTGAAATTCTTAATTTAATTCTTGGTTTCTTGATGATATTCTTTGAACGTACTATGATTTTTAGTAAGAATTCTATGAGTTTGGAGTTTTTCTTTTGATTTGATTCCCATTACACATCCCTTGAGTCTTCAACTAAAGTTTATGAATTTCATTAAAGTTATCAAGAAACCTATTTTATGACTTATTAGATTATTTATGACATCCATGAAAATTGATTTTAAGTTTTCAAGTATATATTCATGAAAAGTTTGCAAAGAATTTTTATGATATTATCATATCTTGAAAAGAGAACAGGTTGTCATATCTTGAAAAGTTAAAGTTAAGAAAAGTTAAAAAGATCTTGAGTCAAGGCTCACAAAGATAGATATGTTCATGATACGATATTTTGAGCCAAACATGATTTTTAGAAAACATTTTTAAGACTATATTATGAGCAGATAGTATGGTTTGGGAGGATTATTTAGCACCAAATTGGGTATGAGTCTGAGGTCAAATGCCCCAGAACCACGTTGCCGATGTGCGCCTTCGGGTTAGTTTTGGATCCATAAGTTATGTTTCGTCTTATACCCTGGCAAGGTAGAAGACGGTTCTTTTTGATGTGGGCAAGACATTGGACTCCATGTTGCTCACATGGTTTATGTCGGTCAAGAGAAACTCCCAATGAAAACTTACTTATTTTAAGAGAATGTATGATTGGCCGAGGTCATAGTTTAAAGAGAGTTTTAATGAAGTATTGTTTTCAAGTTTTGTTCAGACTTCAGTCATTTATTTTTCTAGTCTCTGTTTTAGTTTGATGAATTGTATTAAAGTGGTTTTATTACAATATTGTGATTAATTGCTTTCGGGCTTACATTTCACGAGTTTACTATTTAAGTTTTTGCATGCTTTCAATGTTTTTAAATAACTTATTCATTGCACTACTTTAGTCCTGACAGCTTTGCAAGAAAAGGTCAGTAAGTATTTTGTTCCACATCTCCTTACCCGTGTCATATGTTATGATTTAATTCAAAAGTTTATTCAGTTTCAGTGTTCATTCCGCTATTATGGACCAATACATTCAAAGTATTGACGCTCTTTTTGAGCTACATCATAGGACGATGTAGTGCCCAACTTTCAAATATGCAGGTTTGTGCACAAACTCTTCAGTAGGTTATGATATCAGCTTGAGGGAGTTCTCATTCTTCTGAGGATTTATCAATATCTCAGTCACTAATTTCTTTTGTTACATAAATGTTGGCATAATCATAATGTAGTAGAGGCCTTATAGACATAGACAAGTCAAGTCTGTTGTAACCAATTTTAAATATTTGTAATGTTTCAGTTAATAAGATTTCATATTATTTTCGTTTCTTTTTATTTACAAAAGTTAACTCATATTTTCAGCTTCCGCATTTTATTGAAAGTTCTATTTTATTAACTGCATGTCAGGCCAAGTGATTCTCTCGAGCCATTCGTGATTCCGAGTGCTGGTTACGTCCTGGGTGTAGGCTCGGGGCGTGACAAAATCCTTTTGTCATGTCACACTACTCATATGTTACCCGATATCTTGTCCATTGAGAGGATAACGGCATCTTTATTCGAACACATCAAATTCAGTACATCGAACAAAATTTATTCCGATTTAAATTGCTTCCACATTTTAATATCAAGCACAACAAATCTAACTTGCTTATTTCTACTAAGAATACCAGTAAAGGATGGGGTGGTGCTGCACATTAATCACATAGCAAGACCACATAATGGAAGACCATATCTATAGAAAATAGCTTTTCACCACATAAAGATGATAGATAGATTTACTTTTAAAAAAAAGAAGAACGCATTGATTTAAAAATGACAGCTCAGTAACCCCGACCACACATAACCATCCAATCGACAAACTATAGCTGCTTATTGTAAAATGCTATCAAAAGAAACATTATGTAACAGTAAGAGTATAATATGCATTCTACTTCAAATTGTCTTTTCTCTTGAATAGTTAAACAAATATGTAACAGTAAGAGTATAATATGCATTCTACTTCAAATTGTCTTTTCTCTTGAATAGTTAAACAAATATGTTGCCACTAATTGCCAGTAATTTCTAGTGCTTAAAAGCAAAAATCCTAAGAAGCAATAAGGTTCATGGGAAAGTGGGAGTGAAAAGCATGTTTCATTCTTTGAAGTGATGCACAATTTATAGATTATTCAAAAATATTGAAATATATGAATTTCATACAATGAAAATTAAGTTAAAGTTAGCATAACTAACTCGGTCTTTAATATACAATAATTACAATATTAATCCACCCTCTTACTTTGCATCTCTTTATCACTACACAACGGAACAACATCTTTTAATTACATTGGTATTATTATCAGGTAGATTTAGTTGGGTTTTGTTTCTAACCTCAAGTTGGAGGCATGAACCAAAAAAAATTTAAAAAGCAGTATATGCAAACTTCTTTACCTTTGTTGACGTAGTTTTCTTGCTTCTACTGGATCTACAGTACGTACCTCCTTACTTTCAAATTCTACTTCCGTGCCTTTTTCTTCTCTAGATTTTGCAGCAGGCCTTCTCAACAGGCGATTTTAGCCTGAGGCATTTGCTCTACTGATTCATAATATGTAAGTTCTTTTCTATCGTTAATTCATGATATGTAAGTTGTTAACTCCAAGATGTACTGAGCACATTACATATATAATATATAAAACACAATAAAAATCAAGAGACATAAATCACCACATTGATTTGCCGCATGGCACATCACAAGTGATACTGGTTTGACTTTCAAACTTATATTGCAGTAGATCGTCTGATTATGTAGAAAAATAATTCATATATCGATAGGCAAAACCAACAAGGTGCGCTGGAAACCAGGCCCTCTTCAAAGTTTCAATCATTGTTTCGAATAACAACAAGGACTTATTCAGTAGAAAATTAAAAAGTGCCATGATTTCAAGAATTTATGCACGTAATTTGGTTAGAAAGAAGAAGCAATGCAAAGTGAGATTTGAATTAGTGAGAAGCATCTGTAAACATGCTGTCAAATTCTTGGTTTGACACTCTTGGAATGTGAAGGTATATAAATTTAGTAGTTCCATTAATTGGTTGACAACTATGCAACAAAGGATCAAATTCTTGATTGACAACTATTCTGTTATTTGGTTGACAACTATTCGGCAGAGGAATGTCTCTCCGGAATAGGTGTCCTGTAGGTTTACGTCTCTTTGGAGTTTTTTAAGAAAAAATCAAATAGGTGTGAATTTACAACTTTACAGGGCAGAGAAACTTTGCCGATGGAAAAGCGAATTTGTAACTGTGAATTGCAGGGGATGCAACAGTGATAATGACAGTCATCTGCAGGGAAACAAAAATGCCTAACATAGGGAAGAAGTTGTGTTGTTTCGAATAAGTTTGGTTAAAGCGGAGTAACAGGGCATAGCTGATTGTTTCATGCAGAATTTGGAGATTTGTGGGAGTAGGCGATAAGTTGCAACTGTATGTGATTTTTTTGAGGTTGGACTCTTTGCTAAGGCTTTACGGGTAGTTGCAAAATGTAGAAAACACTAACGTAAAAGAGAATATACAACCTGTTAGCAAATCAAGTCATATGCAAGATCAAAAGTAATACGTAGAACTTAATTTTGATTTCAACTGCAATGGAAGTTTGAAAAATTAATTTAGCATTCGTCTTAATGATGAAAAAAATAGTAGAATGTCTGAAAACAACACCAAAGAAAAACTAAGAAACAAAAAATGGAATGAAAGACTACCTTTTGAAGAAACTGGTAAAGCATCAGTTTGGAAATTATTTGATGGATGGCTGCCGATAATGTCAAACCAGCGTTAGATTTGTCAATCAATGTGATCACCCTTTTCTTTTAATCTGTGTTCTATATGTTTCCTAAGACTTGATGTAAAGTTTCTAAAGGGCGCAACTTTTCCCCAGGAGGCACATTAGTGTCCATTAGTCAACGGGAGTTGTTTGTAGTTTTTTTTTTTTAATTTTTTTTTTCTATATTAATAAATAGGGTGATAAGTTTTAAAAGGGTAATTAGTATTTTCACTTTAAGTTTTTTGAGTTGGTGCTTTTAAGGTAGTATAGATAGATATAGATATAGATAAATAGATAGATAGATATATTAATGTAGAAATCTACTAAAATATTACGAAATAGATATAGATAGATAGATATACTAATGTAGAAATCTACTAAAATACTACGAAATATTAGATTTCAATCTATAATCTATATAAATTTACAATGAATATAATATTAAATTTTTTAAAAGTTGAACCTGTCAAATATAAATTATAAATCCGCCTCACCATTACGATACTTTTTATTTTCATACGATTATGTTATGATTTTGTTTTTTTCTTCATTTTTTCAGATATAAATATTTCTGAAAAATTATAAATTTGTTTACATTATACATAAACTTACTGTATGCTGCAAAGATGGTAGAAGAGTTGCTAGAAGGAAGAACAAAGAAAATGAGATCAAACTTGGGCGGATAGTTTAGGAAAATTGATGCAGTATAAGGGGTGTTCATGGGTCGGTTTGGATCGGTTATTGGTTAAAACCATAACCAAACCAATTTAGTCGGTTCTTAAATTTTTAAAACCAAACCAAACCACACAAACAAAATAACCGTCAGTTTGGTTCTTGTCGGTTTGGTTCGGTTTTTGCGGTTTATGACTAGGGATCTGCTATTGCCTTAACCTTCCCACAACATGACTAGCCAAACTTGAATATAAAATTTCAGATCATACACACTTACTGATCATACAAACTGCAGGTCTTAACAAAACAGGAGGCTGATGGAAACCAAACCTGAGATAATGAAAAATATTTGTGAAAAGAATTTCTACTCCAAGTGCAAGTTTTTATGTTAAGAATACTAAAATATAAAGTAACATTAAGATTCTTAAATATTTCAAAATATATATTGGTTATGACTTAGAAGCTAGAGAAATTAACTACATATCATTGCAGTTGTCTTCTCTATTTTTAGCCTCAAGTCAGTACTTATAACTAGCGGCTAAGATTGTAAAAGTATTCCTTCTTCCATGAAAGCTTTTGTTGATTGGCCTTAATTCAATACAAGCGCCAGAAAATATTTAAAGTTTTCACTTTTCAACCAATTGAATAGAGAAGACCTGTTCAATCTTCACTTACACTTTTCCTTGTGAAATGAAAATGAAGGTTTTTTGCTTTTTTACTTTGCTAAGAAGAAGAAGCTGGATGGAGAAGACTTGTTCAATCTTAATTTGCAGTAAGAATGTGAAGACCAGCTATCAAAAAAACGCAGAGAGAGAGTGAAGAAACTGGACGGAGAAGACCAGCTAGGGTTTTTTCCTTTACTTCTCTAAGAACTAAGAAGAAGAAGCTGCGCAAAAAAAGAGTGAAAATGTGAAATTTGTGTAGAGTTAGGAAACTTGGGGAGTTGGGGTATTAATGTATAGTAAAGGCTAAGTAATGTATTGATGGGCTTGAGTTTGGGTAGTTGGGCTTAAAAAATAATCTAGCAAGTGCTAGAGTTAAAAGACTTAAATTTATCTATGATTAAAATTTAACAAAATATTTATATTTTATTTATGAATAATATATAAATAATTATAAATTTTATATATACAATTTATCGGTTCGGTTTGGTTATTTTCTCGGTTTTGTTTTTAGTAAAATCATAACCAAACCAAATAGTAACGGTTTTTAAAATTTAAAACCAAACCAAACCAAACCATAAGTCGGTTTTTTTAATCGGTTTGGTTCAGTTTGCGGTTCGGTTTGGTTTTTAACCAAAACCATGAACAACCCCTGTATAACTCTAAAGTCAAAAATGACATTATCTTTTTCTTAAAATAAATTTTTGACATTTTTTAATAACTTTTTCTATTTATACAATTTATTAAAAAATTCACAAATTATTTCTTAATTATATTCTCTTAAGTACCTATCTCTTTTACAGTTTAGAAAACCCAAAAGTCTGATCATATTTATCTCTAATTCAACAAAACAATTAATGTTTTTTCACCTTCTTCATCCGTTTGCTCATTTTTCATTTTGATCTCTAATTAAATTGAGCAATTAATACATTGAGTGTTTATTCTTTAGTATATTCTTTCGTATTCACTCTTTCTCTTTATATTGCCAATTCATTTTTCATTGTATTGCTTCACTTTACAAGTTGTCGGGGTATGCCTAAAAGCAAAAAGTCTAATTTCACAAAATTTTCAATTACAGTATGTATTATTGTTGTTGTTGCAATTATTCTTCTTGCAATTATTTTGTGCTAAATTAGGATAGGATTATGTATTATCAAACAGAGAATCCAAAGGAATAATACTGATTTTTATCTTGTATATTCAATGTATTTTATATTTTACTTTGCATCGTCATAATTTATTTCGTGAAATTCATGTGTTATTAGATACTAGTGAATCTAATCGCGCTTCGCGCGACCGTAAAATAAATTTATTAAATTTTAAAAATAACTTTTTGTAATTTAAGTCAGTAAATAGAATTTTCATATAATAAGCATACAAATTTCATATTTGTGTAGTTTATGAATAAAAAATATATTTATTTTTCTTAAAAGAGAGAAAAAAAATATAACAAATTTAAAATGCAATTATTTCTTTGTACATTTAATATTCTAAATTTTAATTCATCCAAATGCTATGACTTTTTTTAGTTTTAAAGGATTTACAATCTAACTTACATTAAACCATCGGTAAAATAAATTTATTAAATTTTAAAAAGAACTTTTTGTAATTTTAGTCAGTAAATAGCATTTTCATATAGTAAGCATACAAATTTCATATTTGTGTAGTTTATGAATAAACAATAAATTTATTTTTCTTATAAGAAAGGGAAAAAATATAACAAATTTAAAATGCAATTATTTCTTTGTACATTTAATATTCTAAATTTTAATTCATCCAAATGCTATGACTTTTTTTAGTTTTAAAGGAATTACAATCTAACTTACATTAAACCATGCATATATTACTTGATCTTAAAATAAATTTAGATAAAATACGTTATACTATCATACACATTATTTATACCTTTTCAACAAGTAAGAAGTTGTTATCTTTCCTTGACTAACTAATTCAATTCACCTTTCTTCTTCAATTATTTTATTAAAAAATTCAAACTCACCCTGTCCTATTTAATTTCTCTGATCACTATGATAAACTTATCAGATGTTTTAAAAATTCAATGAAGAAGCTTGTGAAAACAAAGTTGAAAGACACATAGCTATAACTATGCAGAGAAGCATATATAGTTGAGTTAAGGTAAACAAAATTCTATCAAAATTAATGGACGTATAGCTTATAGCAAGTGTAAGTTGAGTGTTCTTGAAAGGTTCCTTTTTTTTTTTTATTGTCTGAATGCAAATATACATAAATTGTATTTAATTATTTTGAGAAGAAATAAATATCTACATTTTTTAAAGATGTCCATTTGTTTTGGGAACGTGTAGAAAATCATACTCATATTTTTTTATTTATTTATAACTAATAAAAGAATAACCAATTTATTTATAACTAATAAAATAATAATCAAAACACAATATGAAATTAATACAATTATTCCTAAAATTTAGAATAGGGAATTTATCCTAGGAAAATAAAATAAAATAATTACAATTAAATTCACACTAAAACTACGTACAAGACTGCAACAAAGTAATAAAATTTGATAAAATTTGAATGATAAAATTATAATACTATATGCTATATGATAATAAATATGTTTACAATTTCATCTACAATGATACATAAATAATATTGTGTACCTTAAAATTAAGGTTGTGTTGAATTTTTTAAAAATGTAGCATTGTTCTTGCAAGAAGTGAATATAGTGAAAGTTGGATTGCCATGGCTATTCTCATTCCAATCTTCTACAGTTGTATGTCCTTCCTATTCTCTAAAGTTTTCTAGTGAAAAAAAGACAAAAAGGAAAATTAATGATTGTTGAACTAATGAAATCTGATCAAAGGGACGCATATGAAATATGAAGAGATTTGGTGGAAATGGAAGACTATTATTGCCTTTTTATAGCTCTTCTTTGTTGGCTTTTTTTGAATTTTTTATCCAGCATTTATTAATTTGGTTAATTTACATCGATTGTTAATTGCAATCTTTAGAATTCTATGTTATGTTACAGTAACAAAAAAGTAATTGGCATTCCTTCAACTTTGTATCCAACATTTATTAATCTGATTAATTATATGAATAGCTCATTCCAACCTTTTGAATTCTAAGGTATGTTATAGTAATGAAAAAGTAAATAGAACATTAACATGGGAGACGTGACTGTTTGGGTTTTTTTAAATTTTAGCTGAAAACATTTCAGTTCTTCCATTTTCATTTTGATTCTAAAGCTTCATGGTGTAGTTAAGAGAATGTGATAAAAAGTGACTTTTAGGCTTTTTAAAATTTTAAAAAAATAGAAGAAAATAAATATACCACAATAAGTACTTTGGCAGATACATGCAACTTGTTTTTTAATTAATTTATTTATAATTCAACTTTATCATTTAATACAACAACAACATATTCAGTGTATTCCCACCATGTGGGGAACTTTATCATTTAATATTTCAATAATTACATAGTTTATAACATTTTAATTTATAGTAGGGGTAAAATCGTAATCTAACTTTGAAGTCAGTAGCTTCCCACTTTTGGTATAAAAAATAAAATAAATGATAAATGATATTGATTGATTGATGATTGAAATGATTATTCTTTTACACCTTTTCATTTCCTTTCTTTATTGTAAGTTAAAACAATATTAAAAAAAATGAAAAAGTCAAATAATTAAGGAGAAAACAAAGTTAACCAATTCATTTCATTCGCTTAAAAGAAAATACTACTCTGATAGCACTGAAAACGGTTGCATTTAATAGCTGCAATTGGTTTGTAACAATTAATTTTTAATTGAACGAGAGAGATAGAGAAATTTAATTGAGAAATATGATAAATAAACACCAATAATTAAAAAAAATCAAAAGAAGGAGAAGCATGCCACATCAGCACATTTCTAACCTTCCTTTATATATATATAGATATAGATATAGATATATAGATTCTATTTTAGTTAAATTTATTTATGTGTGTCATCTTCCAAATAAATTCAGACGAACTCTTTTCTTTATAGCCAAATTAAGGCACGTTACAGTCTAGGTTAAGAACTACTTTTAAACCATAATTAACTTTATAAAATTCACTTTAGAAATAAAAAGAAAAAAGAAGATAAAATTAAGTTGGATTTTCCCCTTTCTATTGAATTTATTTAGGGAAAATAAATACATTCTGCGATATGGGATATTATAGCATGAGATACTCTTTTTGCAAATACATAATAATATATATTGTGCAATATTCCGTTTATAATTAAAATAGTACAAGTTAGGGGACGATGTTATTTTTTTTATAACCATTCTTTTTAGAGTTAAATCAAGAAAAATATCAAAGTATTAATAATTGACTAATTAAAAGGAAAATAAATAAATAAATAAATATATATATAAACGCATATTAACAATCGGAAGGTGGTGAAAATTAGAGAAAATTATAAAGTTAGATGTTAATAATAAATAAAATTAAAACTCAAAACAAGATATTTGAACTTGAAGACTAACTTCTTAATATTCGTATATTCAAAAAATATTATTTAATTATTTTGTTACCGTACGAAGTTCGGTCAAATTCACTAGTGTTATAGTAAGAGTGATAAGATTTTCTCTCCTCAATATGTATGAATTTTTGCTACAAATTTCATTGTTTACTTCACTGAAGCATTCCGATCCGATTCATGTATGCCAAAAATATTTGAGGGGTGAAAGTCGTACTAATTTAACACAAGGGTGTTTATAATGGATGTGAATAAATGAAGACATGAAAATTATACAAAAAAATTTGAGGATTCGGTGGTGCTGCAGAAGCAAAAAAGGATATATCAATTGGGCTCCTTGCCTCCATTCTTGCTTGTTTTGGCAGGAAATATAATACCAATTGATCATAATTCATACATGGACTCAACATGGATCAGGTGATGATAATACATATAGAATTTATATTTTAGGAAAAATAACATAAACATACACATTAACTTACCATATTTACACAAATTCTCACCCTTACAAAGTAATTACAAAAATCTCAACTAATTATGTATCTTCGTTGGATGTATCGGGAGCTAATTACGTATCTCGACAGACCCAAAATCAAAAAAAATATATCGGAAGCTAATTATGTATCTTTACAAAGGAAAAAATGTATCTTCGTTGGATGTATTATGTATCTCGACAAACCCAAAATCAAAAAAAATGTATCGGGAGCTAATTATTTATATTTATAAGGAAAAAATGTATCTTCGTTGGATGTATCGGGAGCTAATTATGTATCTCGACGGACCCAAAATGGAGATTTTCAGTAATTATGCAAAATGTCAAGATTTTCTGTAATAAAGCTCTAAATTATTGGGATTTATGTTGTTTGCCCATTTTTAATTCCAATTACTATTTCTTGTAATAATTTTGTTTATATATATATAGGAAAAGGATCAAAACTACCCCTGAAATATTCAAAATAGAGCACAAATACCCTCCGTTTGTTTTTTGGCTCAAAAATACCCCTCCGTTCATTTTTTGGCTCAAAAATACCCCTCATTTTTAACGAAGTGCCAAAAAGGGCCAAAACTACCCCTGAACTATCCGAAATGGAGCAAAAATACCCCTCCATTTGTTTTTTGGCTCAAAAATACCCCTCACATTAATGGAGTGTCACAAAGCATACCACGTGAAAAAAAAATTGCCACATGGTTAGTCCACGTCAGTGTCCCATTTAATATCCAACCAGCCCACTTAACCATATTCCAACTTAACAGCCATTTAATATACGTATCCGACCCATCTTAAAAAAAAACCCTACCCGTCCTCATAAGTAAATGGTAAAGATAGATCCACCCTTCATTTCACTTGAACTCTCCAAAAAAAAAAAATTGATGCAGACTAGGGATTCTGAGGGAAAAGAAAGCCCTTAGGGAAAAAATCAACCCGTGTACCTTAGCTTTCTTTTCCCTCAGAATCCCTAGTCTTCATCGACTTTTTTGGGAGAGTTCAAGTGAAATGAAGGGTGGATCTATCTTTACCATTTACTTATGAGGACGGGTCGGGTTTTTTTTTAAGATGGGTCGGGTACGGATATTAAATGGTTGTTAAGTTGGAATATGGTTAAGTGGGCTGGTTGGGTATTAAATGGGACACTGACGTGGACTAACCATGTGACAATTTTTTTTCACGTAGTGTGTTTGGTGGCACTCCATTAATGTGAGGGGTATTTTTGAGCCAAAAAACAAATGGAGGGGTATTTTTGCTCCATTTCGGAAAGTTCAGGGGTAGTTTTGGCCCTTTTTGGCACTCCGTTAAAATGAGGGGCATTTTTGAGCCAAAAAATAAACGGAGGGATATTTTTGAGCCAAAAAACAAATGGAGGGTATTTTTGCTCTATTTCGAATAGTTCAGGGGTAGTTTTGGCCCTTTTCGAATATATATACACATACTAGTTTTAGGGTACGCACCCCGCGCGTGTACTTTGTTCAATGATTTTAATTTTATAAAATCACTGCGAGACTATAAAAGAAAATATGTTTTGATTAATAAGCAAATTGAAGATCTTATTAAATACGAAAAATACTTAAAAAGAAAATTAATATATTCATATAAAAGCATTAAAAACAACTTTAAACTAAAAATGAAAGAAATTTAACTCCAAAATATTGCTACTTTTTTTTACTACTTTCTCCATTTTATGGTTGTGTCGATGTCTCAATATAATTCAGTCTGAAAATTAATCTAACAAAAGTGTTTTGAATATAAGTAAAGACGCTCAATTGTTGCAATATTGACATACACTAATAGGCAAATTAATCTACAAAAGTGTTTTAACTATAAGAAAAGATGCTCTATTTGCTACAATGACATGCACTAATAGTAGAAATATTTTCCATCAGTAACATACTCACGGCAAAAATTAAAATAGGATCTAAAAAAAATATCAAACAATCAAAAAATTCAACAAAAGTCAACTAATTCTAGAAAAATAACCTATTAATATGAAAATTTTGTCTCCTAAATTAACTGAAATTAAATATCTTGCAAGTCTTTCAATAATTTTAAACTGGGAATTGGTAGCTCTTGATGTACCCTTAGAACACGATTGAACTCAAATTATGAGTATGTTGTTGGATCAATATGTGTTATATGGAAGCCAATAAAAAACTCAAAATATTAGCATGTTGTTGGCTAGGTACTACATTGCGTCGTGAATCAATGGTAAAAAATAAAAATTATAAAAAAGTTCATAATATATTAAGTTGATTTGGTCAATTAACCTAAAGAAAACTGCTAAGAGAATATTTTTTCCTAAATAAGACTTGTTTGAGGACTACATTGTGAATGTATTGTAGAAAGTAAGGATTCTCAATTTTAAAAAGTTTAAAATATTTTTCTCCAAAAAGAAATTATTTAAATATGGTAAATTTTATTTTTCCTCTATAAATTATTTACCAATTCTCAATTTAGTTTTTTTTTTTAAAGATGTTTTTGGCTTCCTTTTTTGGTTGAACTTGGTATGTTTTTCTTTTATTTAATTTAAAAATAGCCTTTGTGGCCTTTTTGTTTTTTAGGTTTAGTTTTCTCCTTTGTTTTTCAAACGTTTATGGTTTCCTTTTCTAATTCAACTTTGTTTTTTGTTTTTTTTAAAGAAGCCTAAACGTACGATTCCTTATAATTAGGAATTTAGTACATAATTCAAATAGGAAAATATTTAATAGTCAAAATTTTTGTTGATTTTAAATTTTTAATTTTTTTTTTTTTTAAAAAAAGAAATGACGATTTTGTCTATTGCAGAGTCTTTTAATGAAGGGCAAAAAGTTCAAACAACATTTATAAGGACCTTCATACTTTTAATATATTAGAGATTAGAGATAGAGATTAGAGATAGAGATTAGAGATTAGAGATTAGAGATAGAGATTAGAGATTAGAGATTAGAGATATATATAATTTTATTGATTAATTTGAGACACACGTGCACAACATGTAACATACACTAGTTCTTTAAATAGCTTTAAAAAAGGCCAAATCTCATTGTCAGATTTTTGTGAGATTTTACTAGTTTGTAAAGTTTCAAAGGAAAAAAGCGACGGAAATATATAACTTATTAATAATTTTTCCTGTTATCTTCTCCTAAAAAGAAACTTAATTTTATTTATTTATTTGAAAAATAGAACCCTTAAAATCATTCAAAAACAAGATGAATAAACTGAAGTGTGATAAATTATCTTTGAAATATTCTGGAAAAGAAGAAATTATACCTTGCTAATTTTAAATACAAGGAAAAAAAACATTTGAAATATTCTCATGATTCTGTTAAGCCTTTAATGTGTGTTATTGATCTGTACAACTTTAAAGTCATACTAAACGGAGGGGTTTTAGACCTAAACAAAGTGCGTCCAACTTTTAGGGCGAAGATGAATCCATCAATTATATTCTCATGACTTCCTGTTAAGTCTTTAATGCGTCTCAAGCCGCTCAAGTGTGTTGTTAGATTCTTTAATTCTCTTGTTTCCGAATTAGATTTTACAGATATCTGTAGACGTCGATATATGACCTGTTCGGGTGGAAAAAATATTTTTTCACGGAACCGAATATTATTACACTGTTGAGCGAAAGGAAGATAGAAAAACCTCTCTCACTTCTTCAAATTGAGAGTTCTGATGAACTCCCCTTCCATGTTTGATCTTCATTTGAATTGTGTTAACAGTTTATTTTGCATTTGAGAACCATTATTTGTGCAACCTTCTGCAATTTTCAATCCCACTACAAGAGAAGTAAGATTTCTCCCCAAGATAAATGAAGAATTTTCTCCGAATAATTATTCATTAGGTTTTGAGCAAGAAGAAAAGAAGTACAAAGTTCTTTCGGCAACAAATAATGTTCGAGAATCATACAGAAACCACTGGGTTTTAACTTTAGGCATAAACGAATCATGGAGAGAGACTAAAATTTCCCCTCATATTCTGTGCGAGCCCGGGGTTTGCATCGATGGACTTATCTATAAGTTTGTTTGCCATGACAGACTTGGTATAGCTGCATTTGATGTTAAAACTGAAAATTTCAAATTTATTACATTGTGGAATAATGCATATCACTCGCGGTATTACGAGTTGATAGAGGTGAAGGGTTAACTAGCAGTCATTGAATATGAAAAACGATGCAGATGTATCCAATTGCGTGTTTTAGAACAAACTCAGGGAGAGGAAGAATGGGCAAGTCATACCATTCACCTTCCTTCAATATTGAAGAACATACATCCCGAAGTCATATCATCATGCATGACCAGTGATAGGGAGATTGTATTCGTCCTGACCTTCATGTCAGGTAATTCTTTTCGCTGGTGTTATGATGTCATGAGAAAGTGGTGGAGAAAATTAGAAATAAAGGCTCTTCCTAAGAAGAGCAACATCCAAGGCATTCATAGTTACGTAGGAAGACTAGTAATATATTAGAAGCTTTATGTTTTGTTTTGTAATAAAAAAGGCTCTCTTTTGGTAATTTTTGTACTTGTCCTTGGAACCTTGAGGACAATCCAAAACTTATTATGTCTCAAATCAATGGCAATTCTGTTAGTCAATTGTGTGTTAAGTCAATTTCAGTTTTGGCTTTGAACATTACACAGTCGAGAAATGTTGTGTCTGTTAGCCCATCTTTTTCATTCAATGTAATGTAGCTTTAATTTGGAGTTGATACCCAGAAGGTCACTCAACTAATAAATATTGTGCAAGAAGGTCACTGTTCATTGTTCTGTAACAGAAAAATACTTTGTTTTTGCCGTTTCACTCACGAAGTCACTTTTCTTTATTTTGTAACAGAAAAGTCACTACATTTTTGACGTCTAAGATACAAAGTTACTTTTCTGATATCACAAAGTCATGAGCTAATTAAGGAGGCAACATCAAGTGTATTAATTACCCACAGAAGCAATTCTGAAATGTGCAATGCATCTAACAGAGAAGTGATAGCTTTACGCTTTGCCCAACTGCCATTCTAGAAAAATAGCGGGATATTGGTCCAGGGATGTGGCAGGCCTCACTTATCCCTGTATTTTTTAATATCAATAAACTGAATTTCACTGTTACGACTGTCTCTTACTTCAAATTTCTTTTACTTTTTTGCTTTAGTTCCTTTTATAGGTCTAGGTGTATAGTTGTTTTACATTTCAGGTAATGTCTTCAGGTGTGCTCCATTGGAGATTTGCACTAGCAAAAGATTTCACCTAAAAGTGTGAGTTGCTTTCGTTTTAAATATAGCATGTTGAGTAAAAATAAGAAAGACTGTTCATTTTCCAATTTATGAGAGTAATTCTGAATGATATCTTCAAACATTTGCAACTTGCAAATGTTGTAGGGATGTTTCAAGCCAAAATATGTGGCTTGAGTACTGAAACGTTATCTTAGGAAGACAACAACCGCAGTAATTTTCACACATTCATTCTCAACCTCGGTTTTCGCCGGTATTGAATATGCCATTTTTGGAAGCTATTTAACAGTTATTATTAATAAGTTGACTAATGCACCGCGCTTCGATGTATCTGAAACGAAAGGGGAACTACTCGTTGTCATTAGAGAATTATGTAACTATTAATCTAATGTATATAACTACAGGTGAGCTAATCGTTTTTCACATGACAACTTTTGGATCAGGATTCCTTAAAACTGAACCGGATGGAGCTGAGTTAATGATGTCTTAGATCTGACAATTTCGATATGTTGATTTCTTATATTCCAGGAATTGCCTAAGCTGCTAAATAGAAATTGCTCTGCTCGACTCAAGGCACCCCGAAATTATAACTATCTAAATGATAGCACTGACCCATAGTGACATCAAACTTCTATCTCGGATACAAATTCTATCAATCTCAACTGCCATTGAGAATCTGGTCACTTGCAATTGAATTTCGCATATGCACCTGAATTAAAAATGATGAAACTCCTGTTCAAAATTTCCCGGATCATTGACACATGAATTTTTCTGAATCACGCTTTTAGTTTCTCACCTCCGCAACTTTTTGAATCAAAGTAAAACCGTAGTCGCAGGGAATCAATTTATCTACATTTGGAGTCATTCAAGCTGCATATATACGACTGAAACTAAGAGGTCGTTCTGGATTGCATTTGCCCCATCCTGTCTACTTTCTTTGGATTGATGTCGACCAATGAGAGCAGTTCAGCATACACAATCTCCATGATGTTTCAGACAAAATTGAAAGGCCAATGAACGTCTCAGAGAGATCTTTAAAAACTTCAGGTGAAAATAGAAAACAGAGGAACCTTCAGCTGATTCCAATGAAATGGCTCCAAGATTGTCTCTTGTTTACATGCTCTGCTTTCTATTATTTTTTTTTTTAGGTTGGTATATTACAAGATATAGGTTGTTTTTAAATTTATCGCACAACATAATTTTCCATCATAGGGTATTCAACTGAACCCCTTTCACGAAAGATGCTAAAAGATGAAATTGTCGAGCAGATTCCATATGACCCATCCTGTCTACTTTCTTAGGACGGACGAATGAGAGCAGTTCAGAGTACACGGTCATTGTTGCAGAAATTGGGACTTGATAGAAGTGGTTCTGCTAGACTGAAGGCAGCAACTCACTTTCAATATATTCAAGTACAAGGACAAGAATAAGCCTGAAAAAAATAATAACAAAATCCTAACATAATTACACGTCTTAATTCACAGGATAACGAACACTAAATAAACATAACAGACTATGAAAGATAAAGGCTTATATTTGCTTCACCAGCAGCATATTAGGCTTGAATCCTGCAATTTAAAAAAAAACGAAGAATTAAAGTCAGGAACTTTAAGGATGAAGGAATAGAAAATTCATTGATATATAAAAAATAATCTTCTGAAGGAAAAAGATCAAGTTGAATACCTGGAGGTTGCACACTAATATCTTTTCTTGTGTTTCTTCATTCTCGTAATAATTTTGTGTTCCAATTCTTCAACCATCCTCGAAAACGATGCTGGATATTGAGTTGACAGTATTATGTATATTACGGAATGATGAAGACAACATTGTGTTCCAATTCTTCAACCACTAAGACTATTGTTGCTTAGATCCAAAACCTGAACTTTACTGATCTCATCCAAAGATTGTGGGATTTTCCCCTTCAAATTATTACTTCCTAAATCTATCACTTCAAATGTTTTCAAATTGCAGATGGTTGAATCAATATGTCCACTGATATTATTGTGCGAAAGGAGAAGAAATAGTAGCTCACGCTGGTTTAAGAAAGACTTTGGAATAGTACCTTGCAGCTGATTTTGTTTTATGGCAACGTAAATTAATGTTTTGGACTTAAACTCCTGAATTTTGCCACTGAAATGATTATTGTTCAAGTCTAACACTCGTAGTGATGGAGGGGAGAATATCCAGGATGGTATACTCTCATTCAAGTAGTTTGACTACAAGTTGAGCCATTGTAGGTTTTTTAGACCACTTAAATTGGAAGGAATTGGACCAGTTAGGGAATTGGATGAAAAATCTAAGATTTCAAGTTGCGTCATCCAGCTTATATTAAAGGATAAGAACTCAAGTAATTGGCCATTGAAAAAGTTGTTTCTCCCAAGTTGCAATTCCCTGAGCTTCCCAAATCTGAAGAAGTGGGAAATTGGTCCTTCAAGATGGTTATTTCTAAGGTCCAAAAACTCTCTGTGGGTGAGATTTCATAGAGGTTTAAGAATGGTCCCAGAGAGATTACAGGAACTCATGTACAATTCAAGAAGTGAAGTTAGATGGCTAAATGATTGAAGTATCCTACCAGTAGCATTCACACCATTGAGACATGACACCATGAGTGATGCACTGCTATATTGGGTGATAAATAAAGAGATTCTAAATCGGGAAGGTGGAAAACTCTTTCGGGCAATATTCCATGTAGCTCTGTGTGTGTGGAAGCCATAGAGTTGTTAAATAAGAAGAGAAATTTAGAGGAATGTATTGGGAAAGGCAAAGCACTAACAAAGTGCACGACAGGGTAACAGCGAAAGAATACCCAAGTCTAAACTTTCTCTTTCAATTTGAATCAAGAGAAGATAAACAAAACCAAGGACAATTATAATAAGGCAACAAATAGATCAACCAAAAGAATATGACAAGAATAAGTAAACCAATCACACGAGACACCAGATTTACGTGGAAAACCCTTCAGTGTGAAGAGTAAAAAAACCACGGGACCAAAACCTCCACTATAATTACCAAGAGTTACAATAATATCCTCCAAAATGGCCACCAAAGAAGTTCCAAACAACGACCAACAATACATAAATCACAACACCAAAAACTAGAGAAATAAAGGAGTAAAATCACCAAAAATGTAGCTACTGTTCACAGATGAAAAACTAGAGCTGAAGGCCACCAAATGCAACTCTGTCAGTTTCTAATCAAAGATTGAGATGAGAGGAACAATCTGTCCAAAAATCAGCTCAATTGGACAATAAACAAAGCGAGAATCGTAATTTGAAGTTGACAATTTAGGGCTGAAATTGGGTGCCAAAATCTGCACTTTCTCTGTATGTGTGGCTACTGATTTCTCTCTTTGTGGGTAGTGAAATAAGACCTAAAAAGATGTATATGTATGCCCCATAAAATTGGGTCTATGGGCAAAAGTGGGTTGGTACAAATTGAGCTTTATTTATCCACATAGGAAGGGAAAAAAATCCATAACCCAACAATTCTCCCTCTCACGACTATGTGGAGGAGATCGTCGGTGCAACAATCTTCAAACTTCCCTTTTGGAAAAGCTTTAGTCATCATGTCGGATCCATTATCATCCGTATGAATCTTCTCAATTTCAAGCAACTTAGAATCCAACACATCTCGAATCCAATGGTATCTCACATCAATGTGTTTAGACCGACCATGAAATGTAGAATTCTTGTCAAGATGTATAGCACTTAGACTGTCGCAATAAAGCACATACCTCTCTTGAGTACAATCAAGTTTCCCCAAGAATCTCTTCATCCAGATCAACTCTTTACAAGCTTCAATGGCAGCAATAAGCTCAACTTCTGTAGTAGACAGAACAACACATCTTTTGCAACCTAGATTGCCAAGACACAGATCCCTCTGCAAAAGTAACTAAATACCCTAAAGTAGACTTGCGATTATCAACATCACCAGCCATGTCTGAATCAGTATAGCCACGAAGAATAGGCTTCCCAGTATCAAAACACAAACTCAAACTAGAAGTGCCTTAAAGATATCTCATAATCCACTTCACAACATTCCAATGTTCTCTTCCCGGATTAGAAAGAAAACGGTTAACAATACCAACAATGTAAGCAATATCCGGTCTTGTACAAACCATTGCATACATCAAACTACCAACAGCTGAAGCATAAGGAGCTTTCTTCATGTCTTTCTTCTCATCATCACTCGAAGGACACTGTTTCGTGCTCAATTTGAAGTGCATAGCTAAAGGTGTACTGACAACCTTAGCCTTGTCCATGTTGAACCTGCGAAGTACTTTCTGAATGTACTTCTCTTGTGATAACCACAACTTCTTGGCCTTTCTGTCATGGACAATCTGCATGCCAAGAATCTGCCTTGCTGGTCCTAAGTCTTTCGTAGAAAAAGACTTACTCAACTTTTGCTTCAACTTCTGAATCCTACAAGCATTATGACCAACAACAAGAATGTCATCAACATAAAGCAACACAATAATAAAGTTACCATCAGAGAATTTTTGCACAAAAACACAATGGTCTAAAGAAGTTTTTTTGAAGCTCTGCTGACTCATATAAGAGCCAAACTTCCTGTACCACTATCTGGGAGCTTGTTTCAAACCATACAAGCTCTTCTTCAATTTGCAAACATAATTCTATTTTCCCTTGACTTCAAAACCTTCCTGCTACTCCATATAAATGTCTTCATCTAAGTCACCCTGGAGAAAAATAGTTTTAACATCCATTTGCTCAACCTCTAAATCTAGACTTGCAACCAAGCCTAGAACCACATGAATGGATGACATCTTCACAACTGGAGAGAATATCTCATCAAAATCAACTCCCTTTTTCTGCTTAAAACCCTTCACAATTAATCTAGCTTTATACCGTGGAACTGGATTATCATCTTCATGTTTCACCCCAAAAACCCACATATAAAGCTTAACCAAATCAAAGGTATGATTATCATGTAAATATTTAATTTCATCTTCCATAGCATTAAACCACATTTCTTTTTCTTCACTTTCCATGGCCTCATCAAGACTCTAAGGTTCTCCCCCATCAGTCAAGAGTACATACTCATTGGGAGAATAACGAGATGAAGGTATTCTCTCTTTAGTAGATCGTCTAAGAGAACTCTCTGGAGCATCAATAACAACTGGTTGTTCTATAACCACATCATCTTGAACTGGAGCATCAACATCATCCTGGTCATTCTGAACATGATCACCATCTTCATTATCAACTTTATTTTCATCATTATAAAGATTTTCTTCAGGTGCAATAGTCAAAGGAACTAGATCAACATCAACTAGGCTCTCACTACTCTAAGAATCTACCTTCTCAGCTTTGTCAAAATCTTCAATTGTTTGGTTTTCAAAGAATACAACATCACGGCTTCTAACAAGTTTCTTCTCAACTAGATCATAGAAACGATGGTCAAATTCATCTTGACCATAACCAATGAAGATATACTGCCTAGTTTTAACATCTAACTTTGACCTCTCATCCTTGGGAACATGCACAAAGGCTTTACACCCAAAGACTCTAAGATGATTATAAGAAGCATTCTTACCAGAATAAACTCTGTTAGGGACATCACCATCCAAAACAACAGTAGGAGATAAATTGATAACATAAGCAGCAATATTAAGTGCTTCTGCCCAAAAGAAATCTGACAGCTTAGCATCTGAAAGCATATATCTAACCCTCTTAACTAGAGTTTTGTTCATCCTCTCTGCTAAACCATTTAACTGAGGAGTCTTTGGAGGAGTTTTCTGATGCCGAATACCCTACTCTTTATAATATCGATCAAAAGGACCAATATACTCACCACCATTATCTGAGTAGATGTATTTCAATTTCTTCCCTGTCTGTCTCTCAACCAAGGCCTGAAAACCCTTGAACACATCAAGTACTTGATCCTTGGACTTCAAAGGAAATACCCAGAGTTTGCGAGAATGATCATCATTAAAAGTCAAAAAGTAAAGTGCACCACCATGAGACCTTACCTTAAAAGGACCACACAAATCAGAATGTACCAACTCCAGCAAATCAAGCTTTCTTAAAGGCAGATGACTCTGAAAAGAAACTCTTTTCTGTTTACCAGCTAAGTAATGAACACATTTCTTCAACTTTGCTTGTTTCACTCCAGAAAGTAAATTTTTCTTAGCCAAACTATCAATCCCCTTCTCGCTCATATGAATCAACCTTCTATGCCATAACTCTGATGAAGTATCATTCTCCACCAAGTATACTGAGCCTATAGATATGGAGACCTGAACTACGTACAAGTTAGATAACTTGTCACCACGAGCCACAACCATCAAACCTCTAGTAAGCTTCCACTAGCCAGCACAAAGGGTGTTAATATAACCCTCATCATCAAGGTTCCCTATGGAAATTAGATTCAAGCAAACATCTGGAGCATGCTTGACATTATTGAGAACAAGTTTGGAACTATTGTTACTTTCCAAACAAACTGTCCTAATACCAAGAACTTCAACCTCATCATTATTGCCCATTTTCAACATCCCAAAATTACCTGGAGTATAAGAAGAAAATAATTCCTTCTTGGGCATGACATGAGAAGTAGCACCGAAATCCACAATCTAGCTAGACTAATCACGAACAAGATTAATGGCATTTTCACCACAAGCAACAAGAAGATCATCATTAGCAACAATAGCAACACGATTTTCAATAGCGTCTTCTTTCTTTTGTCATCTCATATCTCTTTTATGCTTGTGATAATATTTCATGATATGCCTATTCTTGTGTCAATAATCACATGTAACATTCTTGAATCTTGACTTCGACTTGCTTCTACTTTTATCACTGTCATTTGGACCTCTGGACTTGTTTTTCCCCCTATCTTTAGTAACCAAAACATCAAAATGTGACGCTGAAGAAGATGAGGCCTGAGATCTTCTTCTCATCTCTTCATTTAAGACACCACTCTTAGCATATTCCATAGTTACAACACCACTAGGAGCAGAATTAGTCAAAAAAACTCTAAGAGTTTCTCAAGAGTCTGGCAGAGTATTAAAAAGCCAAAGTCCCTGAATTTCTTCATCAAACTTTACACCCATTCTGGACAGCTGATCAAGGACACCCTGAAAATCATTTATATCATTAGAAATAGGACTACCCTCTTTATACCTGATATTCATCAACTATTTCAGCAGGAACAACTTGTTATTGCCAGTCTCCGAAGCATAAAATATCTCGAGCTTGTCCCATAAACTTCTGGCATGTGTCTCATTTACAATATGGTTTCTAACATTATCTTTAACCCATTGTCTGATATAGCCACAAATCTGTAAGTGTTCAAATTCCCAATCCTCATCTATCATGGACTGAGGTTTATTAGAAGTAAAGACAGGCAAATACATTTTCTTGACAAATAGTAGATCTTTCATCTTGCCTTTTTAAGTATGATAATTACTACCATTCAAACACACCATCTTACTCATATTTGCCTCCATCATTAAAATCGATAATTAATAACAACCAATGCTCTGATATCACTTTGTTGGGAAAGGCAAGACACTAACAAAGTGCACAATAGGGTAACAATGGAAGGATACCCAAGTCTAAATTTTTCCTTTCAATTTGAATCAAGAAAAGATAAACAAACCCAAGCACAATGATAATAAGGCAGCAAATATACTAACCAAAAGAATATGACAAGAATAAGTAAACCAATCACACGAGACACCAGATTTACGTGGAAAACCCTTCAGTGTGAAGAGTAAAAATATCACGGGACCAAAACCTCCACTATAATCACCAAGAATTACAATAATATCCTCCAAAATGGCCACCAAAGAAGTGTCAAACAACGAGCAACAATACATAAATCACAACACGAAAAACTAGAGAAATAAAGGAGCAAAAGCAGCAAAAATGCACTTACTATTCACGGATGAAAAACTGGAGCTGCGGGCCACCAAATCCAACTCTGTAAGTTTCTAATCAAATATTTAGATGAGATGAACAAGTTGTCAAAAAATCAGCTCAATCGGACAAGAAACGAAGCGAGAGTCGCAATTTGAAGTTGACAATTTAGGGCTGAAATTGGGTGCGAAAATCTGCACTTTCTCTGTATGTGTGGCTGCTGATTTCTCTCTTTGTGGATAATGAAATAAGACCTAAAAAGATCTATATATATGCCCCGTAAAATTGGGCTTATGGACAAAAGTGGGTTGGTCCAAATTGGACTTTATTTATCCACATAGGAAAGAAAAAAGACTCATAACCCAACAGAATGGTGGACGAGATGTTCACAAATCTAAGGTTAAGCTCTCTTAATTGGGTCAAGTTCTTAAGGAGCAGTTCAAAATTGTGAGGTTCAAGCTAAGCCCATATGGATCAACAGTTGAGATATGAAGAACGTATAATTTAGGAAGGTGAGAGATTTCAAAAGGGATTAGACCTGAAAAACTTGAACGCGATAAATTAAGATGCGTCAAGTTAGAAAACTCACTAAATTTAGGCGAAATGTTCAATTAGAGAAATCATTATAAGATAAGTTAAGCCTTTTAAGATTGGAGAGTTGAAAGAGGCTATTGTTGGAACGGAACTTGCCTCGAAGTTGGCTGCAATTGAGATTAAGCTCAATCACTTGTCCTGTTGTCTCATCGCAATAAACTCCATCCCATGAACAACAATACGTGCTCTTGTTCCACGCAAGTGTTTTTGGATAATAAGAATCACAAATATGAGAAGCATCAGGATTTATGGTAAACATGTGCGTGAATTGTACAAGAGCATGAGCTTGATCATTGGGCCACAAGAGAGATGAAGATGACGATAAAGCAAGTTGACAGAGAAAGGCATATAGCATAAACAATGATAGTTTTCTACTACCCATTTCTACACTAAAATGATCAAAACTAATTAAGTTGGTAGAGAAGAAATTTTTGCTCTATTCAATAATATTGATGAGGTATATACAGCACAAATTAAGAAAAGAAAATTGCATTTAAAAGTACTTTAAAATAATACTTTTATGTAATTGACTAGAGATAGTTTACAAAGACTTTTTACTACATTGCTTTTGCTGTAGTTAATATTCCAAAAGAATGAAGAAATTATTAAAACAAATTTACATATTTCTTACAGAAAAAGGGTCAACTATATCCAGTACTATTAGAAAAAATTTAAATATACCCCTATGTATTTGGACCGAACCTATAACGAAGGGGGCATATTTAGACCAAAAATATAACGAGCGGAATATTTAAATTATTTTTGATAGTACAAGGATATATTTGACTCTTTTCTGCTTTTTTATGTGAAAGATTTACTTTACACATTGTTCTATTTGAGTCACTGCCCAACATAATATTTTTTCACTGCCCAACTATCATATCACTTTACTTTGATCTCACACTTGATCTTATCTTCCGAATGATGTATAATTGCAAAATCTTTTGATCAAAACTTTCTCGCAGTTCTGCAATTCCGGATTATGTTACTCGGACTCATAAAAATTGGCACTTTATGTTGGATCCTTCAAAAGAAGTGTATTTTTGGAAGATTGTGTCATGAGTACTACAACATTTCTAGAGGATTCGACAATATTTTTGCGGTATCACCTCTCCTTATGCCGATCTTATTCTGGTAATGCGAACCACATTTTAGGTCATTTCTACTTCCAACCACATTTTGATCCTTTTTGCTAATTTTGCTCTTTTTGTGATTTTTTTGAGTCATTACCGAAATCAAGCAAAATGACATAATAATACTATCTTATTTTACATTGAGGATTCCTAAAATATTCATTAGTCTTCATCATTGCAGAGTTGAAACTATTATAAATTTAAGAGAAGAAGTGTAACACCCTATATATTTTCTAACCTAGTTAATTCCCATTGAGGAATTATGCATTTACTTGTTGGGCTTAAATAAAGCATGTGTCATTGGGCCCTTAAGTGAGGCTCATAGATATAATGAGAAAGACATGGCCCAAAAGGGTTTTATTTTGACCCATTCTTCCAATGTAATCCATTTGACCAAATCAACATTGCATTAAATGCCAAGTAAAAGTTAAGGGAGACATGAGGGATTATATAAAGGAAAAATCAGATTTTATACCATTGGCCTCTCATCACATTTCTAGAATTTTCCAACATTTTCTCCTTTGCTCTCAAGAACCCTAAATCACTCTTTGGGCCAAGATCATCAATTGGCAAGACATGGTAAGTGTTTATTATGGTGGATTAATATATTTTATACATAATACATGGTGTATATTATGTTGGTTATGTTGGTGGAGCATGGAGAAGTTCACAATAAGTGAAGTGTACATGTTGCTAAATCGGAGGGTGATTTGTCTTGTAAACTTGTATATGCTCTTGTGGTCTTGAAGGAAAGGAACTTGGTGGAATAAATATTGACATGTGAGGTGTGTTTATGGTATTACTTTGTTTAACCCTTGTGTATAACGTTGGGAATTGTTATTGCAAAATTGGTTGTGGTTTTGGTGTTGTATTGGCCGTGAAATGTGGTTTTGGGTGTTATTATGTGTGTTGTGAAACCATGGCTGAATGTTGGTGTGTAAGATGATCAATAACATGTTCAAATATGTTTGGTGGTGATCATGGACCATTTATGGCATTAAAAGACCCAAAAGAGATCATTTCGGACCAAAACGGGCATCCGCCCCCGCAGACGAGGGCATCTGCGGGCGCAGATGCCAACGCAGATGGCACTGGCTGCTGCCAAAGGCCATCTACGGTCACAGGTGGCTGACCTGCAGGCGCAGATGGCTGCGCAAGTCAGCCCAGAATTTTGTTCCGTTTGTTTTCGTTTCCCTTTGATCCCCGAAAGCCCCGATACCCTTTTTGGATGTAATTATCAACTTGTAACGTCGTTTTAATGACTTTAAAGTGTCGTATGGAGGTGTGTTGGACTATGTTAAGTATGTATAGTTGTTTATATGTTGTTATAAAGGAATAACTACGACGGAATGATAAAGAGAAATGTGTAAAGGGTCAGTATGGGTGAAATGCTATCAATGTATGATATTTTGGTCAATGTGTGTACTGTTATGGTGTTGATGATATGGAAATGCAGCGGAGGGTATTGTAAGGGGGTGATGTGATGTTATATGGTGGTCACATAGTTCGTTGTCGTTTTGTACGCCTTTTTAGTGACTAGTTACTAATGTAAGTTTCGGTTGTGTACTTGTGTATAGAATAGACGTAAAGGGAAAGCTGAAGTGTTGTATTCACGAGTAAGATTGCGTATCCATATTGAGAACATAAGGTATGTAAGGTTACTCTTTCGTATCCTTCTGCAGCATATGGTCCATAATGACATGGTACTTATTTCATTTCGAAATGTCCAAAGGTATTTCAATTCAAGTTGCCATATCATACTCCTTATAGGGTCAATGGTGATTTTCATGGTTCATAGTCATTGGTTAATGTTTCAAAGTTCCAATAATGTTTAGTTACATGTCTCTTACTCGTTGATTATTGTTCCAAAGTTTACAACAATGTTAGAGCTACAACAGTGTCAATCTTTCATAAGCTAAGGGTATCCTATTTCCGGGTTTCAATTATGCTTCTTCACATGTTCTTTATGCTTTTACCAAATGCCATTCACATGTCTCATATACATTGACTATTTTCCAAGATTCCATGGTTCCAACAATGGTATGTTCCAAAGCTCAAAGTGATGTTACAACTATCATTGTACCAACCTCATTGTAACAATCTCAAAGTAATGATCAAAGTAATGCAAATGTGGTCAATGAT
Organism: Capsicum rhomboideum; assembly: GCA_031232105.1. Classification (NCBI taxonomy): domain Eukaryota; kingdom Viridiplantae; phylum Streptophyta; class Magnoliopsida; order Solanales; family Solanaceae; genus Capsicum; species Capsicum rhomboideum. Next base: position 26,119,238 of record CP124719.1, on the reverse strand, counting down.
CAAGTATGGGTGGCAAGTCTAGGGGCATAAGCCTAGCTCGACTCGATCCCGATGCAGTGATTTATGGGTGGCAAGTCTAGGGGCATAAGCCTAGCTCGACTCGATCCCGATGCAGTGATTTATGGGTGGCAAGTGGCATTGATTTATGGGTGGCAGGTCTAGGGGCATAAGCCTAGCTCGACCCGATCCCAACATGACGATAAGTCATGTAAAGACCCACTGATCAATAGGGGCCCGGGTACATTGTGACACATGTATTGACAAGTAAGCATTGAAGTAAAGAAAGCAAAGAAAGTAATGAAAGCAATACACATGGTTTCCAAAATGTAAAATGGTGACTTACTCACATTGATTATTCATATATTTTGAGTTCATTAAAATATTCATGAATTGTACAGTTTCATTTGAGCCTTACATACTCAGTACTTATTTAGTACTGACCCCTCTCGGGGAATTTACCTTACATGTTGCAGGTGCAGGTACTAGTAGACCTCCACCGTAGGTTGACAGTAGTCGCAGATCATTGGTGAACTCCAGTTAGTTCGGGGCTTCTCCGAGTCGCAGTGGTTCACATGTTTTGATATTGTACCTTGTGTATAAAGCGGGGACTTGTCCCGACTTTCAGTTGGTTTTGGTCAATGCATCTGTTAGAGTCTTTTGTAGACGTATGTGGGTGTATGTGTATATGATAACAGATGAAGTCTTGACTTGATGGCCTCAACGGCCAAGTTTCTCATATGTATATACGTCGCATGTTCTATGCTTTCCAATTTTAGCCCCTCATGTTTCTATGTGATAGTAGTGTTCCTATAACATGCATATGAATGAATAGAAGCAAAGATTGGTTCTCTCGGACCTTGTCGGCTTCGGGTACCAATCACGCCTCGTTGGGATTCGGGGCGTGACAAGAAGTCATTTGATAGAGTCAATCAATTTCGTGGTATTGCGTTTTTATTAGTTTTAAGAAAAATCTCCTAAAAGATCTTTATTTTACATGTTAGAAATCTTTAAAAAAAAAACAATTTTTTTTAAAAGCTCGTTTTCTTTAAGTGAAATCGTAAAAAGTTACGTTAAATATTTTTCTCTCGTCAAAGTTACAATTAGGTTGATATAGAGGGACATAGACTTTTAGGCCATAGAAGTTTGAAGAAATGGCATATTTTTTATAGCCCTTAGATGATTTGTCCACACACTATATTAATAATGTATTCAAAGAGTTTGTAGCCTTGACTTATATGTCTGAGTAATCTTAGAGTATGTATTAATCTAGTTTTTCATCAAATTTGGACGGTTATTAATTGTCATATTTCTAATTTCATGTACGAATATATTATCATCTTTTTCCCTATCTAAGTTTTTATTTATTTTTCTTAATTTTTGTGTCTTATAATGCTAAGTAAATGGTAGAACCTTATATGTGATATAGAGAATACATCGACTTCATCCGACAAACCTCGTACATGGAACAAAATTCTCAATTTCGTGAAGGGAAAATAAAAAATGAAAGCAAAACATAAATGTGTGGATAAACTTTTAAGTTCTTAGAGTGCAGAAACAATTTTAAGAAATTAACTTAAAACAAAACACTTATATTTCTTAACTTAATATATCCAAGAAATTAATGAATTTTGTACTATCACTTTATTATCCAGTAGATTGATTTTAAATAGGTTTTTTTTTTGATAATCTTCTTATTGCTTAATTCATTTTCAATTTTAAATGTTTTACTAGTTAACAATCAAAAGTTATAAAATTAAAAATTACCTGATATATAAATTGATTTGTGAGATTTTTGTAGTGTAAGATGTCATTTTTTAGAAACCATATTAACAACAATAACAAGGGAAATCTTATAGCTCAGTTGGTTGGCTAAATGAACTCTCACCTTGTTGGTGAAGGTTCGATTCCCTACGTTGTAATTCTCTCCTCATTTTCCCTTCCCCTACCCCCAATTTTGAAAATAAAAAAATAATAACATTTTCAATAATCAATAAATATAAGAATATCTAGTAAACATTAAAATAAAAATTAAGCATAAATATAATGAGTGAAACACTAGACTTTCCAAAAAAAAAAAAATGACATAAGGACAATTAAAATGTGGACAAAGGGGAAGAGATGTCGAGAGTCCTAAAACACAACTTACATATGCAAAATAGTAAAAAACATAGATAGTCCATGGGATAACATGGACATACAAAATATTACTAATTAAAAAAGACAGACATTAGTCCTATGTCCTTATAAATTATTGTTATGGTTTGGATCTTGAATATTAATATTATTGAAATATGAATCATCAAATAAGGTCATTACGCCTTTATCATTCTAGTTTATCGACTCAGATAATGTTGGACTCTGTGGACAGCCCAATATGGGTGGATCCTACTACGGCTCCACCGATAGACAAAAATGAAATTTGAAAAAGGCTGATGAACTCAGCATACTTTGTGGTGTTGAAATGGCTTATGTCATGTATAGTTCTTTCCACAAAGAACCTAAAGAACCTGTCATATTCCCAAATCATGAAGACACAGTTAAAACTTTCACAAAGTTTAGGGAGCTTTCAATATTGGATCAATCAAAACATATGATGACAACAGAAGAGTTCACCAATAAAAGAATTGAGAAGATGAAGGAACAATTGCTAAAGCTAAGGAAAGAAAATCATATCAAGGAAATGAAGAACATCTTTTTTTCCCTTTAACACTTGATTCTTCATGTTCTTCATTTCTATGATATGGTTTTCTTTCCTTAGCTTTAGCAGTTATTCCTTCATCTTCTCAAATCTTTTTTTGATGAACTCTTCTATTGTCATCATATGTTTTGATTGATCCAACATTGAAAGCACCCTAAAATTTGTGAAAGTTTTAACTGTGTCTTCATGATTTGGGAATGTGATAGGTTCTTTAGGTTCTTTATGGAAAGAACTATACATGACACAAGCTATTTCAACACCACAAAGTGTGCTAAGTTCATCAGCCTTTTTCAAATATCCTTTTTCTCTTTTCTTGTATGTGACTCTCCTATCAGTTTTATCTTCAAAATAAGCAAAATTTACTTTCTTTCTAGGCATGGCTAATTAGGAGGAAGAGGAGGAAAAGTGAGTTTGTTCGGATGGGAATCAAAAGGCTTTGTTGTTGTTGTTGTGTTTTCTTTGCCAAGTATAGGCTCCTATTAATAGGGAAAATTTAGATTTTGTAAATCTTTGAATAGTTTGAATTGGAGGATTCTTAGCTGTCAATAGTAACTATTTTGGCATGAAACTGAATGCAAGTGTGCTAGATACCAAGTTAGATTTTATCATCTAGAAATATATGTAGTTTATGGCTCATGTCTTATAGTAAGTATGTCACGACCCAAAAATTGAGGTCATGATGGCACCTACCTCAATCCAGCCTTGGTAGGTAAGCTAAAACCCGAAAAGAAAGGAAAAATTGATACATGAAGAAAACAAGTAAATACGAGACTTCTAGAACAAAGTACGACCATAATACGTAAATAACATAAGTATCCAAATGAAATACATAAATCCCCAAGGCCTGGTGTCATAAGTGTGAAGAGCATCTAATACAAATTCGAAAACTGAATAATACATAAGTCGGTCTTTGAAAGTAAATAAAGACAAGATAAGATAGGAGGAGGTCCAAAATCTGCCATGAACTTTGGAGCTCACTAGTACCTCGAATATCAACCTCTCATAGCACAAAATCAGCCATCGCGGGCTGCACTCGTACTGGGATTTGCACTGAAATGGCACAGAAGTAGGAGTGAGTACGATCCACTTGTACTCAGTAGGTATCATAAGCCGACTGAGCAAAGTAGAAAAACTAAACAAGTAAAAGATACTATGAGCACGTTCCACCTTCAAACAGAAAAGTTTTCAAATGGTAGCTCACACTGTCTCCACTAACAGTTCTACAATAACAAGACAAAAAGGAACAACTACACACAAAATATATAGAGAAACTAAGTATACGACAACAAACACATAGAGAAAATACAAATGATGCAATGCAATGCAATGACGATGGGATAATGATAATGAAATCCATCACATGACTTTTTATATACACCTTCTGAGCCTCAGCGCTTCAAGACAGGACCTATGGGGGGTTTGCAACCCATATAATTTCTCAAATCTCAATCTCAATCAACCTTGCCAGCTAGTGATGTATTTCATTTTCTTTCAAAATCAGTGTTTCTCAATGGTACCAGTATCTCATGAATATGTATGTATGAAATAAGGATATAATGCTCACAACCAATCAGTATGAAAATTATAATCAATTCAATACATGTTTAAATGAGCTCAGAATCAACTCAATATATCAATAATTCATGATATAAGCCTTTGCTCAGCACCACTCGAATAAATAGTCATGTAGACATCAATAATATCATTTCAAACCCCTCACTTGGGCATCAATATATAATGATAGAGGCAAATAATGCTCAAATAAGGCCTATAATATCTATTCAAGCCTCCGCACAGGCATCACAACAATAATAATGACATTTAATGCACAAATAATGCCTACAAATATCAAATAAAGCCCTCACATGGGCATCATACTAAATATAATCTCTCAAGTCAATAATAATATGCATCTAAGCCCCCACACGGGCAACACAATAATAGTAATAACTTTAAAATACAATTCCCACATCTAATTCCCCAGCCCATAGCATGCTTTACATAATTAACTACCCAACCCAGTTTGAAGAAAGTTAAGCCATAACCTACCTCGAAGAATCGAAATCCAAGCCTAGACCCTTTAATGTTGAGCCTTTTCTTCACGAGCAGTCTCGCAATAAACTAAATCTATCAAAGATGTAACATATGCGTCCAAAGGAAACTAATGATACCCATATCGACTATATTTAAATCGGATCTAAAAATAGTTCGAATAGTAAGTTTGAAATTGAAAAGGGAAAATCTGGAATTTTATTTTAGAAATATGTTCCTCATACCGAAAGGAGTTTAAATCTGAAAGCCCAAGTAAAAATGAGTTAAAAATGAAGCTCAAATCAAAGAAAAACCGATTTAAGATTAACCGGGTAAAACCCCCAAAAATTCAATTTGAAATGAAGTTTTTAAAGTTATTTAGGAGATGGAATCAATAGGAAATTATGAAAATAGGAGTGTAGAGATTACCCAAGCAAGAATGGTGCCTTTTGAAATTGCTTTTCCCGAAGCTCCCAAGTGCAAAAAATGGTGGAACTCGCGAAAATGAGAAATTTATACTGTTCAGGTGAACAGTACCTCGCGATCGCGAGGGTTAATATTGATCGGCAATTATATTGGTCATCACAATCACGCAGTTGGGTCTCGTGATCGTGATGAGTCAAACTGACCTGGTCCATCGTATATCTCTTTATGATCGTGGAACCCCACCTTGAGATCGTGATGAGTAACTTGATCAAGGACCGCAATTGCGACAGTGGCCACACAATCAAGATGAGGCCCCTGATGCTGCACCAGAAACTGCAAACGAGCAGTTGGGACTTTGGAAAAATAGTCACAATCGAACCTCGGGATTTGTTCGGGACCCCGTAGAAATAAACCAAACATGATACTAGGTTATTTTTGATAGTTCAGACTCAATGGCACCGTCAGATTTATGAAAAGAGGTCGTTTATAATAATTTAGCCATCGAGACCCCTTTAAGCTTATTTTAGCTAGTTTTCATTAAAAAAGTCAAATTGTAAAATAAAGTTCGGGAGCTGAACTAACTATGTTACTAACATAAAATAGACATTTCAGATCTAATGGAACTGTTCAAATGACTATCCGTCACTCTAAACATGAAATGTTGACTGAAGTCAAACTCATGGCTTTAAAAGCCTCTAAAAGTCTCAAACTCACCCAAATCACTCCCGAACGCATTGGGGACCATGCCAACCAATCCCACAACTCACAAATAGCATATAACAATAACGGCAAAGGGAAAAATAGTCAAAACACATAAAAGGTCAAATTCACAACTACAGTTGTTACATTATCCACCACTAAAATACAAGTTCGTCCTCGAACTAAAAAGAAAAATAAAGTACCTGAAGCGGTAAAAAGTTAGGGGTATCTACGTCGCATATCGAACTTGACCTCCCAAGTACCCTACTCAATAGGGTTATGTTTCCATTGGACCATACACTCAATCGATATTCTTAGACCTAAACTTCCTAGTCTGCCTGTCTAGGATAGCAATGGGTTCCTCTTCGAAGTATAAATCTTGGTCTAATACAACAGAATCCCACCAAATCACATGTGTATCATCTGGAAGGTATCTCTCCAACATGGAAATGTGGAATACGGGATGAACAACTGACAGATGGGGAGGCAAAGCTAGCCTATACGCCACATCTCCATACTTCTCTAGGATATCGAAAGGGCCAATGAACCTCGAACTAAGTTTTTCTTTCTTCCCAAACCTCATCAAACCCTTTATAGGTAAAACCTTCACCAAAATCCGATCTCCAATCATTAAGGCAAAATCACAGACTCAACGATCGACATAACTCTTTTGTCCACTCTGGGCAGCCACTAGCCTCTGCTAAATCAGTCTCAATCTATCTCAACAAATCTGTTCCCCAAGGCCTCACCTCAAAAGAGTCAAACTATCCCACAAGGGATCTACACCTCCGCCCATACAAAGCCTCAAAAAGCACCATCTAAATGCTGGAATGGTAACTGTTGTTGTAGGCGAACTTCGCTATGGGCAAGAATTGGTCCCAATGACCACCAATCCATAACACATGCTCGAAGAATGTCCTCTAGCACCTAAATAGTCCTCTCAGACTGACCATCCATTTGAGGATGAAAAGTTGTGCTCAAATCAAGCTGAGTACCCGACTCACTCTGCATAGTACTCTAAAAAATCGAGGTAAACTGAGTACCTCTAAGAGGTACAATGGATAGAGGGACACCATGAAATCGAACCACCTCTCTAATGTAGTTCTTGGCCAACTTCTATGTATTATAATTCGCCTTCACAGGTACAAAATGCACTGATTTGGTCAATCTTTCTACAATCACCCAAATAGAGTCAAACTTCCCCAAGGTCGGGGGTAGGCCAACAATAAATCCATGGTGATCGGTCCCACTTTCAGTCGAGTATAGGCATCCTCTACATCGTACCACTTGATCACTAATGCTTGTACTTCACCTGCTGGAAATTCAAACACTTAGCCACGAACTCCAAAATATAGTTCTTCACACCACCCCGCCAATAATGCTGCTTTAGGTCATGATACATCTTAGCCGCTCCTGGGTGAATGGAATATATAGAACAATGAGACTCCTCTAAGATAAGTCTAACCTATCCACCAACTCTCAACACACAAACTCGACCACTAATCCTCAAAACACCATTGGAATCAAGAGATGACGCCTTTGCCTCACCATTTAACACCCTTTCACGAATCACCCTTAATCTATTATCATCAAACCAATGAGCTCGAATCTGCTCCATCAAGGAAACCTTCGCCTCAACAAAGGCCAAAACATGCTCGAGTGTCGAAATATCAGGCCTAACCAATTGGTTAGCTAAGGACTGAACCTTTAAGGTCAAAAGTCGCTCCTGGGTCAAAAGATTAGCTAAACTCCCCATACTCGCCGCCTTCTGGCTTTAGGCACCCGTTACCACATTGACTTTGCCCGAATGATAAAGAATAGTGAGATTATAGTCCTTAAGAAACTCAAGCCAATATCGTTGTCTCATATTAAGATCTCACTAAGTAAAGAGGTACTGAAGGCTATGATGATTAGAGAAAATCTAACACTGGATTCCAAACAAGTAATGTCGCTATAACATCAATACAAAAATAACCGCGGACAACTCCAAGTCATGGGTAGGGTAATTCTTCTCATAAGGCTTCAACTGTCGAGAAGCACAAGCAATCACCTTACCCTCCTGCATCAATACACCACCCAAGCCAACTCCAGAAGCATTACAAAACACGGTAAAACCCACGCCCTTCTTGGGCAAGGTCAAGATAGCAGCCAAAGTCAATAACTCCTTGAGATTTTGAAAGCTCTCCTCACAAGCATTCGACCACTGAAATACAATTTCTTCTGAGTCAACTTGGTCAAAAGAACCACAATAGATGAGAAACCCTCTATAAAATGCCAATAATAACCTACTAAACTGATGAAACTCTGAATCTTGATAGAAGAAGTAGGCCTAGCCCAATCATGAATCGCCATATAGGCAATACTATAGGACATAAGGGATGTGAGGTTATGAAACCTCTCCTGATAGTCAAACAAAAACTCATAGGTGTCCTCTCCAATGGCACCACTAAGCTTGGGAGAAGCCAAGTGAATGAACCTCTCAAACCTCTTCTGATCATCAGAAAACATCACAGGACCCAAAGAAATAGGAGGAACAGTGAGTCTAGTAGGCAATAAATTAACACGAGGGGGTACCGCAATAAATGATTGTACCCCAGAAGTTGAAAAACCATAAGTAACAGCCTGCCCTGGTAGAAGAATACATCTGGGAGTCTGAGAAATACCGGTACACTCTATGGAACAACTGTCTGGGGAACACCATCCAGATGACCCAACATACGAATCAATAAATCCTGTAACACCGGGGTAGCAACTGAACCTTATGGGACCTGAGCTTGTCCTGCATTCTCTATCTGATACTCATCATCATTATAATAACTCTCAATCTCGGGAGAGGCCGCCCTAGCCCATCTTTTGGCTAAAGCAGCTTCTAGTGCCTGACCTCTACCTCTACCTCGGCCACAACCCCTACCTCACCCCCTGACTAGGGCTCTAACAACCACTGCTAGTTCAGCATTCTCAATATCACTGGATCTAGTCCTCACCATCTGTGCATAAAAGAATGGAATACAAGTTTAGGATATTGGGCATGAACAACCCGCACGATAAGGAATCACATTAGAGAAGTTTTTCCTAAAAATGACTTATAACCTCTCAAAGATAGATACGGACGTCAATATATCGATCCATGAGACTCTACTAGACATCTTGCTCTTACACTTATGAGACCGATAAACCTAGTACTTTGATACCAATTAGTTATGATCCAAAAGTCGAGGTCATGATGACACTTACCTCGACCCAGCCTTGGTAGGTAAGCCAAAACTCGAAAAGAAAGAAAAAATTGATACATGAAGAAAATAAGTAAATACGAGACTTCTAGAATAAAGTAACGCCATAATACGTAAATAACATAGGTATTCGAATGAAAAACATAAATCCTCAAAACCTGGTATCATAAGTGTGAAGAGCATCTAATACAAATCCAACAACTAAATAATACATACGTCTGTCCTTTAAAGTAAATAAAGACAAGATAAGATAGGAGTAGGTCCGAAAACTTCCCTGAACTCTGGAGTTCACCAGTACCTCAAATATCAAACTCTCACAGCACAAGATCAGCTACCACAGGTCGTACTCATACTGGAATCAGCATCGAAAGGGCACAGAAGCAGGAGTGAATACGGTCCACTTATACTCAGTAGGTATCATTGGTTGACTGAGCAAAGTAGAAAAACTAAACAAGTATAAGATACTATGAGCATGTTTCACCTGCAAATAAAAATGTTTTCAAATGGTAGATCACACCGTCTCTACTAAAAGTTCTATAATAATAAGACAAAAAAGAACAACTACACAAAAAATATATAGAGAAACTAAGTACACGACAACAAACACATAGAGAAAATACAAATGATGCAATGCAGTGCAATGATAGTGGGATAATGATGATGAAAGCCATCGTATGACTTTTTGTATACACCTTTCGAGCCTCAGCGCTTCAAGACAGGACCCATGGGGGTTCGCAACCCATATACTTTCTCAAATCTCAATCGCAATCGCAATCAACCTCGCCAACTAGTGATCACGATCAAGGATTTTATAAAGTGTTTTATTTTCTTACAAAAACAGTGTTTCTCAGTAGTACCAGTATCTCATTAATATGTATGTATGGAATAAGTATGTAATGCTCAAAATCAATCAGTATGAAGATTATAATCAATTCAATACAGGTGTAAATGAGCTCAGAATCAACTCAATATGTCAATAATTCATGATATAAGCCCTTGCTCAACACCACTTGAATAAATAGTCATATAGACATCAATAATATCATTTCAAACCCCTCACATGGGCATCACTTTAATGATAGAGGTAAATAATGCTCAAATAAGGCCTATAATATCTATTCAAGCTCTCACACGGGCATCACAACAATAATAATGGCATTTAATGCACAAATAAGGCCTACAAATATTAAATAAAGCCCCCAAATGGGCATCACACTAAATATAATCTCTCAAGTCAACAACAATATGCATCTAAGCCCCCACATGAACAACACGATAATAATAATAACTTCGAAATACAATTCTCATATCTAATTCCCCAACCCATAGTATGCTTTACAAGAATGGTTAACTACCCAGCCCAGTCTGAAGAAAGTTAAGTCATAATCTACCTCGAAGAGCCAAAATCCAAGCCTAGACCCTTTAATACAGAGCCTTTCCTTCACGTGTAGTCTCGGAACTAACTAAATCTATCAAAAATTTAATATATGCGTCAAAAGGGAACTAATGATACCCATATCGACTATATTTTAATTGGGTCCAAAAATAGTTTGAAAAGTAGGTTCGAAATTAAAAAGGGCAAATCTGAAATTTTATTTTAGAAACATGTTCCTCATACTAAAAGGAATTTAAATCCAAAAGAAAAACGGGTTGAAAACGAAGATCAAGTCGAAGAAAAATAATTTAAGATTTACCAGATAAAAATCCCAAAAATCTAATTTGAAATCAAGTTTTTAAAGCTATTTAGGAGATAGAATCAATAGAAAATTATGAAAATAGGAGTTTAGAGATTACCTAAGCAAGAATGGTGAAGAATGAATCGCTTTTCTCAAAGTTTCCAAGTCCAAAAATAGTGGAAATCGCGAAAATGAGAAATTTATAATTTTCATGTGAACAGTACTTCGCGATCGTGGTTCCCACCCTATGATCGCAAGGGTCAATGTTGACTGGGAATTAAATTGGTCATCGCAATCGCACAGCTGGGCCTCATGATCGCGATGAGTCAACCCGACCCGATCCATCATATATCTCTTCGCGATCGCGGTACCTCACCTCACGATCACGATGAGTAACTTGATCAAGGACCGTGATCGTGACATGTTGCCACGTGATTATGATGAGGCCCCTAATGCTGCACTAGAAACTGCAAACCAGTAGTTGGGACTTCAAAAAATAGTTTCGATCGAACCCTCGAGATTCATTCGGGACCCCGCAAAAATAAAACAAATATGCTACTAGGCTATTTTCGATGTTCCGAACTCAATGAAACCGTTGGATTTACGAAAAGAGGCTTTTTACAATAATTTAGCCCCGACACCCCTTTAAACTTATTTTAGCTAGTTTTTGTCAAAAAGGTCAAAATGCAAAATAAAGACTTGGGACCCAAACTATTTATGTTTCTAATCCAAAATCGACATTTCGAATCTAATGAAATATTGACCGAAGTCAAACTCATGGCTTTAAAAGCCTCTAAAAGTCTCAAACTCACTCAAATCACTCCTGAATGTATCAGGGATCGTGCCAACCAACCCCACAACTCACAAATAGCATATAGTAACTACAGAGAAGGACAAAACAGTCAAAACTCATAAAAGGGTGAAATTCACAACTACGGTTGTTACAAAGTAGAATCTACAAAATATGGTTAGAGTAATAACAAATGTTTTGCATACTCATTTGTTGTATATTTTAATTTATGTATATATAAATTAAATATTGAAATAAGAAAACTTCTTAAATGACCAAGAATTTTTAAATATCAATCTCGATATATTTGAATGTGCATAAAAAATATCAATTTAATGGTTATTTTTAATAAAAATAGAAATATTTTTTAAATTTTAAATGGTGATATGTGTATGATTGTATTTGTTGCAAGATTATAGAAGCACATTATAGTTTTCTCCAATTTTAATAGAGATCATATTTAATATGAATTTTATGTTGCTTTCAAATATATTAAAAATTAATTTATGCTTAAATTTATTTTTGTTAATGTCTTATACTCACCAAGATGTCACTCAACTCAGATTGAAATTTTTATAGATTATTTTTAAGCAAATCAATATAAATGATTGGACCAAAGACTAATCAAGACAATGTGTTTACACATATTGGAAAGGAAAAAGAAATTTAATTCATTTTAGAAAAGTACTCAAGAAGAAGAACAATTAGTTTCTGATTGTATTACAAATATTTTATTAAATATAGATTGATATATTACTCCGATGATATTTTCGCCTTATGGTAACTAAGTTAAACTTTAATCATATTGGGATTCTTATTTAAGTTCATGCAATCCTTTCCTGTTAATGTCTATCTGTATAAATCAAAGAAGAAGCCAAAACAACAAATTTGTTGAGTTTAGATTATTGTTTTGACAATTTAAGTTTAATGGTTAAAATATCACCATTTTGAACCTAATTAGTGAATTTTTTTTTATTCGAATCAATTTTTAGCGTCAGTCAATCAAGTTTTGTTATTATAAAAAAAAATCTTTGCTTTACATTTAGGTTAGGTTTAATCTCTCTATTCACATGATTTTCTTGTCTATCGCCCTATCTTTCCTTTATTGATACTATAATAAAGTCTATCAGTATAAAGGAAGATGTAAGAACAAATAATGACCACATATATAATACATGAGTTTAAATTTGGTACACTATCAATGTATATTTTTTTATACCATTGATTAATTTTAGAGGTAAAGGAGAATTTTCATAAGTGTTATTAGAATATTTTTAACATTAGAATTAGAATTTAGAAATATTGAGGGCAATTTGAATCATAGTTATAGTGTAACTAAAATTATCTCCACATTTTAGAATTAGTTACTTTCCGAGTTCGCTGCTCTTCTTTCTTAATTAGCGGCATGGTTTTGGCAGCAACAACAAACGGACATCATCGTCGTTATTCTCTTTTCATATTTTTATTTCATAATAATAATTCAGTTCATTGGTATTTTTTTTAATTGTACATCTAATCTATGATATGAATAATAATATACCCCTTTCTTCTCTCATTTGATACTAATACTTCAAAATAATTATTTTTATGGCAACGTACCACTAACTCCTACAAACACGTTAGAAAAGAAAATTATCTAAGAAAGTTAGGTTTAATTTGATTCAATATCAGAAAATAAAATTGATAGTACGATTATTCGGGACAGAAAGAAGAAAGTAGAATAAATTGGGTTTCATTTAAGGTCTTTCGGTTTGTTAATTAGAGAAAAAATGAATGACAAAAATAGTATTTTATTATTCTACGAAAAATCTAAGATGTATACCCTAAAATAGATGCAGTTCAATTTGTAATATGATCTAAAGGACACATGAATTTAACTGATAAAGATAATAATGTAATGAAATGACAAACAAAAATATAGTGAATCAGCCAAAAGTAATTGAATGAATAGATGAATTAAGTAGGTAAGACTATTTTGTTTTAGCTTTGATTTTAGAGGTATCCTTAATGAAGACAATTCCAGGTAAATTGCTAACTTATGAACACAATATTCATAGTAAAGAAAATGAATATTTTGATATTTTTGATAAAAGAGTATGATCAAGTGTTAAGAAAAAAACTTTAGATGTCCTTCAACATAAGGTCCAACTAAAAACTTTAGATGTCCTTCAACATAAGTTCCAACTCCTTTTATAGGGTTGAATCCTTAGGTTTAATGGTCAAAAATCACTCCCTCTTAATTTATAATAAATGAGTATTTATATGACATTTAATGGTAAAAGAATAGCATCTGGCGCTATCTCTAGAACAAATATGCAAAGACTGACATTATACATTGACTCTTCCTTTGAGTTCTTGATTCTTTATCCAATTTCAGCCCTTCGAATTAGAGTGTTTATGATTTCTTTAGTGTTTAAATACCGCATGCTTGACAATCCACGTATTTGCAACTAACTTGACTATGTGTCTTTTCCATTTTCTTCATAGACATATAGTCCCCACACTTTCCAGTTAGGGGCTTCTCTTTTGGCCGGTAAGTGGAAGTGATTCCTTCTTTCGTTGTAATGCTTTGAATGAACCACACTTCTTTTCCATTTTCTTCATTACGAAAGAAGGAATGCTTTGAAATACATTTTCTTAGAGCTTACAACGGTAAGTGGAAGTGATTCCTTCTTTCCTTGCTTTGAATACATTTTCTTAATGCTTTGAAATGGTTCATTCACACTTGTCACTTCAAATATGTGTCCCGTTGTAATTTGATTTTGTGAGCGGTTTAGGTTTTGAAAGGTCACCTTACTGATGATTATAATTTTAATACAAAATTCACTCTCCTTTCTTTTACTTCATCTTATGAAACTAAAATACCTTATCTTCTATTTTTCCCTCTTTCCTCTCCTTGCTTCAAATCTTTGGTTTATCACTTTTCTTGACTTTTTTTTCTTCCTTTCATTGCAAAAAAAAAAATAAAAAAATTCTTATTAGAATGTCTGGTTGAGGCGAACTTCCATTTATTCCTTCTGCCTCCGCCACATGCGATGTTTCAACTTCATCTATACCACCGTTAGTGGCTATAGGTGGTCAGGTTGTAACTCCTAATACAATATTGTATGTTCTTCTAATTTCCTCCCATTTAAAGAATGACAGCGTCATTTATCCTCTCTCTTCTGAAGGTGATCAGGGAGAATTTAACCAAAATTATTACTCCACCATCAGATTTTCTCACCTATATATTGTCTGGAAAGAATGTCATTGGGAGAATATTTCAGAAATTATTGTCTTAAGAGAAAAGGAAAACACAATCACTTTCAAATCGGGTTATTCGAGCATGTATACTAATCCATTCACCTTTGGATTTTATCCAACCACTGTTCTGGAGATAATTAACATATGTAAAGGTTACAACATTATCCTTGCACAAAATTGTCCTGCGATTTGGAGACAAGTGACTGATATGCCTTGATTTTAGCGGTCATCCTATTTTGTTTACTTGAATTTTTACATGTTCTTACACTTGTTATGTGTGTTCTATTGTTAGAAGGGAAAAGTATCAAAAGGAACCCTCATACTCTCATTTATTATCGAGGTTTGCCCTTCGTTATACTATCTTATATGTATACCCTTGCTGCCACGAAACTTATCAAATATACCCTAATTGCATGAAAACCCCCAAGTCAAAATAAAATACCCAATATCATTTAATTGTCTAGCTCTTTTAACCCGACCCGACCTAACCCACTAAATTAAACTAAACTAAACAATCTCATACCAAATTAAACACATCTCTCTATGCTTCCTCATTGAAACATCATGGCACGAGAAACTCCATAGTAGTTCCTCCAAATTCATTCATGAAAAAAGTCATCTATTTTTTAGTTTGGTCAAACAGACAACTAGATTTTTCCCTCTTCTCTATCTTCACTCATCACCCCCAAACAAAAAAATATATGCATATAAATACATCATTTTCTCTTTCTCCACGAATAGTCTTTCTTCTTCCTAAATAAAATAAGGAAACAAATCAATAACCCAAAAATCTAAACAAAAAAATAAATAACCAAAACATACACACCAAGATCAAAATTTGCTAAATTTTCAAGAAAATTAAATAAACCCACATAAAAATTTGCTGAATTTTTTTTAAAAATTAAACAGAGGTTGATGAACAACAACTAATGTGTATAGCACCATTAATCTCTCTCCACCCCCACTCACCCACCCTCCCAAACCTCAAAAACCCCACAATCCCAAAATTCCTAAACCTCTAACACACACAAATCATTTTTTTTTGTTGCTAAATTTTAAGAAACTGACGAACAACAATAAATATGGCCAAAATTCCTAAACATTAAAATGATTAAACCTATTTAAGCAAAGAAGAATAAAACATTCGGCCAAAACAATGAAGAAAAATTGAACCCCAATTCTACTTGAAGAATAATATAAGGGAGAATATGTTGGAGAGAGGTATATTTATATGGGTTGTGTTTATTTAGTTGGGCCGGGTGGGTGTAATAATTTTCATGTATTTTTCTTGCTTTGACCCTTCCCGTAGTTTCTATAGGGTATTCATAGTCTGATGGGATGGGTTGTTCGGTTCCCAGGGAGTTTGGTTGGGTTTTAAGAGAGATCCCCAATTTCGGAGCTTTTAAAGTTTGAGAAGTTTGACTTCGATCAACATTCTTAGTAAATGGACTCGGATGAGAATTGCATCAGTTCTGTTAGCTTCAGAAAATAGATTTTAGGCTAGTAGGATCTTTGATTTGGGTCCCGGGGCTTTTGGACTCATTTTGGGCACTTGGATGGATTTTAGTAAAAACCAAAAAAGTTTTGACTTTGGTCAATAATTTATCAATACGACATCATTGGACATTTTGATTATTCCATTAATTTTTGGAATGTCATTTTCAGTTTGATAGCATATTCGGTTTGGGTTCACGGGATTCCAAACAAATCTCGAGGGTCCATCCGAAACTAGTTTGAACTAAAGTTGGTGGTTTTGCAAGTTTCTAGTGCAGGGAACCTTTGTTCTTCACATTTACGAAGGTCTGGGTTTCTTGGGCATCACAATTATGAGGTGGCGATCACGATCGTGAAGAAGGGGTTATTGGGTCTGAGTCTATGTTGTTATTTGTATTCACAGAAGACCAATAACGATCATGATGGCTAAGACTAGTGCGGTCCCACGATAGTGACTGGGGTCCTCGCGTTCGCAAAGAAGGACCTTTTCCACTCCATTTCCACGAACTTTAGACTTTGTGAGCTTAGAGGGGTGATTTGATGGAGGACATTCATTGTAATTGAATTCGAGTAAGTTCATGAATCTTTCCTTGTGATTACTCCGCTAATTTGAAACTTATCTTTAATTTCGTCAAAATTTAAATTCAATTCCTTTAATTTTCTCACATTTTGGGCTATTTTAGGCCCTAAGTGGATTTCAGCTTTCACCTAACTTTTGGGTTATGTGTTTGTTACCTTATGGGGAAGTTAATTGCAGAGCTGATTTCTATTTTCATCGATGGGACCCGAGGTCAGATTTTTACTCAATTTTTGGCCCAAATTTCTTAATATTGATATGGGTGGTATTGTTCTCGTCTTAACGAGTAGGTTACTTATTTGACAGTGGACAGCATTCTGAAGTCGTATGAAAGGGGAAAGTGACTCTATGATGGTTTGAGTTGCGGTTTTGATCTTGGGGTAGGTTACGACTTCCATTTTTTTAGACTTAGCTTAGTTATATGGTATATTTTATAAATTACATGTTAGTTAGAGGATTTGTAGGGTAGGCTTAGACTTAATCCAATAATTCTAATTTTATTGGCCTATTTTGAGGACCTTATAGTAGAATAATTGCTCGAGCCTTAGATTTTGATGCTTATTATAGTATTAGGATTAGATAAGGGATCTTTATCATTGCTTGGGATAGAATTTCATGGTAGAGTAGTGTTCTTTGATCGGTTCTCCTTTATATTTCTCATTTGTACTTATGTTGCGTGTATTATTATTACTATTTTCACTTTATTCTTGTTATGTTTGAGACTTCTAGGTTAACTTCTGATGTGTGGTTTCCTTTTCATGTCATTTATATTATATATTGTATTATAAGTTGAGTTGACCTATGACGCTTACTGAGTTCCCCATATTTTGGTACTCATGCTACACTTCTTCATCTTTTTCTGATGCAGATCCTACCTCGAGTCATCTTTGTTGATCATGTTCATTTAGAGGCACTGGTTGACCAAATTTGTGGTGAGCTTTAGGTATCCATATGCTTATCTATTTCTATCTTGAATCATCTATCTGTAATTTGGACAAATCGTACTAGTTTAGTTCTTTTCTAGTACTTTAGTGGCTCTTATACTGGTGACATCAGGTTTAGGATTGGATATCTTGTATATTGTCTTCCTTTCATTTCCATAGGGCCCATATTTATAAAGTTTGTACCTGTTATGCATGTATCTATACACGGTGGCTCATTTGTCTCATTTTAGCTACTTTAATATTCATGTTAGCTGTTACTTTCTGTATATGGATTGGGTTTTGACTTACTTACTGAAGGGTTATAATAGGTTCCATCATCACCCAATTTTGGGTTGTAAGAGTGTGGTATTAGAGCTTTAGGTCCACTAGTCTTACTGGTACAATAGCAAATGTCTAGTTGAGTCTCACAAATTGTTATGATGATGAGCATATCCTATCTTCGAGAGGCTATAGGGCATTCTTAGGAAATTTCTATCTTTTTTATTCCTTATCATGCATTCTTACTCCTATCGCGCTTTAAATATTATTTGTTTTACTCTTTCACAAATGGTTAGGACGAGGTCAGTAGTGGGCTAGGAAGAGGCTCCTGCACCTGCAGCTAGGGCCTTAGGTAGGGTAAGGTAGAGGTCGAGGCCATATTAGAGAGCCATCACCTGATCTAAAGATAGAGATAGAGGATATACCACCTCAAGTAGAGGGTTTGGGGCCAGCCCAAGTTCCAGTTAGATTTGTGGCCATGTATGTGCTTTAAAAAACAATGGTTAATATTATGAGCTTTCTGGAGGGTATGTCATATGTAGGGGTGTTGTTGGGTACTCTGAGTGTGTCTTAGGTCAAAGATGAGGCACAAACTTCAGCTCAGGTAGTGACACAGGCTGTTCAAGTTACAGGAGCATAATCTGTATTTGTGGCTCCTCATTTAGAGATGTTGTCAGTGTCGATTATTTCCCATCCTATTACAGCCAAAACAATGGTGACTATTAAAGATCGGAAGATTCTTGGTCGATTTATCAAACTAGATCCTCTGAAGTTTTTTGGGGCCTTGGGAGAGGATGCTCATAAATTTCTGGTGAGCTGTCAAGAGTGATTGCATAACCTTAGCTTAGTGGAGTCGCATAGGGTAGAATACACTATATCTTAGATGTATGGGTCAGCTAAATGGTGGTGGAGATTATATCTTGAGTGTAGGCCAGCTTGATCACCTCTGATTACATAGGCACAGTTCTCTAAAGTTTTCTTCAGGAAATATGTGCACTACATTATGAGAGAGAGGTTGTGTGATGAGTTTACCTATCGTCAGTAGAGTTCCATGTCTGTCTTAAAATATGAGATCAGATTTCATGAGTTATCTAGTCATGCTACTATGATTATGCCTACAAAGCACAAATGAGCTTGCAAATTGGTTAGGGGTTGACTTTACCACACTATTTGGTTATAGAGTATTTAGTTGCATCTAAGCCTACTTTCCTTCGAGTTGTTGATCATGCACAGACTATTGTAGGGATACGTCTTGAGGCCAATGAGGGTGGCAAAAAGAGGCCCCGCTGTCAGGGTGGTTTTAATGGTTCTCAGTCTTAAGGTAGAGGTTTCCCTGGTAGAGGTTATCATCAACACTCTTAACCTAATAGGACCATTTAGGTAGATCTATATATTACTGATGGTAGTTATTCAAGTAACAGTGGTTAGAGTAGCTTGGGTTCAGGTCAGACTTAACGGGGTCCCTATTTGGGGTATTCAGGTCATAGTGGCTATTTAAGTTCAGCAGGGCTATCACATTAGCTGATGTCTGAAAGAGGTGCTTTGAGTATGGTGAGTTAGGGCATTTTGCTAGGGAGTGTCCTAGGCTCAGACAGGGCAGGCAACAGGGATAGTAGGTTTAGGCCCTCAGGGCTCCATTACCACCATCTAGAGATAGGGTGTAGGGTAGAAGGAATGGTCACTTGGGAGCTAGAGGTAGTTGTGTAAGTGGTGGATAGATGGTCAGTATAGGGACAGATATGTTCATTTGTATTATTTTTTGGGTAGGCCAGAGATGGAAACTTCAAATATCATTATTATAGGTATGCTTTCTATTTGTCATTAGCCAGCTTTTGTATTATTTGATCCTAGGTCTACATATTCTTATGTGTCTTCCAACTTTGCTACCTGTCTGGATTTTTAATGAGAGTCTTTACATGTGCCTATGTGCGTAGAAACGCCCAGGAGATTCTTTAGTAGTAGATAGAATGTATCGATCCTATATGGTAAATATCTTTGGGTATGACACTTGGGTAGATCTTATCATCTTAGACATGGTATACTTCAACGTGATTCTAGGCATGGATTGGTTGTCTCCTTACCATGCGGTCTTGGATTGCTTCGCTAAGACCGTTACCTTGGATATTCCTCTTATCCCTCAGATAGTATGGAAGGGTGTTGATACTCACTTGCCGAGAGGGGTTATATTTGTTCAGGCATGTCACTTAGTAGAGAAGTGGTGTTTAGCTTACCTAGGTTATGTTCAAGATACTAGTTTATACACTCCTTTCCTTGAGTTAGTTACCATTATTAGTGAGTTCACAGAAGTGTTTCCTACTAATTACCTAGTCTTCCCCTGACCGTGATATAGATTTCAGCATCAACCTTGGGCCAGGCACTCAACCTATTTCTATTCCGCTATATAGGATAGCCTAGCAGAGTTAAGAGAGACAAAGTAGCATCTTCAAGACCTCATGAGTAATGGGTTTATAGGATTGTGGGGCGCATTGAAAATGTGGCCTATGAGTTAGACTTGCCCTGCAGTTTTAGCATCAGCACATCTAGTTTTCCATGTGTCACTGTTATAGAAATGCATTAATGATCCAGCTACAGTTGTACCTTCAGAGAGCGTGGGCATAAAAGATAGTCTCTCTTACGAAGAGGTTCCAGTTGAGATTCTTGACCTTCAAGTTCGTAAGTTGAGAAACAAAGAAGTCGCTTTAGTGAAAGTCCTTTAGAGGAACCACCTAATTGAAGGAGCTAATTGGGCAGCAGAAGCAAATAGGATGCCTAAGTACCCTCATCTTTTCCCTTTGAATTCAGTTCAAGCTTGAGGTAGCAGTTTCCTCCTTAGTATTCCTCTCAGTTTCATGATCCTCAGTTGTTCTCATGTCATAGTTTGCATGCATACCTTATTAAATTTAGTCCAGTCATGTTTCAGTTAGAAAATCAGTTATCATGTTAGTAATCATCTTCTAGAACCTAGTTTGGGATTGTAGCTCTTTGCCTATTTATTCAGTCTAGTTAGTATTCATTTGAGGACGAATGTTCTCAAGGGGGAGATATTGTAACACCCCATAAGTTCCTAAGACTCCATTTCATACTTAGCACAGAAAATTAGTTTGAAGCCAAAAAAATTTTCCACAGTACGACTCAAGCAATAAGTCGCCGTCAGTGCCAATGACTCATTATGTGAGCCATTCTGAGGACTTAGCCAAAAACCCTGAATATTGATTTTTCCCAGAGGCAATGACTCCAGGGGATGAGTCATTGCCAGTCACTATGAGTCATCATAACACTCATTCTGAGTGAAATTGTCCCTAGTTCTGAAGGATAAAAATCATCCCAGGAGCAACAAGTCAGTGACGACGAGTCATTGCAGACCCCGCGAGTCATTCGAGAGCCCATTCTGAGAAAGTCCTGAAAGTTGACATTTGGGTCTAGTCCCAATGAGTCAATACAACAACCCATTATCAATGATGATGAGTCATCGTGTTGAGTCATTGCGACCCAAAAAATTCCACCTTGTTGTAATGAGTCTGACAATGAGTCGTCACATGATCCATGACGACTGGGTACAGCAGTTTCAGTTACAATTTTCTTAGGGAACTTTTGGTCTTTTATCACACTTTTAACCCCTATACTACATCGTTTAGGACTACTCTAAGTGGGATTAAAGGGGATTAGTCGATTAGTTCTCCCCATTCACTCTTAGCACTTAGAATATATCAGAAACAGATGATTTTTTCCCTCAAAGCAAGAACTAGGGTGTCTCTTCTTCAGGCTTCAAATTCAAGCTTCTATAAGGAATC
This sequence comes from Capsicum rhomboideum, assembly GCA_031232105.1. Lineage (NCBI taxonomy): Eukaryota > Viridiplantae > Streptophyta > Magnoliopsida > Solanales > Solanaceae > Capsicum > Capsicum rhomboideum. Next base: position 26,097,381 of record CP124719.1, on the reverse strand, counting down.
AATCTAGGTATGTGAGATATCATCAACGGATATCCTTTTACCCATTGAGTCCCTAAGTGAACTCCATTTTCAGTAAACTCATTGTTCGAAACTTAGGGTTTTCATTAAAAGCATGATTCTCTTTATATTTCAGTTCCCCGTGATTAGTAATCTATAAATACATGTTTCCTATAAAATTCAGTACCTTTACAGACTTGTGTTTTATGAATCCTCAGTATATTTCTATTCAGTATTTTGGGACTTGTACTATATGAATTCGTACTCTATTTAGAACATAGAAATTGTTAGGAATATGTAACCACCTGTACCTTCCCGACCCTACTTGATAACCTTGAACCATGTTTACCCTAGGTTCGAGAGCAATAAGTATGTATTTTGCACTGTTATTGATGGAACATTTGATATTGTGCTAGTAAATGTGATTAGACCTTTGTAGTAGGTGGTGTTTGTGACTTTGTGGAGCATTTGTGGGGTGAAAAGTGAGGTTTAAGGGACATCCAAGCAAAGGTTCTTAAAGATAAGAGGCAAGCAAAGGGTTGGGACTTGAAAGATCCAACCAAATCCACAAAGAAAAGTCGAAATCAAAAATTAGGTGTGGGGCACTGCAGGTGGCGTACCAGGCCGCTTTGGTCTAAAAATTTTTTGGCACAGGCAGCAAGGGGGCATGCCAGACCACCCCTGCACAACTTTCAAAAGCTGGAATTTCAGCTAAGTCTTTGGGGCGCCCGAGGGCGTGCCGAGGTGCTTTTTGCCCGATTTCTTCTACGATTTTAAGTCTATTAAAAGGACTCTTGGTTATGGTATCATTATTACATCATAGTAGGACTACTCTTGAGTAAGTTTCGCATCCGAGTTGGGATTAATTCTTCGTCACAAGTGTTTTATCAAATTATGTTAAATTAAGCCATGAGTGGCAAAAATCCCGTATTCTTGAGGATTGAGGCTACGAATGTGAATCTCGTGAGTTGAATATTGTTGTGACATTGATGGAATTATTTAAACGTGAGACAATTAGAGTATTACACATTGAAATTGGTGGGCTAAGTTACTATGTGTTAATGTGCTCAATTTGAGGCCCAAAATAGAATAAAAGACATGGCCCAAAAGGGCAGATGACCCATTCTTCCACTTTGACCAAGCAAACATTGCATTTAATGCCAAGAATTGGATAAGGATGACTTGAGAGACTATATAAAGGCACCAAAGCTGATTTTTAATTCATTGTAACTCTCATGCCTTTCTAGATATTTCCAAACATATTTATCTCAACACAAACCCTAAGGCAACTAGTCTCTTTGGTAAAGATCATCACTTTGCAAGCCTTGGTAAGTGCCTAATCTCATGGATTAATATATTATATGCTTAATATAGTGTATATATCTTGATGGTTATGTTGGCAAGGTGTTGAATAATGCACTTTTGCTTTTTGCTAAAAGATGTGTCATCCTTGTGATTTAAAATTGAAAGGAGACTTGAGGTTTGAATGAAAGTGCATGGTGTAGATGAGATACTAACATGTATGGTGTGAGTATGTTCCTTAACTTGTTATTTTTCTATAAGTATAATTTGTGGGATTATTGTCGATGTGTTGTTATAAAGTGTATTGAGGTGATTTGATGGAATAATTGTGATGTGGTGTTGATGGAGAGGTGTAAAGTATGAACTTGGTGTGACATGCTATTGGTTTATGATGTATTGGTCAATGTATGGAATGATGTGGTATTTTTGGTATGATAATTTCATCAATGGTATTATCAAGGGGGAAATGACATTTTAAGGCAATCATGTAACTCATTGTCGTGGTATGCACTTGTAAGGTAGTTGGTTGTTAACGTAAGCTCCGTTATGCACTTGTGTTGTAGAGTGAAACGTAAGGAAGGAGCTGGACTATTGTATTCACGTATAGAATTTTATATTCATATTGGCAAGATAAGGTATGTAAGGTTACTCTTTTCGTATCCTTCTGTAGCATAGTGTTCACATTGACATAGTACTTGTTCTATTCCGAAATGTTCTAAGGTATCCCATAGCCGGTTAGAAATTATTGTTAATCACATGTTCCTTATTCATTGATCGATTGTGATTCACATGTCTCATGTTCATTGACTAATATTTCCAAGTTTCAAATAATGTTATATTCAAAAGTTCCAATAATGACTTGATCATCGAATGAACTATTTCAAAGACTAAGAAGTGAGGTAATGAAGTCTCTATTCTTGGGTGATATCCCAGGGGTTAAAATACCTATCATGGGTCGATCCTAATATCTACGGGTGGTATCCCAGGGGTGAAAAAAACACCTAGCATGGGTCAATCCCGCTACTACGGGTGGTATCCCAGGGGTAAAAGAAAATCCTAGCATGGGTCGATCCCGAAAACTATTGATTACCCACTGATCAGCTTGGGGCCCGGGCATTGTAAGAATGGAAGGATGAGTAGTAAATGAAGAAGTGAGTGATGAATGAATGAATGAGCATAAAATTAAAAAAAGTAATCCACCTAATATACATATTTCCATATATATAGAATGGTAACTTATCCATATTGGTTACTCAATCATATTGATTCCATTGAAGTATTTATGTATCATATAGTTTCTTATGGCCTTACATACTCAGTACATTCTTCGTATTGACGTCCATTATGGGACTTACCTTACTTGCTGTAGGCACAGGTACTAGTAGACCTCCACAGTAAGTTGCGGGTCATCTATTGATCTTTGGTTAGCTCCAGTTGGTTCGGGGCTTCCGAGTCACAGTTGTATATTCGTTTTGGTATTGTAAATGTTGTGTAAAGCGGAGACTTGTCCCGAAATTAGGATGGTTATGTGTGTACTTCTGTTAGAGGATTTTGTAGACATATGTGGGTATATGAATGTAAGTGACGTATGTCCATCTTGACTTGATGGCCCTAACGGCCAAGTTTCTTATATGTACATATCATATGTTCTAGGATTTCCGCTATTAGAATTTTATGTCCTTACGTGGTGGTGATGTTTCTTATGCCATGCATATGAATGGACATGAGTAAAGATTGGTTATCTCGAGCCTTATCAGCTTCAGGTGCCAGTCCGCCTTGTTGGAACTCGAGGCGTGACAAAAGTGGTATCAGAGCAGGTCCTTCTAAGGGTGTCTACAAAGCCGTGTCTGAGTAGAGTCTTACTTATCGATGTGTTGTGCACCACATTTATAAGTAGGAGGCTACGGGACATTTAGGAGTAGTTTTCTGTTCTTCAATTCTTAGATCGTGCATTAGAGCCATGAATGAATGAGCGTAAAAGTAAAGAAAGTAATCCACCTAATAAGCATATTTCCATATATATAGAATGGTAACTTATCCATATTGGTTACTCACTCATATTGATTCCATTGAAGTATTTATGTATCATATAGTTTCTTATGGCCTTATATACTCAGTACATTCTTCGTACTGACGTCCCTTGTGGGACTTACCTTACTTGCTGCAGGCACAGGTACTAGTAAACCTCCACAGTAAGCTACGGGTCATCTACTGATCTTTGGTGAGCTCCAGTTAGTTCGGGGCTTCCGATTCACAGTTTTATATTTGTTTTGGTATTGTAAATGTTGTGTAAAGCAGGGAGTTGTCCCGAAATTAGGATGGTTATGTGTGTACTTCTGTTAGAGGCTTTTGTAGACATATGTGGGTATATGAATGTAAGTGACGTATGTCCATCTTGACTTGATGGCCCTAACGGCCAAGTTTCTTATATGTACATATCATATGTTCCAGGATTTTCGCTATTAGCATTTTATGTCCTTACGTGGTGGTGATATTTCTTATGGCATGCATATGAATGGACATGAGTAAAGATTGGTTCTCTCGGGCCTTATCGTCTTTGGGTGCCAGTCTGCCTCGTTGGAACTCGGGGCGTGACGTCTTGCGGCTCAATGCATCAGCTACCATATTTGCTTTTCATGGATGTTAGAGAATATCAATATCATAGTTTTTTAAGAGCTCTAACCACCTTGGTTGCCTCAAATTGAGTTCCTTCTGTTTAAAGATATATTGCAAACTTTTGTGAGCAGTATAGATATCAACATGTACTCCATACAAATAATGATGCCATATCTTTAAAACAAAAACCACCGCTGCTAACTCCAGATCATGTGTGGGATAGTTTCTCTCATGTGGCCGCAACTGTCGTGAGGCATATGCTATGACATTACCATGCTGCATCAATACACACCCTAGGCCAATTTCGAAAGCATCACAATAGACTGCATACCCTTCTGTGCCTTCCAAAAGTACTAACACCGATGTAGAAGTCAATTTATCTTTCAGCTCTTGAAAACTTTTCTCACATGCATCATTCCATTGAAATTTGACTTCCTTGTGTGTAAGCTTCGTTAAAGTTGCAGCAATGGAAGAAAATCCTTCAACAAATCTTCGATAATAACCTGCCAACCCCAGGAAGCTATGAATTTTCGTGGGCGTCGTAAGCCTTGGCCAATTCTTCACCGCCTCAATCTTTTGTGTATCAACTCGAATCCCTTCATCTGACACAATGTGACCCAAGAATGCTACAGATTTCAACCAAAATTCACACTTAGAGAACTTCGCATACAACTTACGCTCTCGAAGAATCTGTAACACTTGTCGTAAGTGCTTAGCATGGTCCTCTTGTGACTTTGAATAAACCAGGATGTCATCTATAAATACCGTCACGAACACGTCTAGAAATGGCTTAAACACCCTATTCATCAAATCCATGAACACAGCTAGGGAATTTGTTAGTCCAAATGACATAACTAAAAAATCATAATGGCCATACCGTGTTCAGAAAGCTGTCTTGGGTACATCTTTTTCTCTAACTCTGACTTGATGGTAACTCGACCTCAAGTCAATCTTTGAAAAACACTTGGCGCCCTATAACTGATCAAACAAATCGTCAATTTGAGGGAGGGGATATTTGTTCTTGATCATTACCTTATTCAACTGCCGATAGTCAATGCACATTCTCAATGTGCTATCTTTCTTACATACAAATAATACCGGTGCACCCCAAGGGGACATACTAGGCCTGATGAATCCCTTGTCCAGTAAATCTTTCAATTGCTCCTTCAATTCACGCAATTCTGCTGGATCCATTCCATATGGGGGAATAGAGATAGGTTGAGTGCCTGGAATCACATCAATACCAAATTCTATTTCCCGCTCTGGGGGCAAACCTGTAAGATCTTATGGAAATACATCAAGATACTCATTGACCACTAGAACTGATTGAGGAGTTGGTAGTTTTGCATCAATATCATGCACTCTCACTAAGTGCCATATATACCCCTTGGATATCATTTTCCTAGCCTTAAGATAGGAAATAAATTTGCCTATTGGTGCCCCTATATCACCCTTTCATTCAAGACTATTTTCTTGCTGAAAACGAAAATGTACCTTCTTAGCCCGGCAATCTACCGTGGCATAACAAGAAGCCAACCAATCCATTCCCATTATCACATCAAAATCCACCATGTCTAGTTCAATGAGATCGGCCAGTGTATCATGACCACACACAGTTACCACACAATTACGATATACTCTTTTTGCAACAATATATTCACCAACTGGTGTAGATACTTCAATTGACTTAGTTAGTAATTCCGGTGTTCTTTCAAATTTTACAGCAATCAATGGAGTAATATATGACAATGTAGAACCCGGATCAATCAATGCATATACATTATATGAAAATATGGATAATGTACCTGTGACGACATCAGGAGAAGCCTCTGAATTCTGCCAGTCCACTAGAGAATAAGTACGATTTTGAGTTCCACTGGAACTGGCTGCTCCTCTGGCACCTCTACCATGACCCACAGGCTGTACACCTCTACCTAAGGGAGGAACCGATGATGATGATGCAACGGTTGATCCCACAGGTCGCGCCACATTACCCAAGCCTTTTCGTGGGCAATCTCTCATCATATGCTCCGTCATACAGCACCAAAAGCAAACATTTGACCCAAGTCGACATTCACCTAAATGAAACCGTCCACATTGTTGACATGGATGACGAGAAAATCCAGCGATCTGCGAACCTCGAATCCCACTACTCTGCCCAACATTACTACCTCTAAACCCTCGTAATTGAGCTTGAGTGCCTACTGTGGAATAAGAGAATGATGGTCTAGGCGGTCTAGGAAACATCCGAGGTCTAGATTCTTCTTGGGACACCATAGAATGTCCCATAGGTCTAGCTCTTTTGGACTGTCCTCATTCAAATTCATTTACTCTTCTTCTTTGCCTTTGGTCCTCCATCTTTTGTGCGAAGGCTTGAATTCTAGCTATATCCATATCTAGATTTAAATATAGCTAGAATTCAAGCAACAATAGTGCAGTCTCTTACCAAATATGGCTCCAATATGTCCACATATCGATGTACTTTGTCTGTCATTATGGCCACTACATTCGGAGCATATCAAGCCAAAGAATTAAATTGCAGACTGTATTCTCTGACACTCAGATTCCCTTGACGAAGATTCAAGAATTGATCTGCACGAGCCTCTCGGATCTCATAAGAAGGTAGTGATCAAGGAAAGCCGCTTTAAATTCTTCCCAATTAGGTGGATTTGCACCGACAACACAAGATTTCTTCCAATATTCATACTATAATATCACCTCAATGCCCAAATTGTCAGCAAGTGAAAGTAGAGCATCAGAAACCAGGAGGTTACATGCAATGTATCAATCTTCCAGTCTGGAAATGGGATATGATTAATATGAATTTCATCACAGGTTTGCCTCGTACACTGCGAAATTTGATTCTATATAGGTTATAAGTGACAGGCTTACCAAGTCAGTGCATTTCCTACCAGTTAAGACCACCTATACAGCTGAAGATTATGCAAGACTGTATGTGAAGGATATAGTGCGGTTACATGGGATTTCGATCTCCATTATATCAGACAGGGGAGCTCAGTTTACTACGCATTTTTGGAGATCTTTTCAGCTGAGGAAATAATGAAGTCCAAGTACCCTCATCTATTTCAAATGGAAGAGAAATTTCAAAATGCGGGATCGAGGCGATAACATGTAATTATCTATGAGCATTATGTGTGTATGTATATATATGCTACTATAGAGATGCATTTGTTGTAATTGAGAAGATGTTGTTTAAATTCGAGGATGAATGTTCCTAAGGGGAGAAGAATGTAACACCCCGTACCTTCCCGACCCTACTTGATAACCTTGAACCATGTTTACCCTAGGTTTGGGCGCAATAAGTACGTATTTTGCATTGTTATTGATGGAACATTTGATATTGTGCTAGTAAATGTGATTAGACCTTTGTAGTAGGTGGTGTTTGTGACTTTGTGGAGAATTTGTAGGGTGGTGAAAAGTGAGGTTTAAGGGACATCCAAGCAAAGGTTCTTAAAGATAAGAGGCAAGAAAAGGGTTGGGACTTGAAAGATCCAACCAAATTCGCAAAGAAAAGTCGAAATCAAAAATTAAGTGTGGGGCGGTGCAGGTGGCATGCCAGGCCGCTGTGGCCTAAAATTTTGTTGGAACAGGCAGCAAGGGGGCACACCCAAAGGCGTGCCAGGCCTCCCTTGCACACCTTTCAAAAGCTGGAATTTCAGCTAAGTCTTTGGGGCGCCCAGGGGCGTGCCGGTGTGCTTTTTGCCCGATTTCTTCTACGATTTTAAGTCTATTAAAAGGGCTCTTGGGTTATGGTATCATTATTACATCATAGTAGGACTACTCTTGAGTAAGTTTCGCATACGAGTTGGGATTAATTCTTCTTCACAAGTGTTTTATCAAATTATGTTAAATTAAGCCATGAGTGGCAAAAATCCCGTATTCTTGAGGATTGAGGTTACGAATGTGAATCTCGTGAGTTGAATATTATTGTGACATTTATGGAATTATTTAAACGTGAGACAATTAGAGTATTACACATTGAAATTGGTGGGCTAAGTTACTATGTTTTAATGGGCTCAATTTGAGGCCAAAAAATGGAATAAAAGACATGGCCCAAAAGGGCAAATGACCCATTCTTCCACTTTGACCAAGCAAACATTGCATTTAATGCCAAGAAATGGATAAGGATGACTTGAGAGACTATATAAAGGCACCAAAGCTGATTTTTAATTCATTTTAACTCTCATGCCTTTCTAGATATTTCCAAACATATTTATCTCAACACAAACCCTAAGGCAACTAGTCTCTTTGGTAAAGATCATCACTTTGCAAGCCTTGGAAAGTGCCTACTCTCATGGATTAATATATTATATGCTTAATATGGTGTATATATCATGATGGTTATGTTGGCAAGGTGTTGAATAGTGCACTTTTGCTTTTTGCTAAAAGATGTGTCATCCTTGTGATTTAAAATTGAAAGGAGACTTGAGGTTTGAATGAAAGTGCATGGTGTGGATGAGATACTAACATGTATGGTGTGGTTATTCTCCTTAACCTGTTATTTTTCTATAAGTATAATTTGTGGGATTATTGTCGATGTGTTGTTATAAAGTGTATTGAGGTGATTTGATGGAATAATTGTGATGTGGTGTTGATGGAGAGGTGTAAAGTATGAACTTGGTGTGACATGCTATTGGTTTATGATGTATTGGTCAATGTATGGAATGATGTGGTATTTTTGGTATGATAATTTCATCAATGGTATTGTCAAGGGGGAAATGACATTTTAAGGCAATCATGTAACTCATTGTCGTGGTATGCACTTGTAAGGTAGTTGGTTGTTAACGTAAGCTCCGTTATGCACTTGTGTTGTAGAGTGAAACGTAAGGAAGGAGCTGGACTATTGTATTCACGTATAGAATTTTATATTCATATTGGCAAGATAAGGTATGTAAGGTTACTCTTTCCGTATCCTTCTGTAGCATAGTGTTCACATTGACATAGTACTTGTTCTATTCCGAAATGTTCTAAGGTATCCCATAGCCGGTTAGAAATTATTGTTAATCACATGTTCCTTATTCATTGATCGATTGTGATTCACATGTCTCATGTTCATTGACTAATATTTCCAAGTTTCAAATAATGTTATATTCAAAAGTTCCAATAATGACTTGATCATCGAATGAACTATTTCAAAGACTAAGAAGTGAGGTAATGAAGTCTCTATTCTTGGGTGATATCCCAGGGGTTAAAATACCTATCATGGGTCGATCCTAATATCTACGGGTGGTATCCCAGGGGTGAAAAAAACACCTAGCATGGGTCAATCCCGCTACTACGGGTGGTATCCCAGGGGTAAAAGAAAATCCTAGCATGGGTCGATCCCGAAAACTATTGATTACCCACTGATCAGCTTGGGGCCCGGGCATTGTAAGAATGGAAGGATGAGTAGTAAATGAAGAAGTGAGTGATGAATGAATGAATGAATGAGCATAAAATTAAAAAAAGTAATCCACCTAATATACATATTTCCATATATATAGAATGGTAACTTATCCATATTGGTTACTCAATCATATTGATTCCATTGAAGTATTTATGTATCATATAGTTTCTTATGGCCTTACATACTCAGTACATTCTTCGTATTGACGTCCATTATGGGACTTACCTTACTTGCTGTAGGCACAGGTACTAGTAGACCTCCACAGTAAGTTGCGGGTCATCTATTGATCTTTGGTTAGCTCCAGTTGGTTCGGGGCTTCCGAGTCACAGTTGTATATTCGTTTTGGTATTGTAAATGTTGTGTAAAGCGGAGACTTATCCCGAAATTAGGATGGTTATGTGTGTACTTCTGTTAGAGGATTTTGTAGACATATGTGGGTATATGAATGTAAGTGACGTATGTCCATCTTGACTTGATGGCCCTAACGGCCAAGTTTCTTATATGTACATATCATATGTTCTAGGATTTCCGCTATTAGAATTTTATGTCCTTATGTGGTGGTGATGTTTCTTATGCCATGCATATGAATGGACATAAGTAAAGATTGGTTATCTCGAGCCTTATCAGCTTCAGGTGCCAGTCCGCCTTGTTGGAACTCGAGGCGTGACAGAATAATTGTATTCTTCAAAGATGACGGGTTATGAACACTCGATGACTTAGCATTTCATAAATTATTAGTTCAGTATTAAGTCCATCAGTTCCACTGATTTTAGAATGTTTTAACATCATTCAGTCTCAGAACATCAGTATTATTGAGCTATTCAGTATATCAGTTTATTTCAGTTGGGAGTAATACTCATCACCGAGCGGAAGCAGGGATGAAGGCTCACTTATCAGTTATGTTGAGACCTTTAGTAGATGTCCCTAAGTCCCAAAACTACGTTGCCACCGTAGGTTCTAAAGGGTCACCCGCCAAATTAGGCTAACACCTTAGTCCTTTTGGACTTCAGTTTGGTGGATCCATGCCAATTAGTGTTCATACCCTTGGCAAGGTATATAGCACCCTTTTTGTTACGGTTATAGGTTAGGCCCCATTTAGCTCAGATAGGATATATTGGTTAATAGTAGCTCCCACAGTTCAGATTTAGTTATTGCATGACCCAAATCTGGTCTATTCAATTATTATATCTATCAGTTCTATGTTTATTTATTTGGGTCATCGCATCAGTTCATATTTATCAGTTCCATGTTCAATTTAGTCTTTTATGTTCAACATGTTCAGCTTTATATATTATAGTGCATATCTCATATTCTAAGTACATACAAAGTACTGACTGCATAATTTTTTTGTGTTATATTGTGTTATAATGTAGGTTTGGACACTCAGCATCCAGCTCATGGTTAACACACGATCCCGTACTCATCTCAGCAGTAGAGTGTGGTGAGTCCTCATCTTTCGAGGATGAGGCTTATTGTTATTTCTTTATTTCAGTCATTTCAATTTTCAGATAGTTAGAGTTAGCTAGGGGTTTGTCCCAACAACTCAACATTAGTAGAGGCTTTTAGACAGTCAGTTAGATATGTTTTCAACTTTATGATATTGTCAGACTTATATCCTTTGGATTCATATTTGTTATTTCTTCAGTTAGCTTTCGCATTCAGTATTTCTTTCATCTATTATTAGTATTCTTGGAGTCATGCAAGACTATGGGTTAGCTTGGGGTCACTTGTGGATCTAAGCACCGTATTGCGACTAGGGTGTAGACTCGGGTCGTGACACAAGGATCCAAAAATAACAAACGACAATGTAACCTAGTTCACTCAAGAAACCGTCAAACTCTCCAATATTGTGTACACACATGATATGGGTCTTATATATATACCCATTAGCCATGACCTACAGGGGACTAGCTCAATCCATGTACCAAATAACCCTAATAACTAGTGTTTGCCCCCTTATCTCAAACCAAGTGTTATACCACCCTTATTCCAATGTCCACATTCTAATACTCCCTGAAATCCACTAATTTTGTGATGATCAACCTTTACCAGTTCATCTCATAATATCAAACAATACCATAACATGTACAATCACATAATGAGATAGTTCAACCACACTTACATATCAAAACAAGTCCTTTTTGCATAATCTCATTACAGGTGATCAAATACCCACTTTTATATACATTCAACAAGTTCAACATTCAATAGCATGCATTGCAATAAGTATACAAATAATCGGTTAACATGCTTACATAAATTAACTTGAGTTTTAACTCTAATTCAATCATCATCTACCTCAATCCAAACCCTGCAATGCTCTAACGAACTTGAGCCTTGCCTTTTTTTAAAGCTTCAACTTGATTGTGGTTTAAAAACAATATATAAAGCACTAATCAACCAATATTTTAACAATCTTAAGAATTATAACCTAATCCCATAACTCCAAGGTCAAATTCATGAATCATTCTCTTATTCTAGGATTTTTCTACCTTCATTCCTCTTTAATTCCATCAATTTTACATTTACAAGAGTAAATTCTAGTATAGTAATTAAAACCTAACAATCCTTGACCAAAACTCAAGGCTTTACACCTTTTTTCACTACTTGCACCAGAAAATTTACCTAGGTCAAGTTAATTTCTCTACCATGATCAAAATATAGAGATTCTAAGGATTAAGAAATGAAAATATAGTAAAATAGCTGGATTCACTTACCTCAATAATGAAAATTGATTGGGAACTGATGGAATTTACCCAAAATCATGCTATTCTAACCTTTGAACATTTTTGGAACAAAAATAACGTTTAAGACTGGTGCGCCATGATTTCATGGCAATTTTGATGCTTAAAACAAGGAAAATATGCAATAACTTGGGTATGTTTGGTAGGTATGGTGTGTTTTTTGTTCTATCTTGCAAGAAAATAGGTTTTGGAGGCAAAATGGAGAAGACGGGATGAAGCATGCACTGGAATGAAGTTTTTGAAGACAAAAGACCGGAGCTAAAAATCTCAGGAGTGACTCACAACCTGGACCTACAATTCATAGGTCCACCAACGGTCCGTGATTCGCAACTGTGGGTCAACTCCTGAAAGTTGTCATCAAAGTTTGATTCATACGGTTTGGATCCATGGTCCGTGGGTTGAACCCATGACCTCAATTCACGGTCCGTGGAAAGTTGCCGACTTTTTTCTCCTACTTTGTTTAGGATAGGATTCGTTTTGTATCTATAAATACCCTTAGGTTGTCCTATGTTTAGGAGTTAGTTACTACATTATTTTGAGTTGTCTATTGTATTGTTTTGGATTCTATTACATTGATCTTGTAATCTCAAACATCGATTCTAAGGTTTTGATTTATATTGAGATTTTAAAGTTTTATTCTTATTGTGAATTCATAATTATGTTTTTATCATTGCAATCATGAGTAGCTAATAGGGTTGTGTGAACCATGAGAAATTAATGAAATGGGTTAAGTGCAAAGAAATTCAGAATTGGTGTGACTGCATGTATTGGTATTTCCTTTATTATAATTAATCTACTAACGGTTCCAAACGTTAGGAACTAGCATGTATTCTAAACTTGCTAGAGAGAGAGGTAGAGATTGGGAAAAGGGAATAACAACAGAGATTTGAAGCTATCAACTTTTATCTAATAACTTGAGCTGTAACAGGAATAGTTAATCAGAGATTAAGAACAAGGGTTAGTAGTGCGACACTCGAAAACCAAGAGGAGAAGAGTGAAATTTATCTAACCAAGGCCGAGAGACGTTTAGATGAACTTATCATGTTAGATTTTGCATGAAACGCAGTGGGAAAATTTGCCAACATAAGTAACCGGTGGAGTTAAGGAATCTTGGGGATCACAGTCCTAGTGCCTTTCTCGTATTGGTCACAAATCCGACAATCAACAATTGTCACTGTTACTATTTGTTTACAAAAAAACCCCTTTTACTTACTTGCTAATTACTCAGGAAAACAGTTGATAAAATTTCATCCTATTCCATGTGGGATCCACCCCAACCTAGTTGGGTTCTATATTTTTTACAGCGAGTGCGTTATACTTTTCTGGAGGAATAGTTCGAGGGATATCAAATTTTGGCGCCGTTGTCGGGGAATACGGTTACGGAGTTTATTGACTTTGAATTATTGGAGTTGATTGGTCTTACTATTCTATCTTCTTTAAGGCACACACTGGTGTATGCCCAACACTAGGAGTCAAGGCAATCCCCTGATTCCACTTGATAAGGAAATCGAAAGAACCCTAAGGAACAATCGAAGAATGGTGAATACCGACGGAGTTCAGGACCCCGCATTTGGTGTGGATACTAATAACCAGCTACCAATTCACACAGTTGGTCATGAAACTGCTGAAAAAATCACTGCTCAACTAACGACTGAGGAGAATGCAAGACAAGCAGCTCTTAGCCAAGCAAATAGAGATAATCGAGGAATGTAAGAGGCAACACAACATCTTCCTGCACTTGAAGAGAGACAAAGAAGACTGAGGGTGCAACAACCACCACATAGACCATATGTGCCAATTTATGATGATCCCGAAGAAGAGGATGTGGCTTATTTAAAGTTGGTTGAGACTGGTGCCATTATTCCACCAGAGTTACCTCAGGGCACTAAGTTTGACATTACAAGTGCCATAATCCACCTGTTTAATTTGAAAGGCGTGTTCGCCGGTCTTCTGACAGATGATCTAAACATACATGTGATGAACTTTATGGGGGTCTGCACTTCATATAATTTGCCTGGAGTTGACCAGGAGGCTATTCGGTGGAGAATGGCGTGTTCGTCGGTCTTCCTATAGATGATCTAAACATGCATGTGATGAACTTTATGGGGGTCTGCACTTCATATAATTTGCCTGGAGTTGACCAAGAGGCTATTCGGTGGAGATTATTTCCATTCTCTCTAACAGGAGAAGTGACTTTGTAGTTGGCCGAGTTACCACGAGGTTCCATCACTACTTGGCAAGAGTTGAGACATCAGTTTCTGGAGGGATTTTTCTCACCCTCCAAGATACTACAGTTTAAGGTATGAGATTCATACTTTCAGATAGCTATATTCCAAAGCACTTTACGAGACTTGGCTACGGTTCAAGAAGAGGTTGCAAAATATTCCAAACCATAGGATAAATGGTCAAAATTTACTGGAGATCTTCTACAGAGCATTAAACGCCAATACCAAGGCTGTAGCAAATACTATCACTGGCGGAGCATTTATGAGTGTATGATGGGAACAAGCTTCAGAGACTTTAGATCGTATCACTAAGACTAACTGATGGCATACTCGGGAGGCAGATACACCTGTTGGGACGTATGTTATTAGAGCCTCGACAGAACAATGGGCTTTGGATGAATCTGTAGCTCAAAAGGTCACACAATTGAGGATAAAAATTGGCTTGCTAGCCAAATATATTCTTACTAGGGGTGCTGAGAAGGTGCATGTCATAGGTGCACAAGGCAAAACACCTAGGCATGATGATTCTGAATCTGATGAGGAGGCTAAGTACTTGGATCGAGAGTTGGCGGGTTTTCGAGCCAAGGTCCAAGGGTCTAATCAAGACTCTTAGAAATCGAGGCAAAGGAATCAAGTTCAGAAATACTATGGTGATAATTACAACAAGCTGGGGTATAGAGATCGAAACAGAGATCGGAATGGTGATTAGAGGCGAAAGGATGATTACAAAGATAAGGGTGGCCTTTATGTTCCACCAAGGAACTGTGATGCTGAGTATAGAAATTCAAGGATAGAAACCCTACTTGCAAAAATCATTAATGGGTCGAAGAGTCAAGAAAACTGTCTAAAAGAGATCAAGGCAGACCTTTTAGGGATAAGCCAAAAAGTTGAGTCTTATGTGATCGCCATCAAATAGCTGGAACAATAATTCGGGCAGA
This sequence comes from Capsicum rhomboideum, assembly GCA_031232105.1. Classification (NCBI taxonomy): domain Eukaryota; kingdom Viridiplantae; phylum Streptophyta; class Magnoliopsida; order Solanales; family Solanaceae; genus Capsicum; species Capsicum rhomboideum. The sequence continues at coordinate 26,082,152 of CP124719.1, read as the reverse complement.
TATCTTCAACATTGAATCAGTGTCAACAAGGTACACTTCCAAGCAACACCATCCAGAACCTAAAAAATAATGCCATTATATGGATATCACAATGAGAAGTGGGAAGACTCTTATTAAGGCTCCCTAACAAGTTGAAGGTGTTCATGCTACACTGAAAGAGAAAATGAATGCCACAAAAAAGATAAAGGAAGCTCTAAATAAGTATGTTCCATTCCCAAAACTTCCTCCACCTTTCCCTCAACGTCTAAAGAAAAAGGTGGATGAAAATAAAATTATTAGTGGGGAGATCATAAAAGGAGTTGAAGAGCCTCAGACTGATGAACACAAGGTGAATACTGAAAATGAGAAATAAAAGAAAGCACCACAAATGCTAACCCCCATTCCTAAGCCACGACCTTCATTCCCTCAGCACTTGAATAAGAAGAAGGAAGATGGAAAATTTCATAAGTTCATGTCCATATTGAAGCAACTTTCTATAAACATTTCATTGGTAGAGGCGCTGGAATAATTGCCGAAATATACAAGTTTATGAAAAAGTTGGTCATGAAGAAGAGAACTGTCAGTTATGAGTTTGTTATATTTGCACCATTATAGTACAATTGCATCCCGTTCTCTTGTGTAAAAGAAATATGATCCCGGTGCCTTCACAGTTCCATGCACAATTAGGTCAGTTAACTTTGCCAGAGCTTTGTATGACCTAGATGTGAGCATTAACTTGATGTCGCTGGCAGTATTCAAGAAATTAGGCTTGGGAGCCCCTGAGCTAACAAAGATTCAGTTATTGATGGCGGATCGTATGATCAAGAAGCCTGTGGGCATATTATTTGATGTTTTGGTCAAAGTTGAAAACTTTATCTTCCCTGCTGACTTTGTTGTCTTAGACTGTGAGGTCGATTTTGAGATTCCCATAATTTTACGGAGACCATTTTTAGTCACCGGTAAAGCATTGGTGGATATAGAGTGGGGTAAGCTGAAATTCAGGTTGAATAATAAGGAAGTCACATTCAATGTTTGCAGAACTAAGAAGCAACCAAAGGACATGAGGGTGGTTTCAAAAATAAATAGTTTAGATAAACCTAGAGGCCAACCCAAGGGATATCTTGATGAAGTCTGAGTAATCAAGACACCCGCATCGTGCCGCGATATTAAATCAGGTGTTGTTTGGAAGGTAACCCAAGGTGTCTTGCTATTCCTATATTTTCTTTGATTTTTGTTATTTTGATCGACATTAGACCCATGCATCTAGGGTGCCACAGGTATGTTCTTAACTTCCTTGTTTTACTTCGGTCTAATTCATTGGGGACAATGCATGCTTATTTGGTGGGGGCGAAGGTACTTGTGGGTCTATATGTCCTCTTGGGGTTTTTTGTTGTCGTGTTTCTTTTCCCTTAAGTGCTATCATAGTAGAACTGGAATGTTTAGGTTGTTGTTTATGTTTTATTATGTGTTTTCATATTTAATTAGGAGGAAAATAAGGGAACCTTAGTGCAGTCTAGTTTTGAACAAGTTTTTGATGATGTTTTTCTGTTTAAAGGATACCCCTCTTAAAAATTTTATGTTGGACTCTGTGTGTAGTTATGTTAGTTTGTGGCAGCTGTTGGATCTTGTTTTGGCATTAGTATTATATGTAGAATGACTGTAGCTAGCAATGCATGAATTGGATAGGTAGTAGTCGATAGTGCAACCCTGTGCTATGTGTGTGTGAGGTCATTACCTAGTTCACTTTGTGTGTGCACTATAGAACTTGCCCGGTTAGTCTTGCCTAGGTTAGAGGATAGTGGTTAGGGAAGGATCATAGGCCCCTTTTTTAATAAGTCCACTTTTAGCCTAAATGCCTTACCAAATGAAGTAAATATCCCTTGATCCCAATTTTGAGCCTTAATTGACCTATTTCTTTCATTAGCCTATTCACCTTCCTATGTTGACTTGGAATGAATCTGTCTTGGCCCTGGTCCCTCCTTGGACATTATGTACCTCAACTCAGGCAAATCACCTAAGTTGAGGGTGGCTATCATAGGGGTGCGTAGCTTGATATGGGTATGAAGAAGGGGTTAGTAAAAGAAAGAAGAACAGAGTTGGGTGTGAAGAAAAAAAAGAAGTGAAAAAATAGAGTTTGCAAAAAAAGAGGAAAAAAAAAAGAAAAAAAGAATATTGAAATCATAAAGAAAATTACACCCAAAATCTGAAAATAAATGAAGGAGAATAAGGGAGAATAAAATGAGAATGGTTGGAAAGTGGAGCCAAAAATAGTGTAGTGTCAAGGAGGGTTGATTCACCATATCCATGTGTACCACACCCATCCCTAAGCCTACATTACAAGCCAATTAAAATCCTATAGTGATCCTAGTCCAACTGTCCGAAAAACTAAGTCATAGAAAATAAGGGCAAGCATATGGTATTTCACGTACACTGTTTGAACTTCTTTGTGAGAGAGAGTGTTTTGATGCAGTCCCTATGTTGATATTCATTAGTATACTGTGAGTGTATGGGACTTCTTTGTTGTGAGAGTAAATGGGTTGTATTGTTAACTGCTATTTGTTCGGATAATGTCATTTGCATATATGATTAGTTGTTTGTTCATAATCTGATGCCATCACTTGTTCCCTTCTGAGTCATGAGAATATGCTGCGCATAGTGGTTTTGACTTTTGAATAGGAGGGGGTCGAATTTTTTGGTACCGGAAGAAATGAGTAGGCTGACATAGGTCTCTTAGGTTTCTCTTAGTTAAGCATCGAATATGTTTGTTTTGTTTTGTTTGCATGCAAATGTTCTAAGTTGAGGGTGTTGATTTGCCATGATTTCATGGCACTTTCGATGCTTAAAACAAGGAAAATATGCAATGGTAGGTATGGTGTGTTTTTTGTTCTATCTTGCAGGAAAATAGGTTTTGGAGGCAAAATGGAGAAGACGGGATGAAGCATGCACTGGAATGAAGTTTTTGAAGACAAAAGACCTGAGTTGAAAATCTCGGGAGTGACTCACGACCTGGACCTACAGTTCATAGGTCCACCTACGGTCCGTGATTCGCAATCGTGGGTCAACTCCTGAAAGTTTTCATCAAAGTCTGATTCATACGGTCTATACCCACGGTCTGTGGGTTGAACCCATGACCTCAAGTCACGGTCCGTGGAAAGTTGCTGAATTTTTTCTCCTACTTTGTTTAGGATAGGATTCGCTTTGTATCTATAAATACCCTTAGGTTGTCCTATGTTTAGAAGTTAGTTGTTACATTATTTTGAGTTGTCTATTGTATTGTTTTGGATTCTATTACATTGATCTTGTAATCTCAAACATCGATTCTACAGTTTTGATTTATATTGAGATTTAGAGTTTTTTCTTATTGTAAGTTCATAATTATGTTATCATCATTGAATTTTTCTTGTGTTCTTGCAATCATGAGTAGCTAAACCCCATAACTAGGGTTGTGTGAACCATGAGGAATTAATGAAATGGGTTAAGTGCAAAGTAATTCTAAATCGATGTGACTGCATGTATTGGTATTTCCTTTATTATAATTGATCTTTTAACGGTTGAAAACATTAGGAAATCGCCTGTATTCTAAATTTGCTCGACAGAGAGGTAGAGATTGGGTAAAGGGAATAACAACAGACATTTGAAGCTATCAACCTTTATCTAATAACTTGAGCCGTAACAGGAATAGTTAACCTGAGATCAAGAACAAGGGTTAGCAGTGCGACACTTGGAGACCTAGAGGAGAAGAGTGAAATTCATAAAACCAAGGTCGAGAGAGTTTTAGATGAACTTATCTTGTTAGATTTTGCATGCAACGCAGCGGGACAGTTTGCCAGCACAAGTAACCGGTGGAGTTAAGGAATCTCGGGGATCACAGTCCTAGTGCCTTTCTCGTATTGTTCATAAATATGACGATCAACAGTTGTTACTATTACTATTTGTTTACAAAACCCTCCTTTTTACATACTTGTCAATTACTCAGACAAACAGTCGATAGAATTTCGTCCTATTCCCTGTGGGATTGACCCCAACCTAGTTGGGTTCTATATTTGTTATAGCGATCGCTTTACACTTTTTTGGAGGTATAGTTTGGGTGACATCAAAGACTAAAAACTAATATTTACTGCACGTAGCCCGCTATAGCAGCCCAATTTTTGCTATAGAGGTGTCTGCCCGCTATCGCTGGACTGACCAATATTGACTTCAGCTATAGCGGAAAAATTCCTGCTATAACACCCATGGTAGCAGTCTGCCTCCCGATATAGAGGCTTAGGCGAGACAGAATGTCTAGGTAATCCTAGTTTTTAGCCAATTTTACAATACACTCCCATATTTCAACCTCCCAAACTAACCCTTTTACGCCAAATGCTATATCCAGAGTTCTACTAATCCAAATTCAATTTCAAAAGTTTCTACGAACTCCCTAAACTCTTGGCTAACACATTATGGTCTCAAACCGAATTTATCTAGATCTCACCATACTTGGAATTAATCCAAGACTAGCCTAGCCTAAAATTTTTAACTCTTCATCCGGGGAGAATCTTAACCTAAAATTTGACACGCTAACTTATACCATAATGATGAAAGGGGTTGTTACATAAGTGAATTTGCCAATGACTGCATATTGTAAATTCTCAGGATACATTTTATCCACCTCCTCTTCCATCCATTTTATATGTGGAAAGCCTTCCATCATGATAATTTCTTTACATGGGATGGATTCTAAATGTTGAACAATGTTTGTCACCGAAATAGAAAAATGTTTCTCCATAGGAAAACTAGGGTTAATAGAAGGTACTTATATAATGACCCTCCCAGTCATTTCCCTCTTTTTTGTGTATTTTTGGCATTTAGAGCTTTCCTATAACTGCACCAAGTTATTTATCACTTGCTGGGACTGACAATTCGATTTTCGAGTGGTTCGTTTGAAAAGTATTGTAATCCCGAACGTATTGTTAAATATTTAAATTAAAAAATAGAATTTGGTAGAGATATATGTTATTAGCTTTCTAAAATATTTTAGATGTTTATGAAAACTTTTAGTTACGATACACTTATATGATTTTATAACTTATTAATATTTTAAGTGGAGATAGTGAATCTAGAAATGTTACAATATTATTATTATGAAATAGAGGTTTTATTCGAAATAATTTTCTAGTAATTATGATAAATTCAAAAAGTTATATTTATTTTATCACAAACTTATGCAATACACAAATACATATATAATGGAATAAAAATATGTATATATTTCCATCTCCACTCCACGTGGAGAAGCGGATGGATAACACTTTAGAATGTGATATGATGCCACCTATATGGCCACTAATCATTGTATGTTACATATGTATTAATCATAGGTTGGTAGAAAGGATGATTCTAATCACATTGTGATATATATGCAGTTGTTGGTTTTCTTTCATTTTGGGGGAATTAATTATTAATATGATGTGTTCTTTGTAAGCACCTTCCAAAATTATTCACAAGCTCACGTTGAAGCAAATTTTTGGAGAGAAATACTCTAATGTTATATTGTGATTTTTGAAAGAATATGGATTATCTACATCAAGTTATTCAAGTTCAGGTCCTAGTGGGACATCATTTGAAAACTTCTCAGTAAGGCCAGGCCTCAGTACAGTGTTTGTGAGCTTAGCTTTTTGACTCCAGGTAGGCTAGGCTTACCCTATCTTTAGATTGAGCTTATGTATGATATTAGTGTTCTATTATGCTAGTTTTGGGCAAGTAGTGGTAGCCTGGGTGTCGTTTGGAATATTTTATGCCTTATTTATTTGGTTAGGATCTCATTTTGGTAGATTTGGGGCCCATTACCCCTTAGTATGTTGTAGTATTTATGATCATAGTACATGGCATTAAGCTGGGAAACCTTGGATTCCTTTCTTTTAGCTAGTTATGTGTATGTTTATATAAATGCATTTCAGTTTAGATCCAGGATAGTATATACTTTATTTCTATTATTTATTATGAGTTCTGGCATAGCTTTGGCATCGGTTGCGGTATGGTTTGGCTTTCAATTTTACAGTTGAGTTTGGTTACTTATGGGTTCGCTGTTTTCTGGTTATGCTATGGTTACTACGAGTTTCGATTTGAATTCGGCTTCTGGTTTTGATATGACTGGGTATTCTGCTGTTGATTATGGTTGATCTGGGAGTATTGACAGTGCTACTGAGTTTTGTTGTACATGGTTTATGTGGCCTCTTATCATTACCCACTATTTTTAGTTTGAATTCGACGCATGGCCTCTTATTATTATCTACTATTTTTGGTTCGAGCCCGGCGTATGGCCTCTCGTTATCATCCATTGGTGTCGGTTTAAGCTCGGTGCATACCTGGATAGTTTTATCATAGATTTGGAATCAGATGGTTACCTGGGATCGGTTCAGTTATGGGTTATTTATGTTTTTGCTTTAGTTACTTCTTGTGTGCTCCCACTGGCTTATGGGTGCTTGGTAGGGTTAATAATCTTCTTTTGTGTGCCTTCTGGGTTTATGGGGTCCCAGTTAGGTTATAGTTAATTGTATTTCTTACTGTTGGGTTGTTTATTTCCTATATTGCCTCTATTTATTTCCTTTATCGCACTTGCATAGTTCAGTAGCTAGTTACTTTTCTACCCCTATCACTGCTAACTTAGCTTATATTCTCGCATTTCAGTTATCATTTTAATATATTTGAGCTCAGTCGGCAGATGATGCCTACTGAGTACCCATTTTTTTGGTACTTATACTGAACTTCTACATCTTTTCCCTGATGCAGATCCGAGTATGAGTTGTCGGCGTTGACTTGTTTCTCTGACCCAGTACTGATCCTATGCAGGGTGATCTTTCTAGAGTTCGAGGCTGATCCTCCTCCATATGTTCCAGTAGAGTCTTTTGCTTTCGAGACTACTGTGTATATTATGTATATTTTGGATACTATCTAGTACTCTTCTTTTTGTTAGTATTGGCTCTAGTACCGGCCTTATCAGGTCTTGGGTGGGATCATTTTGTATATTTTATCCTCTTCCTTCCCCTTATATGGTATATTATATATGCATGTTTCTTCGCTTCTGCTTATGTCTTTATTATTAGTGTTGATTTGCTCATGTTTTTTCTTATTTTTAGCCAGTTACTCGCCTTTCCGGGCTATGGCATGGCTTACTACTAGTGGGCTAGTGTAGGCGCCATTACAACTTGAGAAATTGGATCGCGATAGCTTGGTATCATAGCCTAGGTTTCATGGTATTGTTGGTATAAGAGCCAATGTTTAGTAGAGTCCCACAGATCAGTACAGAGACATTTGTATCCTATCTTCGAGAAGCTACAGAACATTTTTAGAAAAAGTCTCATCTTGTTAATTTACGTCAGTGCGTTTGGTCTATATTGGTCTCTTAATCTTTATTGGTTTCACTCTTTTGCAGAGGTTGACCCCGAGGTCTAGGGCAGGCTAGAGCAGTAGCCCCAGTTTGAGATCAGGTGATGGAGCCATCGCCAAACCCTATTATAGCTCTTGAGCTTAAGATAGCTCTAGGTATTTTTCCACCACAATAGCAGGTGGGCCAGGGGGAAACCCAGGCCCAACCCAGGTTTATACTTCTTCGATTCTTTGGGATGCTTTGGAACAGTTGTTGGGGTTAGTTCGCAGTCCACTGCTCAATGGAGCTCAGCCAGCAGCATAGGGTGGTATTGATTTAGGGGAGCATCCTGCAGCTGTAGCTCCCAGAGTAGACGTTCCTCCAGCACTGGTAGTCCCACAACCGGTAGTAGCCCAGCAAGTTATGTCCACGGAGGAGAAGAAAATACTGGGCTAATTTCTGAGAGACCCCAGGAGAGGATGCTTATAAGTTCTTATCTAGTTGTTAGGAGAGCTTACAAAATTTGGGGTTGGTTGAGTCACGCAGAGTGGATTTTGTTGCTTATCAGCTAGACACGGAAGTGAGGAGATGGGGGAGAGGTTATCTTGATTCCAGGCCAGTTGGATCTCCGCCTATGACTTGGGCTCAGTTCTTCGAGGCTTTTTTTAGAGAGTATATGCCCCGCAGCATACGCGAGCGTCTGAGAGATGAGTTTTCTACATTAAGACAGGGTTCTATGACTGTGGCCGAGTATGAGGCGCAATTTCATGAGCTGGATAGAAATGCTACTATGATTCTGCCTATAGAGTATGAACAAATTCAATACTTTGTTAGGGGCTTGAGATTACCGCTTTGCAGGGCTACATAGAGTTTGGTGACTTTGGGGAAGTCTTTTTCTGATATTGTTGAGCACGTATTCCATAGAGAAGATAGATTGTGAGGCCCAAGGAGGCACCGATAAGAGACCTCATTATTAGGGCAGTTACAATGGGAGCCACAGAGGCTCATAGTCCAGAGACCGAGGATTTCAGGGTAGGTACCCCCAATAACAGCCTTATCAGCATCAGGGTCAGCCTAGTAGGTTAGCTCAGGCAACTCTTCAGATATCAAATAGGGGTCAGCTCAATTAAAGTGGTTCAAGTGGTTAGAGTAGTATTCAGCCTCATAGGGGTGTTCTGTCAAGGTCATCAAATCGAAGTGGTCATTCTGGATCAGTCGGACCTTCTAGACAGAGTAGGGTGCCAGGGGCATGTCATGATTATGGGGTTGTTGGTCACTTCACCCGTGAGTGTCACCGGTGTAGGATGATTGAGCCTTCAGTTCTGACTGCACAACCGATCAGATCAGTACTGCCGCCAATTAGGGGTGGTGCTTAGGGTCGCAGGGGTGGTCTCTAGGGTTTGAGAGGTGGCCCTCAGGAAGGTAAGACAGGTGGTCTGGTAGGCACCTATTTTGGTAGCAGACATGGCCATTAATATGTTGTAACGGGTAGGCCGGAGGCTGAGGCTTCGGATGTTGAGATCACAGGTACGATTTCCATATGCCATCAGCTAGCTTCTGCTTTATTTTATCCCGATTCCATATTTTCATATGTTTCTACTTATTATGCACCGCGGTTAGTTTTATGTTTGGAGTCTTTATTTATGTTGTTGTGTGTAGCTACCCCCGTGGGTGATTTCTTAGTAGTGGATCGGGTATATGGGTCTTTTTTGGTGACTGTTTGGGAGTTTGATACTCGGGTTGATCTCATTGTGTTAGATATGGTAGATTTTGACATTCTTCTGGGCATGGACTAGTTGTCTCCTTACCTTGTGGTCTTGGATTACTTTTCTTAGACCATTACCTTAGCCATACCAGGCATACCCTTGGTTGTGTGGCAATGTTCTTTTAGCCGAGTGCCGACGGGGATTATTTCTTACATTCGGGATAAGAGACAAATATCGAGGGGTTGTGAGTCATTCCTTGCTTATGTTCGAGATGTTAGTGCTGAGAGTCCTTCACTTGAATCTATTCCTGTTGTTTGAGATTTTCCAGATGTTTTTCTTACCAATCTACCTAGCCTTCCTCCTAAGCGAGACATTGAGTTTGCTATTGACCTTGAGCTAGGCACGCCACCTATTTCTATGGCTTCTTATCGCATGGCTCCTACCGAGCTGAAGGAGCTAAATAGTCAGCTTCAGGATATTCTAGGTAAGGGTTTTATCAGATCGAGTATGTCGCCTTATGGTGCTCCAATTCTGTTTGTGAAGAAAAAAGATGTCTCTATGCATATGTGTATCGAGTACAGGCGGTTGAATAAAGTAATCATAAGGAATAAGTATCCTATGCCTCATATCAATGACCTATTTGACCAGCTGCAGGGTGTAGCCATATTTTCTAAGATTGATTTAAGATCTGGCTACCATCAGTTAAGGGTCCAGGTGGAGGACACCCCTAAGACAGCCTTCAGGACTCGTTACGGCCATTATGAGTTCCTGGTGATGTCTTTTGGGTTGACTAATGCCCCTGCAGCATTTATTGATTTGATGAACTGCCTATTCAGGCCTTATTTAGACTCCTTTGTTATAGTGTTCATTGATGACATTCTGATTTATTCGGGGAGTAGGGAGCAGCACGAGCAGCATTGAGGGTGGTACTCCACACTTTGAGAGATCATAGGCTTTACACCAAATTCTCAACGTACGAGTTCTGGCTTGAGTCTGTAGCTTTCTTGGGCCTCGTGGTGTCCAAGAATGGTATTATGGTTGACCCAACAAAGATTGAGGCTATTCATGGTTGGGTTAGGCATACGTCTCCTACTGAGGTTTATAGTTTTGTTGGGTTGGCAAGCTACTACAGGTGGTTCATTGAGCATTTTTCCGCCCCTATGACTAGGTTGATCAGGAAGAAGGTTTCGTTTCAGTAGTTCATGAGTTGTGAGGCAAGCTTTCTGAAGATCAAGGACATACTAACTTCAGCTCCTATTCTGACTCTTCCGATTGAGGGCGAGGGGTTTACCACTTATTATGATGTTTCTGGTGTTGGTTTAGGGTGTTTTTTGATATAGTGGGGCCGTGTTATTGCATATGCATCTAGGCAGCTGAAGGTGCATGGCACAACTACCCTACTCATGATTTGGAGTTGGCAGTGATAGTGTTTGCACTAAAGATTTGGAGGCATTACTTGTATGGTGTTCGCTGTGAGATCTTCACTAACCACTGTAGTGTTCAATATATTATGACCCAGGGGAAGCTTAACTCGAGGCAGTGTAGATAGATTGAGTTGTTGAAGGACTATGATATCTCTATTCTATACCATCCGGGCAAGGAGAATGTGGTAGCGGACTCCTTGAGCCAGAAGGCAATGAGTAAGGGCAGCTTGGCCTTTATTTTAGTTTCACAGCGATCGTTGGCTGTGGATATCCAGTCCTTAGCTAACTTGATGGTTCGTCTTGAAATTTTTGACCCTAGGAGGATTATTGCTAGTGTTGAGGCCAGATCTACCTTGTTGGAGTAGATTCGAGGTCGCCAGTTTAAGAATAGCAGACTTTGTAGCATTCGAGGGTAGGTGCTGAGAGGTGAATCCAGGAGGGCTACCTTAGATTTTGAGGGTGTTCTGAGATTTGACGGTCATATTTGTGTTTTGAAGGTCAGATATTTGGTTCAGTTGATTCTTTGTGAGGCTCGTAGCTCCAGGTACTCTATTCACCCCGGGACAACTAAGATGTATAGGGATCTGAGGAAGCATTAGTGATGGAGTGGTATGCGGAGAGATATAGTAGAGTTTGTGGCTTGATGCCTTTACTGTCAGCAGGTAAAGGCCGAGCACCAGAGACCTGGTGGATTGCTTCAGCGGCTACTCATTCCCAAGTGGAAATAGGAACGAGTTACTATGGATTTTGTAGGTGGTTTGCCTCGCACTTCTCGTGGGTTTGATAGTATTTGGGTCATCGTGGATCGATTGACCAAGTCTGCTCATTTCATCCCTATTCGGATCTCCTACAGTACTGAGAGGTTGGCCCTTGTCTATATTCGAAAGGTGGTTAGCCTTCATGGGGTACCTGTATCTATCATTTTAGACCGAGGCTCTCACTTCACTTCTAGCTTCTGGAGTACATTTTAGGAGGAGTTGGGTACTCAGGTTGACCTTAGCACCGCCTTTCACCCCCAGACAGATGGGCAGTCAGAGTGGACTATTCAGATTTTGGAGGACATGCTCCGCGCTTGTGTGCTGAATTTTGGGGGTCAGTGGGACCAACTTTTACCTTTGGCAGAGTTTGTATATAATAACAACTTTAATTCGAGTATTCAGATGGCTTCATTCGAGGCACTGTACGGTAGGCGATGTCGATCTCCAGTTGGTTAGTTCGAGACTTTTGAGGTTAGGCCTCGTGGTACAAATTTGCTTTATGAGTCATTAGACCGGGTCCAGGTGATTCAGGATAGGCTGCGAGCAGCTCAGAGTCGGCAGAAGAGTTATGCTAACCGTAGGCGTTATGCATTAAGGTTCAGAGTTGGTGATAGGGTCTTTCTGAGAGTATCACCCATAAAGGGCTTGATGAGGTTCAGGAGGAGGGGCAAGCTCAACCCTAGATATATTGGGCCATTTGAGATCCTTCGGACAGTTGGGGAGGTAACATATGTGTTGGCATTGCCTCCTGCCTTTTCAGCTATCTACCAGGTGTTTCATGTACCTATGTTACGGCAGTATATCCCAAATGAGTCGCTAGTGCTTCGGTAGAACTCGGTTCAGTTGGATGAGAGATTGGCATTGTAGAGGAGCCTGTGTCCATTTTGGCATTGGCCAGAGATGTCAGGCGGTTGCGCTCTAGACATTCATGTAGTTAAGGTTTAGTGGCATCACCGTCCAGTTGAGGAGGCTACCTGGGAGACCGAGCATGATATGCAGACCCAGTATCCCTACCTATTTGAGCCTTCAGGTACTTCCTTATCCTTTACTTTCGCGGACGAAAGTCCTTTTAGTAGTGGATGTTAAAATGACCCTTTCCCTCATTTCGTGCATTTTCGGCCTTTAGAGCTTTCCTATAACTGTCCCAAGTTATTTATGACTTGTTGGGACCGACAGTTCGATTTTCGGGTGGTTCGTTTAAGAAGTTTTGTAATACCAAACGTACTGTGAAATATTTAAATTAAAAAATAGAATTTGGTAGAGAAATATTTTATTACCTTTCTAAAATATTTTAGATGTTTATGAAAACTTTTAGTTACGATACTTAAATGATTTTATAGCTTATTAATATTTTAAATAGAGATAGTGAATCTAAATATGTTAAAAATATTATTATTATGAAATAGAGGTTTTATTCGAAATAATTTTCTATTAATTATGATATATTCAAAAAGTTATATTTATTTTACCACAAACTTATGCAATACACGAATACATATGTAATGGAATAAAAATATGTAGATGTTTCCATCTCCACTCCACGTGGAAAAGCGGGTGGATAATACTTTAAGTAAGAATGTGATATGATGCCACCTTTATAGCCACTAATCTTTATATGTTACATATGTATTAATTATAGGTTGGTAGAAACGATAATTCTAATCATATTGTAATATCTATGCAGTTGTCGTTTTTCTTTCTAATATATATGCAGTTGTCGTTTTTCTTTCATTTTGGGGGCATTAATTGTTAATATGATGAGTTCTTTCTAAGCACATCCAAAATAATTCACATGCTCACGTTGAAGTAAATTTTTGGAGAGAAATACTTGAATGTTATATTGTGATTCTCAAAAGAATATCGATTATCTACATCAAGTTATTCAAGTTTGGGTCCTAGTGGGCCATCATTTGGAAACTTCTCAGTAAGGTCAGGCCTAGGCTTACCCTATGTTATTAGTGTTCTATTATGCTAGTTTTGGGAAGGTAGTGGTAGCCCGAGTATCGTTTGGAATATTTTATGCCTTATTTATCTGATTAGGGCCTCGTTTTGGTAGATTTCGGGCTCGTTACCCCTTAGTATGATGTAGTATTTATGAGCTTAGGGCGTGGTATTAAGCTGGGAAACCTTGAATTCCTTTCTTTTATCTAGTTATGCGTATGTTTATATAAATGCATTTTAGTTCCGGTTCAGGGCCAGCATATACTTTACTTTTATTATTTATCATGAGTTGTAGCACAGGTTTGGCATCAGTTACTGTATGGTTTGGATTTCAGTTTCACATTTGAGTTTGGTTACTTATGGGTTCACTGGTTTTTGGTTATGTTTTGGTTACTATGAGTTCTGGTTCAAGTCCGACATCTGGTTATGATATGACTGGGGTATTCTGGTGTTGATTATGGTTGATCTGGGAGTATTGGCAGTGGTACTGAGTTTTGTTGTACATGATTTATGAGGCCTCTCGTTATTACCCACTATTTCCAGTTCGAATCCGGCATATGGCCTTTTATTATTATCCACTATTTCCTGTTCGAGCGCAGCGTCTGGCCTCTCGTTATCACCTATTGGTGTTGGTTCAAAAACGGTGCACACCTGGATGGTTTTATCACGGATTGGGGATCAGATGTTTTCCTAAGATAAATTCAGTTATGGATTATTTATGTTTTTGCTTTAGTTACTTCTTGTGTGCACCCACTGACTTATGGGGGCTTGGTAGGTTAATTGCCTTCTTATGTACGCCTTCTGGGCTTGTGGTTCCCCAGTTAGGTTATAGTTAGCTGCATTTCTTACTGTTGGTTTGTTTATTTCCAATATTGCCTCTATTTATTTCCTTTATCACACTTGTATAGTTCAATAGCTAGTTACTTTTCTACCCCTATCACTGTTGACTTAGCTTATACTCTCGCATTTTAGTTATGCTTTTACTATATTTGAGCTCAGTCGGCCGATGATGCCTACTGAGCGCCCGTTGCTTTGGTACTCATACTGCACTTCGGCATTTTTTTCTAATGCAGATCCGAGTATGAGCCGCTGGCGTTGATATGTTTCTCTAACCCAGTACTGATCTGGTGCAGGGTGAGCTTTCTAGAGTCCAAGCCTGATCCTCCTCTATCTGTTCCAGTATAGTCTTTGCCCTTCGAGACTACTGTGTGTATATTATGTATATTTTGGATACTGTCTAGTACTCTTCTTTTTGTTAGTAGTGGCTCTAGTATCAGCCTTACCAAGTCTTAGGTGGGATCATCTTGTATATTTTGTCCTCTTCCTTCCCCCTGTATGGTATATTGCATGCTTCTTCACTTTCGCGTATGTCTTTATTGTTGGTGTTGATTTGCTCCTATCTTTCCTTGTTTTCCCCCCGTTAGCCCATTACTCACCGTTCTGGGCTATGGTTTGGCTTGCCTACTGGTGGGATAGAATAGGCACCATCATGACTTGATAAATATGGTCGTGACAACTTCATTGGAATTTGGATGTAAAGGAGGGAAATTTGTTGTAGAAAAAAGATGACTAGCCATCGTAGAAGGCTAGCGGCAGCCATAGCGGTCATCGCGCGGTCATGTTGATTCACTTTATTCCAAATATGGTGTTTTTCCCCTATCACCGAACCTGCAAATATATTTCAGTTAATATAATTTATCATGTATTTTTCTAACTAAAAGCAATCCAAACTGGAGAAATTTTTTTTAGATGATTTATCTATAGTGAAAAAATTAAAAATTATTGACGGTGTTCATGGTAAAGTCGCAAGGTTGAGCAGGATCGATGTAAACCCATTCAATAAAAGTTTTTGTTAGTTGCTTTTTAAAAATTTGCACACCCTTTATAAAAATTCTAGTTCAACCACTGCTTGGGGCCCCAAAAACGTTGAGGCCTAATTTTTTCCTAAAGATGTGTTTATATGCATTGATTTTTTAAAATAAATCCTATATAACATTAGATTTGAAGAGAAAATTTTGGGGAGAAAGTAAAAAAATATATTTATCTTTTGATATGAGTATCTTGCAATAATTAAAAATTGGAATAGTTTTTAGGTAAGTGTACTATTCTTTTTTATGTGGGTACCTTGTTTTGCCTCATATATATATATCCTAATAACAATTATGAAACCACATTTTTCTATATTTGCTTTTTTCTCATTCTCCCTTTCACCATTCTTATTCTCTTTAATTATTAAATATTAAAGTCTAAACAAATCTTCATTTTGCAAAATAATTGATGTTTGTTGTTTGCTTACAAAAGAATCAAAATTTACTTTTTGTTGTCTACTTCAAAATTTCAAGCACTGCAACAACCAATCATTATATTGAAGCAATAATAGTATTTCGATATCATTATATCAACTTACCAAATTATTGAGCCAGATTTTATTATTTTAATTTTATATTATAATTTTTAGTTAAAACTTTTTAGGGCCTCGTTATGAAGTTTGGCTTTAGGCCCCTAATCTTATCGAGCCAGCTCTGATCTCTCTCTCTCTGTCTCTCTCTCTCTCTCTCTCTCCCTCTCTCTCTCTCTCTCAAATTTGTCATTTGATATAAATTTATCATTTGTATTTGGATGATTTAGCTATGAATATGTACAAATTTATCATTTGTATTTGTATACAAACAAGTATATGCATTTTTCGTGTTTGCTTGAGTTTATCATATACAAATTTGCAATGTATCTTTTGATACAAATGTATCATTTATATTTGTATGTCAAATTTATCATTTGTATTTGTATATAAACATGTATCATCTGTATGATTCAAGTTGTATCAACAAATATATTTTTTTATCAATGAATACAATTTGTATCATTTGTATTGATATGATTCAAGTTGTATAAACATGTACAGTTTGATACAAATGTACCATTTGTATTTGTATGGTTCAATTTGTATCAACAAATACAATTCGTATCAATTAATATAAATACAAATATCAAAGAATATAAAAACAAAAGATACTTGATTTCAGTGATCCAAACACAAATATGCAATCAAAGTACATATACAAAAACACAAATGATGCAGTCAACTACAAATACAAATACAAAACAAATAATAAAATAAAATAGAAAGAAAAATCAACAATTCTTTTTTAATTATTTTTTATTCTTTTTTCCAATCAAATCAACAGTTTAATTTCTTTTTCAATTCAAAACCTCTTGCATTTAAAACTCATCGTTGTTACACACAATTTTTATCCATTTTCACCATTGATGAGCCTCAACTTACATACCCAAATGTATACATAAATCCTACTTTTATAGTTCATAGTATGGGGACGGGTATGAATACGAAATGCGTAAAAAGTAAGAGAAGAAAAAGAGAAAAAATAGGATGCCCAAATTTGAGCACTGCTCTGAATAATCTGATCTTGAAGTTTGTTGCATCCAAGCCCATACGCAAGCGTACGTGGTCAAACAAGTAGTAAATTGACTCTTTTTGAGAGTCGGGTTGTCGTACCCAAGTAGGGGTGCGCGTTTGATCGGTTCGGTTTCATTCGGTTTGGTGAAAATGATAACTGAAATTGGATAGAAATAAATTTGGTTCATTTCGATTTTAACAATTTTGGTTCGATTTATTTCGGTTCGATTTTTCGGTTAATCGAGCCATGATGAGTTAAGGATTGGATGAGTCTCTCTCTTCATTCTTAAGCTCAAAATTCACTTGGAGTAACTCAATCACAATACCACATAATTAATATGGAAGACCCATCAATTTATTCATAAATTTTTAGTAGTAATCAATGTGCAAAACCTGGATAAAAGTGGCCCGATTGGCTATACCAGTCACCACCGCCGGAGACAATAAGGAAACAAAATGAAAAAAGAAAAAAGAAAAAGAAGGTGGCTTCTTTTCTCTTTGACTAGTGAGTAGTGACTCGTCATCCCGGCAGCAACATGCAGCACCGGTGTCATCGGCCACCGGCGGTAGTGGTGGGTACTATTTAGATTTGTGAGAAAGGGTTGTGCGTGCTTAGGGATTCTGATTTGTGATTTGTGTGAGTTACTGGGTAGAATGGAGTATTAGAAATTTGGGTATTAGGTTGGGCTTAGTTTTAGTTGGCTGAGTAGATTGAGGGTGTTATGTATGAAATTTTTTTTATGTATATATGATATGAATAAATTCAGTTTTTTGGTCAACCGAATTATTTTTAAAAAAAAAACAAAAATCAAACTGAATTATCAAAATTTTGAAAACTAAAACCGAAACCGACCAAAAAAACCAAATAACCGAATTCGAAATTACAAAAAATTTGGCTTGGTCCGTTTTTTTGGTTTGGACAGAAATGTGCCCAGCCCTATACCCAAGGGACTTGAAGTCAGTTATTCACCAATTCTAAGTATACTTTTCAATACAACAAGTGCGTGTTTGTAACAAGAGTATAAGTTTTGTAATTATAAACTAAGTAACAAAAATGACAACGGTATTAAATTTGGATTGTAAACAATATATGGAGATCTTCCAGGGTTGAGACTTACTGCACATTCATGCATAATTATGGTTTCTAGCCAGTGTTGGTGTTTATCGTGATTTTTGATCTACGGGATTGGTATTATAACTTGGGAATGGTCATCCTCTAAGTCATCTACTCAAATTAATCTCACAACTACATCGTTGAGTGGGGATATGAGTATTGAATTCGAATGCATTAAGATATCCTCCCATTTCATTAACCAAGGTGGGCATTTAGGTATATCTCTATCCTAACCACAAATCTTCCCTTATCAAAGCAAAGATAATATCCACACTCCTTACGTTCTTCATTCTGTCCCTCCACTTCTATAATCAATTCGTTTTGAGACTTCAATTTATCCTAAAATTTGCAATTCTTTAAAATAGTAAAACATGAACGCAAGAACAATCACAAGACTTGATAAACATATAAACCATACTTAAGAAATCATGTTGCAGCCTCAACCCTAGAAATAGGGAGTTTATCCACTCATAGTCTTACAAAGAATCACCATAGATGAGTTCATAAAATAAAACTACAAGAAAGAAAAGTACAAGAAGAAAGAACCCTAGTTTGAGCTCCTTGATGTCTTATTTTCCCCCCCAAATCGTGTATGTTACCCAAGATCCTTGTAATTGGGGATAAGTGCTCTTTATATATCCTTCAAAATCGTCCATAATCATCCCTATACGAAATATATGCATTGACCACTTTGCCCTCAACTTAAACTAAGTTTTAGTCGGTTTTGGAGTGTGTGTGTTTTGATTTCATGTTGTGGACTGACCAATGTATTCCACCCTTATTTGCTGCATGTTTAAGTGTTTATATATCCTCCAATTCATCCAAACTAAGTCCCATAGGTATTAGGTACAATTACCACATGTTTCCAACTCAATTAGGACTTTAAACAGGCTTTAGCCCGGTCTCAAGAGGTGCGCATCGCTGAGCCTATAGCAGAACCAAAACAGTGACCATTTGCAAGTTAATTTGTGGATCATAGATAATATCAAGATATTGGAGGCAGGTCATGCATCCCATTCCATGGAATGAAGTCCGCGGCATGGAGGGTGGTGCAACTACGAATAATTTTGTCCGGCTTCGTCTCTTAGTTCACGTCAAGCTTGCTCATGTTCCATCATCACTTGTAGCTCATGTAAAGCTTCCTTTATCACCTATAGCATATACAATAGACTCATAAAACATCTCATCACAAGAATTAGACAATACAATACACAAAGCACATAAAAATCATACAAAAATAAGTATAGATTAGCCCGCTTGAACTAATCATCTCGTCTTATCTTTCCTTGCCCATTTTGACTCTTGTATTGATTCATTTACACTATAAACCACCTAAACATGAGGACTAGTATAAAATTACATAAATATCACTAAATATTCAGATAAACACACTAAGTTATCCTCAAAACTAAGCTAAAAGTGCATAGATAATGACACGTAGGTGTATAAATACGCCTAAGATCACCACCCCACACTTAAAGCCTTGTTCGTCCTCGAAAAACTCCTTACACTTATATGCATCATGTAGAACTCTAACATCACCAATTGAAATAATACACTCAAGCTAGCACTACAATGACTATCATAGGTAGCAAGTTCACAACAAACATGTTACATAATCAGCTTCAAACACAAGAATGACTACTCAAAACCTCCTAGCCTCAAGAATTGAATCCATAAAATTAGAAAACTCATGCATATTACTCAACCAAAAAATCATATAAGTCACCTATCCATCATCAAACATGCGCCCCCACTACAAGAGAGTCACCCCTATTCACTCACAAGTATACAATTTATCACAAGAATGGGTGTAAGAATCAAATTCTGCTCACTCTCACAAAGAATTCACATTTCTCATTAGATTAACCATCAGCTTGCCCTTAGTGTAGTACTCCACTAATATAAGAATGTCAAAGCTCAAGATCCAGTAGGACTTTAAGGGTTGTGATATAGACTAAGGGACGGGTAGAAACTATTTTGGTTAAGAAAGTGACTAACTTTCCCAAGCGCTTGAATAAATCACTTTTTCTTAAGCTCGTTCTTCAACCACCTATTTTCACCTCTTTTTTTCTTCTACAACTCTCTTTATTTTGCCCTATCTCTTTAAGCTAGCTTACACATCTTTAGTAGGGAATATTTGCTATCAACACATGATTCATTTTTTTTTTGATCAATTTATTTTTTCATTACATTACTCCCCACCAATCAACATAAACCTTTTAGCTACACCCATATAACTATTATTTTGGGAGCTTCAACCTCACTTTCTCCTTTCTTCAATTCTCACTCCTTAACATCTTAACTTTTCAACTAAAGCGCTTAGGACTTTTGGATCAAATTATGATCAGTTGAAAGAAAAGGAATAAGCTACATATAACCAAACAATAGGCTAAAGTCTCAACGGGTATGACTAAGATTATGCATTATGGGTAGATAAAGAAGGTATAAAACATGGCTATCAAAGAATTGCCTATATCATCTCCTAAACTCACACACTGGGCAAATTCTAGACATCAATATGAAAACATGAAATATAACAAAAACTTCATACATATGGCACATTTTTAAATTAAGAAGGATCCCTATAAACTCTCAATCAAGCAACCGCAAGAATTCAACTTTAAGAAGAAATAATAAAAGAGTCAAAACAAATGATCCTTGATGTCTCAAAAATAACCATTCAATTCCTTAACATACTTTTCAATTCACAACACTTGCATCATATAGTCATGTAGCCTAACAAAAGCACCCATTATCTAATAAGTGAAAGGGTTCTAGTTATTAAATCGTAATGACTAATTTTCCCTCAAAACGATTGGCATCCATCCATAATCAGGAAGAGTCCCTAAACTATGACTAAAAATTTTAAAATTTACTCCTAAAAATCAAAAAGGTGTAGTTGGTTCAAAGGGCACCCCCTCAGAAAAGAAGCAAAAAGAAAAACCAAGGGGTGAATGAAGTGTGCTCCTAAAAAAAATAAAAAGAGAATAAAACTAAAACTACTAAAAGAAAATCTTTTTGTATTTTCAAATTATTCAGGAACATAAGCAAATAACCCAAATACTCCAATAGCACTCTCCACCCTAAACATAAATAGTAAGATTCCCCACCCCACACTTAAGATCACACTTTGTCCCCAAAGTATAAATCAAAGAATGAAGAATAGAAAGACTCCCTGAGGCCTCTAGGACTAGCTAGTAGCATCATATCCATCAAAGAGGTCTAAATGACCCCACACTTAGTTTTTAACATGCTTCTTAGCCTAGATCTTAGGTACTCAGACTTCCCTTCAACATGTTAAAACAAAACAAAAACAAAAACAAAGGTGATACCCAAGAAAGAAAAAAAAACTACCTTAACTTGGGTTGCCTCCCTAGCAGCGCCTGATTTATTATTGCGGCACGACGTACATCACAACTATCATTTATAGTCTCTTATCCTTTTCAGCCCTTTCAGTGCTTATCTTCTCCTTTTTTTTTGAACTACTGAGTGTTCACACTCCTAGTCTGTAGCTTTTCTCACATTCACCTTCTCAAGGTTCCATTCATGCTTTTCAGGCTTATACTTAGTCATTATTTTGGGCAACTCCATGAGAGACTCCGAAGAGATAATAGGAAGTCTGCACTCCTTCACCCCACACCCATCCACTTCCATAACTGTGATCATGCATAGATCTCTATAGTGTGAGGGTGTGTTGAGTGCTTTATACACTATGACGACCACCTCTTCATCATTCAGTCTTATTTTGAGCGTGCCCTCTCTAACATCTATCAAGGCTTCGCTGGTAGCCAAGAATAGACGTCCCAATATGATTGGTACCATGTCATCTGCATCATAGTCAAGAATAATAAAGTTAGCAGGAATAATGAACTTAACAACCTTAATGAGAACATCCTCTATTATTCCTTCAAGGACCACTTTAATTCTGTCCTCCATCTGTAGCACAACTGAAGAGGGCCTTGTCTTCCCCAAACTAAGATATTAAACATTAAAAGGGGAATCAAGGTAATGCTTGCCCGCAAATCATTCAGAGCTTGAAAATATCACTTTCACCAATTTGTATGGGGAGGGTGAAGCTCCCAAGGTCTTTGAGCTTTTTGGGAATCTTGCTCATAACCACAGAACTGCACTATTCAGTAAGTGTCATAGTCTCAATATCACCAAGCCTCTTTTTATTCGCTACCACATCCTTCAAGTACTTAGCATACTTGGGCATTCCCTTCAAAACATATAAAAAAGGAAGGTCAATATGAAGTGCTCTAAATATTTCAAAGAACTTTTTAAAACAAGCATCTTTTTTGGCTTTCTTAAGTTTTTGAGGGAATGGTGGTGGTATTCTCTTTGATTGTTGCTCAGCCTGTTTAGTATTCTTTATTTTAACCACTTTCTCCAAGACTTATTTTTTTGTAGGTATTGGTCTTGTCACCTCTGCTTGCACCCCATGATTATGCTTTGGTGGTGCATCGTTTAAGTCTTTATCACTCCTCAAGGTGATTTCCATAACCTATTTGGGATTCTCTATATCCGCGAGCAAACCCCCTTGAGGTCTTGTGTTTTGAGCTTGAGCTATTTGGCTCATCTGTTTCCCTAAAGCCTGAGTGGTAAGTTGCTACTTTTTTAGGTCTGCATCCATCTTGTCTTGATTTGCAGCAAGTGCTTCTGACCCTGAGCCTGATTATTACCCCAAGATGAATTAGATTGACTTTTTCAAGTTTGATTGTAAGTGTTATTATAATCCTGATTACCTCTCTGAGCATTACCTACAAAACTGACTGACTCTGAATTAGCACCGCACAGGTCTGCATAATGATCACTTTCTCTACAGAATTGACACCAAATCAAAGCTTGTTGAATCTGCTACACTGATTGCACAATAACATTGGATGGATCTTGTCCTTGAGACATACTTCATTTATTCAACTGAATTATCATCTGATTTTGCATGCTAGCCACTTGTGCAGTCAATATTGTGATGACATCACTTCCTAATGTACTTGAAACATGTTTCACTGCAGCTCTAGAGGCATCACTATGCCAATTCAGATTTCCCTATGCAATTCTGTCCAATAGAGTGTACAACTCTATATATGTTTTCTCCAAAGCTTGACCACCGGTAGCTGAATCTAGAAAAATCTTGGTGTGTGGGTCAAGACTTTCAATAAAAGTGTGAGCTAGTACCTCATTGGATTGCTGATGATGTGGGAAATCTCTGAAAAGACGTTTAAACCTCTCCTAAGCTTGGTATAAGTTCTCCTTGGGCTTCTGCTTGAAGCTAAGGTTTTCACTTCTCAATTGCGCAGTCTTCCCAGATGGGAAGAATTTGATGAGGAACTTTTTTGCAAGAGTATCCTATGTTGTGATGGAGTTTGCAGGCTCTCCCTTTAACCACTTCTTAGATTCTCCTAAAAGTGAAAATGGGAAAAGTGAAAGCATTACATAAGTTGTGGAGAACCCTGCAGAAATGAACGTGTCACTGATCTCTAGAAAATTCTGAAGATAGACTTGTGGGTCCTTATGAGTCTGACCAGTGAACTGTACGCTCGTGTGCAATTATCGTACCATGTTCTATTTTAGCTCAAATCTACCTCCAGGTTCTAGTTTGTAGATGGCAGATGTAACATTAATTACGAGTGGGATTGCCACTTTGCGTACTATCCTTGGTGTTGCCATGACTTCAGGAACAACCTCAACCTGTTGATCTAGCTCAATCTATGATATTGGGTGGAGAAGTGTTGCTTCTCTTTGCAACTAGTGAAAGCGACGCTCAGGTTCAGGATTCGGTTGGGCCAAATCCTTATCCCTTGCCAGCTGACTGACTTTACAAACCTGTACCTGCAGGATGAGTAACTAAGACCAAGTTGTTAGCACTTATCAATTAAAACAATAAACTTAAAACTAGAAATTTACTAATTTTAAGTCCCCAGCAACGGCGCCAAAAATTTATTGGAGGTCAAACAGTAGTACAGTGACTCTTTTTGAGAGCCGGGTTGTCGTACCCAAGGGACTTGAAGTCAGTTATTCACCAATTCTCAATATACTTTTTAGCTCAGCAAGTGTAAGTTTGTAACAAGAGTATAATTTTGTAATTATAAACTAAGTAACAAAAATGACAACGGTACGAAATTTGGATTGTAAACAATATAAGGAGAGCTTCTAGGGTTGAGACTTACTACACATTCATGCATAACTGTGGTTTCTAACCGGTGTTGGTGTTTATCATGATTGTTGATCTACGGGGTTGATATTATAACTTGGGAATGATCATCCTCTAATTCATCTACTCAAATTAATCTCACAACTACATCATTGAGCGGGCATGTGAGTCTTTAATTCGAATACATTAAGCTATCTTCCCATTTTATTAACCAAGTGGGGCATTTAGGTATATCCTTATCCTAACTACAAATCTTTCCTTATCAAAGTAAAGATAAAATCCACACTCTTTACATTCTTCGTTCCATCTCTCCACTCCTATGGTCAATTTCACATGACTTGATAAACATATAAACCAAACTATAAAACCATACTTAAGCAATCATATTGTAGACTAAACCTTAGAAAGAGGGTGATTAACCACTCATAGTCTTACAAAGAATCACCATAGATGAGTTCATAAAATAAAACTACAAGAAAGAAAAGTACAAGAAGAAAGAACCCTAGTTTGAGCTCCTTGATGTCTTGTTTTCCTCCCCAAATCGTGTATGTTCTCCAAGATCCTTGTAATTGTGGCTAAGGGTATTTATATATATCTCAAATTTGTCCATAATCTGCCCCATACAAAATATATGCATTGACCACTTTGCCCTCAGCTTAAACCAAGTAGAAAACCAAGTTTTAGTCGGTTTTGAAGTGTGTGTTTTGATTTCATGTTGTGGACTGCCCCAACATGTTACACCCTTATTTTCTGAATATTTAGGTGTTTATATAGCCTCCAATTCATCCAAACCAAGTGCCATAGGTACCACACATTTCCAACTCAAATTAGGACTTTAAACCGATTTTAGCCAGGTATCAAGAGGTGCGCGTCGCGGAGCCTATAGTAGAACCAAATCAGTAACCATTTGCAAGTTGTTGTGAGTTAAAAGCTGAGAGAAGGGGCTTGGAGGTGTGGCATACAGTCTATTCTCTAGAATGAAGGCCGCGGCGTGGAGGGTGGTGCAACTACGCACAATTTCGTCCGGCTTTGTCTCTTTGTTCATGTCAAGCTTACTCGTGTTCTATCATCACTTGTAGCTCATGTGCAGCTTTATTTATCACCTATAGAATCTCCAATAGACTCATAAAAAAGTTCAACACAAGCATTAGACCATACAATACACAAAGCACATAAAAACCGTACAAGAACAAAACTAATCATCTCGTCTAATCTTTCCTTGCTCATTTTGACTCGTGTATTGATTCATTTACACTATAAAACACCTAAACATGAGGCTTAGCATACAATTACACAAATATCACTAAATATTCACATAAACACATTAAGTTATCATCAAAACTAAGCTAAACACGCGTAGATAATGACGCTTAGGTGTATAAATACGCCTAAGATCAAAGTTGCCCTAATAAGATAACCTTGTTTAATTGGTTTTTTAGCCAAAAATTGCGTGAAAGGACCAAATCCAATTATGTCAATTTGTAAAGTTTTTTGTTGGGAAGAAGAAAACGATGAAGGAGACATGGGTGCAGCGGCAAAGGTGAGGAAGAAAATGTAGCCGATGATGTGGAATATTATCTGATGAAAGTGAGGGAGGGAGAGAAAGAGGTAGAGGGATAGAGAGGCGAGGGAGAATGAGGGATAGAGAGGAGAAAGAGATGCTATAAATAATGCTTCAAATGCTGCCTAGTGTAATTTTTATAACTATTACTATAGATCATAATTAAGGGCTTATGTTTACTATGCCATGTAGCTTCTCCTTTAAAAATATAGTAATGCATTTTGTTTTTAATGCATCAAACCAACCACTAGATAAGAAATAATCCAGTATAACTAATCCCATCATAACTACTCTCAGTATAACTAATCCAATCATTACAATACACTCTATTGAATGAAGTGTCAAAAACACACCTAAACTATCCCCTTTTTGAGTTTCACATCTAAACTATTGGGAGTGTGAGACACACCTAAACTATCACTCATTAGTTTGAGAAACACACCTTAACTAATATGTGATTGTGTGTGTATTATACTCTCTTTTTCTTAAAAAGAATTACCACATAGATTTTCGAGTGGAAGAACAATTCCATTGTGACAAAAAATTAAAAGATTAAAATTTTACCTTGACAGAAAATTCTCAATTTCTTCCCCTAGATTGCTGGAGAAATTTTTGGCAATCAACTTTCATCATTCAGCCATTTGATGATTCAGGAATAAGTTATTCTGGTTCAAAGATTTATGATTTTTGTTAATACAAATAATTTTTGCCACGGTGATTTTTTAATCTTCCAAGCAATACCACGGTTATTGCTAAAAAAATCTCAATTTCTTTCATAGGAAAAAAAAAGTGGACAAAATGAAGAACAAATCAAATTAGCCCTATAAAAAAAATAAAATGAAGAATAAAATAAAGAAAGATATTGATAAATTAAGAAGAAGAACAAGAACAAGAAAAAGAAGACGGAGGAGGAGGCTGAGAAAATATGCAATAGAAGAGAATTTTTTTTTAAAAAAAGTCGAATGGCCCAAGCGGACTTATTATTAAAACGAAAATCTTATGTACAAAGCCCAAAACCCAGTCTAACACCAGGTTTCAGACAAAAAGCAACAAAAAGAAAATAAAAAGAAAAGCTAAGAAAACTTTAGAAACTGAAAAGGAAAGCAAACGCCATGGTCATCTTCAACAACAACCATTTGAGCAGCAACCACAACGTAGCTAAAAGGAAGTAGGATAAGCATCTGGATTTGCTTGCACCAACATATCTCAAATCTATAAAGGAAGAAGAGTTTTTGTAGATTTCGCATCGGACATTAACAAATCTCACTAATGCCATGAAATCGCCCCAATTGAAAACTTCTTCTACTCTTTTTATGACAAATCAGGACTTGCAGCACTCAGATAAGTACCTATCCAACCTTTCTACATATCTCAAGTGATGCCGATTGATGTTGAAACAGTTGATTTATCCTCTTGATAGGTTGAACTCAACGAAGAGCTAATACCACTGTCTAAGAAGAAAATCACGACTGAATCAACAAGAACCAGCTCAGGTAAGTGGAAAAAAACTGCTAATTTCCAACTTCTGCTAACCGAATATATGAGTTGCTCAACTCTTAATCCTTTCTTTTGTAACTCATTCTCATTCCAGATCCAACAGATGCGATGCTTAAGGGGAAATGACATAGTAAGTGTTTCTTTTTTCCTGTTGTCATATGTGAGGTCATTTTCACACTACTGTTGTCTTGCCTTTTATTGTTATGCTTGGCTTGCACTAATTTCTTCATATTGTACCTTTATAAATCAGTAATTGTGGCTATTGAACTTGAAAATCCTTGTTTTGCATTCTTGTAACCCTGAGACTTGGAGTCTGATTTTTATCCATCATGAGAATTGTTTTTCCTTCATTGTTGATATACTGCAATGAGTTATAATTAATGACTGAAGTACCTGCAAAAGAAAAACTTGGTTAGCTAAAAAATATGCAATCATGTTCCCTTCTCTTAAGGTATGTTCCACCTCCACCTGGTACTGTACTCTCAAATTATTGAACTTTTCCACTTCTACCGCAATCTTCCATGGAATTTCCCAAATGTCATCTACTATCTTTTTTAGGATCATGGAATTTATTTCCATTATAACTGGTAGGCAGCTATGAGCCACACAATACTCAAAACCAATTCTCAATGCAATATCTTTTGCCTCCAAGCATGATAAAAAACCCAATCTGTTAGCTGCCCCAAAAATAAACTCCCCTTCACCATTTCTTATGCAAAAAGCAGCTGGACTTAGATCAGGGTTGCCTTTTAAGGCACCGTCTGTGTTACACTTGTAGACACCTTCAGTAGGGGGCTTCCACCTTACTATCTACGGTAGTATGATAGGCTTATAGTCTTCAAAAAATCTAACAATCATAGGCCAACTGGTAGGTAGATTCTTTAACCATGGGTATCTGTATAGGGCAAAATGACACAGATTTCTATTCACCTCCAATATCATGGTTTAAATAGACATCTTACCACCATATTTTTTGATGATATTTCTCCTCTTCCAAATCTGCCACAAGATAAAAGAATGGACATCAATGAATAAAGGTCTAAGCTTTACTCCATATTCTGCCCTCCACCATTTAAAGACAATGTCATTAATCTGTAAAAAAAGGTCCTATACTCCTGCTGCTACTGCAAAACTAGACCACAAAGTAGAAGCTGCAGGGCAAGTAATAAAGAGATGTTCATAAGATTTATGAACTAAGACCTCACAACATATACAATTTTCCCCTTCCTCCAGGCCCGTGCTTATAAAAAAATCCCCAGTAGGCAGTCTCTTTCTCCACAATCTCCAGAAGAAAAAGGATATCTTAAAAGGAATACCTTTTTCCCATATGAATCTGTAATCAGTGTTCACTCTTCCAGGCTGCCTTAAAATTTCCCAAGCACTATAGACTATGAATTGGCCTGAATTCCGTAACATCTACCATGGTTTATCCCAGTCCTCAGAACTCTTCTTTATTTCAATTTTGTTGATGACATGATTACAGATATCTTCTGAAAACAGCTCCCTAAGAAGGTTTATATCCCATCCTTCATGATTCATCAGATTCTTCACATCTTCCACAACCACATTAGTAGAATAAGACACAGGCAAATAGTAATAAAGAGCACATAATTGTGTCTAATTATCAAAGAAAATACTAGCATGCCCGCATTTAGGTTCCCACCGTATATCTTGATCAATAGACTCTTTAGCCTGTAACATAAACTTTCATGTTTGTGAACCACCTCTCCGATCCACTACCTAAGGCCTATGCCTCTTATAATATTTGTTCCACATGAAGTTAGTCTACATGGATTTTTGAGTTCTAAAAGTCCATAACAATTTAGCAAATAATGCTTTAGACAAATCAAATAGGGACCTAAAACCCAAACCCCCTTCATTCTTGGGTAAGCACATACCAAACCAAGCAACCCAATGCTTATTTCTCCCATTCTCTTTGAAGTTCCAAAGGAATATAGAAAATAGTCTATGCATGTCATGAATTACATATTTAGGAGGCACAATTGCTGATAATTGATAAATAGGAACACTCTATAACACATTATTAAGCAACACAGGCTTACCTCCAAAAGAAAGCAATTTCCCTTTCCACAGTTGCACCTTATTCCACACTTTCTTTATCAATTCAGAAGAATAAATCTTCCTCTTTCTAGCATACCTAATTGGACAACCAAGATAGGTCGTGAAAATTTTCCTCTAGGAAAACTTGTACACTTCTCCACCACAAGAACATGAGCCTGAGCAACCTTATTATACATGAAAAAAAGCATATTTATCCTTATGAATCTTCTGGCCAGATTGTGATTCATACTCTTCCAACATCTTCATTATCAATTGTAGTGATATCTTATCAGCAGAGGCAAAAATAATGGTGTCATCAGCATAAGTTAAGTGAATTATGTTTTCACTCCACTTAGGCATCCCATAACATCTGAAATCAGTATGCAAGAATAAACTACTTAGAGCTCTGGATAATACTTCTACAGTTAGTATAAATAGAGTTGGGGATAGTAGGTCTTTTGTTTTACTCCCCATGTGGAATGAAAAAATTCATGAGCCTGACCATTAATCAGAATTGAATACCAGTTATTAGCAACTAGCCTCCATATCATATCAACCATTCTACTACCAAGGCCCATCTTTTCTAACACCTCATCCGGAATTTCCACTCCACCCTATCATATGCCTTTGCCATACAAGTTTTATCACCATATTAGTTTTCTTACTTCTTTTTCTGATATCACATATAATCTCCTGAGCAAGTAGGACATTTTTATAATACTCCTGCCTTTTACAAAACCTGACTGGTTTTGTGACACAGGTTTAGGAAAATAGCACTCCAATCTATCATGTAAAAGTCTGAAAATGACTTTATTTAAAAAATTGCTCAAACTAATAGGTCTTAAGTCAGAAATGGTCACTATCTTTTTTTTTTTTTTTTTTTGGCAATAAGACCAAATTAGTATGAGTAATAGATTTTGATAAAGTCACTCCATAAAAAAGCATGAACTATATTTACCAAGTCATCACCAACTATGTCCCAGCATACTTGGTAAAAGTGTCCAGTAAAATCATCAGGACCACAAGCACCATCACCATTTAATTCAAAAATTACCTTCTTTACATCTTCCACAGAGGGTTTGACAGTCAACAATATGTTGTCTTCTTCAGAGATCACCCTAGGAATTAAATCAACAGAGATAAATCTCCCTTAAAATCATTCCCAAAAAATTGATCTGTATAAAAGGATGTAGCCTCTACAGCAACTTGCTCAGCATCTTCAGCCCATGTACCATCACGTCTTTGTATTCTATTAATTTCCAGTCTCTTTCTTCTACCTTTTATCATGCTGTGGAAAAATCTAGTATTTCTGCCACCTTCAATGAACCACTAAATACCAGTTTTTTGCCTCCAGAATTCCTCCTCAAAGTGTAAATATTGTTTCATTTCAGTTTGTGCCCTCTGAAGAACAGTTTTGTTAGCTGCAGTAGGAAATTCTTGAAATAGATCTTCTTTCAACCTAACTATCTCTTTTCGGATGGAAAGCTTTTTGAAAATATCACCAAATTTTAACCTGCTCCAAGAAGCCAGGGCCAACTTAGTCCTCTTCATTTTCTACTTCAACTTGATGAAAACATCCCTAATGTCTATAGCCACCTAATTTTGTTGTACAACCTCTTTAAAGTCATCTTTTTCAGTCTAAAATTTCAAAAACCTAAAAGGTTTATGAAATTCCTGGGAATGACCACCATAAGACATTAACAAAGGTGCATGATCTGAATCAGTCCTAGCCAAATGATCCATTTCTACATGCCCATCCATGTCAAGAAAAGCTTGATTAAAAACTATTCTATCAAGTCTCTTGAATATACATTCTTCATATGCCCTTTCATTCCACCAAGTGAAAGGACTGCCCTTGAAGCTGATATCAAATAATTCACATGAGTTAATGCAAAAAGCAAAATGCTCATTTTCATTAGGGTACACTAGCAAACCTCCAATCTTCTCTCCTTCATTTAATATAACATTAAAATCCCCCCAAACTATTCAGGGAATTCTGATGTTTTGATTCAAGAAGTATATTTCATTCCATAAATCTAGCCCTTCTGCAGCCTCACATTCTGCATAAACAATAGTGGCAACAAACCGATGATCATCTTGAAAAGACAGTTTCAAGGAAATTTGTTTCTCAGAGTCATCCAAAATCTCCACCGAAATATGCTCATGTACAAACACCCAAATCTTCCCATTCACATTAAAGTTTGCATACTGCATTCCAATTCTTCTCTTGTAATTTTGAATCTTTCTTACATTCTGAAATGGCTCCATTAATGCAATAAGGGCAAAATTATGATATTTATGCAACATTTGAACTCTGTGAAAATAATGTTGAGATCTTACTGATCTAATATTCCAAAACAAATATTTCAGGTTCATTTGCTATAGGCTTTACCACTCTTCCTTGGAATAACCCTTGTAGGCTTGTCAACCTTGGGTTTTCCTTTTCTACCTTTTGTATGTGCTAGTGGTGATAAATCTGTTTCCTTCATAATCTGGTTTATATTATTATGATTGTCTATTTTCTCTGTATCGTCTATTACATCTTCCCCCTTGTGGTTGCTTGGCTGCTCTTTAACCTCTACTATATTATGTGACACTAGATCATGAAGGACTCTAGTTGGGGATATTTGAGTTTGCACCAGGCCTTGCTGAGCCATTGCTGTGGTCAATACATTTTTATAGAAAGAATCAGTGAGTAGCAAATTTCCATCAGCCTCAGGTGGGTATCTCTCTATTGCATCAATATTTTCGTCTTCATTAAGGTACCAAAAGTATCAATTTGTAATGGTACTTGACATATTGCATTATGTAACACCCCGTACCTTCCCAACCCTATTTGACGATGTTGGACAATGTATACTTAAGTGTCGAAAGCCACAAGAATGTATTTTGTAATGTTATTGACAAGAAAATTGAAATTCGGCCTCGTACATGTGATTAGCCCTTCGTAGGAGGTGTTTTGTGATTTTCGTGGAGAATTTGTGGGGTTCAAAATGAGGCTAGGAGTACCTCCAAACAAAGTATATTAAGGTTAAGAAGTAAGTTAAAGAATAGGACTTGAAGTATCTAACCAAACCCGCGAAGAAAAGTCAAAAAATAAAATTTTCAAAAATTTTAAGGGAGGGGCGCGCCAGAGGGCGTGCCACGCCTATCTGGGCTAAAATTTTTAGTCCAGAGGAAGCAAGATGGCGCGCCCAAGGGCGTGCCACGCTGGTTTTTCCACTTTTTCAAAGTTGGAAATTTTCTTAAATCCCAAGGGTGCCCGGGGACGTACCGGGCCGACTTTTGCCACGTTTATTCTACAACCATGAGTATATACATGAAATGAGTAAAGTATTATATTGGTATAATAAAATTGCGCGAGAACGAATTTGGCATCAAAATGACGATTTTACCCTTTGATCCAAATAAGCCATACGTGGCTAGAATCACTTATTTTTGGGATTGAGGCTACGGATATGAATGGAGTGAGTGGGAATATTGTTGTAACATGTATGAGATGATTTAAACACGAGAAATTATTGATATTATTGGGTTAAGTGAATTGGGCCCAAAAAGGACCCAAAAGGTGAAAGAAAACATAGGCCAAATGGGTCAAATGACCCATTCTCCCTTTGACCAAGCAATTATTGATCACAAATGGCTAAGGATGACTTTAAGGTCCTATAAAAGGCACCAAAAATCAGCTTTTATTCATTTAAACACACAAGCACTTCTAGTATTTTCCAAGAAACCAAAGGAGATATTTCTCATATCTTAAAGACCCTAAGCCAACTCTTTGGACAAGATCATCATTTGGTAAGTCTTGGTAAGTGTATATTCTTATGATTTAATATCTTATATGCATGAGAGACTATGTATATCATGTTGGTTATGCTTGAAAGTGTTGGATATGGAACTTGGGGTTTTTGCAAAAAGATGTGCACCTTGTGAATTAAACTTGAAATATGACTTGTGGGTTTGATGAAAAGGCATGGTATGGAGGAAATACCAACATGTATGGTGTGATTATTTTATTAAACTTGTTATTTTCATAGAAGTGTAAATTATGGGATTTTGGCCGATTTGTTGTTGTGAGGTGTATTGAAGTAATTTGATGGCATAATTGTGATGTTGTGGTGATGGAGAAGTGTAAAGTACGACCTTGGTGTGACATGAGCTTGGTTATCATGTATTGGTCAATGTATGGAATATTGTGGAATTATTGGGATAATAAATTCATAAATGATATTTGGTTAATGTTGGGCATGTTGTGGTATTATTGATATGACCATGCCGTAAATGGTATAGAGGAAGAAATGACATTTTCGATCCAAACATATGACTTATTGTTATTATATGCCATTGTAAGGTAATTGGTGGTTAGTGTTGGTTCCGTATGCATTTGTGTTGTAGAGTGAAACATAAGGAAGGAGCGGGAAATTGTATGCACATCTAAGAGTATATATTTGTATTGAGAATACAAGGTATGTAAGGTTACTATGTTTGTATCTTTCTGTAGCACGTAGTATTCGCATTAACATCGCACTTGTCCTATCCCGAAATGTGCTAAGATACCCGATATCCGGTTACCAATTGTCAATATCACATGTTTCATACTCATTGATCACTTGTGATATCACATGTTTCGTATTCATTGATAATGTTCCAAAATCCCCATAAGGTTGTGTTCCAAAGTTCCAATAGTGGTTATACTCATGTACCTTGTTCATTGATTATTGTCCGATGGTTCCAATAGTGTTACGTTTTCAATAATGTTTATTCATATGTATTTCACTCATTGGTTATTATTCTAAGCTTCCAACAATGTTATGGCTACAAAAGTATCCATCTCCCATAAGTCAAGTGTATTCTATTTTTGGGTATCAATTATGGTTCATCACATGTTCTTTATACATTGATCAATTGTCATTCACATGTCTCATATGCATTGGCTAATGTTCCAAAGATTCCATGGTTCCAATAAGGCTATGTTTCCAACAATGTTAAGTTCCAAAGTTCAAAGTGATGTTGTGAATGCCAAAGTACCAATCTCGTATATTTAAAGAAAGGTAATGTGAAGTAAAGGGCAAAGTAATGCATATGTGGTTAATGATTGATTTAAGGGTGGCAGCTCTAGAGGCATAAGCCTAGCTCGAGCCGATCCCGAGAATTTTTGTATCAGGGGGCAGCCCTAGAGGCGAAAGCCTAGCTCGGGTCGAACCTGACAGGGGGAAGCTCTAGAGGTAAGAACATAGCTCGAGCCGAACCTGCTATATTGATTTATGGGTGGCAGCTCTAGAGGCATAAGCCTAGCTCGAGTCGATCCCAGGGTGGCAGCTCTAGAGGCATAAGCCTAGCTCGAGCCGATCCCAACATAATGATATGTTATGTAAAGACCCACTGATCAGTTGGGGGCCGGGTACAGTATAGCACAGACAATGATGAATAAGTACAGAAGCAAAGAACGTAATGAACGTAATAAACGCAATGAACCTAATATACATGGTTCTAAATTCAATGGTTTATTTACATTGATTACTATTGTGTTTTACTCCAATGAAGTCTTATGTTATACACAGTTTCTATGGTCTTGCATACTCAGTACATTCTTCGTACTGACCCCTTTGGGGGCCTTAATTTAGTTGTTGCAGGCACAAGTGTTAGTAGACCTTCACCGTAGTCTACGCTATTTCAACAGATCATTGGTAAGCTCCAGTTGTTTCGGGGCTTCCTAAGTCACTATGTACATTTGTTTGGTGTTGTCTTGATACTGTATGTATGTATAGAGCGGGGGCTTGTCCCGACTCTAAGATTGGTTTTGGTTATGCATCTGTAGAGGCTTTGTAGATGTTGTGGAACACGTGAAGGGTATGTAAGAGACATATGTTTTGTCATAATGGCCCCAACGGCCAAGTTTCATAATTATTATATATGTTTCATGAATTTCGCTATTGACATTTTATATTCATTTGAGATAGTGTTGTATATTGAGTAGCATGCATATGAGTGTACATGAGAAAAGATTGGTCCTCTCGGGCCTCAACGGCTTTGGGTGCCAGTCCGGCCCAAATGGGATTCGGGTCGTGACACATTATCTAATGCCAATTGTATTGCCTCTGCAGCCACTCCAGGTATGATGCCATCTATTTGAGCAATAGCAAGTTCTCCATTCGTACCAGTGTTTATTTCCTCATCATCTGCATTGTATTATTTATCATCTTGAATATTGAGTTCTGCCTCTTTATTGTCCGCTGATGATGCCATCACGTTGCCTTCATCTGCAGCTTGATACATTGATACCCCAAGCTTGATTGTTGATCTGTTACACCTTCATCTCTTTGAAAATTCTTCCCAGTTGCCTGTTTGGCATTTGCAACTGCTTCTTCTCCATTCTAATCATTGATGGTTGTTATATTGCTATAAGAAGATTGATCCTCAGTCTCGCTTGCCTTTATAATTTTCTTATGTTGTTCACTGCCCTTCCCTTCTTCTTGTAATATATCAAATTGATTTGTAGTGGTAATGCCTTTGTTGGGTGGAGTAAGCTCTGTAGCAGCCTCACTCAAAAAGTTATTTGGGCCTCTTTCAACTTTGAATTTTCTCCGGGTTGGGTTCCACCTTGCAAATACAACTTTTCCATTGATATATCTCCTCTGCACAGGTATATTTCTTTCTCCTTCTCCTTATCATTTATTTCATCTTCTTCTCATCTTGTATATGTCTTTTTAGCTCCGGGTAAAGGCTTCTACATTCATTTTCCTCATGACCTTGTAATTTACAATTATGACAATATTTAGGAATTATGTCATATTGTATTTTAATTGCTTGGACTCGTGTAGTATTCGTTTTCTTATTCACCACTTCCACCTCCACATATTTTGGTAATTTCGCAGCTAAATCTAATTGTACCTTAATCCTCGCACAACTTGGGCATGTTTTGTTAATTTAGCCAAATCAAGATGAATTGGCTTTCCAACCGCAGCAGCCATCGAAAAAATGGATTCTTTCCCAAAAAACATAGGTAACAAATAAGGAAACGATATCTAAGAAAGAGCTTGAGTAGTTTCCTCCTCCGGTGTAAAATTGGCATCATAAATTAGAGGTCTCATTTGATATGCCACACTATCTTTAGCAGTAATATAATACACATTCTTCGACATCATATTCACGAAATCCTCCATCAAGTCAAACCTCATCAGAATGTGTCTATTTCTCAATAAATCGATCTTGCATCCTCCTTTTATTTTGCATTGCTTTGGGATTTGATATCTGAGGTCATCTAATTCTGGCCAATCATATAAAAATTTGCCCACTACTGCGTATTGTAGTTCCTCTATGAAATTCATCTTACGAACTTCCTCCTCCGTCCAAGTAATTTTAGGAACTCTGTTATTGTACTCCACTGGTTTCATGGATATTGATTCAACTAGGCCTTTCTTGGCTTGTTGCCCAATATTATCTAATTTCATTAAATCCACGAACTTTAATTTGTTACTTACCATTATCGTTGATACCAGTATGCTCCTTCCTTTCTCCATCGGAGGTAGGCAATTCTATAGGCTCAGAAGGTAAACTAGGTTTTTGGAGAGATTTAGGGTGATATAGTTCAGGTAAATTGATTAGGGATATGATAGAAAGAACCTGGTCATATCGGCGGGGAAGAAAGATTTTCAACGGTAGCAAGGTTGTCGTCTTAGAGGGAGAAAAATCGCCCTGGGAGAGAGAAAAAAAATATGTTCAAATTGATTTGAACAGAAGAAATGAAGGAAAATGGTTGAGAAATGATGAAGAATGAGGGGAGAGTTTTTTTTTTAAAAGGCTTTAAAAAAGAGTGTTTTTAAAAATCAATTAAAAATATACAAACAATAAATAAATAATGTGTCAGCAAAAAAGGTGAAGTTATGCCACGTGGAAGAAAATTTAATACCCAAACGCGCTTAAGTGTGTTTGTGTACAAATATTTGGTCCAATCAGCATTAAGGTGTGCTTCTCAAACTAACTAGTGATAGTTTAGATGTGTTTCTTACCGTCCCAATAATTTAGATGTAAAACTCATAAAAAAGAATAAGTTATGTATGTTTTTGATACTTCGCTCCACTTTATTCAATAATATTCTTATACACTCTTCCAAACGACCCCTTACAGGATAAGAATCTGACGCAAGTATTTTCAAGTCTTCCCCAACTTCATGAATGGACAAAACCAAATCTTGAAAACAATAGTCAAAGACACAAAGCAACTCATAGGGAAAAAACCCTGGAAAAGTGTGTTAATCACTTTAATATTCATACTCGTTCGATACCTATAAGAGCATCTCCAACCCTCCTCTATTTTCCCCTCTATACTCTATATTTGGAGGGAAAAATAGAGGGTGCAACTCCAATCACTCTCTAAATTCCCCTCTAAACTCTATAAATAGAGGGGATGAATAGTAACTCTCCAAATCCCTCTATTTGACTTTTTGATTATAATATTAATATTTATATTATATATCATTTATAATTTAACATATTATAAATTATATTCGATAATTAATTAAGTCCCTAATATTCGTAATTATTTTCTAATGTAATATTTTTAACATATTAATCTTAAATTTTATTAATTTAATTTTCGTATAATATTTTTTTATATTTTTTTTAAAGATATAAGTTAGTTCTATTTTAAATTTTATTAATTATAGTTGTACAATAAATATGACCTTCACAAAAATTTAAAGTGCACGTTTAAAACGAGTAATTAAATTAGTACACAAAACATTTCATACAAGATGAAATTGTTAAAAAAATAATACATAACATAATAATTTAAAAAATTACAACAATAATTTAGAAATTTGGTAAGTCCTTTCCAGATCCACTGATATCAGGAAAACAATCAGTGTATGGGGCAGGGAATTGTTGTGATTGCGATTGCGGTTGTTGAAATTGTTGATTTCTTTTTTCCATGATTCATATTTGTTCTTGTCGCATATATTCACGAACAGTTGGATCACTAATAGAATCTAAATTTGGCATTAAAATTCTATTTTCTTCTTTAAAATGTTTTAGTTTCAAAGTTCTACCATGCATTTCTCTATCTTGTTGCCTCTCTGTAGTTGATTTTGTCAACATTTCAACAAGCCGACAATTTTCAGATCGGACAAGTTCCACAGCTGATGAAACACCTTCATCATTTTTTCTCTTCATTTTTGATTTCTTCACCCCAATAGGTCATTCTGATGAAGTATAATCACCTTCAAAATCTATATTTAAATTAAGTGAAAATGATGATAAGTTAGGAGATGAGACTACAGGTCAGTCAGGAGTAGGAGCCTCAGATTCCGATGATACAAAAGTAGAACCTTGTTTTCAAACTTTTTTCTTTCCGGTATCGATATCCTTAAACTTTTCAAAATCCTTCATCGTGTCTCATACATGATCAAATTTAAAACCTTTTTTATAATTCTCATCTTGCATAAGTAGAGATTTTGCTTGATTAAACTGTCAAAAAATTGAACAAAAAATGTAAGTAAATATATATAAATATATTATAAATAATTACAAAATAATACTCACAATATATCTATCTGAAGCACCACTAGGATGCAAATTTTCAACCTGTCATATACATCCACTTAATTTTCTCATTGCCCTCTCAATAAGGTGAATTCGACACTGCAACGATTTTCTGGTGCGATACATCAAAGAGTCATCTTTGACATTATTATATGTTTCTTCCACTCGACCCCAAAATTGATCATAGGATTGGTGTACGCATGTTATCCGATCTTGAGAAATGTTTAAATAAATTTGACATAATAATATATCTTCATTGACAGAGTATCCAGAAGATCAAGACATTTTTGTAATTAATTTGAGGAAAAGTAATTGTATTATTTTTGCCTATGTGATAAGAATAGAATTCAAAATCACGATGAAACAAGAATCATGCTGAAAAGATGTTGAACGTGCATTTGGGGTTTTGCAATCACGTTTTGTAATTATTGTTGGGCCGTCACGTTTTTGGAGAAAAGAAGTGCTACATGATATACTGACTACATGTATTATACTGCACAACATGATAATTGAGGATGAGCTTGATCTTAATGCACCAATTCAAGATACTTCGGAAGATTCAACTCCAACGGTAGAAATGGTGATAGATGAAAATTATCGATTTGAACAATTTTTAGCTAGACATAAAAAAAATTAAAGATAAAGATGTTCATTTTGAACTTCGTAATGCATTAGTAGAGCATTTATGGAGCAACGTTTTAATCTTGAAAGTTGAAAATTTATGTAGAAATTAAAATAAGTTTTACCATGATGTAATGTTTATCTAATTGTATTTCATCAATAATTTCACTTTTATAAATGCATAAAATCCCCCCTAAACTTGTCCATGTAACTTAGTTTAGCAATGTAACTTTACGGATATTTCTTTACCCCCCCCCCCCTTATTTTAGTTTGGTTGAATTTAATTATCCCCTAAAGGGTGACGTGGCAAAATTTGTATCATCAACTTCCTACAAGCACGTGAAGAAGAAGAAAAAACTCAAAAACTGATTCAAACTATACACATGTTTTATTCTAATTAGATTACATAAATAATTACGAACTTTTTTTAGATATTTCCTTTCCAATTCAAATTTTCTCTTTCTTTATTCGTTTTTTCTCTTTCTTATTTTTCGTTCATCACCGCAGTTCCATGAAAATATCTGCTCTCAAAGGTCAATTTTTTTCTTTGTTTTTCCGTTCTTTTTTGACAGGAAACTTGATTTAGTTCACCGAAACCATTTCCGGCTACTTATTTTCGACATCAAGAAAATTATCAGATCATCAATTTAAGATATTTGTGGTGCGTTGTAGCTGAAATCTGAATTGGAATTGCATACTGAAATTTGAATTAGGTTTTGTAAATTGATAGGTAAATTCATCAAGAGGTTCAACTTTCGGTTCATTTTAGGGAAAATCATGGTAGGTGTAGGAGTTGTTGGTTCAATTGGAAATTGAGGTGTTCAAATGGTATAACCCCAGAATCCATTTTCAATTTTTCATTCGAAAGACAAGAAAATAGGAGAAGATTCCTTTTTTTTTTTTACACAAAGAGATTTCGTTATTAGCTCATGTAAGAAGAAAAGTTGAAAAAAATATTCACAGTAGCTTTAGCATTTTCAGATTTCTCCATGAAAATGAAAAAATGATAGAGCTATTGTTTAGGTGGTGGCGAGCTTCGAGGATGACAACTGGTTGTGTTGGAAAAATATAGTACTTATTAGGGGAGTTTAGTAATTAATTAGGATTTCTCATTAGTTAATGTGAAAGTAATGATTAATAAAAGTAACTTTAACTAAAAAAGGAAGAAAAAAATAGTAAAATTAAAATCAGTAGGATTTTGACGTGGCACTGATGTGGCGATGATGTGGCAACGCGTGTATAACATCTTCCATGACAAAATTGGTTCTCTATTTTTAGGGGTAATTAAATTCAATTAAACTAGAAAAAGGGGGTAAAGAAATGTTTGTAAAGTTTCATTGCTAAACTAAGTTATGTTGACAAGTTTAGAGGGGATTTTATGTATTTTCCCTATAATAGTTGCTTGCAATTTATGTTAGTTAAAAATTTGGAGTAAAAAATAATTATGAAATAAGAAATATAAATGAATTAAAAATAATAAGAAAGATTTAAGTTATGAAATTAGAAAATATAAATGAAATAAAAATAATAATATAATATTAAAGAGAGAGAAGAAGATTTTTTTTTAAAGTATAAAATAAAGTTGTGTATTGGAGTTGGAGTTTTCCAAATATAAAAAATCTTTATATTTAAAATATAAAATAGAGAGAAAAATAGAGTGTGTTTGGAAATGTTCTAAAAGTTGATATCATGGAACCTATAAAAATATTCATTAACTAATCAGTTCATTAATTGCTGTTTCACCAATTTCCTTGTCTTCAACACGGTATAATTATTTCTTCAGGTGCACTCCAAGTGTTTGATGAAATGCCTGAACGATGTTTTCACTCATTTCGAAACCGACCCATTTGAGTTTTTCAGTCATAAACCCCTCTAAAACACTTCATTGCCGAAGAAAAGACGCAATTTTTAAGCGAAAAGATATGGGGTCTTTTCGGGTTTTTAAGCTCTGGAAGGGAAAAACCGAGGATAATGCATATTGCTGGTGTAGTAAAGGGTCAGTAAATGAAGGGGATATGGAGTTGGAAGAGGAAATTTTGGCTTTCATGAAGATATCTGAGAACCCGAATGCGTTTCCAACTAAGAAAGAATTAAAAGAAGCTGGAAGAGTGGATTTGGTAGAAGCTATAAAGAACAGAGGAGGATGGTTTTCGTTCGGTTGGGAAGATGATGATGATGATGATGATACTAATAGTGTGAATGTTAATGAAGTTGAGACTGTGGAAATGGATTTTGTTATTGAGGAGTTCCATAGAAGAGTTGAGAATGTTCAAGAGAGTGATTTGTTACATGGGAATGAAGATCATTTTCCTGGTTCTCGAGCTTCTAGTTCTTCTCAGCCTGCTTCGTCCTCTGGTAGATCAATGTGAGGTTCCTTAAACCGGAATGTGCTTTCTTTTGGTTATTTTTTAGGCATAATACATGAACGTGACCTTTAACTTGGCCTCAACAGGCATCTACCCCTCCAACTTTCGGAGTATATCATAATGTTGAACAAGTAGATACACGCGTCCTACATGGCAAATCTCACGCGATTTGCCATGAAGGACTCCTGCATCTCACGCGATTTGCCTTGTAGGATGTGTGTGTCTACTTGTTTAACTTTATGATACCCAAAGTTGGAGCACATAGATGCTATCTGAGGCCAAGTTAAAGGGCATGTTTATGCATTATGCCTATTTCTTATTGCTTTGCTTTTGGTAATAAATGCTATGTGGACCTTTCCTACGTGAATCCGGATTAGTTGCAGTAGACACCGGATACATGATGCTTAACTTGTATGTTATGTTTGACCTTGTGGATATAGAATTGTGCTTGTTATGCCATTTTGCAGTTTTTACTAAATATCTGAGATATGTGATTCTTTTGCTTGTTTCAACTTCTGTCATTAGGCACTGCCTTTAACATTTGCCTTCTGCATTTAAACAAAAATAAAAGCTTCCCTTCCTTTCTTTCACTATTCCACCAAACTTCAGAGCGTTGGTTGTTTGATGGGGATAGAACCAGACACTTAGTAAATGATGTAGCTTATAGTTTCAGCTAGCCAACTCAATAGAAGAATGAAGTAGATGTGATTAGAGAGTGAACTGAAGTATAGCTTGGTAGCTTAGTACTACGAGTAACAACAGTGTCAAAGAGAACTCAGGACAACTGAAAATAAAATAAGAAATAAGGAAGCATATCTCTAAATGATTATCTCCTAGCTATTCATCGCCGGTTCTATTGTGTTGTGTGAAAAATCATTCATTGGGTATCTTCTTTACTTCTTTCCTCTCTCTTCCCAACAGAGAAACTGTAGCAGAGGAAGATAGCGGGATTGAAGGGATATTGAGCCGTCTAGAAAAAGAAAGGAACTCATCTCTTGGTATTGATCTGGGAAAACATGGACATATTTCTCATACTTCAAGTTGGGACAACATAGATGATAGAAGCTTTGGAACCGCTGATGCAGGTAAATTTTTAATCAGAAAGCAGGATGACATATTATCAACAAAATAGTTGAAAAATCTATTATTACCGCATCGAGTTGCTGTTTGATCACTATAGCCTTTGTGTACTATGTCTTAGATATCTTCAAAAAAAAAATTGAATCTGAAACTATTTCCCTTAACTTTTTGAACTAGAATATTTAATCCTGAGTATTTTGATCGTAAACAGTTAAATTTTAAATCATGAGATGTCATTTCTGTTACATTGTAAAAGACAGGACTGACCTAGGGAAACATGTTAGCCACAGTAAAGGTAGTCCCATGAAAGACATTCGAAGTGATGGGGAGCTTAACCATAGCGTTTCACCAGCCATGTGGAGAAAATGGAGCACACAACGTGCAGGCCTTCAGGATATAGATTTTGAAGGTATTCTCTTTCTTGTGTCTAAATATGTGTATAGATTGTAACCTCGCTTTGGTACTCTTTGAAC
Organism: Capsicum rhomboideum; assembly: GCA_031232105.1. NCBI lineage: Eukaryota > Viridiplantae > Streptophyta > Magnoliopsida > Solanales > Solanaceae > Capsicum > Capsicum rhomboideum. The sequence goes on along the minus strand of CP124719.1, from coordinate 26,039,115 downwards.
AGCTGGTGAGGTTGCTCTAGGTAAAAGTTATATTGAAGGTACCAGCGAAGCTTCGGGAGATGATGTAGTTAATATCACAGAGAGTAGAACCGAGGCTTTGCGAAGATTGAAAAATGATAACCACAATGAGACAAGCACTCGGCTTCAACATTTAGAGCTTGAACTATCCTTGACACTCTGCTCATTGAAAGCCAATAGTGAGGAGATAAGTTCGAAGGAGGTAGAAATCTGTATCTTTTTTCTTTCTTGATAACCGCGGTGTATGGGCCAACTTGCCTTGCTCTCACCTCGACCAATTTTATGGGGTATCTGTTACCTACTGCCAATACAGGTATCGAGTAACTCTGTCCACCAAGGTTTGGACAGATAGGTAGAAATCTGTATCTTTTGTTTCTCAAAATTGCTAACGAAAATTTCCTAGCATCATATATTTTTATTCTTCTTATGTAAAATAATGGATTAGCTTGCCTGTGTTTCCTTGGCGATGCAGTTATTTCCACCAAAAGGAATTGTGTATCTTTTATTTTGTTCAATAGATATCTAACAAGGAATTTGTCGATAAGTTTGTTTGCCATGATTTGCTTATTAACATTACGTAATTTCTTTTCAAACCAAAATTTTATATCATGTTTCCAAACATTTTTTTCTAACATCAACCTACCCAAAAGTTCTCTTAGGAATTAATACTTGATAGAATATGAGTAGGAATAGGAATATTATATAGAATCCTACTTGGAAAAAGATTGTAATGTCAGTTTCCTAGTTGGCAAAGGAGTCTAATGTAGTGTCTATAAATAGGGTCTTAATGTTATAATTTAGATACACAATTCAATAATATTTTTCTTGATTATTTCTCACATGGTATCAGAGCACTGGTGAGAAACTTCAGGGAAAGAAACTCAAGTCATCGTGCGTCAATTTTCGGTGACTGATTTGTGTCATCTTTTGTTTTGTGGGTGTTATGCGAAATCCAACACTACCACGAGGATATGAAAGCTCAGGCGACCAAAACCACCGGAAAACTCCAAGTCACGCGCTCCCACATGCCAATCGGAGGTGCGTTTTTTGGGCGAGATCTGTGTCACGCGTCGGGAGCGTGAGAGATGCTCCGATCAATTTTTTGAGTTGTTCTTTTTCTGTTGGGGTCGCCCAGCTATTCCGACCAGTTTTTTTCAGATTTCGACTAGTTATTTTAGATTTCAATCGTCGGAACCCTAATTCTGGCGACTTCAGCAACTTCCGATCTTTGTTTTCTAGAGAAGATTTGAATTCTCAAAATCCAGATCTTTGTTTCTTGCTGCTTTCAAGTCAAATTTCACAAGATGTCTTTTGGGTGTGATATTTTTGGCTCCAAAAATATGGGAATTGGAAGTTCAAACCCTATGATCACTTTCGAATCCTTAATGAGGAGATCAGAAAATCAAACGTCCTAATCCATGAAGAATCGACGAGGGGGAGGTCGTTTTGGAAGATGACCTAGCTATAGTTATTGTAAAAGGCTTGGACATACTCGTGACGTATGTTATTCTCGACCTAAGTGTAGCTATTATAATAGGCTTGGACATACTCGTGGAATATGTTATTCTTTGCATGGTCGACCACCTAAAAATGCTCATGTTGTTCAGTCTAACATCACAGTTAATCAATGAGTGTATTTATCTGATAAGGACTATAATATGTATCTTCAGTATTGAGCAAGTAAGCAGATATCTCTACCAGTAGCCTCAACTGCACAATCTCCTACCTTTGGATCATGGGTTGTGGACTCTGGTGCTTTTGATCATATTTCTGGTGATAAATCATTTCTATCAAATATTGTTTATTCACAGTCTCTTCCAACTGTCACTTTAGCCAATGGTAACCAAACCAAAGCAAAAGGAGTTGGGCAAGCTACTCCCCTATCCTCTGTCACTTTAAATTTTGTTCTTTATGTCCCTGGTTGTCCTTTTAATCTTGCATTGGTCAGTCGTTTGACTCGTGCCCTAAATTGTGGTATACTATTTCTTGAGGACTCTTTTATCATGCATGACCGTAGTACGAGACAAACAATTGATGTAGGATATGAATCACAAGGCCTTTACTACCTTACCTCTCCTAACTCCTCCATAGCATGTCTAATTACAGATTCTCCGGACATAATTCACAAACGTTTAGGACATCCTAGTTTGTTCAAACTACAAACGATGGTGCCTAGTTTGTCTAGTCTATCCACATTAGATTGTGAGTCGTGCCAACTTGGGAAACACACTCGAACTACCTTTCAACATAGTACTGAGAATCAGGCTAAGTCTATCTTTTCCTTAGTTCACTCTGATATTTGCGGCCCTAATAGAATTAGTTCAACCTCAGGGTTTAATTATTTTGTTAGCTTCATTGATGATTATTCAAGATGTACCTGGATTTTCTTAACGAAAGAACGCTCTGAATTGTTTCCTATATTCAAGAGTTATTATGATGAAATACAAAATCAATTCAGTGTCTCTATTCGTACCTTTCGTAGTGATAATGCCTTAGAATATATGTCCTCCCAATTTCAACAATTTCTGACTCATCAAGGAATTATTCATTAGACTTCGTGTTTGTATACCCCTCAACAGAATGAAGTAGCAGAGAGGAAAAATAGGCACCTCATCGAGATTGCTCGCACTCTTCTCATTCAATCTCATGTTCCACTGCTTTTTTGGGGCGATGCAGTTATCACAATCTTGCTATTTAATTAATCAGATGCCCTCATCTTCCATTCAAAATCAAATTCCTTATTCAGTATTGTTTCCTCAATCACCTCTCTACTCTCTTTCCCCTCGTGTCTTTGGGAGTACATGTTTTGTTCATAACTTCACCCCAGGGAAAGATAAATTAACCCCTCATGCTCTCAAATGTGTCTTTCTTGGTTATTCTCGAGTACAAAAAGGATATAGTTGCTCCTCATCTGATCTTCGTCGGTACCTTATGTCAGCTGATGTCACATTTTTTTAGTCTTAACCTTACTTTACATCTTCTTCTGATCCTGATCATCCTAACATGTTTGAGGTTTTACCTATATCGACTTTTGAGGATCCTACCGTTACTTCTACATCTCTATCCATTGTGCCACTAGTCTTACCTGCACCGACTTTTGAAGAATCTACAATACCTTTTACAATTCCATCTACAGTGCCACCACTCCTGATTTATCATCGTCGTCCACATACAACATCAGGCTCAGATGATTCCCGTCCTGCACTTGACCCTGCACCTGCTACAAACTTATCTCCTCCGATTGCACTTCGAAAAGGTATACGGTCCACTCATAATACTAACCCTCATTATACCCTTTTAAGTTATTATCGTCTATCATCGCCCCATTATGCCTTTATATCATCCTTGTCCTCTGTCTCCATCCCTAAGTCCACAAAAGAAGCACTTTCTCATCCAGGATGGCAACATGCTATGATTGACGAGATGTCTGCTTTACATACGAGTGGTACTTGGGAGCTTGTTCCTCTCCCTTCAGGTAAATCAACCGTTGGTTGTCGTTGGGTTTATGCAGTGAAAGTTGGTTCGGACGGCCAAATTGATCGACTTAAGGCTCGCCTTGTTGCCAAGGGTTACACTCAAATATTTGGGCTTGATTATAGTGATATTTTCTCTCCCGTGGCTAAAATAGCATCTGTTCGTCTTTTACTATCCATGGTTGTTGTTCGACACTAGCCTCCTTTTCAGTTGGATATTAAGAGTGATTTTCTCCATGGTGACCTTGAGGAGGAAGTTTATATGGAGCAACCACATGGTTTTGTTGCTCAGGGGGAGTCAAGTCTAGTGTGTCGATTGCGTCAGTCATTTTATGGTCTAAAACAATCTCCTTGAATCTGGTTTGGAAAGTTCAGCACAGTAATTCAGAAGTTGGCATGATTCGTAGTGAAGGGGGTCACTCTGTGTTTTATCGACATTCTGCTCCAAATCTATGTATTTATTTGGTGGTTTACGCTGATGATATCGTTATTATCGGCAATGATTAAGATGGTATCATTAGTTTGAAGCTATTCCTCTTTCAGCATTTCCAGACTAAAGACCTCGACAAACTGAAGTATTTTTTAGGTATTGAAGTTGCTCAGTCCAGATCAGGTATTGTTATTCCGCAACGCAAGTATGCCTTAGACATTCTCAAAGAGACAGGACTGTTGGGATGTAAACCTATTGACACTCCTATAGATCCGAATACTAAACTCCTGCCAGGACAGGGGGAACCACTCAATGATCTTGGAAGATATAGGCGTCTAGTTGGTAAGTTGAACTATCTCACAGTGACCAGACCTGACATTTCCTATCCTGTGAGTGTTCTAAGTCAGTTTATGGATTCTCCCTGTGATAGTCATCGCAGTTGTTCGCATTGTGCGATATATTAAGTCAGCTCCAGGTAAAGGACTACTCTTTGAGGATCGAGGTCATGAGCAGAGATATACAGACGTTGATTGGGCAGGATCATCTTGTGATAGACGTTCTACATCCGGATATTATGTTTTAGTAGGAGGTAATTTGGTGTCCTGAAAGAGTAAGAAACAGAGTGTGGTTGCTCGATCTAGTGCAGAAGCAGAATATCGAGCAATGGTGGTAGCCACTTGTGAGCTAGTTTGGATTAAACAGTTGTTGAGAGAGTTAAAATTTGGAGAAATCAGTAAATGGAACTTGTGTGTGATAACCAAGCGGCTCTTCATATCGCGTCAAATCTGGTATTTCATGAGATGATGAGAGGACTAAGCACATTGAGATTGATTGTCACTTTGTGAGAGAAAAGATACTTTCCGGAGATATTGTTACAAAATTTATGTAATCGAGTGATCAGGTTGCAAAAATTTTCACCATGTCCCTCACTGGTCCTCGTATTAATTACATTTGTGACAAGCTCGGTACATATGACTTGTATACACCAGCTTGAGGGGGAGTGTTAGAATATGAGTAGGAATAGAAATATTATATAGAATCCTACTTGGAAAAAGATTGTAATGTCAGTGTCCTAGTTGGAAAAGGAGTCTAATGTAGGATCTATAAATAGGGTCTCAATGTAATAATTTAGATACACAATTCAATACTCCCTCCGTTTCAAAAAGAATGATCTATTTTGATTTGGCACGGAGTTTAAGAAATAAAGTAGACTTTTGAATCTTGTGGTCTTAAATTAAAGTTATGTCAAATTTACCAAAATGCCCTTTAATCTTGTGGTCTTAAGCATGTCATGTGGAAAGTTGGAATTAAAGTATTGCCAAAAAAAAGGAAAGGGTCATTCTTTTTTAAATAGACTAAAATGGAAAGTAGGTCATTTTTTTTAAAACGGAGGAAGTAATATTTTTCTCCATTATTTCTCTCAAGACTCAATGCCTAAAATTGTTTCCTTCGACTTCACACCCTTTCCCATAGAAAAGCTGAAAATAAAACTGTTAAGACATTAATTAGAATAAAGGAAATTCCCTCTCAATATATACCTTGTGCTTTTAAATGAGGTTCACAATCTTTGGTAACAGGTAGTGGTCCTGGATTCAAGTCTTGACTTCCTGCCATTAACAAAACGTATATACAAATGCTTGACTCAGGAAAATGAATTAGGTCGACATTTTAAATGCTGTGTTAAGACATAATTAAGTATACAAAAGTGTCCCTCCCTAGCAATTTGGGCCTTTTGATGTGGTAATAACAGAATTCAGAAAAAAGAAGAAAAGAGAAAAGCACATGGCCTGAAGGGTTCAAGGTTGTAGAAAGAAAGTCTACCAGACGTGGGAAAACTGACTTCTAGTGAGGGTTGGATTATTTACAAAATATTTTCTTCAATGCTTCTGTCTAGAAGAGAAAATGCTGACATATTTACTATATAGACATCTCAATTGGAAGCGATGTTCAGCTAACTATTTACTCCCGTCGTCCCAATTCATGTGAGGGTGTTCGATTAGGCACGAAGTTTGAGAAAGAAAGGAAGACTTTCGAAACTTATGATCTAAAACAAATGCTTGCTTTGCGATGTGTCTATGTTTACAACAAAGAACCAGAGGCGAATCCAGGATTTCAAAAGGACGGGTGCACCATGTCATTTTTTGGAGCACGTTGTAATATAACCTTTCCGACATCCGGACGGTTAACCCCATGAAATTCCAAAAGTTCAAAAAAAAAAGGCTTTTGTAATCGGAATCTTCACTCTCATCATAACCATGAATGGTAAGTCGTTTCTTAGGAGAAACCTTACCACATCGATTGAGGCATTTAAGCGAATTCGATAATCACTTTTTGTTTTCTCACTTTGCTTATGAAGTGAAGATTGAATCGATTGACGTTGATTCCCAAAATCTAGCATCCTATTCAAACATTTGTTATGAATACTATTTACCTCACCAACATACAATCGAATTCTTTCCGGACCATGGTTCCAACTTCTAAAACCATCTTGTATAAATGATTTTTCCGCATTACCACGACTTTCAAATTTATTCTTGAACAAATAACAACACAAACAAAATACAGCATCATCTTTTATGTTATATTCCAACCAGGCAGAATGTGGAGGTCTAAGCCACTGAGGATTAAATTGACGATCTTTGGTCCCAAACTTTGTTTTAGGATATACATGAAGTTTCGGTTGATAAGGCCCCATCAGAATATAATGTCTCCTCAGTCCTCACACTATCTCGAATATTAGAATCATATTAAAAAATAGACTTTCTTTCTTTGGGATCCTGTTTAAGAGACCCAACCCCAAGAATACAATCAACATTTGAAGGAGGTTGTCTCCCTTTGAACTTCTGGAGCTACATGTGAACTAACGGATGGACCGCTATTAGAACTTGGTTGCTTAATCAAGAATTTATCCATTTAGATATTCAAGGATAAATGTTCCTACAAATTCAAATTACTATTCAACTTAGTCGCAAATTTATCACTTGCAAATTTAAAATAAAATAGGGGAATCACACACCTTTCACAATCAAAAAAAAGGGAATCACACCCTTGCAAATTCAAATAAAATAGAGGAATCACACCCTTTGCAAATTTAAATAAAATAGAGGAATCACACCCCTTTCACATTCAAAAATAAGGGAATTACACCACTTTCACATTAAAAAGTAAGAAATCATACCCTTGCAACTTAATAATGAAATAGAGGAATCACACCTCTTTCGCATTCGAGAATAAGAAATTACAAATTCATAATAAAAAAGAGGACTCGCACCTCTTCCACATTCGAGAATCACAAATTCATAATAAAGAAGAGGAATCACACCCCTTTCACATTAAAAAAAAAAAAAGGGAATCACACCCTTTAAAATTAATAACCAAATAAAGGAACACATTCCTTTCAACTTGAATTTAAAAAAATGAAATCTTACCAATGTCAAATTCATCCGCAAAATATGTGTGAGTCCGAGATAACCAATTTATTAGCTCTTGATGATTTCCTATTATAAGTAATGACAAAAAAATAATTTTTTTATGGAAATCCTAAAATTAAAGTCATGTATTTTGAAAATTTTGATTTTGTTAGTTTGTTTACTAAGAAAAGAAATCATGGACTAAAAGAATTTTACCTTGAGCCTTGGCAATGGTGATTTTTGTGGATTCTCAATGGCTTGAAGTTGTTGGAAGTTGGAGCTTCTTTGTGTGAAAAATAAAATATGAAGATGGGGAAAAGAATGGCTTGAAGTTGCTGGAAAGAAACGTTTTAACTTTAGGGCTTTAGAATTTAGATTTTTTTTATTTTTATTTTTAGAAAAAATGGAATTTTAATCTAAAAATAAAGGAGCGACTCAAGCTGTTGGCTGGGATCGAACCCAGGACCCCGGCATTGAAAACAGGCCCTCAGACCAGTGAACCATCTGGTCCCTTTGAGCATGGGTTCCTTTAGCTAATATTTAATATATTCTTTCAGAATTATACAAGTAATATACCGAGTTTAGTCGGATGACCACGGGTTCCCGTGCCCCATTTTTAACACATAAATTCGCCCCTGCAAAGAACTTTAATTACTGATAGATTGACTGGATGGGGAATTGAGGCTACCCAAACCTGTGTCTTGTGTCACCAGCATCCTGAGTCTCATGAGCATTTATTTGTCCACCTCCCAGTTTCTAAGGCATTGTGGACTAGAGTTCTTATGTGAATCAACAGATTGAACTGTAATGCTACAAATCGGGATGACTTTCTTCTGTGGAGTATTAGCCATGCCATAGGCAAAGCTCAGCCAGCTGAACTATTCAAGGTGGTTTTGCTGAATGTATCTGTTCCTTGTGGATTGAAAGGAACCAGCGACTGTTTGAGAAAAGGAGTGAAACAGTGGATCTTATGGCCAAGGATCTACCATATATCTGCATTGTTCGAGCCCCAACCGGATTGCAAACCTTAGTTCATAGCTTACAGTTCTAGTTCTGTTTTCTTTATGCCTGATCCTATGAGGTTTCCTGAGTTTCTCTTTTTAGACCTTAGCAAGGTGTGTTGGCTTTGCTAAACTCTGTAATGACTGTTCTGGTAATTAATAAAAGTTGTTAGTTACCAGAAAAAAAAAATATATAGAAAGGTGTCATTCCTTTGGAGATAGAATTAAAAGGAAAGAATTTCTCATAATTGGAACAAAGAGAGTATTGTTTAATGGGATAGTGGTAGTATTGTTAAGTAACTTCACACTTTCTTCCTTAGGCTTTTGGAAGCTCCCCAAGTGATTCTGATGCATGGGAGTTTCAAGAGAATGAATTCATGAATGCCCAGGAGAGATTGAGGTCAATACGTGCAAAGCTGGCTGTGCTGGAGGGAAAAATGAAACTTGCAATAATGTCTGGTCACGTCTCATTCATTTTAAATATACATACTTTAGACTAGATATCTTAACCAAAACTGAGTTTCCCTCCCATACATTTTCAGTGATGCGCAGAAGATGGTAGACGAGAAGCAGAAGAGGATTGATAGGGCTAGTAAAGCTTTACAGCTTCTTCGTACTGCTCAGATTGTTTGGACCAATTCCGCCTCAGAGGTTCTTCTAGCAGGCTCTTTTGATGGATGGACAACTCAGGTTTCATCTTGTTTCCACATCAATAATAGGAAATAGGAGACCATGCTTTACTGTCAAAACGTCAAGCATAGTTTCATCTAATGTGCTTGTCCAGACAAACTTAATCTTATTTTTGTTTTAAGATGAAGATGATGTGTTACCAATGATTACTGTAAGACGTCATCTTCTGCTTGGTTTGGTGTAGAAGTGTCAACTTTAGAGTCAACATCTAGCTTTTTTGGGGGATAATGTGAGGGAAGTTCACAACTTAGTCATATTTGGCTAGAGCATGAAAGTCAAAGATTCTCTTTTAGGGGTAAACCCAATTATATTAATATCCAGTGCAATATGCTTTGCTGAATCGACTCCAACAAATCGCATGACTTATTGCCTTCACTATTTTCTTTCCTCTTTTCTGTGTTTGTGGTGCGATCCGAGCAGGGTTTGCAAGAAGAGCTATGTATCTAACCACAGCAATATATCTGATTACTTATTAAGAAACTGCAGTATATTTAGAACTTGAATATAATCCCTTCATTTCAATTTATGTGTCATACTTTCCTTTTTAGTCTATTCAGAATGACACCCTTTTTGTATTTAGTAAGTTGTTTTTTTCCCAAAACATTCACATTTTCCCTTAACGATATTTCCTAATAGGAAATGGAGACTTCATAGCCAAGGTGCACTTCTTCAATCCTTGCTGAAAACTTTATAGGAAAGTGTTTTACCCTTGTTATCCAGAAATCACTTGGAAATTAGGAGAGGAACTAGAAAATAATATTCTGTCCTTAGTTAAACAGTTTTGTGTTCCATCTAGTAGATTTTGCTAAGGTTGTTCCTAAAACATCAAATGCCTTTAAGAATGATGTCTCGGCGGACTCGTAATAATGAAACTACACATTTCTATTTTCCCCTAATCCCTAAAAGGCCTTGTACGAACTTTGTGATGCTGATTTCAAGGAACTTCTTGTCCTTGACTAGCAGCATGATACGATGCATTGTAATGCAGAGAAAGATGGAAAAATTGTGCACGGATGTTTTTGCTGTAAACCTGAAGCTGTATCCAGGCACATATGAGGTTAGGTTTTAATGATTGCAATGAATTTGATATCATACTGTGTTATCCTGTGACGTACCGAGCCTCTCATTTATTTTCATGCAGATCAAGTTCGTTGTGGATGGCATATGGAAGATTGATCCTTTGAGGCCCATCGCTCATAACAACGGGCATGAAAACAATCTTCTCATTATTACATAAAAGCATGTTCGTGCAACGTATCTTCAGAATTTGAGAATTTGAAAGATCAACGGATCCTATGTTAAAAGACTTGTAATTTTACTTCTCTTGGAAGTTCTACCAAGCGGTGATGGTTGTTGCTTCTTGCCAAATGTTTGATCATTTAATTAGGTTCCATGTAAAATGTTGTAGTCCTTCCCCTCACCATTCTTTGACCCCTACACAATACAGGTCTTTTACCTGGCGATACAAAGCATGTTTTCCAAAGATCTGATTTAACTTGATCTTTGTTTTAGTAAAAGAAGTCGAAATTCTTTGGTACATTTGCTCATTCCATCTCTGTACCTGTGGTATATATCCAGTTTAATATCTCTTGAAAGAGTCGTGACCATATCTTTTTTTCGTTCCATCTTTTTCAGGTTTTCGTTCTTGTTTATTCGCATTTTAAATTCTCATTACTTATGGAAGATTGAGCTGTGAGTTAATTTTAAGTGTCCCCAGTTATGAACCCAATTTATTGAACAGAAATTGAAGGGATATACTCGAGATACTAAAATGATACAATGTCGGGCCTTCTCAAGAAGGAATTACTGACTATAAGGATAAGAGAAGAAATAGAAAATAGAACAGAGAAGTAAAAAAGAGTGATGAAAGGAGAAGAGAGAAAGAAAATATACAAGAGTTTAACTTGTAGAATTATGGGATAAAGAATTTCTTACAAGTAGCTCAGTAATAGATTTACCCAAATGACATTTACAAATAATCTTTCCCAAAAAGTGAGATTCATAATCTTAAAATAAATTATTTTTAACAATAGATAAAGTTGACCTGATTGTGTCACTCATTAACATTGCTGGTGGATATGAATAAAACACAATAAAGAAAGAAGAGGGATTTACCTAATTATCTGATTTTCAGATAACTTCTCTAACTACTCTGATGATGGAACTAATTTTGATCTACCTTTTGTATCTTCCTCGTGTAAAAAACAAAGAGGTGGGGCTTAGGGGCTAGGGCTATCCGGTTGGTTTACTGGGCTTAATCTTTTGATTTTGGTGGGTTTTAATAGGTTAAAAATAGTTTTGGGTCTAATCGATAAGGTTACAACAACGCCTTCCTTCCAAATTAATTAATTTATGACATATGAATCCTCATTGACCATGTTGTTCCATATATATTCATTTATGTTTGTGAGAATCAATCACGAAATCGGCTAGTCTACATTGGCTGCCAGCCTGTTGCAGTTTTGGTTATTTATTTGAGTTTCTAATCGGCACAGTAAGCAAACCCACACGGGCGGAATTATCCAATTGACAAGATACTTTGAAGAAAATATATGGAGACTTAAGATGGTATTGCGTATCTAGCTGGGTGAAACAAATTTAGGTTATGTATGTTTTAAAAACTAGTTGGGAGACTTACGAGTTTTCTCTTTCCAGAAGGGATCATCTACAACTATGACCTAAATTATTGGTTATTGGAACACGTGACAAGTAGATTCCTGTATTTCTACATAGCGTAATGATCCTCTCCGGCAAATGCATATATTCTTTCTTGGTAAAACTTAGTTAGGATTAAGGAGGAGGACAAACTAATGAGTTAACAATCTAATTAGCACCCTTTTTAATTGGACACGACCCAGTAAATATTTACAATTGATGTTATATGAGCACATCATATAACATATTGTAATATGTCCAATCAATTAATGCTCCATCACGTTTCATGAAGATAACGATGCTGGTGATACGGAATTGCAACCATCAACCAGGAAAAAAGAAATTCCAACATTAGTAAAATTTACCATGACATATAGCAACCTTGACAAGATAAACAAACAGGGAATGTAGCTCAGATAGAGCGCTCGCTTAGCATGCGAGAGGTACGGGGATCGATGCCCCGCAACTCCAATTATAAGTATATTTTTTGTGCTTCTACGTAGCATTCCATCAATTAAAGAACATAACATGAGCGGTAACTATGTCGGTGTTGTCTTGTCGATGGATGTTCATAACTGCAAAATTTTCCGCCACCAAGCTACTGCGTGTTATAAATTTATTTTTTTCATCTCCCAGACGTCTAAACATTTGAACAGGGTAATAGACTACATAGATGCATATTGAGGGATTCGTTAATAGATTACATAGATTCATATCGGGGGAGATGAACGTCTAAAACATTTGAACGAAGGTAATAGATTACATAGATGCATATCTGATGGATTCCATTTAATATGCAAACATCCAAGCATATAAAAACAGACTTCAACAAAAGGACTAACAAATCCATTATATTCTGCTTGACAACCCTTTCACTCACGATACACATGTTATATGTCTGTCTGATGTCGACATCCTGATCCATACACTAGAGACTATTTACCTTATTCATAGATATTGTATCCATTTCATCTGGAGCTAGAGAACCGTGAGATACTAACTTACTGACAGACTTCATCATGGGTGAGTAGCACAGAAGAAGTCTGACTCAGTTTGTACAAGAACTAGCATGCTCTCACACCCATCGACAAGCCTCTCACAGCAACTTTTACAGCAGCAACAACACGCTGCCTCAACCCCTCTTTCTCCTTAGTCTCGCTATTATCTTCACCCTCAACAGCGACATAGTATGCAACCTATCAATCCAAATGAAGACGGAGTTAGAAATCATTATGACAAGTGAGTGGAAATTTAGCCCAGACTAAGTGCTATTTCTGCAGTCTAGGCTGCATTTCTTCTAACTGAGTCTGCAGCAAATGACTTAGTTCTGTGTAGCAAAACAATCCAGCAGCAGAAAATAACAACCTAAATAAAAACAATCACATTTAAATGCTTGCTGAGACGAGTTCCAGTATTTCAATTGGCTGGATCCCCTGGTTTCACTTTTCTACTTCCTTTGTCTCCCCAACCACGTCTAAACTAAAGCATTGCTTCTATTATGTACGTGCAGATGTATCCATAGAGATTGGTTAGACATCCTAAAATTAACTATTTCTCATTTATTTGAACTATTTGACTAGTTCTAGACACTGCTAACTAGATACAACCAAATGATAGACATCAGACCAAAATTCTCATTCGTAAGTTTATGAAATATGTCGATACAAAATTTAAGATCAAGACTCAAGAGCGTTGAGACTCATCCTGCCTATAGGTGACATTCAATTATGACGAAATATCATTTGCTAGCCTAGCCTTGAAGCAAAGTAAGATATAAATTTCATCTGTTACTCTTGATGCCTGAGAAACAATATCGCATTTGAAGCATCTTAGACTACCTCAAATCTTAAAATGGATACGTCAAAAGAATAGGCTGAAATCCTCAAAGAAACAAGTCGCTCATAAGGAATACGACAAGAAAAAGCTCAATTTAAATAGGCATTTGACGATTCTGATGCTATGACACGATATTCAGCGAATTATTGTTAAGTATTACCTTTCCTGAAGCATTCCGGACAGGTGAAATGTGAAGCCAAAATGAGGTTCCATCTTTTCTGAAACAAATTAACAACAAGAGACTTGAGTCGAGAGAAGTAACACTGTGTCTAAATAAATAACTTGCAGGACCAGGAGCCAACCTGTAATACATGCGTAACGTACGTGGTTGTTCGTTCTGGATGCATTCTTTCATCTGCAAAGAGAGAAATCAAAACTTGGAATTAGATCACATGGAACCATAATTGAGCAAATAAGAGCTAATTATAAGAGAAAATTACTCGAAATTGTGAGCTTGACTCTGCGTTTATCACACTTAAAGATCTACAGTTATAGCCCAAAACTTCATCTTTGGAAAAACCTATCAAGAATGGGAAGAAAGAATCATTCTAGTTAACAACTATCTGTTAACAAGGATGAAAACCTCCTGTTTAAACAAACAAAAAATTCGTTATAAATTAACTACATCTTTAATACCTGTTAATTTTAGAAAGGTATCACTTGCAAAGACAATTGGCATGTCAGGTAAGTTGGCATCGGTTCTACAAGTTACAGAAAGCAAGACCAAAAGTGTCAAAAACCATCTAGAACTGAATCGATCAATTGTAAAAATGAAAAAGTGAACAATTAAAAAAAAACTCACAATATAAAGCTTTGTTTGATTCTACCAAGAGATATATTTAAGGATGGTCCGAGCAGACCCATCCCAGATGGAGAGCGTCTCTTCCCACAGACCAGTCTGCCTGTTGATTCACCGTCGTGTATCAGCACAGCCAGTATGTTGTTTACAACAGCAGTGGCTTTTGTCCTCTCTTGATCATTTGCATCACAAGGCCCCTGTACATCTACTCCTGCGACAGACAAGTTTGTGGAAAACGTCAAATCATTTTCAAAAAATAGGATGAATATACATAAGGATTTATGGAAAGAAGTTAGGTATTGTCTCATCTCACAACACTCTCGTGACACTCCATTTCGGCGATCCTATTTGAATCCTATATGTTACATCTTCATCGATCATGCTATTATCGTGAAAGATTGAATCTTCATAGCTGACTTCCTTTCATTTAGGCACCACAGCCCCGTTTAATCTCATTCAGATACATTCTTCTTGCGAGGGCTAAATTAACTTTCCGTGAATATATTATGTTTTCATTATTTTGACTACACAAGTTAAGCTTCAAAGAAATGAAGCAGAGATAGCCAAGTCTAGATAAGCCTAGTTTATAGTTTTCCCATGACAAGCAAATATCCACAATCACGTGAGCTTATCGAGCCTCTTTTTATAGACTGCACAGCAATTCTGCTTATGCAGTATGAATGTACGGTTGGCACAATATGAGTAGTTGAGTACTATAACCACGCTGCCTTTATGAAAAAACAAACTTTGCAGAACCATTTCACCTAATCGATTGTGGTGAAGAGAGGGAAGTTGAGAAAAGCTTATATATAAGGGCATATATTTCAATCAAATGTACCTGTGAAATCCAAGCTTGAACCCGACGCAAAAGACAGCTCTCGTTCCACGCTCATGGAGTAAACTTCTCTTCTATAACACCTAAGCACAGACTCTCGACAACCAGCTCCATCTTGACATAAATTTAGTCCAACTTTAGATGGCTTTGGCCTCCTCAAAATTGGAACTTGAACTCCCAAGAAATGAATTACTCTCCCGTCCTTCTCATCGAAAACAGGACACATATGAAACAACATCCAAAATGGTGTACCATCTTTCTTATAATTCAACAAACTAATTTGTATATCCCTCTCCTCTTGAATAGCCTCACGAACCTCCAAAACTGATCTTCGATTAGTCTTAGGCCCCTGAAATATCCTCCCATTCCTTCCAATCACCTCATATTTCAAATATCCAAACATCTCCAAGAAACCGCGCGAAGCATACACAATGGGATTACCAGAAATATAAGGATCAGTAATAATAAAACTATAAGGCAATTGGTCAAGAGATTCTTGGAGCCCTGTTGAGTAACAATCAAATGATTGTTCAATCATAGTACTCCTTTGTGATTCCATAAGTATGTTACGTGTTCAACAGAACACAGTAGCTTCGACCAGAACTCTATATATGTGTTAAGAGATCCAATAAGCTACTTATTCTAATCAACAACTCATAACTCAAAATTCGGAATCCGACTCTGACTGATTCTACTTGTTTTGCCTAAAAAGAGACTATCTTTATCCCATATGGTAATTTAAGCAATATGCTCTGCAATAGTTAATCTAAATTAAGCTTCAATCAATTGAAATAAAACAAAACAAGAAAGAAACATGAAGAACACTTGAAGAAACTTGCAACTAAAGAAAGTACACCTTACTTTGATTAGAGTTGTTCTACACAAAACTAAAATTAGCAATAAATGACTTGTCCTCTGTCTACCAATTTAAACTCATACATGATAGGATATATACACCTCACTTTAACGTAGTACCAAAATTTGTGGTTAAGTCTCACCATAAATATCAAGATATTTTCATGTGCTTGTAGCTTGTTTTGACTAAAACTTTCAAATATTTGCTTTATTTAATATCTAAGAGTAGCCGTTTATGTTTGACTAATCAATTTGAAAAATATATTGATACTAACATTTCAAAAGTGTCTCCAAAAAAAAAAAAAAAAAACTGCTCAAAAACACTTATTTTATCGTAACAGCTTAGCAAATACCTTAACTTCCTAAAATTAAAAAAATTAAAAAAATAGCTTCCGAAAAACTTAGACCAAACATGCTATTAGTCAAACAGCGGAATTACACTCAAGAGCATACCCCAAGCTTTACTATTGGTCCTCAAAAATAGTTTGAGATTATATAGTAAGAATTCATAAACTTCAAATGCATACTGAATCCGACTCTGGTCATACTATAGTTGTAGAATAAAAAAATATTAAGTAATCATAATTAGTGGCTTACATGTCTTGTATGAGAGTGAGCAACTTGAGAAGTAGAAAATCGAGAGTAGAAAAATATCTGAAGGGAAGCTTTGTATTGAATGAACAAGAACAATTGAGATATGCCCATCAATCGTTTTAGGTGCATGAATTATTATGGGAAGATAAAGATGGATAGGGAAAGGAAAGAAAGCAATCTTCAAACTGACAAAATTGTTTTCATTTTTCAGATGAGTGCATCAATGGTTATTTATATATTAATCCGTCCGTTCCATATTAATTATCCATCTTACTATAAATTATTATATTACATTATTTGTTAATTCATAAAATTAAGACAATTAATTATATTTCTCTCATTTTACTCTTATAACTAATTCTTTTTTAAAGCGTGAATAAATTTAAAAATTAGTTTCAATTTTTTTTAAAAAAAGTAAATTAATAAAATTATCCTTCTTATTTTTTATTTTTTAAAAGACGTGTAAAAAAAGAGACCAACTAATATTAGATGGAGGGAGTATTATTTCCTAAGGATTTAATTTTGTGGTTTAAAATGAAGCACGAGGGAGTTTTTTCTAACAAAATTTATTGCTTCTTGCCTTTTTTAAAAAAAAAAAGTTTTTCTTCCATATTAACCAAAATATCTTCTAAAAGTGTTCTGAAATTTTTTTTCCTTTGAGGGTGTATTCGGCATAAATAAATATTTTCTTAAAAATATTTTTAAAAAAAAAAAAAAGTAAATTACTTATATATTTTTTTCTAGTTCTATCATATAAGTAGTATTATTTTAAAAATATTTATATATAATTTGAACAGATGAGAATAGGGATGGGGAGCACGGGGTGAGATAAATATAAGACGTGTTACGGAGTGAGGCAGACATGAATCACATGATTAATATGAAATGTACTTGCAACATTTATTTTTCAAAAAATTTAAAGTATAAATTGTAAAATAAAATGTCACAAGTATCTGATAATTGAGGTAGAGATAAATTTATAATTAATTACGCAAGTTCATTCTGACTTATTGAAATGTCAACTTTTACCTAATAAGTAAAATTAATTTACACCTATAATTTATTGGTATTTACCATGATTTTCTTACCATAATTGGATTTTCCCTTTAGGAAAAGGAAAATATGAATTCTTCATATTTGGCTAATCCTTATTCTTGTAGGAAAATGTTATAGACTCTATAAATAGAGGCTCCTTTCTTCTAACTTGACAGCATCCACAATATAGTCATAAGGGCTTTGAGAGTATTGTTTGGGGGGAGACTTTGTGAGACACAAGTGCTGTAGTGTCACTTGTGTGGACCTCTTTTTATTCTGAGTGAATTGTGTGAGGTTATCTCTCTTGACATTTTGTACTCTCGTTTATTTAGTGGATTGCTCATCTCCTTTTGTGGACGTAGGTCGATTGATCGAACCACGTTAAATTATTGTGTCTCTTTGTATTTCTGGCATGTCTTCTTATGTGACATTTTTTAAGGTTTGCTTTTGTTAGCTTCCGCATGACACCTGATTGTTTCGATCCTAACAAGTGGTATCAGAGCATAGGCTGTTGTTGATTGTCGATTTGAATGATGGAGGCAAATATGAGCAAAATGGTGTGTTTGAATGGTGGTAATTATCATACTTGGAAAGGCAAGATGAAAGATTTCCTATTTGTCAAGAAAATGCATTTGCCTGTCTTTGCTTCTAATAAACCTCAGTCCATGACAGATGAGGATTGGAAATTTGAGCACTTGCAGGTTTGTGGCTATATTAGACAATGGGTTGAAGATAATGTTAGAAATCATATTATAAATGAGACACATGCCAGAAGTTTATGGGACAAGCTCGAGACACTATATGCTTCGAAGACTGATAATAACAAGTTGTTCCTGTTGAACAGTTGATGAATATCAGGTACAAAGAGGGCAATCCTATTTTTGATCATATTAATGATTTTCAGGGTGTCCTTGACCAGCTGTCCGGAATGGGTGTAAAGTTCGATGAAGAAATTCAGGGACTTTGGCTTCTTAATACTCTGCCAGACTCTTGGGAAACTCTTCGAGTTTCTTTGACTAATTCTGCTCCCAGTGGTGTTGTAACTATGGAATATGCTAAGAGTGGTGTCTTAAATAAAGAGATGAGAAGAAGATCTCAGGCCTCATCTTCTTCGGCTTCACACTCCGATGTTTTGGTTACTGAAGATAGGGGGAGAAACAAGTCCAGAGATCCGAATGACAGAGGTACAAGTAGAAGCAAATCCAAGTCCAAATACAAGAATATTACATGTGACTATTGCCACAAGAACGGGCATATCATGAAATATTGTTACAAGCATAAAAGAGATATGAGACGACAAAAGAAAGAAGGAGATAATGAGAATCGTGTTGTTGTTGTTGCTAATGATGATCTTCTTGTTGCTTGTGGTGAAAATGCCATTAATCTTGTTCGTAATGAGTCTAGCTGGTTTGTGGATTCTGGTGCTACTTCTCATATCACGCCCAAGAAGGAATTATTTTCTTCTTATACTCCTGGTAATTTTGGGATGTTGAAAATGGGCAATAATGATGAGGTTGAAGTACTTGGCATTGGCACAGTTTGTTTGGAAAGTAATAATGGTTCCAAACTTGTTCTCAATAATGTCAAGCATGCTCCAGATGTTCGCCTGAATTTGATTTCTGTAGGGAACCTTGATGATGAAGGTTATATTAACACCCTTGGTGCTGGCCAGTGGAAGATTACTAGAGGTTCAATGGTTGTGGCTCGTGGTGACAAGTTGTCTAACTTGTATGTATTTCAGGGCTCCATTTCTAGAGTCTCGGTAAACTTGGTGGAGAATGATACTTCATCAGAGTTATGGCATAGAAGGCTGAGTCATATGAGTGAGAGGGGATTGACAGTTTGGCTAAGAAAAATTTGCTTTCTAGAGTGAAACAAGCAAAGTTGAAGAGATGTGTTCATTGCTTAGCCGGTAAACAAAAAAGAGTTTCTTTTCAGAGTCATCCGCCTTCAAGAAAGCTTGATTTGCTGGAGTTGGTACATTCTGATTTGTGTGGTCCTTTTAAGGTAAGGTCTCATGGTGGTGCACTTTACTTTGTGACTTTTATTGATGATCATTCTCGCAAGCTCTGGGTATTTCCTTTGAAGTCCAAGGATCAAGTACTTGATGTGTTCAAGGGTTTTCAGGCCTTGGTTGAGAGACAAACAGGGAAGAAATTAAAATGCATCCGCTTAGATAATGGTGGTGAATATATTGGTCCTTTTGATAGATATTGTAGAGAGCAGAGTATTCGGCATCAGAAAACTCCTCCAAAGACTCCTCAGTTAAATGGTTTAGCAGAGAGGATGAATAGAACTCTAGTTGAGAGAGTTAGATGTATGCTTTCAGATGCTAAGCTGCCAGATTCTTTTTGGGCAGAAACACTTAATACTGCTGCTTATGTTATCAATTTGTCTCCTACCGTTGCTTTGAATGGTGATGTCCCTGATAGAGTTTGGTCCGGTAAGAATGTTTCTTATGATCATCTTAGAGTCTTTGGGTGTAAAGCCTTTGTGCATGTTCCTAAGGATGAAAGGTCAAAGTTGGATGTTAAAACTAGGCAGTGTATCTTCATTGGTTATGGTCAGGATGAATTTGGCTATCGTTTCTATGATCCAGTTGAGAAGCAACTTGTTAGAAGCCGTGATGTTGTGTTCTTTGAAGACCAAACAATTGAAGATTTTGACAAAGCTGAGAAAGTTGTTTCTCAGAGTAGTGAGAGCCTAGTTGATGTTGATCCAGTTCCTTTGACTATTGCACATGAAGAAAATCTTCATAATGATGAAAATCAAGTTGATAATGAAGATGGTGATCATGTTCAGAATGATGATTTTGATGCTCCAGTGCAAGTTGTTGTGGTTGATCAGCAACCAAATGTTATTGATGCTCCAGAGAGTTCTCTCAGACGATCTACTAGAGAGAGAATATCTTCATCTCGTTATTCTCCCAATGAGTATGTACTCTTGACTGACGGAGGAGAACCTGAGAGTCTTGATGAGGCCATGGAAAGTGAAGAAAAAGAAAGGTGGTTTGATGCTATGGAAGATGAAATTAAATCTTTGCATGATAATCATTGGTTAAGCTACCTAAAGACAGAAAAGCTTTGAAAAATAGGTGGGTTTTCCGGGTGAAACATGAAGATGGTAATCCAGTTCCACGGTACAAAGCTAGATTAATTGTGAAGGATTTTAACCAGAAAAAGGGAGTTGATTTTGATGAGATATTCTCTCCAGTTGTGAAGATGTCATCCATTCGTGTGGTTTTAGGCTTGGCTGTAAGTCTAGATTTAGAGGTTGAGCAAATGGATGTTAAAACTGTTTTTCTCCATGGTGACTTAGATGAAGAAATTTATATGGAGCAGCCGGAAGGTTTTGAAGTCAAGGGAAAAGAGAATTATGTTTGCAAATTGAAGAAGAGCTTGTATGGTTTGAAACAAGCTCCCAGGCAGTGGTACAGGAAGTTTGGTTCTTTTATGAGTCAGCAAGGCTTCAAAAAGACTTCTTCAGACCATTGTGTTTTTGTGCAAAAATTCTCTCATGGTGACTTTATTATTGTGTTGCTTTATGTTGATGACATGCTTGTTGTTGGTCATAATGCTTGCAGGATTCAGAAGTTGAAGCAAGAGTTGAGTAAGTCTTTTTCTATGAAAGACTTAGGACCAGCAAGGCAGATTCTTGGCATGCAGATTGTTCGTGACAGGAAGGCCAAGAAGTTGTGGTTATCACAAGAGAAGTACATTCAGAAAGTACTTCGCAGGTTCAACATGGACAAGGCTAAGGTTGTCAGTACACCTTTAGCTATGCACTTCAAATTGAGCACGAAGCAGTGCCCTTCTAGTGATGATGAGAAGGAAGACATGAAGAAAGTTCCTTATGCTTCAGCCGTTGGTAGTTTGATGTATACAATGGTTTGTACAAGACCAGATATTGCTCATGCTGTTGGTATTGTTAGCCATTTTCTTTCTAATTCGGGAAGAGAGCATTGGAATGTTGTGAAGTGGATTATGAGATATCTTTGTGGCACTTCTAGTCTGAGTTTGTGTTTTGGTACAGGAAAGCCTATTCTTTGTGGTTATACTGATTCAGACATGGCTGGTGATGTTGATACTCGCAAGTCTACTTCAGGGTATTTGGTTACTTTTGCAGGGGTAGCTGTGTCTTGGCAATCTAGGTTGCAAAAATGTGTTGCTCTATCTACTACAGAAGCTGAGCTTATTGCTGTCGTTGAAGCTTGTAAAGAGTTGCTCTGGATGAAGAGGTTCTTAGGGGAACTTGGTTGTGCTCAAGAGAGGTATGTGCTTTATTGCGACAGTCAAAGTGCTATACATCTTGGTAAGAATTCTACATTTCATGGTCGATCTAAACACATTGATGTTAGATATCATTGGATTCGAGATGTGTTGGATTCTAAGTTGCTTGAACTTGAGAAGATTCATATAGATGATAATGGTTCCGACATGATGACTAAAGATTTGCCAAGAGGGAAGTTTGAAGATTGTTGCATGATCGCCGGGATGGCGGTCTCCTCCACGTAGTTGTGAGGGGGAGAATTGTTGGGTTATGGGTCTTTTTTCCTTCCTATGTGGATAAATAAAAGCCCAAATTTGGATCAACCCACTTTGCCCATAGGCCCAATTCTATGGGGCATATATATAGACCTTTTTAGGTCTTATTTTCTCATCACAAAAGAGAGAAATCAGCAGCCACACATAGAGAGAAAGAGCAGTTTTTCGCACCTAATTTCAGCCCTAAATTGCCAACTTCAAATTGCGATTCCCGCTTCGTTTCTTATCCGATTGAGCTAATTTTTGGACAGCTTGTTCCTCTCATCTCAATCTTTGATTAGGAACTGACAAAGTTGAATTTGGTGCCCCGCAGCTCCAGTTTTGCATCTGTGAATAGTAGCTGCATTTTCGGGTTTTTGCTCCTTTAATTCTCTAGTTTTTGGTGTTGTGCTTTATGTAGTGTTGTTCGTTGTTTGGCACTTATTTGGTGGCCATTTTGGAGAACATTATTGTAACTCTTGGTGATTATAGTGGAGGTTTTTGGTCCCGTGGTTTTTTACTCTTCACACTGAAGGATTTTTCAAGTAAATCTGGTGTCTCCTGTGATTTATTTATTTTATCCTTTCTTATCTATTTTGGTTGATATATTTGCTGTCTTATTATCATTGTGCTTGGGTTTGTTTGTCTTCTCTTGGTTCAAATTGAAAGGGAAAGTTTAGACTTGGGTATTCTTCCGCTGCTATCCTGTCGTGCACTATTGTTAGTGTCCTTGCCTTTCCCAACAAAGTGGTATCAGAGCAAGGTTAAAACGGGTGTTCATCTTGGCAGGTTCAGTTCTAGTCGCAACCTATTTGACGATAATGAAGATTTTGGTTTGAGAAATTTTATTAGAGTGTTACTCTATGTAGAGACAAAAATTTAATGGAGGAGATTTTAGAGATGGAGATTGAACTTGTTGAAGACTACGTAAAGAAGGTGGAGCAAAGTTATTTTGTCAGAAATTCAGGCCAAGGGGGAGAATTGTTGGTATTTGCCCTGATTTTCTTACCATAATTGGATTTTCCCTTTGGGAAAAGGAAAACATGAATTCTCTATATTTGGCTAATCCTTATTCTTGTAGGAAAATATTATAGACTCTATAAATAGAGGCTCCTTTCTTCTAGTTTGACAGCATCCATAATGTAGTCCTAGGGGTTTGAGAGTATTGTTTGGGGGGAGACTTTGTGAAACACAAGTGTTTCGGTGTCACTTATGTGAACCTCTTTTTATTCTGAGTGAATTGTGTGAGGTTGTCTCTCTTGACATTTTGTACTCTCATTTATTTAGTGGATTGCTCATCTCCTTTTGTGTACGTAGGTCGATTGACCGAACCACGTTAAATTATTGTGTCTCTTTTAGTGTATTTCTCGCATGTTTTCTTATGTGGCATTTTTTGAGGTTTGCTTTTGCTAGCTTTCGCATGACACCTGATTGTTTCGATCCTAACATAATTTACGGTCAATGGATCACAAAACAACAAATTTTAAGAAAATTGTGTTAACAAATCAAGGCCTAGCAGGTGCTTAATTGTTTCGTAGGTCGGCATGTCCTATTTTTTTAAAAAATATAATCATCTGTTATTCGAACATTATTATTTATTATTTACCCAACCAATTAAATTTGAGTGATTTGCAAGAATAATTAGGCGGTGGTTTAAGTTTTTGACACATTGTTAAAGGATCTTACATCAAATGAAAATAAAATAATTTAAATTTGTACATATTAAAAATATATTAAACTATTAACAAAAGATTATCTTTTATATATTCTAACTAATGACATATTTAATCTTTTTTCACTTATGAATCATTTAATTTAGTTATTGATGAATACCGTTAAAATAAAAATAAGATAAAAATCAAGTAATGAACAATAAGGATATATTGTTCTAAATATCAACTACTCCCTCGTCTAATAATACTTATCCATTATTGACATATACCTTATAAAATAATAAATAATAGAAATTATTTTGATAGCACTATTTGAATATAATAAATTTAATACTATGAGAAATATATTGAATAATGAATAGTATCTGATATTAAAGGTAAAATGGGTATAATTTGATAAATTATCCATTATTTTTCAAATAAAATAAATATTGTTAAACATTTATTTTTATTAACATAAACAAATAAATATGAACGAGGAATATTAACAACAGACTTATGTATTTAATTTTGCTTAATTTATAGAGATATTTAACCCTTTCAGAAGCAAAAAGGGAAAAGACAAACAAGGCCTAGTCCTCGTTCTGCGTATACGTGTCTTCATATCAACCTTGGGATTTGGAGTATCAGAAGTGAACAGTGTTTGATTGCACGACAAACCCATACACGTAGGTAGCAATACTAAATACTTTCGCCGTTCATTTTCACTAGTCACTTTTTGTATCTCGAAAATTAAACAGTCCGAATTTTGACAAGATATATTTTTTTATTATATTAACATGAGAAGGATTGCAACTCATAACATTTTTCGTATAGTTTTCGAATATCTAAATATTAAATTTAAAATATAAATTAATCTACTTCAATTTACCTATAAAGTTTAGTTAAATTGATTTTCGTAAAGTAAAATGTGACAAGTAAAATGTACAAAGGGAGTACTTCTTCCATCCCAAAATAAGTATCATCTTAACGAAAATCATGTACATTAAAAAATCTATCACAACCCAACTAACCGAATCATGCATTGCAGACACATACTCTAAGGACCCATTCGGCCATAAAAAAAAGTTCACATTTTTCTGGAAAATTATATCACTTTAGTGAAAAAAGTAAAAAATTATGGTGTTTGGCCATAAAATTTATTTCACTTTAGTGAAATATTTTTCGGAAAAGTGAAAACAAGTTTACTTGTTTTCACTTTTTTCACTCCTACTCCTCTCACAAAAAGTTAAAAAAAACTCTAATTTATTTTCATGTCCAAACACAGCTCCAACTCCAACTCCAACTTCCAATCCAACTTCAACTCCAACTCCAAAAAATTTAGTTTTCATGGCCAAACGCCTACTAATACACTTAGATAGGAGAGTTCTTACCATCCAATTTAAAACGTAGGGAAGTCATAACATAATATCATTTAAACTCTTCAAATACTGTGAAAGCTCATAATAATTTCTTGGAATACATCAAATAGAAAATCCTTTACCCGAGGATTTAGTCTAGACATGTACAAGAACTAGTAAAAGACAACGATAATATGCAAGATTCAGCTTCCACAATAGGAATGAGAAGACAAAAGTTGCTGAGAATCTCTAACCGCGTCAAGCAATGAAATCTTAACTGATCCTACAATAGGCTATACCCCAAAAAGGGTATACCAAGAGTAGTATCAGTACAACCACACATACTGATAAGCATCATCGGCCAACCCAAGTTAAATCATGTAAACACAACATAAATATCTGAAATCAAACAATGCGCTTATAAAATAAACCACCTCTCAACACTACATACCACTTTTAGTCACCTATCTATCATTCATTTAATTAACGAACCCAATAATATATATTTTATTCAAGAATGCCAAGGTAACTAACAACCACTTTAGTTACTCATAAGACCCACCTAAACACACCACTTAAGAACAAGCATCACTATAACAAATGTGATATTTAGCTACAAAATTATTAGGTACGACACAAAATTCATCACTAATTATTCACTTTTTGTGACAAAAACTACATTTCGTGCTTAAACGCATGAACAACATACTTTTACTGACGAAATATATAATTTCGTAGCTAAATTTTGTCCGCTAAAGTTTCCCACCAAAAAATAATTTGACGTCATTTTATTAAGTATCTTCAAAGACGAATTTTAAGTTATCAGTGACACATTTTTTCGTCGCTAAAAATGTATCCAATTTGTGACAAACTATTATTTGTCTTAAATTAGTTACAATTTTGAATACGAAAAAGTTTCGTCAAAAAATATAAATTATTGCAATAGCGATAAGTTAGAGTTCGTAGTTAAATGCTGTTAATTTTAGCCACAAAAAGTTATATTTAACCGTGACCTAAGCTTTCGTCACTAATAATATAAATAATTTGTGACAATCATTGACAACTTAGTTTTGTTACAAAATATGCAATGTTTGATTAGTAACGATTTAAAATTTATAGCTGAATAGTTTAACTATTTGCTAAGAAAAAAGTTTCATAGCTAAATATTAAATAGTTTGGTCACGCTTGTTTATGATTACAAGTGACAATTGACAAATATTTTTTCACGTACTTTCTATCGAAAGCAACAAGACGAAACCTAGAATGATGTGATAACGCCAAACTATTTCTTACAAAAGGCAAATGCCAATGTAAACATAAAGACTAATTTGAGTTTCAAGCCTACATTCTTGCAAAAATATAGAATGTTTTGTGGATTTTTGATTAATTAACTATTTTCCACAAATGTGAAAAGTGAAAAAACTAATTAATGAAAGAAATTAATCAACTAGAATTTCAATATTTTTCTTTATATATATATATATATATATATATATATATATATATATAAAAGCCACAATGTTGGGGAGCTTGAGGTCAACTTTTGTGCTTCACTGGTTTCTTAATTGGGAGCAGGATAATTCTTTTATTTGACAAAAAGGGTTACATGGTTTATTTCGTGTAGGGCAAATTAATTGAGCTAATTTGAATCATTACAATTTATTATTTGTCTTCAAGAATTCATAACAATGTGATTTTATAATATAATTTCCCATTAAACTACACAAATTGAAAAAAAAAATGTCATTTTCTTATAATAAGCTTTTTTGGGATGGAAAAAAGTAAGCTTAAATTAAAGAAAAGTTCATTATATTATGTATGCATGGTTTATTTTAGAAAATCATTTATAGGTATTATTTTAAATTATCTTTATTTATAAGTAACTTCATTAATTTTTGAGTTAAAGAACAGATGTAGCATTTATATAAATTGACAATTCTTGAGTCAAAATTATTTTTTCCCCATTGCAGGAAAATTAAGTTTAGAAAAAATATTGGTGTTATTAATTAAGCATATGCCAAAGCACGTTAGGGTTTTAAGAAATTATCAAAGTTTATACTCAAAAATAAAATATAGTAAAAAAGAGAGATTACAAGTTATGTATTTTTTTGAAAGTAAAGAAAAAGTATGAAGTAAGAAAGCAATTTCTTTCCAATTTCGAATATATACTTTGTATAGTTAATTCTTTTCGAAGTCATCTTTTATTAAGAAAATGTCAAACTTCCCCACTCATAACTTATAATATATGACACGAAATAAAGAAAACTAAAATAATTCTAGAAAAGGTTTGAATTTTAGCTATTGATTGAAGATCTTGGAAGAAGATTTTGAAAATTTGATATTCAAATATTTTCATGTTCCCAAATGCTGACTCAGACTAGTTTGATCCTTTTTTTGGGACTTGCACGCACAAAATTTTATTTTTTTTTCAATTAAATTTTATATCCAAACACAACTTTAAATTTCAGAAAATCACAACTACAAAAATTTAAATTCTCAAATTTTAACTTCAAAATATATGGTTAAAGTATTACACTGAGGTGAAACTTTACAAGAATTGGACTCGAGCTTAGCCGGGGCTTCTTGCAACTAGTGTTGTGATAAGTCAATATAGTGGTAGAGTATTATACATGTTTGGAGCATATGTGGGCGCACAGGTCTTTGTACCTAATCCGAAGATAGGCATCGTGCCTAAAGATAAGCGACCCACGTGGAAGGACCTCTGACCTAAGATCTTGCTTATGGTTTGACTTGCATCTGACCAAATTCATACTTCTAGCTCAAGGTTATGTGGCATATGAGCCATGTCCCTGCATTTCTAGACTTCTACGAGCCATGCTAACTGAGCTCAACTTGTGTGTACTCCTTATTTACACTAGTAGTACATTGACTATTTTCTCCATAGTTGCACAAACACAACAATGAGAATTGATGCTTTAATTTGGAGTTGAGAGATTTATATTACTCCAACCAATGTATTTGATTCTGTTTTATTTTAATTTCCACATTATAATTTGATAATTATTTTCTAAATTATTTTGTTATTCTCTTATTACAAGGCTTATTTTTCATTTTAGATGCATTTAGTATTATATAATCATGATTCGCTTGATTTGAGGGTTGTTTGGTGTCAGTCAAGAGCTTATAAGATTTTTTATCGTGAAAATTATATTCTAAAGTTTTTACATTCTTTAGTTGCAATAGTTGTTTACCAAAACGATAATATTGTTGGTAATTCTTTTTGAATAAATGACAATATTTTGATTTATGTTTTGATGGGGAGTTTTTTATGTTGGCAAACATTTTAATGTTGGATTACTTTATGGGTTGTTTAATATATTTTAAAATATAGCAATGTATTAGTATTGTGGCCATTTTTTAAAATTATTTGTAAAATACTTAATTTTCTCTACACCTCATCATTTTGAAAATAATAAATTATTACTTGATTTTTGGGTAATTTTTTTTTTTGTTTCTTTTCAATTATCCGCCAAAAAGCAAATGCCGCATCTCAAATAAGTTCTTCCCTCTTTTATTTTTCATTTTGGCTCTAGGTCCGCTCCTTTCAATTACCCAGTTAAAACTGAATTTGGGTTTTGTATTCGTTTTTTTTTTTTTTTGGGAGGTAATTGATTCTTCTTCTTCTCTTTACAATCTTGTTTTTTCTTACGGTTCTTGTTCCTTTTTGTTTGTATTTTCAGCATATTTAATCATCCTAAAGCCGTCGATGATATCTAAAAAATAGTTGCGCACACTTCTACTCCAAGGTTTGGGTTTATTTGTTTTCATTTTATGTTTGGGTTTATGAGGATTTTAAAAGGGATTACACGCTCTAAAAGCCCTATTTTTTTTTTTTACAAACCCAAATGGCAAAGAATAAAAGTGGCGGTGTAGCTCCACCACTAGTCGGCGGCTGAAGATGTATAATAGTAGGCCGAAGCGTGATGTGAGGTCAAAATGCTGAAGCAAGATTTTCAATCAAAGAAGCTTCTATCAACGCGGATACAACCAGATCTCCATTGGTTTAGCATGTTCTATTCCCAAAAAGTTTTAAAACTTTTCACTTCTCCACATTCAAACCAAATAAAGTTGCATGAATATATGTAGAATCTATTCATTCGTCCTTATAGGGTAAATTACAACTTTTAGGTTTTATAGATAGTTTATAAGATCCATATTTAGTTTAAAAATATGAAAATTGGTTGAATTAGATAGGAGATTATGGAGGATACGAATTAAAGTAGAAGCTTAGTTAGATAATCAAGCTTTGTCTCGCGTATCTTTCACTACTATTAGTAGTGCTATTAGTCATAGTATTACTTTTTCACTTTCTTGTCCTTTGTGTTTGATTACTATCTGTTATTTTTTGTACTTCATTTATCATATTATCTTGTTGTGAGTACTGTTCAGGATGTTTATATAGTACTTTGCCATGACTCTTCATTTTCATTATTTCTTTTTTTGTATTGCTTTGGACAATTTTGCCCCTTAATCTGAGGTCTATCAAAAACAACCTCTCTACCTTCATGAACTTGATATGTGTCACAAGGAAAATGTGGTTAGCTGCATCATACAATTGGTTAGCTGCTAAGCTTAGTTTTACAGTGACATTGTTGTGCAGAAGGGGTACCGTCCCTCCTGTCCTTTATAGTTGATGATATAAATAACTCAGTGACCAAGCTATTGGCTTTAGGTGCTGAGTTGGATAGACCCATCAAATATGAAATCCATGGAAAGGTAACCATAATTTCATTAGGTTGCTTTTCTATTTTTATTGTCTCTTTTGATCATTAGTATCATTGTTATTGTACTAATTTTATTTCTGAATAATCTGAACTATTTACTCTAGTTGCTAGCTGTGATATTCTGTTTCACCACTTAGGCATTCTATTTTTCTTATACGAAAATGAGATTGCAAATTCTGCTGTGAACTAGCACAATATGTGAACTTCGATGTGCTTCTCTAAACCGTTATAATTTAAAAGGTCAAAAGTTTCTTTCTCATGCTATAAAGCTGTCATTGTTACTATTTAGGTTAGTTCTCATCTATGTGGTTTGCTTATAGTTGTTGACCGACAATCTATTATTGGTTTATGCTCGTTAATTTTTTACTTGGTAGTAATATTTGTTTACATAAATTCATCTAGTTTGAACTTTTTGACTTGTTTTATAGTATATATATAGCAGAAATGGATGAAGTGAGAGGAGATTGTCAATGGACAGAAATGTGATGGACTAATTACGTCTTTCTTTTATTGACCAGAAAGTGCAACACACCTATCAGAAGGATATGACTCGAGTTAAATAGGCTAGAAGTACCAATATACGAGCTCTGGCTACTCATGATAATGGTCAAGCGACTACCAAGGGATCTGCTGTATCAGAAGGTGTTCAAATTCTCTGTTGTTCTATGACATTACATGTTTCACTATTCAGTTATAATTATGTACTCTGAATTAGAAACTTTATCTTTCAGTTGGTTTCAATTAGAGATACTTTCCGAACAAAAGGAGTTGGTTATACACTACAGATATCTCATGAGAGTTCATAGTTTGTATTCGTTTGTTAATTTTGAGAGAATTTTTTTCACCAAGTTCAATTGCATATGAGTTAAACTATAATTTGACAATATTTTAGTTCTCCCACTTCATTATCTGGATTGTTGATGCTCTAGTTAAATAAGTCTCTTAACTTTCATATACAAAGAAACTACATGTTCGTTTCTTCCATTTCGTTTATCTTGTTATCTTCTTGTTGTTACTACTTCTTTTTTATCTCATCTTAAGCTGAGGGTCTATCAAAAACATCATCCTTATCCTTACCTTGTAAGGGTAAGATTTGCGTACACTCTATCCTCTCCAGACCCCACCTGTGATATTATGCTGGGTATGTTGTTAATGTTTAAAAGACATTTGCTAAACACTACCCAACTGGTGATATAATTCCCAAAGAACTTGTAGAATCAATGGTGGGAGTTAAAAAAATGTTTGCTGCAACTAAATTGCAACACCTGGTATGTTTTACGGTCCCCTTCCAAGTTAACTCTGTTTATAAGAATTTATTCAGTTCAACTTTTAGCAAACTTGAGGCAAGAACTTTGACCTATGCAACCTTTTCATCTATTCAGGATCTTCTATGCACTAGTTGACCAAATACTCTTTGGAGAGCAGCCATCCACTACGAGAGATACAATAGCAATTGTTGATGATTTGAAAAGACAACATACAAATTGGACGCATGTGGACGAAACACATTGGCATACTCGATTCAGTCACCTTAAAAACTATGGTGCAGGTATCAAAACACTATAATTAATTGACTCATGTTTGTGACAGTTTCCTATATATGTTAGAGAATATTGCACTAATATTTGCCTGATCTACCATCTTCACTCCTACTGTTTGGAAATTCGGATATAATTCAATAGAAATGCATGATTCATAGTTGGTCCAATCAGGACTTTATTTTTATCATCTTTATACTAAATCTAAAGTGTCTGTCTTGAAAAGTGAATTGACTGATAAATTGGATGCTTGCTAGATGTGGCGTTCCTCTATAATCTATTGTGTAATTCTCTGAACTCAATGGTAGTGAGAGACAGTGATGGGGCTAGTAGAAATTTTGGCAAGATGTAATTATGGGTGTTATTTCCATTTTACCTTTTCTTCTTAGCGAGTGGCTAGATCATGTGTTCTCTTTTTTGGAACGTCAATTATTCATTCTTAGTTTCTTAGAGACTTCTGTAATCATATCGAAAGGGGATTCGATTGATGAACCAAAATTTTGAGATGCCATAACGACTACAAATATAAATTATAATATGTTTTGTAGTCAAATGATGTTCATAAAGGTTTTTTATCCCCTTAGGCGACATTTTATGTAGAAAATTCATTGCGTCATATAGTGTCAGGGAGAATTGTGGAAATAACTGATGCAAGACCTGCGGTCTGTTGATTATTTTTTTCTTGGTGAAACATATATATATATATATATAATACACTGACCTTAGTCTGGTTCTATAACAAAAGCATAAGGCTATGTCCATTAGAGTTTGAATTACAAGGAATTTCTCTATCATAACTAGTTCCAAGGATGTCTTCCCAAAGAAGCTCTGAGGCAAACATCGGTGGAACTAAAAAAAAACATGAGTGTTTCCAAAAAAAGTCCATGGCAGCTCCCTACTTGGCCATTGCATCAGTGACCCTGTTCTGCTCTCTATAACTGTGTTGGACTGGTGGTCTTCCCATTCTCCTTAGTAATGACCTGCATTCATCAATAATTGGATTATATAGTTGGTTACCATTATGCAGTATTGTAATGACTTTCTCAGAATCAATGTTGATTTCTATAGGGAGAAGGTTTTGGCTCTCCACCAATTTGAGACCCTCAGTAAGGGCTAAGAGTTCCGTGAGGTTGTTTGTAGCAAATGAGTGGATTCTAGTGAAGCCTAGAATCCATTTACCTTTATAGTTTTGACTACTCCACCAATGCCTTCTCTTCCTGGGTTACCCACACATGAGCCATCAGTGTTGAGTTTAAAAGAGCCCTTAGTCGGTGGAGTCCAATTAACTCTAATGGTAGTTTTGAGGGAGGTGGAGGTACTGGAGTCGTTCATGCTGAGGTATTCAATGGCTTCAGCATAAGCTTTCATAAACATGGCCTTGTCCCTTTTGTTGTTGAACACATTCTCATTCCTGTTTTCCCAGATATTCCAGAACAAAAAGGGACAAGGTTACCACAAGTTATGATGTTATCAAACTTGGCATAGTTTAGGGTCCTCCAGGTGTTTTCCCAGTTGTGGATGAGAAAGAAATCAGTGTTAAGGAGGGAAACATTAGTGGCTTTACTGGCCAAATTGGTTCAGAAATCAGTGTAGTAAGGGCAATCAAATAGGATGTGTTGGATATCCTCAAAGGGCTGATTGCAAGTGGGGCATCCAGGGGTGATATTGATGCCCATATGGAACAGGGTTTTCCTAGTAGGGAGATTGTTATGGTCGATGAGGCAAAGAAATATTTTGATCTTTGGAGGGGTTTTGGCTTTCCATATCCAGTTGAAGTTCTTATGGGGGTGGGTAGTGGGTGGGTAGTGGGTGGGTGGGACCTTTCCCTGTCACTCACAATGAGATCATAAGCACTTTTGCAAGAAAAAGTGCCATTGCTATTAGGAGTCCAAAGAAGGGAGTCTGCTCTCCTTCCTGTTAGGGAAGAAGGAGTTTTGGATCTCATGGATAGTGTTGGGAGGGATAACAAAGGGAAGGGAGTTGAAATCCCAACTACTATTATTCCAAATATCAGCCAGTCTGGTCTGAAGGCTGTTGGGATGAGTGGGGCGTTGGAGGAGGTTGATAAAAGGAGGGTGATTTGGTAACCAACTATCAACCCAAAAGTTGACTTTAAGGCCATTGTGCACTGACCATTAGGTAGCCTCTTTGCAAAGATTCCATCCTCTGTGAATTCTCTTCCAAATTCTGGAGGAGTGGATTTTGGGCCAACTCAGGTTTTGGTTGCATTTATGATGGAGGATATTGGCCTAAAGGGAGGAGGGGTTGGTTTTGAATCTCCAAGCAAGGCTGCACAAGAGGAAGTCATTTTTGATAGAAGCTTTCTGCATACCAAGGCCTCCTTCTTGTTTGGGTTTGGTAATGGTTTCCCAACTGATCATATGCATTTTCTTTTTGGTATCAGTCGTGCTCCAAATGAAATTCCTTTGAGTTTTGTCAATGAGTTTATGAACCTTACAAGGGAGGTGGATAAACTGCATGACATGATTAGGAATGCTACTGAGGGAAGCTTTTGCAAGGAAGGTTCTACTTGCCATGTTAAGAAACTTGGTTTTCCACCCTGCAAGTTTAAAGTTGAGGTTGTTACTGATGAATTGGAAGTCACTGTTGGTGGGTTTTTGGTGGAAGATAGGAAACCAGGTACTTCCCAAAGTTATTCTTAACAGGGATGGTGAGAATGGCTGAAAGTTCCTCTCGGTCCTCCCTTTTGCAGTTTTTGGAGAAAATGACCTTGGATTTCCTATTGTTGACTGTTTCTTCAGAGTGTTGACAAAAGCTTCTGAGAGTATTCATGATAGTATTGCAATTGGCTCTATCAGCTTTAGCAAAGAGGGTGAGGTCATCAAAAAAAAAAAAGATGGGAAATTTTTGGACCTTTTTTGCTGATGGATATGTACTTCCATTGAAGGATGTCCACTTCATAATTTATCTTCCTAGAGAGAAGTTCCATGTAAAGGATAAGGATGTAAGGTGAGATAGGGTCACTTTGCCTGATACTCCTTGAGGGAGAGAAGCAGTTGGTCCTGTTCCTATTCATAAGCACTGAGATAGAAGAGGTAGAGATGCAAGACATGATGAGGGAAGTGAGGCCAAGAGGGAAATTATAATAGAACAGGGCCTGTTTTATGAAAGACCATTCAAGCCTGTCAAAGACTTTCTCTAGATCAATCTTGAGAGCCATATTAGCTCCTTTGCTTCTCATTTTAGAGAAGTGGCTAATATATTCTTGAACAATGATGGCATTGTCAGCAACTCTTTTTTTGGAGAGGAAGCTAGCTTGACTCTGGCCAATCAGGTTGGCCTATTCTATTGGCAATGATCTTAGTGATAACCTTATACTGGGTGTTGCATAAGCCAATAGGTCTGAAGTTCCTAAGAGAAGAGGCATTCCTGCATTTAGGGATCAAACAGAGGTAAGTAGTGTTTACTCTCTCATCCATGGACTTGGTAGAGAAAGTGTTAGTGTAGAACTTGGTTAGGGAAGGGCCAATGGTGCTTCAAAACCTTTGGTACATCATTGGATACATTCCATCAGGTCCAGGGGCCCTGGTAGGTTTAAAGGAGAAAATAACTCTTCTTATCTCCTCAACACTAGGGATAACCTCAAGACTGCTGTGATCAGAGTTACTTATGGAGCCAAAGGAAGAGGGATTCCTTTGGTAGTTAAGGGGGGAAGAGAGATGATCAGAGGTGTACAGGTCCCTATAGAAAGAGATGATGGTTTCCTGAATTTTATCATTCTCATAAATCCAGTTGCCATTATCCTCTTGAAGGGCATTGATCCTATTTCTCCTTCTCCTGTCTAGGGTGGAGGTATGGAAAAATCTGGTGTTGGAATCCCCATCAACTAGCTAATTGATTCTAGATTTGAGCTTCCAGAAGTCATTCTCATGCCTAATTATGTTGCTATACTCAGTGTTGAGAGTACTATCAAGGTTATGTAGAAAAGAGCTAGTGGGATAGCTGGGGGATTTCTGAATTCTAGCTAGTCTGGCAAGAAGTTGCTTCTTCTTATGAAAGATATTACCAAAGACTTCCCTATTCCAATCCTTGATGGAGTTCAAAGTCTGAGGTGGCCTCGGTGATGTTGTTACAATCCTGGAAGGAGGATCTCACTATATTAGGGGAGTCTTGGTGTGAGAGCCACATAGTCTCCACTTTGAAAGGCTTAGGGGAGTTCAGGGGAGGCTTGGTGAGGCTCAAAAAGAGAGGAGAGTTGTCAGAGTGGGTCCTAGGTAGATGAATAACAGAAGCCTCAAGATATAGATGGATTCAGGCCTCATTTGCTAGACATCTATCTGGTCACTCAAGTATAAGGTTATGCCTGTTTCTATACCTCTTATTAGTCCAGGTGTATTTACTACCCTTGAATCCCAGATCAATGAGGTTACAAATATTGATACAGTTCTACAAGTGGGAGACCCTATTCTAGTTTAAACTGTAACCACCAAATTTTTCAGTGGCTTTGAGGATCTCATTAAAGTCTCTTCCCACTAACCAACTATTGTTACTAGACTCATTCACAGTTTCAGCAATGGAAATGAGTTGATCCTAGAGGAGCTTTTTATTTACAAAATCAGTACTAGCATAGATGACACTAAGGAACTAGAAGGAGGGAGGGAAATTGACCTTAACAGTGATATGAATGGCTTGATGGGATATTGAGATGTCATTGATATGTATGGTATCATCCTTCCACATTAACACAATGCCTCCGGAGCGACCATTTGTAGTAGACTGAATCTAGTTGGTGAAACCTAACTCCTCAGTAAGGTCTTTATGGTCACTCATCCTAGTTTTCGAGCAAGGATAACAGGCTGGTGGATATGGATCATGGACTAGTGTCCCCTGAACTCTGTATTGTTAGCACCCCTAGCATTCCATATGATGCAATTCATCATTAATTGTCCCGGAAGGGTTCCTTTATTACATCTTTTCCCTTGCCCTGTGGGTTGGATGTTTCTGCCATTTTTGGTGTCTTCCTCTTTTTTGAGAGAGGGATCAGCTTTGCAATGAAGTGCTCCCCTCTCATAAGGTTTGGTAGATTTAAGCATATTTCTAATTTGGTTAGGTTCATAGGGAGGAGAACAATCACCATTTCGTGAATCAGTTCTATGAACTCTAGACTTAAGGGTTTTACCAAGGTTGTGGCATCTATTCTTGGGATCTTGAGTTGGGCTAAGATCACCTCTATTTCCTTTTTTCTGGCTCTTAGGAGTTCTATTATGTTTTCCCTCTCTGCTATTTCGAGGGTCATAGTGGAGGGAGTTGTTATTTGCTCCTCCTATCCAGGGGTCTCCTGGTTTCCCCACCGCAGTTCACAAAAGTTGGGCCCTAAGAAAGGAGGAGCGGGTTGGGAGGAGGAAAGAAAGGAAGACTCTGGCTCATTGAGCTCATCATTTCTGAGAGACTTGCTGGAGTGAAGTGCTCTTGAGATATGCTGCTGATCGCTTGAAAGAGTGTTGCCATCCAAACATTTTGGCCATAGTTCAGGAGACCCTGGTTTAGGCTTTCCATAGCCACCTGAGCAAGATAGCTCGGATTTTGGATGTAGAATATGAATTTTCTCCCCTCTCACTCCAGTTGCAGGGGAATAAGTTGGTTTGTCAGTCTTATTTCCAGCCATGAAACAGGTAAATGATTTGGGGGAAGAGGTTCCGTGATGAATGTCACCAAGTTTGAGCTCGAGTTTGGTTGGGGAGGAGCCATTGTGAGTGGATTTTTGGCTAGTAAGAGTTTGAGTTTGAAGATTAAGCTCAGCTTCTAAGGAGAAGGGGAGCTTAAAGAACTCCTCTTTGGAAATTTTAGACGCATGTAATGCTCTGTCCTTGGACGTGACAACGTCCATCATGTCAAGAGGTCTAGAGGAAGAGTTTTCCGTCGACTTTTGGTAAGAAACTCCTTCAGACGTTTGGGTGCCAGATGTGGGGTGAGTTGTAGTGGATCGAGGAGCATCAACATTCTTTTTGCTCTTCTTTCGAAATATAATAGTAGAGGAAGTTTCCATGACCTCTTTATTTTTATTCTTAGAAGGGTCAGTCGGGTTGGGCCCGGAGGCTTATTGGGCCATTTAAAGAAAGGAGGTGTTTGGCCCAGAATTCTCGATCCAGATTGGGGGCAGTTTCTCTCTTTTTAAGGTGCTTAGGCACCCCAAAATTGCTGGGCCGATTGCCAATATTAGGCCTCTTAGAAGAAAGCGTGTGAGGCCCGATACCTGAAAGAACCTTAGAAGGTTCCAGTTTGGAGTTGTCTTTGGCTGGCCCAATCGAGTTTCCTGTCACCGCCCTTACCCTGAGTGTTAGTCGGCGACATTTCTGTCGTTGGAGTTTCAAGGAACTTACTTGACGCCACATCAAAGGTTTTCACCATGATGCCGCATGTTAGAGAGGTGGTGGTGCTTTTCCATTTGGCGATCGATCTTCTTTTTCCTTTTGAATTGTATAGTTTGCCATTCTTCATCAGATCTCCTTGTTGGTACTTTCTCAGGTGTAGATGTGGGTTCCTCTTTCTTGGCGTGAGGACAATTAATTGAGACATGACCAGTCGACCACCGTTCTTGCAGAGAATGCCTTCCCCCTCATAGCAAATGGCATGTGAGTGATGACCAATTGTTATGGAGGTTCGTACTGGTGTGTCCAGTGGAATTTGGAGGCAGATCCATGCATATCTCCCTCTTAGCATTGCGGAAGTACAGACATCAATCTTCAGGAGCTTTTCTATCTTACGACCTACCCTTTCGAGGATATGATTGTCGTAGAACTCTGTTGGAAATTGTGGGAGTCGGATCCAAATCGCTGTGGAGGTGTTTTTGGATTCTCTAGGAACAAAATTTGGTTCCCAGTTGCGTACTAAGAGGAAACTTCCAGCAATGAACCACAATTCTCTTTGTAAGGCCTTAACTTGCCCTTCTGGGTTGCTGAGTTTAATTGTGTAGAAATTGAACCCCAGGTCTATGAGGCATAGAACTTCAGTTGGTTTCCACAGGTCCTCAAGTTTAGTTTTAAGGTATCAGTGATTCAATTTTTTCCCAAAACCTTAACTATAACCGAGAATCTCCAGGGTGCGTACAAGTGTTGCTTGTCCTCCACTGTGAGATTTATCATGTCATTTTCCAGTTCCTCCGTATGACTTTCTTAGTGGGAGAGGTTCATGGAGGTATAGTTCGAAGGGTCGGGCATTTTATCCGCGATAATATCTCTATACGATTGGCTAGCGTCCATTTGATGTTCGTCTGAATCTGGTTGCTTCATTGATTCCTGGGAAAGGCATTTTGCTGCTAGATCTGTAGGAAGGGTCATATTTCGATTGCTAGTGGTTTGGGAGTTAATGTTAGAGAGAAGGTAGTCTCTCTCTCTAACCCATTCTTACCTGTGTTGGTTGAGTTAGTGGGTCTTATGGTTTAGATTTAAAAATCGGATCAAACCATTTAGGTTGGGTTGGTTCGAATTTTTTGAATACCAAATCAAACCATTTAGGTTGGGTTTTTAAATCTATAAACCAAATCAAACCAATAAAATTTAGACTTTTGACCTCGAATTTTTTCTGATTTTTGATTTTCTTGCATGTTTTTGGATTTTTCGGGTTTTTTTCCTCGGTAAAGTTTTTATACAAACATATAATTAACTTGTGATTCAAATATTTTTTAGCCCTAGTAAAATACAACTATCTTTAGGTGTTTCTTAAACAAATAACACAAAATATGAGATGAGTGATAATAAAATATTCAACAACAATAATAATAAAATCGTATAAAATAAATATTGCATATTAATAAGTTATAATAAAAATAATCATAATTTAAAAATATTAAGTGTAACACCCCGTACCTTCCCAACCCTATGTGATGACGTTGAACAATGGTTACTTAGGTATCGAGGTGCCATGAGTATGTAATTTGTAATGTTAGTGGTGAGAAAATTGAAATTTGGCCTCGTACATGTGATTAAACTTGCGTAGGAGGTGTTTTGTGATTTCATGGAGCATTTGCGAGGTTAAAAATGAGGCTTGGAGGACCTCTAAACAAATGATATTAAAGGTAATAAGTAATTTAAAGAATAGGGCTTGAAGTATCTAACCAAACCCGCGAAGAAAAGTCGAAAAACGAAATTTTCAAAAAAATTAAGGCTCAGGCGCGCCAGAGGGCGTGCCAGGCTGCTCTAGGCTAAAATTTTTAGCCCAGAGGCAGCAAGCTGGCGCACCCAAGGGCGTGCCAGGCTGGTTTGTTTCACCTTTCAAAGTTGGAAATTTTTCTTAAGTCCCAAGGGTACCCGGGGACGTACCGGGTCGATTTTTGCCATGTTTCTTCTACAACCATAAGTATATACATGGAATGGGTGAAGTATTATATTGTTATGATAAAATTACTCGTGAACGAATTTGGCGTTAAAATGACGATTTTACCCTTATGGTCAAAATGAGTCATACGTGGCTAGAATCACTTGTTTTTGAGATTGAGACTACGAATATGAATCTCGTAAGTGGGAATATTGTCGTAACACGTATGAAATGATTTACACATGAGAAATTATTGATTTTATTAGGTTAAGTGAATTGGGCTCAAGAAAAGGCCCAAAATGAGAAGAAGACATGGGCCAAAAATGGGTCAAATGACCCATTCTTGCCTTGACCTTCTAGACACAACATTAAATTCCACAAGAGTGACTAAGGATGGAATTAAAGGCCTATATAAAGGGGCAAAAATCTGATTTTATTCACTTGGAAACTCTCATGCTTTCTAGATATTTCTCAACTTATTTTCTCTCAAACCCTAAGAGTTCAAAGCCAACTTTTGGAGCAAGATCATCCTTTCTCAAGCTTAAGTAAGTGATTATTCTTATGGAATAATATATTATATGCATGGGAGAGTATGTAAATCATATTGGTTATGCTTGGAGGTGTTGGATATGACATTTTGTGTTTTTGTGAAAGATGTGTTATCCATGGGATTTACACTTGAAATATGACTTGTGATTTTGATGAAAGAGCATGATATGGATGAAATAACAACATGTGTGGTGTGGTTATGTTATTAAACTTGTTATTTTCATATAAGTGTAAATTATGGGATTTTGGCCGATTTGTTGTTGTGAGGTGTATTGAAGTGAATTGATGGAATAATTGTGATGTTGTGATGATGGAGAGTGAAAAGTATGAACTTGGTGTGACATGCTATTGGTTATCATGTATTGGTCAATGTATGGAATATTGTGGGATTATTGGTATAATAGTTTCATACGTGGTATTGTCAAGGGGGAAATGACATGTTAAAGCCAAACATGTGACTTATTGTTATTATATGCCATTGTAGGTAATTGGTGGTTAATGTTGGTTCTGTTATGTACTTGTGTTGTAGAGTGAAACATAAGGATGGAGCGGGACTATTGTATGCACACTTAAGATTGTAGAATGAGAATACAAGGTATGTAAGGTTACTCTTTTCGTATCCTTCTGCAACATATTGTTTACATTGACATTGGGCTTGTTCTATTTCGAGAGGTTTTGAAGTATATCAATTCAGGTTGGCGTATATTGTTATTCATATGTGTCCTAATCTTAGAAGACTTATGATTCATTTATCTCTTATTCATTGATTGAAGTTCCAAAGATGTCATAACGTTATAATTGCTAAAAGCACTATCTCAAGAAAGTAATAATGTAAGAGAATCTATTTATTTTAGAATAGCATTTTTCAATCATGTCATGTTCCAAAGTCATATAGTATGATGAGTATCTTTGTACCAATCTTTCCCAAGTAAAAGTACTAATCGCATAAGAGTAATAAGAGAGGTGATGTGCAAGCTAATATATCTATCCCTCATAAGTGAGCGTGTCAATCTCATGAAGTAAAGGAGTGAAGTAATTTATAAAAGTGTGTTTCCAACAATGTCATGATCCTTATTGTATCACTCTTAGAATGGAAGTAAGATTAATAAGAGATGTATAATTAATAAGTAATCACGGGTGGTATCCCAAGGGCTACAGAAAAACCTAGTATGGGTCGATCCCGATACATCCCAGAGGCTACAGAAAAGCCTAGCTCGGGCTATCATAATTACATCTCAGGGGCTACAGAAAAGCCTAGCATGGGTTAATATGACGTCCCAGGGGTCAAAGTACCCAGCATGGGTTAGTAACATCCAGGGGCGACACGAAAGCCTAACATGAGTTAATATGACATCCTAGGGGTCAAAGTACCTAGCTTGAGTTAATCTCATCCCAGGGGCGACAGAACAACCTAGCATGGGTAGAACAATAAAGATGAATAAATATGAAGACAAGAGAAGTAAAGAACGTAATGTACATGGTTCCCCACATACAGAAAGAGAGTTTATTTACATTCACTATTTCTCTTATATTGACTCCATTGTTGTTGTTATTATGTATGATGAATTCCTTATGGGCCTTACATACTCAGTACATTATTCGTACTGACCTCTCTTGGGGAATTTACTTTAAATGTTGCAGGCGTAGGTGCTAGTAGACCTCCTCTGTAGGCTGTGGATCATTTGTAAAGTTTTGGTGAGCTCCAGTTGGTTTGGGGCTTTCTGAGTCATAGTTGTATATTTGTTTTGATGTTGTAAATGTTATATAAAGCGGGACTTGTCCCGACTTTAAGTTGGTCTTGTAGATGCATCAGTTAGAGGCTTTTGTAGACATATGTGGGTATATGAATGTAAGAGACAATTGTCCGTTTTAACTTGATGGCCCCAACGGCCAAGTTTCATACACATTTCTTTATATAGCATATCTTTTCATGTTCATGTCTTCCGCATAGTTGCATGAGGTATAATGAGATTCATACGAGGATATGCAAACGAAGGTTCATGAGCAAAGATTGATTCTCTTGGGCCATATCGGCTTCGGGTGCCAATCACGCCTCAATGGGAATTTGGAGCGTGACATTAAGTCATGCTAAAATAAGTTTAGTAAGTATTAATTACATGGCTAAATATTAAATAGAAAAATAAATTAGGTTATGTATTTATGCAAAGCTAAAGAATAGATATCCAACAATAGCGTCATTCCTAGTGTTTAATTGAATATTTTTGTTAACATTAGTATTGATTGGGCTTTATTTGAGTTATTACTAATATTAATGGGCTATAAAACTTATTAGATCATTCAAAATTCTAAGTTTAAATTTGAAATAATATGTTGAAAGATAAAAACAATGAAAAAGTTTAAGAAAAATTTATAAATTACATCACAGGAAATTATTTATGAAATATTTTTAAAAATAGTATAAATGTAATATCAAGTTGGTTCATTTCGGTTTGATTTTTTTTAGTTAAAATCAAACCAAATCAATTATAGTCGGATTTTTTTTTTCAACACCAAACCAAGTCAAATCAAACCACTAGTCGGATTATTTTTTTTTGGTTTGATTCGGTTTGTGGTTCGATTTTGTTCACCCCTAGTTGGTTATATTTCTTTTGATTTGGGATCTATTGGAAACAATCTCTTTACCCAGCAATGGTAGATGTAAGGTTCACGTACATCCTGTTCTTCCCCATTTGTGGGATTACACTAGATATGTTGTTAATGTATATCATGATATGAAATCAAATTTTAGATTCTTTTTTTTTTTTTACACAGGTTGTGGAAGGTGGAAATCAAGACTAGTTGCTAGAGACGTGCTTGTATAATGGTATTTTGAGAAGCAATTTTCATTTTATTACCTTAGTTTTGTTAATGTTTAGTATATTTCAGTGACTTTCAAGTCGGATAAATTTTATTTAATATTAGTTTTTTCTTAAGGAGTATGTAATGAGATGTTATCTCATCATTTTAGTTGTTACGATAGTGTGTAATTTTTTTTTTATTACTTGCTTCTTAAGTATGTTTTTTTTTAAATTTGTATAATGCTCATTATGAAATAAGCTACTCCACGGTATGAAGTTTAAGATATTTATGTATTATTCAACAATTGTAATTTTTTAAAATAAATTTTCAAATTAATGGAAATATAGGTAAATACAAATTATAAATAGTATCACTACAAATTTAAATGTCTTCAGATGCTTTTGATTAGTGACAATATTTTATCCTCAAAGGCCTAAATTTTAGTGTTGACTACATTATGTTTTTAAGACTATTTTTTCGTCACAAAAGCATGACATTTAGTAAGAATAAATCTTTGTCCCAAAATTACAAATTAATTATTTTACAACAATTGTGATTGTTGCTAATTATGATATTTTGTAGTGACAATTTTGTTTTGTCGGTAAAAGAAATATTTTTTAGTGACGATATGATTGTTTTCGACTACAAAATTATAGAAAAGAAAAGTTGTCACTAATCTATACTTTTAGGGACAAAAAAGAATTTGTATGTAAAACGTAGCTTTTAGTGACGAAATAATATTTGTTCAACTATGAATACATATAACATTAGAGACAAACGACGTCGTCACTGATAAAACTAACAGTTAGTGACACATCAATTTTGTCGGTCTTAATAACCTCTTTAGTGACAAAAACAAACTATTACCTTCAAGATTTTATAATTTTTATGACGATATGCATTTGGGGACAAAATATTTTCGTAGCTAATACGACTCTATTTTGGGACGAAACACTAGTTTGTCTTTGTATACATTTAGTGACCCATGCTTTAGGGACAAAAGATTGACGAATTATTTTTCATCACGAAAGTTTTTTGTGACGAAATATGAATTTTAAGTGACAAAATAATTTGTCACTAATAATCAAATTTGTTGTAGTGCATTTAGCCAATAATCTGTGTAATAATTCCACTTAGAGCAAATCAAATCAAACAATTACGATTCATCTTTTACCAAGCAATCAAGTAGATCTAGAATCATTTACAAGTACAATATTCAACTCAAGTCAACTACCACACTCATAAAAATAGAAAACTCAACCTTGTCACAATAACCTCTATATTGAACTTCAACGACATTAACTCAGTTCAACTACTAAATCAATAGTCCAAACCACACAAAGATCCAAAAATAACAAACAACAATATAACCTGATTCACTCAAGGAACCGTCAAACTCTCCAACATCGTGTACACACATGCTAAGGGTCTTATAAATGCCCACTAGCCATGACCTGCAGGGGACGAGCCCAGTCCATGTACCAAAATAACCCAGATAAC
The DNA here is from genome assembly GCA_031232105.1 of Capsicum rhomboideum. NCBI lineage: Eukaryota > Viridiplantae > Streptophyta > Magnoliopsida > Solanales > Solanaceae > Capsicum > Capsicum rhomboideum. The sequence continues at coordinate 25,994,543 of CP124719.1, read as the reverse complement.
TTGTGTCTGCGCCCTTATCCCAAATCAAGTGATATGCCACCCTTATTCCAACGCCCCCACCCTTATACTTTCTGAAATCCACCAATTTCGTGATGATCAATCTTTACTGGTTCATCTCACAATATCAAGCAATGCCACAACTGTACAATCACATAACGAGATAGTTTAACCTCACTTGCATATTAATACTAGACTTTTTACATAATCTCATTTTAGGTGATAAAAAATCAACTTATATAATTATCCACCAAGTTAAACATTCAATAGCATGCATTGCAACAAGTAGACAAATAGGTAGTTAACATGCACATATAAATCAACTTGAGTTTTTAACTCCAATTAAACTATCACCTACCCCGTCACAATAGTACCTGGGGTCGGGTAACACCTATAAGCAAGTAAGCACACATTTAATTTAAGTTTTCCTTCCATTTATAAATACCAGGGATACCCACAACTCCATTTAACTACAACACAGTTACCATCTCAACTTTCATCTTAAAACTAAGTCCTCACCGTACCACTCAATTCGCCCAACTGAACAAGGATTAAGGCCTCCACATCTACCATATTAGTACTTATCCCAATTAACAACAATATATAAGCATAACCAACCCATTTTCATTAATATTCAATTAGAGTGCACAACAATAGCAAACCAACATTAATAATAATTCACCACAACAATTCAAGAATACTAACTTTATTCACATGACCCTCATTTTACTTATTTTATCTATCCAATCACCTCACCCGTAGGCCTAGGCATGAAATCTCCCTTCCATCTTCACTATGCATATATTTTCAAATCGAGGTCTACTACTCAAATTAATCCTAGCCTACTTGGGCACTAACCAACAACTATGGAGGCATGAACTTGTGATTCTTGCTCCATTCTAGTAATCTCCAACGTCAAATGCACAAGAAATAATCAGGTTTTACCCCTTCTAAGCATCCTCCTTCTTCTCCATCGTTCCAGAGCCTTGAGGCAACCCTAAGGGTTTTTTAGAATAAAGCCTCATTCTGATTTACAACTGAAAAAAGGGTCTTAAAATTTACAGGAACCGATTTTTAGTACCCCACTTCCCAAAACTTTTCCTGCTCTAAATTCGTCTAATCTTAGTCTTTGCGAACCTTTTAAAGGTTTTTAGAAGAATTTCCATACATCGTGACCTTCGAACGTTGTGATTTTTAGTATTGACGGAATGAGTCATTACTGCAGATACCAATTTACCCATCGTTCATCTCCGAATGATCTCGATAGGACAGAAACTAGGTGGACGCATGCTCTGGATCACTAATACTCACTTAGTGATTTAAAAGTTTTTGATTTCAAAACCTTGCTCACCGAACTTACAATAGGATTCACACACACTATACCACACCTCTTTTAATACGAACACCCTTATATAATCCTTTACAATCGAAATTCACACTATACTACCGTTAATAAGAGCTTTGTGAATAAACAATATAACTTGGGCCTCACCAGCACGACTAAAAATTAATAAATAATTCAAAAGGGATAGAGCGAGAAATTTTTCATCCCCAAAAGTGGACTGGGCCCTACTATAGCGGGACACCTACCGCTATAGCAGGCTGCAGCCTGCTATAGTGGGATAGAGCAGATTTAAAGGTTGAGAAGTGGGTTTGTCACCCATTTCTCATCTTTTCAAACACACAACTCCCCTCCCCACAACTGATCAACTTGCTTTCAACGTCGGAACAAGGTAAATTGTATTTTAACTTTGTCTCCTCATTTTACTACCCATATTATCATAGTTTAGCACTTGTAATCGTAGAAATAAAGTGGGGTTGTGGTTGGTTTTTGAAATCATAAACTTTGTTAGAATTTAAAAAAATTTCTGAAGCATGCTTGCTTCTCTTACGTTTACAACGCTCCTATGACATTCTAGGCGTAAGATTTACAGAGTTCATGGCTGAATTGGGTTCTTAGAAATGGGTAGAATGCGAAGGGTCACGTTTTGAAAAAATTCTTGATCATTGGGGCTTGAATCGGGGTTTAAACACCCGGATTTTAGTATATAATAGTCTCATGGTACTTTACCAACCCTAATTTGTGTTAAAAAATCGAAAGGGATGATTTTTACAAAAAGATAACATTAGAGCGTTGAGGTCGGTTGGAGAAGATGAAGGTCGCTATAGCGGCCTCATCCCGCTATAACGGAAAAATTCCCACTATAGCGGTCCTGTGGTAGCAGGATGCCTTCTGCCATAGTGGGAGGCAGGCAGTACCCTCCCTTAAATTTTGAACTTGGCATTTTCTGAAACTTTGCAACTGATCGAGTAATTCCATGGATTCTAAAATTGGTTTTACATGATTTTTGTAGGACTACTAACTTCTTGGTCAGAAATAAAGACCATGATCCCCCTCCCTTATAGATCTTTCTTAACTGAAACTGTTAGGAGAAGTACTGGGACTGCTGGAGGGTGGGTTTATGCTATGAGAGGGGGTTTATAATGAATCAGGTTGAGGAGAAGGCACCTAAGTTCTATACCCGACTTTAAGAGTTGGGGTGGATGCTGGTGGTGGAGCCTACTCGGGATTGGGTCTTGGGTTAGGTACAAGAGTTCTATGCCATACTCCCGATCGTACACTGGGAAGACCCTCACCTTACTATCTGTATTAAAGAGGTACATATTCCTGTGGATGTGGCTACTATCAAATAGGTCTTGGTGGTACCAAATGTCCCTAATATCGAGTATGAGTCCAAGGCTATGGATATGGATATGTGGTGGCTGAGGGACACCTTAATTGCAGAGGCTGACATGGAGAGAGTCTACTGCATCGGTTCTGAGGGATTAGGAGCACGTACTTCAGTGTAGATGCTCAGAGGTTGCTAAATTTAGTAACTCGGAGGATTTGTCAATCAGTTAAAACTAGTGATATGACATGCCCTCGACTCTCTTGATGGCTTGTGCTATGCAGGAGATTCAGTTGAATGTGGGGGCACATATAGTGTCGGAGTGGAAGGACTTATACCAGGGCAAAAAGAAGGCTCCCTACCTTCTAGGATTGATTACTGAGCTAGGCCTTTGTGTAGGGGTACCTAGGGAGGAGGTTGATACACCTTTCAATCCTTTCAAGGTAAAGGGTGAATAGGTCCAAAGCATGAAGAAAAGAAAGTTGAGGATAGAGGGAGATAGCAGTAGAGGAGTAGATGAGTAGAGGAGGAGGAGGATACTCCTCCCACACAACCCCTTGTGTCCCTTAAGTACTTGGAGACTGACATGGCTGCCTTGAGGGCGTACTTAGAGCGGTCCCACTTGCCTCCTAGAGGTTTAGCTCCTTCTAGTTCCATAGCCTCGCCAGACCCATCTCAGGCCTACACAGAGCTTCAGATGTAGTTAGATGAGGAGAAGAAGAAGAGGCGCTCCCGGGATCGTATACTTACCCAGATGTGGAAGATCATGAAGGTCATGTTCAAGTACACCGTCCTTGATCAGAATCTCCCCAAGATGAAGAAGAAGGATGTGGATGAGTTCTTCTTACTGAGCGGCATGGAAGAGGAGGGCTTTGAAGCCTTGATCTTCCATGAAGATGGGGCCTCCAGCTAGCTCCATAGGCATGCATATTAGCCTACCTTCCCCCTCCTATTTTTATTACTTTTTCTGGATTTTGGGTTGCCCCCATTCGGGGCATGTATCAAACCATCTCTATTTTTCTCACACATTTGGATACTTGTTTTTATATTCCTAGTAATGAATGCATTGCTATTATCTAATACCTTGCGTGCTAAACTGATTACTTGATTAATAGCAGCTTGCAAATATGTTCGGACAAGTTGAGAACGAGATGCAAAAATAGGGGAAAATAGGGTAGAGATCTACCCAGGCCCACCCCGCTATAGCGGCCTACATTCCCTACCACCGTACTGCTATAGCTGAAAAATTCCCGCTATAGCAGGGTCACAGAAGCGGGGTAGTGCCTGCTATAGCGGCCCACTGGCAGTGGCCGGGAAAATCAGTTCCTGCAGTTCCTTCATCCCCATTCCCTTACCATAACACTTTAAATCTAATAGTACAACAGGTAGACCACAACTCTAGGATTGAAACCCGGTGATTCAAAAGGTTAACAACTGATCGAAGCATCAACTATACACTCCGGCTATCAATTACGAATCCAACATCAAGAGACATATTAGACCTTCTTAAATATTCAACACTTGTCACCCTTAGGCATTTCATATAACAACCACTTATGGCGAGTAAGACAACAATTAGCCCAATCCTTTTTTCTTCTTTTTCTGCACTATTCATAAAGGCTAGTAATTAAGCATCAAAATTACATTAGAATCACACAATATACATGTCACAATCAACAACACATAGTCAATTTTTCTACCACTTCACTTATCACAAGATCTTAAAACATAAATCAAGTTGCAACTTACACAGACATCAAATACGGAGAAATTCATTAACACTCAACTCAGCCTAAAACTTTTGTTTCTCTAAACACGTTGTTAAATACCATGTTCTTGACAACCACTAGTTGGTCATATTAACATATTTATCACAATCCTTACGGCCAAATACCAATTGGAACCTTCTAAGTTCTAATTCCATTGCTTATGTTGTCAAATGGGGTCGGGTGGTCCCTATTTGGTTTGATTGAGATACCAACTGGAATTAAGAGATAACAATTGGAGCCAACCCATACAAACAATCATCTAGGACAACACGAGAGGAAAGAAAGAAGGGAAACAATTTTTAGAATGCCTAATAGCTCATCGAAGATTCAATGTGGACCTCAACATACCAATATACAGGACTCTACTAGACATTTACTCTTTTACTTATGAGAGAGGTAACCTAGGGCTCTGATACAAGCTATCATGACCTAACAAATTGGATCGTGTAGGCACCTACTCTAATCCACCTAGATAGGAGAACTCGTACCACCCAATTAAAAACATGCGGAAGTAATAACAGAATATCATTTAAACTCGTACCACCCAATTAAAAACATGCGGAAGTAATAACAGAATATCATTTAAACTCTTCAAATACTATGAAAGCTCATAATAATTTGTTTAAAAACATCAAAAAGAAAATCCCTTACACGAGGATATAGTCTAGACATGTACAAGAGCTACTTAAATACAAGGATAATATACAAAACTCAGACTCCATAGGAATAAGAAGACAGAAGCTGTTGAGGATCTCTAACCGTGTCAAGCAATGAAACTTCAATCGATCCTGAAATAGGATGTACCCTAAAAAGGGTATAACAAGAGTTGTATCAGTACAACCACACATATTGGTAAGCATCATTGGTCGACCCAAGTTAAATCACGTAAACATAATTTAAATATCCAAAATTAAATAATGTACTTATAAAATAAACCATTTTATATTTCTTGACCCGCTTTCCAGTCACTACTTCCTTATGATTCTCTGTCTCTCTCTCTCTCTTGGATGCTAATTAACTTAATACTCTTACTAACATCCAGCCGATCCACTATACAACGTTCACCTTTAATGAACCACCTCTCAATATTACATACCACTCCTAGCCACCTATCGATCATCTATTCAATTAACGAGCCCAATAACAACCACTTCATTTAGACTCATAAAACCCACCTAAACACACTACTTAAGAAAACACATTCAACCAGTAATCTATGTAAAAATTCCACTTAGAGCAAATCAAAACAAGCACTTACAATAATCTTTTACCAAGCAATCAAGTAGATCAGGAATCAGTTACAAGTACAATATTCAACTCAAGTCAACTACCATGACATAAAATAAGACAACTCAACCTTGTCATAATTATCTCTTTATTGAACTTCAACACCATTAACTCAGTTTGACTACAAAATTAATAGCACGGACCCCACATGGATCCAAAAATAACAAACAACTGTATAACTCAATTCACTCAATGAACCATCAAACCTTCCAACACCATGTACACACATGCTAAGGGTTTTATATATGCCCACTAGCCATGATCTGCAGGGGACGAGCTCAGCCTATGTACCAAAATAACCCAGACAACTAGTGTCTGCTCCCTTATTCCAAACTAAGTATTATGCCACACTTATTCTAACATCCCCACCCTTATACTCTCTGAAACCCAAAAATTCCATGACGATCAACCTTTATCAGTTCATTTCACAATATCAAGCAATGCTATAACATGTACAATCACATAATGAGATAGTTTAACCAACTTGCATATTAAGACAAGTCTTTTTACATAATCTAGGTGATCAAAAAACTAACTTGTATAGTTACCAACAAGTTCAACATTCAACAACATGCATTGCAAAAAGTAGACAAATGGGTAGTTAACATGCACACATAAATCAACTTGAGATTTTAACTCCAATTCAACCATCACCTACCCCCGGCACAACAGTACCCGAGGTCGGGTAACACCTATAAGCAAGTAAGCACAGGTTTAATTTAAGTTGTCCATCCATTTTTAAATACTGGGGATACTTTAATTTAAGTTATTCATCCATTTATAAATACTAGGGATACCCACAACTCCCTCTAACAAAATGTCATGACCCAACCCATCGAGTCATGTCGGGCACCTGCCTCCACCTACCACAAATAGGAGAACCCTGATAATCCAATAATTCAATCGGATGCGGAAGTTAAAGTGATAGACACTTAGTTAATTCAATATCCACCATCTGAATGTCTAATCAACTTGGAATACTACTACTCATTTAATTCTTTCCAAAACTTCTTTTAATACATCGAATATGAAAAGTAAATGTGGAAAATAACTACAAGTGACTCCCCAGAACCTAGCCTAAACTAGTACAAGAGCACTGATCAAGGAGTAGAGACATCCACGACACAACATCCATGCAGAATAGATAGGGCATGAGCTACTGTTGAATGATCGACATCGCTGCTATGAAAACTCCAACTGACCGGCACCATGGTTATACCTCCGATTGGAGATATAGTAAGTGTAGCATCAATACAACCACACATATTGGTAAGAGTCATCGATCGACCAGGGTCAGAAACAAATAACATCAATAATAAATAGGGAGAAATCATAACATCAAGTAAAGTTTCGATTTTGAATCCCCAAATTATCAACTCTTATTAGCATCTCTGTGCCTACACTTATCATCTCTGTGACCTATACTTTGAATCTCTATGACCTGCACTTAGCATCTCTGTGACCTATACCTGTCATTTAACATTTTTGTATATCTTTGTCCTTTGACTTAATATTTTGTATATCTTTGTCCTTCGACTAACATTTTTATATCTTTGTCCTTTGACTAACATTTTTATATCTTTGTCCATTGACTAACATTTTGTATGTCTTTGTCCTTTGACTACCTACGCCAATCGGTACCCCCTTTTCCCCCCATACTGGCCCATTCTAGTGGTATTTACAATTCTTTAGTCATCCATCAAACAAGTCCTCTCAGTGGATGATAGAATCCCACCCATAACTTAATCCACTCAAAGGACCCCATTTACATTCATAAATCCTCTTCCATCATTCGCCATAACAAGACAACACGTAAGAGAACATATATAAAATAAAATCACGTTCAAACACATGAATGAATACATGCATACAAGATGTGTGCATCATCTCTCCTTACCCCTCCTCATCTCATTTTCGTAATGTACCGGCGTGGTACTTGACCCATTATTATAACATATCATATTGTATCGGCATGGTACCCGACCCATCATCATAACATATCATATTGTATCGGCATGGTACCCGACCCATCATCTCAATATCTCATCATACATATGAATGCATTCAAGAACCAATAAATTATAGCAAGAGATTATCACAAGTATCAATTCACAATGCAATACGGTTCAATTCCATCTACCGTTATATTAACTCTCTAATTCATTTATCCAGTGACCTTAATACTCACATAAATGCACAATCATAACTTACCAAGTAGCCCCTATGGGGCTACTGAAACCCAAGTTCACAATATTATGCACTTTCCCTCTAATCGTACCCTAACTCGAGATTTTCACGTTACTTTCTAGCTTTGGAAAACATTGATCACGATAATATTACAAGCAATGCCAACACTGCAAACTAGCTAACCTCAATATCTTTTTACTCACTATCTCGTCTTTTAAAATCTGGAAAGCATCAATCATGTCCACCAAGACATTAGGACTATACAAGTTCCCTTAATACAATATGGACATTCAAGCATTTATGTATTAGTCAAGTGGCCTTAAACTTTCCATTTTACCATTTCATATTATTTCATTCAACTTTCCACCATACTCAACCCCAAATAATAACAAGCTACGAACCTTCGCCCCCTATTCCTGACCATCAGTTATTTCGAACAATATTAACATAAGATACAATAATTCAACCCATTCAAGCCTATTCAAATTTATTTACATGTCCGTCCATCCAACTCCATGCCTGAAGGCCTAATACATGATTCTCCTGACATTATTATTAATGTTAAATGCATCTAGCCCAAGTCTAGTTGCTACAAAGTAAATAAACCTTAGCTTACCTCTTAGGCAAAACATTCTGCTACGGAGAGGAGTGAGTTATCCCATGTGTGATATACGTATTTCCATGTCGGGTTCCCTCCAGGTGTGTCTTGAAATAATTCTCATTAACATTGGCCTTTAAAACCTCATGGTTGGAGAGTTAGGGTTTTTCAAAGTGTTTTTGGAGAAAGTGGGCAACCTAGGAAAATAAAAAGAAAGAGGGTTTTTAAAATCCCCTAGGCTGGCACACTGCTTCTTACTGCAGCAACAGGTAATCGACTACTGCAGTGGTTATCGGCAGGCCGACCTAATCTATTATTGGGCCTGGTGGCCCAATTCCCTTAGTCTCCTATTTTTCTTTCCGATTTAATTTTTTCCGGATCCATTTTCAGCCTATTATTTATTGAAAATTATTTTTGGGGCATTTTCACATGTACGATGATTTGGGTCATTACATTAGATACCAATTTACCCGCCGTTCATTTTTGAATGGCCCTAAGGGTGAGGTTGAAACATTTGCACGAACACTCGATGATTATTTTTTTAACCATAACTAGTAACTAAGAGGGCTACTCAACGTTTGCTAGCTCATTATATAACCATGTTCCATAATGAGTGACTGTTACAGCATTGCCTAATCTAGGACCGACAGTTGTTCCCATGTTTTCTTCCGAGTTGATGTATGTAATTAATTTACGGGATAATTCCCAGTTGTAATTACCTCAGTACGGTACGACACCACAACACACAAAAAGTTGGGACTAAATTGATTTTGAAGAAATTTTACCACTGCAGCAGTTAATTACCGCTGCAATGGTAATTAATCGCTGTAGTGGTTCATGGTAGTTTTATTGGGGGAAAACATGATATTCCCCCATTTCACTCTACTTCTCAAAATTCTTTCAACTCTCTTTGTGAAATCTCCTCCCGTCAATGAATTTAAGGTAATTTCCTCATCTTTTCTACTTACTTTAGTTACCTTCTATTGTAGAATCATAGAATTACGTTAGGATAGCAAGAATTTGAGTGGGTTTGGGTGAAACTTGATGAATTTGACTTTTTGGAGTGTTCTTGAGTATAGTAGTTGACATGCTTAGTTTTCTTATGTTTTGAACGCTCCTATAGTGTTCGGGACGTAAGATTAACATAGTTAATGGTGGGTCCAATGGATTCCTTCAATTTGGGCTTGATTTTAGGTGTTTCACACCCTCATTTTTGTGTAAAAAGATTGACACGCACTTCCCCAAGCCCGATCTATGCTTAATTTTTAAAATTATGTAGAACAGTCAAAAATTTGCCATGGGATGAGAGGTTGGAGAGTTGAAGATGATGAACCGCTGCAGTGGTAACTTTACCATTGCAGCGGTATCACCATAGCGGTAAATAATTATTGTTGCAGTACCGCTATAGTGGTACTGGATAGTATGCCCCTAGTTCTGCATTTCCTTGAAAATTTTGAATTCCCTTTCCCTTCCCAGTGTTTCGATATGGTTCTAACTATTTTCATGGTATTTGTAGGATCATAATGGCCCCAAACCCACCTACTGCAGATTTTCCAATATTGAATGTCAAGAGTGGTATGAAGAGGGGCTGCATACTAGAGGTTTTCTCTGTGAGCGAGGGAAGGGAATGGTGGTGAGGGATGTTGAGGAGGAGTTGCCTAGGTTTTACACCCAATTGAAGTATTTTGGGTGGGATATGTTGACCGAGTCAGTCCCTCAACATAATATGGAGGTCATTCAGGAATTTTATGCTAACCTCCCAATCGTGGACTGGTCGGTAGCTCTTCCACTATCCGGGTATGAGGCAAGAGGGTCCCGGTAGATCTGGATACCATCAATGATATGTTGGGTGTCCCAAATTTTTCTAATGCTTCCTTTGAGGTAAGAGTTTGGACATCAAACTTGGAGTGGGCGGTCGGGGTCTTGGCACCGGAACGGCGAGCTACTGAGGTGAGGTGGTCCAGTGTTAACTGTCAATGGGATGAAGATCATTTATTTCTCCGCCGAGGCCTGGGTGTGGTTACAATTGGTGTACCAGAGGATATGTCCCTCAGGAAATGTATAGATGTGGCCTTCTACTAGGCCATGGTGTTGGCTTGCATACTTACGGGGGTCCGAGTGAATGTAGGGGCGCAGATTATGGATGAGTGGTGGTACTTCTATGCTATGGAGAGGTACTCAAGGGACCTTTTCCTACCTTTATTGGTTACCACACTTTGCTTTAATATGAATATGCCTCGGGAGATTGAGGACAACATGGATAACTGTGAGGTGTCATACAACCCATTGCGGGGCAAGGGCATTCGAGGGGGGAGTAAGAAGAAGAGGAAGGTAGGGAAGGAGGGTAAGAGTAGTCAGGCTGGTAGGACTGGGGGGTGGTGGTGGTCAAGTGTTCCTTCTACTTAGGCCCCTGTATCTTTGGGTGGTTGGGAGGCTGATCCCACTGCAGTCCGGGGTTACTTAGAGAATTTTCAGTTGCCTCCTTTCGAATTAGCTCCTTTAAACTCTACTGCCTCATCGGACCCAACCTGAGCATATGCAGAGATTCAAGAAGAGATAAACGAAAAAAATAAGAAGCAAGGCTCTCGTGACCGCATGCTTGCGAGAATGTAGAAGGCTATCCAAGCAATGTTCGGGCGTATCTCTCCCCAGAATAAGTTGTTCAAGCTGACCAGGAAGGAAGCCGAGGAGTTTTCCTTCCTTAGTGGCATAGAGGAGGAGGGCTCAAATGTCTCGAGCCTCGAAGATAGTACCACCAGTTAGATGCTTTCCCCCTGGTTACATTTTATTATTTCTGGATTTGGGTTGCCCCCATTTAAGGCATGTAACAAACAATTTACTCTTTTTATTTTCTGCACTTTTAGACATTTTTCCTTCGTGTCCCCATAATAATAATTGCCTTATATTGTACTACGTGTTGAATTTATTTTCTGTCATTTTATATCTCGAAAACTGGGTTGCTTCACAACAATTGAACATCATAAAAACAGGGAAATATACCTTTTAGGATTCTGGCTGGAGCCGCATTAGTGGTAAAATATCCACTGCAGCGATAGCCTCCAGTAGCTTTGCCTTGGTTTTTTTTCTTTATCCTGTCTCTGGTTCTTTCTACACAAATCTTTTTTTATACTTGTTCAAGTAGCGTAACAATCTCTCGTTATACTTAACGCACATTGAATTCACAATTCTATTACTTCTGAACCATAACCAACACAACTTTTCGTCTACCAAATTAAATGGTGCTACACTTTCGTCAATCTTCTTACTTACTCAATTCACTATCTTTCAAAATATTCCACCAACAGCCAGACATCCGAGTGGTTCATATGGGATCAAATAGAAGACAAGTAGTACTCCAAATCACAGAGAGATGAGTTGTGTCATGAAAATAAAGACACTCTCGAGATCACACCCAGTCCTTACGTTCACCGGTCTTCTTGGCTACACACCATCCAACCACCCACACACTCAACAATTTTATCATGAACTTAAGCATCATAAGAAAATTAGCATCTACAACCATGAACAACCATACACATAGCACATTTGTAACACATTCTTTGCTCACCATAAGTAATTAACACCATATCAAATAAGCACAAAAATCCACTTCCTAGGTCCTTACTGACTTCTATTTGTTGAGTGTTCAGTTTTGACCCTTCCATGTTAAGAGATACCAATTGGGATCAACCAGTCCCAATCATGATGATTGAGATTCCAATTAGAATCGACAAGATACCAATTGGTCTCAATCTAGGGATACGACATTAGAACAGTATGATAGAAGAGAAGAAAGTGAGACAGATTCATAGATGCCTTGTAGTTTCCTACATATTTGATGTGGACGTCAACACACCAATATGTAGAACTCTACTCAACATTTTCTCTTGTACTGGGAGACCGATAACTTGGGATCTGATAGCATCTCTGTCATGATTCAACCCACCGAATCATGCTGGGAACCTACCTCCACCTTCCCCAGATAGGAGAACCCTAATAATCCCATAATTTAACCAGATGCAGAAGTTAAAATGATAGACGCTTAGTTAATTCAATATCCACTATCTGAATGTCTAATCAACTTGGAATACTACTAATCATTTTATTCTTTCCAAACTTGTTTTAATACATCGAATATGAAAATTAAATGCAAAAAATAACTACAAGTATGTAATGACCCTCCAGGTCATTTTCTGTATTTCTACACTATTTCACTATTTAGAGCTTTCCCATAGCTGCCCCAAGTCATTTATGACTTGCTGGAGCTGACAGTTCGGTTACTGGGCAGTTCATTTGTTTTTTAGAGCCAATTCCCTGTTTAGAAGTCTTTGATGTTCAAATTTGGGTATCAGGCCTAAACCTCAGGTAAACGGCCTCGTATCCCAATTCTGGCACTTTCAACAGCTCCAAAATGTGGATTTTATGCTAGAGGGACCTTTTTTTTGGTCCCAAGGCTCTTGAACTCGTTTTGAGCTAGTGGGTGAAAATTGGTTAAAATGGCCATTGGGTGTGGGACCCATATTTCAGCAAAACGACCTTGGATAGAAATTTTGATAACACCGTTAAGTCTGAAATGTCAAATTTGGTAAGGTGACATAGTTCATTTGCATTCGTGGGATTTCAAATGAATCTCGAGGGTCCGATCGGAACTTAGCAAGATTTTGCTAAGTCCTGGAGCAGGCATCAACTGGTGTGGCCGCTTAAGTGGCCATTTGGTTACTAAAGCGGAGGTTGCTAAAGCAGCCAATGGACCGCTTTAGCGAAAGCCCATGTGTCCCCCTCTGTCGCTAAAGTGACCAAACTACCGCTTTAGCGGCATTCAACCGCTTTAGCGGTAGTCCCCCAGGCGCAAAGGACCACTTGAGCGGTGTCTTACCACTTTAGCGGTGACAGTTTTAGTGGTCATTTGGCCTCTAAAGTGGCTACTGCTGCTATTTATGAGGGAGACCCAATTTTTAGTCCATTTATTTCATTTCCATGTCCCTCAAAACCCTAGAGAGCTTAGAGAGGGTAGAGTGTGATCTTTTGGCATTTGTGGTAAGTTGGAGGGTTCGTTGGGGGCATTTTCTCATCAAAATTTTTGTAAGTTTTTGTCTAATCATTGATTTATTCTCCTATTTAACTTCAAATCCCTAGTTCACTTTACGGGCTGATTTTGGGTTCGTTTGTGCTCGAAATTTAGCCATTTTTAAGTGTAAATGATCCTTGAGCCTAGAGGGACAGTTGGATAGTTTCAAAGTTATGATTCCATAAGCGGGCCCCACATGAGATTTTTAGCTCAATTTTAGACTCAAAGTATTTATATGCAATATGGGTATTGTTATTCTCGTATTAATTTGTAGATCATTATTTCGATAGCGTGGCATCGTGAAAAGGTTTTCAGAAGATAAAAGCTCCAATTTAGTGGACTCTCCTGGGCATTCATCGACGTCCAGGTAGGCTAGGCTTACTTTTATCGTAGATTGAACTTTATTATGGTTTTAGTATAGTATTATGCTAGAGTTGGGTTGGAATTTATGGCTTGGTTTTATGTTTAGAAAAAATTAGAATATTAAGCAGATTAGAGAACCGTTTTTAGGTAGAGTTGACCTATTCATCATTCCCTTTGATTTAATTGTTACCTTAGTACTTTTTTAGACTTATCTAATACCTTAAGATAGAACCTTGAAGCCTTAGTCTAATTTTGGGTAGAAATTTTCTTAGTATGGACTTTTGGGGTTAGTAGCAGGCCCCGCTGATCCTCTTTTAGGTCAATTATCCTAATTAGATCCTTGTAGGCCTAGGAGGCCTTCTTTCGTCATCTTACGTGTCTTCTTATAATTTATTGTGACTTGGACATCTTTCCAACTTTCGATTAAATTTGTAGCCTTGTATTTACTTTAAAGACTGATTCGAGTTCGACAACTACTATTGGTATATGGTACTGATTCCCGATTTAAGTCCAACATATATGATATTAGAGTTCGGTTTTAGTCCGACAACTTTTGGTTTACTGATGATATTATGGATCCAATTCAAGCCCGGTATTGCGTGGTACGAAAGGATTCACAGATATGGGATCAATGGTTGGTTGCTTTATAATTATTAGTGTTTATGGTTCTTCTCTTGATTGTATCCATCAGACTTATAAGGGCTCTTTTGGGTTAGTCTTCTCTTGTTTGTGCCTTCTGGCTTATAGGGGGCCCAATTTGGCTGTAGTTAGCTTGCTTTACTTTCGATATTATTTATACTTTTATTTAATTTCTGTTAGCTGGAACATTATTTCAGGTTTTCCTCTTATTCCTTGACTTAGTTTACATTCTTGCATTTTTTTTTACTCTTATTATGATTTAGCTCAGTAGGCCGATGATGTCTACTGAGTATCTATTGTTTCGGTACTCATACTACATTTATGTATCTTTTTTTAATGCAGATCTGATTACTAGTTGCCGCCGCTGACATTCTATCTAGCTACTCTCAGAATTCGAAGATAGGGTAAGCTTTCAGAGTCGGAGTTGATCCCCTCTCCTTCCTTTACTTTTGGACAGTCCTTAGTTATTGAAACTTTCTATATATTGATACTATTCAGTACTCTCATTTTGTATTTAGTGGCTCTTGTAACAACTTCACTAGGTCGTGGGATATTTCTTTTGTTCTTCCTCCATTCCATTTGGCATTTATATTGTCGTATTCTTATTTATATTGCTTACAAGTTTATTGTATGCTTATTTTCCAGTATTTACTTTACCTTCCATCAATTAGCCCATTACTTATCGTTCCAGGCTATGGTTTGGCTTACCTACTGGCGGGTTAAAGTAGGTGCCATCATGACTCCAAAATTGGATCGTGACAAATTGGTATCAGAGCCTAGGTTCACTGGTACTATTGGTACAGGAGCAAGCGTCTAGTAGAGTCTCACAGATCAGAGCAATGACGTTCGTTTCTTATCTTTGACAGGCTATAGGACATTCTTAGGATGACTTCACTTTCTTCATTCATTTCGTGCGTCGAGTCTATGCTGGTTTCGAAAATTCACATTGTTTTACTCTTTCACAAATAGTCAGGCGGTGATCTACGACGACTAGAGGCGAGGACCCCAAGTCTGCCGCTAGGGTTCATGCTAGAGGTTATGGCCGACCTAGGGGTCGAGGCAAGGCTAGAGCTACAGCCCCAGCTAGGGGTTAAGATAGGGAGCCTTCACCAGATCCTGTTATTGCTCTCGAGGTAGAGGTAGCTCCAGAGGTTCCGCCACCCCAGCCATTTGTGGGCCAGAGGGTAGCCCAGGCTCCACCAGGGTTTATTTCTTCGTCATTGCTCAAAGATGCCTTAGTCCAGTTATTGGGATTAGTTAGTGGTGCAACATCTGATGGTGCTCAGTCTGCAGAACAGAGTGGTACAGATGTAGGGGCACAACCTATAGTTGTGGATCCCAGAGTTGTGGTCCCTCTAGCACCGGTAGTTGCTCAGTCGGCAGTTGCCTTGCCAGCTATGTATGTTGAGGTGCAGAAGATGTTGGGTCAATTTCTGCGATTAACTCTGCCTAGGTTTTCTGGGGCTCTTGTCGAGGATATATTTGAGTTCGTGACTACTTGCGAGGATAGGCTCCTTAATTTAGGCTTAGTTGAGGCTCGTAGGGTTGACTATACCACTTTTCAGTTGGATTTGGCAGCTAGACATTAGTGGAGAGGTTATCTTAATTCCAGGCTAACTGGATCTCCCCCTTTGACATGGACTCATTTCTTCGAGGTCTTTCTGGAGAAGTATATGCCTCATAGTATTTATGAGAACTTGAGAGATCAGTTTACTGGCTTGCAGCAGGGTTATATATCGGTGGTTGAGTATGAGGCACTATTTCGCGAGTTGGCCAGATATGATACTGTAATCTTACCTATTGAGTATGAGCTTATTCAATTTTATGTTAGAGGCATTAGACTTCCTCTTCGCATGGCTACTCAGAGCTTGGTTGCAGCTGGTAGTTCTTTTGTTGAGGTTTTTGATTCTGCCCAAACTATGGAGGAGATACATTGCGAGACCCAAGGGGGCAGCAATAGGAGACCACGTCATTAGGGTAGTTTTAGTGGGAGCCATGGTGGTTCGTAGTTCAGAGGCAGATGTTCTCAGGGTAGGTACCCTCCGTGTCAGTCTTATCAGCATCAGGGATAGTCTAGTAGACCCATTTAGGCAGCACTTTAGATTTTTGATGGACGTCAGTCCAGCTACAGTGATTACCATAGCCCGAGCAGTGGCCATTCTTCGAGAGGTGCATATTTTGAGTCTTCCAGATAAAGTGGCTATTTTGGGTTAGTCAGATCTTCTGGAGCAGAGTGTTTGGGGCTTGCTATTGTTGTGGGTTGTTGTTCATTACTCCAAAGAGTGTCCCCAACATGGGATGATTCAGCCTGCTACGCAGAGTGTTCCGCTAATCAGATTAGTGCTGTCTCTAGCTAGAGGTGGTGCTCAGGGTCGTAGGGGTGGCCCCCACGATTCTCATGGTGATTCTCAGGCAGGTAGGATGGGTGGTCGGTCAGGTGCCCAGTCAGGTGGCGGGCAAGGTCATTTGTATGTTATACTTGGTAGACCAGAGGTAGAGTCTTTGGATGCTGTTGTTACAGGTACGATTTTAGTGTGCTGTCCACTAGCTATTGCCTTATTTGATCGGGTATCCACTTATTCATATGTTTCTACTTATTATACACTACAGTTAGAGTTCTCTTAGGAGCCTTTATCTGTGCCATTGCATGTATATACTCCAGTGGGTGATTCTTTAGTAGTGGATCAGATTTATAGATCATGTGTTATGACTGTTCGAGAGTTTGATACTCGGGCTGACCTTATTATGCTAGATATAGTGGACTTTGATGTCATTCTGGGCATGGACTGATTATCCCCTTATCATGCGATCTTGGATTGCTATGCCAAGACTGTTACCTTAGCCATGCATGACATACCCTTGATTGTGTGGCAAGGTTCTTTTAGCCATGCACCGATGAGGATTATTTCTTATGTTTGGGCTAGGAGATTAGTGTCGAGGGGTTGCGAGTCTTATCTTTCTTATGTTCATGATGTTTGTATGGAGAGTCCCTCATTTGATTCTGTTCCAATTGTCCATGAGTTTTCTGATGTTTTCTTTACCGACCTGACTGGCCTTCCTCCTGAGTGTGATATTGAGTTTGCTATTAATCTTGAGCCGAGCACCCAACCTATTTCCATGGCACCATACTATATGGCTCCTATCGAGCTTAAGAAGCTGAATTCTTAGCTTCAGGTTCTTAAAAGGGTTTTATTAGGCCGAGTGTGTTGTCTTAGGGTGCTCCTATCTCATTCGTGAAGAAAAAAGATGGTTCTATACGTATGTGTATCGACTACAAGCAGCTGAATAAGGTGACAGCGAAGAATAAGTATCCTATGCCTCGTATTGATAATTTATTTGACCAGCTTTAGGGTGCGGCAGTGTTCTCTAAAATTAACTTGAGATCCGATTACCATCAGTTGAGAATTCGGGCTGAGGACATACCTAAGACAACTTTCAGGACTCGTTATGGCCATTATGAGTTCCTGGTGATGTCTTTTGGGTTGAAAAATGCCCCAGCAACGTTCATGGATCTAATGAACCATATGTTCAGGCCCTATCTGGATTCCTTTGTGATCGTCTTCATTATGACATCCTTGTGTATTTGAGGAGCAGGGAGGAGCACGAGAAGCATTTGAGGATTGTGCTCCAGACTTGGAGAGATCATAGGGTTTTTAGAGTTGGTGACTTAACTAGATTGATCATGGGGAGGCTCATAGTTTGAGGTATTCAATTCATCTTAGTACAACAACCAAGATGTATCATGGTTTGAAGAAGCACTATTGGTGGTGTAGACTGAAGAATGACATTGTGGAGTTCATGGATAAGACTTTGAATTGTCAGCAAGTGAAGCGTGAGCACCAAATACTAGGTGGTATGACTCAGAGGATGCCTATACCTGAGTGGAAGTGGGATCATATTACTATGGACTTTGTGGTAGGTTTTCTTCAGACCTTGGGGAAGTTTGAGTCTATTTAGGGGATTGTGGACATCTTGAACAAATCAACCCATTTTTTACAAGTAAAGACTAACAATAATGCGGAGAGTTTGACTACATTCAAGAGATAGTTTGGTTGTATGGTGTGCCTATTTCCATTATTTCAGATTAAGGCACTCAATTTACATCACATTTCTAGAGTTCTATTTAGTGAGAGCTGGGCACTTAGTTAGAGATGAGTACAACTTTTCATCTACAAATGAATGGTTAGTCGGAGCAAAATATTCAGGTGATCGAGAAAATGCTTCAAGATTGTGTGATTAACTTTGTTGATCAATATCAATTGGTTTTTTCTTTTAGCAAAATTTACATACAATAATAATTACCATTCTAGCATTCAGATGGCATTATTTAAGGTTTTGTATGTGAGAAAGTGTAGGTCTCCAACTGGTTGGGTTGACTCTTTTGAGGTTAGGCCATTTGGTACAGACTTATTGATGGATTCCATGAATAGGGTGAAGTTGATACATGACCAACTCTTGAAAATCCAAAGTAGGTAGAAGAGTTTTGTACATCAAAGAGTTTCTGACTTAGAGTTCATGATCGGTGAGTGGGTTCTATTGAAGGTATCACCCATGAAGGGTGTGATGAGGTTTGGGAAAAACGGCAAGTTCAGTCCGAGGTTTATTGGCCCTTTTGAGATTCTACAATGTATTGGGGAGGTAGACTATGAGTTGTCTTTTCTCTGAGTATTTCAGTAGTGCATCCAGTTTTTCATGGTTCGATATTGAAGAAGTATCATTTCGACAATTCTGATGTGATTCAATGGATTCGAATTAGAATATGACATTTGAGGAGGAGCCTGTGGCCATTTTGGATAAACAGACTCGTAAGTTGAGGTCTTAAAAATAGCTTCAGTGATGGTTCAGTGGAAGCATTGACCATTTGAAGAGGCCAATTAGAAGACAGAGTCGGACATGTGGAGTAGATATCCCCAACTTTTTGACGGTTAAAATACCTTCTTTATCCTTACATTCGAGGTCGAATATGTGTTTTAGTGGTGGATGATGTAATAATCCTCATAGTAATTTTTAACTTTTGGTGTGTTTTGACCATTTTAATCCTCCCCGTAGTTGTTTTATAGTATTCGTGGTCTGTTGGTGTGGATGACTTGGTTATTGAGGTGGTTGCTTGAGTATTACGTGAGTTTTTTTTCATTTTGGAAAATTTTGGAGTTGGTATGGTTGAATTTGGTTAATACTTGGTGTTATCAAGGTTGTATGAGAATTTTGTGTGTTCTTTTAATTCTAAAATATCATTTTGGGTTAGTAAGACCTTTGGTTTGGGTCCCGAGGTCTTTGAATAGATTTTGATTAGTTGGTTGGAAAGTTAGAAGTTTAAGGCTTGGAGTTGACTTTGGTCCACATTTGTTGATAATGACATCTATTTGATGATTCAATTATATTGAGTTTGGAATGTCATTTCCAATTGGGTGGCATATTTGATTTGTTTTCACGGGGTTCTGGGTGTGTTTCAAGGATCAATTTTGGGTTTAGGAGTTGCCTTGTCTTAGCTGGTGCTGGTGTTTTCACACCTGCGATGCCATGTACGCACAAATGGTGTTGTAGTAGGGGCGCCATGCCTGCATGGCTAGGGAACCTTTCCTCTCTTGCAGAGGTTTGATCACTATCGCAGTACTACATATGCGAGCTTTCGTAGCTTCTGTTTATCTGTAGCTGCAAGGTCCCTCTCGCAACAGCGAAGTCCACTCATTTATGTGACTTCCATCGAAGAGGGGAATATTTTCAGATATCGTTGTAGCTTAATAGTGAGGGTTTCTATTTTCTTATTTTATTTTTCATATATCGGTTTTTGGAGTTTGGGAACTCGATTTTGGTAGATTCAAAAGGTGCTTTTCAATGCTTCTTCCTTGGGTATGATTCCTATACTATTTTTACACATTGCTCAATGATTTACTAATGATTTTATCCTCAAATCTTGCTTTTTCAATTGGGAAATTTGGGAATTTTGGGGTAAAGTTAGGGGTGGTAAAACCAAACCTAACCCGCCCAACCCAACCCAACCTATTCAAGTTTGGGTTGGTTACTGACCCACCCGTTTCTTAACTCAACCCATGTCAACCCAACCCGTTTTAATCCATTTAAAATTGTGTTGATATGTAACCCCAATTGATTTTTCAAAAATCTTATTAAAACATTTTAAAAAGATTTTTTTATTTAATATTTTATGTATAGTCATAATAAAGAAAGATAATAATTTTAGTCAATACTAATTTTTTTTAAAAGAATAAATAAAGCAGTTTAAACTTAGTAAGAATTGGGCGGGTTGGGTTATAACCCGGTACCTAACCCATTTTGACCCAAACAAATTTGGGCCGGTTGGGCCTTGACCCATTATGACCCGCCCATATTTAACCCAATCTGCCTAATTTCCACCCCTAGATAAAGTTAAGAAACTATGTTTTGATAATTTAGAAGTCGATTTTAACTTTGTGTTCGATAAAAAAAATCATATTTGAACTCCTTAAGTTATGTGTAAAGTGATTTTTAAATAAAATTCTAATTTTGTCCTCGTGAACTCGGGATTGAATTTTGAATCAGTCATTTAAATATAGCAATATGAGAGGCTATGAATTTGTTTCCTCATGTAGAATATGTATTTGACCAAATTGGATTAGTTTGGAAACTATTAGAAAGGATAATTCTTTGGTGTGACTATTCAAACTTCGTTTAAGGCAAGTTGAGAGTTTTTTAACTCTTTTTTGAAGTATTTATGTGTTAGTTGCTTGTTTGGGGAGTAATTGGGAGATAGGGTCCTGTATAGATAAGAGGAAGAGCATCTATACGGGTAGTTGTATTTCTGTAAAGGGGTAAAATGAATAATTGACTTGTTTTGGATTGTCTTCCCTTGTTGTTAATACCCGACTTATTGTGTGAAAAGTGAAATATTGATTTCAATCCCTCTTGATAGTGGATGGTATTGACTAGAACTCCCTTGGTGATCATGATTTGATTAATTTGGGATAGATTGATGGTATTTGGGCTAGTAGCTGGTGTTTTTGAGCTGAATATGGCCTCGTGTACTCGGATTGTGATATTATGTTCTTCTATTCATTGTGAAACATGCATACTCACTCATATTTACATCATGGCATCGTTAAAGAGATATTTTGAAAAATGTAAATTTAAAATGATTTGCATGCCCAATGGAAATTTTTTTTGGGTGAATCTTACTGATTTTAATTTGCATGCTCGATGAAAAAGTATTTCGGGTGATCTGATAGGAAATGGTTTCGGGTGAGTTATTGATTTGTGTACTCGATGAAAAATTGTTTTGGGTGGGTATATGGACCTTGCGAGTCCCCCATAGGTCCCAGCTAGCTATACAGAGCAGCGGGCGTATACTGTAACATTTCTTGCATTATCGCATTTATCTCATCACTTACATTTGGTTGGTACCATTGTTGTGCATTGTTATTGCGTAGCTTGTTGCCATGGTTCCATATCGAGTAGTTGTGGACTGGTACAATGTTGACTCTATATTACTATTGTATAATTGTTAAACTAGGTGTTGTTTCTTGTTTGCAGGTTCATGTAAGTTGTGTCAAATGAGGGGTACATCATGTGGTTCTCGCCACTTTGAAGTAGGGTCAGTCGACGATGCTGCTGAGTACAAGTGAATTAGTACTCAAACTTGTTTATTTCTACACTTTACCTGAAGGTACCAAAATATTTTTTCTCGGATGTTGAGTGAGCGTCTTGGCTTGGGATTACACTTATCGAGATTCAGGGTAGCGACTGATTGATCTAGTGCCTATCATATCTCCTCTATTTTTTATTTTTTTTCTTACGTTCGAGATACTTAAGACTCATATTCTATTGATTCTATTATAAGAGGCTCGTACTTATAACTATCAGATTGTGGGGATTATTGTTGTCCTTTGTATTTCTATATCGGGTTATTTATGTGGATCAGTCTGAGAACTATCTGTATTTCATTTCTTCTTCGTATTTTATTGATTTCGACTATTGGGTGTTGGGTTAGCTTACCTATCCCGGAGGTTGAGATAGGAGCCATCATGACTTGAGTTTTGGATCGTGACAGATACATGATCAATTACTTAATCTAAATGACTATTTTTATCTTTAAATAGTTTAATACCTACATTACTAATATACGTATTGTTATTCCATATTTTATCTCAAATAAACTAATAGACGTGCGAACTCCAAATAACTTAATATCGATATTGTTTAATTCTACCTAAAAATTGCAACTGCTTCGCAAAGAATCTGAGATGAACAATATTGATGGATGTTAAAATTTCTGAAACATAATAAATAAAGCACAATTAAACTTTCAATAAATATCTAAACTATGAATGCATAAGTTCAAAAGTACAATGGAGTCACCTTTGAGTACGACAACAGTCTCGACATAGACTGAATAAGGGCCTAAACTCTTGAGTAGATTGTCCATGGAAAGGAAAGCCTTTTCATTCTACCCATCACTATTGTTTAGACACACAATGTAGTCATTGAAAGTATAAATGTCATCCATGTTAGGGATATTTAGATAGTTTCTTCCTTCTCTATTCATGAGTTAGCCCTTGATCAGATAATTTATTCATATTTGCAAAAAAATGGTTAAATCCATTAAATTTAAATTCTGAATTCACTTCCACTTAGACTACTTTTTACCATTCACCTCGCGGGGGAGGAAGCACATAAAGGAGAACAATGTAGATAGATCACCCACGCAGACAATCAACAAAATATAATGGACAAATGATTTAACAACTCCACTCAATATTAGTCAAGTAAATATAATGGAGTCGGGTATGATTTCTTGATTGAAATTATTGTTCATATATCTTTTGTGAAACTTATTAAGCTCTACAATCCTGAAATAATTATAGAGTTTGAATTAGAATGTTTGCCGTTACAATCTACAATTGAAAATTCACACTCTGTGTTTGTGTTGTTTTAAAGATATGGGAAAAACCACAATATATAGATAAAGTTCACGCCCAAAGTTGGAAAAACACTAGTATACAGATTCTTCAATCACCTTTTGTGGACATAATTGCGAAGCACGGGTTAGGCTGGACTCAATAGCTTTTGTTCAAACACTGCATTTGTATTAAAAGATTTGCTAAATATGTTCAGAAGTCAAATTTAGAACCTAATTACTAACATTTGATGCCGCTATCGTCTAATTTAGAACCAATAAAACACAAATTCTGGCTCCAACCTTTGAGTACATTATTTGTAATAAGAAATAGTAACACATAAAAAAGCCAACATATAGAATACAACTAGTGCTGCACCCATTATACCAACAGAATTACTAGTATATAAAACAGAGGTTTACATTCATACACAATTGAAAAGTTATATTCTTTACCAAAGTATTAAATAGAATGAGCACTAATTCTAAATGTATTGACATAAAAGAGGATAACTAATACAGTTAGACCTTTCTATGACAACATTTTATTATAATTAATGGTAAATTTTTTATTAAAACGGACCTTCATATTATGTTATATTATATGTTCTCTATCACACCCCTCTCCTAAGAGTCAAGTGGCTTTCAGGCCCTCACCACCGTTACGGAGTTCTTCCACTCTTATCTCCAAAATACATCTCGCTATAGTAACTAAAAAATATACAGACAAATGACATTGTTATAGATAAGTTTGACTGTACTTCTAATTAATTATAAGCTTTTGCCACTAGATATAGAGTATTCTTCTTGTGCATGGTGACCTGGCAAAGTATCGGTATCAATACCTTCTTTCATCATCCTGAAAGGCAATTCCCAATCAAATGCATAGAGAAGATTGGAGAGCGTGAGCTCTACTATTTCTACTCCTAGTGAAATCCCAGGACACCCTCTGCTACCACCTCCAAACGGAATCATTTCAAATTCCCCTGACTTGTAGTCAATGATATCATATTGCTTACATCATAAAATCTCTCAGGAATGAACTCATCTGTATTTTCCCAACATTCAGGATCTCTACCTATTGCCCACGCATTGATAAAAACTATAGCATTTGGTTTGATTTCATATCCATCTATGGTGCATTTTTGGATTGTTTCTCTTGGTACTAGTGGAGCTGGTGGGTACAATCTCGATGTATCCTTTATGACTGCCCTAAGATAGGGAAGATTTTGGATATCATCTCCGTCTACTCTTCCTTTCTTTCCAACCAATTCTCTCATGCCCTTTTGTAGTTTCCTCATCCTGCTTGCATCCTCCTTGATCAAAGCTGTCATTGCCTACACTAATGCAGCAGCACTCATGTCCATTCCAGCAATAAATATGTCTTAAAAAAACAAAAATCACAATACATTTTGCTGTTTAAGTTAAGCTTTGTATAATATATATCATCAAATGTTCTGATTAATTCTCATAACAGAAACTAAACTAGCAAGATATAAAGAAGTGAGAAAAATACCATTAGTACAGCTTTGATATGATCTCACATGAGAATCAAGGACGATGATGATGAATTTTGATTTTGTAAGACAATCAACGTATCAAAAATATGACCATCCATTGATTTAGGACGAGTTGGGCTAAGGTTCTCCTCAATGAGTTCTTGATAGAACAAGTCCAATTCATTGTAAATCTTTTCGAGTCGTGCAACCTTTCCTGTGACTTTACAATCAATCCAACATCCAAAAATTGGGAAATGATGAGATAAATAGAAATCTCCACTTGAGCTTCACATAAAACTTTGTCAAAATTCCTACTTTCATGGCCTTTCTCATCATATATCTTGCCAAATCCAACAATACAGTTTATGCTGCTCGATAGAGAAAACAAAATCTCACTAAGGTTAACCAATTTCAATGATGAAGCAAGTTCTATTATGCCATTAATCGTCCTGGATACTTTATCTTCACGAATTTGATGGAAAGATTGCACCTTTTTGGGACTAAAGCGATGTATGGTACAAATCTTTCTCATCTCCATCCAATAGTTACTGTGGGGCGAGAAGGCGATATCCAAGCTGTTGTATGATAACTTTCTTTGGCCAAAAATTGATGGCCTGTTAGAAAATGCAAAGTCATTAGTTTTCAGGTCTTCTTTAGCAATTCATTCAAATGAAATAAAAACTAGTTGGGAAAACCCAAACTTCATGAACATTAAGGGACCATATCTTTTTGAAAGTTTCCATAGGTATTTCTAAAGGAATTCTTGATTTAATTGATACAAGTTTCCAAAAAATGGAAGCCCAGGGGGACCTGGTGGATAATTATGTGGGTGTCAAAGTTATATGCCGTATTTTACAAGGAAAATTACAACTGCAGGTATAGCTACTAGGAATAGAAACAACATTTCCATTTTTCAAACTATGACATTTTTCAAACGAGGAGCTGAACATATAAAAAAGTGTTCTTGTTAGACACTTTTGACTTAGAATTTTGAAAAAGCCTTTGTGCATGTTCTCTAGTGTTCATTACATATATATAAATTAATAATTACTTAAATATGTCACCTCCTTTAGTTATACGTATTACATGATAATCGGGGGGGGGGGGGGGGGGGGTGAATTGAAATTTTTATACCTTAAGTTGACTACAATGACCAGTGAGTCAACTTCCCTGCACAACAATGTTAGTACAAAGAAATAATAATAACAGAAAGTAAAGAACAGAAATAAAGAACACAGAAAGATTTATCCTGGTTTGGAGCACCCTTGTGGTGCCTACTTCTAGTCCCCTTGGGTTACAAGAGGTTCTCGTAGAGCAACGTGAATGATTACAGTAATTTTCTCACAAGCTTTATAGAACAACTTTATGAGAAAGGTAACAACCTCTACTTATATAACTTCTAGCCTCTTCTTTCTTTTGTTTTCACTATAACTTATATAACTTCTAGCCTCTTCTTTCTTTTGTTTTCACTATAACGTATTACAATGATTTGTATAAGAATACGAAGTAACTAGGATTTTACTCAAGTGAAGATGTACAAGTAAAAACCTAGACTGCTATACTATATTTGTACATGAGACCAAAAGATATAACTATATTTCCCCGATATAAAAAAGCAATTTGTATACATAGTAGAAACAGATTCAAGTGACCATAGTTATGGAGGAATTTTAAAATATAAATATTTAAATGAAACTATAGAACATCATTGCAGATATTATTCAGGATCTTATACAGAACCACAGAATAAATGGGAGATAAACCGAAAAGAACTATTTGCTTTATATAAATGCTTGTTATCATTTGAACCATTCATTGTGTATAATAAATTTATTGTTAGAACAGATAATACCCAAGTGAAATGGTGGCTAACGCGAAAGATACAAGATTCAGTTACGACAAAATAAATACGACGACTTGTATTGAATATACAGAACTTTACTTTTACAATTGAAGTAATCAGTACTAACAAAAATACTGTTGCAGACTACCTATCAAGACAAAGTAACCCAGACGGAACCCGAAAAAGATAGTACAATGGAAACTATGCTCAAAGCTATTACTACACTTTGCACCAAAGTGGAAAGTATAGAGCTAGAAGTACAAAAGCTTAAGATTAATGAAGTTAATTTGAAATCTAAAGCTATAGAAAGTCAGCCGCATGACTCAAAAACTGCTGAACTACGTCAATCGGAAGACGATAAAAATCCAGATCTAGAAGGAGACGTTGAGAAACTCCCTAAAACTCATAACCAAACAGTTAATGCAGCTGCAGGTACCAGTGCTAGACCAAGCATCAGTGCAGGAACAAGCAGCTCAGGAGCAACCAAACAACCTACAAAAAGACAAAATACCAATTTGAATAGTCAATTTGCCAAACCATTTATCCAAAAATTCCAATCTACAAATAATCCCAGTCCACAAACATCCACATATGCATCAAGTCTTAGTCACAATAAAGAGATATATAATCACCTCTCCAGAACATATATCCAAAATATCCACAGGATTCAGACATATTTAAATTTAAATCCAAGGTCTACCTCAACTACTGACCCGGAAAAATACTACATTACCCAAAAACTACAAGGCTATAATAAATTAATTGCCCAACCAGATACCAACGCAAATTTAATCAAGACATGTTATGACTACGGACTATTGGCCACAGTATATACGAAGGACGGACATGAGATACAAAAAATACCAGAAATATATAATGCATTCTCTACCTACAAAAGAATTACAGGAGGATCATTTTTCTATATAAGATTCTACACAGCACCTGCCGAGATATTATTTGATGAAATAAAACCAAACATCCAAGTAGTGAAAATTGGACTCACTAGAGATATGATCATACCAGAAGAAATTGAACCACAACTAGAAATACCCGAAGAAGATATTCCACAATTCTATGCAAACAAAAGAATTATTGGACTACAAGTTATTATCCAAGAACTAGCTAACAACTATACAAATGGACATGCAATTTGGAGCTATTATTGTAGAAATCAAGTTATGATCTATGCAAATTCCAGAGAACTACGTCAAGGAGATATGGAGGAAGTCAGACAATGGATATACTCCTTACTAAAACCAGAAGATACACCAACTACCAGAGCATTAAAGAAAGGATTCATTTCAGCAAATTTATTAACCAGATATTGCTAGTATATTGGACCAAAATACGCCGACCATCAATGTTCACAATGCAATGGAGGAAATACCATCAACATACCAGATGTACAGCTAGAATAAACCAACGGAGCAGAATGACTAACTAGTCAGACAGACTACCAACCGACAAGATAAAAAGAAAAAGCTATGTAATATAATTCCTTTACTTTTTCTTTTCTGTTTTATATGTTTTAGTCGTAAAGTAGGAATAGTTAGATTCCTTACGCATTTTTAGTAGATAAGATAAAAGAGCATAATGCTCTGTACTATTTATTACTTTTTCAACGCGTTTTTTAAAAAGTCGTAAAGTGCACAGTAATAGTACTGTACACTAACGCGTTATCTTTCCTTTTAATTATTGAGGCATAAACCTCCTGATGTATATATAAAGGAGGAGAAGGCAAAGAGAGGATCATCGAGAATTGAAGAAGTCTAACAACTTCTAAGAATCTCAACCTTTCTCATGTGCTGAGATCCCCAAACTAAATAAATAAAAACTTTCCAATTATATACTCGCTTTCAATAAGCTATGGATGAATCAAATATACATACCTCCATATCACATACCACCGAAGAACTAACAACCAAGGTACGCTCATATTTAATTATGTGTAACTAAATCTTATATTCCTGCTAATCTCTAGAATATTATTACTGCTTATCATGTAGTAGTTTGATTATGTTAAATTATTCGAGTAAGTTTGCTATGGTTAGGTAAGCTGAGAGTTAGGTAAACCCAGACTAAGCCATCCTAAAGGTCGAAACCAGAAAAGGCTAGGAATGCCGTAAAGAGGGCAGTAGACCAGTGTTGAGGCATTGTTAGGGTAACTGATTGAAGCTGAAACCCATAAGTAGTGACACAAAGGATAATTAAACATACTAGATTACTAAGTGATAAATATAATAATAGGATTAGAGGTTAAAAGGAATATGATTTGCCTACACATAAAATGAAAAATATGACACAACCTAGTGAAAACATGGAAAGCTACCAGATCAAAACAACTAAGTATTTGATAAATGAAGATGAAAATTACAAAGTACTACTTTTATATACACTGAAAAGTTTAGACAAAGATACTATACAAAAAATATACAACTTGCTATTTACTCATGAACTAATAAGCCTAATGAAAGAAGAATGGCTAGATAGCATATTAAACAACGAAGAAAATGAAGATTATAAAAATAATGATATATATGACGATATAGATTCAGAAGGATATTTAGATTTTAACTAAGAGAATGAACCAAGAACAACTAGTATTGGCAACGAACTATAAATGAACTAAGAGAAAGAGAAATTTTAATACAATATAATCTAGATAGCTATATACAAACCCAGAATGTTGCTTATCTAGACTTAATAGTAGAAGATATTAACCAAATATTAGCACTAATTAGACAAAGAGATAATTATTACGAATCCGCATTTAGACAATGACAAAACAAATCCGCACTAATTTATTACGAATCCGCACTAATTTATGACAAAACAAATTAGTGCTAATATTTGGTTAATATCTTCTACTATTAATTTATGACAAAACAAATTAGTGCGGATTCGTAATAAATTAGTGCGGATTTGTTTTGTCATTGTCTAAATGCGGATTCGTAATAATTATCTCTTTGTCTAATTAGTGCTAATATTTGGTTAATATCTTCTACCATTAAGTCTAGATAAGCAACATTTTGGGTTTGTATATAGCTATCTAGATTATATTGTATTAAAGTTTCTCTTTCTCTTAGTTCATTTATAGTTCGTTGCCAATTTTCTAGTTGTTCTTGGTTCATTCTCTTAGTTAAAATCTAACTATCCTTCTGAATCTATATCGTCATATATATCATTATTTTTATAATCTTCATTTTCTTCATTGTTTAATATGCTATCTAGCCATTCTTCTTTCATTAGGCTTATTAGTTCATGAGTAAATAGCAAGTTGTATATTTTTTGTATAATATCTTTGTCTAAACTTTTCAGTGTATATAAAAGTAGTACTTTGTAATTTTCATCTTCATTTATCAAATACTTAGTTGTTTTGATCTGGTAGCTTTCTATGTTTTCACTAGGTTGTGTCATATTTTTCATTTTATGTGTAGGCAAATCATATTCCTTTTAACCTCTAATCCTATTATTATATTTATCACTTAGTAATCTAGTATGTTTAATTATCCTTTGTGTCACTACTTATGGGTTTCAGCTTCAATCAGTTACCCTAACAATGCCTCAACACTGGTCTACTACCCTCTTTACGGCATTCCTAGCCTTTTCTGGTTTCGACCTTTAGGATGGCTTAGTCTGGGTTTACCTAACTCTCAGCTTACCTAACCATAGCAAACTTACTCGAATAATTTAACATAATCAAACTACTACATGATAAACATTAATAATATTCTAGAGATTAGCAGGAATATAAGATTTAGTTACACATAATTAAATATGAGCGTACCTTGGTTGTTAGTTCTTCGGTGGTATGTGATATGGAGGTATGTATATTTGATTCATCCATAGCTTATTGAAAGCGAGTATATAATTGGAAAGTTTTTATTTATTTAGTTTGGGGATCTCAGCACATGAGAAAGGTTGAGATTCTTAGAAGTTGTTAGACTTCTTCAATTCTCGATGATCCTCTCTTTGCCTTCTCCTCCTTTATATATACATCAGGAGGCTTATGCCTCAATAATTAAAAGGAAAGAAAATGCGTTAGTGTACAGTACTATTACTGTGCACTTTACGACTTTTTAAAAAATGCGTTGAAAAAGTAATAAATAGTACAGAGCATTATGCTCTTTTATCTTATCTACTAAAAATGCGTAAGGAATCTAACTATTCCTACTTTACGACTAAAACATATAAAACAGAAAAGAAAAAGTAAAGGAATTATATTACATAGCTTTTTCTTTTTATCTTGTCGGTTGGTAGTCTGTCTGACTAGTTAGTCATTCTGCTCCGTTGGTTTATTCTAGCTGTACATCTGGTATGTTGATGGTATTTCCTCCGTTGCATTGTGAACATTGATGGTCAGCGTATTTTGGTCCAATATACTGGCAATATCTGGTTAATAAATTTGCTGAAATGAATCCTTTCTTTAATGCTCTGGTAGTTGGTGTATCTTCTGGTTTTAGTAAGGAGTATATCTATTGTCTGACTTCCTCCATATCTCCTTGACGTAGTTCTCTGGAAATTGCATAGATCATAACTTGATTTCTACAATAATAGCTCCAAATTGCATGTCCATTTGTATAGTTGTTAGCTAGTTCTTGGATAATAACTTGTAGTCCAATAATTCTTTTGTTTGCATAGAATTGTGGAATATCTTCTTCGGGTATTTCTAGTTGTGGTTCAATTTCTTCTGGTATGATCATATCTCTAGTGAGTCCAATTTTCACTACTGGCATGTTTGGTTTTATTTCATCAAATAATATCTCGGTAGGTGCTGTGTAGAATCTTATATAGAAAAATGATCCTCCTGTAATTCTTTTGTAGGTAGAGAATGCATTATATATTTCTGGTATTTTTTGTATCTCATGTCCGTCCTTCGTATATACTGTGGCCAATAGTCCGTAGTCATAACATGTCTTGATTAAATTTGCGTTGGTATCTGGTTGGGCAATTAATTTATTATAGCCTTGTAGTTTTTGGGTAATGTAGTATTTTTCCGGGTCAGTAGTTGAGGTAGACCTTGGATTTAAATTTAAATATGTCTGAATCCTGTGGATATTTTGGATATATGTTCTGGAGAGGTGATTATATATCTCTTTATTGTGACTAAGACTTGATGCATATGTGGATGTTTGTGGACTGGGATTATTTGTAGATTGGAATTTCTGGATAAATGGTTTGGCAAATTGACTATTCAAATTGGTATTTTGTCTTTTTGTAGGTTGTTTGGTTGCTCCTGAGCTGCTTGTTCCTGCACTGGTGCTTGGTCTAGCACTGGTACCTACAGCTGCATTAACTGTTTGGTTATGAGTTTTAGGGAGTTTCTCAACGTCTCCTTCTAGATCTGGATTTTTACCGTCTTCCGATTGACGTAGTTCAGCAGTTTTTGAGTCATGCGACTGACTTTCTATAGCTTTAGATTTCAAATTAACTTCATTAATCTTAAGCTTTTGTACTTCTAGCTCTATACTTTCCACTTTGGTGCAAAGTGTAGTAATAGCTTTGAGCATAGTTTCCATTGTACTATCTTTTTCGGGTTCCGTCTGGGTTGCTTTGTCTTGATAGGTAGTCTGCAACAGTATTTTTGTTAGTACTGATTACTTCAATTGTAAAAGTAAAGTTCTGTATGTTCAATACAAGTCGTCGTATTTCTTTTGTCGTAACTGAATCTTGTATCTTTCGTGTTACCATTTCACTTGGGTATTATCTGTTCTAACAATAAATTTATTATACACAATGTATGGTTCAAATGATAACAAGCATTTATATAAAGCAAATAGTTCTTTTCGGTTTATCTCCCATTTATTCTGTGGTTCTGTATAAGATCCTGAATAATATCTGCAATGATGTTCTATAGTTTCATTTAAATATTTATATTTTAAAATTCCTCCATAACTATGGTCACTTGAATCTGTTTCTACTATGTATACAAATTGCTTTTTTATATCGGGAAAATATAGTTTTGGTAATTGCTTGCATAATTCTTTTATCCGTTGTATATGTGTTTTATCCGTATTATCAAAGTGATATTCAACATCCTTTTTTAATTTCTTTTGTAATGGTTTTAAATGTTCTGCTAATTTTGGTATATATTCTCTTACTTGGTTTACTAATCCTAGAAAGGATTGTAATTTCTTTTTTGTATCTAACAATTCTTCTGAATCAATTATTTTTTGTATATGTGTGTTTGCATTTTTATTCCATCTCTGTCTATCTGTATTCCTAAGAATTCTATTTGGTTTTTCATTATCTCTGCCTTACTTTTGCTTAGATTTATTCCTGTAGTTTCTACAATATTTATGAATTTGTTTAGTAACTGTATATGTTCTTCTTCTGTCTTAGAGTATAATAATATATCATCTATGTATACAATACAATTTTCTAGTTGTGTGAAATATGTATCCATAAAGTGTTGATATCTTCCAGGTGCATTTTTATATCCAAAAGGTAGTACGTTCCATTCATAAAATCCTTGTGGTACTGTAAATGCTGTTAATTTTTTAGATTCGTCTTCTAACTTAAGGTGGTAAAATCCTGATTTACAATCAAATTTACTAAAGTAATTATATCCTTGAATTTGTCTTATTTTTAATATTTTGTTTGGTATTGGGTAATTGTATGTTTTAGTTTTGGCATTTAAATTGCGATAATCTATAACCATCCTACTCTTCCCTCTTTTTTGTTCACTGTGTTTATTAACAATAAACGCAGGACTAGTATGTTTGCTATTACTTTCTTGTATGTAGTTGTTGGTTAGTAATTCATTAATATGAAGTCTAAACTCATTTAAATCATTAAAGTTATATTTTAATGGTTTCTGGGTGATAATACTATTTGGATCAATTAATTCTATTGTAACTGTAGTTTTATGTTTTTCCCATCCTTTAAGGGGGTTTTCACTATATAGTAGTTCTAGTTTATTATGTATCGGTTGTAATGTGTTTATAGAAAAGGTTATTATTTCCACTTGTTTTCCTATATGAGTGGCATTTTCTAATTTTTGGACTATTTTTTCACTTCCTTTAATCCATGGAGTTGTTTTTCTGGGTTTATTTGGTACTCTTTTAGCTGCTACTTTGTGTTTACATGGGGTTGTAAACCACCAATATTTTTTGGTTAATATATGTGGATATAGGCTATCTAAGGCATTCCTATTATCATGTCTCTAGTTGTAAATTCATAATTATACATTGTTTTTATAATTAATATTTTATCCCATATTTGAATTTTTATATTTTTTGCTACATAGGTAATCATACTTCCTTCATCGTTAAATCCTGTAAATACGGTTGGGTCTTTCAGTTTTTCCCATTTTGTTTCTGGTAAACAATTATATTTACAAAGGTTAGCTTCTGATCCTGTATCTATCATTGGTATATAATATCTACTATTATATCCTTCTACTATTATCTTTGCTAAGATATATACTTTTGTCATTTCATTTATACTATGGTTCTAGTAATTATAATATTCTTCTTTTGATATTGGATTATTAATTGTTTATCTTCTATTTTATAAGGTCTAACTTGTTCTAGCCAATTTAATCCTAAAATAATATTTGTATTTATCTGTGTTATTGTAAATTGTATACTGATGGGTATTCCTCCTATAATTAATTCTTGTGTTGTTATTTCTTTTGTTTGCCGTAGTTCTTTAGGTAAATCTAGGCATCCTTGTTCTTGTATTATAATATCATTTTCTAATATTAGTTCTCTTGTAATATAATTGTCTTGTTCTCCTGTATCTATAAGTATAAGATATTTTCTTTGACCTAATATTCCTGTTATATAATAATGGTATGGTTGTATTTCCATAGGTATTTCGTGTTCTAATCTTCTGGATGTACTCATTCTAGATGATGTTGTTGGGGTATCCATTATTCTTTTTGATGTTCCTATTCTTTCATTGACGATTTCTAATTCTTTATTTATATCTAATTCATCATAACTATAGTCATTGTTATCAATTGCTGTGACTATATTGTCAAATGGTGTTTCTATTTTTATCTTATCTATTTTACTAACTGCTTTTACCGTATGTTTTGTTGTTAAGATATATAAATTCTTACATCTTGCTGTGAATATTTTACTTCCTGGTGTTAGTTCTATTCCTGTCAGTTTCCAATATAATACTAAAGATTTGTCAATATTTTTATCTTTAATTGCTACTGAGTAATTTGGATTTACTATAAATTTAAATTTTTGATATATTAAATTTTCTTTAACTGCACTGATAATACTTTTTTCTATAGGGAATTTTATCCTATCATCTGCTAAATAGAGTTCTATTGGTGTATCTATTCCTTCTCTAAAACATGCTTTTATTAATATTTCAATTGCTCCTAGATGGACATGGGTTATTTCACTTTTCGTTTTTAAGGCTTGTATTTCTTTATTAAGTTCCTTTTTGTTAAGTATTGGTACCATTGCTCTTCCTTTTGCGTATTTACAATCTACTGTATGTTCCTTTTGACTTATAACATAATATTCTTCTTTTGGTTTTCTAAACCAATTTTTTATAATGGGTACATCTAAAACATTATCTATTTTTAGTGATATTTCTTGTTTTGTAATTTGGTTAAATATATTTGTATAAAATATTACTTTTTGGCTTAAAGTTTCTTCATCTTGATGATTTTCTTTTTCAATTACTTCAGCCTCAGTCATAGTTATCTTCTTCTATGTCTATATCTTCATTATCTATTTGTTCATCAGTATCTGTGATATTATCTAATTCGTCTAATTCGTATATACTATCTTCACTTTCCATATCATAATCTATGTATGGTAGTTCGGTATATGTATCATCCTTTATCTGTATTTTTGTTATTTGTTTTTTCTTTATATCTTTGGGTATTTTACAATCTTTAGCTAAATGTCCTAGCTTGCCGCAATTATAACATGTACATTCAGATAATTTTTTCTTTGGTTTATATGGTCTTTTCTTTTTATAATTTTTTACATAATATCTTTTCCTTGGTTGTTTATATTTGTATTTAGATTTAAAACTTTTATATTTCTTAAATCGTTTTTTATATCTATGCTTATTGGATTGTTTACATCCAAACTGTGGTGCTATCTTTTATGTACAACATGCCATATTTTTGTCTAATACTTTATCCAATTTTCGTTTATCTTTGTAAGCATCACATAGTCCTATAAACCATGTTTGTAAATATTTTATTCTTGCTCCTAAAGTATCTGTTAAGCTTGCTGATTCCCAATCTGCTATTACTTTTGTACTAAAAGGTTCTGGTAATTTTGCAAAATATATTTTCTAACTTCTATTGCTTCTTCATGTGTATATATTCCTTTATAATAATATTCTTTAAAGGCACATGTATATTGATCTGTATAACACATATTACATATTGATAATTTATTCATTAGTTGTCTATTTAAATTCTTGTCTTTTTCTTGTTCTGCTATTTCAGTGGTCATACTTCCAAATTCATTTCTTATTCCGTATTCATATTTGTCTAAGATGTCTATGTTTGATGTTGTAATCGTTCCATCTTTATTTTTATTATTTCTTAAAGTTGTTCTACTATCTTCTGCTATATTATGTAGCCATAATTTTGCTGATCCTACTAATGTTCTTTCTATATATCCTGGCGTATTTGCTACTGATATTTTATTATCAACTAATTGTTTTGCAAGGTGTCCTATCCATAATTGTATTGTTTTATTAGTATCTGTTACACAATCTAAATCTAAAAATTGAGATTGTTCTGGGGTTTTATTAGGTGTCCATTTTGTATTTAACCTACTATTCCATATTGCTTCATATCTATTATCGTCTGTAACTGTCCAATAGGTTGGTCTTGTTGTTCTCGGATTATTATATCTTCTCTTATCATATGTTGTTTGACTAGTACTAGGTTCATCTTTTATGGTATTTATATTTGGTTTAGCATTTGTTGTATTTACGTTTAGATTTGTGTTTGTGATTTGATCCATAATTTCTGTATAAGTTTCACTAAGTTCCTGATCTTTCTCGGATAGTTCATCATCTTCCATAATTTCTATATTATTTATACTTAAAGGTCGAAACCAGAAAAGGCTAGGAATGCCGTAAAGAGGGTAGTAGACCAGTGTTGAGGCATTGTTAGGGTAACTGATTGAAGCTGAAACCCATAAGTAGTGACACAAAGGATAATTAAACATACTAGATTACTAAGTGATAAATATAATAATAGGATTAGAGGTTAAAAGGAATATGATTTGCCTACACATGAAATGAAAAATATGACAGGTTTATAGGACTATGTGATGCTTACAAAGATAAACGAAAATTGGATAAAGTATTAGACAAAAATATGGCATGTTGTACACAAAAGATAGCACCACAGTTTGGTCCTTTATCTGTATTTCTGTTATTTGTTTTTTCTTTATATCTTAGACCAGTGTTGAGGCATTGTTAGGGTAACTGATTGAAGCTGAAACCCATAAGTAGTGACACAAAGGATAATTAAACATACTAGATTACTAAGTGATAAATATAATAATAGGATTAGAGGTTAAAAGGAATATGATTTGCCTACACATAAAATGAAAAATATGACACAACCTAGTGAAAACATGGAAAGCTACCAGATCAAAACAACTAAGTATTTGATAAATGAAGATGAAAATTACAAAGTACTACTTTTATATACACTGAAAAGTTTAGACAAAGATACTATACAAAAAATATACAACTTGCTATTTACTCATGAACTATATTTTTTTGGGGAACCCAAGGGATTTTTGCGTGGTCATCTAGGATAATAATTGAATGCCTAGATAATGTTATATGTCCATATTAGATACGCCCATATTTCTTGCCTTATGTTAGCATTCTGCCTTGTATAGAGAACATTAGTATATTCAACAAATATACTCCTTCCTTTCGTGCATCGTGTCCAACAACTTGATTTGATTCTTTTTCTTTTGTATGAGGCTTTTCTTTTTGAATGAGATACTTGTCCAACACCTTTCATATTTATCCTACAAATCAGTAGAGATTAGTTTTGTCATTAGTGAAACTACACATGGGGCAAACAAGCTTCCCCTTTTTGATAATGACTATAATAAAAACACTTTAATAATTTAACTTCCCTGAACTTCTCTGAAATACATCTGCTCCCCCTCAAGTTGTTCTAATAGTGAGCTGGCTCCCCCTCAACTTGTGTTGCCTATTTTTACCTATCTTTTTCTCCCCCATTGGTACAATCATTAAGAAAAGTCAAACACATAGAGACATATAGTAGCAAGCAAGCAGAAATAGCATAACAGGTTATGGGGGATTAGTTCTGGACAGTTCCCTAAAAGAGGAGTCAAAAAAAAGTGTATGAAGTTAACAAAACATTTTGTTTGATAGGGACACTCCCCTATTGAATCAAAGAGCCAAGGAAGTCAGTTTTTCTTAAGAAAATTGGTCAAGGTGTTGACCATGTTCCTGCAGAAGGAATCGTAGGACTTTTGCACATTCTTAGAGAAGCTATAGTAGGATGTATGGAATGTAAAGACAAGATCATTGTGGGAAGAGCTGGATCTATCCTTTATAGAGTCAACTTGCCAATTTAACTAGTTGACAGTACGAACACCCTCACTTTTCAAGCTGTCTACTGCTAGTCTGAGCTTGACCACATCAGTACTTGTTTCCTTCGTAACTGATAGATTTTACCTAATGATTCCTATAAAGAGAGCAGGCCATCCTCTAAGATTATCAACCGTTCGTGTAGGCCTTCTACTTTCTTAATAAGAACTACTACAGAGTCAGCTGGGGCCTTTTCGGGCTTAGATTTTACAACTCGAGCCTTGACGGAGTCTTTTTTGCACCATTGAAAGTCAACTAGCACATACCCCATGCTTTTAAAAGCACGAGTGTCATAGGTGCCAGCTATATCTATAATAGGAAAGTTAGAGAGATCAATCATGGAGTATTGAAGAATACGAGTGATAAGGGCTCTATAGGGTAAACTAGTCAAAGTGATAGAGTCCTGAGCACTCTCAAGCATGCATTCTTGAAACCGCATACTCCAGTTCAGGCGATATTTCTTGATCAAATAGTATAGCGCAAACAAATCCCTAGTAGGCATACTGCTAAAGAAGCTTTTTCGAAGAACAAAGGTGGTAGCAATCATGTGATCCATAATTTTTTTTTTGAAACACAGAGACAGAGGACCTAAATCGGATAATCAGTACCAAATTCAACAACGGAGGCTTTAGCCCTTCAAAATTGACTTCAAATTCATCAGGCCAAACACCTTTCATATATGGAACACCACCAGTTGAATCAATATCAAACACTTTAACAAATAGAAAATCATTTAACACAATCCTAGTGCCCATCACTAGGGTTTAAGTTCTCCACTATCTTTTGATAAATGAAGATTTGCATAAAACAGGCGAGCTGGGTCCTCAAATACCTTAAGACCATAAACTTTAAGAAAAATCTTTAAGTTTTGGGCTTTAAAAACATCACTTACCAGACAATGATACTCTTTTAGGTGCTTCAAATTTATTACTCTTCTAGAAACTACAGAGCGACCTTCTTCTCTTTCTATTCAACTCCCCAGAATTTTTGCTTATCTTTTTGAGTTAAAGATCCTTGGGGTTCTGAGCGAGATTTCTTGCAAGAAGAACCTTTATCACCAAAAGGTCATTTTTTAGAGACCTTTTTTGCAGAAATATGAAATTCCCCCTCAGAAGAGTCTGAAGAGAGATTGAGAATGTCTGTGGAGGATTTTTGGGATAAGTTGGCTGGATATTGAGGAAGAGAAGCCATGGATCTGGTGGTAGGCATTATTGAATCAGAGTGAGAGAAAGGGTTTTATTGAGAGAGAAAGAGAAAGCAGAGAAGTTGGTTCTTTGAATCGACTGAAGAGATGTGAAAGGGTGAAGTAATAAGGTGTGACAAATGCTTTATTGGATAGAGAAAAGGTTTAAAAGAAGTACGAGAAATGAGGGGTTTAATTCTAGAAGCACACACAATACTTTTCACACATAAGGGAGAACATATATTTTAAACAAGGAAATATAATAAAGAAATAAGGAAAATATAAAAATAAAATTGATAAAGTAACAAAACTTAACAACTAGAAATGTCGAGTCTTTGTCGTAAAAAGCAAATCTTTCTTCTAAAAGAGGTTTTGTAAAATATCGGCAAATTGATTTTCTAAATCAATAAAGTTTAGCAAAAAATCACCATTTTCAACATGATCTCTAATAAAATAATGCTTAATATCAATGTGCTTAGCCTTCGAATGATGAATAGTATATTTAGAAAGACTAATAGTACTATTGTTATAACACATAATAAGAACAAGTTCATATGATAGATCATAATCAATAAATTGATGCATTATCCAAAGTAATTGAGTACCACAACTTCCTACAGCCGTGTATTCATATTCGGTGGTGGACAATGCAACAGAAGTATGCTTTTTGCTATGCCATGAAATTGATGCATCACCAAGTAGTTGACATGTTCCATTTGTACTTTTTTGATCATTTTTGTCACCTGCAAAGTCAGCATCTGAATAACCAATTAAAGTAATGTTTGAGCTATGAGGATACCATAGTCCAAGATCTTAAGTCCCAATGAGGTATCAAATTATTCTCTCTATGACTGTGAGATGGAATTCTTTTGGAGTGATTGGAATCTTGCATATTTGCACACACTGAACATGATGTCTGGATGACTTAGAGTTAGGTATAAAAGTGAACCAATCATTCCGCGATAAGTTTTTTCATCCACACTTTTTTCTTGAGCGTCAGTCCCAAGACTGGTTGAAGGACCCATTGGTGTTCCAAATGCCTTCCTTTTTCCATACCAAATTTCTTAATTAGTTCTTGAGTGTATTTGCTTTGACTTATGAAGGTTCCGAAAGCTGACTGCTTAATTTGTAGCCCCAAGAAGAAAGTTAGCTCACCCATGAGGCTTATCTCGAATTCTCTTTGCATAAGATTAGAAAAATTCTTGCACATCTAGTTGTTAGGACTTCCAAAGATAATATCATTCACATAAATTTGTACAATAAGAATGCTTGAATCTAGCTTTTGAATAAACAGGGTGGTGTTAATCTTTTCTCTTTGAAAATTACTATTCAACAAAAAAGTACTTAACCTCTCATACCAAGCCTTTGAAGCTTGCTTCAGACCATAAAGTGCCTTCAAAAGTTTGAAAATATAGTCGGGAGGGATTTTCAAATCTGTGAGGTTGTTTGACAAAAACTTCTTCATTGATTAAATCATTTAAGAATACACTCTTAACATCCATTTGAAACAATTTAAAGCATTTGAAAGATGCACAAGCTAAAGAATATGAATAGATTATAACCTTGCTACGGGAGCAAAGGTTTCATCATAATCAATACCTTCTTGTTGGGAGTAACCTTGACCTACTAATCTTGCTTTATTTCTGACAACCTTACCTTCTTCGTTCATCTTGTTTCTGTAGACCCATCTAGTCCCAATTACTGAGCAATTCTTTAGACGTTTTACTAAAGTCCAGACTTGATTTCTTTCAAATTGATCCAGTTCCTCTTTCATGTCTTGAATCTATAATTCATCTTCAAGTGTTTCATCAATTTGTTTAGGTTCAATCTGTGATACAAGGGCCACAGATGCTTGCTTTTTCAAAGAAGCTCTTGTCTGCATTTGATCATTTGGATTCCAATGATGAAGTCGTTTGGGAAGCTTGCACTATGACTCCATTCCCTAGGAACATTTGCTTTTGGAGGATCAGATGTGGTAATCGACTCTGGTATTACCGTAGTCGACTCTATGTCAGCTTGTGCCTCAATTTCTATAGTGATTTTGATTTGCGAGTTGTTTCCCTGTTCCTCATCAAAGCTCATGCTCACAGAAATTGGGTTAGATTATTAAATACCACATGCATAGATTCTTCCACATTTAAAGTTCTTTTACTAAACACTCTATATGCATGACTATTGGGAGAATATCCAAGAAAAATGCATTAGTCACTCCTAGGATCAAATTTTCCTAGAGTGTTCTTACCATTGTTATGAATAAAGCACTTGCAGCCTCATGGATGAAAGTAGCTAATGTTTGGCTTCTTTTCTTTCTAAAGTTCGTAGGGAGTCTTTTTTAGAATAGGCCTAATCAAACATCTGTTGAGTCTATGGCATGCTGTTCTTACTGTCTCTGCCCAGAAGTGGTCAGGCATAATTTTTTCCAATTGCATGGTTTGGACAGTTTCTTGGAGAAATTTATTCTTTCGTTCAACTACTCCTTTTTGTTGAGGAGAATGAGATGAGGAGAAATTCTTAGTATAGCCGTCTTATGTACAAAAATCTTCAAATACTTTATTTTTAAATTCTCTTCCATGATCACTGTGAATGGTAGATATGAATTATGTTGCTTCTCTTTGAACTTTTATTATTTAAAACGTAGATATTCTCAACCCGATCACCGATAAGGGTGATATTTCTTACGGTATTGCTGATGGTGCATTTCATGGCACTGAATAATATATCAAATCCAGGATTGCATAGTTGAATAATGCTTAGCAAGTTATGTTTGATTCTATCCACCAGGTATACTTCAATTAAATCACAGGAAGGGCTAATTTTTATAAAGCAGACTCCCATAACTTCTACTTTAGCATTATCTCCGAATCTGACAAATCCACCACAAATCCACCATTTATTTTCTTTCTAGAGCTGAAACTTTCTTTCTTTCCTATCATGTGCCTAGAAGACCCGCTGTCTATTACCCATATTCCTTTCTTGTACG
This sequence comes from Capsicum rhomboideum, assembly GCA_031232105.1. Classification (NCBI taxonomy): domain Eukaryota; kingdom Viridiplantae; phylum Streptophyta; class Magnoliopsida; order Solanales; family Solanaceae; genus Capsicum; species Capsicum rhomboideum. Next base: position 25,951,994 of record CP124719.1, on the reverse strand, counting down.
TATTTCGAGTGTGTTCCTGCAAAACAAAAAGATTAGTTCTTTTAGGTACCCAATTGTTCTTGGGTCCTTAAGGGGTAGAAACAGTTTCCTTTGGTCTCCAAATTCATATTCTACAAGATTGTTGGCTGTAGTTATATGATTTGTGACCTTTCTTACCACAGGTATAGAAGGTAGGTTTAAAATAAGATAAAGAGGATTTTGTAGATATAAAGGAGTTAGGGATAGATTCAGTTTTGAAAACATTTGATCTGACAAAACTATGACTTGGTGATTTCCTGATGCTTTTGTATTGCATCCTAATATTATCAAGTTCCTCTTAAAGTAAGTCGACTTCAATTTGGCTCGCTTCTAGTTGGATTTTCCAGTTTTTTCTTTCTTCTACAATTTTATTATTTAACAATGTTTGTCATTTCCTTTTTTCTTGAGCAATCTTATTGTATTCATCAATGACCTTTTGAAGTTCATCAGCTATCATATCAAGATTTGATTGCAAGATATTATAGTTATGACAATTAAAAGGTCTTACTTGGCTTGACTCTCCTGTAGCCATGAAACACATGTATGTGACTTCTGTATCGTGCTCAGTTTCATCTTCATCACTCTATGCACCAAAGTTTTTGTTTTTCTTTGATGACATTCTTCTCAATTTAGGATAGTTTTGTTTGATTTGAGCAGGCTTACCGCAGTTGTAGCATCGATCATTATTCCTTGAGTAGTCATTGTTTTTGATGGATTACTGAGGTCTCTGTTGTCTTTGTCTTTGGATATGTCTTACTCCTCGATTTATAAGAGCCATACCTTCACTGTTTTTTCATTAATATCTCCTTCATCAGGAGTTGTGGTGTTGAATGCTACAGTCTTATTTTTCTCTTCTTTGTTGTACCTGTTGATATGATTTTGTTCATACGCAAGAAGATTACCTCACAATTCATCATATGTCATATTGTGTAGATCTCCATCTTCCAGAATGGCTGCCTTTGTCTCCCATGCTTTAGGAAAACTTCTTACAACCTTCTTTACTTGTAGACTATTTGAATACATCATTCCAAGAGATTTGAGTTCATAGACAATTTTACTGAATCATGAAACATAGATTCCACTCCTTCATCATCACCCATTTTGAATAGTTCACATTCATTAACGAGTGCACCAATCTTGTCTTCTTTCACTTTGGTAATCCCTTCATAAGTAACATCAAGCTTGTCCCACATTTCCTTAGCCATCTCACATGTGGAGATCTTATCGTACTCTGATCCACTAACTGCACAGTAAGTCAAACTTATTGCTCTAGCATTAATTTCAATTACCTTTTGTTGTTCCTTTGTGACCTCAAAAATTTTGAGATCAATGGTGCTGCTTGATTCCTTTTCTTTTTCTTTGAATCCTAGAATTGGTTTAGGTCTTTTCTTGATTACTACCCAATCTTGGAAATCAGTTGATTGAAAAAAGATTCTGAATCTGTTTTTCCAATGAGAGTAGTATTGTCCATTGAAGTATGGAGGCTGGTTGGATGAATGACCATCCATAAGTATTGCTCCTGGAATTTGACAGTTTGTCATTTGATCTTTTCTCACGTGCGGTTAAGCAACGTTTTTGTGAGACCCTTGTGGTGCCTACTTTCAGTCCCCTTGGGTTACAAGAGATTCCCTTAGAGCAAAGTGAATGATTACAGTGATTTTGTCACAAGCTCTATAGAACAGCTTTATGAGAAAGGTAGTAGCCTCTACTTGTATAGCTTCTAGCCTCTTCTCTTTTTTGTTTTCACTATAATGTATTACAATGATTTGTATAAGAATAAGAAGTAACTAGGATTTTTCTCCAAGTGAAGATGTACAAGTAAGAACCTAAACTGTTATACTATATTTATACATGAGACCGAAAGATATAGTCGTTGTAGAATCTTGACTGACCCTCTTCTGTCATGATTGATCTTCCTTGATTTGGGGAGAATTAGAATTTTCTTCTTCTAATTTTGTGCTCTATTTTTTCGGGGAACCCAAGGGATTTTTGCGTGGTCATCTAGGGCAAAAATTGAATGCCTAGATGACATCATATTTCTATATCAGATACATCCATATTTCTTTCCTTATGTTAGTATTCTGCCTTGTATAGACATCATCAGTATATTCAGCAAATATACTTCTTCCTTTCTTGCATCTTGACCAGTAGCTTGATTTGATTCTTTTTCTTTTGCGTGAGGCTTTTCTTTTTGAATGAGATACTTGTCCAACACCATCTACGCGGGTCCGATGTTTATTATTGGGTTAAAAGTAATAAATTAAATATCTTGACTATTGCATCTACTTGTTGATACGATTATGGTAAATTCTATTGATAAATAACTCACTGATCATGAATAAATTAATAGTGAGTATCTACTTGAGGGTTTGAATCATTACTTAGTAGAAATTGATGGAATAATTGGGGTTTAGTAACTGCTTAGGGTATAAAGAGATTGTGACTATAATTGAGAAAGTTAAAAAGAGAAATTCGGATATGATTGCAATGTATTGTGAATGAAAGTGAATTTCTAAGCATGCTTGTTGATGAGTATATTTCCCTTTTAAGCATATGAGTCTAATTATGTCATAATTGGGGAAAAGACAGAAAAGTTATTATGCAAAACATGTTTTGGATTGGGTGAATTCTCAATATTTACATTATTTGGGTTGATTATCATTATTCTGATGCCTGCGTAGGGTCTTGTGTGAACCTTATTATTAATTTGAGAGATTATTATTATTGTGATGCTCGTGTGGGGACTTGTGTTGGCCTTATTACTGATTGGGGTGATTGTTATCATTGCGATGTTGTTTGGGGGCTGGTGTTGACCTTATTAGTTTCTTAATTGGTTCTTATTATTAGTGTGATGCCCGAGCGGGGGCTTGTATCATGATTCACTGATATTTGGGAGTATTGATTCATATTTGATTCTTATTGGGCTGATTTAATGATTTAAATTTTCATCTGGGCTTGGCATTACCTTGTGTGCATACTTATTTATTGCATTATTCATGGAACTGGTACTACAGAGAAACAATGGGCTTTGAAATAAAAGGAAACGTCTTCTATATCTACTTGTACGAGGGATGTTTCAAAAAGATCAATTATTTGAGATTGTGATTGGTATATGGGTTGCGAACTCCTCATGGGTCCTCTCCTAGAGCTTAGGCTCGGAAGGTGTAGATAGTGAGATAGCGTAGCATCATACTCATCTGATCTGATGCATCATCATTATCATACTCATCTAATGCATCATTATTATCATACCCATCTGATGCATCATCATTAGTATACTCATCTGTTTGTTTGCACAGTATGGGCTTTTCTTATCCCATCCTAGATTTCTGGTATGGCTTGGTGAGTGGATATATTACTGTGTTGGTGAAATTCTCTCCTGAGGTAAGTTATTCTACTTTTGTTGATCATGAACTTGTATATATTCGACTTAACTGAATTGATTTGATTACCTAATTAATTGTTGTTAGCTGCTAGATAGGATGGGACCAGTGTTTTAAAAGGCATCACTGGGGCAAGCCTTAGGGTGAGGCATAGTAAAAATGCTCCGGGCGATGTGTGAGTGAGAAAGTATCGTGAGGAGTATGCCCCATCAGTCTGGGCGTACGCCTAGGTGTTGGGAGAGTTTTATTTTTGGGGCGTAAACCCAGAAAAGTTCTCCTAATTAAAATTAAAATTGCTAAATAAATATTTAAATTAATACCAAAAACATAAAATCCAACTTATTATAAAATTTTATGAAGTTAAAAGGATTAAAATCTAAATATTTTTATTCTTAGCTCTATTTTTTGTTCTCTCTCTTCGTCTTTCACTGGGTAAAGGGGAAAATTAATGATCAATATGCAAAATTTAAGTAAAATGTATCATCCTTCATCTCTTTCTCTGGTTTGATGCCTCTAATTGTAAGTTCCTTCTTTTTACAAGTTCATTTATAAATTTTTAATCAATCTTTTTACAAAGTCTAACTAATCTTTTGAAATGAGCAGTTTTGATTATTTTTTCAATTAACGACTTTGAATAACATTTTAGGATGAAATAATTTATATACATTTCCACTTATTTTTTATTTTCTTGAATTTTTATAAATTTTTTGTAATTTTATTTTTTATTTTTTATTTTTATTATATTAATTTATAAAATATTAAAAATCAAAGTTCCACGGGGTTTATGCCCCACCGCCTCGAAGCTTACGCCTCACCTCACAACAGATAAAACGCCTTGCCTCATGCCTTCACCTTTCAAAACAGTTGGTGGGACTTTTCTAAGTGCATGTTTACTTGGATGGTTGGTGTGATGGTACTCGCCATCACTTTGGATTAGGATCGGTTGTCGATGATGCTTGTTGAGTACACATGTTTTTTACTCATTCTTTCTTTTCTTTTCTACACCCTACGTGTAGGTGCTGTGCAGGTAGCCTTAAGAATTAATCATGATTCCCGATTTTTGTGTTTCGGAGATTGAGGTAGCTGTTGTTGTACCTCAGAGCTTACCCAGACCTCTTCTTCCTTTATCTTATTCTTGTTTGCATTTGAGACACTTCAAACTATTTTATTGTATTCGATATTAAAGGCTTGTATTAGTGAGAACCAGACATGGGATGTTGTGTTTATATTGTACCTCTTTCTTATGGTAAATAGGGTTTATTTCTAGTTCTTACTTCTTTCATTTTTGTTTTACTTCTATAATTGTGTTTGGGTTGGGATAGGCTTACCTATACCAGAGGGTGTGACAGGTGCCATCACGGTCCCATTTTTAGGTCATGACATTACATGCTCAGTAAATTAATACATACTGACTATATACTTTCTCTTGTGCTTTATCTTATTTATGATGTAGATTTAGGTGCTCGCCCTCAGTCACGTAGTCAGATACGCTCCCATTACTCAGTTCAGCATACTTGGTGAGTCCTCATAATTCAGGGATAGTTGGAGTTTCTTTGCAGTCTTTCAGTTTGTTTTTAGTATTTGAGTTAGTTGGGGACTTGTCGTAGCAACTCATCTTCGGTTATTAGAGGCTTTCAGACATAGTTAGTTTTCTTCAGTTGGGTCAGATATTCATGTCAACTACTTCAGTATATTTTTTTTGATATTTAGCTTATAAAATTTCCCTGATCTTTTCATGATTTATGCTTCCGCTCGATATTTGAATACATGGTCTTAGTCATATGTCACTACTAAGGGTTCACTTGGGATCACTTGCAATTCTAAGTACTGTGTCTTGTCCAGGATGTAGACTCTGGTCGTGAAAACTTTCAAGTAAACTATGCCTTCTTTCAAATTATACTTTTCAAAATAGATATGAGAAATCTAATAAGAACATAATACAACTTTGAAAATCATAAAGTAAGGTTTTCAAGTTCTTGAAAAAATTTCAAAACATGAATAACAAATCAAGGTTAAGGAATATCTGCAATATCATAAAATTCTATAGCTCCTCACAACCAAAGTTTAATAGAATCAGCCCAAGAGTAAAAGAATTAAATTTGGGGATTTAGGGTTAACAACCCTAACTTTGAATTCAACTAGAAATAACTTTAAAATCATGGGAAGTGGGGAAGAACGGGGTTCCCGCACTGAGAATTAGCATTATATACATGAGAAGAATAAGAAAAACTTGTCGAGAAAACCTTGAGAAAGCCTTTCTTGAGATTCTACGCTCTTTTGCTTGAAAACCTAAATGCTTTGGAGTCTGAGGAACAGAATAAGGGAAAATCAACTATTTTTCTGTGAAATATCCCTCTTGGAGAGTCTAAACCTTGTGGGTTGGGGCCTGGGGTAAAGAATGGACAAAATACCTCTTAAGTTACGTATTAAAAAAGTGCAGAAATCCAGTTACACGATCCATTTCAGGGATGGTGAACCAAGTACATGGGTCGTGGTTTGAGCCGTCAAATTTTGATGAGATTTTCAAAAGTCTTTGGACCATTTTCAGGATTGATTTGGCGAGTCGTGGACCAAGTTTACGGATCATGTTTCAGGTCGTCATTTTTTGGGGGAAGTTTCAAAAGTCTCTGGACCAGGTTCATGGACCGTGGACCATGTTAATTTAAATTTAAAGGAACTTCAAAATCACTGGATTGTTTTCACGGCTGGGTTCACAGAGCATGGACCATGTTCACGGAATGTGACCCTGACCGTAGAAACCTAGCATCTTGAAATTCTTTCATTGGCTTCCACAGTTCTTTTCACGAATTATGCACTTCTTGTATGGTTCGTACACGCGACCGTGAACCCATTAAGTCTGGTTTGAGCTAGGTTAAGTACTGAATAAGTGTAGGTTCAAATTCTGAGGCATTACATTTGGGTCTAATTACATACTTAGAACAATTTAATTCTTAGCCCGAAAGTTTAAGGTTTTACACACAATTACTTTACTACTATACACTTTCATGAGAGTTAGTGTCTTACACTAGCAGAAAATAATAGTTCTGATTGACAAGAATCGCTATGGAATTAATGGCAAGATAGAGATTTGAAGATAGAATTTGGAGTCAAAAAGATTTCGGTTGAGCAGGGCCAAGAATCTCTGAGTGCCTTAAGTTAAAAAACAAAGAAAAGTATAAGAAAAAGTAAAATAAGTTAGGAATATTTATTACTAATTCATATAAAAACAAGGTAGAAAGGTGAATAAAGTAGTATGTAAAAATGTATATCTACACCTAACATTAGGTTACCTAGTACCTTTTTGGTGGGAGGTAGCAAGTATCTTATGGAACTAGTTGAGGTGCGTGAAAGCTGGCCTAGACATCATAGTTATGATAAAAATATCACATGTATCTAATCAAACTTTAATTGTTCATCTTTGTAGGTTCAAACAATATCTAATCATCTTGATCCCGACAATAAATTCTCCAAAATGACATTGAATTAGAATTATATTCTTTCATGAGAAATTATTTACTCCATCTTTGTTTAAATTATATTAATTTTACTTTATAAAATTGTATTGTCAGTACCCGATTTTTGAGTCATGATGGCGCCTACCAAAAACCACCAATAGGCAAGCCAAGCCCTAGCCCATGGCGACAAGCGATGGACCAATAGGCGAAATCTCATAAAAAAGGAGATGAAGCAAAACTACTACCGTCAACATGCTATGAACGTAATGACAAAGGAAGTATACAAATCGGGACAAAAAAGAAGAGGACAGTATATAACTCTAAAACTCCTCCCAAGACTTGGTGAGGTCAGTACTCGAGCCACTACTAGACATATCTAGAATACAAGACAGAAACAAAATATACACAACATATATACAACAGTCTCGGATCCAAAAGACTATACATTAGAGATGGAGTGAGATCTACCTCGAAAGTTGGTAAGCTTTCCCTGCTTCGAAATCAGTGCAGAGAAGAGAGTCACATCACGGCCATCGGCTAGTACCTGGATCTGCATCGGAAAAAGATGCAGAAGTGGAGTATGAGTACCGGGGCAATGGGTACTCAGTAGTCATCATCGGCTGACTGAGCTCAATGTAACATAAACAAGCTGAAGTACAGGGGTGCATACTAAGTCTGGGTATAATGCATAAGCAAATATGATACTGAATAATAAGTAAGTAACTGCACACTGAACACATAAGTCAAACATAACCCAATTGAGCCCCCAAAAGCCTGCTGGGCACACGAAAAAATACAATACCCAGCCAGGCCCCCATAAATCGGTGTGACACACAAGAATAGTAAATGCATAGTCACTAGTGTCTCAAAGCTGTACCAGTATCCAGTAATCTCAATAACCAATGAGACACATCGAGCTTGAACCGACACCAATTGGTAATAACAATAGGCCAGACGATAGAATTTAACCAGACACAATGGGTAATAACAATAGGCCACATATATATCATATCTGTCAGACTTGAAATAGACCTCAAAGAACAACAATATCATAAGCACGATACCCAGTACCAGAACTCATAGTGTACCACAATCCGGGGCTGGACTCGAACTGGGACACCCAATAGTCAATAACCAAAAAATTGTCATACCTGAATCAGTAGCCGAAATCAAACCGGAACTCATCATAGCCAATAACCAGAACAGAGCCAAATGTCACATCATAACCAATAAACGGGGAACATGCTAGTCCTAGGACGAAGTCGAAGTACAGGTAAATGAGCTAGCCTATCATCTGCTACAAGGTAAGTCCCTGAGTCCTCCTAGGTCCATAGTCTACAATCACAAAATATTTAAGTTAGTCTGGGTATCTAGAGTAGCTCATGGCAAGGCGGGTCCCAATTCTAAGCCAAGGCCAGCATTCCCGATCAAGTACGGTGCTATCAGGGACTAAAGGGCTAAATAGACCAACCGGGTATAATCGGGGTAAATCAATCCCATCACAATCCTAACAGGTCATACTAAGGCTTAACTAAGCCCAAAGATGTCAAAGTTCTGACAAGTCAACAAAAAGGGTAACGAGGCCCACTATTGGGTCCCGAAAACCAAGTCTAGTTATACCTGTCTAAGTGTGGGCTAAGTCTGTCTAGACCTGGACTAAGGTCTAACAATAACATTCTCCTACCAGCAACAACAACAACAATACTATCCGACCCCAAATAGGTCATCTGTGGTGTACCACGAGGATAACGGGCCTGGAATATGTCCGAATAGCCCTATACAGCCTAGAAGGCCTAAATAACAGCAAACCACCACCAAGTCTATAATAACAGACACCAGCACAATAGCATACACATATCACACATACGTCCAATCTAAGTGTAAATGAAACCTAGCCTACCTTGATGCCGCCGTAAGCCTGCCAAAGAACCCGCTAAGCTGGAGCCTTCCCCTTCCGCGAGGCCTCCAATTGCTGCCACGCTATCTTAATAATAAACTACATGTCAAAACATGACTATTGATACCCATATGTCACTAGGTTGGATAATGACCAGACAACTCATGTGGGGCCCGCTTGTGGAACCCACCAAATTCGAACAGTCACACCATCTCAAATCTCACCATGACCATTATTCACAACATCTCTTTTATCATCTGATCTCAATACACAGCTCAAATACCAATAACAACACCAAAAAATCCAATGGAAATGTAAACGACCATAAAACCAGGAAAACGTATCGTAGAATTGTCTAGAACGAAGCCACGAACTTAGATATGTAAGTGCCCAAGCTTGGACTTTGCTATAGAAGCTTATATAAGAGCTTGAAGCTCTAAAGATGGTGTTTCTATGGATTTTATCCGTTTTAAACATGAGAGAGAAGGTTAAATGTATATATACAACCAAGGAAGGTGGCACTAAAGCACCCTTATGGCTTCTTAAGCGCCTAGCGCTAAAGCGCCATAGGTGGCCGCTAAAGTGGAGCCAAGGGTCGCTTAAGAGCCTATGGCCACTTTAGCCATTCCCTTGGCCACTAGAGCTCCTTAGCCTAGCCTGCCTTGGCTGCTAAAGTGCACCTAGGGCAGTTTAAGCGCCTAGTGCTAAGGCGTGCCTATGGCGGCTTAAGTGCATGGCCAATGCACAAAATGGCTAAGTCCGGGCAATCTCGACTATGTGTTCGGGATCGATTTGGAGTCCCGTGCACGCAAACGAACTATGCTATCTAACTAATTTCAATGCTTTGAACTTAATAGAGCTGTCAGAATTTCCATCAAAGGTTGTTTTGACTAAAAATGGGGTCCACACCTCAAGGGCTAACTCGACTTAGCCAATAGTTGGCCTATCACCCAAAACAAGTCCGGGAACCTCAAGACCCAAACCAAAGGTCTACCAAACCTAAAGTCAAAATTTTGGATCCGATAAGATGGTAAAAAGTGGCATTCGAGGGTGTTTAACAGGGGTTTAGGCCTAGGAGCCATACCTGATTACCAGAAAATTCAACATAGGAAAGTTACTCTAAAAGTCAAACGAACTGCCAGGTTACCGTACTACTAGCCCCAGCAAGTCATACATTACCTGGGGCAGTAATGGAAGGTCTCTAAACATTGTAAACATGCGTAAGCACTAGGAATGACCTGAAGGGTCATTACAGTATCCACTACTAAAGGGACTTTCGTTCGCAAAAGTCAAGAATAAGCGCATACCTGAAAACGTGAACAAGTAGGGATACGGGGCTAGCATATCACACTCAAGCTCCCAAATGGCCTCCTCAATCCGACGGTGACACCACTGTACGTTAACCACTGGAATGTCCCAGGAGCGCAATCTTCTGATATTTCTGGCCAAAATAGACATAGGCTCCTCTACAAATGTTAACTTCTCGTCTAAATTAACTGAGTCCCACTGTAGCACATGTGACTCATCCGAAATGTACTGTCGCAGCATAGAAACATGAAACACTAGGTGAATAGCAGAAAATGCCGGAGGCAAAGCTAACACATATGCTACCTTCCTAACTATCCCCAGAATCTCAAAGGGTCCAATATATCTGGGGCTAAGCTTTCCCCTCCTACCTAATTGCATCATGCCCTTCATGGGCGATACTCATAAGAAAAATCTATCACCAACTCTAAATCTCAATGGATGATGTCTACCTTTAGTATAACTCCTCTGTCTACTCTGAGCTGTCTGTAGCCTATCCTGAATCACCCGAACTAGGTCCAATGATTCACAGAGCAAATCTGTTCCACGAGGACTGATCTCCAAAGTTTCAAACAAACCAACTGGAGACCGACTCTGTATACCATACAAAGCCTTTAATGGATCCATCTGAATGCTAGAGTGGAAGCTATTATTATACGCAAACTCTGCTAAAGGTAAGAATTGATCCCACTGACCCCCAAAGTCAAACACACAAGCACGAAGCATATCCTCTAATACTTGACTAGTCCACTCTGACTGTCTGTCGGTCTGAGGATGAAATGCAGTAGTGAGGTCCACCTGAGTACCCAACTCCTCCTAGAAAGTCCGCCAAAAATTAGAGGTAAATTGAGACCCTCGGTCTGAGATAATAGATACTGGAACTCCATATAGGTGAACCACCTCCTGAATATATACACGAGCTAACCTTTTAGCATGGTAGGAAACTCGAACAGGGATAAAATGCGCCGTCTTAGTCAACCGGTCTACAACGACCCAAATACTATTAAAATTGCGGAACGTGCGAGGTAATCCACCAACGAAATCCATAGTGACTTGCTCCCACTTCCACTCGGGAATGGGCAACTGCTGAAGCAAACCACCGGGTCTCTGGTGCTCGACCTTTACCTGCTGACAACAGAGGCATCGAGCCACTAACTCAGAAATATCTCGCCGCATACCACTCAACCAGTAGTGCTACATCTTAGTTATCCCAGGGTGAATAGAGTATTTGGAACTGTGTGCCTCGCGTAAAATCAAAGGAATCAATTCTCCAACCCTCAGAACACACACACGACCATCATATCTCAGTATACTATTAGAACCCAAAGTATCCCTCTGGGACTCACCTCTCACTACCCGCTCTCAAAGACCATGAAATTTACTATCCTCAAACTGTCGACTCTGAATCTGCTCTAACAAAGTAGATCTCGCCCAAACAAAAGCAATAATCGTCTTGGGATCAGAGATATCCAAACGCACCATCTAATTAGCTAAGGACTGAATGTCCAAAGCCAATAACCGCTGAGAGACTGGAATGAAGGCTAAGCTACTCATACTCACTGCCTTCCGGCTCAAGGCATCTGTAACTACATCCGTCTTTCCTGGATGATAGAGAATAAAGATGTCATAGTCCTTCAGCAATTCTACCCATCAGCACTGCCTCGAATAAAGATCCCTATGAGGTATAAGATGCTGAAGACTGCAGTGATTAGTATAAATCTCACAATGAACCTCGTATAGATAATGCCTCCAAATTCTGAGCGCAAATACTACCGCTGCTAACTCTAAGTCATGAGTAGGGTAATTACGCTCGTGCACCTTTAACTGTCTCGATGCATAAGCAATCACGCGACCTTGCTGCATCAGAACACAACCCAAGCTGACATCAAAAGTGTCACAGTAGACAGTGAAACCCTCGCCCTTAACTGGAAGAGTCAACACAGAAGTGGAAGTAAGTCGGTCTTTGAGCTTTAAGAAGCTCGTCCCACAATCCTCAGACCACTGAAATGGAACCTCATTCCTGGTAAATCTAGTCATAGGAGCTACAATGGATGAGAAACCCTCAACAAACCATCTGTAATACCCTGCCAACCCAATGAAACTACGAACCTCAATAGGCGATGTGGGTCTAGCCCAACCTCGAATAGCCTCAATATTCGTTGAGTCTACCATGATACCGTGTCTGGATACAACATGCCCCAAGAAAGCTACAGAATCAAGCTCGAATTCACATTTCAAAATCTTGGCATAAAGTCGATGATCTCTCAAAGTGTGGAGCACAATCCTCAAATACTGCTCGTACTCCTCACTACTCCTCGAATAAACCAAAATGTCATCGATAAACACAATCACAAAAGAGTCCAAGTACGACCTAAATACACTATTTATCAAATCCATGAAGGTTGTCGGGGCATTAGTCAATCCAAAAGACATCACCAAGAACTCATAGTGGCCGTAATGAGTCCAAAAGTTTGTCTTAGGAATGTCTACAGCCCTAATCTTAATTGATGGTAACCAGATCTCAGATCTATTTTAGAGAACATTGTTGTGCTCTGAAGCTGATCAAACAAATCATCAATACGAGGCATAGGATACTTATTCTTCACTGTCACCCTATTCATCTGCTTGTAATCGATACACATACGTATAGACCTAAATTTTTTCTTTACAAACAGAACTTAAGCACCCACGATGACACACTTAGCCTGATAAAACCCTTCCCCAGAAGGTCCTGGAGCTGACTACTCAACTCTCTCAACTCAGCAGGAGCCATATGATACGGAGCGATAGAAATAGGTCGGGTGTCCGGCTTGAGGTCAATAATAAACTCTATGTCATGCTCTGGAGGATGGCCAGGTAGGTTAGTTGGGAATACATCAGGAAACTCATGAACAACAGGGATGGAGTCAAGCAACGGACTCTCAATAATAGCATCTCAAATATAAGTAAGAAATAAATCACATCCCTCAACATCAATCTATGAGCCCGAACGTAAGAAATAATCCCCGTCGGTGTGCAGCTAACAGAACCCTGGGGGTATAACAGGCATGGCTAAGGTAACGATCTTGGCAAAGCAATCCAAGACTGCATAATGAAAAGACAACCAGTCCATGCCTGGAATCACATCAAAGTCTACCATGGCCAATACAATAAAATCAACCTGAGTCTCAAACTCCCAAAAAGTCACCAGACAAGATCTATATACCCGATCCAGTATTAAGGAATCACCAAAGGGGGTAGATATACGTAAGGGCACAAATAATAACTCAGAATATAAACCCAATTATGGTGCATAATAAGTAGATACATAAGAAAACATGGATCCTGGATCAAATAATGCAGAAATTGGTTGATGGCATACAAAAATCGTATCTGTATTCACCGTATCTGAAGCCTCAGCCTCCGGCCTAGCCGGCACGGCATACAACTGACGCTGGCTAACACTAGTCTGAGCACTAACTTGACCACCAGTTTGACCTCCTTGAACTTCACCCTGGCAACCCTGGGGACCACCCTGATGACCTTGTGCCCCACCTCTGCCTGCTGGCGGTATAGATCTGATGGGCTGTGCCGTCTAAACTGAAGGCTCAATCACCCTGCTCTGAGGACACTCACGCGCGAAATGACCAATAACCCTACAAGTGTAACATGCTCCTAGCTCCCTGCTCGGCCTAAAAGATTCAGCTGATCCGGTATGACCACCTCTAGTCGATGAACTGGACTGACCACGTCATTAAGGCTAACTACTAGAACTACTATAGACGGGCTGACCCCTATCATAAATATGCAAGGCTGACTGTACGAGCCTACTAGGCTGACCCTGTCACTAAAAAGACTGTTGTTGTTGCTGAGGGTACCTACCCTAAAACCCTCGGCCTCTGAACAGCAACCTGTTGTTACTGCCACTATAACTACCCTGGAATCGGGGTCTCTTATCGCTGCCCCCATGGGCCTTGCAATCCATCTCCTCGATCAAATAAACATGCTCAACTATCTCATAAAATGACTTCCCCAAAGTCACTAAACTCTGTGTAGCTCTGCAAAGTGATAACCACAATCCCCTGACAAAAAATGTGATCCTCTCATACTCGTTAGGTAGGATAATCGTAGCATGCCTGGCTAAGTCATGCAATCTAGCCTCATACTCAACTACTGTCATAGACCCCTGCCTCAACCTGGAAAACTCATCTCGAAGATGCTCACGCATACTGCGGGGCATGTACTTCCCCAAGAACACCTCGGAATACTGAGCCCAAGTAACCGGAGGAGATCCAGCTGGCCTGGAATCAAGATAACCTTTCCGATATCTCCTCACAACTGTATCAAATTGATAAGCAACAAAATCTACCCCGCGCGACTCCACTAATCCCAAATTCCTCAGCTTCTTCTCACAGCTGGATAAGAACTCATAAGTGTCCTCTCCTGGAGTACCCGCAAATCTGGGGGGGCTAATCTCAGAAAATGGCTTAACATCTTCTGCTCCTCAGTAGATATAACTGGATAGACTACTACCGTTACAGGCGAAACCTCAACTCTGGGTGCCGCAACTGCAGGCTGTGCCCCAACAATAAATCCTTGTATGGCTGGATGTACTCCCGCAACAGGTGGACCTCCAACTAATCCCAGCAACTGTACCAATGTACCTCAGAGTACTGAAGCATCAATAAATCTAGGTGGAGCCTGGGCTACCCCTAGCCCACCGGCTGCTGTGGACGCGGAACATCTCGGGCTACAACGAGATCGGGTAATGGATCCCTGGTATGATTTCGGCCTGGGGTTGCTGCTCAGTCCTGCCCCTAACCTTTGGGTCAAGCTCGGCCCCTGACTAGAGCTCTTGTTAAGGGCTCGGGGTCCTGCTCCCCAACACTCGTGCCATGAGGCCTAGCCATCTGCAGAAAGAGTAAACAAAACAAAGATCAGAAACCAACAATGACTCTACCGTACGGACGTAAATCAAGGAATGAAACTATCCTCTAAAAATACTCCGTAGACTTTTAAATATAGGATACAGGAGTCCCCGTACCGATCCGTGGAACCCTACTACACATCTACTCATGTACTGACACTGCCCATAAAACCTAGGCTCTGATACCAAGTTGTCACGACTCAATTTTTGAGTCATGATGGTGCCTACCGAAAATCACCAATAGGCAAGCCAAGCCCTAGCCTGGGGCAACAAGCGACGGGCCAATAGATGGAATCTCATAAGAAAGGAGATGAAGTAAAACTATTACCATCAATATGCTATGAATGTAAAGACAAAGAAAGTATACATATCAGGACAAAAAGGAAGAGGACAGTATATAACTCTAAAACTCCTCCCAAGACCTAGTGAGGTCAGTACACGAGCCACTACTAGACATAACCATAATACAAGATAGAAACAAAATATACACAACATATATACAAAAGTCTCGGATCCAAAAGACTATACATTAGAGATGGAGTGAGATCTACCTTGGACGTTGGTAAGATTTCCCTGCTTCAAAATCAGTGCTGAGAAGAGAGTCACATCACATCCATCGGCCAGTGCCTGGATCTGCATCAAAAAAAATATAGAAGTGTAGTATGAGTACCGGGGCAATGGGTACTCAATAGGCATCATCGGCCGACTGAGCTTAATGTAACATAAACAAGCTGAAGTACGGGGGCGCATGCTAAGTCTGGGTATAGTGCATAAGCAAATATGATACTGAATAATAAGTAAGTAACTGCGCACTGAACACATAAGTCAAACATAACCCAACTGGGCCCCCATAAGCCTACTGGGCACACGAAAGAATACAATACCCAGCCAGGCCCCCATAAACTGGTGTGACACACAAGAATAGTAAATGCATAGTCACCAGTGTCTCGAAGTTGTACCAGTATCCAGTAATCTTAATAACCAATGAGACACACCGGGCTTGAATCGACACCAATTGGTAATAACAAGAGGCCAGACACTAGAATTTAACCGGACACAATGGGTAATAACAATAGGCCACATATATATCATATCTGTCAAACTTGAAATGGACCTCAGAGAACAACAGTATCATAAGCACGATACCTAGTACCAGAACTCATAGTATACCACAATCCAAGGTCGTACTCGAACTGGGACACCCAATAGTCAATAACCAAAATGAACATGCCTAAATCATAGCCGAACTCAAATCGAAACTCATCATATCCAGTAAATAGAATAGAGCCAAATGTCACACCATAACCAATAAACAGGGAACATACTAGTCCTAGGCCGAAGCCGAAGTATAGGTAAATAAGCTAGCCCATCATCTGCTACAAGGTAAGTCCCTGAGTCCTTCTAGGTCCATAGTCTACTATCACAAAATATCTAAGTTAGTCTGGGTATCTAGAGTAGCTCATGGCAAGGCGGGTCCTAATTCTAAACCAAGGCCAGCATTCCCGATCAAGTGCGGTGCTGTCAGGGTCTAAAAGGCTAAATAGGCTAATCGAGTATAGTCGGTGTGACTCAATCTCGTCATAATCCTAACAGGTCATACTAGGGCTTAACTAAGAGCAAAGATGTCAAAGTTCTGACAAGTCAACAAAAAGGGTAACGGGGCCCACTACCGGGTCCCAAAAACCAAGTCTCGTTATACCTGTCTAAGTATGGGCTAAGTTTGCCTAGGCCTGGACTAAGGTCCAACAATAACATTCCCCAACTAGCAATAACAACAACAATACTATCCGACCCCAAATAGGTCATCTGTGATGTACCACGAGGATAATGGGCTTGGAATATGTCCGAATAGCCCTATCCGGCCTAGAAGACCTAAATCACAACAAACCACCACCAAGTCTATAATACCAGCCCAAAACACCAGCACAATATCATACATATATCACACATAATTCCAATCTAAGTGTAAAGGAAACCTAGCCTACCTTGACGCAGCCGTAAGCCTGCCAAAGAACCCGCTAAGCTGGAGCTTTTCCCTTCCGAGAGGCCTCCAATTGCTTCCACACTATCTAACTAATAAACTACAAGTCAAAACATGACTATTGATACCCATATGTCACTAGGTTGGAAAAAGACCAGACAACTCACGTGGGGCCCGCTTGTGGAACCCGCCAAATCAGACCCATCACAGAATCCCAAATCTCACCATGACCATTAGTCACAACATCTATCTTATCATCTGAGATCGCTCAAATACCAATAACAATACCAAAAAATCCAACGGAAAAGTAAACAATCGTAAAACCAGGGTAACGTACCGTAGAAATGTTGAGAACAAAGCCACAAACTTAAATATGAAAGTGTCCAAGCTTGGACCTTGCTATACAAGCTTATATAAGAGCTGAAAGCTCTGAAAATGGTGTTTCTATGGAGTTTGTGCATTTTAATCATTAGAGAGAAGGTGAAATATATATATATATATATATATATATATATATATATATGGCCAAGGCAGATGGCGTTAAAGTGCCCTTATTTCCGTTTAAGTGTCTAGCGCTAAAGCACTATAAGTGGCTGCTTAAGCGCTCCGCTGCTCCCACAGCTTGGCCACTAAAGCGGAGCCAAGGGTTGCTTAAGAGCCTACGACCGCTTTACCCATTCCCTTGGCCGCTAAAGCGCCTTGGCCTAGCCTGCCTTGGATGCTAAAGCGTGCCTAGGGCCGCTTAAGTGCCTAGCGCTAAGGCGTTCCTATGGCGGCTTAAGCGCATGGCTAATGCCAAAAATGGCCAAGTCCGAGCAATCTCAACTATGTGTCTGGGATTGATCCGAAGTCCTGTGCACGCAAATGAACTATGCTACCTAACTAATTCTGATGCTCCATACTCAAAAGCACTGTCAGAATTTCCATCAGAGGTTGTTCTGACTAAAATTGGGGCCCACGCCCCAAGAGCTGACTCGACTTAGCCAATAGTCGGCCTATCACCCAAAACAAGTCCTAGAACCTCAAGACCCAAACCAAAGGTCTACCTAACCTAGAGTCGACATTTTGGATCCGATGAGATGGTCAGAAATGGTATCCAAGGCCATTTAATAGGGGTTTAGGCCAGGGATCCATACCTGACTACCAGAAAATTCAACATAGAAAAGTGACTCTAAAAGTCAAACGAACTGCCAGGTAACCATACTACCAGTCCCAAAAATTCATACACGACCTGGGCAGTCATGGAAAGGATATAAACATCGTAAACACATGTAAGCACTAGAAATGACCTGGAGGGTTATTACATGTATACTAAATAATTTTGTACACATGTGCACTGTACGTGTCGAGAAGCTAGTACATGAAAAAAATATCACTTTATAAAAAATAATGTATAAATAAGAGGATGGGATACAAAGAGAGCATGTTTATACTTTGGGGTTGGATAGGGTTATCGGCCAACTCAAAATAATAAATGTGAACAAATAACCATAACCACGTAAATAAGTACAACCATAGACAGCTAACAATTACCTTTATCTCAATTATGTGCTACTTAGCCTTTCACAACAACACCAAAGAATTCAGTCAAGTGTAAGTAAATATAGACAATATACCAAGTCAAGACCATGACTACCAACAATAGACCCAGTAAACAAAACCATGTCTCACAACAATAAGTCACACCTTGTCTCAAATGCATAAATAAATAGAGATCAATAAAATATATGTCATTCATTTATACTCTTAACCCAGACCGCTCAAGGATCCAATATAACAATAATAATATCAATCGGTTCACTCAATGAACCCAAATATATCAATAACCACAAACCCGATCCACTCAAGGAACCTTCAAACTCACCAATACCTTGTACACGTCTCATGGTTGCCTACTAGCCATGACCTGTAGGGGATGAGTTCTTGTCCATGTACCAAACATCCCAGACATCTAATGTCTGCCACCCTTATCCCAAACCAATTTTGTGAGGATGTCCTTCACCAACTCATCTCATAATAATAATTGATGCCGTGATGATGTCCTTTACCAGCTCATCTCATAATAACAATGGATATCACAACAATCACTAACACAATAATGCAAGACAACCAAAATTGTACAACCAAAAAGCCTTTAATATAACCTCATTATATGTGATTAAAACTTAGAATAACATTCAACAACTACTCTTCTTAAACATTCATTGTAACAAGTATACGAGGAAAGAGTTAGTATGCACATATAAATCAAGTTGAATTTTTAACTAAATTTAACCATAGCCTACCTCAATTCAAGCCTTGCACCACTCTAACGAACTCAAGCCTTTATTTTTCTTCCAATCTCAGGTTATTTGCAGTCTAGAAACAACAATGTAACCATAATTCAAACCGGGACCTAACAATTTCAAGGATTATAGCCTAATCCCACAATCCCAGGTCAAATTCATGATCATTCCCTTATTCTAGGGTTTTTCTACCATCATTCCACCTTAATTCTATCAATTTCATTATTATAAAGATGAATTCTAAGCATGCAATTATAATTTAATAACCCTTGACCAAAACCCAAGGATTTTCAACCTAAAATTATCTAATTGCATCAGAAATTCACATAGGTCAAGTCCAATCCCTTCCCATAACAGAAAATTTGTGATTCTAAGGATTAATCATCAAAAAACTAGTTAGTGGAATGGATTTACTTACCTTAACGAAAGAAATTGGTGGAAAACTGATGAAATTCGCCCAAAATCGCCCTCTCTAGCCCTTAAACATATTTGAAATGAAAAATATATTTTTGGGTTGTTTTTTGCTTAATCAATGTTTATCCCGCTCTAGTGGGACAATTTCATCTATATTGGCATTGCTATAGCAGGACAATTCCCGCTATAGTGGCATCGCTATAGCGAAATTAGCCCTCTATGGCGGGATTGACCAGCTTTGACTCCCGCTCTAGAGGGAAAATTTTCGCTATAGTGGTAGCGGCCTGCCTCCTGCTATAGCGGCCTAGGCGGAGGTAGAAAGTTTTTCAACCCATAAAACTTGCCTATTTCATAACACACTTTCAGATATTGACATCCCAAACTATTTCCTTTTACGTCAAATATGATATCAGCAGTTCTACTAACCTGAATTCACTTCTAAAAGTTTCTATGGATTCCTTAATGTCTTAGCTATTTTAAAATAACCTCAGGTCATGAAATAATCAACTAACCCATTCTTGGATTATCCTAGACCGTACCACACTTAAATTTTATCCAGGATTAGCCTAGCCTGAAATTTCTAACTCTTTATTTGGGGAGAAATTTAACCCAAATTTTGGCACGTTAGACTTTATTGTAACAACGAAAAGGATCATTACAATAAGTCAAGTGATAAGTTAATATATAGTTAATTGGTAATATAATGATGCCAAATATTAATGATGATGATAAACAAGGAACTAAAAATAAAAGGATAAAAAACAATGCTAAAGAAATATAGAGGAACAAGACTTTAGTATGTATAAAAAATTTCAGGATGAAAATAGTTAATATCACTGCACATCACAGGGGTACTTATAATAGTTTGTATTAAAGTTTGGAGAAAATTAGCTTTTTAACAAAGTTTGTAACAACTTTTAGAAAACCCTAGACCCCTGCCCCTTTTATATAAGATGATGATTTAGTTGTCCCTCTCTTTCATTCAATCTCAATGCAACTTAATTTATTGTGGCTGAGATGAAGGGCATGAAAAATAATAAAGAGGAAAATTAATTGGTGGACTTCTAATGATTTCCATGTTACTTGTGGTTCACCATTTAGAATTATCACAGGCTTCACAGGTACAAAAGGTGTTCTGACATCATGGTAGGTAGGCGTAGCTTTTTGGAAAAATATAGGGTGGTGGGTGGTGGTGTATTGATTTGTATCAGCTAAACACCCTCCTGAAAAGATTGTCCGCCGGTCGTGCAGGCCATTACAACCAACGACGGTATACAATTCCGGTAAGGTTTATTAAGGATTGTGAGCATTTAGAGAGAGTTTTTTTTCCTGTGTATTTTTTTATTCATGTAATCTATCTAAATTAATATTCTTCATCTTAGATATGCCAATAATTTCTATCTACTCTTTCATTTTATATTATTTATGTAATTAATATACTTTGTCTAATTTCCTTTTCTTCCTTGACCGTTAAGCTAATATATTAGAACGACATTCATCTTTAATTTTCTCAGGAACTCAGGAAGGAAATTAATGTTTTGTTGCAGTAAATCCATTTAGCTAAGAAAAAATTGAGGTTCATCTGCCTATCTTTTTATTTGTGTTGCAGTTACTAAATTTTATGTCAATTTTAATTAGCACTGTACTTTTTTGAAATCGTTGTCTTCTTTTATGAAAATGTGTTAAAATATGTTTGTTATTTTGGACTTGGGGTCATTTTTTGCTATTGTTGCTAGTGATAGATATTCTTATTTGGTTAGTTAATCACTTCAGGGATTAGGGAAAAAATTGGGATGCTCTTGTTATAGGGGAATCTTTGCCATTCATATTTTGTATTTTAAAAGAGGAATATTGCTAGCTTGGAATAGGTAGCTTCTCGCTAAATGCCAATCACAACCCTTAATGGTAAAATTCTAAGTTTTTACTATTTCAAGATTAAGGCTAAATCCCAACATTTCTCAAATACCATATTTATAAAGGTAAAAATCATAACCCCGTATCACCATTCAAGATCCTAATGATTAATAATCACATCCCAAGATACTAAATATTCAAAGAAATTAATGCATCTCTACAAAATAAAGCAGAACATGTCGAAATGAGGCAACGATTATGTCCCAAAGTACTTTTACACACTAGATTAAGCAATAACATTTGAAATCAACTATCACATTCCATTAAGTAATTAATCATTTCCTAATAAATTACCTAATCATTGGTTCATCAATAATATTCTCATCACCACAAAGCTAATAATTAATAAAGAAGGCAAAGTCAAAATTATATCTAAAGCCCAAATTAAATTGTGGCTTCACTACTCTATGATAGAAACCCTTGAGCAACCCTTATTTTCTCTCTTTCTAATCTAACACAATTAACTTATATTACCCTTTCGGTATCAAACTCGTTAAAATTAGTAAACTACCATTAAATTCATAATTTCAAGTTCACCTTGAAAAGTAAATTGGATTGTTACACTATGTTGACACCATCCGTAGTTTGGAAGGAGCCCTCTCTCTCAAATGATCTAGCTTTATTTTTTATTTTGTAATTCTTCTTAAACAACTTATGATTACTCTAATTTTTGTTTAGGTCTTCTCATATATTTGGTTTACACCACCCAAGATTTGTACCTCTCTTGTGACCATCATAAAATGAGTTTGATATTCTATGACTTGCTCTTTTCTTAAAGTTAGTAGAAATATGATTATCATGGTGGGGAAGCTATACACACTTTCTTTAGAAAGAAAACTAAATCTCTAACATGAGAGATGAATTATTATAAGTATAGTGTTTTAATTGAAATAATAAATTCATAAATACCTTAAACTCATTGAAAATTTGTTGCTTGAGTGTTGTGGAATCTCACCCCAAGTCGGGTATGCAACATCATAAAGCTTCCCAATAACACCTACAATGATATTTGCAGTCTCATAGAGTGGATTAAACTTGTAATATAACAATTAAAATGGTGATGAATTCATGAATTATAATATTAACATAATCATAAATGTAAAATATACAAATTATGCTCACACTTCTTAGGTTTGATGTTGAGCTTCCGAAAACTATCAATCTTCCCAGGTTGTGGAGTATCCTGGCCCTGTGAAGTAGAGTGATGCATAATAGGGGTGTTAATCTCAGAGATATTATCTCAAATACAAATATCCAAAATTAAAAATGGTGTAGAAGCTGATGAAGAAGGCTGTGATCTAGTATACATTCTATTGATATGTTGTACAAAAGAATGTTTACTAGATCACAACCTTCTTCACTATTTCTCCTTTTGCGTCTTCACATTTAAAACAATAGATCTGAGGTTGAAACCCCTACTGCACATCACTTTACTTCATAAGGTCATGATGCTCCACAACTTGGGAAAATTGATAGTTTTCGGAGTCTCAACATCAAATCTAAGGGGTTTGGTTTGGGTACAATTTATCTACTTTACATTTATGTTAATTCACAAATTTAATATCTCACTATTTTAATTGATATATTGAAGGTTTAATCCATTATATGAGACTTCAAATATCATTACATGTGCTGCTGGGAAGCTTTATGATGTTGCATACCCGACTTGGGGCGAGATTCCACAACTACACAAGAATCAAATTTTCAACGATTTTAAGGTATATATGAATATGTTATTTTAATTCAAACACTATAATTATATTAATTCATTATGTTAGACATTTAATTTTCATCTCAACAAAAGTGTGTATGGCTCCTCAACCATGACAAGCAGATTGGTACTAACTTTAAGAAAAAGGGCAAGCCATAGAATATCAAACTCATTTTATGATGGTCGCAAGAGATATACAAATCACAGATGGTGTAAAAATATATATGGGAAGACTAATGTAGACATTGGAGTAATTATAAGTATTAAATAAGAATAACAATTTGAGAAAGAAATTCAGAGCATATGAGGGTGGTGGCTCCTCCCAAACCAGGGGTGTTGTCAACATAGTGTAACAACCAAATATTTTTTCAAACTGAACTTCGAAATATGACTTTAATGGTAGTTTAGTAATTTTAATGAGTTCATACTAAAAGTACAATATATTTAAATTGTTTTAGACTAGAAAAAGAGAAAACCATGATTTATCAAGGGGGGTTGTATCATAGCACAGTTAAGCCACGTTTCAATTTGAGCTTCACACATGGTTTTGTCTTTGCCTTCTTTATTGATTATTAGATTTGTGGTGATGAGGATGTTATTGATAAACTAATTATTACTTAATTTATCAGGATAATGATTAATTACTTAATGAAAGATGATAGTTGATTTCAAATGTTGTTGCTTAATCTAGTGTAGAAAAAGTACTTAGACATAACTGTTGTACCCATTTAGGTATTTTTCATTTATTTTATGGAGATGCATTAATTTTCTTCTATGTTTAGTATCTAGGAATGAGATTATTATTCCTTTGGATCTTGGATGGAGATAATGGGGTATGTTTTTTTACCTTTATGAATATTGTATTTAAGGAATATTGAGATTTTTCCCAAAGCTTGATATAGGAAAACTTTAGGATTTACCATTCAAGGTCGTGATTGGCACTTAGCGAGCACCTACCCATGTCAAGCGAGCCAATATTTTGGCAGAGGCTCCACTATAACATGAGCATCCCAATAATCCATAATCCTGAAGTGATCAACCAATCAAAATAGAATATCCACCACTAACAACAATAGCAAGAAAATTACTACAAGTCTTAAATCACAGACATATTTTAACATATTTTCATGATAGAAGACAAAAATTTGAAAAGTTAAAAGACTAATTAACATTAGCATGAAATTTAATAACTGCAACACCACTAAAAAGATGAATACAATTTCATAAAGGTACAAGACTAATGAACTTCTTTTTGATGTATAGGGTAGATACAAGCAATTGTTGGTATCTCTGAATCATGGTATTATGAAATATAAGGTGATGGCAATTTTTTATCATGCTTTAGACTTAGTAAATTAGTCCATAGACGTTATAACTGGAGAGGATTTCAAAGATCTCTTGAGAGTAGACACTAAAAATTTACTTAATGATGTAGCAAGACATGGCGCAGAATGAAATTCCTATATTATTAATACATTGATGAGGAAGGCATTGTTAGGTTTTATTGGTTATCCTTGATCTAAGGCATATTTATATGTCTTAGTAGCGACTTTAACATATGTTTACCTTAGTTTTGAGATCAATACGTATATGTTTTGCATGGTTTTGATAGATTATGTGATATTGTGCTAAACAATGTGATTAGACCCTTGTAGGTGGAATTTACGACTATTTGGAGCCTTTTTGGCATAGAAAGCAAGGCTTGGAGAAGCTACGAGCAAAGGATATTGATGATAAGAGGCAAGCCAAAGAGTTGAACTTGAAGAATCATGTCAAATCCGCAAAGAAAAGTTGACAAAAGAAGAAAAGCAAAAATTAAGGGCCTGGCGCATTTCAGGGCGTGCTAGGCCGCTTTTGTGAAAAAATTGGTTTTGGGAGGCAGCAGTGGGGCGTGTTTCAGGGCGTGCCAGGCCGCCTGGAGCACACCTTTGCAGAGGCAAAATTCGCCTAAGTGTCAGGCGCGCCCAAGGCCTTGCCGTGCCGCTTTTTGGCTAATTTTTGCCTCGAAATTCACTCTATAAATAGGGCTTTTGAGTTATTGTATCACATTCCATCTTGACAAGGATACTTTGGGCGTTTTTGGGCATTGAAATTAGGTTTCATCCCTCATCTTTTCAGTTTTTATTTATTTTTTAAGGTATTTTATTACTTTTGGATGTTGATTAACATTATCAGTGGCTAAAATCCCTCATTATTGGGGTTAAGGCCAAGAACATGAATCTCTTGGGTTAATTTTAGTGGTTTTTGCTGAAGTTTATCATACATTGGTTATTCATATATTCTTAATTTCATTATTTTGATGCTTGATCACCATTGAAATACATTCCTTGTCTTGAAGTAAGCTCGAGGGAGAAACTAATAGATAGAACGTGGAATATACGAAGTGTGGTCTTTCTCGGGGAAGGAATTCTAAGGGATTGACATGTGGTTAGGACCGAGAGGTACCTAATCCACCACACTTGGTCAATTACGAGAAGAAAACTTAAATACACTAGAATTGGTTAAGCTTATCACCGCTCACGGATCTAGTTAGGTCTCCAATCTCTAGTAGAAGATTATATTTTGGAGACGAATAGTATTGTATAATTAACCTCGGGATCAATAACCAAGATAAACAACTCAAATTGCTTAAACCAATAACAATTATACTCAAGAGATGACGTTTGGATTGCCTTAGCCGTGGGAATTCACTTTTTATTGATTTTTCAAGAGTATTTGCGAAAACTAAAGTTACGATAGCGAAGTTAGGAGTTAATAGTTCGTAAACAAGTAATTTTTAGTGATAAATCCTGTTTCCTTTTTGCAACACTAGTTTTTGATTATTGTTGGACGTCTAGAATTGGTCTTTGTTGACGAAAGTCCCTTGGGTTCGATATCCGGCTCTTTCAAAGGAGCCACTTTATTACTTGAACGATCACGTACACTTGCGTGTATAGCTGGGTCACAACTAGTTTTTGGCGCCGTTGCCGGGGACTTTCAAATAGATAGATATCAATTATTGACGTTTGTACTTTAATTTTCAGCTACGTGTTGACAACTTGATCTTAGTTGTTCTATTTTGCAGGCTTACTTCATCAGAACACTGGAAAGGAACAAAGATTTGGTAGCCCTGCAGTCTAAACCTAAAAGATATTTCAATAGATTAAGGAGATAGGTTGCAGATTACCCAATCCCACAAGTCGAACTGGCTGGCGAAGGCATATGGGATAATCCCGTAAGAATTGAAGAACCAGCTGCAGAGAGACGTGAGCCTGAAGTAATGGCAGCTAGAACAGTTCGCAATGTGGGAATCCCACTCGCCACTAATGTGACCTCCAGTATTTTCAAACTGGCGACTGGAGGTAGATTTGAGCTTAAACAGAATATGGTGCAACTCTTGCAATCAAGTGGACAGTTTACAGGTCTTGCTCATGAGGACCCGCAGAGGCATATCTGTAATTTTCTGGAGATCAGTGACACATATATTCCTGCGGGTGTGTCTTCGAATTATGTGAGACTTACTTTGTTTCCCTTTTCTCTGTTGGGGGAAGCAAGGAGGTGGTTATATGCAGAGCCGACTAATTCTATCACTACTTGGGATGATCTTGCTCAGAAATTCTTGATAAGGTTCTTTCCGTCTGGAAAGACAGCAAAGCTGAGGAGTGAGATACTGAGTTTCAGACAGAGAGATGATGAGAATTTGTACCAAGCTTGGAATCGATTCAAATCCATGTTGAGAGATTGTCCGCATCACTACCAAGCTAATGAAGTATTGGTGCATACTTTCATTGAGGCTCTCGACCCCAACACTAAAATTCTACTTGATTCAGCTGCAGGTGGACAAGCTTTAGAGAAGACTTATGATGAATTATATGCTTTGTTGAATCATATTTCATAGGGAAATCCAGACTGGCATAGTGATAATTTGAGAAACTCTACAAAGAAGGTTGCTGGGAAACTAGATGTGGATGCAGTCACGGCATTATCGGCCCAAATTTTAGCTATGCAAAACATGATGAACAATCACTTCAATAGTTTGAATTTGGGATAGCAACCAGCTCCCGCAAATGCAGTACATCAACAGGTTTCTGTGATGTGTAGTGTATGTGGAAACGGGGACCATACCAGCGAGTTGTGTAGTGCAAATCCAGATTCTGTGAATTTTGTTGGTAATTCCCAAAGAAAATTTGGAGCCCAAAATTACGGAGATACTTATAATGCTGGGTGGAAAAATCACCCGAACTTATCTTGGGGAGGAAATCAAAATCAATATAGGCCTCAAGGATATGCACCACAGTACAACCAACAGCAAGGTCAAGGAAATCAAGTGGGTGCTAAGCCTGGAGATATGGGCGTGGAGGATATGTTAAAACAGATTATGGCAGAGCAAGCTAAGCTAGTAGCAGATGTGAGGAACAATCAGTTGGCTACTCAGAATTTGGAGAAGCAAATTGGTCAGTTAGCTAACGCATAGACTACAAGGCCCCAAGGAGGTCTTACAGGTAATACTGAGCCTAATCCAAAGCAGGTGAATGCTATTGTTACTCGTAGTGATAAGCAGTTAGGTGATACGATTTCACCAGCGAGAGAATTGGAGCCGAAAGTAGTGATGATTGAAGACGAACAAGTGTAGGCAATCAAAAGCTCCAAAGATGATAAAGTGATACATAGTGTGAAGTTGCCTCCTCCTTTCCCTCAGAAGTTCAAGAAGAAGAAGGAAGATGAATGCTTTGGTAAGTTCATTGAACTACTTAAACAAGTGCACATTAATTTGCCTCTTGTGGATATCTTGCAGGGTATTCCAAAGTATGCCAAGTTTGTGAAAGATATTGTGGCAAACAAGAGTAAACAGAGTATACCACAGTTGCATTGACTGAGGAGTGTAGTTCTCGCATTCAAAATCGGTCACCTACCAAGCTAAAGGATCCTGGAAGCTTCACTGTGAAAATTACTCTGGGAGATCGTGTCTGCGCTGTGGATTGTGTGATTTGGGGGCTAGTATAAATATGATGCCCACTTCAGTTTTTAAGAAGTTGGGTTTGGGTCGTCCTAAGCCTACTACTATTATTTTGCAGCTTGCAGACCGATCCGTGACTAGACCTGATGGTATTGTTGAGTATGTTCTGGTTCAAGTGGGTTCGTTGATCTTTCCGGTTGATTTTGTGGTGCTAAATTTTGAGCCTGACCCGAAAGTCCCATTTATTTTGGGGCGTCCGTTTCTGGCCACTGGAGGTGCGATCATTGATGTAGAGGTCGGGAAACTAACTATGCGAGATCATGATAAGGTTGAGGTCTTTGATGTATATAGGGCTTTGAAGCTCCCAAAAATTTATGAGAACTTATCAGCTATTACAGCTATAGATTTGGCGGTTGAGAGCATCCACACTTTGCCTGCTGATCCGTTGGAAAAACTTTTGATGGGGCAAGATGTTTTTGGTGATGCGGAAGCTAGTGAAATGGTGCAGGTTCTTGACCTTATGGGTATCTATGCTAAATAGGGTAGATGGGAACCGTTAAATCGTCCACTCGGTCCTCCAACCAAGCCCTCAATTGAGGAAGCACCAAAGCTTGAATTGAAAGAACCTCCATATCACCTTCAATATGCTTTCTTAGGAGACAATGAGACCCTTCCTATTATTATAGCAGCAAATTTGTAAAAGGAACAGGTTGATGCGGCATTGTTAATACTCAAACAAAGAAAGAAGGCTATTGGTTGGCAGATTTCTGACATCCATGGTATTAATTCGGGTCTATGCATGCATAAAATTTACATGGAGGAAGGGCATAAGCCGAGTGTGCAACACCAACGATGCTTGAATCCGGTGATGAAAGAAGTAGTAAGGAAAGAGGTAATTAAGTGGTTAGATTCGGGCATTGTTTACCCTATCTCTGATAGTACGTGGGTGAGCCCAGTACAATGTGCTCCAAAAAAGGGTGGTATGATGGTGATCACGAATGATAATAATGAATTGATTCCTATAAGAACTGTGACTGGGTGGCGTATTTGCATGGATTACCAGAAACTCAATGATGCTACGAGGAAATACCATTATCCAATCCCTTTTATTGATCAGATGTTGGATTATTTAGCCGGGCAGGAGTATTATTGCTTTATTGATGGATATTTCGGATATAATCAAATTGCTATAGATCCTCAAGATCAGGAGAAGACTACATTCACATGTCCTTACGGCACATACGCTTTCAAGCGTATGCCATTTGGATTGTGTAATTCACCGGTTAACTTTTAGCGGTGCATGATGGTTATTTTTTATGACATGGTGGAGGAGTTCGTAGAGATTTTTATGGATGATTTTTCAGTCTTTGGTAACTCTTTCGAGGTATGCTTGCAAAACCTTGATAGAGTCCTTGCTCGGTGTGAAGAAACTAATCTTGTTCTCAATTGGGAGAAGTGCCATTTCCTTGTGACGGAAGGTATAGTTCTTGGGCATAAAGTGTCAAAGCAAGGGCTCGAAGTGGATAGGACAAAGATTGAAGTTATTGAAAAATTACCTCCACCTGTATCGGTGAAAGGGGTGCGTAGTTTCTTGGGTCATGCTGGGTTTTACAGAAGGTTTATTCAAGATTTTTCCAAAATTGCACGCCCCATGTGTGCACTCTTGGAAAAAGATGTGCAATTTTTATTTTGTGAATCATGTGTGAAGGCATTTGAGGTTTTGAAAAAAAAGTTGGTAGAGGCACCTATCCTTATTGCTTTTGACTGGACTGTACCATTTGATCTCATGTGTGACGCAAGTGATGTTGCAGTGGGTTCAGTTCTTAGTCAGTGGAAGAATAAGGTATTTCACTCTTTTTATTATGCAAGCAATACCCTTGATGCAGCCCAAGTAAATTACACGGTGACTGAAAAAGAGATGTTAGCTTTGGTGTATGCATTTGATAAATTCATATCGTACTTGGTAGGCACGAGCGTCATTGTATACACAGATCATGCTGCAATACGGTATTTTTTCAATAAAAAGGATGCTAAGCCGCTGTTGATTAGATGGATCTTATTGCTACAGGAGTTTGACTTAGATATTAAAGATAGAAAGGGGACAGAAAATCAAATTGCGGACCATCTGTCTAGACTTGAAAGCTCGACACATGTAGTTGATGATGGGCGTATTTGTGAGGAATTTCCAGATGAGCAATTGTTAGTTTTGGGAGTTGATGAGTTGCCATGGTATGCAGACATTGTGAATCTATTGGTCAGTGGGCTATTTCCTCCTGATTCGATTCCTCAACAGAAGAAGAAGCTGGCATATGAGGCACGCTCTTATATATGGGATGAACCGTATTTATTCAAGCAAGGGCCTGATCAAATAGTAAGAAGATGTATTCCGGATGCGGAAGTGAAGCAAGTGTTAGAGAGATTCCACACATCACCTTATGGTGGTCATCATGGTGGTGAACGCACAGCCCAAAAAATATTGCAATCAGGTTTCTTCTGTCCTTCTATATTTAAAGATGCTCATGCCTTTGTGAAGAGTTGTGATCAATGTCAACGTATGGGGACGATTGCAAAGTGACATGAGATGCCTCTAAACAATATCCTAAAATTTGAAGTCTTTGATGTATGGGGGATAGATTTTATGGGCCCTTTCCCAAAGTCGAATGGCAATCTATACATACTTGTGGCAGTGGATTATGTGTCTAAATGGGTAGAGGCTGCAACTCTCCCTACAAATGACTCCAAGGTGGTGGTAAAGTTCCTTCAAAAACACATCTTCACAAGATTCGGAACTCCAAGAGCTATTATCAGCGATGGAGGTTCACACTTCATTAATTATTGGGTGAAGAGTGTAACGGCAAAGTATGGTGTGAAACACAAGGTCTCAACAGCGTATCATCCCCAAACAAGTGGCCAAGTGGAAGTGTCTAATCGCGAGATAAAGCAAATCTTACAAAAGACGGTGAATACAGAGGAAAGACTGGTCACTCAAGTTGGATGATGCTCTTTGGGCTTATCGAACGGCGTATAAGACTCCTATGGGGACTTCTCCCTATCATTTGGTCTTTGAGAAAGCTTGTCACCTCCCAGTGGAGCTTGAACACCGAGCATATTGGGCGGTAAAGAAGTTGAATCTAGATCTAGGGTTGGCTGGTAACAGGAGGTTGTTGCAACTCCATGACTTGGAGGAATTTCATTCCCATGCATATGAAAATGCTAAGATCTACAAGGAGAAAACAAAGTGATGGCATGACAAGCATATTCTCCCTCGCACTTTCGAGCCAGGCCAGTTGGTACTGTTGTTTAACTCAAGACTTAGGTTGTTTTCGGGCAAGCTAAGATCTAAGTGGAGTGGGCCTTTTGAGGTAAGTCGCACAACACCTCATGGTGCGGTGGAAATTTTGAACAAAGCTGATGGTACGAGATTTATGGTAAATGGCTAGAGATTGAAGCATTATTTTGGTGAAGAAGAAAAGCAGAAGGAGGACGTGCTTCACCTTGAGGATAACTGAGCTAAGTATGGTCGAGCCGCGACATTAAACCAGGCGCTACATGGGAGGTAACCCATGAATGTGTTGTAATAGTTAGGATTTATAAAGTAAAAATACAAAAAGAAGAGTCGTGCCCCGACCAAAACTAAGGCGCTTGATGGGAGGCAACCCATCTCTTTTAAAAAAAATTCTTTTCTAACTTAGTGCTAGGATATTGTGTTTATGCAGAGGCACGGAGCATGTTGACATGGACATCCACAAGAAAAAGGTAAAATTGGCGGATGGATGATTATTTGAAGGTGCCGGGCAGGTAGGACATGTTTTGGAGCGAAGTTTTGAGTCTTGGGACTTGTAAAAGCCCCAAGATTATGTGGAAAATGTGGAAAATTGCTCAGGTATAATGTTAAGTGTTGGGCGCGCTACAGGGCGTGCCAGGGCGAAATTGAAAACAATTTTTTATCGTGTGGCAGTGCCCTGGCGCGACACAAGGCGTGCCAGGCCGCCTGTGTCAAAAATTTCTTATCGTCTGGCAGTGCCCAGGCGTGACACAAGGCGTGCCAGGCCACCTGTGTCCATTTTTTTGATGCAATAGGCAGTGGGGTAGCGTGCTAGGCAGCGTGCCAGGCCGCTACCCCCTTATATTTTTGGCACAAAATTTTAAGTCTTTTGCCCCATAGACCCGACCCACCCCCACCCCTTCTCTTTTAAATCCCTAATTTCCCTTATTCTTCACAAATATTCCAACACTCCACAACCAAATACACGATTTTACTCCCAAAGCTTCACAAATTCTCTCTTCCTTTTCTCTCCTCTTGCCCTCACGTTGCTCGATTTCTTGCCCTCTCCTCTAGGGATTGTGTTTACAAATATCCATTCAAGCTATCAAGGTACAATGTCGGATGCTAATGTGGCTCCCTCTAGCTCTCATAAGAGACGTTGGTCAGGAAGTAAGGTCCCCGCGGCTCCCCCAGTCCCAAAGGGCCAGAAACGTAAGTATGGAATTCATGTTGTATCTAGTGCAGGCAAGAGTTGGTACAAAATCCACACTAAAGCTAAATACTTTGCCGATGAGTGTATTGATAGGGAAAGTCTATCTCTGACTTACCCTAGGATATTGGCTCGGATTGTGCAATTGGGAATGAAGTTCATCTTCGACAGACCTACAGATTGTAACCTCCACCTGGTGAGGGAATTATATGCAAACTGGAACCCGGATGCACCAACCAGCTCGGTGGTTGTACGAGGGATAGACGTTATACTCGATTCCTTAGGCATTACGGGATTATTGGGAGTCCACACTCGGGCTAGCCCCCACGACCTCCTCAGGCTAAATGCTCAGCCCCCTTAGGCTGATATTAGACACACTCTTTGCGGGCAGCGTTCAACAGTAAGATGGTTGCGCCATCACAAACAAGGGTACCACTTGAGTCTACCCTATGTTCATTTGAATAAGGAGGCGCGAATCTGGTTGAAGATTGTGTGCTGCTGCTTGATTTCGGGGAGCCACATGACGGAGGTTACGCGGGATCGTGTCTGTCTGGTGTATGCTCTCATGACTGATGTGGAGATTAATGCAGGGTCTGTAGTGCTGTCGGCTATGCGCCGAGCTCGGTTGCAAGAAGGTCTTCGTTATGCTTTTGGTGGATTATTGACTAAATTGATGCGAGCATTCGAAGTGCCCGAGGAGGCATTTGATTATCATCCTCCTTTGGTGCAGACCCCTATAGATGTTACCCAAACCAGGATACCGGATGCACTCAGCCCCACTCTCACCTTAGCAGAGCGTCACGCTTGCGATGATGGGATTTTAGCCCGTATGTATGGGTTGGAGATGCTTCGCCACAGGACTGGGGGTAGGCCCTCTACAGTGGATGAGCTTAGCCAGGTTGAGAGGGATTATCCTCTTAACGAGCATGCCATGGCCTTATTGAGAATTGGTCCTGATTTTGTCAAGCCTGTGGATGATGATGTCCCCATAGATGAAAATGACCACCAGACCGATTCTGATGATGACAAGGTGGAGGCGGATGATACTCCGCTAGAAGTCCGTGGGTCGGAGGACGACGACTTCCTTGACTGACCAGGGAGCTCCTTACACCCTACTTTTGTATTATTTATTTTTGTAGCATTGGGGACAGTGCTAATCTTTTAAGTGTGGGGTGGGGTATGATGGGATTCCTTTGTATGTATGTATATGTGTGCTTATGTATGCTTTTATTTTGGGTTCCTTAGCCTTTGTTTTTGGTTCTTTTACTAAGGAGAGTCCCTTTGAACCATAGAAAACCACAAAAAGATTTTTTTTCATGTATGTTGTTTTTGGTGTTTATTACTTTTGAGTCGCTCTTAGTCATAGGACTAAGGGATTTGCTCTATGATGGATGGATGACGACCGTCTTAAGAGCAAATTAGTCATGCAGTGTCGTGTCGGGTGTTCTTGTTTGTTATACAATTATGCATACACGTGTGAAACATGCTAGGATATACAATAGCAAGTGTAAGACGCCTAATTCTCACTTAGTTGACTGGTTATGTTGCTTAATGTTGAACTTATGCATGATTTCAGATATTTTATGGTGAGCCTACTGAGCTGAACATGTGCCATGTGTGAGTGAGGTTTTTGGTGATATTCCATGTGCATAATGATGTCTAGAACTTGCCCGGTGTGTTTGCGAAGCGAAATAAAAGATGTTGAGTTTAGGAGATGATAGAGGAATTTCTTTGAGAGCCATGTTTTAGACCTACGTTATCTACCCTCTTTGTATGATCTTAGTTAGCCTCGTTGAGCCTATAGCCTATTCATTCGTAGCTTTACATGTAGCTTGATCCTTTTCTTTCAATGAACCAGAATTTGATCCAAAACTCCTAAGCTCTTTAATTAAGAAATCAAGATGTGAAGGAGTGTAAAAGTTTGGAAGAAGGAAAGAGTAAGTTAAAGCCCCAAGTATATTTCCTATGGGTGTGTGAAAAAGTTTGTGTGTGTGGTAGGGAATATGGTAAAAGAAAGAAAAAAAAAGAAAAAAAATATATATATAATTTTTGAATCAATGGGTGATAGCAGTTATTCCTTACCTAATATGCTTAAGCTAGCTTAAAAATATGGGGCAAAACAAAAGAGAGCTGGGAAGATAAAAGTGGTGAAAAATAGGTCGATTGAAGGTGGTCTGAAGGTAATTTGTAGTGTATTAAAGCGCTTAGGGAAAATAGTCACTATTCTTGACCAAATAGTTCCTACCCGTCCCTGAGCCTACATTACAACCCCTAAAGTCCTATTTGATCTTGAGCTTTAACATTTTAACACTAGTGGAGTATTACACTAAGGGCAAGCCTATGGTTCATCTTGTGTTGCATGTGAATTCTTTTTGAGAGTAAGGGAACTTTCATTCATGCACCCAGTTAGTAATTACTTTGTAGAAGTGTGGGGTGATTCTCTTGTGGTAAGGGCTCATGTTTAGTGAAGTGTGGTGATCTATTAGTAACGTGTCATGCATGAATTTGCAACTAGTAAAGTTGTTTTGTGAGGATAGGTTGTTTCAATTTGTTATTCATTTGTTGGTGATCCTAGTATGTTGGTGCATAAGTTGATAAATGTGGTTGTGTAGCTATGCAAGAATGCCTAGTGTGTGTCAATTGTCTAAAGTCGCCCGGATTTGAGTGTGGTAATTGTTCGAGGACAAACAAAGGTTCAAGTGTGGGGTGGTGATCTAAGGCATATTTATATGCCTTAGTAGCGACTTTAACCCATGTTTACCTTAGTTTTGAGATCAATAAGTATATGCTTTGCATGGTTTTGATAGATTATGTGATATTGTGCTAAATAATGTGCTTAGACCCTTGTAGGTGGAATTTGCGACTATTTGGAGCATTTTTGGCGTGGAAAGCAAGGCATGGAGAAGCTACGAGCAAAGGATATTGATGATACGAGGCAATCCAAAGAGTTGAACTTGAAGAATCATGCCAAATCCGCAAAGAAAAGTCGACGAAAGAAGAAAAGCAAAAATTAAGGGTCTGGCGCGTTTCAAGGCGTGCCAGGCCGCTTTTGTGAAAAATTTGGTTTTGGGAGGCAGCAGTGGGGCGCGTTTCAGGGCGTGCCAGGCCGCCTGGAGCACACCTTTGCAGAGGCAAAATTCGCCTAAGTGCCAGGCGCGCCCAAGGCCGTGCCGGGCCACTTTTTGGCTAATTTTTGCCTCAAAATTCACTCTATAAATAGGGCTTTTGAGTTATTGTATCACATTCCATCTTGACAAGGATACTTTGGGCGTTTTTGGGCATTGAAATTAGGTTTCATCCCTCATCTTTTCAGTTTTTATTTATTTTTTAAGGTATTTTATTACCTTTGGATGTTGATTAACATTATGAGTGGCTAAAATCCCTCATTATTGGGGTTAAGGCCAAGAACATGAATCTCTTGGGTTAATTTTAGTGGTTTTTGCTGAAGTTTATCATACATTGGTTATTCATATATTTTTAATTTCATTATTTTGATGCTTGATCACCATTGAAATACATTCCTTGTCTTGAAGTAAGCTCGAGGGAGAAACTAATAGATAGAACGTGGAATATACAAAGTGTGGTCTTTCTCAGGGAAGGAATTCTAAGGGATTGACATGTGGTTAGGACCGAGAGGTACCTAATCCACCACACTTGGTCAATTACGAGAAGAAAACTTAAATGCACTAGAATTGGTTAAGCTTATCACCGCTCACGGATGTAGTTAGGTCTCCAATTTCTAGTAGAAGTTTATATTTTGGAGACGAATATAATTGTATAATTAACCTCGGGATCATAACCAAGATAAACGACTCAAATTGCTTAAACCAATAACAATTATACTCAAGAGATGACGTTTGGAGTGCCTTAGCCCTGGGAATTCACTTTTTATTGATTTTTCAAGAGTATTTGCGAAAACTAAAGTTACGATAGCGAAGTTAGGAGTTAATAGTTCGCAAAAAAGTAATTTTTAGTGACAAATCCTATTTCCTTTTCGCAACACTAGTTTTTGATTATTGTTGGACGTCTAGAATTGGTCTCTGTTGACAAAAGTCCCTTGGGTTCTATATCCGGCTCTTTCAAAGGAGCCATTTTATTACTTGAATGATCACGTACACTTGCGTGTATAGCTAGGTCTCAACAATCCTCAATCCAAATTTTCAATGTATGCCAAATTTTAACATCCTCCCATTTTGTTGTCGAGAATTCTAGCAAGATTTCATCCAACTTTGATGAAGCATCTAAACTTGAGGGATTCAGACCCTTAGTGAAAGCTTTCACATCCACTTATCTGGTACTAATGGCAACCTTATTCTTTCCCTTTAGAATCGGGGCACATATTCTCTTAACATCTCTATGCTATCTTGCGACATTTATAGATATCTACTTTTCGGGCCTGTACCTTTTATCCTTAATGTAGGCCTAGTAAACATATCTGAGAGCATCACGAATGAATCAATTAAATATTCTATATGATAGGATTACCATGTCAGAGCTCTTTGGTAAGGTCTAACCAAATTTCTTTATCAAAACTAATTTGATCTCATCTAATTACAAGCCATTCCCCTTAACAGGGGTAGTGTACTTTGTTACATATTGTGGGTATGGATGGTTCTATCATTTTGGGAATGTTCGGCATCTTAAATCTCTTTAGAATTAACATTAGAGGTATGCTTTGTAGCAGAAGTACATATATTTCTTAGAGTCTAGGCCTTTGAAAATCAAGAGTTCACCTAGGATCTGATTTATCTGAGAATGTATCTCATTTACACACTTCATGAACTCATCACAGAAAGGATCCATTTGGGTATCCTCTCTCTTGTATCCCCCATCCATCTAACTATTTATCTAAAATTCAGTCCCCAAAGCACTTTGGGCTATTGAGATGTATTTATATTACAAATATCTAGCATTGCATTTGTAGGTACATGTAGGCTTCAGTTTAGTACTTTTGTTAGTCTATTTTATCTTAGAAACTAGTTTTTTAAGAGTTAATTAACTTCTAGTTGTTGCCAGCAGTAAGTGTAACACCTCAGATTCGAAACTTACAAATACTTAGTGTTCAGTATGAAAGCTCAAAGTACGAGACTTGAAGTCCCATTCCAGTACTACTATTTGTACGAGTTATGATATAAGGTATGAGTCATACCTTGGCTCATGGACTAAGATAGAGGCTTGACAAAATCTTCTCGAAACTACTAGTTATTGTACGGGTCGTACTTTAAATATATGGGTCATACTGATAAGCCTTCAAGTCAGAATGTCAAAATCAGAGAAGTGATCTAGAAGTTGGAAAACCTATAGTAATCATGACTCAAGGTGCAAGTCATACCTTGGACTATGAATCGTGACATGATTCATGGTGTGCTACACCAAAATTTCAGCAACGTCTCATTTAGGGTAAATTCAACTTTTCCTTATTCTTTCACCCTTTCCCCTAATGTTTTAGTCACAAAAACCTATAACTATGAGATACTAAAGATTATTCTTACTTAAAATTCTCAAGAACAAGTATATAAAAAGTTTAAAGCAAGGTCAAGCAAACTAGAGTTCCTAATCAAGCAAGTTCATCAAGTTTCTCTTATCAAGTGTTAGTCTTTGTTCAGGTATGTAAGATTTCAGTGATGGATTCATTTCATCGTTATGCCCAAGTACTTTCTATGATATTATAATTCAAAGTTAAATTTCATACCTAATTTACTAAAGTTTGATTCTTTACACACTTTGCTTGAATTCTATGGATAAGGTTTTCACATGAATTTATGATTTCTATCTAAAGTCATATTTATACTTCAAAACACATAGTTTAAGGTTTCTTTATGAATTATGGACTCTATAGTGAAGATAAATTCTTTCAAACATATGATTTTTTACATATGATTCATGACATGACATGGAGCTTAGGCTCATAACAAGAACAGTCAGATATGTTGAGTTCAAACTTCAAACCATTCAAGCTATATTACAGAGCACTATTATGTTTTGGGAGGATTATTTAGCACCAAGATAACAAGGGTTAAGATAACCTAAGTTTCATAACTACATTGTCAAAGTAGGTTTCTTCCAAGAGGCATGATTATAGGATTCTCATGTGCATGGTTCTATACCTTGACTGATCAAAATAACCTTTTCCAGTGTTGGTGCATGACATTGAGCTTCATGAGATAGCATTATGTTTTGTAGGTTATAATAAACTCTCCAAATGACTATACTTTATGAAAACAATTATCTATATACTCATGAACTACTTTCATGTATGCTTTATCTCTCATGATTTCACTACTTAGGTTTTTAAACTACTTTAAGTTATTCTCTATATGCTTTTATGATTAGTTCTTTAATTTATATATATATTATATATATATATACACACTTTATTATCAATACATTCCATTGTATTGACTGTATTTTGCACTATTTTTTGTTATGTGATGTAGATTCAGGTACTCAAGCTTAAGGTTTCCTACTAGACGTTCGGTATTAGCTGATATCCAGCTGATCGGTGAGCGCTCGTATCATTGAGAAGGCTTAAATATTCTTTATATTTCTTTCATTTTTGGGTTAGACTTTGATTCAATAAATTTTATGGGCCATTGTCCCGGTTAGCTTTTATGTTAGTAGTAGAGGCTTTACTAGATAGATAGTACCTAATGATGACATTCCTTCATTCATTCTTGTTATGTCTTAATAAAGGATTATTCTGTTCATAATTTAGCACATTATGGTTGTCTAAGTTTTCGTATTAGTTTCATTTATCATACTACTCTATAGATATACCATGCCAAGGGTCCCATCGGACCACTAGTGAGAAACTAGTATGGCTCATGACTAGGTGTAGACTCAGGTCATGACAAACTTGGAATCAGATAAATAGGTTCAAGTGTCTTAGGGTGATTGTGAATCCGTGTCTAGTAGAGTCCTACTTATGGGTGTGAAATGCACCGCATCTATAATTTGGAAGCTATCGGGTATCTAGGAATATTTTCCTTCTTTCATGTTCTAGTTTGTGTGATAGAGTTTAACTTTATGTTTCTCTTCTAAATCGTTCTTTACGCGTGTTGCAGATCATGTATCAAAAGAGAACTGCTAGTCAAAAGGCCACTGCTAATGATGGAGTTGAGTCACTCCTGCACCTCCAGTTTGTACTGTTCAGACTAGGAATGGAGTCCATTCCTCCGGTCAAAATGTTGTTGTCGAGACTCCATTCATGTCATCAATTATATAGAGGGATTCTAGTTCTTATGTTGTTCTGCTACCACTTGTCGATCCTAATGCTTATTTGAGAAATGCTATTCAGATATTGACTTAGATAGTGGCTACTCAAACTAACTATCCAGCCCCAACAAATCCTGGTTCTCAGGTTGCTTTTAAGGTCTATGACTTTCTCAGAATAAATCATTTAGAGTCCTCAGGGTCAAAGCTTGGTGAGGGTCTATAAAATTTCATAGATGTGGTTCAAAAGATTCTTCAGGTTATGTATATTTTAGACACAGAAAATGGTGACTTGTTTCCTATTAGTTGAAAGATGTTGCGGGCATATGGTATAAATAGTGGGGAGAAGTACTAAGATAAAATGCAGTACCTGCAGAGTGGGTTGAGTTTGAGGATGCTTTCTTGGGTAACTTCTTTCCCAAAGAGTTGTGAGAAGATAATGTTAGAGAGTTCTTGAACTTGGAACAGAGTTCCATGAGTGTAAAAGAGTATGGTCTCAAGTTCACTTAGCTAGCTATGCTCCAGATATAGTGTCCAATATGAGAAATCAGATGAGCTTGTTCATTTCAGGGTTGTCCAGACTCTCGATTAAGGAGGGTTAGGCGACAATGTTGATTGAATACATGGACATAGCTTGCTCTATGATTCAAGTTTAGCATGTCAAAGATGATAAATTGATGGAAAAGGAATAGTTTCAGAGTAAGATGGCTAACCATGATCACCATCACTAGAAGGCTGGAAATGGGAATCAGTCTTCTTTCCATAATAATTCCTTAAGATCAGCTCTATCTTCAAGTAATACACCATCTTCCATGTTTTGAAATGATAAAAAATTAAGGGCTTTGAGCCTTTAGTCTCAAGGAAGCATTGCAAGGGGATCTTCATATCTTTTTTGCAATAACTTTGGAAAGCATCATTCGGGTGAGTTTCTCTATGGTGTGAATGCGTGTTTTGGATGTGGACAGTATAGTCACATAGTAAAGAATTGTCCTTCAGCAAGACAGGGAAATGGGCCCAAACTACTCCATCAGCCCCGACAGGTCATGGTACTCAGAAAGGTAATACTTTAATTTCTGGCAGTGATCAGGACTGCTTCAATGCTTTATCCATCCGTCAGGACTAGGATAGTTCCCCTGATGTTGTTACTGATATGTTGAAAGTTTTCTCTCAATGTTTTTGCTTTGTAGATCCGGGAGCTACCTTGTCTTTCGTGACTCCATTGTTGCTATAAAATTTGGAATTAGTACTGAACAACTTCTAGAGACTTTCTCCGTCTCCACTCCAGTTGGTGAGTCTGTCTTAGCTAAACGATTTATAGAAATTACA
This sequence comes from Capsicum rhomboideum, assembly GCA_031232105.1. NCBI lineage: Eukaryota > Viridiplantae > Streptophyta > Magnoliopsida > Solanales > Solanaceae > Capsicum > Capsicum rhomboideum. The sequence goes on along the minus strand of CP124719.1, from coordinate 25,910,776 downwards.
TCATGCCCATTCTTCACAAAAATACCACAACTGATCAAGTAGAGTTAGATATGGTAAATTTTGATGTCATTTTAGGCATGGATTAGTTATACTCATGTTATGATTCAGTTGATTGTAGAACTCGAATTATGAAGTTTCAATATTAACCTATATTAGAGTAGAAAGGTAGTCAAGTCATTCCAAAACTCTATTTCCTCTCTCATATCAAGGCTAGGAAAATGATTTCTAAGGGTTGTATTTACTATCTAGTTCAGGTTAAGGATTCTAGTATTGAGACCCCTTCTCTCCAGTTTGTTCGCTAAGCTAATGAGTTTTCTGAGGTCTTTCCAAATGATCTTCTCAGAGTCTCTCTCGATAGGGAAATAGATTTTGGTATAGATATTTTTTGTGATATGTAGCCTATTTCTATTCTGCCATATAGAATGGCCTTGCTGGATTGAAAGAGTTATAAGAATAGTTAAAGATCTTCTATATAAGGGTTTCACCAGGCAGTGTTTCTACATGGGGTGCTCCTATTCTTTTCATGCATAAGAAATATGGCTCTCTTAGAGTGTGCATCAATCACCTCCAGTTAAACAAAGTCACCATTAAGAACAAATATCCTAGAATTGATGACCTATTTAACTAGCTTCAGGGTTCCAAGTGTTTTTCTAAAATCAATTTTTGATATGGTTACCACCAGTTAGGGAGCGTGACATCATAAAGATGGCTTTTCGTACTTGGTATGGTCACTATAAGTTTCTTGACATGTCCTTTGGGTTAACCAATGCTCCCACGGCCTTTATGGATCTCATGAATAGGTTGTTCAAGTCTTACCTTAATATATTCATAATCATGTTCATAGATGATATTCTGATCTACTCCCGCAGTGAGCAAAAGCATCCCAATCACCTCGGAATTATTCTTCAGACTCTCAGAGATTAAAAGTTGTATGCAAAGTTTTCGATATGTGAGTTTTGGTTAAAGTCTATAGTGTTCCTTAGGCATGTCATTTCTAGTGGGGGTATTCTTGTTGATTCTCAAAAAATTGAAGCAGTTAAGAATTGATGTAGACCTATATCCTTGTTAGACATTAAGAGTTTCTTGGGTTTAGCTGATTACTACAGAAGGTTCATAAAGGGTTTTTCATCTATTTCTGCTCCATTGACCAAATTGACTCAAAAAATATAAAAGTTTTAGTGGTCTGATGCTTGTGAGAAGAGTCTTCAGAAATTGAAAGCTAGATTGACTTCATATCCAGTTTTGACAATGCCAATGGGTCAGATAGTTTTATGGTTTATTGTGATGCTTCCAGAATTGGTCTTGGTTGTGTATTGATGTAGAATGGTAAGGGTATTGCTTATTCTTCTATATAGCTTAAAACTCAAAAATTACCCCACCCATGACATTGAGTTAGCGGTTGTTGTGTTTGCTTTGAAAATTTTGTATCATTATCTCTATGGTTTGCATGTTGATGTTTTCATAGATCATAAGAGATTACAGTATGAGTTTAATCAAAAAGAGTTAAATCTTCTACAGAGGAGATGGTTAGAGCTTCTAAAGGATTATGATATGAGTGTGCTTTATCAATCTAGGTAAGGAAAATATTATTGTTGATGCTCTTAGCAGGTTATCTATAGGGAGTATTGTTCATGTAGCAAAAGGTAAGAAAGAGCTTGCAAAGGATGTTCATAGACTTGTACAGTTTTGTCTCACAGATTTTGATGATGGTAGTGTGATAGTATAGAATGATTTCGAGTCTTCATTGGTGATGGAGATGAAAGAGAAGCAAGGTAAAGCTCATATATTTCTTCGGTTGAAGAATGCAGTCCATAGGAAGAATGTGTTGGTTTTCACCCAAGGAGGGGATAGTGTTCTTTGACATTAAGGTAGACTATGTGTTCCAAGCATTGATGAGTTGAAAGAGTAGGTTATGACTGAGGCGCACAGTTCTAGATACTCCAATCGTCTAGGTTCTACAAAGATGTATTGCGATATGAGAGAGGTTTATTGGTGAAATGTTATAAAAAAGGATATTATAGATTTTGTGGCTAGGTGTCTGAATGGTCACAATAGGTTGAGGTGGAGCATCAAAGTCTCGGTGGATTAGCTCAAGACATAAGTATTCCTACTTGGAAGTAGGAGACACTTAATATGGATTTCATTACAGGTTTGCCATGCACACGACATAAGTATGATTCGATTTGGGTGATTGTTGATTGCATGACTAAATCAACCCACTTTTGCTTGTCAAGACGACTAACACCGCCAAGTATTATGCTATGTTATACATAAGAGAGATAGTCAAACGTCATGGGATTCTATTGTTCATCATTTTAGATCAGGGTGCATAGTTTATAACTCACTTTTGGCCATTTTTTTAGAAAGGTTTGGTTACGAGGTTAAATAATAGCACTGCTTCACATCTGCAGACTAACGATTAGGATGAGCATACTATTCAGACTCCTGAGGACATACTGAGAGCTTGTGTCATTGATTTCAAAGGTAGTTTGGATAATCACTTAACTCTTATTGAGTTTGCTTATAATAATAGTTATCATTCTAGTATTTAGATGGCTCTATTTGAGGCTATTTGTGGGAGGAGATATAGATCTCCTATTAGTTAGTTTGAGGTTGATATGGTTACATTGATAGGTACAGACATGGTTCATGAGTCTATGGAGATGGTTAAGGTGATTCAAGAGCAATTAAGGAGCACACAAATCCTACAGAAATCATATTAAGATGTGAGGAGGAGAGAGTTAGAGTTTGAGATTGATGATTGGGTCTTCTTAAAGGTTTCACCAATGAAGAGTGTTAAGTGTTTTGGTGAGAAATAAAAACTCAGTACCCATTTTGTTGGTCCAGATCGAATAGTGAATAGAATAGAAAATATAGCTTATGAGATAGAGTTACCTACAGAGTTGACATTCGTGCATCCAGTGATTCATATTTCTAAGCTGAAGAAGTGTATTAGTGATTCTTCACACATTGTGCCGATAGAGAATGTTGGGGTTAAGGATAAAATGTTGTATGAGGAGGTTCCAATTCAAATTTTGGATCGTTAGATTCACAAGTTGAGAACTAAGGAAGTTGCATCAGTTAAATTCCTTTTGGAGGAGTCAGACAGTTGAAGAAGCTACATGTGAAGTCTAGGAAGATACGAAAGCAAAATATCCCTATCTTATCACTTCTTCCAACGAAAGTGTTTAAGGTAGTTTAATCATTCTAATAGTGACTCTTAGGAATCTTATGTCATATCTTGATATCTTATATTCCCATGTTTGTATTCATGCTCTTATACTCTATATCCGAGTTCTGCACTTGATTATGGATTAGTTAAATTCAGTTTATGATAGTTCCTTTGTCCTTCGATCCTATGGACTTCATTCGAGGATGAATAATCCTAAGGGGGAGATATTATGTCACAACCCGAGACTACCCGTAGTTGTGAGCCATTTCTAGCTACTCACTAGTGGTTCAATGGGACTCTTGTCATAGTATATCTATAGAATAATGCAAATAATGAAATTGATGTGGAACAAAAGCAATACTAGTGGAATAAATCTAAAGAGAGCTATCTATATTAAGACATAACTAGAAATGAATGGAAGACTGGAAACTACTACACAACTATTTGTCTAATGAAGCCTCTACTAGTAAGCATGAGAGTCAACCGGGACAAGACCTCATGACGTTCATTGAAACAAACGTCTAAGTTAAATAAAGAAGAAGACTGGAAACATCTCTAAGACTCCTGAATAATAGGGGTGCTCACAAATCTGCTGAATGTCAGGTGCTACCGAACTTCTAGCAGTAACCCTTAAGCTCGAGTACCTGGATCTACATCGCATAAAAATGTAGTGTAAGACGTATTCAATAAAATAGAATGTACCGGTATGCAAGTTATATACATATATATATATATATATATATATATATATTACAAAGCTGAAAACTGAGCCTAATGACATGAGAGTAAAATCGTAAAAATAAGAGTAAAGTCTAAATCATGAGTCATGAGAAAAGCCTTTAAAACACTTGAAACATGCTGAAAATTGGATAAGAATCTAATGGTTACAATCCTTGCATAAAAGCTTCTTTCTTTACAACATACATAATGAAATCTTAAAGTCAGAAACTTGTGTGAAATCATGATAACTGAAGTCACACATAAAAAGTATTCCATTATAATGACCCAAATCATCATTACGTTAAAAAATATTCCAGAAAAATATTGCGACTAAAAAATCCATGTTTTGAACCTTGTAAAGATTATTTCATGGGAAAAAGCTAGGACCAAATCTAATTGGGGTGGGATTAGGATGAATTGGGCCAAGACACTGACCCACCACTACAGCGGTAGATCCACCACTGCAGCAGTATTGTTGCTGCGGTGGAAGTGTTGCTGCAACAACAATTGAGTAGTAACCAGCTCGAGGGTTAATTAAAACCCTCATTCAGCTGAGCCACCTTATGTCATCTTCCTCCTCCAAAAACACCCCAAGTGAGACTATTTCCTAGAACAATAAGGATTTAAAGGCCTAGCTCCATGAGGGAAATTGTGAGGCGTATTCGATGGGATTCCAATGTAGAAGAGGATAAGATCATCTGGGACAACTCTCCATTCTCCGTAGTAGTGAAATTCATCTATGAGGTAGATTATGATTTAACTGTAGTATACTTGGGCTACATGCACGTAATAATGATAGAAATGTCGAGAGATTTCATGCCTTAGGCCTTAGGCCACGGAGATTGATTGGATGAAATTTGATAACCATACAGAGATTAGATGATATGCTATTGAACTGTTTTGCTTCTTAAATTTTCCAAGGGCATAAGTTTTGCATGAGCTAGAGGTAGTTCAATGAATTTAAGTGTATTAATGGGTTAGAAGAAGGGTTAGGATGTTATGAATGCAATAAGGAAGAGTTAGGGCCAGAGTATACCTTCGGTGGGTTCATAGGAGTCTGGTAGAGTTCATCTTGGGAATAGAGAGAGTGAGTAGTAGAGGTCTGAGTGAAGTGATGGGTTAAGATGGGTTGGAAGAGTCATGGAGGAGTGTGTACATGGTTATGGGTAGTTGTTCATGGCATAGCAAATATACACGGGGTAGAATGGAATAGACGTGATAAATAGACTTGATATCGGGGATGGGGCTCATTAGTTAGAGTAAGTGTAAGTAAGTAGTAGGCATGGTATTTGGGATTGAGGTTTCTAGTGGAAGTATGAGGGATGACTGATGCGCCATGGTTACATGGCACTTTCGATGCTTAAAACAAGGAAAATATGCAATAACTTGGGTGTATTTTGTTGGTATGATGTGGTTTCTATCCTATTTTGCAGGAAAACAGGTTTTTAAAGGCAAAATGATCAAAAAGGAAGAATCAAGCCCAAGAACGAAGTGTCGGAAGAAGAAAGAACAAGAACCTGCACCAGAGATAGACCCACGATACAAGTCACATGGCGTGACTGCCACTCACGTGAAGTGAGTGGATGGCGTGAGTCCACTTTAGAGATCCAAGAGAATTTTTGATTTCCATGACACAGGTCACGTCGCGTTAATTCCAGTCACGTGACATGAAAGCATGGCGTGACTCAACTTCTGAAGACGACTGATTGAGCCTGATTCCCAGGACACCAAGCTACGTGGCGTGACTTGGTTCCACGACACCAAGTCAGGATACCGTGGAAGTTGCCGACTTTGTTCTCCTATTTTGTTTTGGATAGGATTAGTTTTGTATCTATAAATACCCTTGTATAGTCCTAGGTGTGAGAGTTAGTCATTACATTGTTTTCAGAGCTATTTTACATTGTTTTGGAGTTCATAAACATATTCTTGGTTTTGTAGTTACAAACCCTAATTCGAGTTATTGATAATTGAGATTTTAGTCTTTCTTCATTATTGTGAACTCATAATTAGGCTTTCATCTTTGAAATCTTCTTGTGTTCTCATAATTATGAGTAGCTAAACCCATTAACTAGGGTTGTGTGAACCATAAGGAATTAACGAAACAAGTTAAGTGCAAATCAATTCTGAACCGGTGTGAACGCATGTTTTGTTATCGTTTTCGTTGTGATTACATTTCTAACGGTTACAAACGATAGGAACCTGCCTGTATTCTAAACCTGCTAGAGAGAGAGGTAGAGATTGGGAAAAGGAGATAACAACAGAGATTTGAAGCTATCAACCTTCATCTAATAACCGGAGCCTTTATGGGAATGGTTATCTGAGATCCAGGACAAGGGTTAGTAGTGCGACACTCGGAGACCGAGAGGAGAAGAGTGAAATTTGTCTAACCAAGGTCGAGAGACGTTTAGACGAACATATCTTGTCAGATTTTGCATGCCAAATAGCAGGACGGTTTTGTTAGCACAAGTAATCGGTGGAGTTAAGGAATCATTGGGGATCACAGTCCTAGTGTATTTCTCTCGTTGTCTACAAACTTGATACAATCAGCAATCGTTACAGTCATTTTATATTCATATAAACCCCCCAGTTTTAGTTACTTTCCAATTGTTCCATCCGGTAGTCTACTCAAGCTTCGACTTATTCCCTGTGGGATCGACCCCAACCTAGTTGGGTTCTATATTTGATAAGTGACCACATTGTACTTTTACGAAGGTATATTTTGGACGACATCAATAACCTGAGGTCCTAATCGTATGTTGGGTGAATGTGAGTTAACAGGCATCATAGGGAATTGGTGTACTATGTGCTTACCTGTAGGCACAAATATATATATATATATATATATATATATATAAACTATACAAGATCAATGTTTGTATAACCCTCGGTAATATAGAAGTTGTTTAAGCGTAGTAAAGACTTGCTTGACTCTATGCTTATATGTGAATTGGGTGTTTGTGATTTGCTTTCGGGCATTACTGGTGATTATTGACCGCATTCTTGCATTGCACATTAATATTGATATGATAATGAGATGATATTGATATGTATATGGTGTTGAGATGATATTAAGATGCTATATGGATCGAGTGTCATGTCGACACTGTTATTGGATCAGGTACCACGCGGGTAGTGGTACATGGAATGAGCTCATCCCCTACAGGTCATGTCTGAGAGTCCCTGCTGACTCTAGTATATGTGTACACCTTGCATTCACGCATCCATTATTTCATTAAACATATGTGTTATGGTGGTCATTGTTGAAAGAAAATTGCTTAAGTGTAATCGATGTATTGTATATTGTATATATGTTAGGATGTATGGTTATGATGGTACTTGGTTCAAGTTTTGTGCCATATATGTATGAGGGATAATTGGGAGACCGGGTCTATTCCTTATAGTATTCTACATAGTCAGGATTATAGTCTTATTGGTATTCATTAGAGGTGGGGTAGTGAGTCATGCTCATGTTGGAAGCAGAACCGTAGGTCTGTTAATAAGAATTAGGAGACTTAAGTAAGGTCCAGATTTTCAAAGAACAGAGATACACAAAAATGTTAAATGACATGTAAGTCATAGAGATGCTAAGGGCAACATGTCAAAGATCTGAAGAGAGAGGACCTTGGGAGGTTTTGGTTATCCGAATCTTAAACTGATTTCATGATTTTTCCCTATTTTCTATTGTTTTTATTTGTTTCTAACCCTAATCGGTTGATGATACCTACCAGTACGTGTGGTTGTACTGATACTATACTTATTATATCTCCACTTATGGGTATATCCATATTGCAGGTCAGTTGGAGTTTATATAGGTACGACGGTGGTTACTCTTCAATAGCTCATGTCATCTTATTCTTACATGGACATTGTGTCTCAAATTCTGTCTTTCACTGCTTAGTACTCTTGTACCAGTTTGATTAGGTTCTGGGGAATCACTATTAATTTATTTCTGCATTGTAAATAGTTAATAAATGTATTTGAATAAGTGTTTTTTCATGAGTAAGGGATTTATTTCTTTTAAAAATCGTTTTGTTTAACTTCAACACTTAAATGAATAGTTGGGTAGTAAGGGTTCTCCTATCTAGGGTAGATTTAGATAGGTGCCCACACGATCCGTGGTTTGGGTCATGACAAGATGATATCAGAGCTCAAGTTATCGATCTCCCAGTATAAGAGCAAATATTGAGTAGAGTCATGTGGATTGGTGTGTTGACGTCCACACTAAATCTGTAGAAAGCTACAAAGTATTTAGAAATTTATCTCACTTTCTTTTTTCCTATCGTGCTATCCAGTGTTGTCTCCCTGAGTTGAGTCTAATTGATATCTAGCAGATTCAAATTGGTATCTCAATAAGCACAATTAGGATTAGTTGGTCCCAATTGGTATCTCAGAAATTTTCTTTGGAAGAATAGAGTAGCGTTATTCCAAACAATAGAGGTCAATAAGAGGCATATGACTTGTATTCTAATGCATAAGTTAGATTTGAACGTATTGCTTGGTGTATGTTTCAGTACTGCTATGTGGGCATGACCATTCTCTTAGTGATTCATCATGTTCACTAAGAATATACTTATATTTTAACTGCTAGTTGTGCTATGACATCCTGTTACGTGTATGTATTATGTGGATTTTTGATGTTGACTGTAGTGATGCCTTGATGTGTGTGAATGAGCTTTCTTAGGTGCACGTGATTATTATAAGCAATATGGGGGAGTTGTTACAAAGGAAATCGGGAATATAAAGGTCGAATGTGATTTCGTGGTGTATCTTTATTTCTGTGATTTGGGGCGCATCTCAATTTTTCGTAATTTGAAGTATTCCTTAATTTCCATCTGGGTCCTGACCAATTACTTGGGTACCTTGCTATTTTTCAATGTAATTTATCATGCTGAGTAATTACTTAAGACGAGTGGAAATTGAATCGTTAGTGTACATAATTGAGTTTAGGGATCCAAAACCGCGTTAACAAAAACTTAGAATCACAAATTTGAGCATTCTTGGCTTAAAAATTGCTAAGGTGTGAGGGATAGAGGTAATAAAGTGTTCGTTGGATAGCATCATATGAAAAGGGACATTGGAATGGCTAAAAATTGAAGCCAATGTTGGGCGCCGCTGCAGAGATGGATTTACTATTGCAGCGACACCATCGTAGTGGCTGCCTACCGCTTCCACGAGACCACTGAAGAGGAACTTCTATCGATGCAGCGGTGTCGCTGCAGTGGTGAATCCTCGGCCACAGCAATGCCCGGGCAGTAAGCTGCTAGGGCTTCTCCTATTTTGTAATTTTTTGTGCGTTGCAAAAATAATTCAATGTTCACAATTAGAGGTGTACATACCTAACCGCCAAGTCAAACCGAACCGATGAACCAAACCAAGCTGAGAAAAAAAACCAATTTGTGGTTTGGTTTGGTTGGTTTAGCGTTAGAAAAAAAAATGATCATTTTTGGTTTGGTTTGGTGTTAACCAAAGAAAAGTCAAACTGAACCCAAACCAAACCGACATAATATATATATAATTTTAACTTTTTATACATAAAAAATATTAATTATAAACTACTTTCTAAATATTTTTTAAATTAATTTTATTAATTTTCAATATTTAGAAAGTAGATGTAGATATATGTTCAGATTCGGGTCTTTAAGTTTTAATATTTTTCCATTAATTGATAACTAAACTATCCGAAGCCCAAGATAAACTTAAAACCTAAAACTTTTCACTCTTCAGTCACTTTTCATCTTACTTTTTATTTTTCGGAGAGTTCTCCGCTCCTCCTTTCCACTCCTCGTCTTCCATAATTGTGGTTTTCCACTAGAACATGAGTGAAAATATATTTGATCTTATCTACAATCACAATATAATTTTAAAAACTAAAGATTATAAAAAAGGCCGAGAAAAACTGAAAAACCAAAAAAAACGACTAAAACCTAAACCAAAAAATCAATTTTATGTTGGTTTGATTTGGTTTATAGATTTAATAAACCGACATGATTAGTTTGGTTTTTTTTAGTAAAAAAATAAATCAACCCGACCTATGTACACCCCTATTAGAAATAATTAAAGATTGACATCACTTCCAAAATGCATAGCAAGCTAATTTATTGTTAATAAAGGTGTCATAACACTAGATTTCCTAAAAATGTGAGAAAATAAAGGAAATAGATTGTTTGTTACATGCCTCAAATGGGGCAACCTAAGAACTAGAAAATAGTAAATAAAATAAGGGGGGGATCTAGTTAGTGGCCTCATCATCCCCGAGGTTCGAGGCATCTGAGCCCTACCCCTCCATTTCATTAAGAAAGAAGAACTCTTCTGCATCTTTCTTTGACATCTTTGGGAGCTTCTTGGTTGGGGAGGCACACTTGAACATAACCTGCATAGCCTTCTACATTCTGACCAGCATGTGATCTTGGGAATGCCTCTTCTTCTTCTCCTTATCTAACTCCTTTCAGAGCTCTACATAGGCTCTGGCCGAGCTAGTGGAGCGATGGATCGCAAAGGAAACAAATCTGGTAGAGGCAACTAGGACCACTCCAAGTAACCTAGTACAATAGTGAGGTCGGCCTCCCACCCACCAAGGGATGCAGGAGTCTATATGAGATAGATGTTAGTCTCCTCTCCCCTTCCAGCCCTGCTACTCTTACCCTCCTTCCCTATCTTTCTCTTCTTCTTACTCCCTCCACGTAAACCCTTACCTCTCAGTGGGTTGAAGGCCACATCGCATTCCTTTAAGATGTCATGATCTTTCCTTTGGAACCTCCACCCTCTTGTATAACTCAATGATCAGAGAAGGTAGGAAGAGATCCCTCAAAGACCCTTCCCTAGTGTAGAAATGTTGCCACTCATCAATATTATGCACCCCCATATTCATCTCTATCCCCGAAAAAGTGCAGGCTACCACCATAGCTAGGTGGAATGTCACATTACTCACATTTCCAGAATGATGAATCCTCTGGGACACCAACTGCGGCCATCTTCGAGCCTTTACTAAAAAGGAAGTGCTTTAGGTTCCCCTGACACTGGTCCACTTCACCTTACCCTCCTCACTCATCCGGAGCTAAGGTCCGTGCCACCCACTTTAAGTCCGACTATGTAATCTTAGCCTCAAAGGCAGCATTGGAGGGGTCTAGAACCCCCAAGGTGTAGTTGATGGTGGCATCATCCACCGGAACGTTCTTCCCCCGAATGTAAATGGTGTAAAGGGGCATAGACCAATCCACGATCGGGAGCATGGCATAAAAATCTCAAACTATGGCCAGATTACATGAGGGTACTGACACCGTTAGCATCTCCAAACCAAAAGCCTTCAACTAGTTGTATAAGTCAGATGCCTCATCCTCCACATCCTTCATCATGAACCCTCTCTCGCAGAGGAAACCCCTATTGAGCCACCCCTCCTCATAATGTTCACGACAGGTAGAGTCAGAAAACCTTTGGTATAAGGGTTGGTTAGACATAGTAGTCCTACAAATATCGCAATTATAGTGTTAGAAACCAAGTCGAGATGCTACTAGAGGGAAGGAAATTCAAAAAATAAAAAAATAAAAAATCTGGGAAAGCTACTTCCTGGCGTCACTGCAGTGACAATTTTGTCGCTGCAGTGGCAAATCCACCACTGGAGCAGTGCCTTTGTCCCCAGCCAGACCCGACCCCCTCCATGGTGGAATTCCAACTTTTCTTTGAACTTTTTTTTATTTCTAAGTATAGAACGGGCTTGAAAGAGTAAGTGTGAACTCTTTTACACTTAAATGGGGGTGAGTAACACCCAAAATCAATCCCAAATTATTCTACATCATTGGAAAGGGTGGCTCTTTATCTTCCACCCTTTCAAGCCCAAAAACCACCATGAACATTGTCAATATTATACCTAGAACAATGTGGGAGAATTGGGAACGTAAGAGAATCTATCATGCTTGTCAAATCATGCAAGAAAGCCACCAAAATTCAAAATTCAATATTGCACAAAGAAAACCAATCGAAAAATCCGTTTCTACTCTAGATTTTGTGATTCTATGATAAATGTGTAAAGGAAGTAGTCGATATGATATTTTACCTTGTATTATCATCGAAAAAAAGTTGCCAGAAATTGAGAGAGTATTGGAGAGTGAGAGACAAAAATAGGGGAAATGACAATTTTCCCCTATTTAAAACTATCGAGCTCCACTATGGTGACAGTTCTATCACTGTAGCGGTACTACTACAGCGACGGGTCTATCGTTGCAGCAGTAGGCTCTGCAAAAGTTTTGTTCATTTTGAATTTTCATGCGTTGCGATATTTTACAATCTCTGGGGTGTTTTAAATGACCTATTACGTAAATTATGATTGTAATTTTCTTCTGTGATTAATATTATTTGTGTGTTGGATTAAGAGGTTAAAATACTTCTAATGCATAGGTTGGTTGGTTATGGGATTTTAATTTTTAATTAATTGGGTTTCAGTGGGATGTTATCGGTTAATTAATAAGAATAAACAATTGTTCTTATTTTTCAAATAACCATGCACGTTGAATTTTGAGAATCATGCAAAAATCATTTTCCTCTCTCCATAACTATTTGGAGACAAACGGTAGGTAAATTGATGTCTAATGTGATGACCCAAATCATTGTTATGTAAAAAACCATCCCGAGAAAATGTTGCGACTAAGAAATCCTTGTTTCAGACCTTGTAAAGATTATTTCATGGGAAAATGAGGCCCAAATCTAATTGGACCAGGATTGGGACAAATTATGCCAGGCCACTGACCCGCCGCTGTAGCGGTCTGCTGCTGTAGCGACAGTCGGGCAGTAGCCAGCCCTAGGGTTAATTAAAACTCTCATTCAGCTGAGCCTCCGTATGTCGTATCCCTCTTCCCAAAACACCCTAAGTGAACTTATTTCCTAGAAAAATGAGGATTTGGAAGCTAAGCTCCATGAAGGCGATTCTGAGGTATTTTCGATGGAATTCCAACATTAGAAGAGGCAAGGCGTATGTGGGATAACTCTCTGCTCTCCATAGTAGTGAAATTCATCTATGAGGTAGGTTATGGTTTAATTGTAGAATACTTGGTCTTGAGCACATAATAATGATAGCAATATTAGGAGATTTCATGCCTTAGGACTTCGGACACGGAGATTGGTTAGACAAAATTTGATAATCGGACTAGGTTGCGACATTGTGATGTTAGATGATATGCTATTGAACTATATTGCTTCTTAAATTGTCCAACTGTATAAGTTTTGTATAATCTAGAGGTAGGTCAAGGAATGTAAGCATATTAGTGGGTTAGAAGAAGGCTTAGGATGACTATGAATGTAATAAAGGAGAGTTAGGGCCAAAGTATACCTTTGGTGTGTTCAAAAAAATTCGATAGAGTTCGACTTAGGAATGGAGAGAGTGGGTAGTAAAGGTCTAAGTGTAGTTATGGGTTTAGATGGGTTGGAAGAGTCGTGGAAATATGCTTATGTGATTGTGGGTAGTTGTTCATAGCATAGCAAATATAGCCGGGGTAGAAGGGAAGGGAAGTGATAAACGTACTTGGTATCCGGATGGGGGTCGACAGTTAGAGTAAGTGTAAGTAAGTAGTAGGCACATTATTTGGGATTGGGGTTGCTAGTGGAGGCATGAGGGATGACCTGAGGGTATGAGCATACGTTGGGTGAGTATGAGTTGTCGGGCATTATAGTGAATCAATGTACTATGTGCTTACGTGTATATATATATATATAAACTATACAAGATAACTATATGTATAACCCTCGGTACTATAGAAGTTGTTTAAGTGTAGTAAAGACTTGCTTGACTCTATTCTTATGTGTGAATTGGGTGTTTGTGATTTGTTTTAGGGCATTACTTGTGATTATTGACTGCATTCTTGCATTGCACATTGATATTGACATGATGATGAGATGATATTGATATTGAGATAGTGTTGAGATTATATTGAGATGATATAGATATTGAGATAGTGTATAGATGATGCTATATGAATCTGGTGTCATGCTGACACAGTTATTAGATCATGTACCACATAGATACTGGTACATGGACTGGGCTCATCCCATGCAGATCATATCTGAGAGTTCCTACTGACTCTAGTATGTGTGTACACCTTGCATGCATGCATCCCATCATTTCATTAAACATATGTATTGTGGTGGTCATTATTAAAAGCAAATTGCTTAAGTGTAATCGATGTATAGTATATTGGATATCTTTTGGGGTGCAGGGTTATGATGGTACTTGGTTTGTGTTTTGTGTCATATATGTATGAGGGATAATTTGGCGACCCGGCCTTGTCTTATAGTATTCTAGATAGTCAGGCTTGTAGTCTCGTTGGTGAGTCATGCTTGTGTTGGGAGCAGAATCATATGTCTGTTAGTGAAGAATTAGGGGACTTAAGTAGGGGATAAATTGTCAAAGGACAAACATACACAAAAATGTTAAATGGCAGGTAGGTCATAGAGATGCTAAGGGCAACATGTCAAAGACCTGAAGAGAGGGGCCTTGGGAGGTTTAGTTATTCGAATCTTAAGCTGATGTCTTGATTTTTCCCTATTTTCTGTTGTTGTTATTTGTTTCTAACCCTAGTCGACCGATGGTACCTACCAGTACGTGTGGTTGTACTAATACTATACCTACTATATCTCCACCTAGGGGTATAGCCATGTTGCAGGTCAGTTGGAGTTTCTACAGGTACGATGGTGGTTACTCTTCAGCAGCTCCTGTCATCTTATTCTTACATGGACGATGTGTCCCAGATTCTCTGTTTCACTGCTTAGTGCTCTTGTATTGGTTAGATTAGGTTCTGGGGAATCACTATTAATTTATTTATGCATTGTAAATAGTTAATAAATGTATTTGAACAAGAGTTTATTCATGAGTAAGGGATTTATTTCTTTCAAAGATCATTTCATTTAACTTCCGCACTTAAATGAATGGTTAGGTGATAAAGTTTCTCCTATCTAGGGTAGAGTTGGGTAGGTGCCCGCACGATCCGTGGTTTGGGTCGTGACATCCATGAGTATGTCAATAGAGATTTTCATAAAGTTTATGCACTTGGGAGTTTCTCATAACCGACAAACACCATGTGAGCTCATGATGCCCAGCATCTTACCCACGCTGGAAGAGTTGCTCTAGCCGGCCAAAGTTAAAACCATGTACTGAAGGAACCTGTAATCATGCCTCTTGGGTGAAACCTACAACAACAACAACAACATACCCAGTGTATTCCCACCAGGTGGGGTTTGGGGAGGGTAAAGTGTACGCAGTCCATACTACTACCTCAGATGAAGTAGAGAGGTTGTTTCCGATAGACCCCCAGCTTAGAACAGATAACAATCAAACAAAAGTCATAGAAACAAACAAGAAGAAGAGATAACACATCACTATATACGGGAATAGGCAAGACACATCACTATATCTTGGGTGAAACCTATGATGGCAATATAGTTATGGGACTTGGATTATCTAAACCCTTGTCCTGTTGGTACTAAATAATCCTTCCAAAACATACTAGTGCTCATATCATATCATGTGGCATATCTGGATGTCAAAACAGTTCATAAATCATAATGGACATATCTAGACGTCATACTATTCATAAATATTACTACTGTGAGTCTAAGCTCCATATCATGCCATAAATAAATCGTATGCTGAAAATTACGTATCTAAACATGTCTTGTAATTCATGCTTGTAGCATAAATCATGGAAAACTTGCTTAAAACATGCATAGCTTTATAGATTCTAAAAATAGAGTTTGCAATTCATAAACAAACCTTAAAGCATGAATCTTGATGCATAAATCATAGTTTAGATAGAAATTCATAAGTTCATGAGAAAATCTTATTCTTAGAAATCAGGTAAATCAAGAAATGGATAAATATTTAGTAAATTGGCTATAAAACCTAGCTTTGGATCATAATAGAATGTATCTTGAAAGTACTTGGGCATAAATATGAAAGGAATCCATCACTAAAATCTTGCGTACCTTAGTAAAGACAAACACTTGATAAAAGAACTTGATGAACTTGCTTGATTAGGAACCCTAGCTTATTAGATCTTTCCTTATACTTGATATAGACTTGTTCTTGAGAGATTAACGGAAGAATGGTCTTTATGATCTCATATATATAGGTTTTGGTGACCTAAACATCTTAGGAAAGGGTTAAAAGATAATGAAAATCCAAATTTCCCCTTAATGAGACGTTGCTGAATTTTTTGGTTCAGGACACGTACTCACAATCCACAACTTGTACACCCATTGTACAACTCATACTATCAGTCGTAGTCACTGACAATGATACACTAAAATGCCCCTAACTTTTTACTTTGGACTTAGATTGACGAACGATCAATGGTGTTGGAAAGAAGACTCAAAAATCATTAATTTTGGTTGGTTTTGGTGGGATACTTAACTTTTTATATTGTATGAGGAATGATCATTTGAAGTTGAACCTAGTAGAATCTTTTATGAGAACTTAATCAGTAGAGGAGTTTTCAACTCGACTTTGTGTTAGGGGTTTCTTATGACCTTGAATCACATGCAATATTCTTACCACACTTAAAAAATTGACCTTAACATCTAGGTATGATTAAAATCAATGGGTTTAGGCTGATTTAATGACTCATACATTGAGTAGTGGTTTTGACGGAGGGAATTCTATCAAGTCTTAGGCATGGTTCCACAAGTCCAAAGTCAACTCGTGAACCACTCCACAGCTCGTGGTGCCTGGGTAACTTTGGAATAAGTTTGTATCTAATACCATGATTCATACCACGACTCATGGTCCTATTGTAGAGTTCCTACATTGATTTGTGGTAACATAGGACTTCAAGTTTTAGGGTTTGTTTATTTGTACTAAGCACTGAGTATTCGTAGATTTTGAATCCGAGGTGTTATAATATCTCCCTCTTGAGATCATTCGATCTCGAATGGAGGCTAAGACTAGTATCAAAGAACAAAAGGAACCATCATAATCTGAACTTAACGAAAGCATATTAAATCTAGGAACGTGAATATAGAGTACATGAGTACGAACATAAACATGGAACTACACAATGGTCCTTGGACACTAATCTCGGCTAAAAGGAAATGCATGGACTAATATAGGACTGATTTTTATTTACTTGTATGGAATCGAACTCATAAACAAGGCTGAACTTATACCATATTAATAATAAGGGTTTAACAACTAACTCCAAGGAATGACAAAGCAGGAGTTATGTGATCATGGGCCAACATGGGCAGGAATACTTATGTCGGACATGAGCTACATGGCATAGGGTTAAAACTTATGTGTCCATGGAGTATGACTAGAACTATTGTTTGGGGTTATTACTTCCTTTTTATGAAAACTGAGCACGGACATGAATCTATAGGAATTCGCACAAACTTGGGTCATAGGCATGATGCTATCACGCGAGACATGAGTAGAGAGTCCTAATGACTGAAGTACAAGGGGCAGGTTGGAATAGGAATGGATTGTTGCCTCTTCATAACTCCTCTGAGGAACCCAATATCTTCTCCCCCTTAGGCTGAAGGTTGATGTTCTAAGTTTGGAGACCCACACTCTAATCTAGGTTGTACATACAATACTCTAGCCGGTTGGGGCATCACTATACACATGAATGCTAAACTTTCTCGCCGCTAGACTATAGTTGTAGATACAAAACGATTGCCAGGACTTTCTTCTAAAATACTTCTATTGTCTTCTTTTGGCTTCTACAATCATCATTCTATAACTCCTACTCTTATTGGAAAACATATCCACTTCTCTAACACATAACAATATAACCTCCTCTTTTTAGCCTACTAACATCACACTGATAACGCTCAAATACACCCCAGAATAGAATGTAAGCGATCGTTAGCAGTATAATTCCAACTTGGAGTCGGGATCGAATCCACGAGGAATGAATGCGATAGCTTTCACCTCTAAGTGTTAGAAGCAACTAATGCTAACACACGATGCTATGAAAATAATACATAAAAGTAAATGGGGGTTTTATTATCTGTTAATTTGTAACTATTTAGATTTTTGTAACTTAGGACACACAAGTTCAAGAGTAGAGAAGAGGAGTTAAGACCAAGGGTATTACGAGACTTGGGGTTATGCCATCGTTAGAGTGAAATTGTGTATGGGTAAATTGAGTATTTGACTACATTTAGCTAAGGGCCTTGGGTAGGTTAGATCACAGGTGCTTGGTGTTGATTTGTCAACCAAACACCAAGGTTTTACAATTGGGTTCTTTCGAACACCTCAAAAGTGCAGATTATAAGACCAATCCAATACCTCAATTAACACCCTTATGTCTAAGAGATGCTATTAAATGACATACATCAAGTTATTGTTCACACCCATTCCTCACCCTTATCCCCTTTGTCAAGGATGACAAGAGCTCTAAAATTAATTAGAGTTTGCAATCCCTAATTTGAATGAAAGCATGGAATGGGATTAAAACCCATGGCAATTATCTAAACATAAATCAAATAAACAAAACCCATATAATTATCACATCTTATTCAAGCATAACCCCAAGTAGAGAATTTAGCTACTCATAAAATAAGAGAGAAGAAAATCACCCAAATTCTCTTCCCAAACTTCCATTGAATCCGAATGTATTCACGAATTTGATCCAAAAATGCAAGAATGTAACTTGTTTCTCCTTAGGGTTTCACTCTCCTTTACTCTATCTTTACAAAAATGCCCAAAAAGATCCTTTTCAGAGCTGGGGAAATTACATTTTATAGCTAAAAATCGCGTCCCTAAAAATTACGGAAGTGCCACTGCACTAGCCATCTGCTAGCGCAGGTTCCAGCACAGATGGCTGACCTACACGCGCAGGAGGCTAGCGCAGATGACACTGCCTTTCACTGCTCAGCTCCTCAGTCAGCCACCTGCGTGCGCATCTCCTGGCCTGCGTGCGTAGGTGGCTGTTAGTCTCCCCGGGTGTTACATCAAGCATCCTTTCTTCACTTTTCGAACTCCCATTGACTCGCATGGTTAGCTCAGGCTCGAATTCATCCATTACCTGCATACAAGAGCCATATAACATGAGAATTTATATCGAATCAATGCGAATTTTAAGATAATCCACGCTCAAATGTATTAAGAATCGGGTAAAATGTCAACTTATCAACTCCCCCAAACTTAAACTATTGCTTGTCCTCAAGTAATCAAGAACACCTAAGGTGAAAAGAAAAGAATGCTCTTAACCATGAACAACCACAAGGGACATCACTAGACCATTAAGCCTATAAAGTTCAATCGGTTCCTCCAATAAGTCATGACAAACAAGCGAATCATGCTTTCTTTTTCATAAGTCAATCCTCATCAACCAAGAAACAAATTCCTCAAACAAATAATTTTCAGGTTGGACTGATTCTCAAGGTATGACACAAGATTTCTCAGAGTTTGTCTCATCTCCAAATTGCAAATTGTCTTGCTCATTTTCCCAAATTGAAGGTAGGACATCACTCTCTCTTTAAAGGCATCCATGCCTCTCACTTGCAAAAGTTTTCTCCACCCCCACAAGGTAATGTGATTCACTAGGGGGTAAGGATAGAAAGAACTTCCTCTCACTCTCACAAAGAAATTCAAGTACCACACGTAGAACCATATGCTTTCCCTTTGTGTCACTCGCCACTAATGGGGACCAACAAGGTTTTAAGTCACCAAGGACTTGCGGGCAATGACGAAGGTTCGGTTGAGAGAAAGGGTTTATGGATCAAATGACTAGAAGATTTCCCTAAACACATACGCATTATCATTTCTTAGGCCCACTTTGTTCAAGCTCTCCACCTTATTCGCCTTTGCTTGCGTTGTCTTTGCCTTTCTTCTCTTTTTTTTTTTTTTTATATATATAGCCCTCCAACTGAAATTCCCTCTTCATTTGCTTTTGGGGACCTTTCATTTATTCATTAGTAACTCATGCCTCTCTTTTCTTTCTACAAACTTTTCTCTTCATTTTATTTCTTTATTCACTTGTTTATGCAACAACTAAGCATACACCTCCCTTTAAAATCTTGTACATCTCCTTTTTCTCCAACTTAACTTCTAACTCCATCTCAACCATTTTCACATTCATGCTTCTCCGAGCTCAGGCCTTTGCCTATATTGATTCACATTAAAACCATGCGATGTGTCTACAGAGATTGAGTGATAGGAAAGAAAAAGAGTTGTCAAAGACGAAAGTGGGGTATCATAGTGTGGTCATATCCAAGAAGAAAGTGGTGAAAGGCTCAAATGGGTTAAGTAGGGATAAATGTCAACGTGGGAATTTAGGTCAAATGGTAGACAAGATGGCCTCAGGTCATTCTCTAAACCAAGTTAGGTCCCAAATTTCGCCTTGAATACACGCAGGGCAAGTTCTAGACTATCATGTGTGTACAAGAATTAATCAAAAACCTCACCATACTAGGCACTTTTTCCTTAAAATAGAAAGCTAGTCTTTCCCCCAAACTTGAGCAAATGAACTTGACAACCTACTATAAGTCAAAGACTTTATGAAGAATGAGCCAGAAACTGAATCAACATGTCACACACAAGAGGAGGCTTGGAATCACTTTGCCCTTTTCTTTTCTAAAACAAAATCATTTTATCAAATCATTTCTGTTTGCCACGATAATTTTGGAGGGACCTTTGAACCTCATCAACTACTACACAACCCTAAATTAGGACTAGCATGCAAAAAGAGCCCTGGCAAGTCACAACTCACAAAAATGGGGCAATATTCGAATCAACAAAATTGGCCCGGCAAGGGCAATATCCGAATCAACAAAAATTGGCCCGGCAAAGGCAAGGCAATATCCGAATCAACAAAATTGGCCCGGCAAGGGCAATATCCGAGTCACAACTCATACCAAGATGGCATCCAAATAGAATCATGAATTAATATTACATACCATAACATAAAATGAATGAATTTGCCCACCCCCCACTAAAGAGTATTGCATTGTCCCCAATGCAATCAATATAGAACAAGAAGGACTGAAGTGAAAGACAAAACTCCCTGAGGCGCACTAGGCGCTCGAATCTGTATCATCTGAAGGCTGTGCTGATGCTGTGGCTGTAATAGTAGGAGCCTCCTCAGACTGAGCTCCTGTATGAACCTCCTCAAAAGGCCGAGAAATAGGGCCAGCACCAACTGCCTGTGCCTGGAGTTCCTCAATGGACTTCTTTTTGGCCAATTCCACTTGCTGATCCTCAATGAGCCCCGTGCCGAACTCGATCCCTGTCTCTTCCCCCACAGGAGAATACCCGAACAAGTCTGCAAATGGAAGGATGGGGCCAGTCTCTGCCTGTGGGATAGTGAACTGGGTATCATCAAAAGAGATGGAGGGCTGCATCGACTGCATCTCCTCACGCAGACTCGCAATATCTGTACTGAGAGTAGTAACTGCCTCACTATCCCCCCGGGCCTCAACCGCGGATAATCTCTACTCATAGTCTACCATCTGAGCATGTAAAGGCCCAAGGCTCCGCTCAATAGCCACCTGAATAAAATGAGAAATGTCGGCCACCAAGCTGGAGATAAAGCTGTCATTTGCCAAAGTCATGGCTGCAACCTTAGCAAATGTTAGCGTGGAAGACCGAGGAGGCTGTGCCGGCTGTGTAGTGTGTGAGGGAGGCAGTGCCTGAGGGAGATCACTATCTAGAGTGTTGGCAACATGGATAGGAGGAACCTCGGATACATAAGAAGTCATGGGTGAGGTACTAGCGAGGGGTACCTCTCTCATGGATGAACCGGTACTCTCACCCAACTTTCTCT
The DNA here is from genome assembly GCA_031232105.1 of Capsicum rhomboideum. NCBI lineage: Eukaryota > Viridiplantae > Streptophyta > Magnoliopsida > Solanales > Solanaceae > Capsicum > Capsicum rhomboideum. The sequence goes on along the minus strand of CP124719.1, from coordinate 25,889,134 downwards.
TTAGGCTCACTGGATTGTCATCATCTTGGCTTGTTCGAATATCAATGACACCCAAACACTTAATTTTTTTATCAATCCTTGGAAAGAGATGAACCTTGTGGACCGCACATAATGTCGATATAAGAGCGGGGAAAGGTAGTAAAGTGCCCATTTGCTTTGATCGGAGTCGTCTCACCTCAGCAATAATCTCTCCTAGATTTATATCCAACCCCTCCATGATGCATCCCACAAATATAGCCCATTCAATAGTGATATCTTAATCATTTTTGGAAGGAAGCAACCGATTTCCCACAAAGCTGAGCCAATGGTTGGCTTGAATAGAAAGATCTCATCGTTTGATTTGTCCAATCCCATTTACCCATAGCGGAAGACCTTTAGCAATTGTTTTGGAAAGCCATGGAAAATGAGCACGTCCCTTTAGCACGCGCCTCTTGCTCTCGACCCCAGGTGCACGGTCGCTCCCAAAATATAACTTGTTTATTGCGGAGGTGGAGCAAGGCACCTCTACTCCCCTAACAAGCACACTACGTAGGCAAGGTTGCTCGGCCACCGACAATTTATACTTGTCTTGACTGTGCCGGATGGCGTATGAAGCATAGAACTCCCTGACAAGATCAGGATAATAAGCCTCGGGTGGAGACTCAGGATTTATGTCTGTGAATATCTCCCAAGCATACTTGTTGACCTGTCTGACAATGTCTGGGAAGTGATCATGGACGCCCTTCAAACTAAACACCTTTTTCGGGTTGAAATCCTGAGTGTGCACCCAGTTAGTGTAAAGATCATGCATATCCTTGCTGGCAAATATGATGGTATCAACATCCTTGGCCAATCCCCTTGAGATATCAAGTGTACTTTGCACATTGGGGATTGGAGGATGTTCTTGTTGTGTCGGAGGTGTTCTCGTTGAGGTAGTAGCAATGGCCTTGCCTTTGTCCTTGTGATGAGCTTTCTTCGCTCCTCGTGGCATTGATTTCCTTGGAGACATCCCCTAAAAAGAACAAAAAGAAACAAACCACACAAACCGAAAAAAGGTAAAACATGTTTTTGGGGTTTTATGTTATATAAAAAAAAATAAAATGAAAATAAGTTAACTAATGTGAATGCAAGGAGAAAAGCTATAAGAAAGCACAAGGGAGTATATTTGGACCACTATATCCCAAACATCATGCCTTACATCTCAAAATGCACAATTCATCATGACTTTAATGAGAACAAAAACGACGATTACCCTTAAGAATGGTGTCACCTAATCTATCATAGGGCAAACCATGCATTTTTGTTATGAACAAGTATGCTTACTAACTCATATTCCCAACAAGAATCACCAATTATGTCCCTTGAAGTGGAGAAATATATTAAGAATCATGGTCTTTGAAAACTCATGTAATTCACACATCGGCACTACAATATTATAACACATCATTTAGGGAAGGAATAAAGCTCAAGAGAAGTTCAAGGAACCATGTGTAGGTCTCTTAATTCATGCACAAGAGAAAATACAAGGAAATGCTCATGTGGGAATATAATCAAACACATGGTGGGCATAAACTTTTGGGTACTCAAGACTTCCTCAATTGTATATGAAGCATCACCCCCAACTCAAACAAGCCACAAAAACATCAAAACTACACCATAGAAAGTCCATATGAATCAATTCTTCACAAAAATCGAGTATAAACCATGAGTCACCATTTGTATCAAACTCTTTCGTAGAAAAGATTAAACCACATAAACTTACCAAATTAAAAGAAGAGGTGAAGTAATGACAAGAGAAGGTGGAAGATGGAGATTCTAGAGCTGAAAGAAAACAATGTGTGCAAGCCTCTTTGAATTTGAAAGTGAGATGAAGTAAGAATTTTCTTGTCTTTAGAAAGAGAGAAAAGTCGATGGTTGTGGAGTGGTTATTTAAAAGATTGGGTTGTGGGTATGGGTCATGTTATAAGGAAAAGAATGGTTCAACCTAGGTCGGGTCGACCCACTCACTTAAAAAAAAATTTGGAGGGCCACCCCCACCTGCGCCCTACCACGCGCACACATGTGGGGAGATGCGCACGCAGGTGGGCGTCCTTACTTGGGCAGTGTACCTGGGTGTGTTGGAGCAGATCTGTAGCCACCTGCGTAGGGTCACCTGCGCACGCATGTGGGGAAACTCGCTTGAGGCAGGCACAAGGCAGAGCCTCCTGCGTTTCTAGCCTGCGCACGCATGTGCCTGGGCTGCGCACGCAGGTGGATCCTTGCCCCCAGGCAGAATGTTGCCTTCCACCTGCTGGCCTCATGCGTTCCAACATGCGTGGGCATGTGTACATGTGCGCTAGCAGGTGATTAATTTAGCTCAAAACAGTGTATCCAAGCTCCCACACTTAGCATTATTCACCTGCATTCACCAAAACAACTAAGAATTAGCAATCAAACAAACTTGAAATGACTATAAGTAACCTTGGGTTGCCTCTCAAGAAGAGCCTTGGTTATCGTCGTGGCTCGACGTTGTTTCTCATCATCATGCATCCTTAAAACGGAGCAACTCAACCTTAGCCGCTCCAGGTCCGCCCTCATAAAAATGTTTTAATCTTTGACCATTTACCATGAACCTCTTTTTCTTGTGGTCCTCGAGCTCAATAGCACCACTAGGAAAGACATTAACCACAACAAAAAGGCCAGACCACTTGGATTTTAGCTTCCCCGCAAAGAGTTTTAACCTCGAATTGAAGAGTAGCACTTTATCACCTGCATGGAACTCTCTTTTTAAGATCTTGGCATCATGCCATTTCTTCATTTTCTCCTTGTATAATGCTGAGCTCTCATATGCCCTCAGTCGGAACTCATCCAACTCATGAATTTGATCTATTCTTGATTTCGAGGCATCCACCCAATCCATGTTCAATTTCCACAAGGCCCACAAAGCTTTGTACTCTAATTCAACTGGCAGATGACAAGCCTTCCCAAACACTAACTGATAGGGCGACATGCCAATAGGAGTCTTGAATGCTGTCCTATATGCCCATAGAGCATCATCAAGTTGCCTTGCCCAATTTGTACGCCCTACATTTACGGTTTTCTCCAAGATAGATTTGATCTCCCGATTAGAGACCTCCACTTGGCCACTCGTTTGAGGATGATATGGATTTTCCACCTTATGTCGCACCCCATATTTTTCAAGCAAAGCTTCAAATAACCGATTGCAAAAATGTGACCCTCCGTCACTAATGATAGCTCGAGGAGTTCCAAACCTGGTGAAAGTGTATTTTTTTAGGAAGAGAGTTACACTTTTACCTTCATTGGTTGGTAAGGCTATGGCTTCGACCCACTTGGACAAGTAGTCAACGGCCACCAAGATATACTTGTTACCATATGAGCTCACAAATGGACCCATAAAATCAAGGCCCCATACATCGAATAGCTCCACCTCAAGATTGGGTCTTAAAGGCATTTCATGCCTCCTCAAGATACCACCATGCTTTTGACATTGAATGCAAGACTTTACTAATTCGTGAGCATCACGATGAATGGTAGGCCAATAATATGCACACTGAAGGACTTTCGCTGCGGTTCTCACACAACCATGGTAGACACCAAAAGGAGAAGAATGGCATGCTCCAAGAATGGATCTTATCTCCTCGTCCATGACACATCGCCGTATGATTCCATCTGCACATTCCCTAAAAAGATAGGGCTCATCCCAAAAGTACTGCTTCACATCATGGAGGAATCTTTTCCTTTGATAGTAACTCAGCTCATCAGGAAGACGTTCACTCACTATATAGTTTGCAAAATCGGCATACCATGGTAGAGTGCTCTCTTTCAAACTCATGACAAGTTCATCCGGGAATGTATCATCAAGATCAACATCTCCCCAAATATTATTATTTATCTCAAGACGGGACAGATGGTCGGCTACTTGGTTTTCACACCCTTTTCGATCCTTCACTTCAAAATCAAACTCCTGAAGTAGTAGAATCCATATTATCAATCGAGGTTTTTCTTCTTTCTTCGCCATCAAATACTGGAGAACGGCAGGATCAGTGTGCACAATGACTTTTGTGCCTAACAAATAAGCACGAAATTTCTCAAACCCATACACCATGGCTAGCAATTCTTGTTCTGTAACAGTGTAGTTCTTTTGAGCATCATTTAATGACTTGCAAGCATAGTAGATGGGATGAAAAAGTTTCTCTTTTCGTTGTCCAAGCACAGCTCCCAATGCCAGCCCACTAGCATCACACATGAGTTCAAATTGTTGTGACCAATTTGGGGTCACGATAATCGGGGCTGAGACAAGCTTCTCTTTAAGGCAATTGAATGCCTTCAAGCACTCTTTATTAAATTCAAAAGTGACCTCCTTCTCAAGGATTTTGCACATCGGATGAGAAATTTTAGAGAAATCTTTAATGAACCTCCTATAAAAACCCGCATGGCCAAGGAAACTTCGAAGCCCTTTGACAGATATTGGAGGTGGTACCTTAGCAATGACTTCCACCTTGGCTTGATCAACTTGGATTCCTCGGTGTGATATTTTGTGTCCAAGAACAATTCCCTCCTTAACCATAAAGTGGCACTTCTCCCAATTCAACACAAGATTATTCGCCACACATATTTCAAGCATTTTCTCCAAGTGTTCAAGGCAATTTTCAAATGTATCACCAACCACTGAAAAATCATCCATAAACACCTCCATATAACTCTCTACCATGTCAGAAAAGATAGAAAGCATGCACCATTGAAAAGTGGCCGGTGCATTGCATAGCCCAAAGGGCATGCGCCTGAAGGCAAAAGTTCCATAGGGACAAGTGAAAGTAGTGTTTTCTTGGTATTCGGGAGCTATGGAGAGTTGATTATAGCCTGAATATCCGTCGAGGAAGCAATACCACCCTCTACCCGCCAATCTATCAAGCATTTGATCCATGAAGGGCATGGGGAAGTAATCCTTCTCAGTCCAAGAATTTAACTTTCTATAATCAATACACACTCTCCAACCCGTGACCGGACGGAAGGGTATAAGATCATTATTTTTGTTTGGGACTACCGTGATACCACATTTCTTTGGAACACATTGTATTGGACTCACCCAAGTGCTATCCGAGATAGGATAAACTACACTCGCGTCAAGCCACTTGATGATTTTCTTCTTCACAACTTCTTGCATTGGAGGATTTAGTCTTCTTTGATGTTCTACACTTGCTACAAACTCGGGCTCAAGTTTGATCTTATGAGTGCATTTGCCAGGTGGAATCCCAATGATATCTGCTATAGTCCATCCAAGTGCCCGAATATACCGACTCACCGCCGATTTCAACACCTCAATTTGCCTTGATGACAAATCACTTGCAATAATAATGGGTAGAGTCTCCCCTTCTCCCAAAAACACATACCGGAGATGAGGTGGGAATGGCTTGAGCTCGATTTGTGGTGGATCCTCAATTGAAGGCTTCGCAGCAGGAGTTTCCCAATTTTTCAAGTCAAGATCCAACTTACAAGGATTTTTCGGGTAAGATCCAAAACCTTTCAAGGATCCAACTTCTTCTTCATATCTTTCATTCCCTTCGCTTTCAAGATTCCACAAGACTCCCACCAAAGGTTCTCTAACAAATTCAGCCTCCATAGTGCTAGCCACAACATCATCCACTACATCGATTATGGAGACAACTTGTAAATCCATAGGTTGTTTCATGGACTTGCAAACATTGAATGACACCTCTTCGTTGTTTACTCGAAATTTCATTTCACCGCATTCAACATCAACTAAAGCTCGACCGGTAGCCAAAAATGGTCTACCAAGAATAATGGGGACTTCATGGTCAATTTCACAATCCAAGATCACAAAATCAGCCGAAAAAATGAAACGATCCACCTTCACAAGCACATCACACAACACACCCATGGGTCTTTTTATAGAGTAGTCGGCCATCAATAGCCACATTGTCGTTGGTGTCGGGGCTCCCAAACCCAACTTCCAAAATACAGCTAATGGCATCAAATTAATACTTGCTCCAATATCGCATAAGGCTTTCCCAAATTGATACACCCCAATAGTACATGGGATAGTGAATGCCCCCGGATCATCCTTCTTCACAACCATCGTACTAGACATTATAGCACTACAGTTATGAGTAACTTCAATTGTTTTGAAGTCCATGGTTCTCTTCTTTGTTACCAATTATTTCATAAACTTAGCATACCCGGGCATCTCTTTTAAGGCTTCCAAAAATGGTATATTTACCGAAAGGTTGCTAAATTTAGAAAGGAATTTCTTGAACTTCGAATCATCTTCTTTCTTCTTAAACCTTTGTGGGAATGGAGGGGGAATTTTAACTTATGGATTAGAGACAACCGAGTTTTCATTCGATTTTGCATTACCATAGTTAACCACTTGTGGGCTTACCTCCTTCGCTTCCACCTTTTCCGACCCGTCCACACCTTGCTCTTGTGACATTTCAATTTCCTCTTTTGAATTATCAAGTCGAGTTCTTGATTTTCTCACGTGGCTCCCAACACCCTTAACACAAGGGTTGTCATCAAGATTTTCAACATTATTTCCAAGGGTTCTCCCACTTCTAGTCACAATGGCCATGGCGTGAGCGTCATTTTTGGGATTCACCACCGTGTCACTAGGGAGTCCTCCTCTTTGTCTTGCATTCATTTGGGAGGAGAGTTGACCCATTTGGGTTTCAAGTTGCTTTATTGAAGCCGAATGTGAGGTGACAGTTTGGTTGAGATGCGACAAATCCCCTTTCATTTCCCTCAACATCCTATCGCTTTCTTCAACTCCCAAGAGGATACGAGCAAGCACTTATTCATTCTTATATTTCTCTGGATCAACCGAGGTTGCTTCTTTACCCTTGGACCTATCATATGGAGGAATATACCTATCATAATCCTGATTCGCATCTGGCCAATCACGGTCCCTATATTTATCCCTCCAATCTCGGTCTCTATCACGATCTCTATCACGATCTTTCCACTCACGATCTTTCCAATCACGGTCTTTATCCATCCAACCTTGATTCCCGCCCTTCCTTTGATAGGTGGGACGAGAACCCCCCGCTTGATTTGACATAAATCGGATTTCTTCATCAAGAGTCTCCGCTTCATCATTATCGTAGCTCTTAACATCCTTGGAGGCGATGGGGTTGACCGCCTTTGGTGTTGAAAACATTACATGCTTAGTGAGGAGTTCTAGTTGTGTCATCATCTTATCCATACTCTCGTCTCTCTCCTCATCTTTCTTTCTTTGTTCGTGGCTTACTAAAGATGAGGAGGGAGCCCCCACGGCCACCTCGAAATCTCTTGTATGCCAACCCCGACTTTGTTTGGTAACTTGGTCCAATATTGTAGATGCAACACCATAAGTTTGTTTCACCAAAGACCCCCCAGTTGAATTATCCGCAACCATTTTGTTCAATTGATCTAATGCTCGATAAAATATTTGGAGGAGCATCTTATCCGGAACCTCATGAGTCGGGCATTGCATCAATTTTGTGTTAAACCTTTGCCAAGCTTCATGTAACGGCTCACCATTCAATTGACGGAAGTTGATAATCTCATCTCTCAATTGTAACATCCGGGATGGTGGGAAGAACCGATCCAAGACTGCTTCCGTCAATTCCGACCATGTAGTGATTGAACCCGCGGGCAATTGTCTCAACCACAATGCAGCCTCGCCCATTAATGAGAAGGGAAAGAGTCTCAATCGGATGGATTCTTATGATATGTGGGCGATATCAAACGGCATGCACACCTCAATAAAATTTGTCAAGTGAAGATTTGCATCTTCATGGGCTTGACCCCTAAATAACCCCTTCATTTGAAGGAGGTGAAGCATTACACTAGTAACATGGAACACTCCATTGCCATCCGCGGGTGGGATGTGGATGGCACTAGCTCTCCCGGCATCTCCCAAATGATCTTCATCTTCAAAATGTTCGTCAAATGAAGCGGCATGGCTACCATGTTGACTCATTGAATCGTGAAGACTTTGGTTGTCACCTATGAAGAACAAAAACAACAAATAAAGTAAACTTACACCACGGTAAACACAAGTAACTTAAAACACTAAAAGAAATGAACGCTACGTTTCATTCCCCGGCAACGGCGCCATTTTTGATAAAGCTCAAATACACCCCAGAATAGAATGTAAGCGATCGTTAGCAGTATAATTACCCAACTTGGAGTGGGGGTCGAATCCACGAGGAATGAATGAGATAGCTTTCACCTCTAAGTGTTAGAATCAACTAGTGCTAACACGCGATGCTATGAAAATAATACATAAAAGTAAATGGGGGTTTAATTATCTGTTAATTTGTAACTATTTAGATTTTTGTAACTTAGGACACACAAGTTCAAGAGTAGAGAAGAGGGGTTAAGACCAAGGGTATTACGAGACTTGGGGTTATGCCATCGTAAGAGTGAAATTGTGTATGGGTAAATTGAGTATTTGACTACATTTAGCTAAGGGCCTTGGGTAGGTTAGATCACAGGTGCTTGGTGTTGATTTGTCAACCAAACACCAAGGTTTTACAATTGGGTTCTTTCGAACACCTCAAAAGTGCAGGTTATAAGACCAATCCAATACCTCAATTAACACCCTTATGTCTAAGAGATGCTATTAAATGACATACATCAAGTTATTGTTCATACGCATTCCTCACCCTTGTCCCCTTTGTCAAGGATGACAAGAGCTCTAAAATTAATTAGAGTTTGCAACCCCTAATTTGAATGAAAGCATGGAATGGGATTAAAACCCATGGCAATTATCTAAACACAAATCAAATAAACAAAACCCATACAATTATCACATCTTATTCAAGCATAACCCCAAGTAGAGAATTACTCATAAAATAAGAGAGAAGAAAATCACCCAAATTCTCTTCCCAAACTTCCATTGAATCCGAATGTATTCACGAATTTGATCCAAAAATGCAAGAACGTAACTTGTTTCTCCTTAGGGTTTCACTCTCCTTTACTCTATCTTTACAAAAATGCCCAAAAAGATCCTTTTTCAGAGCTGGGGAAATTACATTTTATAGCTAAAAATTGCGTCCCTAAAAATTACGAAAGTGCCACTGCACTAGCCATCTGCTGGCGCAGGTTCCAGCACAGATGGCTGACCTGCGCGCGTAGGAGGCTAGCGCATATGACACTGCCTTGCGCTGCTCAGCTCCTCAGTTAGCCACCTACGTGCGCATCTCCTGGCCTGCGTGCGCAGGTGGCTGTTAGTCTCCCCGGGTGTTACATCAAGCATCCTTTCTTCACTTTTCGAACTCCCATTGACTCGCATGGTTAGCTCGGGCTCGAATTCATCCATTACCTGCATACAAGAGCCATATAACATGAGAATTTATATCGAATCAATGCGAATTTTAAGATAATCCAAGCTCAAATGTATTAAGAATCGGGTAAAATGTCAACTTATCAACTCCCCCAATAACCTCATAACTACCCAAATCAATGGAATCTAAAACTATACTAACGGACTCAACATTGTCCATCTATAATCCCTCGATTCAATTATCAAGAATATCCTAAACACTATAATTAGTCTTCTCCATACTTGCAACTCAAGGGTACTAACTAGTCATACACAATACTTGGTAATCTTAGAACATCATGAAGCCATATACTACCTTGAAGTCTACACAAACTCACTACACTTAAACTCATACATAAGGACATCTCACCTCACTACTCACTTAATAGATACGTGGTTCTAATTACTTGCTTCAGTCAAACATTATCCCCACTTTATTAGCTACTACACTTCTAAATTCATACTTCTAACTTTGGTTCATTCTACCACTGATGGATCATAACACCAAAATCACACTATCTTTTGGGCAACAACATTACCCAAGCATGCTAAAACATACATTCCCCTTAAAGGTTTCACTTGTATTAAGGTTTTGAATGGGGTCTGAGAGCATATCACACTTTGGCTCAACGTACGATTTATGTTAAACAAGAACAAGGGTGTATCCCTTCGAATCAAATAAGATAAAATGCACTACCAGGATCCTCTTAAGCCCTTGTGACTATCTGAATATTCTGATAGCTTTATCTGAGAGTTTATCTGAGAGAACTACACTGATGAGTGTTTGAGCTTTACAATCTCTACCACCTCGAAGATAAAGCATAGTTGAAGGAACTTATTGCAATGAATGAATCTGCATAAGTTTCTTAAATGTCATCTCTGTTGCATGATCTAGAGTATGAAAGAATGATAAACCTTTCTTAAATGCTCGTAGTCCCTTATTTATAGAAGTGGGGCCCTCATAACCATATATAAGGTCCTACTGACATGGCTTTATAGACTCTCTAGGACACTTGAACCTATTTCTCTAAGACAAAATTTATCACAACTAGAGACTACCCCCTCGTCGTGAGCTATATCTAGTTACTCACTAGTGGTCCAGTGGAACTCTTGGCATAGCATATCTATAAAATAATATAAATAATGAAACTGATGCAGAACAAAAGCAATACTAGTAGACTAAATCTAAAGACAACTATCCTTATTGAGCCATAACTGGAAATATATGAAAGACTGGAAACTACTACAAAATTGTTTGTCTAATAAAGCCTCTAATATTAAGCAGACTGGGACAAGACCCCGTGACCTTTATTGAAACAAAAGTCTAAGCTAAACAAAGAAAAATATTGGAAACATCTCTAAGCCGCCTGAATTATAGGAACGGGTGCTATCATTCAGGCGTCTTAGAGATGTTTCCAGTATTTAGGCCAAATTTTCAAATTGGGCCAGGCCTACAGACCCATTGCTATAGCGATAGGTCTTCCGCTATAACAACATCACTACATTGACACTACCATCGCTGCAGTGATGGTTAGGCAGTAAGTTACCTAGGTTTTATTTAAACCCTTCTCCCAATTATGGTCTCTTATTTTATTTGCCTCCTTTAAAAACTCCCTAGATGAACCATATGCTTAGAACGATAAGGATTTAGAGACTAAACTCTGGGAGGGTGATTTCCAAGCGTTCCCTTAGGAAACGTCGATGCATTAGAAAGCAAAAAACATTGAAGGAGAGGATATTCATTTTTCGTAGTAGAAAACTCATCCACAAGGTAGGTTATGATTTAATTGTAGTAGATTCGGGTTAGATGCAGGTAATAACTATAGTTTTGATGGGATACTTCATGTCTAGGCCTACCGGCACGAAGTTTGGATGGAATTATGAACAAACTGAACTTAGGATAATGGATTGATGAATTTGGTGATGCATGTCGAGTTTATGGTATATGTAAACCCCTTAATTGTTGAGGAGTTGCTATACTTGTATGAACTAGAGGTAAGTCGGTAAATGATGGTTGATATGAGTTTATTTAAAAGGGGTATGTTAAGGGATGGCCTTATTGGGTAGACATAGAATTGCCTTATGTGTGTTCACGTCAGTAGTAGAGTGGAAACAGGTTGAGTCATGGGGCTTGTGGAAGGAGGAGTCGGTAGATCCGAGGATAGTTAATAGTAGTGTAAAAAACAAAGAGGAGAGGATTGTTGGTGGAACTAAACTTAGGTTTAGTCGCTCGTGCAAAGGTTGATGTTATTGTAACATAGGGGGAAAAGGAGTAGTGTTATAAGTGTCCTTAAGTAAATACGGAAATCGGGATAAAGATAGACGATAGTCTATTAATAGTAATTCTTGATGGTTGGGTACATATGGGAAAATTTAATGTAGTTATACACTTGATTTGACTCTATGCTTATATTTGAGTAGAATGTTTGTGACTAGCCTTCAAGCATACTTGTAATTGCTGGTTGAAGAAAATGTTAAGGTTGAGTTGAAACGACAAACTTGAAAGCTAAATGTTGATGATTTCGATATGAGCTAGATTATTGATTGTTATTATGCATTGAGAATTTTGTTGAGGTTACTTATTGAGTTGATATTGGGAGTGAGTGTCACGCCAATACAGATTGATATTGGGATTGGGTAGCATGCTGGTACAGACACATAGACTGAAATCGTCCCCTGCAGGTCATAACTAAGGGTCCCTGTCAACCCTAGTATGTATGTACATATTTTATGTATGCATTTATTGTTTGCACTACACATCTGGTTGTTCATTGACTATTGTTGACCAAATTTCCTAAGTGTAAGTGATGGATATGATGAATAACTTAAAAGGGTGAATACAAGGTACGTCTTGATTGTGTATAAATCTTAATTGCCTATGTGTATAGTCGTATACGTGAAGTGTGTTGTAGTATCTTTTCTGTGGAATGTTAGTTGCTTGTTTAACTATTGTGGTAGTAGTATTATGGGTGGAAATCGAAAAAGAATAGTGAGAAAGAATTGTCATGATAGAGGGATTTGAGTAATTGTAGGATTTTTTTATTCTAATCACATATTTATAGGGATAAGGATAGGTACAAATCTTATTTATACCTATATTCCTGTAAATAGGGTTGCAAATATTTCTCTAATTTATACATCTATATCTATATATATTATAAAGCAGAGACCAAGCATCACAATTAGCCAAGTGGCAAGCTACTGAGAAGCCACGTTGCCGTTTTAGGACAAAGCTCAATAGTATTGCAATAAAACTTTTGAATTAATAGATTAGAAATATTTGAATTTGAAAGTACATTATCCTTTATTAAAAAAATAATTAGCTTAAAAATAGAAACTCATATTTGAAGAGTTCTAAATAGACTTTTACTCTTTCATAAACTTATCTCTTTTAAAATTTAAATTTATTTAAAACATATCTAAATATAATTTACGTAGATATTAAATGATGATAATAATAACAATAACAATAAATTATAGTAATAAATAATAGTAATAGTAGTAGTACGTAGTATATGTGTAGTAATAGTAATAATAATAAAAATAAAAGAAATAGTAGTAGTGGCAATACGTAGTAGTAGTAATAGTGACAACAACAACAACAACAACAACAACAACAACAACAACAACAACAATAATAATAATAATAATAATAATAATTATAATATCTATAAGAATAATTAAAAAAATTAAATAATAGTGATAGTAGTAACAGTTGTAGTATAATAATAATAATAATAATAATAATAATAATAATCCCATTGATTTCTGACCCCTATTTTATCCAAATTTTAACAAAAAATAGAGAAGTAGTTCTTTTGGTAGTTATCTCTAATCAATCATGAATTCTGAGGGTTTTTTTTGTTTGTTTTGTGGGTTCTGTGGTCAAATTTAAAATTTGAGTTAAAAATCTTCAAAATAGAAATCTACATATACTTATCATTTTTCAAAGTTATTAACATATATATATATATATATATATTTAAATACATTTAATTAAATATTAAATAAAAATATAATAATAAAAAAAATAGTACAATAGTAGTATTGTTATAAATATATTTGTATTATAGTTAATGTCTAATTGTATCTTTCTCTGGAAAAAAGTTAGGAACCCTAACTTTGGGACCAAGCATAAATAAAGGAGTTTTTCCTTCATTGTAATTCACCCCTCATCCCTCAATACAATCTCTCAAGAGATATAAGAATTACTCTCTCTCTTCTCTCCCTTATTCTTCTTGTTCTTATTTTATTAATTCATAACAAGTTATTAGCACGAGTATCTACTAGCTTTTTATAGAGTTTAGTCTAATAGGTGCCATTCGTTGCCTTGTTGGAGATGAAGATATGTATCCTTACAAAAATAATAGAGATACAGAAGTTAGTAGGCTAATTATATATAATGGCTACAGGAAAGAAAATAAAAAGGATGAATCTTCCTAGTACTAGAAAATACCTTCCTTTTTTTACCGTGATTTTCATTGTTTGACAATTTAATTAAGTGACTAATTTGATTAAAGGCTGTAGGTCTACTTGTGTTAATGATACTACCGATCTTGAGATTTTCTTTCAGTAGTTTGCTTTTTCTAAATGGGATCTTCCCAAACTGATTAGTATAGCAATACTTGTTCAAATTAAGGTACTGTAAGATTGGTTTTAGTTTATTGAAAATAGATAACGTCAAAATTGTTGTCATCTACTACCACAATCAGCTAATTTTATGTGTATGTATATATTCAAATATTTTCTCAGTTAGAATAATATATGCGAGTGAACTTCACGGAGCATTGGCACCTCAAAGGTCAGTAATCATTTATGTTGTTATATTTCGCTATAAATAATATTGACATTATTGATTTCATGTGATCTATACGAATTTCATCCCACAAAAAGCGTAAGACATCGGGTTAGAGTCTCGGTGCATCATGATGATAAGATATTGGGTTCAAGTCCTATCGATTTACCGCCTAAGACGCCTTTTATATGGATAAGACGTTGAGTTTGAATCTCGATGCACAATATTGATGATATAATGATGGCTAAGGCAAAATAATGTGTTTTTGATGAAAAGTCATGAAACTGTCTCGTTGAATATGCTCCATTCCCTTAAGTGAATGTGGTAGCAGTGCATAATATGTCTGAAAGAAGACAAGTGATTGAATGTATGGATATGAGCATGGAAGGACAATATGATAATAATCATCAAAAGTGATAACATTTTCACACGCTTATTATGATTATAAGATATGTTAGTGAAAACTTCTCTAGATTATTTGTATGCCTCAATTTGCTATCTTGAAAGAGGTTCTAAGCTATCATATATTGATAGGCTTAAGGCACGATTATATATATTTCATTCCTGGAGAATGAGAATTTCGATTGTTATAAGTACAGATCCATTCTCTGGGGTGAATGTGATAATGATTAATAATACTTATAAATACAAACATGTTCTTGGTTGTGAAGATATCACGACCCACCTCCTGAAGAGGTAGAACAATTGAGAAGAATTATTCTGAAATTTACTCCGAAGTAGTAAATCTGAAAATTTATTCATGTAATAGTAAATCTGAAATTTACTAAAGCAAAAACCACATGTCATGGTAAACTTAGAGTTTACTAGTACAAATAAGTTCATAAGTTGACATGAACAATTGTGACATCCCGAAGATGTGCATATTGAGTATTGCACATGTATTGAAAAAATAGAAGATTCTTCAAGAATTCTTTATGTTGTTTGTTCTCATGATAAGTTGATTAGATCAACTAATGTTGGGATTGAATCCCCTAAATTCTGGAAAGTATAAAAGGTAAATAAGGGCCCATTCATCTGTCATGTGATATGTTTAATAGATGCATCAGTACATGATTACATAAAAGTTTATGTCAACCTGCAGTTTGACATTAACAAAATTGCTTATGCAAAATAATTGAGTTAAGAGAACAACTTCCAAATTGATAAATATCCATGTTGGTTTGGCATTAAATGCCATCAGAAAATTAGTTGAATCATTGCTTATGAGAACAAAGCTTCAGGTGTTGGTTTGAAATAAGATATATTATATATAAAAGTACTTGTATGCATCAAACCAATAAATTATAATTAATTCCACCTCAAAGTTGGTCCAGGGTCACGAACCACATATTTTCCATCTAATAGTTTTGATGTGCGGTATCTGATTAATGGATATACCATGATGTACAGAGATGGATTCTTCAAAGAAGATAGATGATGTATGTTAGTTTTCCTACCATAATGTAATGATGACCCTCATGGTCATTTTCTTGATTTTCATGCGTTCTGATATTTTGAGCCTTCCCACAGCAGCTACATGTCATTTATGACTCGTCGGAATTGTCAGTTCAGTCATCGGACAGTGCGTTTGGATTTTAGGCTCATTTTTCTATTTTGGAGCCTTTTCTGTTAAGGATTTGGTTTCTGACCAAAACTCCTAGTAAACAATCTCATATGAGAATTCTGACATTGCCATCAGCTCCAGAGCATTGATTTTAGGCTAGGGGGACCCTTGGTTCAGGTCCCGAGGCTTCCAGACTCATTTCAGGCTATTGGGTAGATTTGGTGAAAAATGGAACTATGGATGTGGGGCCCATATTTAATCAAAACGACCACTGATGGAAATTTTGATGGTTTCGTTAAGTCCAAAATGTCAAATTTGTTATGGTAGCATTGTTCGTTTGCACGTATAGGATTCCGAAAGAATCCCGAACCCCCAATCAAAGTCCGTAAGGACTTAGTGAAAATGCTGGTGTTCAGCATCTGGTGCCAGACACCCTTCTTCTTCATGTTTGTGGAGAGTTGACCGTGTTCGTGAAGATCAAGTCATTGACCTTCGCGTTCGCGAGCCTCCCATCTCGTTCGTGATGAGGGGTCAACCCGACCCAACCTTTTCCCCTTCTTGGCCATCACGGTCCTCTTCATCGCATTTGCGATGGTCTGTCCCCTTCGTCTTCACATTTGCAACCCTTTGCCCATGTTCGCGAAGGGTAAATAATATCGGTCTTCGCGTTCGGGCCTTGGCCTCCGCGTTCGCCAAGGCCAAATCCCTGGCAGTATATATATCCCTCTTTCGCGATTTTCTCTCACTTTCCAAGTCCCAAATCGCCATTAATGGCATTGTGAGCACAAGAAATCATGGGAAATCATAAGTTGGAGTTGGTTATGTGTGAGGGATGATGAAGTGATCATTTTTCGTTAATTCCTTTGTAAATTTTCATCCCAAAATCCGTTTAATTCTTGATTTAGATTTAGATTCCCTAGGCTTTAGGGGATGATTAGGGCCCCAAATTGTTCTTCATTTATGCTCAACTTTTGAGCACACATTCCTTATCATTCGAGGGACCTTGTGACGAATTCAATTTTGGAATTTCATTAGCGAGTCCCACGGGCCCATTTTTGACCCGATTTTAGGCCCGGAGTTTTATATTGTAATATGGGTATCGTTTTACTTGTAATGACGTGTGGGTTACTATTTTGATAGTGTGATATTTATTCGGGATCGTGGATCAAGTACAGACTAATTGTGGGCGATTCAAGGCTCGTGGTTCGACATCAACGTAGGCTTCGGTCTACTTTTCTCTATGAGATTGTGTATAGTATAGATTGCATGCTAGGTAGAAATTATAGGATGGGATTATGGCTAGTGTAGCATGACTTAGCCTATTTATGGAATCCGGGGTATAAGTGTGACCCGAACCTTAGTATAGATAGCTTGCTATGGCCATAGAATCCTATTACCCTTGATTATAAGCATGATGACCATAGTTGATGATTAAAGATCCTTTAGTATAAGGTTTACCATTCGACTTAGTTAATTGGGTAGTATTTTCCCCTATTAAATCCTTTAGTGACTCTACGCCCTCATTTACCGTAGTTTCCCGAGTTATGAGGCGTTATTATGTCGATTATGTATTATTGGGCCTGAGGCCATGGTTACGATGCCAGTTAGACTCCAGGTGAGTATTTTATCCCTAAAGGGGACATGATTCTAGATTACAGACGCTTAGGCGCTTGTAGTAGTATTATTTGGATACTGGTAATGGCATGCATACTTCTAGGCGCATTCATGCTTACTTAGTGGTATGATTCTAACCAAAACCTTGATTTTACTACTATTTCCAAAAAGGGATTTATTTCCACTTTTCACTTTAACTATGGATTGTTTTATAACGGGAATCGTACCACCTTATTTACTAGATTATGAGCTTTTGAAACTAAAGATTAGGTTTTAGAACTTCGACCAAGGTTGATTCCGATCCATTACTTATCCACTCATTTTACCACTACTATTTACTTCGATCGAGGGATATTCCGACCCTTTGTACATGATTATGATGATTTAGTCCCGAGCATGATCTCGGATAATTGATTTACGGATGTACATCCTTTTAGTCGTGGTTTGAGTCCATGCACTGATTATATATATATATATATATCTTCGATACTGGACAGAGTAGATGAATTATGATGATTCTTATAAGTCCTGGATCGGGACCAGGCAGTGTATACAGATTTTCCTAATCCCCTAGGGGGGCCCATAGTCTGAGAGTCATCATGCCGGAGAAGGATGGTCGTCATAGGTCCTGCCTTTGAGAGCTAGGTGAGCTGGAGGAGGTGTATATACTTGGTACGGTATGGTACTTGGTACTTAAGGGTTAAGATTATGGAACCGGATCAAGTCCGGTGTCTACGATAGGGTTGTGGAATTTTGGTTTATGATGCATTCATCTATTCATATGTATTGCCTATCACCAGTATGTTTGTTTGGTACTTGTATCTATCGGTCTTATGGGGGGTTGTATAGGTACAGGATATGGTTATTGTTTGTTGAGTGATTTTGTGAACCTTCTGGGTTTATGGGTGCTCGGTTAGGTATTTTGTCTATCCAAGCTAGCCGGTTACTTTATTATTGGTTATTGTGATTAGTTCGTGGCAGGTTAGTTGTGGACTGGTACCTGAGATTGGCAGTACATTTCTGATTCCCCTTGTTATTATGGTAAATTACTCTGTTGATAAATCACCTCATAATTAGTCACCCTTTGGTTAGAGTTTTGAGTATACTAGCATTAGCTCTAGTACCTTTGAGTTAGTCGTATATGTATACATATAAGTATGTTATTACCATATATCCCTCTCTTCCTTGATCTATTCATATTGTATATGTACCCTTTGGCCTAGTATATTACTACATATACTTCTTTTTTTGTTTATTCATGCATTGGTCACGGATATACGGTATTGCACTTTAGTTCCTTAATGCTGTCAGGATAGGATAGTTATCCTTATTGCTCCATTAGCACTGTTATTCCTAGTTCCTTGGATATTTTCCTGTAGTTATTTTCATGCCTTACATGTCATTTTATACTTATATTATTTCTGGAGCTCAGTTGGCCGATGCCTACTGAGTACCACGTGTTTGGTACTCATACTACACTTCTGCAGCTGCAGGTTATAGTACGAGTTATCGTGGTTGAAGTGTGTATCGTGCAGAGCAGCTATGGATCGGAGATTTGGGGTGAGCTCCTGGCATTTTGGAGTATCCCTACCCTCCCTCATATTATTAGACTATTCTCTGTGTTGTATCAGATACGACTTGTAAATATACAATTTCCTGTAATTCGCTGGTACTTCTATTGTATTAGAAGCTCTTGTACTGGCTCCACCAGGTTTTGGGATTATTATTAGCCTTGCTATTATATTTATTCCGTTGTTTCCTTTATTTCTATTTGTAGTCTGTTACTTGCCGTTCCGGACTACGGGTTGGCTTACCTACTGGTGGGTTATAGTAAGTACCCTCATGAACTAATAAATCGGGTCATGACACATAAGGGGGAGATAATAAGCCGCTATGAAATATGTTAGGAATTATCACCAGATCCTCATTCAAAAGATAATTCAAGTCAAATGCTTGGAGCATTTGCTGACCTAAAATTGATTTCATATTTATCTGCGGATGCTCCTATTGTGTGTCCCTGAAGGACAAAGTCTACAACATGCATAAAGCGTGGTAGACCACAATTGGTTCCAAATAAATTAATCCTTGAAAAGAAAAGGAGCAAATGATCATAATAAAAGGCAATGTGCTCTTGAAGAGCCTACGACATAACACTTCATGAAACCTTATGGGAGGTTCAGGTACCTGAAAATAATGAAGTGATGAGACCTCAAAATGTTATGTCTTATTGCGAACCTATACAAATGATATAATGTCGACGATATCTTTGATACAATACGGCGCAATATTGTAAAAGATTATGAGGATTTGAATTTTACGTTTATTAAGCATGCTAACATAGAAATATTTATCAAATGACATGGAAGGATGCCTCTTGGTAAGCATAAAACTTATTTGATTTGCAGTCCAGACGTAGAATATATCATACATAAAATGCTGAATATTGTCACTTGACAATATCTATATGAAAATCCTCGAAGGATTCAAAATGCCTGAAGCATACAAAAGTTTCTGGGAAACTTTTTTATAATCCTTATAAGAGATAAATTGTTGATTTGAATATTATTGAAACTCTTGGAGAGTTTTCAAAAGTGATAGATTATCTGCTGAAAGAAGTTGAAATGAGAAACATGCAAAATTGGATTGGTCATGAAGAACCACATCTTGTACAATTGATGCATGTATACATCTTGCTATAACTATGAACATGATAGAGTTTTACTCTTATATGGAGATACTAAAATAAGATTACTTGTATATGGCAAATGAAAAGCCTCATATGAATGTATTTATCCTAACGAATATTATCAAGTTTTTGAATATACAGGATATTCATATGATCGACATAAGAGTTCAATACAAACATATTATCTATTGTCATGATGAAGGGTTACTATCATACCATGTTACTTTACATGGAATTCAAATTATGCTAAGATAATAGCTACTCATGAAGCAAGCCGAGAATCATGCATGACCCAATTGAAGGGAGTATTCATAAAAGGAAATACAACGAAGTACATTCACCAAAGCTTTCCTACACACATGATCTCCAAAAGAATGGTGATATCAACATGCAATAAAATTGTTTGAGAGATAATGTTGTTGATTTATTCACAAAATCTCTACTAACTACAATTTTCGAGAAGATGATGCACAAGATTGGAATGTGAAGATTCGAGATTTTGAATTGATGTTCTCATCAAGGGAAGCAAATACGCGTTGTACACTTTTTCCCTGTCAAGGTTTTGTTCCACTGGATTTTCCTTGTAAGGTTTTTTATGAGGCAGCCGACATGCGTATTATTAGAGATGTGTACTCTTTTTCCTTCATTAGATTTTTTTCCAATGGGTTTTTTCTAGTAAGGTTTTAACAAGGCACATTATCTATCAAATAGACATTCAAGGGGGAGTGTTATAAATATATTTGTAGTACAGTAAATGTCTAATTGTATGTTTCACTGGAGAAAAGTTAGGAACCCTAAATTTGGGACCAAACTAGTTTTCCCCTATAAATAAAGGGGGGTTTCCTTCATTGTAATTCACCCATCATCCCTCAATACAATCTCTCAAGAGAAATAAGAATTACTCTCTCTTCTCTCCCTTATTCTTCTTGTTCTTGTTTTATTAGTTCATAACAAGTATCTAACAGTAGTTGTAGAATTAGTAACAAGAATAAGGTCTTGCCATAGAAGATGCATTATATTTGAAAAAGTTAAGGATAAGGAAGAATAATAAATTAATCTTCTTAATAAATTTATGATATTTAAATTTGAATTTAAATAGAATTTGAATTGGAATGGAGTTCTATCTTCTTAGCCTCTCTTATATGTACTTAGCTTTATTCATGAATTTATTTACTGCATTCTTTATGATCGTCATTTTTAAAAACTATTTTTGATTTAACCTTTTTTTATTATGCATGAAGGATATGGCATCTTCATCTTTCTCTATTAATATTCAAGGTCCACAAAGTAAATCATTTTTCTTTCTTACTCCTTTTCAACAGCAACTATAAGGTCAATCTTTATATTCTATGGTGGTTAAATATTTATTTCTTTAAATTATTTTTAAGTGTCATTGTGGTTATTTTTTATGGGATTATTTTTAAATTTTTGTAACTGAAGTTATATTTTACTTGGAAAAGACATGCAAAAGAATCCTCTGGGATTAGATACTAGTAATCCTTCTATGTCATTCAACATTGAAGAATTTTAATGAAGAATCTTCTGAGTTTGAAGAGAAGGCATATAAAGTGATGCTCAAGTCATGTGAGAGGATATGTGGATAAATTCTACAAGAAAAGGTGAGATTCCGTACAAGTTCCTTAAAAATAAAAATAAAATAAGAGCAATTAAATTTTTTTATATTTATCCCAAGATTTCATACTGTCAAGGGATTGTTTTCACTGAGAATCATGCTAATTAATTTATTTTTTTTTATTTCCTCAAAATGTATTGGTATATTCCTAATTAATACTATGTATATTTATACTTAATTGTTAGGTGTTCACATTAGTAAATGATAGTATTTTATGATTACAGGTCAATGTGCTTAAATCTGCAAAAGAAGTGAGGTTGTGGAAAAAAATCAAAAATTGCATAATGCTGGTCAATAGCTTCTTTATGGTGGATAATTTATTATTGAGCTCTTTAATATAGATTTAAAAGAACCACCCTACAAAAAAGTTGAAAATAAAAAATTGATAAGAAGAAAAGAATAGGGAAAATATAATGTTTTATTAATGCTTCATATTATGGAGGTAAACTATATATGCAGACCCATCATTGTTCTTAATTAAGATAACTTATAGTAGTGCTCTCAATCTACTTTTGAGCATGATAAATTCACGTGTCAATGTCCTCTTGCTAATTGAAAATTGAAAATTTTTATCCATCGATAAATGAAGAATCATGAATAATGTTTATTATATGTGTCCTTTTGCTAATCAAAAGGTAGGAAAATAATCCTTCTCCTCAATATGATTATCACGTAATTGTAAAAAAAAAATTATATTTCATATTTTTTTTATTATATTGTTCACAATTTAAAAATATTAGACTGCTAATATTGATTTTCTAATTTTTAAAATTTGTACTCTATGTTCACATCTATTCAGTTTAAAATTTATGAATAATAATGTGTATTATCTAATTACTTCATTATATTCTCAAAAATAGTTCAAAATTCATTATTTTGGAACTAAAACAAAGACGAACTGAAAATAACAAATTAATTTTGAATTTAACATTGTTTCTATTATATATAATGTAAAATACTAAATGAATAAAATCTATCTAAAATATTAGAGTAGAAAAAGTGTACAAGAAAAAGGAGATAGTCAAATACACAAGTTAAGATTATACTTTACATGAATTCAATTTCACAACTTTGAATAGAATATAACAATATTTGCATAATAGATGAGATACTAAATAAGATACAAATTCTAATATCATCATGGAAAAGTGATGTATAGGAAAAAATAATAAAAATATTATAATAGTTCGTGGGAAAGTGACATTTCAAAAGTTTGGAAGAGGAGTTACTAGATTATTTAAGAAAAAATGTCATTCTCCTCCCGGGGGTGGGGTGGGGGGTGGGGGGTGGGGGTGGGGGGATTGAGAATATAATGAAGTAATTAGATAATACACATATTACTATTTATAAATTTTAAATGGAAGAGATGGAGGAATAATAGAATAAAAATTTAAATTGTTTTCGACAATTTGAAATCTTTAAATTGTAAACAATATAATAAAGAAAAATATGAAATATAAAAGTTTTTTTTGCAATTACATATTATTTTTAATCATATAAGATTTGGTTAGTGGTGGGGAAAGAAGGGAGGCCAGGGGGTGGGGGGAGTGGATATTAACTATCTAATATCTTTAAATTGTAAATAATATTAAAAAAAAATGAAACATAGAATCTTTTTTACAATTACTTGATTGTTTTTCGTATAGATTTGATTGGGTTGGGTTGGGGGGGGGGGAGGGGATTGGGGGAGGAGAGGGGTGGATGGGGTGGAGGCATGTGGGAGTAGGGGGGAGGTGGAGGTGGAGGAAGGGGTAGAATTTTATGTTTTTCATAATTCATTGAGAAATAATATAATAGTTGAATTCTTTTTAAGGTAATATGATTTAACATACTCGAAGGAGACGTTCCAATATGAAATATCTTGCTGCTTAGCAATTAGTCCTTATAAAGGTACGCCTAAGATATTTTCATCTGAAATATCTTTCACCAAAACAAAGGTTTCAGGCATACAAACTTTGTTATTACAAATATAAGCTTTATGTAATTTAAAATTAATCTTCATCTTACTTCCGCTAGTATTACGGAGACTATGAGTTGTTTTATGAAAATATCTAGAAGATATTAATCCCTCCTTTATACAATTCAAATCTGCTCCACTATCAGCTAGGGCAGTAAATTCTTTTTTGAAATTGTAATCAATTAAAAGAGTAATTTTTGTATAAAACTTTTGCGAAGTTATCAACTCCAAGGCTTGAAGAAATTCTTTTTTATCCTTATCCTTTAAGGATCCCAAAAATAATTCCTTTGTTTTCGAGGTTTCAACTTCATCAATGAAGTCTTCTAGCTGATTCTGGAAATCTGTATTTATATCTTGACTTCTGCCTTCTATCTGAGATATTTTTAGACTTAAGATCCTTTCATTCATGACTTTATTATTATGTTTGAGATGCTCAATCTCAATTTTAAGGTTATTAACCTCTTTGATTAGATCTTGAATAGTAGTCGGAGTATACTCCGATTGATGTCTATCTCTTAACATCTTTTTCACTTCTACCATAAAATAGGTTCCTCTTCGTATATCCTGGGTTCGAGTTCCTTTATCCGAACCTTCCATTTTATCTATGATTTGCGACTTGATTTCAGGATCCTTGATTACTGTCAGGAGTTCTATCAATTTGTCATCCATAAGAACTTTAATATTAAGGCCCTTAAACTGAGAATAAATTCCATAGAATTCATCAGTTTCTTTGTCTTCACAAGGTTGGCCTGATTGGCATGAAAGATAATCTTCTTCTGAAGAAAACGGTATATAATCCTCATCTTGAATAACTTTAAGTTCTCTGAGAGCCCTAAGTTCTTCATCCGTAGAAGAATCTTCAAACTCACTTTGTACCGGACTATTTTTCGGAGATAAATTTAAAAGAATCTTGCAAAGAGAATCTTTCATCTTATCATCTATATCTTGGAGTTTTGTTTTCTCCTTCATTTTTCAATCTTTAGCATAATGCCTAACTCTACCACGTCTGTAGCACGCATTTGTCTTATCAGAGGATTTAACCATTTCTTTCTTCTTATTAAAGGCTCTTTTTCTTTTAGCCCCTTTTTCCTTAGGCTTATAATATTTATCAGGATTAAACTCCCTTTTTGAAGAGTACTTCTTCCTTTTGGAATATCAAGTGGGTGATTTCTGTGAACAATTTGGAATGGATATTCCAAAAGGAACCCACAAGAAATCCAAAGATTCCAAAAGTAAGAAGTACTCTTCAAAAGGGGAGTTTAATCCTGATAAATATTATAAGCGTAAGGAAAAAAGGGCTAAAAGAATAAGAGCCTTTAATAAGAGAAAAGAAATGGTTAAATCCTCTGATAAGCCAAATGCGTGCTACAGATGTGGTAGAGTTGGGCATTATGCTAAAGATTGCAAAATGAAGGAGAAAATAAAACTCCTAGATATAGATGATAAGATGAAAGATTCTCTTTGCAAGACTCTTTTAAATTCATCTCTGGAAAATAGTCCGGTACAAAGTGAGTTTAAAGATTCTTCTACAGATGAAGAACTTAGGGCTCTCAAAGAACTTAAAGTTCTTCAATATGAGGATTCTTCAGAAGAAGAAGATAGTCTTTCAAGTCAATCAGGACAACCTTATGAAGACAAAGAAACTAATGAATTCTATGGAGTTTATTCTCAGTTTACGGACCTTAATATTAAAGTTCTTAAGGATGACAAATTGATAGAACTCCTGAAAGTCATCAAGGACCCTGAAATCAGGTCGCAAATCATAGATAAAATGGAAGGTTCGGATAAAGGAACTCGAACCCAGGATATCCGAGGAGGAACCTATTCTATGGTAGAAATGAAAAAGATGTTTAGAGATAGACATCAATCGGAGTATACTCCGACTACTCTTCAAGATCTAATCAAAGAGGTTAATAACCTTAAAATTGAGATTGAGCGTCTCAAACATAATAATAAAGCCATAGATGAAAGGATCTTAAGTCTAAAAATGTCTCAGATAGAAGGCAGAAGTCAAGATCTAAATGCAGATTTCTAGAATCAGCTGGAAGACTTCATTGATGAAGCTGAAACCTCAAAAACAAAGGAATTGTTTTTGGGATCCTTAAAGGATAAGGATAAAAAAGAATTTCTTCAAACCTTGGAGTTGATAACTTCGCAAAAGTTTTATACAAAAATTACTCTTTTAATTGATTACAATTTCAAAAAAAAATGTACTGCCCTAACTGATAGCGGAGCAGATTTGAATTGTATAAAGGAGGGATTAATACCTTTCAGATATTTTCATAAAATAACTCATAGTCTATGTAATGCTAGCGAAAGTAAGATGAAGATTAATTTTAAATTACATAAAGCTTATATTTGTAATAACAAAGTTTGCATGCCTGAAACCTTTGTTTTGATGAAAGATATTTCAGATGAAATTATCTTAGGCATACCTTTCTTTATGCATTTTTTCCCTATCACTAGATGGGATACAACTGGTATTACGAAAACATATGATAATAAAAAAATACGACTGGAGTGTATATCTCAATCTTTGATAAATTTTTAAATCAAATAAAAAATAGAATCTTGTCAAAAATTAAACATGTTGATTTCATTAAAAATGAAATAAATTGTTTATTTATTGAAAATACTCTGCACACTCCTAAATTAAAGGAAAATATTGATTTATTACAAAATCAATTTATTTTACAAATGTGTGGAGATCATCCAAATATTTTTTGGGAAAAAAAGAAACATGTGGTAAATCTACCATATGAAGAAGATTTTGTAAAGGATAATATCCCTACTAAGGCAAGACCTTGCCAAATGAATTCAGAATATTTGCAATTATGCTAAAATGAAATTCAAACTCTTTTGAATAAAGGTTTAATAAGGCCTTCAAAATCCCCTTGGTCTTGTACTGTTTTTTATGTTAACAATCACGCAGAACAAGAACGAGGAATTCCTAGACTTGTGATTAATTACAAACCCCTTAATAAGGTTTTAAAATGGATACGCTATCCAATCCATAATAAAAAGGATTTATTGGATAGACTCCATGATTCAATTATATTTTCTAAATTGACTTAAAATCTGGTTATTGGCAGATTCAAACTGAGGAGCAGGATAGATATAAAACTGCTTTTAATGTGCCAGTGGGGCAATTCGAATGGAATGTTATGCCCTTTGGATTAAAAAAATGCTCCTTCTAAATTTTAGAAAATTATGAATGATATTTTCATACCGTATAGCAATTTTATAATTATGTATATCGATGATATATTGGTATATGCAAAAACAGTTGAAAGTCATTTTAAACATCTTGATTTATTCAAGAAAATCATTGTTCAAAATGGTTTGGTAATATCTCAACCAACGATGTTTTTATTTCAAACCAAAGTCCAATTTTTAGGACATTTAATTGAAAAAGGAAAAATAATTCCTATTAACAGAAGTATTGAGTTTGCTTCAAATTTTCCTAATATCATTACTAATAAAACTCAATTTCAAAGATTTTTGGGAAGTTTGAATTATATTTCTCCTTTTATCAAAGACTTGGTAAAAGATACTGCTATTTTAGATGACAGGCTAAAGAAAAATCCTGCAGCATGAACCGATGTTCATACTCAAGCGGTCAAAAATATTAAGGCAAAAGTTAATAACTTGTCATGCCTTACTTTAGCTAATCCAAACTGGACTAAGATAGTTTAGACTGATGCTTCGAATATTGAATATGGTGGAATCTTAATACATCATTCCCCAGAAAATAAGAAACAAGAATATCTTGATCAGTTCTATTTAGGTAAATGGACTAATAGTCAAAAGAATTATGCTACTATGGCTAAGGAAATACTTGCTATAGTAAAGAGTGTTATTAAATTTCAAGGTGATTTATATAATCAAAAGTTCTTTATAAAGACTGACTGCCAAGCAGCAAAATTTATCTTTAATAAAGATATTAAACATGATGTTTCTAAACAAATGTTTGCAAGATGGCAGGCGATATTAGCCCCATTTGATTTTGAAATTCAATATTTAAATGGATCGACTAATAGTCTTCCTGATTTTCTTACAAGAGAACATTTGAGTTAATAACTCTTCTTTACTTGTTTCAGGATGATACCAGGGGTCACCCGCCTCTAATAGAGGAAGGGGAGTTGGACAAGGAAGAGACAGAGGTAATATCCTCAACCAGATAAGGAATCAGAAGCTAATAGCTTCTAATATTGCAGGAACTTCTGATCTTAATAAAAATTATCCCATGTACAAGGAATTTATGAATTTTATGAAGTCCAAAAAGGAACATAATATATATGCCTCAATCTTACTCCTCAGTACTGACATATGACAGTAATGAAAACATCGAGGTATATGAATTAAAAGAAAAAAGAAAAGGTATACTTTTTTTGAACAATCAGACCTTAAATGGAAAAATGATCCCTGAAAATTGATGACCAGGTATTTCAATACAACATTATATATTGCTCCTACTTATAAATACTGAAGACATTATGAGATAATACTCTCATATACTGAATCAGCTGAATTCCAGCACTTCTATTCTACTAATAGTAGAACGGTTTATAATTTTTCAAAAATTATTATCAAAAAGATTTTAGCTCCAGAAAATTGAGACTTAAATACTTTTCATGAAAAATCATATACCCATACCAATAACAATGTCTCAGTTAAATATAATTATTGGGACTATTTGGATAGTTTTAATAAAATTCTTTTATATGAAAATGATCACAGGAAACACTTGGTTTATAAAAATTTGTAGTCAAGTTTTTACATAAACTATTCCTGTGTGGTTTTGTAAATGGTGGACATTATATGGTCCAACAATTAATAGTTTATCAGATTCTTATAAGGATTTTTATACTCAATGGGTTGATGTTTCTCCAAAATTAATAGAGTTACACAAAGAAAATATTTCCTTTGAAGGAAAGTCAATCATGTATTTTTTTCATGAAATTCTCTACACCATGGATAATGAAATGGTCCGTGGAAGTTGATACCACAGCAAAATTTCCTTGCTTGGAAAAAACTTTTTATAGAAAGTTCTAAAATAAGATTACCCAAAGGGACAACGAGGGAAAAATTCATGGACAACAGACCCTCGATAGCATTAATACAGCTATTTCAAATTATAAGATGAAACAGGATGTAGCAGCAAGACAAGATGATGCTAGTATTTTTAAGCATATCTCCAGAAAACTTCAAATGAAGAAGGGGATCATGTCAAAATCAGAGATTCTAGCCTCATATATGGAGGAAGTTAAGAGAGATCTTATGAAGAATCTAGACATAGAAATACCAGATGATATTTCTATGGCTTCCATTAGTCATACTGATGAAGGAGATGAACTGGCAGGAGAAGCACAGAGTGATCATAGCACATGAGAGATTGATTTAGACAATCTGGACCTACTTCCTCAACAATTCAAAGAAAAGACGGAAGAATCTTACACCTCCACAAAATTCAACAGTGGAAAAGAGAAAGTCTAGACGAAGACCCCATTTTTAAATTATTGGGGTAAAGAAACAAACAATTTTTATAAAGTTAGGGGTACCACATGGTTACCATTTTCGTTGTAGGGTGAAATAGCCATATTTTTCTTTGTTGGCCACATATGACTTTTCACTTTTACCTTTTTATCTTTTTATCTTGTCGGCCACGCTTGGGCCCGTTTGCTTTTTATATTTTGTTTGTTAGTTCCAGGAATCCATTATATAAGGATTCGCTTAGCATAGATAAGAGACAGGTTTTCAGAACTCCCTATCTCTTTCTCTTTGTAAAAATAACTTCTGAATAAGAGTTTAAATTTTCCATTAAAACTTTCTCTTTACTAGTGACAACCTCATTCTTAAGGTGAAATTTTTATTTTTGTTTAAATTTTAAAATTTTCTTTATACAATTAGCCTAAATGAAAGGCTAATTCTTTTAAGTGTTAGACTATGACGAACCGGTCTGCTATAAAGAGGGCTCCTATATTGGATAAATAAGGTTGGGGCTAGGGTAATGGTTGGGTAAGGTTTGGATGCTCGGTCCGATGATGCTCTGTTATGGCAACATAACGGTAGTCCTGTAGTACCGGGTTAGCCGAGAGGATGGCGTTTAGGATCGTTTTGGGACTGTGGTTTACTGTATCATCCAGTCTAGAATTTCTGCCGAAGATGTGATAATATATTTTGTATTTTTTCAATGTGGAAAATAAATATGTTGGAGATAATGAAAAAAATAATTGTGGGAGAATTTTTAGGAGTTAGATTTTCTTGGAGAAAATGATCCTTGATTATAGGCTATCTTTGGAATTTTTTATTTTTTCATTTCTTATTTATATGACTAAAATAAGCTATGACCAAATATTGTAAACTAAGTAATGGGCTTGACTATTTATGTTTTATTTAATATTTAGTGTTATTTTCTAAGGAATACCTAAAATAGTTGTATCTTGTTAGGACTTAGGAATAAAGAAATATTTGAAGCATAAGTTAATTACTTCCTCTGTTTCAAAAAGAATGATCTACTTTTCTTTTTAGCCCGTTTAAAAAAGAATGACCATTTTCTTTTTTTTTTGAAAACACTTTAATTCCAACTTTCCACGTGTCTTGTTTAAGACCACAAAATTAAAGAGTATTTTGGTACATTTGACATAACTTTAATTTAAGACCACAAGATTCAAAAGTTTTCTTTATTTTTTAAACTTCATGCGAAGTCAAAATATGTCATTCTTTTTTAAACGAGTGGAGTATATGTTTGTATGAAGATTTTACTTAAAAAACCAGAGAAAATTGAAAAATTCAAAAAAATTCGAAGTTGAAAAACCCTAATTTTATTGGTTTGGTTTGATTTATAGATTTAAAAACCCGACTCAAATGATTTGGTTTGGAATTTAAAAAACTCAATCCATGCACACCTCCATTTAGTAGTATTATATAAAAGAGAAAAGACATCAAAACACTCTTAAATTTGTCTGGCCAACTTACTTTGGACCTTTAACTCCACGAACATTTATTTACCCCCTTAACAACTTTAAAGTGAATTAAGTATACCCCTAAAGAATGACATGGCAAGAGAGTGAGAATACTCTGCTAGAAGTGTGTGAGTAGAGGCAAAAAAAAAAAAAAAAAAAAAAAAAACTAAATTGACAAAATCTTACATATGACAGTTTTTTATTCGCCAATATATAACTAGTATTTTAATTATCCTTTTCTTCATATATTTACTTTTTTTTTAATTATATAAATTTTTTATTTTGAGATACATGAAATTTATGGATTCCACTTTTTTTTTTTAATTTTCCTTTTCTTTTTATTTGGTTGTCTTCTCCATTGCAGCCCACCATTTGGTTATCTTCTCCATATACTACATTAATTCAAAATAAGTTCTACATGAACTCACTACAAACTTGACCAAATGGTTCATCGTGAAATGCACGAAAGAAAAACATATTGTAAAAGTCATATGCTACTTTTAAATAACAAGAATGAAGATTAATTAGTACTCCCTTCCAAATTTCCTTTTCTTTTTCTGAAAGTAAAAGGTGCTGCGGCAAGTCTAATTTTTTTTTTTCCTTCCATTTTCATCCCCTATCCAACCTTATCATTTTCATTCCACCAGCCCTAAGTAATTCACTACACTATTCCTCAAGTTCTCCTTTATCATTGCCATTTATTTTACAAAATCCAACATCAATATAATCATCATAGCCATCAAAATCACAACATCCACCATCAATAGAAGTATTGCCTTGGAGAATAAAGGCTATGATAAGAAAGCTTATAAACTCAATCATAATCGAAAAATGGGTCATTCAGAATTCAGGAAATTTTATATTTTTAACTAATAAGCGTGAAACTTTTACTTTTGGCATAGACACAAACTTTATTGATACAAGGTGTGGAGCTTGGGACAATTTTTGACTACCATTATTGAAAGCATTTTTTGGGTGCCATTACTGAAAGAAATTAGATTCAATTTGAGACTAGGGATAATGAAGCTTTTTGTTAAAGAAGATGGACCCACATAATTTTAAGAATTAATTAATTAGTGTATATACGTTTTTTAAAAAAAGAAAAAATGGTGAATAAGCAAAAAGAAATAAAAAGGAATAAAAGATTAATGATGTGGCGCTTACATGGCTATGTTGGCCAATCAAAACCCGTGTGTTTCAACAACACCTAATCTTGACCTGGTCTAAGCTACGAAGGGTTGAACTTAATTCACTTTAAAGTTGTTAAGGGGGATAAATAAATGTTCGTGAAGTTAAAGGTCTAAAGTAAGTTGGACGGACAAGTTTAGGAATATTTTAATGTCTTTTCTCTGTATAAAACCATTAAAGATCATGTTTATAGGCTTGGCTATCTATGTACAAATATTATTTTTTAAAAAGACAGCTAACATTTTTGAAGTTTCAAATTTCACAATTAAATACTATTGTATAAATAAATATTTACCATTATAATAATATCAATGGGTGGGCCCGACTTCCTTTCGTATTCTCTGGGCAGCTGCCCCCCTCTGATTTACCAAGCACATTGTTCATCTGAAAATAATTACTCATATTTGATGTTTATTACATATTTCCTTGGTTTAATTTGTTTTGCCTATTTTAACTTAACATAAAGTTGAAGAAAATACATAAGACTTTTAAATTATGTGATCTTAAATTAATATAAAAATATCTTTTAATCTTATGATCTTAAATATGTCAGGTGAAATATTAAAATTAAAGAGTTGCTAAAAAGGAAAAATGGTCATTCTTTTTAAAATGAACTAAAAAGAAAAATATGTTAAGCAAATTGAAACAGAGAGATTTGCTAAACAGGAAAGTAATATATGTATATTGTCTAAACATCAAATGACAACATACATGATACATATATAACATCACCTTATTATAGACCATAAAACTTTCAGATAAACTTAGCCATTACAGAGATAGTTGAATTTTATATTAATCAGAGGGAGTATGATTGATGCAAACATATAATATAAATAGATATTTACCATAATACCATCATAATAATATTAATTCACAATTGTTTAGGGGTGTTCTTATGAAAAAAAAAAGAACAAATTCATGAGAAAATACTATTACTTTCTTTTTTTAAATTTATTTGTTTGATTTTAATTGATATGCAGTTTAAGAAAATAATATTTTTTAAATTTTGTAATCTTAAATTAAAGATATATAAAATTTATCAAAATATATTTTAATCTTTAGTCTTAAATATGATATCATCTAAAAAGTTAAAAATAAAGAATCGCTAAAAAAAAAATTCCTAAAAAAAAGACGTCAGTGACGCAATGTTGACGTCTGCAGCATCTTGAATGACACATCACTTACTGGGTCCCATGAAGTCGCTTTCAGCCTCCAGCCCCAATAGTTGCCCGCATTTTTCCACTTCCCATTTTCTGAGCGCTCACTCTTTTAAAATTCATTTTACCAAACTTACCCCTACACATAAAACTTTTGGGCAGCCAAACATCCCTGACCGTATTCACTGGGCAGCTCCACTTGCTTTTTCAAAATACACACTACTACAATTAAACCTCTCTCTATAGTGACAACGTTTGTCAGAAAATTTCATGGCTGTTATAGAGAGGTGCTATTATATATGTCTACTGACATTTGATGTTCAAATCTCATTTAGTTGTTATAAACAAAAGTATGTAAATTAGAAACAACATGAATATGAAAAAGCAAACATTAGTAACATGTTCTTCGTGAAGTTATGAAATAACTATTATGCTCCATTTAAATATATTTTTCTCTTAAATTAGGTATTTCTACTTGAAATTTATTATGTGCATGACATTAATGATGATTACCATAAATATTTTAGTATTTTATTTTATACATAATATATTTCTTACAAAATATTATTATATAATAATTGAGTATGCTATAATAGAGAGGTAATTTGACAAAGAATGTACCGCTATAACAAACTCCATTGCTGTTATACGTAGAATGCAGTTATAGAGAAGCTAAATATAACATGAAAAATCAGTTATGGAGAAAATTATATTATTATAGTGAAATGCCGTTATAACGAGGTGACGTTATAGAAAGGTTTGACTATACTAGTTCATTTGAAAATAACACTTGTATTTGATGTTTATTACAGAGTAAAAATTGTATTAATCTATCTATCATAGTTATGTAATAAAATAAACTAAGAATGTGTATTAATTAAATACAATTAAATAGTATAAAAGTTTATACGATAAAATATGTTATCTCTTTAGGGTGTGTTCGATATGAAGGAAAATGTTTTTAATAAAAATAAGTGATTTTTTTTTAATTATTCGATATGTAACCAAAAAATATTTATATGTAATCTAAACATATACTATAAAAGGTGAGATGGTATGTGAAGATGAAGTGTATAAAAGGTAGAGAGTACACAACTAATGTAAAATGCTACTCGTAGAGTATTTTTTTTTTCTACTTCTAATAGAAAAATTATTTTCCTCAATTTTAAAAAAAAAATATTTTTCAAAAATTTAACTAATCATACATCAAAAAAATTGAAAAAGATTTTCTCCTTACACCCTTAATCGTTAGGGCATAAATACCACTATGAGTACATTTTTGGTCCAATTTATTATTTCTGTATCAATTAACTTCTTAGCACTCAAGCAATTATACAAGACCTTTATGTCGATTCCGATAGGTCTGTTTGTCTTTTACTAACTTAAAATAATTAAGTGACAAGACGGAGCTATAATATACAGGGTCCAAACGAGTCGAATAACTTTTTCGTAGATCTTGTATTTAAATTGAAAAACCTAGTAAATATATCTAACTATCAACGTGCGAACCCCCCCAACAAAAATAAGATGATGATTCATTGGGACTGAGGCGGAGAAGCCTTTTGTATCTGAGATGTAGGTTCGAACCACACTAACTCGTGAAAAGAGCTTTTTCTATATGACGTATATAAAAAAATGACTTACGAAGCAGAATTGGTAACAACTTTTTGAATAATTATTTAGTTTTTTATATAGAAGATGAAATATTTGAAAGTGTATCTAATCATGCGATCATTAATTGTTTTCAAAACATGACAAGTCATCAAGTACAATTGTAGTGATAACGTTTGTCATTATTATATAATGTTTAAGCGGTTCGTTTTCTTTTTAAAATATATTGAGTATCGCTACTCATTCATTAATTTGAAGGTTATAATATATTAGCTTGAGATCATTACCCTGTCTTAAAATTTAGAACTCCCACCTCAAATTCTAGCTCCATCTCTGTTAACTGAGATTATTAGAAGTTTAAAACTACATGGTCTTCAAAATTTGCACATGATTTATATAAATACATGATTTTTAATTAGAATAAAAGAGTAAGTGCTAAACCTTTCTTTTTTTAGAAGGCAAGTTAATTTACATTATTTTTCTTTGTTTAGCTTATGATTTGCAAACCTTGTATATAGACAGTTCTAATTTTCAGTATATACCCCACACAGACATACATTCCTGTACCTAGACAAATATTACCACGCCACCCCCAACCCTCACACCAAAAACCACCCCTACTAATTTAATTAATTATAAAATAATTATTTTTATTACTCTGTGTATTGAACTGGTCAGCATATTTTAGTCTTTTTGTTAAGATTTCAGACATTTCTTGGGGGCACTTTTTGAAGTGGGATTATCTGATACAGTGTTTGGGGCAAGTAAGGGGTTGTGATCTGAATCAAAAATTAGTTCGTTTTGAGGCATTCAATGCCATATTTTCTTGGTTTCTTGAACTGGGTCTAAGCTATTTCATCTGTATATTTATTCTTTTTGTCTTTCTTTGTCCATTAAATTGCTTTTTCTTCTTTTGTGTGTTGGAGTATTTGGCTTAGAAGAAAGTGGATATATTTGGAATTCCTTATTGTGCTATTTAGAGAAATTTGGTTCAGCTGTTTAGCTGATAATTTAAGGGTTTTATTGGAAAAAGGTGAGATTTTTGGGCTTTGTGTGAGGTGGTTGATTTGAAGTTGGTATCTTGGAGGGGGGTTGGGGGGTGGGGTGGGGTGGGGTTTGATGATTTTTGAGTTTGATTCTTGGTATTGTTAACTATGGGATTAGGCGGTGATGGTGTAAAGGGGGAGTCTTGGGATGTAGAAAAATCAAAAGGAAGGAGGAAAGAAGAAGGGGATGTGGAGGAGAGTGGTTGCTGGATTAAGTTGAGGTTTATTGGTAGCTGTATTTCTTCAAAATCTAAAGTTGATACCTCCATTAGTGGCATCAGCACTCGTTGTGGTAATTTCGAACTCACTCTGAAGAAGTTACATTGCTTTGTTATGCTTGTGCGTTTGAATTGCATTGTGAAGTTCTATACTTTGTTATGCTTGGAAGTTTTAATTGCATTATTCATTGGTTTTCCTTGAAGATTGATCCTATCTTATAAAGAATTTTGCTTAGCATTCGTAGTCACAGGAGAAAGGAGGTTAAACAGAGAGGTTTTTTTGTTGTTGGAACTGATTTTCTGACCCTTTCTTGAGCTGAAGGTTTATCAGAAACGACCTCTCGACCTTCCAAGGTAGGGGTAAGGTCTTCTTACACACTACCCTTCTCAGACCCCACTTTTGGGATTACACTTGGTATGTTGTTGTTGTTGGTTATTTGAGCCTTAAGGGCATGCCTTATTGTTACTAGCTTGAGACTGTTAGCTGTTGTGGTTTTGAAATGTCAATCTCCATTTCTTAAGTAGTGAAATGCATCGAGTTTTGTCAAATGGTGTGCAAGTAATATTTGAAAATTTGAGGTGGAAAGAATGGGTTCCACTTGTTTATTCTAGCTGTAGAAGTTGATGATGTTAACACAGAGAAGCTAATAATGAAGCCAATTTAAATAAATTCAAGATGGGTAACTGTATTCTGGACTAGGCATTACTTCTTTTGGTAGGTGAAAGTATTTGTTTCTGATAGGTCTGGAAGAGGTATTACTAGAACAAACCTAGGGAACTTGTGAAGGCTTCCTTTTGCGAAGCCTCAGTAATGTTAGGGTAACAATGTTTGTGTTTCTGGGTACTGATGTTGAGATTATTGTTATGCAGCTTTTATGCAGCTTTCTCCCGTCATTCTTGTTGTTCTTGGTTCTTTTTTTTTTCTTTTTTTCTTTTCTCTTATCCTGTGTCACAATTTTCTTAATTACGAATTCACCTCTGATATGTAAAGCTTCAAGACAAACTTAATTTGAGTCAACAATTAGTGGCAAGAGATGAAAAAATGCTTTGTTCTCTGTTATTCATCCTCCCTCAGTTGCCAATATGATGACCTATTATTGAATTTGTATAGAATGGCACTAAGTTGCTCGAACACGGGTGTGGGTGTCCGATATGGGTAAGGATCTAGAGGTCGGATCCTTCATGGTCTCAATTTTAAGATTCGGGGATATGCATCTAGGTATGGATACGGGTGCGGGGATTCGGCTAAAAATATTCAAATATCTAAAAATAGAGTTATAAACCTAAATTATAAGATATTATGTGGAAAATTTGAGGAGAAAATGTTGATAAAGAGAGAATCCTGGTAGGAAATTAAAGGAAAAGGAGTGATAGAAATTTCTATATACAAGGTATTCCATATTCTTCAATTTCACCTTAGCTTTTGTTTTGATTATGGCAATCATTAAATGGCAAGGTTATCCAGATCGGTTAACCAGAGCGGGTACGGATCCTACACCCACACCCATGTCGTGTTGACACGGGTGCGGCACCGAAAGTGAAGAGTCCGAGCAACTTAGAAATGGCATGGTTATAATTCTCTGGTGAACGAACTTCGACAGATTGTTGGATTTGTTAGCACCTCCTTCATGCTAGCCTTCGTGTTTTTGTTTTCCTCTCGAGTCTTGTGAGTACCAGATGCTCAACATTTTGTGATTTCAAATTCGCTCTCAAGCTTGATTTTGATAGAATTAATATCTTATACATTTTCTTTGTGGAGTCACTGACCAACTGTGGCAGCTCTTTTTAAGTATGACAGGTCTTAGATGAGTCATGCCTAGGAATACATGTGATCTTTTGGGGTGCCAGAATAATGTAGGAGGTATTGTAAGACAAAAGAAATGGTGGAATTTCATCCCAAAATGCATAAGGTGGACTCTGTGGAAAGAAGCAATGCAAGGTGTTTTGAGGATAAAAGGAATTTAGTGTAGAAAATCAAGATGAATTAAATTTTGTCTTCTGAATTTTGGTGAAAAGAAAACCATGCAGATGAACCTGAAACATTGGTACCATTTTTAGAATCCTTGTTCGATTAATAAGGTTGTCTTTTTCCATTCATTTCTGAATTGAAATTATGGCTGCTAGCTAGCACAATTGTTATCTCAAAGAATATCTTAGCCATTTTCTTGTTTATTTAAGGAAGAGAGGGTAAATTAGACCGGTAATGTCGTCTAGTTATAGATTAGCACAACAGATTAAAACTTTATCTGCTAATGATGCAAGCATAGACTACATAAAGATTTTAAGAAAAATATAATGTCATTGGATCATTGTTCACTTGGCGATGAGGACAAATCAACGAAAAATACTCATCTTGTAGACTTAGTAATGCTATATAACATTACGTAAGTTACACCTTTGCTCGCTTCAATATCTCTTTCAAACCCTTTATTCTATTCCTAACTGATAGGAAAAAAAAGAAAAAATTTCCTTCTCAAAAAAAAAACTGATAGGAAAATTTAAGGGCTTTTCAAGATTAAACTAAATAACATATTTCTTTTAATGGTAATTACTGCTCGTGGTCCTAATATCTTGTATCATTATTGGCAGATAGTAAATCCACAAATGATACAAGCATAGACCAGCCTGTTGCTCCAATTATCTCATCCACAACCACAAGTAATGCTGAAAGTAATTCTTCCACCTCCAAACTCGAAGAGGAACTTAAAGTTTTTTCACAGCTTCGGAAGTTCACATTCAATGATTTGAAGTTGGCTACAAGAAACTTCAGACCAGAATCTCTTCTCGGTGAAGGGGGTTTTGGTTGTGTCTTTAAGGGTTGGATTGAAGAGAATGGGACCGCACCTGTTAAACCAGGAACAGGGCTTACTGTTGCTGTGAAAACTCTTAATCATGATGGGCTTCAGGGTCACAAAGAATGGCTGGTTTGCTGCCCTCTTGATCCTGTTTAAAAGTCTTATGTTGTATCGTTTATTTTTGCTTTTATTTATTTCCATGTTAGCTTGTATTAATTTATTATCTCCTTTGGCAGGCGGAAGTAAATTTCCTTGGCGACCTCATTCATCCCAATTTGGTTAAACTAATTGGTTACTGTATTGAAGATGATCAGAGGTTGCTGGTTTATGAATTTATGCCTCGAGGAAGCTTGGAAAACCATCTGTTCAGGAGTATGTAATTGATCCTTTCCTGTTATGCTTTACATTGTTGCATTCTTTGATTTTTAATTATATTTGAAGATCAGTTTATTATTGGAGAGTTTCTGGTACACACAAGTAAATTTTTAGGTAAGTTAAACACCATTTAGAAATTCACATCCATCGTGCTGACCTCCTCTGCAACCACTAATTGCTTTAGTCACATGGCATATCGGAATATAATTTGAGTTCTCTTGTTGCTGTTTAATAATATATGAAGATAAGATGAAACTAATTTATGTTCCAGTGCCAATTAGAAAATTTATTCCCTAAATTATTATGCAATTCATTGCCTCATAAATTTAAGCTCGGAATGGTAATATGGTGTTCTCCATATTACAAAGCTACCAACAGGGGGAATGATATTCTCACATTTTTTCCGGATCCCCGATCGAACGGGAGTGGGTTTGTCCACTTAGCAAGCAACAATCTTTTTGAGAGTCTGCTTTCTTTCTTCTGTTATCATCACAGATTAAAAACATGGGAAACTTGAAGGCCTTATGCAAAATCTGCATCCAATGAGTTTGAGGAATAAACCTTATAGGCAGTCTTCGTATTTTATTTCAGCAAACTCGTCAACTCTTTTAGTCCTACATTACATACTTTGTATCCATGAACAGTGTCAATTTGCTAGGATGCAGAAGCTTCTTGTGAGAATATATTTCCTGCTTCTAGTGTTTAGTTTCTTTAATATCATGGAAAAGGTACTTTTTGTGCTAAAGGATAAAAAATACTTATGTCCTTGAGGATACAAAGTATCTTGAAAAAGGTAATATACAAATACCAGTGGTCCAAACGTGATTTGACCACCGGCAATGTCTTTCTTGACAAGAGTAATTTTTACCATTGTTACTTTCTCTTGATCATGGGTATGTCTTAAATGTTGATTGACTTAAGCGAGAAGCCTTCAATTTGGAGATGCGACCAAGTTCTTAACTGCATTACTCTGGATCTTGAAGCTTTTTTGAAGTGATGGTGTTAGTCTTGCTCATCTTTCTTCTTATTCCCACTTTTTTAAAACATTTTCATATTGCGTCAAGGTAAATGTGTTTCCAACTTTCCAATTTCCATCTAGCAGTTTGTGATTGCGAAACAAGAATGAAAAATATTTGTTGAATTCACCATTTATGATAATATTTTTCAGTTTGCATAGAAGAGAGAAATATTTTCCAGTTCTACAGTAAATTATCTAAGCAAGTTTAGTTGTGTTTTTTCTTGATGCTTGGTTGAAAAAAGAAAAGAAAAGTGGAGAAAACAGGAGATCATCAGAGAGAGAAAGGGGAATGGAGTTCTGTGACAGATAGTGGTTACTACTGGGTTTATATTTTTTTTTTTTGATAACCGTGGTGTTCGGGCCAGCTTGCGCGCACCTCGACCAATTCCATGGGATACCTGCCACCTCCTACCAACAACAGGTACCAGGTAACTCTGTCCACCAAGGCTAGAACAGATGGGAAGAAATCACTTAGTGTTTGTCTCTGTTGGAAATTGAACCTGAGACCTCATGGTGCTCAACCCAACTTTATTGAACCACTAGGCCACACATGCATCAGCTGAAACACTTTTGCTTTTGCTTTACCTCATTTGTTCCAAGTGTTTTATGAAGATTCATTTGGCTTCACATAATCCCTAAAGTATAGAGCTAGAATTGAGAGGTTCCTAGTCGGTCACCAAAGGCTTTGATTCACTCTCCCTAGCTTGAAGTACCAGCCTTGAGTGTGACTTAAGCATTATGAACCTACAAGTATTCACTTGAATCTACTAGTTTGGAGATTGTAATTCTAGTGCTAAACCTTGCAATCGAAGGGTGTGACCTAGTTGTCAATTAAGTGAAGGAGAACC
This sequence comes from Capsicum rhomboideum, assembly GCA_031232105.1. NCBI lineage: Eukaryota > Viridiplantae > Streptophyta > Magnoliopsida > Solanales > Solanaceae > Capsicum > Capsicum rhomboideum. The sequence continues at coordinate 25,848,357 of CP124719.1, read as the reverse complement.
ATGAGGTCTCGGGTTGAAATCCCAGCAGAGGCAAATTCACTAGGTGATTTCTTCTTATCTGACAAAGCCTTTGGTTGGAGTTGTTTAGTACTTGTGCTGGTGGGAAGTATCAGGCAACCGGTGAAATAGTCGAGGCCTGGACACCACCGTTGTAACAAAAAAGAAAAGAACTTGAGCTCACCCTTGAGCCTACCTAGCTTGATTGTCTTTCATACTCAATGCTTAGTTCATAAAAATCCATTTCCAATTAAATGAAAAGACAGTGGCTAAAGAAATTAATCACTTGCGACATTAGCCACATGATGAAAATGATTAATTTGTCCATTGAAATCAGCAAGACCTATTTCTATTGCTCTAAACTGAGCAATATATATCTCTGTTATCCTTTCACTCCTAAGTGGAATCTATATTATTCCTGTTGACCATTTAATTTATCTCTTTCATTTCCAGAAAACCTTGTAGCTAATGGTTCCTGAAGATGCTGATGAATCAATGCAAAGACAAGGTTGTGTTAAAATGAGGAAATTGAGTTTGGAGATCATGATGATAGTGATGAACAAAAGGATGGTGCTATAGTCTGAGTGAGGTTTTGTGTGTAGGACAGCGAGAAAGAGAGAGCCAACTAGTTTGTCAAAGGGGCACCGGTACCGTAGGTTGGAGATAGAGAAAAAGGGGTTTGGCTGATACAGTTAAGAGATAGAAATAGAGTAGAGGAAGAGAGAGGGTTGGCTGCTAACTTTAGGTTTTGTGTGGGAGGGGACATTCTATTCAGGAAGAATGGCAGTTAATCATCCCATCCGGAAAAGCAATAACGTTTTATGAAACATAGTAACAGGAAACGACGCTGGGTATTTTGATCATTAGGCTTGATCTATCCTTGAACTCGAGAAAAACCAAGTTGAGACTGCATGGGTCAAACCCTGTTAGATCCCCTAAAATGAGGCATTTGAGATTGGCTTCTTAAGGAATATTATAGAATTACTTTAGCCAAAGTTTGAAGGAGGGCCTTGGAGTAACTAGTAAAGTTGCTGCCATGTGACCAGGAAGTCACAGGTTCAAGTTGTGGAAACAGCTTGTAGAAGTGCAAGGTAAGCTGTGTACAATAGACCCTTGTGGTCTGGCTCTTCCCCGGACCCTGCGCATAGCGGGAGCTTTAGTGCTTACTTTAGGCAAAGTTTGCCAAATGACATATATGTTGGATTGCCTTTACACTTTTGCATGAATTCCCTGATCTTCGTTTGGCAGTTATAGTTCATGTATCTTTCAGCTGAGTGGTGCAATGTATGAGCCTTTTCCAGTATGATCTATGGTTCAGCCACTAGGAATCATAGTTGGGAGGGTTTGATGATTCTTTGGAAAGACAAATGGTTACACCAAATGCTAACCTTAATTGGTCTTTTATGTTTCCAGTTTTCTGCATTTAGCATATTGTTTGAATAACCAAAATATTATGACTTTTATCTCTTGTGATTTTCAGTATTGCAGTCTGTATCTGCTGAAGTGATGTTAGCACTTACGATGTTCTAGAACAATTGTTTATGTTCTTATCTGTGATTTTTGCTGTAGACTTTAATGTCTTGCATAGCCTTCATGAAACTTTGTAATAATGTATTTATTACCAGGGTCCCTGCCTCTCCCGTGGTCCATCCGCATGAAGATAGCATTGGGTGCAGCAAAAGGTCTTGCTTTTCTTCACGAGGAAGCAGAAAGACCAGTGATATACCGTGATTTCAAAACATCCAACATTCTGCTAGATGCGGTGTGTTCAAACACATTGGCAAATTGATCTCTCGCCCATTTTTATCATTCTTCTAATAACACATTCTCTCAGGATTACAATGCCAAGCTTTCTGATTTTGGACTTGCCAAAGATGCTCCAGAGGGCGACAAGACCCATGTTTCTACTCGTGTCATGGGAACATATGGTTATGCAGCTCCAGAATATGTGATGACTGGTAAGATTGAGATCTCGGTTGCTTCTTTCTTCCTACAATGCTTACCTCTTTTTACTTTGACGGCCCGCTCAGCTTTATCAAATTCTATGTCGCTTCAAGTCTAACTAGTTGGATGCTAGTTTGCTTACAAATCATTTAATCTACTTTTACTTGCTATCTATGTCTCTTTATGACTCCATGTTCTGAACCACAGTTGAAAAACTCTTTGAATGTTTCTCACGTCTTCTGAGTGTAACTTTAATGCCACTCTTTTGTCTCAGGACATTTGACATCAAAGAGTGATGTCTACAGTTTTGGTGTAGTTCTGCTTGAAATGATGACAGGTAGGAGATCCATGGACAAGAACCGGCCAAATGGGGAACACAACCTTGTTGAGTGGGCACGGCCACATTTGGGTGAAAGAAGAAGGTTTTATAAATTGATAGATCCTAGACTTGAAGGCCATTTTTCAATAAAAGGCGCGCAGAAAGCTGCACAGTTAGCTGCACGATGCCTTAGCCGGGATCCCAAAGTCAGACCTATGATGAGTGAAGTGGTCGAAGCATTGAAGCCGTTGCCAAGCCTCAAGGACATGGCCAGCTCCTCCTACTATTTTCAGACGATGCAAGCAGACCGAGTTGCCTCAAGCCCAAATACAAGAAATGGACTTAGAATGCAGGGATCGTTCTCAAGGAATGGACAACAGCATCCGAGAAGCTTATCGATTCCAAATGGTTCTCATGCTTCTCCATACCGACATCAACTTCCTCAGAATTCGCCAAATCCAAATGGCAAACCATAGAATCAGATCGGCAGTAATCTGTTTGTACCATTCTTGTCTTTCCCCTCTATGAATATATTTTGTCGGCCCAGATTTATGCTTGGATGACTAGCAAGTGAATAGGAGTACACATTTACATGTGATCTATGAAAGTGCTCAACTTCTACTTGAAAAGAGTGTAGTGTAAGCACCATGGAGTAAATATATTTCTGTGTCAGATAATTCACTCTCTTCCCTTTTCTTTTCAGCCCACATCATAGGCGCAACTAGTAAATGAAAGGGATTTTTTTTTTGTTACTTGCAGATTCATATAGCGTAGCTTAGCACATAGAAAAGGGTCAAAAATATCAAATGTTGAACTGCAATCTTCTTGTACTAGCGGATGGTAGTGTACTTCTGTTTATTTCCATTTATTGTTTGACAGGTGAGCAAATTTCTTTGATGAAGCCAATTACTAAACATCAAGTACCACTATCCTATTTATTCTATGACGGTAAAGAATGTTGATTAGGAGAAAATAAAGAAGTTTCCGTATTTTTTGTTCTTGAAAATAAGCAAGCAAGGCACTCATGCTTTCTCCAAAAGTTGGTTATGTTTGACCATACGACTCCAAAAGCGATAAGTACACCGGTGTACGAAGCTTCTGGCGTTTACATATGATCCAGGGAAAGGTTGCACATCAAGAAGATGTGATATAATTTAGACAATCTATCTTGATGCAAATATCATTAGTTAAGTTTACAACTTGAACTATTGACTTATAGGTCATGCAAAACCAATTTCATTGTTGCTCTGATGGCTCTTCATAAGTTTCAGCTCGGGCCCAACGTCGATTATGTTTTGAGCATTATAAAATTGAGTCTTGATACCAATCAGAAGTTAGATTAGAAGTATATACGATAATAGGGACTCTATTGCTCTTATAAATGCTACAACTAAACACATGATTAAGCAATGGCCAAAAGAATTCGTACAACTATTCAGTATACGTATTCCTGCTTAATCTCGCAGGCTCAATAAGTTACAAGCTGCAAAAATTCAATGTCCAGTCAATACATCAAATCGTGCTATCAAAATTGACTTAGCCTGCGTGCATAGGGAGAATGCCGCTGACTAAGAAGAGCATTGTTTCAATTGCTATGCTTTTTGAAATTGTATCTTTTTCTTGAACTCAACAGCTTTAGCAGAATGGCTGCCTCATTCTTGGACCTGATTATAAGTTGACAACACCTCAAAGAGCATAGGTTAGACCAGCGAGTCTGCCCTGCAACAAAGCTCAAATGGCAATACGGGCAATCACTCGTGCACTACTCCTCTTCCACAGTAATGATTCCAGGAATGTGGAATACAATTTACCAAAAGGAAGGTTGTGAGATGGTCCACTGAATAATGTCTCAATATCGTTCTGATGATACTGATGATATGATAGATAGAGCTTGTTTTCCCTCTAAGCTAAATTCGGGTAGGTCCCCATAGATAGAGGCATAACCGAACTTTCCTGTAAATAGGATTAGCATACAGTTTCATCAGTCATGAATGCCATTTAAACTTTTAAAGAAACACTATTTTCTGCAGATTATCAAACATCAGGATATTCCACCTGCAGAGAATTGTTCTACAACTCAGTCGGGTAGGTGTTCAACTCCCTATTGCAGCCCTTTCCCTTAGCCTTCTTACCCAACCCCCGCATCTCCCTGTTCTAAAGCTAAATAATGCATCATCTGATGTTTCCAACAAGTAGATACATATTTCTCCATTCTAGAGCGCTAATGGTTGCTTCCACTTAAATATTTCCAATACATAAATAATTTTGGAAAAGATTTTCTAGAATATGTACTTGATCTGACAATGATGCCATGAAGAACCAAGAACTTTGTGGTCAGGAGAAGAGAATAAATGCATCAACCTATTCAACTTACTTTCCCTCTTTCATTAAGGTAATCACAAAACATTGCCTTTTATTTTAATTCAATTATTATGAAGATGATATGAGCTTAAATGACGATATGAGGATTAATATAGCCGACCCCAACTTATTTGAGACTGAAGCATAGTAATTTTTATCACGACACATCTTATAGTAACCATACAACTTACTGCCTCGAGTATCTTGTCATTTCACAGCTTACAGGACCCATTAAAGTTTCTAGAAACACAAAGTATTCTGAAGCCCCGATCACATAAAATAAATCAAGAAAGGCCCATGTACATCCCTAGATTAATAGAGGCTAGAAACTGAAATATATAAAAGCTATGTGACATATTAGACATGAACTTAGACAGACAAAATGGGACACACCTGTTTCCTCAAGATCAACAAGATTTCCTCCACTTATCTTATGTATGTGGGTGTGACTGTCGAATGGATAAAAAAGCAAATATGCATGATCAACATTTAAATAAGCTAACAGTAACTGCATTGATATGCCATCGGTAACACCATCCTCTGACTTAGGACTTCCATGAATCAAAGAAAATGAAGAATCTTTAGCCTGTAAAGAGAAAGAATAAGGTGCAAACAAAGTAAATATATCCAATTCTCGCCTCATTTACAGATAAAATTTCCACCTTAGAAGATGCGATACCTCTTCCAATTAATGAATTAAATTAGAAAGGCAAGAAAATATCAGAAAATTATACATAACATAACTGCAGTGTCTTCTGAAGGGTGAAGGTGACAGAGAAATAGAAGCCAAATCTGACATTCTTAGAGACAGCAAATTAAAATTGTAAGTTCAATGTTTTCATACTTTGGGATCAATAACAGTTTCTCTTCATTTTGTTTAACTGACAGGAATGCATTTTAATAATTCAACTGGAGATTAAAAAGTTAGTTTCCGTTAGAAAAAAGCTTCTATTTCATATATTAATAGAGGGCCATAACATTGCCGTGGACCGGAAAACGCCTTCTATACCACCCCATTCATCCAAAAGAGAAGGGAAAGGGCCTATGTATTTGCATGACCCCTGCTGATTTAATCCTATTTATACCCGGAGCCACTCCCCTAGAAGTCTTACTACTCATTAACCTATAAAGTGAAAGTGAAGACAATCACAAGATCAATACACTTCTGAAACTATTTTCTAAAGCAGTTCAATTTACCATAAGCTCGTATCCTTCGAGAAATTGCAATAAACTCTCAAAATTAAATTTGAAGAAACGAAAAGCGCAGAAACACAAGTTGATATTTTTCAATAATTCAGATAACCTACGATTATTATAACGCCTTCTCTGCTTCTTCTCTACTTCCCCGTCTATTGAGAGTACCTGGAAGCTAAGTTGCTCGAACTCTTCACTTTTGGTGCCGCACCCGTGTCGACACGACATGGGTGTGGGTGTGGAATCCGTGTCTGATTTGGTCAATCGATTTTGGGTACTTTGACCAAAATCGATGGGAAAAGTCTGGACAGTTTTAATGATTTCTGTAATCAATACAAAAGCTAAGGCAAAATTGAAGAAAATGGAATACCTTTTATATAAAAATTTCTCTGTCAGTCCTTTTCCTTTAATCTCCTTCAAGGATTCTCCTTAAGTTCTCCACATAATATCTCATAATTTAGGTTTTATAACTCTATTTTTTGATATTTTAATTATTTTTAGGCGAATCCTCGCACCTGTATCCATACATGGATCCATATCCACGAATCTTAAAACTTAGATCATGAAGGATCCGACCTCTAGATCCGCACCCATATCGGACACCCGCACCCGAGTCCGAGCAACTTAGCCTGGAAGGAGAAACTCGAATTTCAAATGTAAAATCTGGAAAAGAAAATATTTTATTGATTCTCACCAAAGGATCGATCTCTGGAATACTGTTATCAAGCATTTACCACATGAAAAACAAAAGGAAGAAAATTCAAAACTGAAACGAATACAAGAAACTGGATTTTTGACAGACAGATATTGTTAAAAACATCAGCTAGGTCAACTTGTAAGTGAACCCACCTATTTTGGCATTCTCACATTGAAAAACCAAATTGTCATGTAGAGCAACATCAACCAAAAGACCTCAAGCATGAAACATCAACACTAATTAACAACTTATCCTACTTGATTGTGGTGTGCATTGAACAATTACAAATTTGGTATTGGTTCAAATAGAATAAATAGATTAGGACAGCAAGCAGGACATGAACACTAACTGTCTCGACTTCGTAAATGAAGATTTCAGCTAGGGTACATGACATGAAGTGAAGCACGCAACAATTGAAGCAGCAACAAAGAGGGAAAAAATAAATGTTATGGCTAAGGCACACTCTTACTGCTCTTATTAGTTACAAAGTACACATAAATTATCACTTTTTGTGAGTTTCATACTTCCGTTATCCATCGTTTTTTTTACCTACCTAAATTGAGCATGAATCGAACTAAATCATACCTAATACTTCAGATACCCCTTTGATTATGCTCTTTTCACGCTGTAAGAGTAGCCTTGGCAACAGCTGAAGTAACATGGTACACGGAGACGTGCTAGCAAAAATATGAAAAAACAGAGAAAATCGTTAAGAGTTGTATGCAAAACTTTTCAACACTACACCCTAAAAAAGCATACAAATCTTTAAGTGGTTAAATACAATACTTAAAATAATTATAAACTTAAAAATACATGTGTATACTTGCTATACCTAAATCGATGCCTGAGAAACCCAATATCGAAGTCCTCTTCAAAGATTTTCAAGGCGAAATCAATAAAATTAGTAGAAATAGATACTGATCATCTCAGGAACTGCAAACGAAAGTAGGTTTTTCAAAACACACATATGAATACAACCTATACAGAGAAGAGAGAAGAGGATAAACAAATTTATATCATGAGGGAGAAAATCGGAGCTACTTGTGGTATACACATCGACATGGTCCAAGGATATCTCAGGAACAACACAAATTGGGAGTGTAGCATTCAAGAGAGGTGTGTTGTTTGATTTGAATGGACACGTTGTTGTTGGATGCAGGATTGAAGACACGTATTAGAAAATAGCAAAAAGTCCATTATGACCTTACATTGAAATTCTTTGACAATTAACTTACACGTCGAAACCATCTCTTCTATATAATAGAAATTATAAGTGCGGTAGGGAGACGAACCCCCAACCAATCATATTGCTGTATAAAGAAAATTAGTCCCTCCGTCCTATTTTAATTGAGCATATTCTATTTTACACGATAATAAAAAAAATTATATATAATATAAATGTACATATATATCACTTAATTATGGTTAAACTAATTGATACATTTGGATTTTAACTTGTAACTGCCAAAATTAAATTATTTAGTTTGATATAACACAGAGTTCATGGGCAAGTATTTTTCGTGCCAAATGAATAATTGGCATGGTGTATCAATCCCTTTATACAATTGACATAAAATATAAATTTTAAATGTTGGCACTTGATAGCAAAACTCACGTTTTGGGTCCTACTTCATGGAAAAGGACACCACATAGCCCATCTAAAAATAAATGACCCATACTTAGGTTATTGAACATGGAGTGATCAATCGACTCAAATTAATTTTAAAAAATGGCTAGTCGGCCCAAATTAATTTCGAAAATGGTCTGTCAAAACTGTATTAATATGGTATATAGATTGTATCAATATGGTATAAGGAGTGTATTAATATGGTACATGGACTGTATCAATATGATCTAAGGATTGTATCAATATGGTATAGAGATTGTATAATATGGTATATGAATTATATATGCATATGTTTTCTATATAAACTATATGAATGTGGCATGAAGACTGTATCACTATGGTATATGAATAAAAAATTGAAGGCAGTGACGACAAAGGCCTTAATGGCTATATATTGAAAAATACAAAATCAATGGCCACTCAATGACAATTCTTTTGATCGAGTGGCCATTTTTATCCATTCCCCCTATTTATTTTGTATTACATGACCCATAAATTTATCCTAGTTTTTAATTCTATATTTTTCATTGTGCATCTCTCTCCATTCTATCTTCTTCCTTCTCTCATCTTTTCTCCTAAAATTTCTTTGATTTGAATGGAAATCTCTCAAAATTTATCTCTAACTGTATCCTTCTCTAATGATATTAAGAATAGTTCTAGAGTTTGTTCACAATGGGAGGGATATGTATTTCTTTATGTCGACATAATTGAGATTCGACAACAAGAAAGGGAGAATTCGACAACAAAGGTGGAGTTCAGTTAAAATAGAATTCCATTCTGCACCATGTCTTGCTACATAATTAAGTAACTTTGGAGTGTCTGCTCTCGGGAGATCTTTGGAATTCTCTCCAGCTACAACATTAATTATGGACTAATTGACTAAGTTTAGAACATATGATAAAATATTTCTCTCACTTTATATTCCACAATCCCATGATTTGAGGGTACCAACAGTTGCTTGAATCTACCCTAGACGTCAGAAAGAAGTTCATTAGTCTTGTACCTTCTCGAAATCGTATTATCTTTTTGTTAGCATTGCAGTTATTAAATTTCATGTCTGTCACGATCCAAATATTGAGGTCACGATGAATCCTACCTAGACCCAGCCTTCCGAAAACCCAAAAGGAAAAGAAAAACCGAAATATGAAATAAACAGGTAAATACGAGGCTTCTAGAGCGAAGTCAGGCCATAATGTATAAACATAGCGAAAGTTTGAAAAAAATACATAAATACCCGAAAATGATGTCATAAGTAGTAAGAACATCTAATACATAGTCTGACAACTGAAATACAAGAGTATGTATCCGAACATAAATAAAGACAGGATAAAGTAGAGGAGGTTCGAAATCAACCCTGAACTCTGGAGTGCACCAGTACCTCAAAAATCCGGCTACCACTGCACGAGATCAGCCACCACGAATTGTACTCGATCTACATTGAAAGGGCATAGAAGTAGGAGTGAGTATGGTCCACTTGTAGGAGTGAGTATGGTCCACTTGTACTCAGTAGGTATCAAAGGCCGACTGAGCAAATTAGAAACTTAAACACGTAAAAGATATATACTATGAGCACGTTCCACCTACAAACAGAAAAGTTCCCAAACGGTAGCTCACACTGTGCCCACTAACAGCTCTACAATATAAAGAAGAAAAAGGGAAAAACAACACGCGAGAATATATATAGAAACTAAGTATACGGCAACAAACACATAGAGAAAATACAAATGATGCAATGCAATGATGGTGGATAATTATGAATGATTGAAAGTCATCGCATGACTTTCTGTATACACCCTCCGAGCCTCAGCGCTTCTAAGATAGGATCCGTGGTGGGTTCAGGACCCATATACTTTCTCAAATCTCAATCATCCTTGCCGGCTTGTGTTTACGACCAAGGGTTTTATAAAGTGTTTCATTTTCTTTCAAAATCAGTGTTTCGCAGCGGTGCTAGTATCTCATGATATGTATGTATGAAATGAGGATGTAATGCTCACAACTAATCAGTATAAAGATGATAATCAATTCAATACAGGTATGAATGAGCTTAGAAACAATTCAATATGTCAATAATTCATGATATCAGCCCTCGCTCGGCTCCACTAAAATGAATAGTCATGGTAAACATAAATATAACATTTTAAAACCCCTCACTCAGTCATTAGTGTAATGATAGAGGCAATTAATGCACAAATAAGGCCTATAATCTCAAATAAAGCCCACGTACGGGCATTACAGCATTAATAATGACATTTAATGAACAAGTACGGCCTATAAATATCAAATAAAGCCCCCACACGGGCATCACAACAATAATATCTCTCAAGTCAATAATAAAATACAAATAAGGCCCCACACGAGCACATAATAATAATAATATTCTCGAAAATATAACTCCCATAACTAATTCCCTACTCCATAGCATGCTTTACGTGAATGGTTAACTACCTAGCCAATCTGAAGAAAGTTAAGTCATAACCTACCTCGAAGAGCCACATATCCAAGCCTAGACCCTTCAACGTGGAGCCTTTCCCTTACGGACGGTCTCAGAATGAGCTAAATCCATCAAAATCTTAAAATGGGTCCAAAATTAGTTCAAAAAATAGGTTTGAAATTGAAAGGGGCAAATCTAGATTTTTATTTTAGAAACATGTTATCCATATAAATAGGAGTCTACATCTGAAAAATATATGCAAAATGAGATAAAATCGATGCTCAAATAGATTAAAAGCCAATTTAAGAGTTTATCGAAAAAATCCCCAAATTCTAGTTTGAAAACAAGATTAAAAGGTGTTTTTGAAGATATAATCTATAGAAATTAATGAAAATAAAAGTTTAGAGCTTACCCAAGCACGAATAATGAAGAAAACCCTAGAAATCGCCCTTTCCCGAAGCTCCCAAGTCCAAAAATCGTGAAAATCACGAAATGGGAATATTTATACTATTCTGTGAACAGTACCTCGTGATCGTGATCACGAGGGTCAACATTGATTGGCCATTTAATTGGCCCTCTCATTCAAGGTCATCCCTTGCCGTTCGTGAAGGCCGATGACCCAGACCCATTGCATTCGCGATGAAGTGAAAAACCCAACCCGGTCCCGATAACCTTTCGCGATTGGGACCACCACCTTGCGATTGCGGTGAAGGATATTTTCCTTCTCCTCTTTCGTAGCCAATGACTAATGTTCGCGAAGAAGGTTACATGCACCAAATATCAGCTGTACACCAACTGAATTTGCATGATTCCAAATTCTCCGAACGGACTCTTAGAATTCGTTCAGGACCCCACAGAAGTAAACCAAATATGCTACTAAGCTATTTTTGATGTTTCGGACTCAATGACACCGTCAGATTTTTGAAAAGAGATTATTTACAATAATTTAACCCCCAGGACCCCTTAAAGCTTATTTTGTGCCCGTTTGGATGGGCTTTTGGCTTTTGACTTCTTTTTTAGCATTTTAAGCCAAAAGTCATAAGTTAGGATTCCTAACTTATGGCTTTTGGCTTATTTTAAGTATTTTAGCCAAAAATCAAGTGCTTATAAGCACTTTTTAAATTTACCCAAACACTTCAAAAGTGCTTAAAAGCTATTTTTAGCTTAAAAGCACCTAAAATAAGCCAATCCAAACGGGCCCTTTAGCTAGTTTTTGTCAAATGGGTCAAAATAAAAAATAAAGGATTCGGACCCGAACTAACCACACTACTAACCCAAAATCGACGTTTTGAATCTAACAGAACTATACAAATCACCATCTGATGCTCGAAACATCAAATGTTGACCAAAGTCAAACTCATGGCTTTTAAAGCCTCTAAAAGTTTCAAACTCACCCTAATCACTCTCGAATGCAACGAGGACCGTGCCAACTAACCCGACAACTCACAAATAACATATAACAACTATGGGAAAAGGCAAAATGGTCAAAACACATAAAAAAGGAAAATTCACAACTAAGGTTGTTATATTATCCAATACTCAAACACTAGTTTGTCCTCGAACTAAAAAGAAAATAAAGTAGCTGAAGCGGTAAAAAGCTGGGGGTATCTACATTGCATATCGGACTTGACCTCCCAAGTAGCCTCCTCAATAGGGTGATGTCTCCACTGGACCTTCACTTAATCGATATTCTTAGACCTCAACTTCCTAGTCTGACTGTCTAGGATAGCAATGGGCTCCTCCTCAAGGATAAATCATGGTCTAATACAACAGAATCCCACCGAATAACATGTGCATCTCTGGATGATATCTCTTCAAAATGGAAACGTGGAACACAGGATGAATAGCTGACAGATATGGAGGCAAAGCTAGCCTATACGCCACATCACCATACTTCTCAATGATCTCAAAAGGGCCAATGAACCTCGAACTATGCTTTTCTTTCTTCCCGAACCTCATCACATCCTTCATGGGTGAAACCTTCAACAGAACTCGATTTCCAATCATGAGTGCAACATCACAGGCTCAACGGTTGGCATAACTCTTCTGCCTACTCTTGGCAGCCACTACTCTCTGTTGAATCAGTCTCACTCTATCCCTCTAGTACCTCAACAAATCTGTACCCCAGGGCCTCACCTCAAAAAAGTCAAACTATCTCACGGGGGATCTACACCTCCACACATACAAAGCCTCAAAAGGTGCTATCTGAATGCTGGAATGGTAACTGTTGTTGTAGGCAAACTCCGCTAAGTGCAAGTACTGGTCTCAATGACTACCAAAATCCATGACACAAGCTCATATCATGTCCTCCAATACCTGAATGGTCCTCTTAGAGTGACCATCGATCTGAGGATGAAAAGTGTGTTCAAATCGAGCTGAGTACCCAACTTACTTTCCAAAAACCTGAGGTAAACTGAGTACATCTATTAGAAACAATGGATACAAGGACACCATGCAAACAAACAATCTCTCTAATGTAGATCTGGCCAACTTCTCTGCATTATAATTCACCTTCACAGGTATGAAATGTACTGATTTGGTCAATCGATCCACAATCACCCAAACAGAGTCAAACTTCCCCAAGGTCAGGGGTAGGCCAACTATGAAATCCATGGTGACCCGCTTTCACTTACACTCAAAAATGGGCATCCTCTGCATCGTGGTACCCGGTTGCTAATGCTCATACTTCACTCGATGGCAATTGAAACATTTAGCCATGAACTCTACAATATCCTTTTTCATACCACCCTACCAATAATGTTGCTTTAGGTTATGATACATGTTAGCCGCTCTTGTGTGAATGGAATATCTAGAACAATGAGCCTCCTCCAAGATTAATCTAACCCTTTCACCAACTCTCGACACACAAACTTAGCCACTATCCCTCAAAACACCATCTAAATCAAGAGATGCCGTCTTAGCCTTGCCACTCCACATCCTATCACGAATCACCCTTAATCTATCATCATCAAATTGATGAGCTCGAATCTGCTCCATCAAAGAAGATCTAGCCTCAACAAAGGCTAAACATAGTCGGGTGTCGAAATATCAGGCCTAACCAACTGGTTAGCTAAAGACTGAACCTCCAAGCCAAAGGTCACTCCTGAGTCAAAAGATGAGCTAAACTCCCCACACTCGCCGCCTTCTGGCTCAAGGCATCTACAACCACATTGGCCTTACCCAGATGATAAAGAATAGTGAGATCATAGTTCTTAAGTAACTCAAACCAACATCGCTATCTCATATTAAGATCTCGATGAGTGAAGAAGTACTGAAGGCTACAATAATCGAAGAAAATCTCACAATGGAACCCATACAAGTAATGCCGCAACAACTTCAACACAAAGACAACTACGGCCAACTCCAAGTCATGGGTAGGGTAATTCTTCTTATGAGGCTTTAGAAGCATAAGCAATCATCTTACCCTCCTACATCAATACACCTCCCAAACTAACACCAGAAGCATCATAAAATACAGTAAAACCTACGCCCTCCTTGGGCAAGGTCAAGATAGGAGCTGAAGTCAACAAATCCTTAAGTTTTTGAAAGCTCTCCTTACAAGCATCCGACCACTGAAATACAATATTCTTTTAAGTCAACTTGGTCAAAAGAGCCGTAAAAGAAGAGAAACTCTGCACAAAGGGTCTATAATGCCCCACTAGCCCAATAAAACTTTGAATCTAGGTGGGACAGGTAGGCCTAGCCCAATCACGAACTGCCATTACCTTGGTCGGATCAACCATAATGCCATCCTTAGTCACTACATGACCCAAGAAAGAAATAGAATCCAACCAAAATTCACGCTTAGAGAACTTGGCATATAACTTCTTATCTCGCAATCTCTGAAGTACAACCCTTAAGTGTCTCACATGGTCATCCTCATTCTTGAAATAAATCAAGATATCATCTATAAATACAATTACAAAGGAATCAAGATATGGTCGAAATACTCGGTTAATCAACTTCATGAATGCTGCTGGGGCATTGGTCAGCTTAAATGACATGACCAAAAACTTATAATGACCATACCGAGTTTGAAAAGCTGTATTTGGAACATCCAAAGCTCTAATCTTCAACTGGTGGTATCCAGATCTCAAGTCAATCTTAGAAAACACTGAAGCACCCTGAAGCTGGTCAAATAAATCATCAATTCAAGGAAGAGGCTACTTATTCTTGACATTCACCTTGTTCAATTATCGATAGTCAATACACATACACATAGATCCATCCTTCTTCTTCACAAACAAGATGGGAGCACCCCAAAGGGAAACACTAGGTCTAATGAACCCCTTACCCAACATATCTTGTAATTGCTCCTTCAATTTCTTCAATTCAGTTGGGGCCATCCTATAAGGAGAAATAGAAATAGGCTTGGTTCCCACCTCAACATCAATAGCAAAATCAATATCGCGGTTCGGAGGCATACCAGGCAAGTCCATAGAAAACATATCCTTGAACTTACTAACAACCCAAACAAAATCCAAAGAAGGCGGTGAAGCAACACTAGTATCTCAAACAAAAGACAAATAGGATAGACACCCCTTTTCTACCATGCGATGAGCACGTAGAAAAAATATAATTCCCTTCAGACCCAAATTAGGCGTACCCTTCCATGCTAACCTTGGCACACCTAAAGTAGCTAAAGTCATGGTCTTGGTAAAACAATCCAAAATCGCATGATAGGGAGTTAACCAATCCATACCCAAGATAACGTCAAAGTCAACCATATCTAGGATAATAAAGCCTACCTAAGTCTCACACCTAGCAAAGGTCACTACATAAGATCCATACACCTGATCCACTACTAACGAATCTCCTACGGGGTAGAAACACGAATGGGCACAACAAGGGAATCGTATGCTATATTATAACCAGTAGCAAAGTATATAGACACATAGGAGAATGTAGACCTAGGATCAAATAACACCAAAGCAGAACGATGTAAAACAAGAATGATACCTGTGATAACTACATCAGAGGCCTCTGCCTCAGGTCTCCCTGGTATAGCATAGCACTGGCCACGTCCACTCCCAGACTAAGCAACCCCTTGTCCACTACCACGAGCTCTATGGGCTCCACCTCTAGTGCCACTCCTGCCACTTTGTGAACCACCTCTGACTGCAAATATAGGAGTAGGGAAAAGCTAAAGTTGAGAACCCTGCTGGACAGGACCCAATGCAGGCCGAGGATAATCCCTTGCCAAATGACCCATCTCCTCACATACAAAACACCCTCTACCACCAAACACATGCATAAAGTGCCTAAAAGAAACAAAATTCCCCCTGACCCGATGAACTTAAACTGCAGCCTCTACCTGCATAACCTGATCCCTAGATACTTGGAGCCACAAAAAAATAAAGGCCTACCACCAGAACTCTATAAAGCTGCCTGAACTGGTCTACCATGATAATTGTGAGCACCTTTACTGGAGAAATCCCTACCTTGGGATGCATGTCCACTTAATCACCCTGTCAACGAATCTTCTTAGCATCGCCACCACCCTAAGTCCCCTGATGAATCAAATCAAGCAACTTAGTATGCTCCACTATACTCTGGAAAGAAGCCCCTGACAGAACCATATGAGCTGCAGCCAACTGGTAGAAATTTGCCAAACCCTTAACAAACTTTCTAATCCTCTCTGACTCAGTGGAGATACTGACAGTGGCGTATCTGGATAGAACATGAAAACATTTCTCATACTTTTCAATAGTTATGGATCCCTGCTCTAGGTGATAAAACTCACCTCTCATCTGATCCCTCAAACTATAAGGCATGAACCTCTCCAGAAAAGTCTTAGAAACTGGGTTCAAGTCAAATAGGCGAACCCAAAAGTCTACAACTAGCAAGAGACCTCCACCACTGTCCAGCCACATCATTCAAATGATAAGTTGTGTAAGAAATACTATAGAACTCAAGGGATCTGAGGTTATGCAACCTCTCCTGACAATCAAGCAAAAATTTATAAGCATTCTCTCCAATGACACCACTAAACATGGGAGGAGCCAAGCGGATGAACCTCTCAAACCTCTTCTGATCATCAAAAGACATCACAAGATCCAAAGTAAAAGGAGGAAAAGTGAGCCTAGTAGGAAGTGAATCAACACATGGGGTACCACAGAAGATGGATGTATCCCTGAAGTCGAAAAGCCATAAGTAAGAGCCTGCCCTGACTGCTGAATACCTTCTGAAGTCTGGGAAATACCTGACACACTCAAAGGAACACCAATCTGGGTAGCAGCATCCATACAACTCAATAGATGAATTAATAAATCCTGTAAAATTAGGGTAGCAGCTGAACCCTGTGGGACCTGAGTTGGTCCCGCATCCTCTATCTGATAATCATCCTTAGAATAGTCAATCTCAGGCTCAGGAGAGGCTGTCCTAGCACGTCCTCTAATTAGGGCAGCTCTTCGTGCCTTTCCTCTACCTCTGGGTCAACCGCAACTCCTGCCTTAGCCCCTGACCGGGGTCTTAAACAACTGGTGCTGGCTAAGTGTCCTCAACATCTCTGGATCTACTCTTCACCATCTGCGCAGAAAAGACTAAACTTGTATTCCATTAATGGAATACAAGTTTAGAATATTGGGTATGAACAACCCGCACGATAAAGAATTAAACTAAAGAAGTTTTTTCCTAAAGATATCCTATAGCCTCTAAAAGATAGATATGGACATCAACATATTAATCTGCGAGACTCTACTAAACATCCTACTCTTACACTTATGAGACCAGTGAACCTAGTGCTTTGATACCAATTTCTCATGACCCAAAAGTTGAGGTAATGATGGCACCTACCTAGACCCAGCCTTGGTAGGTAAGCTGAAAACTCAAAAAGAAAAGAAAAACCAAAATATGAAATAAACAGGTAAATACGAGACTTCTAGAACGAAGTCAGGCCATAATGTATAATCATAGCGAAAGTTTGAAACTAATACATAAATCCCCAAAAATGATGTCATAAGTAGAAAGAACATCTAATACATAGTATGGAAACTGAAATACAAGAATCTCTCTGAACATAAATAAAGATAAGATAAAGTAGAGGAGGTCTGAAATCAACCCCAAACTCTAGAGTGCACCAGTACCTGAAAAATCCAGCTACCACAACATGAGATCAGCTACTGCGGATCACACTTGAACTGGGATCTGCATCAAAAGGGCACAGAAGTAGGAATGAGTATGGTCCACTTGTACTTAGTAGGTATCATAGGGCGACTGAGCAAAATAGAAAATTTAACAAGTAAAAAATATATACTATGAGTACCTTCCACCTGCAAACAGAAAAGTTCTCAAATGGTAGCTCACACCGTTTCTACCAACATTTCTACAATATAAAGAAATAGAGGAAAGCTACACATGGGAATATATATAGAGACTAAGTACACGCCAACAAACACATAGAGAAAATACAAATGATGCAATGCAATGCAATGAAATGATGGTGGGTTCTCAACCGTATACTTTCTCAAATCTCAATGTCAATTTCAATCAACCTTGCCAGCTAGTGTTCACGACCAAGGGTTTTATAAAATGTCTCATTTTCTTTCAAAATCAGTGTTTCTCAGTGGTACCAGTGTCATGAACCAAAATTGAGTACGTGATGGCACCTGTCACACCCTCCAAACAGGTAAGCCTATCCTACCTAAACTCAATAATCAAAGTAAAACAACTATGGAAGAAAAAGAAGGATAATCCCATAATAATTTGAGATGAAATAATAAATCACGATACATTTCTGGTTTGTTTGTCACTAGTACAAGCCTCTAATAGAGAATGATATCATAAGCTAAAGTATCTTAAATTCGAGTAAGCATAAGATAAATAAAGAGAGATCCGGTAAGCTTTGAAGTTTGCCAGTCACTACCTTGATCTTTGCAACTCTAATGCCGAATAAACGTAATAGAATAATAAGAAAAAGAAAGGAAAAGCAAGGGTGAGTATGGAACATGTGTACTCAGCAAACATCATTGATAACCGACCCTAATCCAAAGTGATGGCGAGAACCACCACCCCTACTACACAAAGTTTCCCAAAAAATCTATAGCTAGTAAATACACCACTTCATCCTATCAGAATAACCCAACACAACGTTCATAGGATTAATAATATATGGGGTAGGCATAATAATCTAGGTGAGTCAACACTAGTCATTTTATAATCAATAATTAAAGGAAGTCATATAAGTAGGAGACTCACTAACTCAGTATATTAGGCTTAATTATTCATATTCAATCAATAATTTGGGATAAAATAGTAAGAGTGTATATAAAAGTGCATATCATGCTACCTAAAGGTGCGACACAATAGTCTCTCAGATCACACCATAGCCATACCCCACATCTCATAATATCTCAACCTCCAAGTCAACAAAAGATGATATAAGATGATGTAATAAAGTAAAATGGATGCTCAATACATAATATCACAAACAAGGTTCGATAACGGCAATACAATACAAAAGCAAATAAACAATGCAATATCAAACCATACCAAGAGATGCAATGCAATGTAGTGATGATGGTGAGATAGTTGTATACACCTTCCAAGCCTCAGTGCTTCGAACAGGACCCATTGGGGTTCGCAACCCATACACTTTTATATTCTCCATTCACCTCTCCGGCTAATGTTCATGGATCAAGGATTTATAAATTTCCACATTCACCTCTCCAGATATTGTTCACAGATCAAGGGTTCTCATAAAGTGTCTCAATCAACCTTGCCAGCAAATGACCTCGACCAAGGATTTTATAAAAACATCATTATTTTTCAAAATAAAAATATCTCAATGGGATCAATATCATTAACATGTATAGATGATATGAGGATATAATTCTCACAACCAATTAGTATGAAGATGTAAATTAATTTAATACAGGCGTAAATGAGCTCAGAATCAACTCCATGTGACAATGTTTCATGATGTAAGCTATCATAGGGCACCACTAGTATAAATAGTCATGCATGACATCAATAATACCATTTAAAAATACCTCATTCGGGTATCATCAATATGATTTAGAAAATTTAATGCACAAATAAGGTCTATTATAACAAGTGAAGCCCCACTCGGCGATACAATAATAAATATGGCAATTTAATGCACAATCAAGGCCAACAATATCAATTCAAGCCCCCACTCATGCATCACAACAATATATTCTGTCAAGTCAATAATACTATGCATATAAGCCTCCACACAGGCAACCCGCTAATAATGCACAAATCCAAATAACACAAGTATAACGAACTTACCTAAACCCTAGGTTGTCCCTTACAGAAGTCTCGTCGTTCCCAAAGATGACATCATTGACTAGATAGTTAAAAAGAGGGCTACAATAGATAAATATATATTCTAATAAAAGAAACTAAACCCTCGATAATCACTTCATTATTACAAGCCCATTCATATCCTAATTATTTACTACACCTCAATCATTCCATCAAAAGATAAGAATATCATGATTATCCTCTAGAAGGTCACTAAGTCCGATTCAAGTTCTTAATTAGGTAATCACTATTAATTATTCAAGATCACTAAGCCATTTATCTACAATCTACTCTAAGGACATTTACGAGTAGTAATACTAACTAAGATAAGCAATTATCTAATTACAATCCATCAAAAGATTTTGGTACTCGTGGAGATGCTCATAATTTTATCTAAGCGGTACCCCTAATCCTAAATGATTCACAAAACACAAGAAAACAAATACACAACTCATAAACACTTCAGAGAAAGTCAAGATACATCTCAACGTGCCTTTAAAGAAGATCTGCAAGCCAAAACAAGATCCAAAGCATCAACTGGAAGCTCTACTTACTCGAATCATCACCAAACATGTACAATATAATCAAATATGACATATACACATCAAAAAGATTCCAATGATACCCATATCAACTATATTTGTTTCGGGTCTAAAATTTGCTTCGAAATATCATTTCCAAAAATACAAGGATAAAATTGGGATTTTATTTAAGAATAATGTTCCTCATATCAAGAGGAGTATAAACATAGAAACCCAAATAAAAACAAGTATAAAACAGACTCGAAATTGAAGAAAATCTTATTTTACAATTTACTGGGTAAATCCCCCAAAATCATGTTTAAAATCAAGAATTTGATGATGGATTTACAAGTAAATCAATGGGAAATGATGAGTACAAGATTTAGAAACATACCCACAAAATAAATCTCAAAACCCCCTTTGTAATAGCCCAATTTTGAGGTCCTAAGCTCAAAAAATAAAGGAAATACATTTTGGGGCTGAAAATGGAATAATAAACTGTACAGGTCAAAAGGCCTTCGCAAAAGTGGGACTTGGTCGATATTGAGAGGTTGACCATGATGTCACCCAAACTATACCTCCAGAAAAGTATAACGCGATCGACGTATCAAATATAGAACCCAACTAGGTTGGAGTCGATCCCACAAGGAATAGGACGAAAGTCTGTCGAGTGTTTGTCTGAGTAATTGTCAAGTAAATCAAAAGGGAGGTTTTCGTAAACAAATAGTAATAGTAACAATCATTAATTATTAGATTTGTGATCAATATGAGAAAGGCACTAGGACCGTGATTCCCAAGATTCCTTAACTCCACCGGTTACTTGTGCTGGAAAACTATCCCACTACGTTGCATGCAAAATCTAACAAGATAGGTTCATTTAAACATCTCTCGACCTTGGTTAGATGAATTTCACTCTTCTCCTCTCAGTCTCTGAGTGTCGCACTACTAACCTTTGTTTCGGATCTCAGATAACTATCCCTGTTACGGCTCAAGTTATTAGATGAAGGTTGATAGCTTCAAATCTCTATTGTTATTTCCTTTTCCCAATCTCTACCTCTCTCTCAAGCAAGTCTAGAATACAGGCGAGTTTCTACCATTTGCAAACGTTAGAAGATCAATTATAATAAAGGAAATAACAATACATGCAGTCACACCGGTTCAGAATTGCTTTGTACTTAACCCATTTCGTTAATTCCTCATGGTTCATACAACCCTAGTTATGGGGTTTAGCTACTCATGATTGCAAAAACACAAGAAGAATTCTTAGAAGAAAACGTAAATTGAATCATGCAAAGATGAATAAACTCTAAAAATCTCTACTTGAATTAAAATCGTAAAAGCAATACTTGTAAAATTCCAATAAAATTGTCTTGGAATCCCATAGAACAATGCAACAGAATAATAATATTGTTTCCCCCCCGTAAAAATAACCCTAAAAGAGTATTTATAGACTTAGAAATCCAAATCCTAAGTAAGACAGGAAACTGATGTCGGCTGCTTCGGACGAGAGTATTGTATGGTCGTGCATTGAACATACGACCGTGCCTTCCCTATCACGTCTTCATACTGGATTTTTTTGCTTTTCAGATCATCCATACCATGACTACATTGTACGATCGTGCAATCATCATACGGTTGTACAACCTCTCCGTCTGATGAACTACTGCACTTGACATCCCTGCTTTAATGTACGACAGCCTAGGAACTATCGTGGTAAGATTCCACAATTGTGGTAAGATTCAACGATCGTGTTAAGGCTCGCCTGATGCCA
The DNA here is from genome assembly GCA_031232105.1 of Capsicum rhomboideum. Taxonomy (NCBI): domain Eukaryota; kingdom Viridiplantae; phylum Streptophyta; class Magnoliopsida; order Solanales; family Solanaceae; genus Capsicum; species Capsicum rhomboideum. The sequence goes on along the minus strand of CP124719.1, from coordinate 25,826,228 downwards.
CTTTGGTATGGTTTTCACTTTTTCTTATCTAAGTCCTTCACAACCTGCAAACACTTAACAAACACATTAAATCCATAAAAAGTACCCTTCGACTAACAATTATTCCTTGGTTTAAGCGTCTCAAGTGCCGAAAATTTACGTCTCATCAACATCCTCAACTTAGAACTTTTGCATGTCCTTGGGCAAACAAAATACTTAACCTAACTACGACGCTTAACCTAAAGCCAAGATCACTAGAAACAAGCAACAACTAAACTACTGCCCTTATGCCCTTACAACAAAGCAGTCCCCACTTACTCTGTGTACATAATAAAATCTCATACCGAGACTGAATCAAAACTCTCACTCTCAAAATAAGTCTGGTTGTGTGCATTTGATACCATATGCTTGCCCTTATTTTCTACGCTTCAGCTTTCAGATTATCGGGTTAGGATCACTATAGGTCTTTCTAGGCTTGTAATCCAGGATCGGGGACAGGTGAGCTACATTTAAGTACAGTGAATTATTCCTCCTTGGAAATACACTACTTTTTGGCTCCTCTTTTCTTATTTTCCTTTATTTTTCTCCCTTGTCTCCATTTATTTCACTTTCTTTTCGGAATCTGGGTGTGACTTATTTACAACCATTTTTTTCTACTATATATGTAATTTTGTTTTACCGCACTCACTTTATTTCTTCTCTCTTTTCACTACTTAAACTTCATACCCATATTTTACGCACTCCTACACAATAGCCACCCTCAACTTAGGCAAATTGCCTAAGTTGAGGTACATAGTATTCAAGGAGGTACATAGATTCAAGGAGGGACCAGGGCCAAAGAAGGTTCATTGTAAAATTGGGAAGGTGTTATGGGCAGTTCCAAGAAACGGTCTAAGGCTCAAAATTTTTGGGTTCAAGGGGTACATGATCATTTGGTAGGTCATTTTAGGCTAATTCAAATCACGGCCTATGATCCTTTCGTAACCTTTAAGCCTACGTCTTTTAGCGAGACTAACTGGGCAAGTTCTAGATCGCACACACACACCGACTAGGTAAGACCTCACTTACTCGTAGCTCAGGGCTTTCATCTAGGTCGCTACCTTTTTAGTTCATGCAAGGTCTGTCAAGTTATTCTATTTACAATCCTAATGCCATATCTAGAGCCTACATTGGTTTCAACACAACACATGCACACACTACATCACCAACATCATTATTTTTTTTCTTTTTTTTTGGAGGGGTATTATTTTAAAACATTTTCAAAACAAAAACAGGTAAGCATGCTCAAATACTCAGACTGCTCTAAGTTCTCTTTTATTACCCCAAGTTAAATTGTAACACTTCAAAATAAAAAAACAGAAAAAACATATGCCTAAACATGCCGGTTCTACTATGATAACGCAGCTGAGGAAAAAGAAACTCGGCAACAAAAACCCTCAGCTGTGGTATACCCCCACACCAACCATGAAATCATGTGATGTCCCCATTGCATAAAATCATATAGGACAATAAAAAGCAAGTGGAAAGGGACATACCTGGGGTGCCCTATGCACAGGTGAAAGGTGGGTCACGTGTGGATAAGGCTGGGTCCCCCACAGTGACATCAACAGTAGTGACCTCGATTGTAGCCAAGGTGCTCAAACTCTCATGGGCTCCAATGGTGGCAGGGGTACTTAAATCAATGTTGTCCCCAATAGTGGTCGGGGCACTCATAGTAACAAAAGCGGGGGCTGTCTCCGAACCCCCTCCAGTAGTCTGACCCTCTGGAATGACTGCCACGGGGGTCTTCTAAATTGTTTGCTCTCTTCTTCTTCTTCTCTTTCTTCTATATTTGTTCGTACTAGGCTCTCCAGATTCGCTACACCTCAGCCTCTTCCTCTGCTCAAGGCCTCCGTCCTTTTCCTCATCAACTTCCTCTGACTGCTCAATATAAGGAACATAGAATGGAGTAATTAGGGAGTCAGAGTCCTCCCTAGGTGATGCCACTGACGGCATAGATTGTGGCGGAGACGGAAGAGCCATATTAGGTTTGTTAGCAAGGGACTGAATGGCTGCCTTAAGCTTATCAATGTTTGCCCGGATTGGTGCCAAGTTGGGTGCCTGTACTATATCAAAGCGGGCCATGACCCGACACTCTATACTATCTATGTGTTTCTGTACCACCAGTACTGCTGCATGAATCTGATCAGCAATGTGGATCTTGACCCCTACCTCCAAATTTCGAATCTGGGCATCGTGTAATTTTTTGTTCCAGATAATATCTGCCAACTCGGTGGCTGAAATCAAAATATAACCCGCTGGAACCAATGGTGTAGGTTGAGTAGTAGCTGATGGTGCTGAAGACTGGAAAGCCCCACCGTCAAAAGCAGATAATATATCAGTTGGGGAATTTCCACCTACCTCTGGGATCCCCAAACCTCGAGCTGGCACTGCTAGGTTGCTTCATTTTTAATCATGGCCAAGTTTGCAGTCTTAGTGGGCTGAAGAAATTTGTCCACTAATGCTATCTGAGGCACCTCTGCATCCTACAACAGCCGAGTCACCAAACACAGAAACGACAGTATGAAGCTACTCTCAATAGCTCAGTCTCGAATCTCTTACGTAATAATGCACAAAATATTCATCGACAAACCCGCTAGAAAAGATGCAACCAGGCATGCATTCGTTGCATGTAGTGTTTTGTCATTTGTCGTAGGTGCTAAACGATGCCTCACAATGGACCACCATGCCTTGGCGGTGAATTTTAGGCTCTTCTTTGTGATATAAGAACCATTTACCCAAGTAGCATATGTACCATCCTCTGCAATAATACTTGCCAGCCAAGTGAAATACATGGTCTTGTCTGCAGCGGTCAACATTTTGACCCTTTTCAACTCGGTCATCTGATAATCAAAATCTGGCGTTTCTGCTGGAGGAGTAAAATCAGCCCCAAATAAAACCCTATAAATAACCTCCTCAGAAATATCAACCGCTATCCCCCGAACCATGATCATGTCCAAACGGGGCTGCTTTTTCATGTCTCAATCTTTGCCAGAAGGAGTCATGTTCTTTATGGCCGCGACATAATCTACATAGAACTTCCTCACTAGCTCTTTACTATATATGAGGAATGGCCTTGTCATCTACCTAAGCTGGTACTGCTGAAATACTCGGTCCATCTCCAGCATCTTTACCAAAGACACATTTAGAAGGCGAGGTTCTTCTTGGATGCTCTTTTGCATGTTACCGTTTTCCTTGATGGCAACCCAGTCCAAGTTATACTGTTGGACATTCGAAATGAGCCATTTCCTTGGACCAGGTCCCCTCTGACTGGACTCTGTCGGAACATCATTGTTGGATGGTTTCGAGTATGACTCCTCATCACGCTCTTCCGAAGAAGAAGCATCAGCATCCTCACCTCTTTTTTCATGGGTCTCCTCCGTTCCCTCTTCAGATTGGGGAACATGGATGGGGGTATCAGCCTCAACAATGGACTTGGAGGTTGCATCCTCCTTGAACTTCTTCTGGGTCCTAGTCTTTATTATGGTAGCCTAATCGAAAGAAGAGCTAATATCATACTCTTCCTCTGACCCGCTAGCACTAGACCCACTCTTCGAGCTACTTTGTGGGGCCCTCTTCTTTGAAATTTTCTCTCGGAGAGCCTTTTTAACAGCTACCTTAGATTTGGGTGCCATAGTACTTGTATTAGTAACACATTAGTTTATAGATTAAAACAGGCACTGGTGCAGTAAAATAATCAGACAATCACAATCTGCAATCGTGCAATGATTTTACCTTCTGATCGTAGGTTGGTCTTTTAAAGTATGACTTGCTATATAACATTCAGAGAATCATAACATATGATTGTTCAATGAAGGTACAATCGTACCATTGAGTCATAGGTTGTGTATCTGAAACCAGTTATTTTTAGTCACATCAGATGATCACATACCACGATCATATTATGATATCACGATCGTGGGTTGTGTTCGTCTGATGAGCTCCTGAGACTTAACATCCAGTTTCCTACAATGATGCAACCTACGATCGTAGGTAGAACCCATGATCGTGTGTTGTGTCATAATTTCACAAACACACCAAATTTGAAGATATTAATATTGGGACCCATAATTGACCCTTTTCTTTGACCCAACTTTTGGCTATATATATATATATATATATATATTGTGCAAAAAAGAAAGAATTTTACCAAAAATAGCACTACCAGGTAGTTAGACTTCCCCTGTGCATGTTGACCCAAGTAGTCCCATAACATAATTCTCTTACGCAAAGTTATACAAACCCACTTAAACAATAAAGGAAAAATCGTCCTCTTTAAGTTCCAAAGTTTAGGCAAACTTACTATATGAATTAGAAGTGATGAGATCTTGAAAATATTTAGGGAATCTGACAAATCTTGGAGAACCGTAGTTTATTTTGCCTTTGAAAGAGGTAGGGTTTGCTTTGAAAATGGTTTGAAAATGTTTGGAGAATGAATGGGACAATTTTAACATATATTCATACCCTTTTAATTTATTTTGGATCAGGTCGGGTCACAATTTAAAAACTGCCAATCCTTTCAGACGAAGGGATTATACGATCGTGGTTTAATGGAATGATCGTGTATTCCTTCCGTACATTGATGAAACCAGTAAACTTACCTAGGAACACACGATCAGAAGGTACAATCATATGTTTTATCCATGATCGTGCATTTGTATCGTATGCGTGGTGCCCAATTTTAGTGGTTTGCAGGAGTATCATCAGACGATGAGGAGACACGATCGTACTATCACTTTATGATCGTGGTTCCCAATCGTGAGATGAATTCTTGATTTCCACCTTGCAGGACTCTAACCAGATGAATAAACCCACGATCGTACAATGTTTGTACGATCATATAATCCCTGTTGTGGGTTTAGTCTGAAGTTTAGTTCAACATTATTCTTTTCCTGTAGCTTTCTGCATCAAGAACAAACATTACTCTATAAAAGTAAAGTACAAAAAACTTAGGTTGCCTCCCAGTAAACGCTTGATTTAACGTCGCGGCACGACTAGGCTATGTTGGTTACTCAGACTTCACCAATAAGCCTATGGGTTGCCTCCCATAAAGTTCCTGATTTAACATCGTGGCACGACCCAGCTCCCTTGACTACTCATACTTTATCAAGGCTAAACTTCCTACACGTCCTTATTTCTTTCGTAGTTACCTTATAGTGCTTCACACGCTGACCATTGACCTTGAATAGGACATCATCATCACCTCTCAGCTCAATTTTCCCATGCAAGAGCACCCTAACCACAGTGAATGGTTCCGACCATTTGGACCTTAATTTTTTATGAAACAAATAAAGTCTAGAGTTATAGAGCAATACCACATTTCCCGGGTGAAATTCTCTTTGTTCAATCTTTTGATCATGATATAAATTCATCTTCTCTTTATACAACGTTGAACTATCATAAGCCCAAAGACGAATTTCATCCATCTCATTCGTCTACTCTAATCTCAATTTAGCCGCTTTGCTCCATTCCAGATTCAACCTCTTCAATGCCCATAATGCCTTATGTTCAAGCTCGACAGGAAAATGGAACGATGTACTAAACACCAACTGATATGGATATGCACTAATCGGTGACTTGAATGCAGTTCGATATGCCCATAATGCATCATCCAATCTTTTTGCCCAATCAGTCCTATTGATATTCACAGTCTTTACAAAAATAGACTTAATCTCACGATTTGACACCTTAAATTGCCCGCTCATATGAGGATGGTAGGGTGTTACCACCTTATGTTTGAAACTATATTTTTCAAGTAGGGCTTTGAACAACCGATTATAGAAGTGAGATCCTCCATCACTAATGATAACTCGGGGTGTACCGAATCATGAAAATATGTTCTTTTTCAAGAACACCATGACACTCCTTCCTTCATTATTGGGAAGCACAATTACCTCCAACCACTTAGAAACATAGTCAACAACTACCAAAATGTATTTCATGCCATGTGAGCTCAGGAATGGGCCCATAAAGTCAATACCCCACACATCGAACAATTCGAGCTCAAGGATAGTCGTCATTGGAAGTTTGTGTCTACACAACATGTTCCATTGCCTTTGACATTGGTCACAAGCCCGAGCACAGTCATGCGCATCTTTATAAATGGTTGGCCAATAGTACCTACATTGTAAGATCTTATGAGCAGTCCGCGCACCTCCACAGTAACCCCCAACTGGAGATGAATGATATGCTTCCAAAATACTCATCATCTCGACCTATGGAATACCCCTTTCGAATCATACCATTTGAACACAACCTAAATAAATAAGGTTCATCCCAGAAGAATTTTCTCACCTCATGCATGAATCTCTTCCTCTGTTGGTACGACATATCCTCTGGGACTAGATCACTTGCCAAAAAGTTGGCAAAATCTGCAAACCATGGGATTAAGTCTTGTGATGCTGCCAATACTTGCTCATCTGGAAAAGTATCATCAATATCAAGATCATCCCTTATTTTAAGCATGGCCTCCTCCTCAAGGTGGGATGGATGGTCTGCAACTTGATTCTCAGTCCCCTTTCGGTCCTTGACCTCAAAATCAAATTCTTGCAATAGAAGCTCCCACCGAATCAGTCTTGGCTTGGAATACTTCTTTGACATAAGATATCTAAGTGCTATGTGGTTTGTATGCACAATCACATTCGTACCAATCAAATAAGATCAAAATTTCTCTAAAGCAAAGACCACTGCCAATAATTCTTGCTCGATTATAGTATAATTTTCTGAGCTGGATTAAGTGCTTTGCTAGCATAATAAATCAGATGTAGAATCTTCTTACGCCTTTGTCCAAGGATTGAACCCAAGGCCACTCCACCAGCATCACACATAACTTCAAATGGCATCGTCCAATCTGGTGAGACAATGATCAGGGCTGAAATCAACTTCTCTTTCAGACATTCAAACGCCTTTAGGAACATCTCATCAAAGCCAATTTTCACCTCTTTATCTAAAATCTTGCATAATGGATGTGCAATCTTAGAGAAATCCTTGATGAATCTTTTATAGAAACCTGCATGACCTAAGAAACTTTGAATCCCTTTCACAGAAATAGGTGAAGGTAACTTTTCAATCACCTCAATCTTTTCTTTGTCAACTTCACTTCCCTCTTTTGAGATCCGATGCCCTAACATGATACTCTCTTTCACCATAAAGTGACACTTTTCCCAATTCAGCACTAAGTTGCACTCTTCACATCATTGCAACATATTAGCAAGGTGGGTCAAGCAGTCATCAAATGAGTCTCCCAGAATAGAGAAATAATCCATAAAAACATCAATAGTGTCTTCTGCCATGTCCGAAAAAATGGACATTATGCAATGCTAAAAAGTGGTTGGTGCATTACATAAATCGAAGGGCATTCTTTTGAACGCGAACGTGCCATATGGACAAGTGAAAGTGGTCTTCTCCTGCTATTCGGGGGCAATGAAAATCTGATTATACCCCGAATAACCATCAAAAAAACAATACCATCATTTGCCAGCAAGACGGTCTAACATCTGGTCCATGAAGAACATAGAAAAGTGATCCTTTTCGATCCAAGAATTCAGCTTTCTATAATCCATGCAAACTCTCCATCCTGTTACTGGCCTCATTAGGATTAACTCATTCTTTTTGTTTGGAATTACAGTGATTCCTCCCTTTTTTGGCACACACTGAACTAGGCTCACTCTTTTGCTATCAGCAATGGGGTAAACCATACCCCCATCTAACCACTTGATGATTTCTTTCTTCACAACTTCTTGCATAGGTGGGTTTGGACAACATTGATGCTCAATGCTTGGTATGCACTCAGGATCAAGATAAATTTTGTGAGTGCAAATACCGAGTGAAATCCCAATATTGTCAGCAATGGATCAACTAATGGCCCTCTTAAACCTTTTCAGCACCAAAACAAGAGCCTCTACTTGCCACTTCTCCAGCTTAGTATAAATAATAATGGGCAAGGTGCTAGTGGCTCCCAAGAATGCATAGAGAAGGTGAGCCGAAAGAGCCTTAACCTCCAAAACTGGAGGCTCCTCAATAGAAGGATGAGTTGGTGGGGTCACCCTATTCTTCAAATCAAGATCAAGTTTCTTTGGAGCATAAGTGTATGATCCCTTACCAGTAAGTGAACCAACTATCTCATCGTACTCATTAATACTATCGCTATCAAAGTTCATAATCACGACAGTAAGAGCTTCAACTCCCAGCCTTTCTTTGATAGGAACCGCCAACCAAATCTGCTTCTTCGGCTTTATCAATCACCGAAATTACACGCATGTCTCTTGTTTGCTTCATGGAATAACAAACATTGAAGGTAACCTGCTCATCATTCAATCTGAACTTTATCTGCCCAGTTTCCATGTCAACTAATACACGGCCGATGGCAAGGAATGGTCTTTCCAAGATTATAGGAACCTCAAAATCAACTTCACAGTCTAGAATTACAAATTCAGCCGGAAAGATGAAAGATTCCACCTTTACCAAAACATCATATAAGATGCCAACCGACTTTTTCATAGTTCTATCCGCCATAAAAAGTCTCATCAAAGTTGATTTTAGTGCTTCCAATCCTAACTGTTTAAACACAGCTAGTGGCATCAAGTTAATGCTAGCACCCAAATCACACACAATGCCTTTGCAAAGTTGTAAGACCCAATAGTACAAGGAATTCTGAAGGCTCCCGAATCTTTCTTTTTCTCGACAAGTGAATGAGAAGCAATTGCACTACAATGGTGCAAATTATATGCTGGCTCAACACTGACCGTTATCTTCTTCTTTACCAAATCTTTCATGAACTTCGTGTAACTTGGCATCTGCTCCAAAGCCTCGACAAGAGGGATATTTACCGATAACTCCTTTAACATTGAAATAAATTTTTGGTATTTATCCTCTTCAGCTTTCTTTTTCAACCTTTGAGGAAAGGGAGGAAGAAGTCGTGGAATGGGTTTCAAAACTTGAGTAGCCTCCTTCTCCTTCCTCTTTTTAGACTTAGTTTCCTTATCAACATTTTGGGGCTTGTGGGCTGTGTTGCCATCAACCTCTTTATCAACTACCACCGGTTCATCTTTCCTACCACTATCCACATACATAGATGGGTCTATCGTGCACTTCCTTCTTCTAGTAGTAATGGCCAAACAATGACCATCATTCTTCGAATTCTAGATGGTATTGCTTGAAAGGGTGCCTGGTTGACGCTGGTTCAATGCCACCTATATTTGCCCGAACTTTTGCTCCAACTATTTTATGGCAGTCGAATGAGATTCTACCTTCTGACTTATTCCCAAAATGTCCAACCTAATCTCCTTCAAGAAACTCTCCTCTGACCCCTTAACCAATTTATTAAGAAGGGCTTCCATTCTTAAATTTCCAGAATCAGCATCACGGTTCCCTAGTTGAACATATGCACCACTCTTCTCTTTGTAATCATCCTTTCGCCTCCAATCACCGTCATGATCTCATTCTTTGTCTCTATATCCTAAATTATTGTAATTATCTCCGTAGTAGTTCCGACCTTGGTTCCCTTACCTCGAGTTCCAAGAGTCTTGATTAGACCCTTGACCCTTGGCTCGAAAACCCGCTACCTCTCGAGCCAAGTACTTAGCCTCCTCATCAGATTCATAATCGTCATGCCTAGGTGTTTTACCTTGTGCACCTTCTCAGCATCTCCAGCCGTAATCTCTTTGGCTAGAAAGCCAATTTTTGTCCTCAACTGTGCGACTTCTTGAGTTACAGATTCATCCAAAGCCCGTTGTGCTGCCGAGGCTCCAATAGAATACGTCCCAGTAGGTGTATCTACCTTCCGAGTAACCATCCTCAGTTAGTCTTAGAGATAGGATCTAAAATCTCTAAAGCTTGTTCCCACCTTAGACTCATAAATGCTCCTCCAGTGATAGTATCTGCTACAGCCTTGATATTGGCGTTTAATGCTCTGTAGAAACTCTAAAGTAAATTTTGACCATTTATCCTATGGTTTGGAACATTTTACAACTTCTTCTTGAACTGAAGCCAAGTCTCATAAAGTGCTTTAGAATATAGCTGTCTAAAAGTCTAAATCTCATCCTTCAACTGTAGCATCTTGGAGGGTGGGAAAAATCTCTCCAAAAATAGATTTCTTAATTCTTGCCAAGTAGTGATGGAACCTCGTGGTAACTTGGCTAACCACAAAGTCGGTTCTCCTATTAGAGAGAATGGAAATAATCTCAACCAAATAGCCTCGTGGTCAACTCCAGGCAAATTATATGAAGTGCAGAACCCTACAAAGTTCATCACATATATGTTCAGATCATCTGTAGGAAGACCGATAAATATGCCTTTCAAGTTTAGCAGGTGGATAATGGCACTTGTAATGTCGAACTTGGTGCCCTGAGATAACTCTGGTGGAATAATGGCACCAGTCTCAACCTGCTCAAATAAGCCACATCCTCTTCTTCGAGATCATTATAAATCGGCACATAAGGTATTTATGGTGGTTGTTGCACCCTTAATCTTCTTTGTCTCTCTTCAAGTGCAGTAAGACGTTGTGCTGCTTCTTGCATTCCTTGATGATCTCTATCTGCTTGTCTAAGAGCTGCTTGTTTTACATATTCCTCAGTCGTTAATCGAGTATTAATTTGCTTAGCAGTTTCAGGATTAGCCAGATGAATTGGTGGCTGGTTATGAATTCCTCCCGTGACTGTGGGATCCTAAACCCCTTCGGTGTTCACCATTCTTTGATTTGCTCTCAGTGTTCTTTCTATCTTAGTATCAGGTGGAATCAGGGGATTGCCTTGACTCCTAGTGTTGGGCATACACTGATGTATGCCCTCAAAAGTATAGAAAAATAAAACCAATCAACTCCAATAAGTGAACTAATCAACTCTGTAACCGTATTCCCCGGTAACAACACCAAAATTTGATGTTCCCCAAACTATACCTCCAGAAAAGTATAAAGTGTTCGCTGTATCAAATATAGAACCCAACTAGGTTAGGGTCGATCCCAGAGGGAATAGGCCAAAAGTCTGTCGAATATTTGTCTGAGTAATTGGCAAGTAAGTAAAAAGAGGTGTTTTTGTAAACAAATAGTAATAGTAACAATTGTTAATTGGCGGATTTGTGATCAATATGAGAAAGACACTAAGACTGTGGTCCCCAAGATTCCTTAACTCCACTGGTTAATTATGCTGGAAAACTGTCCCACTGCGTTGTATGCAAAATCTAACAAGACAGGTTCATCTAAACATCTCGCGACCTTGGTTAGATGAATTCCACTATTCTCCTCTCGGTCTCTGAGTGTCATACTACTAACTCTTGTTTGGGATCTCAGATAACTATACTTTTTATGGCTCAAGTTATTTGATGAAGTTTGATAGCTTTAAATCTCTGTTGTTATTTCCTTTTCCCAATCTCTACCTCTCTTTGGAGCAAGTCTAGAATACAGGCGAGCAACGTTAGAAGATCAATTATAATGAAGGAAATAACAATACATGCAGTCACACCGGTTCAAAATTGCTTCGCACTTAACCCATTTTGTTAATTCCTCATGGTTCACACAACCCTAGTTATGGGGTTTAGCTACTCATGATTGCAAGAACACAAGAAAAATTCATGGAAGAATATGTAAATTAAATCATACAAAGCTAAACAAACTCCAAAAATATCTACTTGAATTAAAACCGTAAAAGCAATACTTGTAAAATTCTAATAAAACTATCTTGGAATCCCATAGAACAATGCGACAAAATAATAATATTATTCCCCCCCCCCCCCCCCATAAAAATAACCCTAAAAGAGTGTTTATAGACTTCGAAATCCAAATCCTAAGTAAAACAGGAAACTAATGTTGGCTGCTTCGGACGAGAGGATTGTACGATCGTGCATTGAACATACGGCCATGCCTTCCCTATCGTGCCTTCATACTGGATTTTCTTGCTTTTCAGATCATCCATACCACGACCATATTGTACGATCGTGTAATCATCATACGGTCGTACAACCTCTCCGTCTGATGAACTACTGCACTTGACATCTCTACTTTAATGTACGACAGCCTAGGCACGATCGTGGTAAGATTCGACAATCGTGGTGAGGCTCGTCTAATGCCACTTTGGTCCAGTTTTCACTTTTTCCTCTCTAAGTCCTTCACAGCCTTTAAACACTTAACAAACATATTAAATCCACAACAAGTACCCTTCGACTAATGATTATTCCTTGTTTTAAGCATCTTAAGTGCCCCAAATTTATGGCTTATCAACCCTACCCGAACCTTCGTGAATGCGAAGAGAAAAATGACCCGGCCTACTGAACTACACTTCGCAATTGTGGTACCCTCCATCGGGATAGCGATGAAGGAATTATTTGCCCTTTACGAATGTGACATGTCGATCATGAATGCGAAGGGAGGGAAAATCAGTGCTTCTTGAAAAAGACAGGGTTGGTCAAGAATACGAAGAAGAAAGGCATGCATCGGATATCAGTAAAGTGCTGAAAGTTGTTGGTCCAAAATTCCTCCGAGCGGTCCCTTGAGATTCGTTTGGGACTCCACAGAAATAAACCAATAATGTTACTAAACTAATTTCGATGTTTCAGATTCAATGGAACAATCAAATTTTTGAATATAGATCGTTTATAATGAATTAGCCCTCGGGACCCTTCTTAAGCTATTTTCACTAGTTCTCGTCTAATGGGTCAAAATACAAAACAAAGGCTCAAAACCCAAACTAACTATGCTACTAACCCAAAATCAACATTTCAGATCTAATGGGACTGTCTAAATCACCATCTGAAGCTCGGATCACAAAATGTTGACCGAAATCTAACTAATTCCTTTGAGGATGTTTAAAACTACAAACTCATATAAATCGCTCCTGAATGCATTGAGAACCATGCCAACCATTTCCAAAACTCATAAATAAAATAAAGCAATAATGAAAAAGGGTATAATGGTCAAAATACAGAAATTTCTAAACTTCACTACGAGGGTCATTACAACTAATATCCATGAATATTTTTGTATGTATGAAATAAGGATGTAACGTTCACAATCAATCAGTATGGAGATGATAAAAAATTCAATACGGGTATGAATGAGCTAAAAATCAACTCAATATGTCAATAATTCATGATATCAGCCCTTACTTGGCACCACAAGAATGAATAGTCATGTAAGATTTCAATATAACATTTCAAAACCTCTTACTCGGACATTACTATAATGATAGAGACAATTAATGCATCAAAAGAAAGTTAATGATACTGATGCACCATGGTTTCATGACACTTTCGATGCTTAAAACAAGGAAATTATGCAATAACTTGGGTATGTTTGGTAGGTATGATGTGTTTTCTATTCTATATTATAGGAAAATAGGTTTTTGGAGGCAAAATGATCAATAAGGAAGAATCATGCTTGAAAATGGAGTATCTGAAGATGAAAGAACCAGTTCCTGCACCAGAGATGTGACTCACGACAGGACTCACGTGCCATGAGTCTACCCACGTGACGTGAGTGGGTATCGTGAGTCAACTTCAGAGATGTCCCATTTTGCCTGATTTCCATGGAACTGACTCTGTTTTCCTGTTTGGTTTAGGACAAGATTCATCTTGTATCTATAAATACCCCTGTATTTTCCTATGTTCAGGAGTTAGTCAGTACATTATTTTGAAACATATTTCCAATATTTTGATGCATTATTGATTTTGTAATCTTGGATTACCAGTTCTAGGATTTTTATTAATATTGAGATTTCAGAGTTTTCTCCATTACCATGAGTTTACAATTATGTTTTCATCTTCAAATTCTTCTTGTGTTCTTGCAATAATAAGCAGCTAAACCCATTAACTAGGATTGTGTGAACCATGAGGAATTAACGAAACGGGTTTAGTGCAATGCAATTCTGAACCCTTGTGAATGCATGTATTGTTATTACCTTCGTTATAATTGATCTTCTAACGGTTACAAACGTTAGATACTCGCCTATATTCTAGACTTGCTCGAGAGAGAGGTAAAGATTGGGAAAAGGGAATAACAACAGAGATTTGAAACTATCAACCTTCATCTAATAACTTGAGCCTTAACAGGGATAGTTATCTAAGATCCAGAATAAAGGTTAGTAGTGCGACACTCGGAGATCGAGAGGAGAAGAGTGAAATTCGTCTAACCAAGGTAGAGAGAAGTTTAGATGAACTTAACTTGTTAGATTTTGCATGCAACGCAACGGGGCAGTCTTGCCAGCACAAATAACCGATAGAGTTAAGGAATCATTGGGGATCACAGTCCTAGTGTATTTCTCATATTGTTTACAAATCCAAAAATCAACAATTGTTATTGTTACCACTTATTCACCCCCCCCCCCCAGTTTTACGTATTTGCCAATTACTCAGACTAGCATTCTACATAATTTTGTCCTATTCACCGTGGGATCTACGCCAACCTAGTTGAGTTCTATATTTGATACAACGACCACATTATACTTTTTTGAAGGTATATTTTGGGCGACATCAGATACCCATATCGACTGTATTTAAAATGGGTCAAAAATTAGTTCGAAAAATAGGTTCGAAACTGAAAGAAGAAATTCTGGATTTTTTATTTTGGAAACATGTTCTCCATATACGTAGGAGTCTACAGCTAAAAACCCATGCAAAAACAAGACAAAATCGATGTTCAAATAGTGAAAAATCAATTTAAGAGTTTACTAGAAAAATCCCCAAATTCTAGTTTGAAAATAAGATTAAAAGGTCTTTTTGATGATATAATCAATATAAATTAATGGAAATAAGAGTTTAGAGCTTACCCAAGCATGAATAATAAAGAAAACCCTAGAAATTGCCCTTTCCCAAAGTTCCTAAGTTAAAAAATGGTGAAAATTGCAAAAATGGAGTATTTATAATGTTCTGTAAATAGTATCTCATGATCGCGGTCCCCACCTCACGATCGCATTGATTGGACATTTAATTGGCCTTTGCATTTGTGGACAGCCTTTTGTGTTCATGATGGTTGATGATCCAGACCTATCGTATTTACGATGGTTCAGTTGTGTTTGTGATGAAGCAAAAAACCCGACCAGTTCCGATAACCCTTCTCAATCATAGCCACCACCTCGTAATCACGGTGATGGATATTTTCCTTATATGTGTTTGTGGTCAATTGCTCTCATTCATGAAGAAGGTTCCATGCACCAGATATCAGTTATGCACCAACTAAATTTGCATGATTCCAAATCCTCCGAACGGACCCTTAGGATTCATTCGGGAGCCCACAAAAGTAAAGTAAATATGATACTAGGCTATTTTTGGCATTCCTAACTCAATGGAATTATCAAATTTTTGAAAAGAGATCGTTTACAATAATTTAACTCCTAGGACCCCTTAAAGCTTATTTTAGCTAGTTTTCATCAAATGGGTCAAAATGAAAAATAAAGGCTCCAAACTCAAACTCACCACGCTACTAACTCAAAATCGACGTTTTGGATTTGAGGGAACTATCCAGATCACCATCCAATGCTTGAAACTTGAAATGTTGACCGAAGTCAAACTCATGGCTTTTAAAGCCTCTAAAAGTCTGAAACTCACCCAAATCACTCCCGAATTCATCGGGGATCGTGCCGACTAACCAAAACTCACAAATATGATGTAACAACTACGAAGAAGGGCAAAAAGGTTCAAATATGTAAAAAATAGAAATTCACGACTAAGGTTGTTACAATGTCAATGTGAATAATTCTTGTATCTATTTGAAATTGCTGTCTTTTTTCATGAAAATGTGTTAAAATATATTTGTGATTTTGGATTTGGAGTCATTTTCATGCTATTGTTGTTAGTGATAGATATTCTATTTTTGTTGGTTGATCACTTTGGGGATTACGAGATTATTGGTATGCTCATGTTATAGGAGAATCTCTGCCAAATTTTATTGATAGTTTGATTTTGATAAAAGGAATATTTGCTCACTTAACATGGGTAGTTGCTCGCTAAGTGCCAATCACGACACTTGATGGGCAAATCCTAAATGTTTCCTAGTTTTTGGGCTAAATTTCAACATTGCTTAAATACCATGTTCATAAAGGTAAGAAAACATACTCCTGTTATCACCATTCAAGATCCAAATGATTAATAATCACATCCCAAGATACTAAATATAGAGGAAAATTAAGGAATCTCCATAAATAGAATGGAAAATTCTGACCTACATCCTATTTTAATCAATCTCCGGCCACTATGGCCTCTTTCTCTTGTGGGGACCTGTCGCCGGAGGCTTACCCATCACAAGACACCAATCAAAATATACAGAACCAGATCCAAATAGATAAATCACTATACAATGAATTCTTGCAACCAAAAGCCTTGACCCTAGATAATACATCAACCAAAATTAAGCCTCTCACATACATTTATGCGAACCTAGCACAGTATGGAATGAAGAAGAAGTGAACAATATGGTTATTGAAGAGAAACTTCAATACTCTGTAGTGGGGAAATTCTCATATAGTTGGCCAGAGAAGGAGGAATTGAGGAGAATAATCCCACAAAAATGTGGACTCAAAGGCAAATACCAAATTGAATTTCTCTACGACAAATTCTTCCGGATTAAATTGACTTTAATGGAAGACTACATTCATCTGTTATTAAAGACAACATTTTACCTTAAGGCTAAGGATAGAACTACCAGATGAAAGGTCTAAAATGGAAGCCTTGGTTCAATCCTGCAATAGAAACATCAATTGCCATTGCATGTATCTCTTTTCCATCATTGCCTCCTAATTTATTTAGTAAGATGCTTTATTCTTGATGGTAGTTGTTGTAGGGAATCCATTACATATTGATATGACCACTTTGAGGAAGACCCGACCTAGTTGCACAAAAGTTAAAGTGGAGGTAGATCTGTTGTAGGAACATCCTAAAAGAATTAACATTGGAATCAAGAGGGCAGCCACAAGAGAGGTGATGACTAATTGGATCAATATCAAGTATGAATACATGCCAAAATATTACACAGAATGCCACCTGCAAGGAAACACAGAAAAAAAGTGTTATGTTCTAAACCCACATTTGAGAAGAGAGAAAGAAATGGTGCAACATGAAGCTATAAATGGTGAAAATAATCAAGAATCAGGCAACGATAAGGAGAAAGTAGAATACCAAGGATTTTAGCAAGTGGAAAGGTAGTTGGGGAGAAAATAGTAGAGGTGGCTGGAACACAATGAAGCATAAAGGCTACAACAATCCTAATTACAGGTTTGTGAGCATGGGGATTAGACAAAATAAAGGAGCATGTGGCACTCAAAATCAAAGCACTTTTGCAGCACTAAATGAAGTAGACAGTACTAGTAGTGAGCAGCAAGAATAGGGAGAAAAACAAAAGTCTAATGAATGGGTGGAGTAAAGTTTTGGGACATATCAAAGAAAACAGATGGAGGTACACATAACAACAGTATTAAGAGCTAATTCATCATAAAAGATGGAGAAAATAAACACAGGAGAGCATTAAGAAAAAGGGGATATAACTGGAGAAAACAATGAAGCAAATATCAAACAATTACAAAAAGTAGAGGAGATTGAAAGAGAGGAACATGATTCACTTGGCAGACAAGATAACAATGATGACAAAGAGAATAACTCAACACAACACACCACAAAATAGCAAAAAGGAAAGACCAACAGAGAAAACAACCAACATCATTTCACAGGCAGTAATGGGTAGTGAAGAAGGGGCTCAGGTCAATATAGATACAGGACAAACAAGTAAAGTGAAAATAACAACAGTGACATAATCAGGTGATAGTAGATTAATAGAGGTGTCAGTTGAGGTAGAAGAAGGTGATAATGCCAAAAAGCCTGATTTATCTCCAAAACACATAGCTTCACTCAAAAGAACCAATGTCAAAATTTGAGGATGTAAAACAAGACAACCGCTACTTAGAAATCTCCAAGGAGGTTGGTAGCCTCAAAACAAAATCAATCATGATTGACAAGATCTGAGAATGGAACATCAGCCCTGTTAACACTCAGGAGGCATTTGAACAGTAAACCAACCCAAATAGAAGGCACAGGTTCAGCTTGATAGGATTAATGGAACCATTTCAGGATACATCAAGGATTAAAGAATATAAATTAAGGCTAGGACACCAATTTACAGTTGTTAACTGCTCAGGTAATGGGTGTTTGGGGTGCAGGAGTTATGAATTACAATGATAATGGATACCACTCAAATGATAACAGTAGAGGTAGAACATCATAGTATACCAAAAGAAGTTATCATTTCTTTTGTTTATGCCACTTTTGAGCAAGTAGAAAGAAGAATTCTATAGGAATCTATGGAATACACAACAATTCAGTGGCAATTACCATGGCTTATAGGAGTAGACTTCAATGTGGTGCTTTCCCAGGAGGAGAAACTTGGAGGTTTGCCAGCCTATTATCAGGAGAGTGCAGAGTTCAATCAGAGCATAGATTATTGTGGGTCAGAATACATGGGATATGAAGGTTCCACTTTCACTTGGTGGAATGGGAGATATAATGAGGACACAATCTTTAAGAGATTGGATAGATTCTTGTGTAATCAGGAAATGATAAACATGTTTGCACTAATAAATGTTAAACATTTAGCTAAGAAGGGGTCTAATCACTCCCCATTGCAGCTGGAATGTGACAATTCTCAAGAAGAAATAGTCAAATAGTTCAAATTTCTAAAGTTTTGGAAAAAACATCCAAATTTTAGAAAGGTGGTGGAAGAAAACTCAAAATCAGATAACTATGGCTCACCTTTTTAGTAGTACAACACAAGCTCAAGATGTTCAAAGATCTTTGGGAAGATGGAGTAAGGAGACTTATCGTAATATTTTACAGAAAATTGCTACTATGAAGGAGGTGCTTCACGCACAGGAAATAATCTTTGAAAGGGACCCTAGTTTGGCAAATAGAACAGAGCTTCATAACAAGAAGAAGAGTTTTGGAAGCAGAAATCAAGACTGAATTGGTTTAAAGAAGGAGACAGAAATACCAAGTTCTTTCATGCATATGTACAATGAAGAAGAAAAAGGCTAAGAATTGATAGAATACAAAATAATGAAGGAAATTGGGTATCATCCATTTAGGATAAGGCTACGGTAGTAGTTAGATTTCTTTTTAAAGACGTATTTATAGTAGATGCTAGATCTAATAATTATGAGATACTACAGAATGTGCCTATAATTATTACAGAGCAGCAAAATGAGGAGCTAACAGGGCTTCCAGTAGAAAAAAAAGGGAGGCAGGTTGTTTTTTCTTGAAGTGGGGAGAGCTCCGGTGGACCTGATGGCTCTACTGGAGGTTTTTACCAATCTTGCTGGGAAGTAATCAAGATAGATATTCATCTCATGGTTAAAGAATTTTTTGTGGGCCAAGAATTAACCAAATTCATTACTCATTCAAACTTGGTTATTCTTCATAAAAAAGAACAAGTTACTAGTTTTGGAGATGTAAGACCCCTAAGCCTGAGTAATTTTTCTAATAATATCATTTCCAATGTCTTACAAGAAAGATTAGTAGCAGTTTTACCTGGTATTATTTCTAAGAACCAGACAAATTTCTTAAAAGGCAGAAGCATTTTTGAAAATGTTCTCCTGGCATAAGAGATTATCAAGGACATCAAGATGAGATCTAAGACATCTAATTCCATGGTGATGTTAGACATGAAAAAATCTTATGATAGGGTATGCTGGTTATTCTTAACCAAAATACTCAGAAGCTTTAGATTCTATGAATATAGTGATTGATATGGTGTACAGGCTCCTATACAATAACTGGTATTCAGTCCTGTTGAATAGTCAAGCACATGGTTTCTTCAAATCTTTTAAATGGGTTAAGTAAGGGGATCTTTTATCCCTTACACTTTTTGTGATTACTGTAGAAGCACTGAACTGAAGCTTGAATGATCTTTTAAAGGCCAGAGTATGTACCTTATGGGGTTCCTAAGTAGAGTCTGGAGATAAATCATCTAGCTTATGCAGATGATATTATTTTGTTCATGTCAGTAGATAGGGAAAGTATGAAGATAATGAAAAAAGTTTGGATCCAGTATGAGAGGTGTACAGGTTAGTTGATAAAGGTTGACAAGAGTGCTTTCTATGTATATAAGAAGATTAAGAGATAGATTAAAAGGATTAAAAGGATCACTAATGTGAGACAATGAGCATTTCCTTTCATGTACTTAGGTTGTCCCATGTTTTACAGCAAGAATAAGATCACTTATTATAATGCTTTTGTCATAAACATCAAGAAGAGGCTTCACTCAAAGGGCAGTTCTCATTCAACATGTTCTTCAGAGCATACCAATACATTTACTCTCTGCAATAAGTCCTCCTAAAGGAGCTATAAGGCAGATTTACCAAGTGTTTGACAGATTTTTTTTGAAAAACACTGAAGAGAGCAAGAGCAAGCACTATAATAAGTGGGAAGATCTCTGTATACCTAAGGAATAAGGAGGAGGAGGCTTAAAATTATTGTTTAACATATAAATGCTTTATATTGTAAGTTGTGGTGGAGCTTAAGAAAAAAAACCTTCTCAATGGGCCTCCTTTATGGTGCAAAAATACTATAAGAAACATCATCCAATGATTCACATGCTAGGTATGGATCTATTATTTGGATAAAGATGGTGAATGTTAGAGAATTGGTGGCAAGCAAGAAGTGGAAATTCCAGCTTTTGGTATGATAATTGAACAACTCTAGGGTCCCTTAACCATATTTTACCAGAAGCAACAGACACTATAGAAATTGAAGTGAAGGAATTCATAGATCATAATAGCCGGAATAGGGACAGGTTGTTCAGTTAATACCACTAGAAATAGTGGACCACATTTGTGACAACATACCCCTCTATGGATACAGTGAGGATGGATGATACTTGGTGGATGATAGGAAATAGTGGAAGGTTCACAGTGAAGTCAGCCTTGAATTATATCAGAAGAAAAGAAAATGAGAACAAATCTTTAAATTCATGTGGTCAAGAAAGCTTCCTTTTAAGATCTCTCTTTTTTTGTGGAGAACCTGGAAGGGTAGAATACCTACTGATGATGCATTCAAAAGGATGGGTTTGAACTTTGTATCTAGCTGTTGGTGTTGTTTAGATTCCAAGCAAGAGATAATTTAACAGATTTTTCTAACCTCTCGTATAACTACTAAGCTATGGAGGCATTTTTCTTCATGTGTAGGGATGAATAGTACCAGGTTGCAACTATCACAACTAATCATTAAGTGGTGGACATTGTCTTGCAAGCCAAAATTAAAGCCAAGTATGATTGTTGTGCCAACAATAATACTGTGGAAAATATGGAAGAGAAGGAACAATTTAAAGCATAGGACAGTTATTTCTTACAACAACTTGGTTTACAAGGTTAACACAATAATAAATCAGTTGTGTAGAACCATGTTGCTACACTAAATATTAGTCCTAACAACTGGGGAAACACTATTCAATTACTGGAGACCTACAAACCAAGGCTATGCTATAAGGAGGTACCCTGGAAACCCTCTACATTTGACATTAAATGCAACACAGATGGTGCCTGTAAAGGTAATCCAGGTAGGTGTACCTATGATTTGTGTTTGAGGTATACATAAAAAGACTTGATATATGATCAAGAAGAAGAGATCAATGAAGGCACAAATTCATAAGCAGAGGCTATAACTATTAGAGCTACAATTGCTCATTGCTCATATGTTTAGAAAAAAATTCTATATTAATGAAAAACATATTGAATGATATCTGGTATATACCTTGGCAAATCAAAACAATTGTTGAATACATAAAAAAATTAATAAATTTTTACCAAGTACAAATTCAGCACACTTACAGGAAAGGAAACTGTTTGGCAAACTATCTAGCTAATTTAGTTTTTGAGAAGGAAGGGAGATCAGAATTTAAGTGTTTTACAGAACTACCTAGCGTAGGGAAAAAAATCCTCACTCTTGAAAAGTCTCAATATCCTAACTTCAGGATAAGAACAAACACAATAAGGTAAAAAGGTAGTTTCAATCATTTGAAATACAAGGCAAGCAACAAGCACAATCTCTATGAATTTTTCCTACAAAACCTACTCCACATCATACATCAGCTAGCACTAAAGTAGGACTATGGGCGTAGAAGTTCAGACCAACAACAAGAGGCAAATAAGATTGGCTCACTACAAGGAAAGAAAGATAGTAAAAGGCAATCAACAAGGGATAACTTTAAAAAATCAAAAGACTTAAGGGGGTCAACTTTACCAAGTGATATATTAGCTGACAGATCAATCATATTCAATAAGATTCACAGACATGGCTTGACCAATCTAAGGTCATATCAATGGAGGAAATCTAATCGACCAACAACCATATCTTAAAGAATGCAGATTGTAAGAAGAAGTTAAATATGAGTGGAGTTTTAGTTGAGAATGAACAAGCAAAGAAAGGGTCATCAACATGGTGGAAAGTAGATCAAAGGAGTCAAAACACTTACCATTGCACAGAGGATAGGATCTAGCACCATTGGCCATTAGAGTGTCTTACTCCATCACAGCCAGTGATGCCAGCAACTTCATCTCTGATCCTCCACATCATGATGATGATTTAGTCACCAAATTCTATAGCAAGAATATGAAGAAGCAGTGGAAAGAACAAGAACACAGTAGATAGTATAGAAGTTTCCAAAAACATAGTAGATCAGGTTTTGTTTTTGGGATTGGTCAATTCATGTTTTATTTTGTTTTTGTGATATACGGGTCATTGAGAAAATTTAACAAAAGGTGTCCTTCAAGTTTGATTTTAAATTTTGGTGACATTTACCAAGGTCAAGGTCAAAAGGCCCTTAAAAATTTGAGTAAGTTAATTGGGGATCAATTTAACTTTTTTAAAACTTGTTAATTTTTTCTAAAATACAAAATAAATACACAACTTATTTAATGTGTAATAAAAATAAAAGAACCCAATCATTAATCATAAATCAGTTTTCAAAAAAAAAAATCGACTTTCTCTCCAAACGTTTTCTCTCCACTCTCTCTCAACTCACTCCTCTTCCAACAGAACTCCAAAATTCGGCCCAAGTACTGCTCAAAAGTAATCACAATTAATCAATTCACGTATAAGCACAGAGTCAAGCAAGTCTAATTGCTACAACAACCTGTAACCTACCACGATTCTTTGCTCAAATTCATTTCTAGGCCACAAACCTTCCTTTCCTTTCTCTTTCACCTTATTCTTGATCTATAACAACAAGTTTACACACCCAATTCAATCATATCATCCCTTTTAAACACTAGGGATCAGTAATTAACAATTTTAACTATAAAATTAGCCTAGTTCATCCTCTTAGAATTTTCTATACCTTTAACCTCATGAACTCTACTTTATTTAGCATGAACAACTACAATTCTACTCCAATTAGTATTTTCTAACATCCTAAAACCATTATCTACTAATTTTATACTCATTCCTACCAATTTACATTAAGTTCATGAATTACGGCAAAACCCCAATTTCCACCATGAATAAGTTTCTAATGATTTTCAGGGATTCTAAGTAGTAATTCAAGTTTAGAATGTAAGAAACTTACCTCCAAAGATAAAATTTCTTAAACTTTGCAGAAAATCTCCTTCCCTAGTGTCTTGGTTCATTTTTTAGAAAGTAGGAAATGAAAATGTGTTTCTGGTTTAAAAACTGTAAAAACACTATGTTACCACTGCAGCGGTTTATGACTATTATAGGCTACAACTGCAGTGGTACTTTTTATGCTGCAGTGGTACCGTAGCAGCAGTTCTCTTTTTTGCTGCAGCATTCCCAAGGCAGAATCTCAAGGACTCTCCCCAATTGTATCCATTTTATAGTACATTCCTTGAAATACGACACCGCGACCCAATCCTTCCATGGTAAACTCTATAACTGGAGTTCTATAACTCTGTTTTATGTGCCAGGAGTTGCTACGACTTTTAAAACTCGTCATCTATCTGAAAACCAAGTCAAACACCCATGATAATGCTCATATTAACACCAGATTTCTTTAAACTAGAACACCCTAAAAATTATCTAAAACTAGGCTAGCCCTGAATATCTCAAAAATTGGAAGACTTGGCCAAAGTTTTACCTCTTATTTCGGCATAACGACAATTTGGGTCGTTACATTAGATACCAATTTACCACTCGTTCGTCCTTAAATGACAACTAGCCTAAAATGACATAGCTAAGAAAGGGAAAAAAAAAATACCCGAGTCAATAAACAAGTGTGGATATAGCTTGCGTATGTCCGTCTTTGTCTCCCAAGTTCCCTCTTCAATATTACGGTTCCTCCATTGAACCTTCACACAAGGAATGATTCTGGTCCTCAACTTTCTAACATTTCTACTCAATATAGAAATTGGTTCCTCTTCAAAAGAAAACTCTTTATCAAACAACTTAGGGTCCTAACGAATGATGTAATCACCATCTCCGTGATACTTCTTTAACATGGATACGTGGAATACCGGGTGAACCCCAGACATGCTAGGAGGTGTAACACCCGTACATTTCCAAACCTATTTAATTACCGTAACATTTATGGAATCATTTAAACATGGGATTGTTGGGGTATTATACATTAAATTTGATGGGCTGAATTTAATCTTGTGATTTGGGGTTCAAATGAGGCCCAAAATGAAGCAAAAAGGCATGGCCTAAATAAAAATGACCCATTCTTGGCATTGACCAATTAAACACACATTTAATCTGGATAAGGATGACTATAAGGACTATATAAAGCAAAAAAAAAATCAGATTTTTATTCATTGTAACACACATGCCAAGTCTAGACTTTTTCTAAAGATATTTCTCATCTTCAAACCCTAAGGCAACTATTCTCCTTTGGACAAGATCACTCTCTTGCAAGTTTTGGTAAGTGTTTATTCTTATGGTTTAGTATATTATATGCTTAAGATGATGTATAAATCATGTTGGTTATGTTGGCAAAGTGTTGGACAGTTCACTATGTGTAAAACAATGTACTTTTGCTTAATCGGTGAAGGGTTTTGCCTTCTAAACTTGAAAGTGGACTAGTGGTCTTGAAGGAAGTGAGTTTGATGGATTAAGTATCAACATGTAATATATGTTTATGTTCTTAACTTGCATTCTTTATGTGTATAACTTGTGGGATTATTGTCATGAAATTGGTCATGGAATTAGTGGTGTATTGAAAGGAAAATGCGGTTTTGGTGATGTTCATGTGTGTTGTGAAACCATGATGGTTAGTTGGCATACAAGTGACCTAAAATATGTAAATATAATATTACTTATGTCCTTGGACCATTTATTACAAAAAAAAAGTACCCCAAAGAGACCTTTTTTGGCCGAAATGGGCACCCACCCTCACAGACAGGGAACCTGCGGGCGTAAATGCCAATGCAGGTGGCCCTGGACAGGGCCAAGGGTCACCTGCGGCCGTACCTCAACCACCTGCGGGTGCAAGTGGCTATGCAGGTCAGCCCAGAATCTCGTTTTGTATGTTTTTGTCTCTCTTTGATCCCCGAAGGCCCCTATGCCATTTTTGGATGTAATTATCAACTTATGATACCTATTGAATGACTTTAAGGGGTCGTTTGGAGGCATGTTGGATTATATCAATTATGGATTGTTGTTAATATGTTGTTATGAAAGGTATTGAGGTGACTTGATAGAATAATTGTGACGTAGTGTTAATGAGGAAGCGTAAGGGTAAACTTGGTGTGAAATGCTATTAGTTTATGATGTCTTGGTCAATGTGTGGAATGTTATGGTATTTTTGGGATGGTAATGCAGTGAATTGTATTGTAAAGGGTGAAATGACGTTATAGGGCAGTCATGTAACTCATTGTCGTCTTATGCACTTGTAAAGTAGCTAGTTGTTAACGTGAGCTCCATTATGAACTTGTGTTGTAGAGTAACATTTAAAGAAGGAGCTGGATTATTGTATTCACATATAGGACTGTGTATTCATAATGGGAATATAAGGTATGTAAGGTTACTCTTTTCAGTATACTTTGGCAGCATCTATTATCCTCATTGTTACCGAGCTTGTTTCTCATTTCAAAACGTCTCAAAGTATCTCATGTCAAGTTATCACATGTTGTTGTTCATATGTCTCTTAATCATGGACTGATGTTCCAAAGCTCCAATAATGTTATGACTATCAACATATCAATCTCTCAAAAGTAATGAAATGAAGTAATGCATAGTTGTGGTTGTAAGAGTATGGGTGGCAGCTCTAGAGGCATAAGCCTAGCTCGAGCCGATCCCGAGATTATTGGATCAGAGGGCAACTCTAAAGGCATAAGCCTAGCTTGGGCCAAACCTGATAGGGGCCAACTCTAGAGGTAAGAACTAGCTCGAGCTGAACCTGACATATTGGTTTATGGGTGGCAGCTCTAGAGGTAAGAACCTAGCTCGAGCCGAACCTGATATATTGATTTATAGGTGGAAGCTCTAGAGGCATAAGCCTAGCTCGGGCCAATCCCAACGTAACGTTATGTTATGTTAAGACCCACTGATCAGTTGGGGCCCGAGTATAATATGATTCAAGTGATGATGAATAAACATAGAAGCAAAGAAGCAAAGAAAGTAATGAAAGCAATATACATGATTCCAAATACATAGAGCGATGGTTTATCCATATTGATTATTCTCTTATATTTGATTCCATTGAAGTTCTTATGTATGATGCAGTTTCTTATAGCCTTACATACTCAGTACATTCTTCGTACTGACGTCCCTTAGGGGACTTACCTTACTTGCTACAGGCACAGGTGCTCGTAGACCTCCACATTAGGTTGCGAGTCATTTACAGATCTTTGGTGAGCTCCAGTTGGTTCGGGGCTTTCCGAGTCACATGTGTACATTTGTTTTGGTATTGTAGATTTTGTATAAAGCAGGGACTTGTCCCTACTTTAGGTTGGTTATGTACAGGTATCTGTTAGAGGCTTTGTAGACGTACGTGGGAAGATGAGTGAAAGAACGCATGCTTTTGACTTGATGGCCCTAACGGCCTAGTTTCATATATATCATATGTTTCTCCATGACTTTTGCTATTGGTATCTTATAGTTACATGAGATAGAATAATATTCATGCAGAGACATGTACATGAATGAACATGAATGAATATTGGTTCTCTCGGGCGATAACGACTTCGGGTGCCAGTCCACCCTGTGGGAATTCGAGGCGTGACAGGAGGCAAGGCCAACTTGTATGCTACTGAATGCACTCCTTTCAAAACCTCAAAGGGTCCAATGTATCTCGGACTCAACTTGCTCTTCTTGCCAAAATGCATCTCACCCTTCATGGGTGACACTTTTAAGTGTACCTTCTCCCTCTTTTCAAACTTCACATCTCTCACCTTATTATCCACATACTCTTTGTGTCAGCTCTGAGCTGCTATGAGCTTTTCTTGTATAAACCTTACCTTTTCCATCAAATCCTTGAGCATATAAATGCCCCAAGGCCTCACTTTGAACTCATCAAACCATTTTGGAAACCTGCATCTTCTACCATATAAGGCTTAAAAAGGAGCCATGCCAATACTAGAGTGGTAGCTATTGTTGTAGCCGAATTCACACAAAGGTAGATATTGGTCCCAATGACCCTTAAAGTCCATTACACAAGCCCGAAGCATGTACTCAAACACTTGATCTCTGACTGATTGTCATTCTGTAGATAGAAAGTTGTACTTAGGTCTAATCTAGAACCCAACTTTGACTGGAATTTCTCCCAAAAATTAAAGGTGAACTGAGTACCTCTGTCTGATATAGTCGAAATAGGTACCCCATACAGCCTTATGATCTCCTTTACATAAATTTTGACCAACTTACCCGCATTATAATCTACCTTCACTGGGATGAAGTGAGCTAATTTAGTCATCCGATTAAGAATGACCCATATAGAGTCGCACTTCCTCAAGGTCTTAGGAAGACCAACCATAAAGTCCATGGTTATTCTTTCCATTTTCTATTCTGAAATAAGCATCCTTTGAAATGTACCACCAGGTTTCCAATGTTCATACTTAACCTGATGGCAATTTTGAAACTTGGTCACAAAGTCTCTAATGTCCCGCTTCATTCTCTACCACTAATAATGTTGTATCAGGTCCCTATATATCTTGGTGGTCCCCGAATGTATAGAGTACTTAGAGTTGTGGGCCTCTTCAAGAATAGTTGAAATTAGGTTGCCCACCCATTGTACACACAAGCACCCTCGAATCCTCAACACTCCTTCATTATCAAGGATGGACTCTCTATTCTCGCCTTGCAACACTTTCTCTCTAAGGTTGCTCAGTTTCTTGTCTTCGAACTGCCTGCTTTTGATTTGGTCAAAGAGTGTGCACCTAATTTCCATATGTTCTTAAACCCCTCCTTTGTTCTCCTAAAATCTCAAAAAATCATTAGCCAAAGACTGTACCTCTCTTAACAATGGGTGCCTTAACACCTCCAACCATGCTAAGCTTCCCAAGCTCATTGTTTTCTGGCTTAGCGCATCTGCGATCACATTGGCCTTACCCTGGTGATATAGAATTAAGATATCTTAGTCCTTGATGAACTCCATCCACCTTCTCTGTCTTAGGTTTAGGTCTCTCTGGGTGAGCACATGCTGCAAGCGTCGATGGTCGGTGAAAACTTCACACTTCACCCTATAAAGATAGTGCCTCCAAATCTTCAAAGCAAAGACCACAACCGCCAACTCCAAGTTGTGGGTGGGGTAATTTTTCTCATATGGCTTTAGTTGCCTCGAAGCATAAGCCATCACATTTTGATCCTACATCAAAACAACACCTAAACCAAACCATGAGGCATCATAAAACACAATGAAATCCTTACCTTCAACAGGAAAGGTGAGGATCGGGGCCAAAGTTAGCAAGGTTTTGAGCTTTTGGAAGCTCTCCTTACACTTGTCATCCTATACAAATGGAACTACCTTTTGAGTAAGGCTGGTCATAATCGAAGCAATGTCATCAAACCCCTTAACAAACCGATGATAATAGCTGGACAACCCTACAAAACTACAAACTTTTTTCACATTTGTCAGCCTATCCCAATTCTTAACAGCTTCAACCTTCTGCGAGTCTACTATAATCCCTTCCTTAGAAACCATGTGTACCAAGAAGGACACTGAAGATAACCAAAACTCACACTTGGAATATTTAGCATATAGTTGCTTCTCCTTAAGCAACCCAATACTGTATGCAAGTGAGCTTTATGCTCTTCTTCACACTTGGAGTAAACTAGTATGGCATCAATAAAAACGATAATGAATGAATGCAGGATTGACTTAAATTCCCCATTCATCAGACTCATAAATGCAGCTGGGGTATTGGTCAAGCCAAAAGACATGACTAGAAACTAGTAATTCCCATAACGAGTTTGAAAAGCAGTCTTTGGGATGTCCTCTGCCCTAATCTTGAATTGATGATAACCTGACATCAAATTAATTTTTGAGAATACTGCAGCTCCCTACAACTGTCGAACAGGTCATCTATCCGAGGAGGGATATTTGTTGCAAATGGTTACCTTATTCAACTGGCGGTAGTCTATGGATATCCTCATGCTACCATCTTTCGTTTACATAAACAAAATGGGAGCACCCTAAGGAGAAACACTTGGGAGAATAAAACCCTTTTCTAACAATTCTTATAACAAAGATTTTAACTCCCTCAACCCTGCTGGTGCCATAGGATAAAAAGGGATATAGATGAGTCAAGTTCCGGGCTCTAAATCTATACAGAAATCAACCTCACAGTCTAGAGGCATATTCGGAAGGTCATTAGGAAAGACTTCTAAGAATTAACACACAACTGGAACTGAAGCTATGAAAGGGACTACAAATTTATCTTCTCGAAGATAGGCTAGAAACGCCCTACACCCCTTCTTTACTAATTTTGGGCATGAATAGATGACACAATTCTCACAGGAGTAGGCTTAAAAGTACCCTCCCACTCTAAATTTTCCATTCCGTGCATTGTTACAGTGATGGTTTTAGCATAACAATCAAGAATGGCATGATAAGGAGACAACCAACTCATCCCCAAAATGATATAAAACTCCTCCATTTCTAAAATTACTAAGTCTGCCAAGGTTTTGTACCCCACAAACATCACATGGCAAGCCCTATAAACCTGATCAACACACAAACACCCCAAATGGTGTAGATACATACATAGGACTATTAAGTAATTTATAGTCCAAATCCCAACCCAAAGCAAACTTCACAGACACATAGAAGAAAGTAGAATCGGGATCAAAGGATACATAAGCCATACGATCACATATAAGAATGGTACCTATGATTACATAATTAGTAGCTTCCACTTCAGGATGAGCTAGAATAACATAAAGTTGGGCCCTATCACCACCCTGACAATCACCTCTACTTGCCTGAGCACCATTTCTATCGACCTGTCCTCTACCTAGGTTGGCTTGGTTGCCACCCCTTCCTGCAGTCTAGCCACCATGCCCACCTTGTGGATGACCTCTACCATTTTCTCTACCACCATGACCTACCATAAATAAAGCACTAGAAGTCGATTGCTAAGTTAACTGTCCTACAGACAAGAAATTAGGATAATACCCTCTGATGTGGCCCAACCCCCCACACTCAAGGCATTTGATGCCCAAAGCAGGCCTCTAAACTAAAAAGGATGAAGGCGTATAACTTCCTGTCCGTTAAGGCTGATAACCAACCCTAGACAAGCCCCCTGTGCACATAGGCATGGCCGAATTATAAGGTCAAGAAGAACCACGACCCTTCAAATAAGTACCATTGAACTAGCCTGAGGTCCGGGCCTTCTTCTCTTTTGCTTTCACATCTCTTTGTTTCTCAAGTGCCTCAGCCTTCTTAGCAAGCTCAAATATATCCTGAGAAGACTTACCAGCCACATCCATAGATAAAGTAACTATCTGAATCCCATAATTTAGGCCCTTCACAAAGTACCTAATCCGCTCCTCCTCTGAAGTGATCAATTGTAGTGCATAGCGAGACAAGGCATGAAATTTGGACTCATAGGATGCCATAAACATGTTACCCTGCTCTAACCTTAAGAACTCATCATTCTTCTAATCACGATAAGCACGAGAAACATACTTTCCAAGAAAGACATTCTGGAATTGCACCTAAGTAAGTGGAGGTAAAACAGCCCTGCACTCAATGAATGAACTCCACCATTGTTTGGCTTCAGCCTGCAGCTGAAAAGAAACAAACTCCACACCATATCTTTCAACAATACCCATCTTATGTAGGTGTTCATGACAATCCAACGAGAACTCAAAAGCATTTTCAAACTTTGTACCCTGAAATACTGGGGTTTCATTTTCATAAACTTACAGAAAAGTCCATGTTCATCATCCGTCATCATTGGTAAAGTACATGTCGGGGATA
Source organism: Capsicum rhomboideum (assembly GCA_031232105.1). Classification (NCBI taxonomy): domain Eukaryota; kingdom Viridiplantae; phylum Streptophyta; class Magnoliopsida; order Solanales; family Solanaceae; genus Capsicum; species Capsicum rhomboideum. The sequence continues at coordinate 25,794,874 of CP124719.1, read as the reverse complement.
CACCCCTGTCTCTGAGCCCTCATTTATTCTGGATGCCACTGCCGCTACATGCTGTAAGGATGGGGATGGAAATGCTGGAATAGCTGGGTAGTATCTGTGCAAGCCAAACTGCCTAAGTATCCCAACACATACAGAATCATTCCTACAGTTATAGGTACCTGGGCTGCACCGTTTTGTACAGGCACTTCATTTTCAAAGACCACTATTTCTTCCTCCTCATGAGCTAACTGCAAAGCACCCTATGTGGGAGAAGGGAGGGAGTCTTTTGCCTAGCCGATCCTTTAGCTGCCCGGGCTCCACCCCTGACAGGTGTTACTTCTCTTCCTTCTCTCCTGGCCCTGCCCCTCATGCATGGTCTACCCGGACTGTAGCCTCAACGACTAGTACATGCATTGTTGCTTGTGCTGGTGCTGGGGCTACTGCTTCTGCTCGGGAGAAATGTGTGTTCATCATCTGCAAAACAATAAAGAAGGATTTAGATACCTATGTGGATCACCAAATACCAATTGGAATTAAGTAATAGCACGAAAGGAAGAAAGAAGGGAATTTTGTTTCCTAAAGCCCCTTAGCCACTTGAAGAAAAGTACAGATCTCTCCATACCATTCCACAAGACTCTACTAGACTTGTTTGTGTATGATGAGATCTACGAACCCAGTGCTCTGATACCATCTTTGTCACAACCCAAACGGTGATGATTGAAACCCACCCTAAACTATGGTAGTAGAACCATACTTAATCCAACCCTTAATTAACCGAATGTTAAATTCACATTCACCTTATAATAACTTCATCATTAACAAGTCCTAAAATGCCTTTATCCAATTTAATAAGAAATAGTGTCAAACCAATAAAATTATCAAATCACTAATAGAGTACGAAAACCACTATTTATTACATACTCGAGACCTGAAGTCACCGTACAAGAACATCTATGAATGCTCAATTTTATAACTAAATGATTGTCCAAAGACTGAAATAAATAAATGAATGTCTTAGTCCCAAAATAAGGGACATGAACCATAAGCTGAAGATCCAAAGGTTTCCTGGTCATGGTGCTCACCCTTAGATCAAAATCTAGAATTGCTAGCTAGAGTCGAGGTCTCATCTCAAACGCTGAAACACTCTCTGCAATTAACAAAAAAAAGATCACATGTAACATTGGTACATCAATAAGTACTGGTAGGCATCATAGGTCGACTCAACCCGACACTATACAAATAAGTATACCAAATAAATGCAACGCGATCATCATCGAACTCATAATCAAAGACAACAACACAATTATAATACTTCACTTTAAATGGGATACAAACTCATAATTATGTATGTTTACACTTAGCCAATTTCAACAAGAAGTTGTATCACAACATATGATTATAACCGAACATTCAATGCATATGAATGAATGTATGAATACAAGATGTGCGCATCATCTCTTTCTCTTCTCAATCTCATCAACAACATCATGGATATCATGACTTGTATATCATCATCATCATCATCAACTCATCATCATCAATATCATCAACAACATCATGGACGTCTTGATTTCAATAATAACATCATCATCATCAATATCATCAACAACATCATGAACATCATGATTTCAATATCAACATCATCTCATCATTATCAATATGTATGAATATGCAAATGTAGTTAGTAATCACAAGTAGTGCTCGAAAGCATTCACTATTACTCAATTTACTATAAGCACAGAGTCAAGCAAGTCTAATTGCTACAATAAACTGTAACCTACCTCGATTTCTTGCTCAGATTCACTTATAGGCCACAAGCTTGACTTTCCTTTCTCTTTCACCTTGTTCTTGATCTATAACAAATTTACACACCCAATTCAATCATTTCATCCCTTTTAATCACTAGGGATCAATAATTAATAATTTTAATTATAAAATTACCCTAGTTCATCATCTTAGGATTTTTTATCCCTTAAACCTCATGAACCCTACTTTATTTAGTATGGACAACTATAATTCTACTCCAATTAGTGTTTTCTAACATCCTAGAACAATTATCTACTAATTTTATGCTCATTCCAACCAATTTGCAATAAGTTCATGAAATAGGGCTAAACCCCAATTTCCACCATGAATAAGTTTCTAATGATTTTCAGGAATTCTAAGAAGTAATTCAATTTTAGAATGTAAGAAACTTACCTCCAAAGATGAAAACTTCTAAAACTTTTCAGAAAATCACCTTCCTCAGTGCCTTGGTTCATTTTCCAGAAAGTGTGGAATGAAAACGTATTTCTAGTTTAAAAACTGTAAAAACACTAAGTGTTACCACTACAATAGTTAAGTTACCACTGCAACAGTTCGCGACTATTACAGGCTACCGCTGCAGTGGTACTTTTTTTGCTGCAGAGGTTCCCTTTTTTGGTGCAGAGGTTCCGAGGTAGAATTTCGTGGCCACTCCCCAATTGTTTCCATTTTACAACACATTCCTCAAAATATGACATCTTGAATCAACCCTTCCACGGTAAACTCTATAATCGGAGTCCCATAACTCCATTTTACATGCCGAAAGTTGTTACGGCTTTTAAAACTCGTCATCTATCTAAAAATCAAGTCAAATACCCCCACTAATGCTCATATTAATACCATATTTTCTTTGACTAGAACACCATCAAAAATTTTCTAACACTAGGCTAGTCCTGAATTTCTCAAAAATTATCTAAGGGAAGACTTGGAGAAAGTTTTACCTCTTATTTCAGCATAACGACGATTTGAGTCATTACAAATAACCTCATCACCACAAAGATAATAATCAATAAAAAAGGAAAAGTCAAAATCATACTTGGAGCTCAAATTGAAACATGGCTTACCTGTGCTATGATACATCCCCCTTGAGCAATTCTTATTTTCTCTCTTTCTAATCTAACCCAATTAAACTAGATTATCCTTTTGGTATAATACTCATTAAAATCACTAAACTATAATTAAAGTAATAATTTCAAATTCACTTTGAAAAAGAATAAATTGGATTATTACAATGTATTGACAGCACCCATGGTTTGGAAGGAGCCACCTCTCTTAGATGATATGGCTTTCTTTCTCTGTTTATTATTCTACTTAAATAGCTTATAATTACTTCAATGTCTGCACAAGTCTTTCCATATATTTGGTTTACACCACCTGAGATTCGTATATCTCTTGCAACCATCATAAAATGAGTTTGGTATTTTACGGCTTGCTCCTTTCTTAAAGTTAGTACCAATTTGTTTGTCATGGTGGGGAAGTCATACATACTTTTTTTGAAAAGAAAATCAAGTTTCTATCATAATAAATTATTACAAGTACAATGTTTCAATTAAAATAATAAATTCATAAATACCTTAAATTCATTGTAAATTTATCGCTTCTATGGTTGTGGAATCTCACCCCAAGTAGGATATGCGACAACCTAAATCTTTCCATAGCATCTGCAATGATATTTGAAGTCTCATAGAATTGATTAAATCCATAATATAACAATTAAAATAGTGAGAAATTAAATTCGTGACTTAACATATTAACATAGTCATAATGTAAAGTCAAGAAATTGTGCACCCAAACCCTTTAGGTTTGATGTTGAGCGTTTGAAAACTATCAATCTGCATAAGGTTGTGGAGCATCCTGACCTAGTGAAGTAGATTGATGTGCAGTAGGGGTGTCAACCTTAGAACTATTGTCTTAAATACGAAGACCCAAAAGGGGAAATGGTGTGATAGCTAATGAAGAAGGATGTGATCTAGTATACATTATTTTGTACAACCTATCACAAGAATGTATACTAGATCACAACTTTCTTTGTCAGCTTATGCACTATTTGCCTTTTGGGTCTTTGCAATAAAGATAATAGCTCTGAGGTTGATACCTCTCCTGCGGATCACTCTACTTCACAGGGTCAAGATGCTCCACATCCTAGGCAGATTTATAGTTTATGGATGTTGAACGTCGAACTTAAGGGGTTTGAGTACAATTTATCGATTCTACATTATGACTATGTTAATTCATGAATTTATGGCTGTTTTAATTGTTATATTGTAGGTTTAATCTGGGCTATAAGACTACGAGTATCATTATAGTGCTATTGGGAAGCTTTATGATGTCGCATACCTGACTTGGGGTGAGATTCCACAACCACTCAAACAATAAATATTTAATGAGTCTAAGGTATATATGAATTTATTATTTCAATTAAAATACTATACTTATTATGATTCATCTCTTATGTTAGATATTTAGTTTTATTTCCAAAGAAAGTATTTATAGCTTCCCCACCATGACAAGCATATTGGTACCAACTTTAAGAAAAAAGCAAATCATAGAATATCTGACTAATTTTATAATGGTCGTAAAAGAGGTATGAACCACGGGTGGTGTAAACAAAATATATGGGAAGAGTTTTGCAGACATTGGAGTGATCATAAGATATTTAAGACAAATTACAAAATAAGAAAGAAAGACAGAGCATCTAAGAAAGCTGGCTCCTTCCAAACAGGGGGTGTTGTCAACACAGTGTAACAACCCAATTTATTTTTCAAAGTAAACTTGAATTATGACTTTAATGGTAGTTTACTAATTTTAATGAGCTTCATACTGAAAGGATAATATAAGTTAATTGTGTTAGATTAGAAAGAGAGAAAACAAGGGTTGCTCAAGGGGTTGTATCATAACACAGTGATGCAACGTTTCAATTTGGGCTTTAGGTATAATTTTGACTTTGCCTTCTTCATTGGTTATTAGCCTTGTGGTGATGAGGATATTGTTGATGAACTAATGATTAGTAATTTATTATGTATTAATAAATTACTTAATGGAATATGATAGTAGATCTCAAAAGTTTTTATTTAATATAGCATGAAAAATGTCACGACCCAATTTCTCAGGTCATGATGGCACCAGCTATAACCTACCAGTAGGTAAGCCAACCCGTAGTCTGGAATAGCTAGCAACGGACTACCAATAGGAATAAAGGGAACAAGGGAATAAATATAATAGAAGGGCTAATGTAATCCAAAAACCTGGCAGAGCCAGTATAAGAGCTTCTAATACAACAGGAGTACAACTGAAATTCAGAAATAGTGTATATATACAACTGTATCTGATACAACGTAGAGAACAACTTAATAATAAGAGGGAGAGTAGGGATACTCTAAAATGTAAGGACCTCACCCCGAATCTCCTATCCCTAGATGCTCCACACGATACTCATATCAACGACTATAACTCATACTATAACTTACAGGTTGCAGAAGTGTAGTATGAGTACCAAACAAGTGGTACTTAGTACGACCAACTTAGCTCCAGAAATAATGTAAGCATAAAATGACATGTAGGGAATGAATGCACTACAGGCAACGATCCAGGAAAACCAAGCATAAAGGGGCTAACGGGGCAATAAGGATACACTATCCTATTCTAGCAGTAATCCGAGACTAAATTGCAATACCGTATATCACTAGCCAATACACAAATAAAGAGTAAAAGAAGGATATATAATAGTAGTACAAGGCCAAAAGATACATATACAATGTAAATAGATAAGGAAAGAGAGGGATATACGGTGATACCATACATATAAGTATACATATAAGGATAACTCAAAGGTAACTACCTGAAGGAGTAAACCTAACATCTCGAGGTCCCTAGCCAACTAAAGGAGCTACACTAGCATCATCAAGCCTCTACCCAAAGGGGTGACTAATACTGGGATAAACAATATAACTCACAGAGAAGATAAAGAAATTAGAAACGTACCTCCAATCTCCGGTGCTGGTCCACAACCAACCTGCGACGAACTAACCATAATAATCAATAATAAAGTAACCGGCTAATCCGAAAAAACCCTATAGGCCCAGAAAGTTCACGGAAACACTCAGCAAACAACAACCATAACCTGTACCTATACGAAACCCCATAAGACCGATAGATACAGACACCAAACAACTATACTGGTGATAGGCAATGAACATGAATGAATGCACGAAACTAATAGTAAACCATATCCGAACTGAGTGCCATAATGTACCAAGTACCATACCATACCAAGTGTATACACCTCCTCCAGCTCACCTAGCTCGCAAAGGCATGACCTATGGTGAATATCTTTCTCTGGCATAACGACTCTCGGATGAAGGGGGACCCCTAGGGTATTCGAGAAATCCGTATACACTGCCTGGTCCCGATCCAGGACTTCCAATAATCATCATAATCCAGCTACTCCATCTAGTACCATATATATATATTATCAGTGCAAGGACTCGAACCGTGACAAAAAGGATCAAAATCCATAAATCCATTGCCCGAGATCATGCTCAGGACTAAATCATCATAATCATGTACAAAGGGTCAGAATATCCCTCTACCGAAGTAAATAGTAGTGGTAAAATGAGTGGATAAATAATGGACCATAATCAGCCTCAGTCGAAGTTCTAAAACCTCATCTTTAGTTCCAAAAGCTCATAATCTAGTAAATAAGGTGGTGCGATTCCCGTTATTCCATTTTGGAAATAGTAGTAAAATAAAGGTTTTGGTTTGAATCGTACCCTTAAGTGAGCATGAATGTGCCAACAAGTCTGCATGCCATCACCAGTATCCAAACGAAACAACTATAAGCACCAAAGCGTCTGTAATCTAGAATCATGTCCTTTTAGGGATAAAATATTCACCTGGAGTCCAACTGGTATCGTAACCATGGCCTTGGGCTAAATAATACATCATCGACATAATAACGCCTCATAACTCTGAAAACTACGATAAATGAGGGCGTAAAGTCACTAAAGGATCTAATCGGGGAAAAATACTACCCAATTCACTAAGTCGAATGGTAAACCTTATACTAAAGGATCCTTAGTCATCAAATATGGTTAACATGCTTATAATCAAGGGTAATAGGATTCTATGACCATAACAAGCAACCTATGCTAAGGTTCGGGTCACACTTGTACCCCGAATTACCTAAATAGGCTAAGTCATAATTTACTAGTCATAATCATATCCTATAATTCCTACCTAGCATGCAATCTATACTATACACAATCTCATAGAGGAAAGTAGACCGAAGCCTACCAGGATGCCGAACCACAATACTTGAATCGTCCATAATTCATCCATTGCTCCACGATCCCGAATCGATGTCACATTATCAAAATAGTAACCTACACATCATTACGAGTAATACGATACACATATTGCATTATAATACTCCAGGCCCAAAATCAGATCAATAATGGGCCCTTGGGGTCTGCTAATGGAATTCAAAAATTGAATCCGTCACGAGGTCCCTCGAAGGATAAGGAATGTGTGCTCAAAAGTTGAGCACAATTCGGGTCCAAAATCAGCCCATAAAGTATAGGGATTTAAAACCCTAATTTCTAAGAATTTACACAAATGGGACGGAATTTGAGGGGAAAGTAATAGAAAATGACAAAGGGACGATGGGTTAACCTACCTAAGCTCAATAGGATGAAATCCCAATAATTTCCAAGTTCCAAGGGTCCCAAATGGCGGAAAGAGGGGTGAAAATTGAAGAGAAATTGGAGAAGAGGAGTATATAAACTGCCAGGGGGTCCTTCTTAGCGAACGGGGGACCCCCACCGTGAATGCGGGACCGGACCAAAGAGACCCTTCGCGAACACAAAGGCTAGCCCACGAACGCGGAAGGTCAAGGTCCTTGACCTTTGCGAACACGACCAGTGCCTCGCAATCGCGGAGGCCAAAATCCTTGACCTTCGCGAATGCAAAGGCCAAAACTTGGCTGCACCAGATGGTGAAAACCAGCAATTTCACTAAGTCCTCACGAACTTCAATTGGGGGTTTGGGATTCATTCAGAATCCTATGCTCACAAATGAACTATGCTACCCTATCAAATTCGACATTTCAGACTCAATGGAACCATTAAAATTTTCATTCGAGGCCGTTTCGATTAAATATGGGGCCCACACCTATAGTTTTATATTTCACCAAATGTTACATCGCTGTTGTTGTTTATTTTTATATTTCCTGCTTGTTATACTGCTATCTATTCTGAGCCGGGGGTCTGAAGGAAACAACCTTGCTACTTCTTCTGAGGTAGTGGTATGGACTGCGTACACTTACCCCCCCCCCCCCCCTTAAACCCCACATTGTGGGAATACACTGGGTATGTTGTTGTTGTTGTTGTACCTAATAGCCCAAAACAAGTCCAAAAGCCTCAGGACCTGGACCATGGGTCCCCCTAGCCTAAAATCAATGTTCCATAGCTGATGGCACTGTCAGAATTTCCATCTGAGATCGTCTACTAGGATTTTTGATCCGAGACCAATTCCTTAACAGCGATAGCTCTAAAATAGTGAAATGAGCCTAAAATCCAAACAAACAGTCCGATGATCGAACCGATAGTTTCGGCAAGTCATAAATGACATGTCTCCTTTGTGGAAAGGCTCAAAACACCGGAACGCATAAAAATTGAGAAAATGACTTGGAGGGTTATTACAATATCCACTACTAAAAGGACTTTTGTCTGTGAAAGTCAATGGATAGAAAGAGCTCCAAAGGACGAGGTACTGGTTCCACATGCCAGGAATATGACTGCCCAGAAAACCTCAAAGAAGAGACAACACTTCTAAGAGATTTTGCCAAAGGTATCCCTTTTTCAACCAACTTCCTTACTTCACTTTTCAAATAACTAAAACTTAACCTCAACAATCAACTAGCCTCCAACTGAATCGAGAACGACTGATGTTCGCAAATCTAGACCACAACATGTTGAAAACACACCAACACAAGCCTAACCAGGCAGTAACTCAATCAATACAAAGGCAAACCAAGGAATGAATCATGCAACCAACTCTAATTCCAAATCTAACCTTCTTTTGCCTTTCCAAACTTGCTACCTACTCCAAACCATACAAGATATTATCTGAGTCCTATCCGCGCATTTACAACACACTGACCTCGAAAGGCTGAAGATGACTTACCAAAAATCCATAATGGCAAGTAAAAGAAATAAGCCTAGAAGGTGCTATCGGGACACACAACAGAGGTGACCAAAGTCTGCACACTTAAGCCAAAGCTACAAATGGTCCGGATGACCCTCGAAACTGAAAGTCAAGAATTCAAAGCACCAATCCCATGAAACCGAACGATCCTCTTCAAGACATCCCACCAACCGCGGATGTAGCCATGCTAAGCCCAACTTAAGCGCACTTATCCAGACCAAAATTGAGAAACCAAGGTCAGAAGCAGTAGAAATCGATACCCTATACTGATGGACCATCTTCTGAACATCTACCAAGCATGGACTATCTGGACTGAAAAGAACCGACTCAGATGGTAAAACATAGGCTTAGCCCGCCTATAACTGAATGCCTAATTGAACCAAAACCTCAAAATGGGGATGCAACCAAGTCATGCAATCCCAAGTTAAAATCTCGATACTGGAGCTGAATTGCTCAATCTCAACTATCCAGACTAATCTTGTTGACGAGTAGGCATCCACAAACCAAAATCTATCACGACTCCCAATCCGTCATCCAAAATGGTCAAAGTCATAACTGGGGCAAACAAGTTCTTACAAAGGCCAATTGGCCAAATCAACCTCGCTACCAGAAAATCAAGCACATGCCCAACAATCTCTGAAGAGTTGAAACTGAAATGTCGTCGAAGGATATAATCACAATGGAGGGAAACCATCAGCTAAAGAGGTTAGCAATCAACTCAACAACTAGTGAGAGCCAGAACTCAAGCAAATCAAGCAACTCGGACTATACAATCCAACCGACATCTGGCCAAATCCAATAGCCAATCCACGGTAACAAATACTCACTACCAGAGATGCCCTCTTTGGTAGTCAACAATTGGTAACCAAGAACATACCACTGAGTAGAAGCAATCCACAAAGCCATATTAGGCAGGACAAAAGTTGAAATGGGAATTTATGAAATCACCCATGTACCCCAACTCGGAGAAATAAAACTTCAACATGGATTTGGTCAAACCAATACTCAATCTATCGCAACGAATATCCATAGGCGCATATCATCAAGAGAACACACTCCACGAAGACACAGTAGGTCGAAACAGTGCCATAATGAGGATTTTCTGAATTTTCCCAATTATATCAACTTTAACTCCGCTGAACCATAAACCATAGCACAGGAAGAATCAAGTATCTAACTCCAGACCAATACCAAGATCAACATGATCACCGGGTGACGAACTATCCAAATTCGAAGGATAAATTTCAAATGTATCACCAAAGAAATAGGCTATAAAACGAGACTATCAATGCTAAGATCATGACAAAACCCTGGAAGGTCAAACTTACCTTCACTCTCACATTTCGATCAACAACCAACCTTGCTGAAAGAAAGGGAAGGTGAACCAACCGAGGTAGCTATCTAAACCAATGAAATAAGAATCGTAAGAAAAGAAGTACGCTAACTAGATAACGCTAGTCTAGCTGCCTATCAAATGAAAATCAGTCAATGTCAAACTAATGACCATAATATCAATCGCATAAGATGCAGGTGGTACCAAAATAAAAATCAATAACAAATACCACTCTAAGGCCATAACAAGGCCAATATGCCAAAGAAAATGAGGCTCAAATCCAAATGCTATACCCCCAAGAGAAACACGATATCGATCCACTCTATATCCATAACAAGGCTAATATGCTAAGGAAAAATGGGATTTTAACCCAAATGCTACACCCCTAGAACAATACCACACTGATCCATTACTAAAGAATTATATACGGGGATAGTCATATATGGATAAACCTACACAAAGGCTAACATCAACCGCTATGAAAACATCAAGGCAATCAATAATCAACATAGAAGTGTCAAGACATATAACCACCGATGGGTATGAAAATTAAGGCAGAGAATCAAAGGCGCACCTATGATGGTGGAAATCCAAAATCATAAATCTGGTGTGCCCGAAGGAGTACGAATCTGAGCATGCCCAAACTCAGACTGGGTGTCTGAATGACCATCTGAGGCACTAGGTGCACTACCTCTAACTGTAGGTGCCATAACAATGTGAGACTAATCAGGATGAACTAAATGACTAATAATCCCTTGTCGGGGACACTCTTTGGACCAGTGACCTGTCTTTCTGTAGTCATAACAAACTTCTGAAGCTCTAACCTGGTAAAAATATGAGTTATCCCCAATTAGCTGACGAACTCACGCTTGGGGCACTCTCTAGACCAATGACCAATTTCACCACAATCAAAACATGCTCTTGGAATACTCTGAGTTGTTACTCAAATGGACCTGATAGTCTGCGAGTGAGGTTGACCTCTGCTGGGAGGATTCCAACCTCGAGATGGAATACCCCTAACACTGAATTGCTGACATGGCCTCTTATTGTCATCTCCGTATGCCTCAATGTAAGACCTCTCGGTAGCCCTCATGTGATCAACAACTTGAGAGGAAGGTGACCCAACTGCTATCAAATATTTTGTTACTTAGCGAAAAGGTAAAACCAATCCTCTAATAAATCCATGCACCATCTCATGCTCTGAAACAGATAAAAAACTCTGCTAGATACCAATAAATCCAACTCTAGTCTGAGAACTACTCACTATTCTTGACATTACCTTTAGCTGGGAGGTATCCAGAAATGGATTCGGAACCCTTAACACCAAATCTTAAAAAACTGAGGCAGTCACCAATTCTGTCGGAACCTGGGCTGACCCCAGACCCTATAGCTGACGCTGAAACTCTGGTAACATGGGTAAAAAATATTGTCTGCATCTATCGATAACCTCTTGCTATCCATCTGGGAAAGAATGGAGTCAATGAAAGTACATAGAGGTTTATAGAAGTACGGATACACGATAAGGAGTCAAGAATAGAAATTCCTACGAATGCTTTGTAGCCTCCCGTAGATAGGATACAGACGTCTCCACACCGGTCCGTAGGACTCTACTAAACAATTAGCTTTTGCACCAACAACATCACTAAACCTGGCTCTGATACCAATTCATCACGACCTAATTTCTCAATTCATGATGGCACCTGCTATAACCTACCAGTAGGTAAGCCAACCCATAGTCCAGAATAGCTAGTAGCGGACTACCAATAGGAATAAAATGAACAGTGGAATAAATATAATAGAAAGGCTAATATAATCCCAAAACCTAGCAGAGCCAGTACAAGAGCTTCTAATACCACAAGAGTACAACTGAAATACAGAAAAAGTGTATATATACAACCACCTTTGATACAACGTAGAGAACAGCTTAATAATAAGAGGGAGAGTAGGGATACTCTAAAATGTAAGAAGCTAAACCCGAATCTCCAATCCATAGCTGCTCCGCACGATACTCATATCAACAGCGATAACTCATACTATAACTTGCAGGCTACAGAGGTGTAGTATAAGTACTAAACACATGGTACTCAGTAGGAATCGGCCAACTGAGCTCCAAAAATAATGTAAGCATAAAATGACATGTAAGGCAAGAATGCACTACAGGCAACGATCCAGGAAAACCAAGAATAAAGGGGCTAACGGGGCAATAAGGATACACTAACCTATTCTAGCAGTAATCCAGGACTAAAGTGCAATACCGTATATCACTGGCCAATATACAAATAAAGAGTGAAAGAAGGATATATAATAGTAGTACAAGGCCAAAGGATACATATACAATGTAAATAGATAAGAAAAGATAGGGATATATGGTGATACCATACATATAAGTAAACATATAGGGCTAACTCAAAGGTAACTACCTCAAGGAGTCAACCTAACATCTCAAGTTCCCTAGCCAAGTAAAAAGGCTACACTAGCATCATCAAACCTCTACCCAAAGTGGGTGACTAATCCTGGGATAAACAATATAACTCACCGAGAAGATAAAGAAATTAGAAACGTACCTCCAATCTCAGGTACCAGTCCACAACCAACCTGCGACGAACTAACCATAATAATCAATAATAAAGTAACAGGCTAGTCCGAAAAAACAAGTACCTAACCAGACCCTCATAAGCCCGGAAGGTTCATGAAAACACTCAGCAAACAACAACCATAGCCTGTACCCTGTACATATACAGCCCCCATACGACCAATAGATACAGGTGCCAAACAACTATACTGGTGATAGGAAATGCACATGAATGAATGCACGAAACTAATAGTAAACCATATCCAAACAGAGTGCCGTAATTTACCAAGTACCATACCATACCAAGTGTATACACCTCCTCCAGCTCACCTAGCTCGCAAAGGCATGACCAATGGCGACCATCCTTCTCCAGAATGATGGCTCTCAAATGAAGGGGGGGCCCTAGGGGATTCAGGAAATCCATATACACTATCCAAAACTTCCAATAATTAGCATAATCCATCTACTCCTTCTAGTACCAGATATATATATATATATAATCAGTGCACAGACTCAAACCATGACAAAAGGATCAAAATCCATAAATCCATTGCCTGAGATCATGCTCGGGACTAAATCATCATAATCATGTACAAAGGGTCAGAATATCCCTTGACCGAAGTAAATAGTAGTGGTAAAATGAGTGGATAAATAATGGACTAGAATCAACCTCAGTTGAAGTTCTAAAACCTCATCTTTAGTTCCAAAAGTTCATAATCCAGTAAATAAGGTGGTACGATTTTCGTTATAAAACAATCCATATTTAAAGTGAAAAGTAGAAATAAATCCCTTTTTGGAAATAGTAGTAAAATAAAGGTTTTGGTTTGAATCATACCCCTAAGTGAGCATGAATGTGCCAAAAAGTATACATGCCATCACCAGTATCAAAACAAAACAACTATAAGCGCCAAAGCGTCTGTAATATAGAATCATGTCCCTTTAGGGATAAAATATTCACCTGGAGTCCAACTGGTATCGTAACCATGGCCTCGGGCCAAATAATCCATCATCTACATAATAACGCCTTATAACTCTGAAAACTACTTTAAATGAGGGCATAAAGTCACTAAAGGATCTAATCGGGGAAAAATACTACCCAATTCACTAAGTCGAATGGTAAACCTTATACTAAAGGATACTTAATCATTAACTATGGTTAACATGCTTATAATCAAGGGTAATAGGATTCTATGACCATAACAAGAAACCTATGTTAAGGTTCGGGTCACACTTGTACCCCGAATTCCCTAAATAGGCTAAATCGTGATTTACTAGTCATAGTCATATCCTATAATCCCTACCTAGCATGCAATCTATACTATACACAATCTTATAGAGGAAAGTCTCGATGCCAAACCGCAATACTTGAATAGTCCATAATTCACCCGTCCTTGCTACACGATCCCGAATTGATGTCACACTATCAAAATAGTAACCTACACGTCATTACGAGTAAAATGATATCCATATTGCAATATAATACTCCGGGCACAAAATCGGTTCAATAATGGGCCCGTAGGGCCCGCTAACGAAATTCTGAAATTGAATCTGTCATAAGGTCTCTCAAAGGACAAGGAATGTGTGCTCAAAAGTTGAGCACAAATGGAGCACAATTCGGGGTCCAAATCAGCCCCTAAAGTATAGGGATTTAAAGCCCTAATTTCTAAGAATTTACAAAAATGAGACGGAATTTGACGGGGAAATAATGAAAAATGAAAAAGGGACAATAGGTTAACATACCTAAGCTTAATGGGATGAAATCTCAATAATTTCCAAGCTCCAAGGGTCCCAAATGGTGGAAAGAGGGGTGAAAAATGAAGAGCAATCAGAGAAGACGAGAATATAAACTGCCAAGGGGTCCTTCTTTGCTATCGCGGGACCCCCACCGCGAACGAGGGATTAGACCAAAGAAACCCTTTGCGAACGCAAAGGCTAGCCCACGAACGCAAAAGGTTAAGGTCCTTGACCTTTGCGAACGCGGCCAGTGCCTCGCGAATGCAGAGGCCAAAATCCTTGATCTTCACAAACACAGCCAAGGTCTCGCAAACGTGAAGGCCAAAAATTGGATGCACCAGATGCTGAAAACCAGTAATTTCACTAAGTCCTTACGGACTTCGATTGGGGGTTTGGGATTCGTTCGGAATCACGTGCTCTCAAACGAACTATGCTACCATACCAAATTCGACATTCCGGACTCAATGAAATCATCAAAACTTCCATCCGAAGTTGTTTTGATTAAATGTGGTGCCCACACCTATGGTTCCATTTTTCACCAAATCTACCCAATAGCCCAAAATGAGTTATTCGAAAGCCTCGGGCCTCAGACCAAGGGTCCCCTAGCCTAAAATTAATATTTCAGAGCTGATGGCGCTGTTAGAATTTCCATATGAGATCGTCTACTAGGATTTTTGGTCCGAGACTAATTCCTTAACAGCGAAAGTTCTAAAACAGGAAAATGAGCCTAAAATTCGAACGAACTGTCTGATGATCGAACCGACAGTTCTGACAAGTCATAAATGATATGTAGTCAATGTGGAAAGGATCAAAATACCGGAATGCATGGAAATTGAGAAAATGACCTGGAGGGTCATAGCAAAAAAGTACTTGGGACATAGTTGTTGCATCAATTTGAATATTTTTTGCTTCTTTTTATGGAGATGAATTAATTTTTTTCTATGTGTAGTATCTTGGGATGTGATTATTAATCATTTTGTTCTTGGATGGCGATATGTGATTATATTTTTTTACCTTTATGAATATGGTATTTGAGGAATGCTGAGATTTTGCCCTAACCTTAAAATAGGAAAAAAAATTACCATCTAGGATCGTGAATGGAACTTAACGAGAAACTACATATGCCAAGATATTCCTTTTATAAAATACAAAATATAAATAAAACATTTTACAAAAATTCCCCTATATTTGGAGCATCCCAATTTTTCTGTAATCCCTGAAGCAATTAACTAACCAAATCTGAATATCCATCACTAACTACAATAGCAAAAAAATAACTTCAAGTCTAAATGACAAACATATTTTAACACATTTTCATGAAAGAAGATAACAGTTTCAGAGAGGTACAATACTAATTACTATTGGCATGAAATTTAGTAATTGTAACACCAATAAAAAGATAAATAGATGAACCTTAATTTTTCCTCAGCTACATGGATTTGTTGCAGCAAAGCATTAATTTTTTGCCTGAGTTACTGAGAAAATTAAAGATGAATTTACAAGAAGACCTTCATGCGAGCGCGCGCACACACACACATATATATAAATTAATTAAAATAAAATAGATGAGTAGAAAAAAATTATTGATGTATCTAACATGGAGAATATTAATTTAGACTAATTCCATGAATCAAAAAGAAAAATGTGCAGGAAAAAAAGATCTCTCTTTAACCGCTCATAACCCATAATAAAACTTACCGAAATTATATACCATCGTCGGTTGTAATAGTCTGTATTACCGATGGACAACCTTTTCAAGATCAACTGGCATCAATGAATATACCACTGCCCACCATACTAAATTTTGTCAAAAAGCTATGTCCATCCACCATGACGCCAGGTCAAGTTGTACCTCTGAAGCCTGTGATAATTTTAAATGGTGAACCATAAGTAACATGAAAATTATCAGAAGTCCAGCGATTAATTCTCCTCTTCATTGTTGTGCATCCCTTCATCTCGGCCGCCATAGGTTGAGTTGCATTAAGAATGAATGAATGATAGGGATTGTTAAATCATCATTTTATACAGGAGGGGCAAGGGACTAGGGTTTCGAAAAGTTGTTACAAAGCTTGTTAAAAGCTTATTTGCTCCCAACTTTAATACGAACTATTATAAGTACCCCCCGATACACAGTGAATATTAACTATTTTCATCCTGAAATATTTTATAAATATTAAAGTCTTGTTCCTCTATATTTCTATAGTAATATTTTTATCCTTTTCCATTTTTTACCTTGCTTATCATTATCATTATTATTTGGTAACATTATTTTTTCAATTAATTATATATTAGCTAGCCACTCCACTTTTATTTTCATTCATTATTTTTCTTTTCATACTATATTGATAGATTATTACTCCTGAAATCTTATTTATTTGTACGCTTTTATTATTATTCTCATTATCTATATAATTATTGACAATAACAATAATAATTTGAGTATTTTTAGTTTATCATATCATTTAAGTTAGATCAAAGCATAAATATGCTCACTTCTTCTTTTATCCTCTTATTTATATATTATTTTTTATAATGTTATATTTCTCCATCTACTAGTTTCTCTGCACGTACACTATACATGTATACAGAATTATGTAGTATACAATTTTATAAAGTAAAATTATTATAATTTACACAAAGATTGAATAATATGCCGATTCAAAGTCATTGGGAAAATTTATTGTCGAGGTCAAGTTGATTAAATATTGTCTGAACCTACAAGGATGAACAATTAAAGTTTGATTAAATACATGTGATATCTTTTTCATAACTAAGGTGTCTGGGATAAATTGAACCCACCTCGACTAATTCTATGGGATACTTGCTACCTCCCATCAAAAAGGTAGGTGTATTGTAGAGACCCTCCAGGTCATTTTCTAGATTTTCATGTATTTTCTGAGTTTTGAACTTTCCTATAGTTGCTACAAATTATTTATGATATGTTGGGATAGGTGATTTAATCCCAAATAGTTCGTTTGAGTTTTAAGTCAATTTTTCTATTTTAGAGCTTTTGAAGTTGAGAAGTTTGACTCCGATTAAGACTTTGACTAAATGGCCTCAGATGAGAATTCCGATAGTTCCCTTCTCTCTAGAATACAAATTTTGAGCTACGGAGACCTTTGGTTTGGGTCCCGAGGATTTCGAACTCATTTTGTTCTATGGGGTAGATTTTAGTTAAAATTGGAAATAATGGGTTTGGGCTCACATTTTATCGAAATGACCTCCACTGAGAATTTCATTGATTTTGTTGAGTCCGTAATGTCATTTTTTATAAGGTAGCATATTTGGTTTGTGTTCACGAGGTTTCAAAGGAATTCCAAGGACCCGTTTGGGGAACTTTAAACCTTAGGAAATTGCTGGTGTGTTGTTGCTGGTGCACAACACCAGCCTTCTTCGCATTCATGACTAGAGGGCCACATTCATGAAGGTCAATAAAATTGACACTCACTTTCATGGGCGGTATGCCACATTCGTAAGGAAGGTCGGTCTGGCCGGCCCAAGTTTGTTCTGTGAATTCATGAAAAACCAACTGTTTTTGCAAAGGGTTGGGCTGGTGGACCTTCTGTTTGTGACAGGGATCCTGCGTTCCCCCTTCACTTCATCTTTCTCACTATTTTTCATGAGCTTACCTCCATTATTAAGCTAAGGATCTAGAGAAATTGTGGGTTCTCATCATATTAAGTGAGGATAAGTTAATTCCACTTCCTTTGGTCGATTTTCCATTGTTTCTACGTTAAAATTCATCCCAAATTTCGTTAAGTTCCTAGTTTGAAATTTTGCTTTTCTTGATTGTTATGGGATATTTTGAGCCCAATTTGGGCCTAACCGTACTCAATTTTTGAAATGTGATTCTTTATCTTACGAGGGAACTAATTCTAAGTTCAATTTTTGAATTTCATTAGAGGGCCTCAAGAGTTAATTTTGATCCAATTTTTGGCTTGGAGTACAAAATTGCAATGTGGGTACTATTTTACTTGTAATGACTTGTAGATTATGTTTTTGATAGCGCGATGTCATTCTGAAATCGAGTAGAGGAGATAAGTAGCTCTTTGTCAATCCAAGACTGCAATTTGACTTTGAGGTAGTCTACGGTCTACTTTTTTTTATATGATTGATACAAGTAGAATCCCCTCAAAATCATTCACATGGAGCCAAGCATGAGAACTCCAAAGAACACAAGCCATGTTCATGAAAAAGGATGAATTAGAGTGTGTTTTGATTCCATCCAAAGGCTTCCAAGTGTTGGAGATTGAAACAAGAATTCAAGAAATGGAAAGCACTCCACTGCCTCATGGTGACGGCCAAGTTGACAGTCAGTCAGTGGCCTAACCAACAGTCCCTAAGACCGTCAAGAGGAAGCTAAGGAGAGGCCTTACTGCCTTGTGGTGACGGAGATAGCAATGACCCTCCACCACATTGACGGTCAGTCAAGGTTGCCGTCAAGGGCAACCAGAATCCACATCGTGGGTCTTTTCCATCTTTTGTTAGGGCCACTTTTGGGCATTGTAATGTCACAACCCAATTTCTAAGGTCATGATGACACCTACTATAACCCACCAGTAGGTAAGCCAACCCGTAGTCCGGAACAGCTTGTAACGGATTACTAATAGAAATAAAAGAGACAGCGGAATAAATAAAATAGCAAGGCTAATAATATTCCCAAAACTTGGTAGAGCCAGTACAAGAGCTTCTAATACAATAGGAGTACCAGTGAAATATAGAAAAAGTGTATATGTACAAGTCATCTCTGACACAACATAAAGAACAGTCTAACAATAAGAGGGAGGGTAGGGATACTCTCAAACGTCAGTAGCTCACCCCAAATCTCTGATCTATAGCTACTTCGCACGATACACACATCAACGGCTATAAATCGTACTATAACCTGCAGGCTGAAGAAGTGTAGTATGAGTACCAAACACGTAGTACTAAGTAGGCATCGTCCAACTGAGCTCCAGAAGTAATGCAAGCATAAATAACATGTAAGGCGTGAATGTACTACATGCAGCGATCCAGGAAAACCAAGCATAAAGGGGCTAATGGGGCAATAAGGATACACTATCCTATTCTAACAGTAATTTGGGACTAAAGTACAATACCGTATATCATTGGCCAATATAAAAATGAAGAGTGAAAGAAGGATATATAATAGTAGTACAAGGCTAAAGGATACATATACAATGTAAATAGATGAGAAAAGAGAGGGATATAAGGTGATACCAAACATATAACTATACATATAGGGCTAACTCAAAGATAACTACCTAAAGGAGTCAACCTAACATCTCGAGGTCCCTTGACAAGTAAAAGAGCTACACTAGCATCATCAAGCCTCTACCCAAAGGGGGTGACTAATCCTGGGATGAACAATATCACTCACCGAGAAGATAAAGGAAACAAAAACTTACCTCCAATCTCAGGTACTAGTCCACAACCAACCTGCCACGAACTAGCCATAATAATCAATAATAAAGTAATCGGCTAGCTCGGACAGACAAAATACCTAACTGGGCCCCCATAAGCCCGAAAGGTTCACGAAATCACTCAGCAAACAGCAACCATATCCTGTACCTATACAACCCCCCCATAAGACCAATAGATACAGGTACCAAACAAACATACTGGTGATAGGCAATGCATATGAATGGATGAATACAACATAAACTGAAATTCCATAACCCTATCATAAACATGGGACTTGAACCGATTCTATAACCTTAATCCTTAAGTACTAAGTGTATACACCTTCTCCATCTCCAGACCTCGCAAAGGCAGGACCTACAACGACCATCCTTCTCTGGCATGATGGCACTCTGACGAAGGGTCCAGTACCAGAAATATATATATATATATATATATATATATATATATATTATAAGTGCACGGACTTGAACTGCGACTAAAAGGATACAAATCTGTTGCTCGAGATCATGCTCGGGACTAAATCATCATAATCACGTACAAATGGTCGGAATATCCCTCGACCAAATAAATAATAGTGGTAAAATGAGTGGATAAGTAATGGATCAGAATCAGCCTCGGTCGAAGTTCGTAAACCTCTTCTTTAGTTCCGAAAGCTCATAATCCAGTAAATAAGGTGGTACGATTCCCTTTATAAAACAATCCATATTTAAAGTACAAAGTGGGAATAAATCCCTTTTTGAAAATAGTAGTAAAATTAAGATTTTGGTTGGATATGTACCAGTAAGTAAGCATGAATGGGCCTAGAAGTATGCATGCCATCACCAGTATCAAAACAATACCACTATAAGTGCCTAAGAGTCTGTAATCTAGAATCATGTCCCCTTTAGGGATTAAATACTCACCTAGAGTCCAACTGGCATCGTATCAATGGCCTCGGGCCCAATAATACATAATCGACAGAATAACGCCTCATAACTTGGGAAACTACGATAAATAAGGGTAGAGTTACTAAAGGATTTAATCGAGAAAAATACTACCCAATTCACTAAGTCGAATGGTAAACCTTATACTAAAGGAAATTTAATCATCAACTATGTCCATCATGCTTATACTTGGGTAATAGGATTCTATGGCCATAACAAGTAACCTATGCTAAGGTTCGGGTCACACTTATACCCTGGATTCCCTAAATAGGCTAAGTCATGCTACACTAGCCATAATCCCAGCCTATAATCCCTACCTAGTATGCAATCTTTACTATACACAATCTCATAGAGAAAAGTAGACCAAAGCCTACCTCGATGCCGAATCGCAATACTTGAATCATCCATAATACGTCCGCCCTTGCTCCACAATCACAAATCGACGTAACATTATCAAAATATTAACCTATACGTCATTACGAGTAAAATGATACCCATATTGCAACATAATACTCCCGGCCCAAAATTGGGTCAATAATGGGCCCGTAGGGCCTGCTAACAAAATTCCAAAATCTAATCCATCACGAGGTCCCTCGAAGGACAAGGAATGTGTGCTCAAAAGTTTAGCGCAAATGGAGCACAATTCGGGGCCCAAATCAGCCTATAAAGTATAGGGATTTAAAGCCCTAATTTCTTTGAATTTACTCCAATGGGACGGAATTTGACAGGGAAATAATGGAAAATGACAAAGGGACGATGGGTTAACATACCTAAGCTCAATGGGATGAAATCCCAATAATTTCCAAGCTCCAAGGGTCCCAAATGGCAGAAAGAGGGGTGAAATATAAAGAGAAATAGAAGAAGAGTAGTATATAAATTGCTAGAGGGTCCTTCTTCGTAAACGCAGGACCCCCACGCGAACGCTTGTCCGAAATGCAGAGACCCTTCACGAATGCGAAGGCTAGCCCGCGAATGCGAAAGGTCAAGGTCCTTGACCTTTATAAATGCGGACAGTGCCTCGCGAATGTGGAGGCCAAAATCCTTGACCTTTGTGAATGAGGCCAAGGCCTCTCGAATGCGAAGGCCAAAACTTGGCTGCACCAGATGTTAAAAACCAGCAATTTCACTAAGTCCTCACGGACTTCGATTGGGGGTTCGAGATTTATTTTGGAATATCGTGCTCACAAAAGAACTATGCTATCATACTAAATTTGACATTTCAGACTCAATGAAATCATCAAAATTTCCATCCGAGGTCATTTCAATTAAATGTGGAGCCCACACCTATAGTTCCATTTTTTTACCAAATCTACCCAATAGCCCAAAACGAGTCTGGAAACCTCGGGACCCAGACCAAGGGTACCTCTAGCCCAAAATCAATATTCTAGAGTTGCTAGCGCTATCTGAATTCTCATCTGAGATTGTTTACTAGGAGTTTTGGTCTGTGACCAAATCCTTAACGAAGAAAGCTCCAAAATAGGGAAATGAGTCTAAAACCCAAACGAACTGTCCGATAATCAAACTGACAGTTCTGACAAGTCATAAATGACCTGTAGTCACTGTAGGAAGGTTTAAAATATTGGAACGCATGGAAATCAAGAAAATGACCTGGAGGGTCATTACAATATCCACTACTAAAAGGACTTTCGTCTGTGAAAGTCAATGGATAGAAAGAGCTCGAAAGCTCGAAAGGATGAGGTACTTGACCCGCATACCCCGAACATGACTCCCCAAACAACCTCAAAGAAGAGACAATGCTTCCAAGGGATTTCATCAAAGGTATCCTTTTTTTTACTTCACATCCTTACTTCACCTTTCCAAATAGCCACAAACCCAAACTCAGTGACCGACTGGCCTCCAACTGGACTGAATACGATTGAAGCATATCAATACAACACCATAACACGTAGACAACATGCCGATACAAGCGCAATCAAGCAAAGACTCATCCAGGCTAAAGGCAATTCCAAGGACAGAATCATGCTAAAATTCCAAAATCCGAACTTAACCCATCTTTTGCCTTTCCAAACTTGCTATCAACTCCAAACCATACAAGATATCATCTAAGTCCTGTCCGCGCATTCACAACACACTGACCCTGAAGCTGACTTACCAAACATCCATAATGGCAAGCGCAAGAAAAAAGCCCATAAGGTGCTACCATGACACACAACAGAGGTGACCAAAGTCTGCACTCTTAAGTCAAAGTATAACTAGTACGGATGACCCTCGAAACTGAAAATCAAGAGTCTGAAGCACTAATCTCATAAAACCAAATACTCCGCTTCAAGACGTCCCACCAACCGTGGATGAAGCCATGCTAAGCTTAACTTAAGCGCACTTCTCCCACTGAGGAGAAAATCCATAATTCTGACCAAAATTGAGAAACCAAGACCAGAAGTAGTAGAAACCAATATCATATACCGATGGACCATCTTCTGAGTTTCTACCAAGCACGGACTATCTGTACTGAAAAGAACCGACTCAGACGGTAAAAAGTAGGCTTATCCCACCTATAAATGAATGCCCAACTAAAGCAAAACCACGAAATGGGGATGCAACCAAGTCATGCAATGCCAAGATAAAATCTCGATACTGAAGCTGAACTACTCTATCTCAACTATCCAAACTGATCCTGTTGATGAGTAGGCATCCACAAACTGAAATCTATCACTTCTCCCAATCCGTTATCCAGAAAGGTCAAAGTCATAACTGAGGTAAACAAGTTCATACAAAGGCTAATTGCCCAAATCAACCTCGCTACCAAAAAATCAAGCACATGCCCAGCAATCTCCGTAAGAGCTAAAACTGAAATGTCATCGAAGGACATAATCACAATAGAGGGAAACCACCGGCTAAAAAGGTAAGCAATCAACTCCACAACTGCTAGAGGGCATAACTAAGAACTCACCAAGGCTGCAAACAGTACTAGTGAGAGCCAGAACTTAAGCAACTCAGACTATAGATTCCAACCGATATCTGGACAAATCCAATAGCCAATCTACAGTAACAAATACTCACTCCCAAAGACGCCCACTTTGATACTCAACAACAAGTAACCAAGAACACACTACTGAGTAGAAGTATCCCACAAAGCCATATCAGGCCGAACAAAAGTCAAAATGGGAATTTTTAAAATCACCCATTTACCCAAACTCAAAAAAATACAACTTCAGCATGGATTTGGTCAAACCAATACTCAATCCATGGAAACAAATATCCATAGGTGCATATCATCAAGAGGACGCACTCCACGGAGACACAGCAGGCCGAACAAGTGCCAAAATGAGAATTTTCCTGAATTCTCCCAATTATATCGACTTTAACTAGGCTGAACC
This sequence comes from Capsicum rhomboideum, assembly GCA_031232105.1. Lineage (NCBI taxonomy): Eukaryota > Viridiplantae > Streptophyta > Magnoliopsida > Solanales > Solanaceae > Capsicum > Capsicum rhomboideum. The sequence continues at coordinate 25,770,565 of CP124719.1, read as the reverse complement.
ATAAACCATAGCATAGGAAGAATGAAGTATCTAACTCCACACCAATACCAAGATCAACACGATCACCGGGAGATGAATCCAACAAATCAGAAGTAAGCCTTACACTTTCCAACTAAAAATCGACATCAAGGTCAAGATTACTACCGGGTGACGAACTATCCAAATCCAAAGGACAAATTTCAAATGCATCACCAAAAAAATGGGCTATAGAAGAAGAATACTAATGCTAAAATCATGGCAAAGCCCTAGAAGGTCAAACTTACCTTCACTCTCATAATTAGATCAACAGCCAACCTTGCTAACAGAAAGGGAAGGTGAACCAACTGAGGTAGCTATCTAAGCCAATGGAATAAGAATCGCAAGAAAGGAAGTATGCTAACTAGATAACGCTATTCTAGCCGTCTATCAAATAAGAATCAGCAAATATCAACCCAATGACCATAATATCAATAGCATAAGATGCAGGTGGTACAAAGTGAAAACATAGCCAATACCACTCTATAGCCTTAACAAGGCCAATATGCCAAGAAAAATGAGACTTTAAACCAAATGCTACACCCCTAAAGCAATACCACACTGATCCACTACTAAAAACTCATCTACGGGGGTAGTTATATATGCATAACCCTACACAAAGGCATACATCAATCGCTATGAAAACATCAAGGCATACAACAGTTAGTAGAGAAGTGTCAAGGCATATAACCACCAATGGGTATGAACACCCCAACACAACTCAAATAGAAACTAAAGGCAGAGAATCAAAGGCGTACCTATCACGGTGGAAATCTGAAATCATAAATCTGGTGTGCCCGAAGGAGTACAAATCTGAGCATGTCCGAACTCGAACTAAGCATCTGAATGACCATTTGAGGCACTAGGTGCACTACCTCTAATTGAAGGAGCCATAACAATACGGGACTGATCTAGATGAACTGAATGGCCAATAATCTCACATCGGGGACACTTCCTGGACCAGTGACTGGTCTCTCTGTAGTCATAACAAACCCTTGAAGCTCTAACCTGGTGAAAAAATTGAGTTGTCCCCAGTTGGCTGGCCAACTCATGCCTGGGGCACTCTCTAGATTAATGACCAATCTCACCACAATCAAAACATACCCCTGGAAGTCTCTGATGTACTGAACTTGCTGACCCAGAATGGTCGTCATGGCCTAAAGACCTAGACCGAATACTCCGTGATGTCTGACCAGAAATCTATCCACTGATACCACCACGATCAACATGAGAACTACCCATAAGCTGAAGTGCTACCTGTACGGCCCTAATAGGCTGCAATGATCCTGACTTATACTGGAAAGATTTCGAACTCCAGACAGAATACCACTAATACTGAACTGCTGACATGGCCTCTTACTGTCACCTCCGTACGCCTCAACGCAAGCCCTCTCTATAGCCCTCGCGTGATGAACGACTTGAGAGAAAGGTGACCCAGCTGCTATCAAAGGTTTAGTTGCCTAGCAAAAAGGTAAAGCCAATCCTCTAGTAAATCCATGCACCATTTCATGCTCCGAAACATACAAAGAAATCTGCTAAACACCAATAAATCCAAATCTGGATTGAGAACTACTCGATGGGCCCGACATTACCTCTAGTGGGAGGTATCTAGAAATAGACTCAAAACCTCTAACACCGAATCTTGAAAAACTAAGGCAGTCACAAACTCTGTCGGAACCTGGGTTGAGCCCAGACCCTATAATTGACGTTGAAGGTTCTCGATATCAACCTATAACCCTATAGTCTGATGCTGAGCTGAAAATCTGGTAACTCACATAAAAAAATACCATCCGCATCTATCGATAACCTCGTGCTATCCATATGGGAAAGAATGGAGTCAACAAAGTACTTAGAGGTTCATAGAAGTACGGACACACGAAAAGGAGTCAAGAATAGAATTTTCTAAGAATTCCTTGCAGCCTTTAGAAGATAGGATACATACATCTCTACACCGATCTACAGGACTCTACTAAACACGTTGTTCTTGTACCAACAACACCGATAAACATAAGCTATGATACCAATTTGTCACGACCCAATATATCAGGTCATGATGGCACCTACTATAACCCACCAGTAGGTTAGCCAACCTGTAGTCTGGAACAGCTAGTATTGGACTACCGATAAAATAAAGAAAACATCAAAATAAATATAATAGCAAGGCTAATAATATCTCAAAACCAGGTAGAGCCAGTACAAGAGCTACTAATACAACAGGAGTATCAGTGAAAGATAAGAAAAGTGTATATATACAAGTCGTCTCTGACACAACATAGAGAATAGTCTAACAATAAGAGAGAGAGTAGGGATACTCGTAAACGTCAGGAGCTCACTCTAAATCTCTGATCCATAGCTGCTCTGCATGATACACACAACAATGGCGATAACTCATAGTTGTAGAAGTGTAGTATGAATACCGAAAATGTGGTACTCAATAAGCATCAGCCAACTGAGCTTTAGAAATAATGTAAGCATAAATAACATGCAAGGCATGAATGCACTACAGGCAATGATCCAGGAAAACCAAGCATAAAGGGGCTAACAGGGCAATAAGGATACACTATCCTATTCTAGTAGTAATTTGAGACTAAAGTGCAATACCGCATATCACTGGTCAATATACAAATGAAAAGTGAAAGAAGGATATATAATAGTAGTACAAGGCCAAATGATACATAAACAATGTAAATAGATATGGAAAGAGAGGGATATAAAGTGATACCATACATATAAGTATACATATAAGGATAACTCAAAGATAACTACTTGAAGGAGTCAACCTAACATCTCGAGGTCCCTAGCCAATTAAAGGAGCTACACTAGCATCATCAAGCCTCTACCCAAAAAGGGTGACTAATCCTGGGATAAACAATATCACTCACCAAGAAAATAAAGAAAACAGAAATGTACCTATAATCTCAGGTACTAGTCCACAACCAAGCTGCCACGAACTGGCAATAATAACCAATAATAAAGTAACCGGCTAGCCTAAACATACAAAATATCTAACCGAACCCCCATAAGGCTGAAAGGTTCACGGAATCACTCAGCAAATAGCAACCATATCCTGTACCTATACAGACCCCCATAAGACCGATAAATACAGGTACTAAACAAATATACAGGTGATAGGCAATGCATATGAATGGATAAATGCAATATAAATCAAAATGCCATAACCCTATAGTAGACACCAGACTCTAACTGGTTTCATAACCTCAACCCTTAAGTACTAAGTGTATATACCTCCTCCAGCTCTGGAGCTTACAAAGGCAGGACCTACAGTGACCATCCTTCTCCGGCACAATGATTCTCTAACGAAGGATCCCCCTAGAGGATTCGGGAAATCCGTATACACTGCCTGGTCCCAATCCAGGACTTCCAATAATCATCATAATCCATCTACTCCATCCAGCACCAGATATATATATATAATCAGTATACGACTCGAACTAAGACTAAAAAGATGTAAATCCATAAATATGTTGCCCCCCAGGTGTCCGCTTTAGCGGCACCTAAGGGATGTTATATCCTCTTCTTCACTCAATTCTCTCTCATTTTTTCAACACTTTTCCCCCATTATTAAGAGCATGAGGAGTGAAAAAGAGAGGGGATTCACCCATTGAAGCTAAGGTAAGTTAGCTCATCACTCCTTGGTCATTATTCATCATTTTACCTGTTGAATTCCATTCCATTTCATTGTAGATCATGCTCGGGACTAAATCATCATAATCATGTACAAAGGGTCAAAATATATCTCGACCGAAGTAAATAGTAGTGGTAAAATGAGTGGATAAGTAATGGACCAGAAGCAGCCTCGGTTGAAGTTCTAAAACCTTTTCTTTAGTTCCAAAAGCTCATAATCTAGTAAATAAGGTGGTACGATTCCCGTTATAAAACAATCCATATTCAAAGTGAAAAGTGAAAATAAATCCCTTTTTGGAAATAGTAGTAAAATCAAGGTTCTGGTTGGAATCATACCACTAAGTAAGCATGAATGTGCCTAGAAGTATGCATGTTATCACCAGTATCCAAACAATACCACTATAAGCGCCTAAGCATTTGTAATCTAGAATCATATCCCCTTTAGGGATAAAATACTCACCTGGAGTCCAACTGAAATCGTAACCATGGCCTCGGGCCCAATAATACATAATCGACATAATAACGCCTCGTAACTCAAGAAACGGGCGTAGAGTTACTAAAGGATTTAATCAAGGAAAATACTACCCAATTTATTAAGTCGAATAGTAAACCTTATACTAAAGGTTCTTTAATCATCAACTATGGTCAACATGCTTAAAATCAAGGGTAATAGGATTCTATAGCCATAACAAGCAACCTATGCTAAGGTTCGGGTCACACTTATATCCCGGATTCCCTAAATAGGATAAGTCATGCTACACTAGCCATAATCCAATCCTATAATCCCTACCTAACATGAAATCTATACTATACATAATCTCATAGAGAAAAGTAAATTGAGGCCTACCTCGATGCCGAATCATAAAACTTGAATTATCCATAATTCGTTTGTCCTTGCTCTACAATCCCAAATCGACTTCACACTATCAAAATAGTAATCTATACGTCATTACAAGTAAAATGATACCCATATTACAATATAATACTCCGAGCTCAAAATTGGGTCAATAATGGGCCCTTGGGGTCCGCTAATAAAATTCCAAAATTGAATCAGTCATGAGGTCCCGCGAAGGAAAAGAAATATGTGCTCAAAAGTTGAGAACAAATGGAGCACAACTTGAGGCCCAAATCAGCCCCTAAAGTATAGGGATTTAAAACCCTAATTTGAAGAATTTACACAAATAGGACGCAATTTGACGAGGAAAATATTGTAAAATGACAAAGAGACGATAGGTTAACATACCTAAGCTCAATAGGATGAAATCCCAATAATTTCCAAGCTCCAAGGGTCCCAAATGGCTGAACAAGGGGTGAAAAATGAAGAGAAATCGGAGAAGAGGAATATATAAACTGACAGGGGGTCCTTCTTTGCGAATGTAGGACCCCAACCATGAACCCAGGATCTGACCAAAGTGACCCTTTACAAACACGAAGGCTAGCCCGCGAATGTGGTCAGTACCTCGCGAACGCGGAGGCTAAAATCCTTGACCTTCGTGAAAGCGACCAAGGCCTCATGAACGCAAATTTTGTACTCGCAAATGAGCTATGCTACCATACCAAATTTGACATTCTAGACTCACCAAAACTATCAAAATTTCCATTTAAGGTCATTTCGATTAAATGTGGGGCCCACACCTATAGTTCAATTTTTTACTAAATTTACCCAATAGCCCAAAACGAGTTCGAAAGCCTCGGGACCCGGACCAAGGGTCCTCCTAGCCTAAAATCAACGTTTCGAAGCTGATGGCACTGTCAAAATTCTCATTTAAGATTGTTTACTAGGAGTTTTGGTCTGAGACCAAATCCTTAACAACGAAAGCTCCAAAACAGGGAAATGAGTCTAAAACCCAAATGAAATGTGCGATAACCAAAACGACAGTTTTGACATGTCATAAATGACCTGTTGCCACTGTGGGAAGGCTAAAAATGCTAGAACATATAGAAATTGAGAAAATGACCGGGAGGGTCATTACATGTAATGACACTATATATAGTTAAGTAGGGTTTATTTTCCTTAGATTATCTTGAATATTGATGAATATTTCTCTTAAGAGAGAGTTGGTAATATTTTTTTGAATGTTTTACTTAGAAATAAGGTTTAGGAGAGCGATACGATTTCCCTCTTGGTCCACGTTCGAGTTAGGTGTTTGTAGGGTCGAATGTATTAAGGGTTTTTGGGTTATATACATCCATTAGTTCTTATTTCATCATCCTTATTATGTCTATATTCATCTATCTTGAGTTTTATCTTTCAATTTCTTAGTTTGTTTCCTTTTATGTTTCTTGGATTGTATCATTTGGTATCAGAACCCAGCTTAGAGTCATTCCCATGATTCTAGTCTTGGGTTTGTTATCTAGAAAATTATTTTTAAAAAGTACTATGCATATTTTGAGAGTTTTTGTAATTTTGGGTTTTTGATTGTGAGTCTTGTTTGTATTTTCGATGCTAGAATTGTGTTCTCTAGTGTCTAGTGAGCTGATATCTAAAAAATGAGCTTAATTCGACAAGGTTTGAGTGTTCTGCCTTTGTTGAAGCTTAAGGTTTGAAGAAAAGTGAAGTGGGTTTCAAAATTTGAAAAGTTTAGGTGTATTTTGAGCTTTAATATCACTTGGGTTGTGTTCGTGGGCTCGAAGGGAGCTTGGGTTTCGAATTTCATCGAATTCTAAGTTCATTTGCTTAAGGGTCAAATTTTGAATGTTCTTCATGTCTTGTTGAAGAACACTCAAAAATAAGGTTTTGATCCAAAAGAACCAAAGAAAAGGAAGTGTACTTGTTTGTGCCAAGGAATATTCCATTGAAAGTATAGGGGGCCCACAAGACTGCTATCCCATAGACTCTGATGGCCAAGGTGACGGTTAGTCACAAGGCTGATAGTCAGTCATCCAAACCGTCTCCAAGACCCAAGTTGAAGCACCTTTTGGTTAAGTTGTGAAGGCCAACCTGACGGTCAGTCAACTTGAGAAAAGTTCCATAAGCTCATTTTAGATTCCTAGTTTCATTTTCTTGATTCTTAATCATTTTTTACTTGATTATAATACTGATTAACAACTAGTAATCAACCTACTTAGTTGTGAATTAGTTCTTGAGTTTTTTTCATTCTTCGTCCCACTTCTTTGAGTGCTTTTCTCTTTTCAATTTCATCGTAACTTGTTGGCTTAAGTCCGTACGTGATTTCTTTGAGTATTTCAAACAAGAATCCATTCCATACAAGAGTTGTGATCTACACCTCAACTACCATCGAAGTATAAGCTATCATTCAACATTTTCTGATCCAAGTGTGAGGTTTACTAACTTGTTTGTTGTTTGTGTTTAGTGACTCTAAATAGGTATAATGGCCCCGGAAGGTGAAACATCACCATCCATGGATGTCAATACTTCAAACTACGATCTTGGCCGCTATTGAATCTTTGGGTCGTAGATTGGAATCCATGAAAGGTCACATAACCACGCTCCAAGGAAGAGTATCAACCATGGGTGGAAAGATAGTGAATATGGAAGGTCGTCTAAACTCCACCCAATCCATTCCCCAAAATTACCATACATTATCAAGCGGGCATTCTCAAGACTCATCTGCTACTATCTCCCCGAAAACACTCCACTAAATGCTCAATCCACCGAGACAAACACAAGTCCCCATTGCCTAAGCCATAATTCATCCGTATAACCAAAATCTCATTCATCTACTACAACTCAATTCAACCAAGTCAACCAAGAAGTACTACAAGACGAAGACCCACCACACTAAATACCCTATAACCAAGGACAATCCCAAGAAACACCAAACCAAAACCCACCACCTCAAGCTCTACTAAACCAAAATCCCCCACTCCAAATACCACGTAACCAAAATCAACCCATCCAAGCTGAGGGAGAAGAAGGAGAGGACCCATAATTTGAGTTTGAAGGGTATGATGAAGAGGCCTTCCATGCGGAGTATTTGAGGCATAGACCATTGCCTCAACAAGGATTCCAAAGTCGAGGAGGAAGATTTGGTCTGGCACCTTATCATAAAAGAAACTTGGGAAATCGACCCCAAGTTGAAGGTCCATGAAACTATAATGATAATCAAGGTTGAAATGGAGGTTGGGATGTATGGATTAATTCTATTAAGACTAGTCTTCCAACTTTCAAGGGAGAGAGTGATCCCGAGGCTTATCTTACATGGGAGTCCACTTGTGAAAGAATCTTTCAAGTTAATGATCTCACTGAGGTAAAGAGAGTTGCTATGCCATAACCCAATTTGAGGGGTTCGCCATTACGTGGTGGGAATATTCCAAGAGATTTCAACAAGTTATAAACGAAGGACAACCCCCACTATAGAATGCTTTGAAGGGCCTCATGAGACAAAACTTCATACCAAAAAGGTATAGGCATGAGTTACTTGCCAAGTTATACAATCTAAGGCAACGGAACAATAGTGTCTTGACATATTATGATGAGTTCCAACAATTGGTTTTGAAGCTCGTTCATCATGAGAACATGGAACATGCCATCATCCATTTTAATGTTGGTTTGAACAAGGAAATTTCCTCCTCAATGACTTGTCATAGGTTCGCTACCATCGAAGACATCTTTTAAGCAGCCTTGGATATTGAGAGGGATATTAAAGAAAGGTCATCATTCATACCCAAAGGGTACTCTTCTACTAACCCTTAGAATAAGAAGAAGGAAGTATCTCAACCATCTTCGGGGTGGAACAAGAACAAAGAAGTCGCCAAGCCTTTTGAAAGAAAGGTCGTAGAGAAGACCACTCCCAAGTACCCACCAAGGAATGAAGGTAACAAGTATCCAAATCCTAATCCTAAGGGTTTCTAATGTTTCAAATGTCAAGGTTGAGGACACAAGGCAAATGAATGTCCCAATCAGAGAAATGTGATCCTTAAGGAAGGAATATTGTATTACCTTGGAGATGAGGTAGGTCTAAAAGAGGACAATAAAGGTGAAGTCCAAGAAGGAGAGAGGGTTAAGAAAGATGACCAAGTAAATAAAGGTGATGAGGATTGTTGGACTCAATATGGAGAGTTAGAGGTCCCAAACTTTATGGTAAGACGAGTCATGATTAGTAAGACATTTGATGATTCGAGTCAAAGAGAAAATCTATTTTTTAGAAAGTGTCTTATCAAGGAGAATATATGATCATTGGTCATTGATAGTAGGAGTTATGCTTCTGTCACTAGTTCCACGATGGTTAATTTCTTGAAGTTTTCCACAACCAAGAATGCCACACCGTATAAGCTCTAATGGTTAAGTGAGTGTGGAGAATTAAAGGTAACTCGACAAGTTGTGAATCGATTCAAGATTGGAACAACCATGATGAAGTTATTTGTGATGTAATCCCTATGCAATTTTGTCACTTCTTGATTAGAATACCATGGCAATATGATCGTTCAAACAAATCTGATGGGAGGACCAATCGGTATTCTCTTGAATTGAATGGTAAGAAATTCACCCTCTATTCTCTTTCACCATCACAAGTGAATGAGATACATCAAAGAATGAGAGAGTTAAGGAGAAATGAGGAAAGAAAGGGAAGGAAGGGGAAGAAGAATCCCATGGAAGAGAGGATGATGAAGGAAAAGAAAGGAAGAGGTTGAAAGAAAAGAGCCAAATCGTGATGGGCGCTAGAAACAAGGATATTTTCAAGGAATATGATGAGGAGAAGCCTATGCTACTCCTCGCATATGCTTTTCACACTAACCATTCTACTTCTTCTATTCCCCATTCTATTTCTCCTGTTTTGCAGGGTTATAAAGATGTGCTCCCAAGGGCACTTCCAAAGGGATTACCCCCACTTTGGGGAATTGAGCATCAAATAAAATTTGTGCCGAGCTCATAATTACCAAATAAACCGGCCTATTGAATTAACCTAACGGACACCAAGGAGCTTAAAAAATAAGTTGAGGAACTCCTCAACAAAGGATACATCAAGAAAAGCATGAGCCCATGTGCAGTTTTGATATTATTGGTACCAAAGAAAGATGGGACTTGGCGTATGTGTGTGGATTGCCGAGCGATCAACAAGATAAAGGTAAAGTATCGCCACCCTATCCCTATATTGGATGACATGCTAGATGATTTAAATGGTTCATGTATGTTCTCAAAAATTAATCTTGGGAGTAGGAATCACCAAATTTGGATGAACCCCGATGATGAATGAAAAATCGACTTCAAGACCAAATTTGGTCTCTATGAATGGATGGTTATGCCAGTTAGACTCACCAATGCTCCTAGTACCTTTATGTGGTTAATAAATCATGTGTTGAAACGTTCATAGGGAAGTTTATTGTGGTATACTTCAATGATATCCTTGTCTATAGCAAGTCCCTAGATGACCATGTGATGCATTTGAAATGTGTGTTTGATGTGCTTAGAAAGGAACAATTGTATGCTAATCTTTAGAAATATTCTTTTGGTGTTAATTAGGTTGTCTTTTTGAGATTTGTTGTGAGTTACGGGGGTGTTGAAGTGGATGAATCTAAGATAGACGCTATACAAAATTGGCCAACGCCATAATCCATTGGTGATGTGAGAAGTTTTCATGGATTGGCTAGCTTTTATAGAAGGTTTGTCAAAGGATTTAGTACCATAGCCGCCCTGATGATCAAGGTAATTCAAAAGTATAAACCTTTTAAGTGGGGTGACGAGCAAGCAAAGGCGTTTGAAATATTAAAAATAATGCTTAGCTCCTCTCCGTTGTTATAATTGCCCAACTTTGAAAAGATGTTTGAAGTTGAATACGATGCTAGAAAAGTAAGTATTGGAGCTATCTTAATGCAAGACCAAAGGCCCATTGCATACTTTAGCGAGAAGCTCAAAGGAGCAACCTTGAACTACTCCACATAAAATCTTGAGTTGTATGCTTTGGTTAGAGCTTTGGGCAATTAGCAACACTATCTATAGCTTTAGGAATTTGTGATTCGAACTGACCATGAGTCTTTGAAATAGCTTAGAGGCCAAGATAAGTTGAACAAACGACATGCCAAGTTGATTGAATTCTTAGAGACTTTCCCTTATGTAATCCAATACAAAAAGGGGAAGGACAATTTTGTGGTCGATGCCTTGTCTAGAAAACATTTTTTGCTTAATACTTTGTCTTCTAAATTGATTGGCTTTGAAAATTTGAAGACTTTGTATCCCGAGGACCCCTATTTTGCTCAAATCTTCAGTGTTTGTGAGGAATGGGAAAGGTAACGATGGATTAGGGATAGATCATCTATACCCTTTTCTAAGTTTAATGGGTTTTTTGTTCAAAGAAAAAAGGTTATGTGTACCCTCAAGCTCTTGTAGAGAGTTATTTGTTAGAGCGACACATAATGGGGTTCTAATAGGTCATTTTGGAATTGATAAGATCCTTGGGATCCTAGAGGAATAATTTTATTGGCCCAAAATGCATTTTGACATCACCCAAATTTATGGTTAATGTGTGGATTATCGAAGTGTAAAATTGCAATTTCTCTCTCAAGGATTATATACCCCACTTCCCACTCCCCTATGCCCTTGGTTTGACATCCCTATGGATTTTATATTGGGTTTGCCTAGGACAAGGAGGGGAAAAGATAGTATCTTTGTTATTGTTGATAAGTTCTCGAAAATGGCTCACTTTATACCATGTCACAAGAGTGATAATGCTTCCAATGTGGCAACCTTGTTCATAGAACATGTTGTTAGGATCCACGGGATTCTCAAGAACATTGTGAGTGATAGGGACTCTAAGTTCCTTAGTCACTTTTAGAGGTACTTATGGGGTAGGCTTGGCACTAAATTACTTTTCTCCACATCTTTCCACGCACAAATCGATGGTCAAATTGAGGTTGTGAATAGAACTTTAGGTTTTATGTTACATACCATGGTTAGTGGGAAGATGGCTTCTTGGGAGGATCATTTACCTTAAGTCAAATTTGCTTACAATAAAGTTATTCACTCGACTATTGGTATGACTCCCTTTGAATGTGTTTATAATTTTAACCTCTTACCCTCTTAGATCTCACTCTTCTGTCTGGTGATATTGTGATTATCTTATATGGGAACAAAATGGCAGATGCCATGAAGAAGAAGAAGAGTAATGAGGTGGCAAGAAGAGTGAACAAAGGGCGAAGGTGACTTGTGCTCGAGCTGGATGATTGGGTATGGGTACACCTTCGAAAGGATTGATTCCCAACCCAAAAAAAACATTAAGTTGATACCTCGGTAAGATGGTCCCTTCTAAGTACTTGAAAGGGTTAATGACAATGCTTATAAGATAGACCTACCACCCGAATATCAAGTGCATAATATTTCAACACGTATGACCTTTCACTCTTTGATGTGGAATAAGATGATGATCCCACAAATTTAAGGGCAAATTCTTCTCAATATGGAGAGGATAATACAAGTTGAATCCCCTCAAAACCATTCACAAGGAGCCAAGCACTAGAACTCCAAAGGAAACAAGCCATGTTTATGAAAATGGATGTATCGGAGTATGTTTTTATTTCATCCAAAGTCTTCCAAGTGTTGAAGATTTAACCAAGAATTCAAGAAATGGAAAGCACTCCACTGCGTCATGGTGGCTGCTAAGTTGACGGTCAGTCAATGGCCTAACCAACCATCCCTAAGACCGTCAAGAGGAATCCAAGGAGAAACCTTACTACCTTGTGGTTAAAGAGACAATGGCGGCCTGCCACCACATTGAAGGTCAGTCAAGGTTGCCGTCAAGGCCAACCAGAATTCACTTCGTGGGTTTTTTCCCTCTTTTGGTAGGGTCACTTTTGGCCCTTGTAATGACACTATAAATAGTTAAGTAGGGTTTATTTTCCTTAGATTATCTTGAATATTGATTAATATTTCTCTTGAGAGAGAGTTGGTAAGCTTTTTTTGAGTGTTTTGCTTAGAAACGAGGTTTAGGAGGGCGATATGATTTCCCTATTGGTCCACATTATAGTTAGGTGTTCGTAGGATCAAATGTATTAAGGTTTTTTAGGTTATAAACATCCATTAGTTCTTATTTCATCATCCTTCTTATGTCTATCTTCATCTATCTTGAGTTCTATCTTTCGATTTCTTAGTTTGTTTCCTGTTATGTTTCTTGGATTGTATCAACGATGCTCTATGAAATGGTATGCATTATGAATTTCATGTGGGGTAGGGTATTATAGAATAGGTTTACGATAATTTTATCCCTTTTACTATTATTGTCCTTCTTTGGGGGATCTTAGAGTAGAATTTATGCTTGGGCCTTAGTCTAGGATGCTTGCTATAACGTTAGGATTTTGATAGGAATCCTTAGTATCAATTTGTACGTTTTTATCCCTAATATTTGTATACTGGTAATGGCATACATATATTCACTCATGCATACACATGTATTATGGTACGATTCCAAGGAGAAATATTAATTTTAGCCTTTAAACTAAAATAGGGAATTGTACCACCCTTACGATTGATCAAAGGCTTTTAAGACTTAAATATACCACCTTTATTAAAAATTTCTAGGATCTGTAGAGGATTTGTGACACATTTATCATTGCATTTATCTACTACTTTCCACACTCTTAACACTGATTTCCCCACTACTTTCAACGGACTTGAGTTTTACTAGATTTTCCCTGCCTTCTTATCACATTGTCGAGCTTGAAGAAGTCGTATCACCTTATATGGGTATTTTTCTAATAATGGTATTTTTAAACTGATTGAACCACTTTTTTAAACTCGATTCGTGGAAGATTCCATTCCTTTTACTCTTTATCTTATGGTTATCCTGTAAGTAAGATTTGATTCATTAGCTACGTTTGAGGTAGAAGTCGAGCGGCCCGAGGTAGATTCCAGTTCACTTATTGCATGAGTCTCTTTCTGCATTTACTGGTCCAATCTATTTACACTCATCTATTCATATGCACTGCTTGTACCCAATGTTGTTTGTTATTTTACCTGTTGTGTTTATGGGGGTCGATTGAGTTATTATCTGCTATTTGTACCTTTCGGGCTTATTGGGGGCTTGGTTAGGTTATTATTGTTTATTATTGCTTAATTTGTGATAGGATAGTTACTTATGCTTTTATTTATTGATTAGATATGCCCTGTTGATACTCTTTCAAATATTTCCATATTTAGCGTTACATTGCATTCCTTCTTCTTCTAATTGAACAGGTACTCAGCGTATATTATTGTTACCATAATTTTTTTGGTCCTTGACATGTTAGACTGCCAGGTTAGTTATTATGTGTAATTATCTCTTTTTATGGCATTTATAGTTTATATTATCTTTAAGCTAAATCGGCCTATGATACTTATTGGGTACCATGTGTTTTGGTACTCATACTACACTCCTGCATCTTTTTTCCTGATGCATATCCTAGTACAAGTTCGCATCACAAATTCTAATTTTTAGAAGGTCTTTACTTAGAGTTATGATGAGCACTTGACATCCAGTTGCTTACACATCTCTTTTATGTATCTAGTATCTGTATTTTTGTATCTCCCGTACAGACTTGTACTAGTGTATCGCCTATTCATTCACTTAGTTGCTTTTATACTAGTGACACTAGGTCCAGGGATTGGATTACCATGTATATTCTATCTTTTCGATTATTTTAGGGTCATATTCTATACCTGTTATGTATATATCTATATTGGTCGGCCCTTTATCTTTTTTTAGCTACTTCTATCTACTTTGTTGGTTGTTACTTTTGGTATGTGTCATGGGTTTTGACTTACCTACTGGAGGGTCATAGTAGGTGTCATCATGGCCTAATTTTGGATTGTGATAGATTGGTATCAGAGCATAGGTTCACTGGTCTTGCTGGTACAAAAGTAAAATTCCTAGTAAAGTCATGTGGATTGGTACGATGACGTCCGTATCCTATCTTTGGGAGGCTATAGGGAATTATTAGGAATAAAATTCTATCTTTGATTCTTTATCATTCATCTTTATTTCTATCATCCTTTAAGTTCTTTTTGTTCTACTCTTTCTCAGATGGATAGCATGAGATTGTCGGTTGGCGAGGATAGAACTCCTGCACCTGTTGCAAGGGTCTCAGCCTAGTGCCAAGCTAGGAGCCATTACTGGGGTCAGAGCTTGAGATTAAGGATCTACAGCATCAGCCAGGGGGTCTAGGTTTAGGCCAGGCTCCTGCAGGAATTGTGGCCACGCCAGTTCTTAAGGGTACCATGGTTGGGATCTCGAACCTTTTTTAGGGTATTTCACAGGAAGGGGCACTATCTAGTACACTAAGTGGTTCTCACATTTGAGATGATTTTGCATGTTTTTAGTAGGGTTTTATGTCATTTTTAGAGTATAATACAAGGTTTTTTCAGTGCGCCAATCATGCCTCTATGATTCTTCCTATAGAGCTTGAGAAAGTGTAGAGTTTTATTAGAGGGTTGGTTTTACTGCTCCATTTGGCATCAGAGCCTTTGGTTACAACTGGGTCTACTTTTCTTCAGGTTTTTGATTACACAAGGACTATAGACTGGGCATGTCACGAGACCTATAGAGGCGGCAACAAAAGGCCTCGCTGTCAAGGTAGTTTCAATGATACTTCATTCAGAGGCAAGGGTATTTCTAGTTGAGGTCACTTTCACTCTCAGCCTAGTAGGCCTATTTAGGCAGCACTTCACTCTCAAGGTTTGCATTCTAGGTATTCAGGTCATGGTAGCCAATCTAGTTCCATAATACTTTCTCATTAGACTTTAACTGACTGTGATGAGTTTGGGCACTATTCCAGGGAGTGACCTAGGCGTGAGTTTGTCAGTCAGTTTGATTAGTGGGTTTAGGCCCCTAAGGCTCCATCTCTACCAGCCAGCAGCAGTTTGCTGGGTATTGGGGGAGTCCCCAGTGTTATAGATATGATTCTCATCCAGGCAGTATAATGGGTTTATGCGGAAGCTCAGTTTAGGGACGAACATCGTCAGTTATGTGCTCCTCCAAGTAGGCTATGGGTTGAGGATTTAGATGTTGCTATCACAGGTACGCTTTCAATTTGTTATCATTCATTTTCCATATTACTTGATTTGGGGTCCCCATATTCATGTGTGTTTGCCTACTTTGCTATTTGTCAGGGTCTTCTTCTGAGCTTTTACTCATGCCTATGAGTATGGAAACTCCCGTAGGTGATTTCTTTTAGTAGTGGATCGAGTGGGTCTATCCTGTGTTTCGACTGTCATGGGGTATAACACTTGGGTATAGATTATTGTCTTAGGCGTGTTGGTTTTTATTGCGACTCTAGTAGTGGACTGTTGTTATCCTAGCATGTTGTCCTTGGTTGCGTTACTTAGACTACAACATTGGTTATGACATGTATCCTCTGAATTATGTGGTGAGAAGTCGGTGGTCGATTGTCGAAAGGGGTCATACCTAGAGGTGGCAAAATGCAAACCTAATCTGCCAACCCCATTTAAGTTTGGGTTAGTTATTGACCAACCCATTTATTAGCTCAACCCATGTCAACCCGTTTAAAATTGGGTTGATATGTAACCCAAATTGATTTTTGAGAAATCTTATTAAAATATTTTAAAAAGACTTCTTTTTATTTGATATGTTATATATAGTCATAATAAAGAAAAGATACTTTTACTCAGTATTAAAAATTTATAAAAGAATAAATAAAGCAATTAAAACTTAGTAAGAATTGGGCAATTGAGTTATAACCCGGTACCTAACATATTTTGACCCAAATAAATTTGGGTCAGGTTGAGTCTTGACCCATTTGTTATTTTGAATCATTTTGACACACTTAAATTTGACCCAACCAACCCAATTTCCACCCCTATTCATACCGTTTATTCAAGAAAAGAGGGATGGTAGTAAGGGGGATGCTTTGTTTAGCCTTTCTTGCTTACTCTTATGATGCTAGAGTTGGCACTCCTTAACTTTGGTCAATTCATCTAGTTGGTACGATTGCGGATGTTTGTTCTTTTGATTTGCTTGGTGATTTTGATTTCAATATTGATGTTAAGTTGGGTACCCAATTCATTCCTGCTACATCATACTGGATAGCTCCAGTTGATTGATGAAGGTTAAAGAGTAGCTTCAGGATATTCTTGTAGCTGAACAAGGTAACTATAAGGATAAGTCTTTGATGTAACATATTAATAATCTGTTTGACCAGCTTCAGGGTGCAACTATTTTTCTAGGTTTGATTTGAGTTCCAGCTACCATCAGTTGAGAATTCGGGCAGCTAGCATACCTAAGACTGCCTTTAGGACTCCTTATGACTATATGTAATGACCTGTTCCATCATTATTAAAATACAATTCATTATAGGTGTGGGTTACAGAACATTTTAAAAATACAATCTCGAATTAGTATGGGGTGACATGACTAAAAATTTTAGAATTTGAAATTTTGGGTTTGGCTGATGTCATCCCTCTATAGTGGGGTTGCCATAGCAGCCTGCCGGCCTTTATAGCGGGATGACAAAACCAGAACCTTAGATTCAATTTTAATAATTCTTTTTTCTCTTCTTCAGTTGTAAAAGGGATGTGGTTTGCTCTAAAAACCCTCCTAAGGTTACCTCATGGCCTGGGAGTAATGGAGAGAAGGGATTTCACATTAATAGGGTAAAACCCATGGTCTTTCTGCTGATTTCACGCCCTAATTCACCTTCACAAAGTTCTCACGTTCATGGCTCCGTATCAGTTGCTTGACGTCCAGGTAGGCTAGGTTTAACTGAGTAGTTTAGACTTGGGTTAAAAAGCATACGCATGACATAGATTGATGGGATATTGCATGCTTATGCCTTTGTACATGATGTTTGGATGGATTAAATGGATGAAAACCTAATTAATTGGGTGGGAAATTGCGGTTATGTTGTGATATTGAAATTGTTCATGAATTTATGTGTTTACCTTGTTGTTGTACATCCTTACATGATTAATAATGGTGTAGTACCCAGAATTTGGGTTAACCTAATTAAATGCTTATTCGTTAAGGATGGTTAGTGTTGGTGGATTTGGAAGAATCTACGATGGTAACCAGAGAAATGGAAAATTGGTAATGTATCAAACTGTTAGGATGAACGGTTGGGGGTGGGTCATAACCGACAAGTCATATGTGAAAATTTTAGGTGATGGTTTAATATAGTTGAAAGCCAGCCTATTTTGTGTGTGCATGTTAACTAGTCCTTAGTATTGCTTGTATAATACATGTTCAAGAAAAGTGAATGATTGTTTGATATCCTAAGTGTTAATCGCATGTAATGAACTTCTATGTAAATCTTGTTGGTTGTTACAAGTGTTGTTTCTGTATTCATTGTGGCTGTGATTGTTGTGATAGCTGTCATTATTATGGGATGTACCGGTATTTGGACATCTTCACCAGATTAAATTTATTATTATGGAATGTACCGATATTTGGACATCTTCACAGGATTTATATTTATTATTATGGAATGTATTGGTATTTGGATATCTTCATGGGATTGGTTGGTATAAGGTTGGCAGTCACTTGATGTTTAGGATTTGGTATATAGATAAGAGCTCGCCCCCTGCAAGTCATGGCTAGTGGGAGACCATAAGACCCTTAGCATGTGTGCACAGGTATTGGTGAGAGTTACGGTTTCTTGAGTGAACCGGGTTATCTGTTTACTGCCATACATTTGTTATATTAGTTAGTTGAGTGAATTGGGCTTATTTGTTTATCTGTTATATTGGTTCCTTGAGTGAACCATGCTTAATTATTTATTTGTTATATTAGTTCTTTAAGTGAATCGAGCTTATTTTTTATCTGTTATATTAGTTCCTTGAGTGAACCAGCCTTATTTGTTTATCTGTTATATTGGTTCTTTGAGTGAATAGGGCTTATTTGTGTATCTGTTATAATGGCCCCTTGAGTGAATTGGGCTTATTTGTTATCTGTTATATTGGTCCCTTGAGTGAACAGGGTTTATGTGATGACTTGTACATTGGTTTCCTAAATGAACTGGGACTTATGGTTATGATTTTTCCTATTGTTGGAAGAGATCATTGAGAGGTCCCAGCTAAGGACATAAAAGAAGGGTATATAATCTGTGTCGTCTACTTATTTATGTAAATGGGGCTAGAGGTGGTATGTTATGGTTGAGTCATGGTTGTCTACTCTATTAATTGTCTATATTGACCCCACTTGACTGAATTTTTAGGAATGGTAGTGGTGTGTTGACTTTAGTTGTTGTCTATGTTAACTCTCACTGGATTAACTTCGATGGAAGGGTAGGTAAAGGTTAAGAGTTACGAACTCACGTTAAGGCCACCCGATAAGTATTGGTGTTTGTGATTAGGACATGTGTATATTCGGTGGTATATTGGTTATTGTATTTGAGACCGGGTAGGCGGGGTGTTACTGTTGTTAATTAAGTCGCACAGTCTTAAATGAATCTAAAGGTGCTAGGGTGTTAAGGTATAATCGGACTTGTAGAATAGGGTTAAGTAAATCATAAGGGTCTTGACTGCTAATGGTTAAGGGTAAGGGACCTTGAGGGTCGGGTATCATAGAACTCACAAATAAGTACGGAATGATATTTGACTTGACAAAGTAATGGGTCCTTGGTGACTAAGGTTGGTATTATCCAAAGGTATTAAGGAATTGATTAATGAAAGATATCTGGCTAAATAACTCTCAAGCTGATTGCTTCTTTATGGATATTTATGTGATGTTTATGTTATTTAATTTGGTTCGACCGATGATGCTTACCAATAAGTGTTGTTTCTACTGATACTACTCTTGCTATACCTTTTTCGATGTATAGTCTGGTAGCAGGATCAGTAGGTGTTTCATACTGGAAACAATAAAGATCTCCAACATCTTCTATTATTGTTCCCATGGTAGAAGTTGTGTATTTTGTTTTATACTTCCTCTTAGTAGCTCTTGTGCCTGTTTAGACTAGTTCCTCAGGAAATGTTTTCAATGGTAATTAAATGTTTTGGAAATTGATTATAACCAATGAAGTATTTCCTGTTTCTTATTGACTTTCGCATATTTTCAAATGGGTGGTGAGGGTTCTTCTATCTAGGTGGATTAGAGTAGGTACCCGCACGATCCTGCTAGTTGGGACTTGACACTATATGAGCTCTTAACTATTCCTTTTTGGTTCGAACAATGCCCCCACAACATGTATGGATTTAATGGATCGTGTGTTCAATCTTATTTGGACCAGTTTGTGATAGTTTTCACCAATGATACCTTAGCTCCAGCCCTATGGGATCAACAACTACATACTAAGTTTTTGAGTGTGAGGTTGGCTTGATAGGTGTGACATTCTTGGCTCATGCGGCACCCAAGGATAGGAATACGATAGACCAGATAGAGTTTGAGGCAGTTTGTGTTTAGGCTAGGCCCACTTATCCTATTAGGGTTCATATTTATTACAGCTAGGTTATAGAAGGACTTTCTCCTACTACAATGCCATTGACTAGATTGATTCAAAGAAATGTGCATGTTCAGCGGTCTAGCGAGTGTGAGGCGACCTTCTAAAGCTCAAGTCCTTATTGGCTCCAGTTTAAGTTTTTGACTCTTCTTGTCATTCAAATGTCTTACAACTCGGAGAGGTTTGGCTCAGATTTATATTTGGGAGGTAGTCCATTTCCATGGGTTTTAGTTTCTACTATTTTTATCTTGGTACTCAGCTCATATCTGAATTTTGGTGAACTTTTCAGAGAGAGTTGGGAACATAAGTGGATCTTAGCACAGCTTTCTACCCTCAGATTGATGGTTAATCTGAGCAGACTATTTAGGCTTTAGAGGGCATGCTTTGGGCCTATGTCAATGGTTTCAAAGGTTAGTGAGATTAGTTCCATGGTAGAATTTACCTATAGTGACTATTATCATTCGGATATTTAGATAGCTCATTTTGAGGCGTCGTATGATAGGCAACGGGAATTTAATGAGCTGGTTTCATTCTTCAAGATTTGGCCTTGGGGCATAGAGCTGTTGATATCTTTCAATATGTTGGTGGTGTAGTATATGAGTTAGCTTTGCCTCAAGCCTTTTTGAATGTTCGCTTGGTACTTTATAGGTCTATGCTGAGACAATAATTTCCAGACAAGTCCCACATACTTAAGTGGGATTCGGTTCAGTTGGATGCAATTTGACTTTTGAGGAGGAAGGGATTGCCATTTTGAGCAGAGAGGTAAGGAAGTTAAGATCGAGGATATTTTGGTTATTGAGGTCTAGTAGGGAGCATTGGCTAGTCTAAGAGGTTATCTTGGAATTGTAATAGGGCATATGGACCCAATACCCTCATCTTTTCAAGTCGTTGGACACTTTTTGTTTCTTGACTTTCAAGGATGAAAGTCCTTTGAGTAGTGGATGTTGTAATGACACTCCAGGTCATTTTTTAGATGTTCATGCCTGTTCTGTGTATCGAGCTTTCCTATAGTTACTACATGTCATTTATGACTTGCTGGGATAGGTTGTTTGGTTCCCAGGAAGTTCGTTCGAGTTTGAAGCCAATTTTCCTGTTTTGGAACTTTTGAAGTTAAAAAGTTTGACTCTGGTCAAAACTTCGAGTAAACGGCCTTGGATGTGACTATGACAGTTCTTTTAGCTATGGAATATGTATTTTAGGCTAGGGGGACGTTTGATTTGGGTATCGAGGCTTTTGGACTTATTTTGGACTACTAGGTGGATTTTAGTTAAAAACAAAAAGAATAGACATGGGCTCATATTTTGTTGAAACGACCTCTGTTGGGAATTTCATTAATTCTGAAATGCTATTTTTGATAAGGTAGCATATTTTATTTGTGTTCAGGGGGTTCTGAATAAATTTCAAGGACCCATTAGGGGAATGTCTAACTTTGGAAATAGCTGGTATTCTGTTGATGGGGCACAACACCAGCCTTCTTCGTGTTCACGACTAGAGGGCTACTTGGAAATAGCTTCAGTGAAGGTTTAAAATAAAAACTATCAAGTACACCCCTACGCCATTAATTAAAGTGCATTGTCCCTAATGCAATAGAAAATATAATACTAGTGGTAGGGCATATGTCACGACCCAATTTCTCAGGTCATGATGGAACCTACTCTAACCCGACAGTAGGTAAGCCAACCTGTAGTCCGGAACAGCTAGTAACGTGTACCAACATTGGCTGTGAAATATCCAGGAACAGACCCAGAATCCCCTACACTACATCCTGAAAAGCTGAGGCGGTCACAAACTCTGTCGAAGCCTGAGCTGACCCCAGACTCTCTGGCTGACGCTGAAGATCCTCTATATGAATCCCTAACTCCCTAGTCCGTCGCTGGACTGAAATTTTGGTAACACGCGCAGAAATAACCCCTGCGTCTATCTATAACCTCGTGCCATCCATCGGGTAAGGAATGGAGTCAAAGAAAGCACTAGAGGTTCATAGAAACACGGACACATGATAGGGAGTCAAGAATAGAATTTTCTAAGAATGTCCTATAGCCTCCCGAAGATAGGATATAAACGTCTCTGTACCGATCCGCAACACTCTACTAGACACTTAGCTCTTGTACCAACAACACCTGTAAACCTAGGCTCTGATACCAATTTGTCACAACCCGATTTCTCAGGTCATGATGGCACCTACTCTAACACGCCAATAGGTAAGCCAACTCGTAGTCCGAAACAGCTAGTAACAGACTATCAAAAGAAAAGAAGAAACTGCAGAATAAATATAATAAATAGGCTACTATAATCCCAAAACCTAGTGGAGCCAGTACAAGAGCTTCTAATACAACAAGAGTACAAGTGAAATACAGGGTAAATATATATAGATGTCTCTGAATACAACATAGAGATCAGTCTAATAATAAGAGAGAGAGGGAGAGTAGGAGCACTCCGAGGTCAGGAGCTCACCTTAAATCTCCGATTCATGGCTGCTCCGTACGATTCACACATTAATGATGATAACTCATACTATGATCTGCTGGCTGTAAAAGTGTAGTATGAGTACCAAACACGTAATCAGTAGGCTTCGGCCAACTTAGGTCCAGAAATAATGTAGGCATAAATAACATGTAAGCAAGAATATAACTGCAGGCAACTATCCAGGAAAACTAAGCATAATGAGGCTAATGGAGCAATAAGGATACACTATCCTATCCTAACAGGGTTCAGGAACTAAAATACAATATAGTATATCACTAGCAAATATACCAATAAAGAGTGAAAGAAGGATATAGAGTAGCATGTGAGGCCAAAAAATACATATACAATATGAATAGACAAAGAAATAGATGGATATATTGTAATACCATATATATATATATTAGGACTGACTCAAAGGTAATAACTTGAGGGAGCCAACCTAACATCTTGAGGATCATGGCCAAGAAAGGGAGCTAATGCTAGCATACTCAAAGCCTCTAACCCAAAATATTACTAATCATGAGGTAACCTAATAATAATGCACCTTACCGTAATAGAGAGAGGGAAACCAGAAACATACCGATAATCTCAAGTACCAGACGGATATCTCAAGTACCGATAATCATACAGTGTATACGGATATCCCAGGTCCCCTAGGGGCTCCTTCATCTATGAGCTGCAGTGTCGACGAAGGGTGGTCGCGTAGGTTCTGCCTTTGTGAGCTACTGAGCTGGAGGAGGTGTATACACTTGTTACGTTATGGCACTTGGATTGGACATGGTATTTCCGATTTATGTTGCATTTCATTCATTCATATGCATTGCCTATCACCAGTATAGTTGTTTGGCGCCTGTATCTATCGGCTTTATGGGGGGCTATATATGTACAGGTTATGATTGTTGTATGTTGAGTGTTTGACTGAGTAAATCTTATACTAAAGGATCCTTAATACCAAACTATAGTTAACATGCTTATAATTATGGGTAATAGGATACTCTAACCATCACGGGTATTTTATACTAAGGTTCGGGTCACATTCCTACCCTAAATTCCCTAAATGGGCTAAGTCATGATATACTAGTCAAACACAGATTCTATAATCCCTACCTAGCATGCAATCTACACTTTACATCATCTCATAGAGAAAAGTAGACCGAAGCCTACCTCGATGCCGAACCACAAATCTTGAATGACCCATAAATTACTCGACTTTGCTCCACAATCCCGAAATGCCACCATGCTATCAAAACAATAATCTACACATCAATACGAGTAAAATAAGACCTATATTGCTATATAAAAGTTCAAGTTAAAAGTCGGGTCAAGAATGGGCCCACAGAGCCTGCAAATGAAACCCAAAATTGAATTTGTCACGAGGTCCCTCGAAGGACAAGGAATGTGTGCTCAAAAGTAGAGCTCAAACGGAGCGTAAATCGGGGCTCAAATTAGCCCCTAACATTTTTGGATTCTAAGACCTAAATCCTAAGAATTTAGATGGAAAATAATGGAATTTAACAGGGAAAAATAATAGGAAACGACCAAGGAGGGTTGAGCTAGCTTACCTTTGCTTCAGTGGATGATTCCCCACACTTTTCGATGACCCATGCTCTAAAAAATGAAGGAAAAGGGTTAAGAAATGATGGACAAAAAATAGGGGAAGAAGGGGATTTAACACCTCCAGGTGCCACTAAAGCGGTCACTTGGCCGTAAAGCGGCCACTAATAAAGCGACTACTAACCGCTAAAGCGACTGGTGAAAAAAGGCGAGTGGCCGCTAAGGCGGCACTCTGGTCGCTTAAGCGAAATTCGATAAAGCATAAAAATACCGCTAAATCGATGTCCGCTTAAGCAGACCTTGACCGCTAAAGCGGCCACACCAGATATCAAGCATTAGATTTTTGCCAAGACCAAATGGACTCTGATTGGGTGCTCGAGATTCGTTCGGAACCCCGTGTGCACAAATGAACTATGCGACCATACCAAATTTGACATTTCGGACTCAATGGAACCATCAAAACTTTCATCTGATATCGTTTTGATTAAATGTGGGGCCTACCCCATAGTTCTATTTTTCACCAAATCTACCCAATAGCCCAAAATGAGTCTGGAAGCCTCGAGACCTGAATCGAGGGTCCTCCTAGCCTAAAATCAACATTTCGGAGTTGATGGCACTGTTAAAATTTCTATCTGAGGTCGTTTGCTAGGAATTTGGTCCGAGACCAATTCCTTGACAACGAAAGCTCCAAAATAGGGAATTGAGCCTAAAATCCAAATAACCTGTCCAATAACCAAATCGACAGTTACGGCAAGTCATAATTAACCACTGTGAGAAGATTTAAAATATCAAAAATGCATGAAAATTGAGAAAATGACCTAGAGGGTCATTACAATATCCACTGCTAAAAGGACTTTAGTCCACAAAAGTCAATGGATAGAAAGAGCCTGAAAGCTCGAAAGGATGAGGTACTGGGCCTACATGCTCCGAGCAAGACTCCCCAGATAATTCTTCAAGTAGAAACAATGCTTCCAAGGGATTTTACCAAAGGTATCCCATTTTCACCAACTTCCTTACTTCATCTCCCAAATAACTAAAAATCAACCTCAACAACCAATCGGACTCCAACTGAGTCATACATGACTGAAATACATCAACCCAAACCACAGCATGCTGACATCACACTGAAAATAGCACAACTAAGCGGATACTCAACCAAGCTAAGACCATCAAAGGCATAAACCATGCAACAAACTCCAAATTATAAATCTAACATCCTTTTGCCTTTCCAACCCTGATGTTGACTCTGAACGACATCGAATATCATCTGTGTATTGTCTGCGCCATCACATCACACTAACCTTGAAGAACTGAAGCTGACCCATAGAGAATCCACACGGACTAGCATATGAACAATGCCCAATAAGGCCTACCTGAATACTTAAATGGTGATGATCAATGTCTGCAATATCAGCCAAGCCAACAACTGATCTGAATGACACTCAAAACCAATGGTCATGAGTCCAAAGTACAACCTCTTAAAACTGAATGATCCACTCCAGAACATCCCACCAACTGTGGGTGAAACCATGCTAAGCCGAACTTAAGAACACTTCTCCCACTGAGTAGACATATAAAATTTCTGATGACAACTAAGAATCCAACGCCACAAGTAGTAGAAACCGATACCATATGCCAATGGACCAACCTACAAGCATCTATCAAGCACATATACCTAGACTGAAGAAAACCAAACTGGTAGGTAAAGAGTAGACTTAGTCAGCCTATAAATGAATGCCTAACTGAAGTAAACATGGAAATAGGGAAGCAACTAAGTTATGCAATCCATAGCTATAGTCTCAACACCGAAGCTGAACCTCTCGATCTCGACTACCCAAATTGATCCCGTTGATAAAAAAGTATACACATGCCAAAATCTATCACAACTTTCAAGCCGTCATCCAAAGGCATAAAAATCCAACACTAAAGTCAACAAGCCTTCACTAGGGTCAAATACCCAAATCAATCTCACTACCAGAAATCAAGAACATATCACACAATTTCTCTAAGGGCTGAACTGAAATGTCACCAAAGAACATAGTCACGGCTGAGGTAAATCTCATGCTAAAGATACGAGCAATCAAATCCACATTCGCTGAGAGAATAACACATCAAGGCATAACCAAGAACTCTCCAGTGCTACAAACAATACTAGTGACAGTCAAAACTCGAGCAACTCAGAGAAATACAACCTTAGCCTGAATTTGGTCAATCTAATACTCGATCCTCAACCACAAATACCCATAGGCACATATCATCAAGTAAGAGCACTCCACAAATTCATCTAAGGTCGAACAATTATCGAGATGAGAAATTTTTGAAATTACCCATTTACACCAACTTTAACTCGGCTGAACCATAAACTATATCATAGAAAGAATGGAGTATCCAACTAAACGCGAATATCAATAGCAAGACTATCACTAGGAGACAAACTCAATAAACTAGAAAGGCAAGCCTTAGACTTTTCAACATCAACCGCAAGACCACTACTGGGCAGAGAAATAGCCAAGTCGGGAGAACGGGTCTCAACTTGTCAACCTTAGAAATGGACTATATAACTGGATTGCCAACTGTAGGATCGCAACAAAACCAAGGAAGGCCAACCTACCTTCACTTCCTCTAGAAAACCAATCTAACTTTACTAATAGAGGAGAAAACAACCAACCTCACCTCACTAAAGGAGAGTGAACTAACCAATCGAGTTAGCCATCTAAGACAACGGATAAGAATTGCAAGAAAAGGGACTTTAACTAGATAACGCTAGTCTAGCCATCTATCAAGTAAGAATCAATAAATGTCAAAACAATGACAATAATAACCACAGTATAAAGGTGCCTGTGGCACAAAATGAAACAACAACCAATACTACTCTATAACCATAATAGGGCCAGTATGCCAAAGATGGAACTTTAACCCAAATGCTGCACCCTAAAGAAAATACCATACTGATCCACTCAAACTACTATTAAAAGAATTAATCTACGGGGGTAGTCAAATAAGCATAAATCCACATAGAGATAAATAAAAATAATATAGAATTGTCAAGGCATGTAAACACCGATAGGTATGAAAAACCCCAACTCAATTCAAATAAGAACTAAAGGTAAAAAAATCAAAGGCGCACCTATCACGATGAAAATCCAAAGTCATAGCCCTGATTTGCCCGGAGCATTAAAAATAAGAATACGTCCAAACCTGGATTGAGCGTCTGAATAACCAACTGAGATAGTAAGTGCACTACCTCTAACCGAAGGTGCCACAACTCTATGAAACTGATCTGGTAGCACTGACTGTCCAATAATCCCACACCGAGGATACTCTCTGGACCAAGGATTGATTTCTCTGCAGTCATAACAAACCCCTGAAGCTCTAACCTGACAAGAAATATGAGTTATCCCCAACTGGCAGACCAACTCACGTCTGGGGCACTCCCTAGACCAAAACCAATATTTACATAATCGAAACATGCTCTGGGACTCTCTGATGTACTATACCTGTTGACCAAGAATGGCCGTCACGGCCTGATAACCTAGACCAAATAACCCGTACTGTCCGACCAGAACTCTTTACACTAAGACCACCACGATCTACCTAATAGTTACCCATACTCTGAGGTGCTACTTGTACGGGCTTAATAGGCTGTAAATGGTGCTGATCTTAGCTGGGAAGATCCCGGCCTCCAGATGGAATACCACTAACACTGGACTGCTAGCATGGCCTCTTACCGGCACCTTCATAAATCTCAATACATACCATCTCTGTGGCCCTAGAATGCTCAACAACTTGAACAAAAGTGGACCCAACTGCTACCAAATGCTCTGTCATCAAGCAGAGTGGTAAAGCTAATCCTTTGATAAATCTATACACCATCTCATTCTCTGTAGCATATAACATAGATGTCTGACAGGCCCACTCGAGAAACCAATTCTCATACTCTGAAACTAATAAGGATCCCTGTTGAACACCAACAAATCCAACTCTAGCCTGAGAATTACTCGATGTACTGGGTACCAACGTTGGTTTTAAAATATCCAGGAGCAAACCTGGAATCCCCTACACTGCATCCTGAAAAGCAAAGGCGGTCACAAACTCTGTTGAAGCCTGAGCTGACCCCAGACCCTCTGGCTGACGCTGAAGATCCTTGATATCAGTCCATAACTCCCTAGTCCATCACTGGACTAAAATTCTGGTAACACGCATAGAAGTACCGTCCGCATCTATCGATAACCTCTTGCCATCCATCTGGGAAGGAATAGAGTCAAAGAAAGTACTAGAGGTTCATAGAAACACAGACACATGACAAGGAGTCAAGAATAGAATTTCCTAAGAATGGCCTATAGCCTCTCAAAGTTAGAATAAAGACATCTCTGTACCAATCCGTAAGACTCTACTAGACACTTAGCTCTTGTACCAATAACACCGGTAAGCCTATGCTATGATACCAATTTGTCACGACTTGATTTCTTAGGTCATAATAGCACCTACTCTAACCCGCTAGTAGGTAAGACAACCCGTAGTCTGGAACAGCTAGTAATGGACTGCCAAAAAAAAAAGAAACTGCAGAATAAATATAATAAATAGGCTACTATAATCCCAAAACCTAGTGGAGTCAGTACAAGAGCTTCTAATACAACGGGAGTATAAGTGAAACACAGGGTAAATATATATATATAAAGATGTCTCTGAATACAACATAAAGATCAGTCTAATAATAAGAGAGAGAGAGTAGGAGCACTTTGAGCGTCAGGAGCTCACCCTAAATCTCTGATCCATAGATGCTTCGTACGATGCACACATCAATGGTGATAACTCATACTATGATCTGCTGACTGCAAAAGTGTAGTATGAGTACCAAACGCATGTTACTCAGTAGGCATCGGCCAACTGAGCTCCAAAAATAATGTAGGCATAAATAACATGTAAGCAAGAATATAACTGCAGGCAATTATCCAGGAAAACTAAGCATAATGAGGCTAATAGGGCAATAAGGATGCACTATCCTATCCTAATAGTATATATAAACTAAAGTACAATACCGTATATTACTAGCCAATATACCGATAAAGAGTGAAAGAGGGATATAGAGTAGTATGCGAGGACAAAGAATACATATACAATATGAATAGGCAAAGAAAGAAAGGGATATACGATAATACCACACACATATATATATACACATATAAGACTAACTCAAAAGTAATAACTTGAGGGAGCCAACCTAACATCTAGAGGATCATGGCCAAGAAAGGGAGCTAATACTAGCATACTCAAATCCTCTAACCCAAAATATGACTAATCATGAGGTAACCTAATAATAATGCACCTTACCGTAATAGAGAAAGGGAAACCTAAAAAATACCGATAATCTCAGGTACCAGTCCATAATCATCTTGCCACGAACCAACCATAATAACCAACAATAAAGTAACCGACTAGTCCGAACAAACAATAACCTAATCGGGCCCCTAAAAGCCCAAAAGATTCAGTCATTTGTATACAGACCTCCAAAATACCGATTGGTACAGGCGCCAAACAACTATACTGGTGATAGGCAATGCATACAAATGAATAAAATGCTACATAAACCAAAAATACCAAGTGCCATAACTTAACAAGAGTATACACCTCTTCCAGCTCAGTAGCTCACAAAGGCAGGACCTATGGTAACCATCCTTCTCTGGCACTGTGGCTCACGGATGAAAGGGCCCCTAGGGGACTCGAGATATTTGTATACACTGCTTGGTCCACAACCAAGACTTTCAACAATCATCATAATCAATCTACTCCATCCATTACTAGAGAGAGATATAAGTATAATAAGTGTACGGACTCAAATCATGACTAAAAGAGTGTAAGTCTGTAAATACATTGCCCGAGATATACGTCGGGACTAAATCGACATAATAGCATAGAAAAGGTCAAAATATCCCTCGACCAAAGTAAATAGTAGTGGTAAAAGAGTGGATAAATAATGGACCAAAATAAATCTTGGTCTAATTCCCAAAAGCCTCGGGACCTGAACCGAGGGTCCCCCTAGCTTAAAATAAACGTCCAGAGTTGATGGCACTATCAAAATTTCTATTTGAGGTCGTTTACTATGAGTTTTGATCTAAGAATAATTTCTTAATAGAAAAAGCTCCAAAACAGGGAATTGAGCCTAAAATCCAATCGAATTGTTCGATAATCAAACTGATAGTTACGGTAAGTCATAATTGACCTGTAGCAAGTGTGGGAAGACTCAAAATATCGAAAATGCATGGAAATAGAGAAAATGACCAGGAGGGTCATTACAGTATACCCGGGATGCTCTAGGCGCATGAGTTTGGTGGATCAGTACGGGACACAAATACAACCCTAGAATTGGCAACAATGCCATTGAAAGTGTCTGGGGCACTCAAAGTACCCTCAGTAGCAATAATGGCACCGACGGTTACCAGTACACTCAATGGTAAAAGATCATCCACATGGTTATCACCTCTAGAAACATGGACACCCACAGATGTCGAACTATCAGATGCTCATCTCTCTCTTTTTCTGCTCCTGCTCAATCTTGCTCAAGTGATAATCAGTTAGAAAGGCCTTGGTTGCCTTCCGAATATCTCCATACTCGTCAACCTCATCCACTGCATCCTTATCCCTCACTCTCTTTCCACTTTCCTTCATGACTGGCTCGTGGTTGAAGAAATCAAACACTTATAGTTCCTCTGTAGGCTCCTCCTCAAAAACCGAAATAACTGGCAATGGCGGTATCACGGGAGCCTATCATGATGACAACACCCTCACTTCTGCTCACAATAAGTGAGCTTCTCATACCACTTGGCCAACTTGGGTGCCTTAAAACCTACTAGTCATTCGTCCATGCTCCACTTGAAATTATCCAAACGACTATGTAAGACCTTCATAGTGTTCTCAAGCTCTTGTGTTACTCATGGTTTCACTTGGTCCATCAAAATCTTCACCTGTAAGTTAGTGTGAACCTATTGTTTTCTTTGTGAACCAGCCGTCTATCCATGTTGGCTAGATACTCATATGAGACTGTGACTAGGTCGGTAGTTAAAGGATATGGAATGGATGAAGCTGGTGTAGTAGCTAGCAGAATGGATGTAGAAGCTAGTATTGTGGTGAGGGCAGTAGTATTAGCTGCAGAAGTGCTAGTCTCAGGAACTATAGCCTTAACCTATGAATCAGTAGCAGTTGTTTCAACATAAATGAAATTCGGTGTCTCAATCTATTGACCCCTCTTAAGCAGCTCCATAAGTAAGGCCGCACCTGATGTAATAAAAAGTTGAGTTGTAGCCTTGAACATGGGGTTTGTGTCATCTCCGATTAGCTCGATGCTTGTGATCTTATTTACCTCAACAAAGTGATCCATGATTGACAATGTAGGTACTCTAGCCTATTTGTATAGATGGGCAACCAAGCATGGAAACGGAATGCTCGAGCTATCAACTATAGCACTCTCTTGTATCTTCTCCATGATGTATCTCGGTATGTTCAATTTGTACCCCTCCACAATGCTAGCAATCAATGCAGCTTAATCTGGACTCACGGTATTGTCATTGCTAGCTAGCCCTAAATGATGTGTCACTAACGACCACCAAAATTTTATTTTGAAGTTTAGAGATGCCTTTTTATTTGTGACACATTACCCACTAGCCATTCTATGTTAGTCTTCTTTGTGTCAATAATCTGAGCCAACTAGGTATAATGCATTCTTTTGTCATCCGCACTAAACTTTTTTTGTTTTATCTTCTTCAATTCCTCGGCACTATAGTCATAGTCAGTCGTGTTTGTCAGATCCTCATACACAACACCATACAGTAAATGCGAGATGGTGCACTCAGATAAATCCATTAGTGTGCCCCAAACCAAAATAGTAGATAATGTAGGCTAATTTCTCCAAACATGCACCTGAGGGGTCCAATTTTTCATTGTAGTTGCATAAGCCGCATAAAATTCTTGAACCATCTCGGTATTGTATCTATCTGAGGGCTCACTTATCCAGCTGAATTTATACCAGCTAAATAATTTTTCAATCTCGGGCACATCCTTAATCTGTCGGGGGTCTATCGGAAACAACCTCTCTACTTCATCTAAGGTAGTGGTATGGACTGCGTACCCTCCCACTTGGAGTTTCCTCTCTCATTCAAAGCTATGTCCCTAATATAAATATCCTGCATACCCAGGACTGTCCATCTTTGAATGCACTGCTCTTTGTGCCTTGGTCTTGTCGGGTTCGAAAGTGGAGGACTAGCAGATAAATTTTTAGTCTCGGCATTTTCTGCATTGGAGTCCTTAGTGTCGGACTCGCTCCCATATTTTTCCTCGACTTCACTTCCACCTTCCCCATTACATGATTCCCTTCCCTCATCAGACTGAGGAGCAACAACTAAAGTTGGGGCAACTATTAAGGCTCTAGTTACATTCAATTCTTTTGTCCTTATCTTGGTATCGTGATGCTTAAGTTGGCTCTCGTCTATTGGATACACCTTCTAAGATCCAATTGATTCTTCAGAGCTACTTGACTCATCCTTCAATTTATGTGTCGAAACCTCCACTTTTTATTTCTTAGATAGTGTTTTGGCTCTTCCCTTCTTTGAATTATTCTTTAGAGGTGTGGTACCTATAGTTGTAAACATTAGTCTCAAAAGATTAAGGAATGAAACAAATCAATTATAATACTGATCATAAGTATGGGTCAGATAATGAGTCATTACTTGTAGGTACGACTCATACCTTGACTCGTTAGATCAAATTCCAAAAACTATCAAACCATCCTCACTAAGTAAGAGTAAACCGATGAGTCGTGAGATGATCTTATGACTTATTAGATGAATCGTACCGAGAGTTCCTCAAACTTTGCATTTACTTTCTCAGAAACAGGGGTTACGATTGATGTCACGATTCATTGGTTGAAGCCACGAGTCATGAAATCAGTCGTAAGTTCTGCTCTTGACTTCCTTTTTAATAGTTTTAATTCCAAAACTAGATAATTTCATTCTCGTTAAGGTTACAACTAGTGAAATTACTTTCTTGGGTTGTAAACCTCCATGTGGGTTGAAATTATCAATTTTCCATGATAACACTCAATTTTAAACACCATGTTACGATTCTTGGAATCACGAATATCACAAATTATTCTCATTTAAATATAAAATACCGTTGGGATATTCGGACTTCACCCATTTTGAATAATCAATCAAGATTGTTGGGAGTTGGGTGGGCAAAATAATTTGTGCTTTATTTCTGAGGTGATTATGGATCATAATACCTGCTGACACAATGGGTATGAATACCCAAACCAACATTGATAAGCCAAGCATTAAAACTATCCATTTCCATCTATTACAAGTTTTAATTTGCATAAATTTCATAAAATCAAAGCAATAGACTCATGGTGTGCACATAAAAACAAAGTTCCATCTCTAAATCAACCTAGGGTTCTTGAAAATAAGCAAATAAGGTGGGGAACCCATGGGTGAGAATCAAAGTCATCAATCAAAGAAAAAACAAACGGATTTTACTTACTTAGATTTGAATTTTGATGTTTGAGAGGATGAGAACCTGAACTCTCTGTGTAGCTTGTACCATAAATTCAAAATTAGGAAAAGGGGTGGATGAAGTAGTGAATCTAGAAGTGAGGGAGATGATTTTTAGAGTAATTAGGGCATGAATTTGAATCGATGGATATGGAGGGAGTGTTTTCAATTTGATTCAAATTGGGAAGAAGGATCATCAGGTGTGATTTTAAGGTATTAGAGTAAAGGAATGGGTCGGGTCGTGTTGGATCATTTATTTTTAAGAAACTGACTATTTGACCACGACCTATCCCTATAAGTCTTTGAAAGTAGCCACAACTCGTATTATCTAGGTATGAATGAATAAATTAGAAAAACTCATCTGGGACTTACAATTTCAAGGTATGACTCGTGAGATGATGCCATAGTTCATGCCTTGACTCATAAGTCGTGGCTAATATCATTATTTTTATTCCTGTTCCTACGAGAAATGGGATGGCTCGTTGTGATAATAAATGAGTAATTCTAAGACTCGTGAGAATAAGTTCCCGTATAGTGAAAACTTAAATCAATCAGTACGATTAACCTTACAACTCGTACCATCAAGGTACAATTTGTGAGAACCAACCGTAAGTTGAATTTGCCATTTATTTTCTTTGTTCCAGTGGCCACTCTTGGAAACTATGAGTCATACCTTCATGATATGATTCTAGACTACTCTAGATGATGAATCATTGTCACCTCAGATGACTCTTTAGGTCACTTATCCTGACAATGACCTATGAGTTGAAATTTTAGGTCCAGAGGCAATGAATCCCCAACACGACTCATAATCAGTGACAATGAGTTATTGTGCCCAGTCATCCCCAGACCCAGCAACTCTGCTAGTCACAACGAGTCCAATGATGAGTTTTTGTCAGGTAAGATGACTCATCTTGTGACCGGTGATGACTGGTACAGTACAAACAGTTACATTTTATTTGGGGTATTTTTCATCCTTTCACTTTCTAACTACCAAAACTACTTCATTTAAGATTCTTTTAGGGGACAATTAAAGGGTTTCAACATTTAATCCCTCATTCACTTCTCCTATACTCTCAGAAAAAAATTAAAAGGTGAATCCTTATCTCTCAAGAGCAAACTAGGGTTCCTCCCCAAACTTGAGTTCTCTCAAGTATTAGCAAGAACTCTCTTTTCAGTATGTGGGATTTCAGCAAAGGGATTTTTTTCACCCTTTTGTCCCAAAAAACTTTTAGAAAATATCAAATTTAGACATTGTAATTCTAGGGTTCTTATCAACTTTCAGAATTCATTTTTGATTTCATTACTCTCATGATCTTTATATGATAATTACATGTTTTACTATGATTTTAAAGTCTTGCACGATATAGAACCTCCATGATTTGATACTAAACTTGATTTTACAGTATTTTCCATTTAATTAATTTTTCTTCAGAAAAGTTTGGCATGTTATGAACATACGATACCCAAAATTGGCTAATTTAGCATAAAAACCCTAGTTAACTTCAGTTTACAAGCTTACATTATAATATCAGTTATTTATACTTTCATGATACTTTCAGATAAAGTATGTTTGACTCATTTTTAGTATATCAATTTTATGAGCTATTAGTTAATCAGTTTGGAAGTAGTTCTTAACACCGAGTGGATGCAAGGATAAAGGTTCACCCATTAGTAGAGGATGACATTTTTGGTAAAAGTCCCCAAGTCCCAGAACTACGTTACCATCATAAGTTATTGAGGGTCACCCACCAGGTTAGGATGATACCTTAGTCCAAATGGACACCAGTTAGTGGATCCTCGTCAGTTAGGTTCATTACCCTTGGAAAGGTATAGAACACCCTCCCAACTATGGTTATAGGTTGGACCTTATTTAGCTCCGGTGAGGTGTGTTGATTAATAGGCTCTCCCACAGTTACATATTCAAACTTATCATTGGTACAATGACCCTCAGTTTAGTTTTTTTATTTTAAACCATGACTTTTAGTTTATATGCATTTATAATAGCGTCATGACACTTCAGTTCAGCTTTGGCATTCAGACTTGTATTTTAGTTCAGCATATCAGTATTTTCCTAGCATTCTTAGTTATTTACAGTTGCATATCTCACATGCTCAGTACATTCAAATTACTGATTGCATACTTTCTTTTATGTTGTATCATATTATAATATAGGTTTCGGTGCTCAGCTTAAGACTCACGGTTAGCACAATCCAGTACCCTTTTAGAAGCAGATAATGGTGAGTCCTCATTATCCAAGGATGAGATTTTAGTATTTTTTATGGTTTTGATTAATATTTTAGTTTCAAATAGTTTAGAGTTAGCAGGGGACTTGCCCCAGCAACTCATCATTTAGTAGAGGCTTTCAGACAGATAGTAGACCTTTTAGCTTGTGGTTATTTTCAGACTTAGTTTTATTTCAGTTAATTCAGATATTTATTTTCAAACCAATTAGCTTCCACATTCAATATTTCAGTTATTTTCAATATTCTTAGTGTCATGTCAGGCCATGGGTTAGCTTGGGGTCACTTGTGGCACTAAGCACTGTATTACGTCCATGGTGTAGTCTCTGGTCATGACAAGATAGAGATGATATTGTATTGAAATGGTGCAAATTATCATCAGGCTTAAAACTCATGGTCCTCTTCTTTGTAACCAAATCCTTCATACACTTGGCATAACCAGACATTTACTCAAGTGCCTTAACTAAAGGGATGTTCACAAATAGCTGCATCAATATCAAAATAAACTTATGATATATCCCTTCTTCTTCTTTTTTTACAATCATTGTGGGAAAGATAGAGGAGGCCATGGAATAGGAGTCAAAATTTGTGGGACGTCCTTCTCTTTTTCTTTACTAGAAGCAGTCTCTTTTTCAGCAACTAGAGATAGATTTTACACCGAATCCTCATTAATAACTGTTGCGACCTAGCTATACACGCAAGTGTACGTGATCGTACAAGTAAAATAAAGTGGCTCCTTTTAGAGAGTCGGATATCGAACCCAAGGGACTTTCGTCAACAGAACCCAACTCTAGACGTCAAACTATAATTAAAAACTAGTGTTACGAAAACGACAAGAGATTTGGTGTTGAAAATTAAATGATTGCAGACTATGAACTCCTATCTTCGCTATCGTAACTTTGGTTTTCGCAAATATACTTGAAAAATCAATAAAAAGTGAATTCCCAGGGCTAAGGCACCCTGAACGTCATCTCTTGAGCATAATTGTTATTGGTTTAAGCACTTTGAGTTGTTTATCGTGGTTATTGGTCCGAGGTTAATTTTTATAACTATATTCGTCTCCAAAATATAATCGTCTACTAGAACTTAGAAACCTACCTACATCCGTGAGTGGTGATAAGCTTAACCAATTCTAGAGCATTCACGTTTTCTTCTCGTAATTGACCAAGTGTGGTGGATTAGGTACCTCTCGGTCCTAACCACATGTCAATCCCGTAGAATTACTTCCCCGAGGAAGACCACACTTCATATATTCAAGTTCTATCTCTTAGTTTCTCTCTCGAGCTCACTTCGAGGCAAGGAATATATTCCAATGGTGATCAAGCATCAAAATAATGAAATTTAGAACATATGAATAACCAATTTATGATAAACTTCAGCAAAAAACCAATACAATCAACCCAAGAGATTCATGTTCTTGGATTCAACCCCAAGAATGAGGGATTTTAGCCACTCATAATGTCAATCAACATCCAAAAGTAATTAAATACCATAAAAATATGTAAAAACTGAAAAGAAGAGGAATGGAACCTAATTGAGATGCCCAAAAACGCCCAAAATATTCTAAGGATGATGGAATGTGATACAATAACTCAAAAGCCCTATTTATAGACCCAAGTCGAGGCAAAAAGCAGCCAAAAAGCGGCCTGGCACGCCCTTGGGCGTGCCTAGCACTTAGGCAGATTTTGCCTCAGCAAAAAGGGTGCTCCCAGGAGGCGTGGCGCGCCCCAAGTCTGCCAAGGCAATTAAAAATTTTGCCAAAAGCGTCCTGGCACGCTGCCTAGCGCGCCAGGCCCTTTTTTATTTGATTTTTTTGCTTTCGTCGACTTCTCTTCGCGGATTTGGTTGGATTCTTCAAGATCAACTCTTTGGCTTGCCTCTTATCTTCAATATTCTTCACTTGTAGCACCTCCAAGCCTCACTTTCCATGCCAAACATGCTCCAAAAAGTCGTAAATTCCACCTACAAGAGTCTAATCATGTTGGTTAGCACAATATCCCATATTCCATCAAAAACTTATATAATACACAAGTATTGTTCTCAAAACTAAGGTAATCATGGGTTAAAGTCGTTATTAAGGCATATAAATACGCCTTAGATCACCACCCCACACTTAACCTTTGTTTGTCCTCGAACAATAGCCACACTCTATCCGGCGACTTTAGACACTTGAGACAAAATAGGCATTCTTGCATAGCTTACACATCCACATTTATCAACTTCTGCACCACATACTAGGATATCAAACAACTAAATAACAAAGTGAAACAACCTATCCTCACAAATCAATTAACTAGTTGCAAATTCATGCGTGACACGTCATTAGTAGATCACCTCACTTCACTAAACATGCGCCCTCACCATAAAAAGTCACCCCACACTTCTACCAAGTAATTACTAACTGGGTGCATGAATGAAAGTCACTCACTCTCAAAAAGAATTCACATGCAACACAAAGATGAACCATAGGCTTGCCCTTAGTGTAATACTCCACTAATGTTAAAATGTTAAAGCTCAAGATCAAGTAGGACTTTTAGGGGTTGTAATGTAGGCACAGGGACGGGTAGGAACTATTTGGTAAGAATAGTGACTATCTTTCCTGAGCGCTTTAATACACTGCAAATTACATTCAAACCACCTTCAACCGACCTATTTTTCACCACTTTTATCTTCCCAACTTTCTTTTATTCTGTCCCATAACTTTAAGCTAGCTTACGCATATTGTGTAAGGAGTAAAATTTTCTTTTTCTCATTTTTTTTTTTTTTTTTTTTTTTTTACCATACTCCTTACCAACACACACAAACTTTTTCACACCCATAGGAAATATGCTTGGGACTTTACTTTCACTCTTCCCCTTTTTTTTTCATTTTTGTTTTCAAACTCTTGCACTCCTTCACCTCTTGATTTCCTAATTAAAGTGCTTAGGAGTTTTGGATCAAATTCTGGTTCATTGAAAGAAGAGGATTAAGCTACATGTAAAGCTACCAAGGAAAAGGCTAAAGGCTCAACGGGGTTAACTAGGATCATGCCAAGAGCGTAGATAAAGTAGGTCTAAAACATGGCTATCAAAGAAATGCCCCTATCATCTCCTAAACTTAACACCTCTTATTTCGCTTTGCAAACACCCCGGGCAAGTTCTAGACATCATTATGCACATGGAATATTATGGAAAACTTACTCACACATGGCACATGTTCAGCTCAGCAGGTTCACCATAAAAACCTCTGAAATCATGCATAAATTCAACATTAAGCAACTTAACTAGTCAACTAAGTGAGAATTAGGTGTCTTAGCACTTGCTATTATATATCCGGGCATGTTTCACACGTGTATGCACAATTGTATAGCAAGCAAGAATACCCGACACTACACTACTTGACTATTTTGCTCTTAAGACGGTCGTCATCCATCCATCATAGAGCAAATACCTTAGTCCTCTGACTAAGGCGACTCAAAAGTAATAAACACCAAAAACAACACAAAACAACATCAAAAATCAAAAATTTAGCTAATTTTTTTTTGTATGGTTCAAAGGGACTCTCCTTAGTAAAAGAACCGAAAACAAATGCTAAGGAACCCAAAATAAAAGCATACAGCAGCACATATATACATACATACAAGGAAAGTCCATCATACCCCACCCTATACTTAAAAGATTAGCATTGTCCCCAATGCTACCAAAATAAACAAAGCAAGAGTAGGATGTAAGGAGCTCCCTGGTCAGTCGAGGTAGTCGTCGTCCTCCGACCCACGAACCTCTAACGGTGGATCATCCGCCTCAGCCTCCTCATCCTCAGAATCGCTCTGGAGGTCATCTTCATCTGTGGGGACATCATCGTCCATAGGCTCCACAAAATCAGGACCAATCCTCAATAAGGACATGGCATGCTCATTGAGAGGATAATCCCTCTCTACCTGGCTCAGCTCATCCGCCATGGAGGGCCTACCCCCAGTCCTGTGTCGTAGCATCTCCAACCCATACATACGGGCTAAAATCCCATCATCTTGAGCATGACGCTCTACTAATGTCAAAGTGGGGCCGAGTGAATCCAGCGCCTTAGTCTCGATGACATCCACAGGCGGCGTCACCAAAGGAGGATGATAGTCAAAATTTTCTTCGGGCACTTCGAATGCTCGCATTAACTTAGTCAATAGTCCACTGAAAGCATATCGAAGACCTCCATGGAGGCGCGCTCGCGCATAGCCGACAACAACACAGAACCTACATCAATCTCTGCATCAGTCATGAGAGTATATACCAGACATACACGATCCCTTGTAACCTTAGTCATGTGGCTCCCCGGAATTAAACAACAACACACAATCTTGAGCCAAATCCTTGCCTCTTTGTTGAGATGGGCAAAGCGTAGACTCTTGTGATACCCTCTTTGGTGATGGCGAAGCCACCTTACTATTGAACGTGGGCCACACAGAGTGTGTCGAATTTCAGCATATGGAGGCCTAGCATTTAGCCTGAGTATGTCTTGGGGACTAGCCCGAGTGGAAATTCCCAATAATCCAGTCAATCTCAAGGAGTAAAGTATCACATCCGAACCTCGTACCACTACCGAGCATGTAGGTGTGTCTGGGTTCCAATTTGCGTACAATTCCCTCACCAGATGGAGGTTACAATCTGTAGGTCGGTTGAAAACAAAGCCCATCCTAACTTGCTCAAGCCGAGCCAATATTCTTGGGTAAGCCCGAACCAAACTTGCCCTATCAATACACTCATCGAAAAAATATTTAGCTTCCGGGTGGCTTTTGTACAAACTTTTCCCCGCATTGGAGACAGCGTGTATCCCATACTTTCGTTTTTGCCCTTTTGGGACTGGGGGAG
Source organism: Capsicum rhomboideum (assembly GCA_031232105.1). Lineage (NCBI taxonomy): Eukaryota > Viridiplantae > Streptophyta > Magnoliopsida > Solanales > Solanaceae > Capsicum > Capsicum rhomboideum. Next base: position 25,729,942 of record CP124719.1, on the reverse strand, counting down.
CTGCGGGCACCTTATTACCCGACCGACATCTCTTGTGAGAGCTGGAGGCTGCTACATTAGAATCAGACATAGTACCTGTAGCAAAGATCCACAAACATGTCAATTACCCATGTAAAAATAGCTAACCAACTTAATGCGCGATGACGATGAGGGCCAACCCACACTTAGTTGTGTAGCACCAAGTCAAAATAAATATGGGCAGAGGGTATTCAGACTTCCCCTCATCACTGAATTCCCATAACCAAGTCCCAACTATATATAAATGCACATTCCCACACAAGGTCATCAATCTCATAACTAGCATTAGAATGGCATGCTTGTTTTACTCAAGAATTCAAACAATAGTCATACATATTCAGCACATGTGAGTTGTATGAAGTGATTTCAACTACCAATTTGCTCAATTATTACCAATACAGATAAACCCACTTCCAATTTTTCCAAATCAACTAGATTAATCAACCTACTTTCACCTGCTTTTCAAGTTCATTGGGATGACACCCCATGAACCCAAACAATATCATAAGACGCAGGTTAGCATACAAAGAACATACTATGCACAAACGAAATCCAAGAGAACCCCAAAATCGCACCATCCTTATATCATTCTAGAGAGAGAAAGCTAAGGAAACATACCTTGAGAGCTTTGAATGGAGACTTGAACACAATCCCAAAAGGAGAAAGCAAAGAGTCGAGCTCTGTGTGGGCAAGAGTGGAGAAATAAAAGAGAAAATTTGTGAGGCTTGGAGGAGAAAATCGTATGTTGGAATATTTGTGAAGAATGAGGTAATTTGGGGATTTAAAGGAGAAGGGGTGGGGGTGGGTCTGTTCTAATTAAAGAAAAGAACTTAAAAAAAAATTATTTTTTTTTATAAGGGTGTAGCGGCGTGGCACGCTGCCTAGCGCGCTACCCCACTGCCAACCTGAACCAAAAATCGAGCACAGGCGGCGTGGAACGCTGTCCAGCGCGCCTGTGCACTGCCCATGCGTGCTGGATTTTGGGGGAAGGCAGCGTGGCACGCTGGCCAGCGCGCCTCCCCACTGCCTCCCAAAAAAATTTTTTTTTGTTTTTGCTTTTTCATCCTGGCACGCTAGGTAGCGCGCCCAACACTTAACCTTATACCTGAGCAATTTTTCACATTTTCCACATCATCTTGGGGCTTTTACAAGTCCCAAGACTCGAAGCTTTGCTCCAAAACATGTCCTACCTGCCCGGCACCTTCAAATAATCATCTATCCGCCAAATTTACCTTTTTCTTGTGGATTCTCATATCAACATGCTCCGTGCCTCTGCATAAACACAAGATCCTAGCACTACGTTAGAAAACAAAAACTGTAAAAGAGATGGGTTGCCTCCCATCAAGTGCCTTAGTTTTGGTCGGGGCACGACTCATCTTTTTGTATTTTTACTTTATAAATCCTAACTATTACAACACATGCATGGGTTGCCTCCCATGTAGCGCCTGGTTTAATGTCACGGCTCGACCATACTTAGCTCAGTTTTCAACAAGGTAAAGCACGTCTTTCTTCTGCTTCTCTTCTTCACCAAAATAATGCTTCAGTCTCTGGCGATTTACCATAAACCTTGTACCATCCGCTTTGTTCAAAATTTCCACCGCATCATGAGGTGTCGAGCGACTTACCTCTAAAGGCCCACTTCACTTAGATCTTAGCTTGCCCGTCTTGAGTTAAACAAAAGAACCAACTGACTTAGCTCAAAAGTGCGGGGGAGAATATGTTTGTCATGCCATTGCTTCATTTTCTCCTTGTAGAGCTTAGCATTTTCATACGCCGGGGCACGAAATTCGTCCAGCTCATGTAGTTGTAACAACCTCCTGTTACCAGCCAACCCCGGATCTAGATTCAACTTCTTTACCGCCCAATATGCTTGGTGCTCAAGCTCAACTGGAAGGTGACATGCTTTCCCAAAGACCAAACGATAGGGAGAAGTCCCTATAGGAGTCTTATACGCCGTTCGATAAGCCCAAAGAGCATCATCCAGCTTGAGTGACCAGTCTTTCCTCTGAGTATTCACCGTCTTTTGTAAGATTTGCTTTATCTCGCAATTAGACACTTCCACTTGGACACTTGTTTGGGGGTGATACGCTGTGGAGACCTTGTGTTTCACTCCATACTTCGCCAATACACTCTTTACCCAGTAATTAATGAAGTGTGACCCTCCATCGCTAATAATAGCTCTTGGAGTTTCGAACCTAGTGAAGATGTGTTTTTGGAGAAACTTTACCACAACTTTGGAGTCATTCGTAGGAAGAGCTGCAGCCTCTACCCATTTAGATACATAATCCACTGCTACGAGTATGTATAGATTGCCATTCGACTTTGGGAAAGGCCCCATAAAATCAATCCCCCATACATCAAAAATTTCAACTTCTAGGATGTTGTTAAGAGGCATCTCATGTCTCTTGGCAATCGTCCCCATACGTTGACATTGATCACAATTCTTCACAAAGGCATGAGCATCTTTAAATATAGAAGGCCAGAAGAAACCTGATTGTAATATTTTTTGGGCTGTGCGTTCACCACCATAATGTCCACCATAAGGTGATGCGTGGCATCTCTCTAACACTTGCTTCACTTCAGCATCTGGAATACATCTTCTTACTATTTGATCAGGCCCTTGCTTGAATAAATACGGCTCATTCCATATATAAGAGCGTGCCTCATATGCCAGTTTCTTCTTCTGTTGAGGACTCGAATCAGGAGGAAATAACCCACTTACCAATAGATTCACAATGTCTGCATACCATGGCAACTCATCAATGTCTAACACCAACAACTGCTCGTCTGGAAATTCTTCACAAATACGCCCATCATCCACTATATGTGTCGAGCTCTCAAGTCTAGAAAGATGGTCAGCAATTTGATTTTCTGTCCCCTTTCTATCTTTAATCTCTAAGTCAAACTCCTGTAGCAATAAGATCCATCTAATCAAGCGCGGCTTAGCATCCTTTTTATTGAATAAATACTATATTGCCGCATGATCCGTGTATACAATGACGCTCGTGCCCACCAAGTACGATCTGAATTTATCAAATGCATACACCAAAGCTAACATCTCTTTTTCAGTCACCGTGTAATTCACTTGGGCTGCATCAAGTGTCTTGCTTGCATAATAAATAGAGTGAAATACCTTATTCTTCCATTGACCGAGAACCGCACCTACTGCAACATCACTTGCGTCACACATTAGCTCAAATGGCAAAACCCAGTCAGGAGCAATAAGGATAGGTGCCTCTACCAACTTCTTTTTCAAAACCTCGAATGCCTTCACACATGATTCACAAAATACAAACTTCACATCTTTCACCAAGAGTGCACACATGGGACGTGCAATTTTGGAAAAATCTTGAATAAACCTTCTGTAAAATCTAGCATGACCCAAAAAACTTTGCACCCCTTTTACCGATACAGGTGGAGGGAGTTTTTCTATGACTTCAATCTTTGCCCTATCAACTTCCAGCCCTTGCTTTGACACTTTGTGCCCAAGAACTATACCTTCCGTTACAAGGAAATGGCACTTCTCCCAATAGAGAACGAGATTAGTTTCTTCACACCGAGCAAGGACTTTATCAAGGTTTTACAAACATAACTCGAAAGAGTTACCAAAGACTGAAAAATCATCCATAAAAATCTCTACGAACTCCTCCACCATGTCGTAGAAAATAGCCATCATGCAACGCTGAAAGGTAGCCGGTGCATTACACAATCCAACTGGCATACGCTTGAAAGCGTATGTGCCGTAAGGACATGTGAATGTAGTCTTCTCCTGATCTTTAGGATCTATAGCAATTTAATTGTATCCGGAATATCCATCAAGAAAGCAATAATATTCCTGCCTAGCTAAACGATCCAACATCTGATCAATAAAAGGGATTGGATAGTGATCTTTCCTCGTAGCATCATTAAGTTTCCAGTAATCCATGCAAATACGCCATCCAGTTAAAGTTCTTGTAGCAATCAATTCATTATTGTCATTTCTGATCACCGTCATACCGCCCTTTTTTGGAACACATTGTACTGGGCTCACCCACGTACTATCAGAGATAGGATAAACAATGCCCGAATCTAACCACTTAATTACCTCCTTCCTTACTACTTCTTTCATTATCGGATTCAAGCATCGTTGGTGCTGCACACTCGGCTTGTGCCCTTCTTCCATGTAAATTTTATGCATGCATAAACCCGGATTAATACCATGGATGTCAGACATCTGCCAACCAATAGCCTTTTTTCTTCGTTTTAGTATCAATAATGCCGCATCAACTTGTTCCTGTGACAAATCTGTTGCCAGAATAATAGGAAGAGTCTCATTTTCACCTAGGAAAGCATATTGTAGGTGAGATGGGAGTTCCTTCAATTCAAGCTTTGGTGCCTCCTCAATTAAGGTCTTAGTTGGAGGACCGAGTGGACGATTTAAAGGTTCCCATCTTCCATCTTAGCATAGATGCCCATAAGATCAAGAACTTGCACCATTTCACTAGCTTCTGCATCCCCAAAAACATCTTGCCTCATCAACACTTTTTCCAGCGGATCTGCAGACAAAGTGTGGATGCTTTCAACTGCCAAATCTATAGTTATAATAGCTGACAAATTTTCATAAACCTCTAGTAGCTTCAAAGCCCTATAAACATCGAAGACCTCCACTTTCTCATAAGCTCGCATAGTTAGTTTCTCGGCTGCTACATCAATGATTGCACCTCCTGTAGCCAGAAATGGATGCCCCAAAATAAATGGGACTTCCAGGTCAGGCTCAAAATTCAACACCACAAAATCAACGGGAAAGATCAACGACCCCACTTGAACCAGAACATCCTCAACAACACCATCAGGTCTAGTGACAGATCGGTCTGCCAGCTGCAAACTAATAGTAGTAGGCTTAGGACGACCCAAACCCAACTCCTTGAAAACCGAAGTGGGCATCAGATTTATACTAGCCCCCAAATCACACAATCCACGAGCGCAGACACGATCTCCCAGAATAATCTTCACAGTGAATCTTCTAGGATCCTTCAGCTTAGTAGGTAACTGGTTCTGAATGCGAGAAATAACCTCCTCAGTCAATGCAATTGTGGCATACTCTGTCAATCTACTCTTGTTTGCTACAATATCTTTAACGAACTTGGCATACTTTGGAATACCCTGCAAAATATCCACAAGAGGCAAATTAATGTGCACTTGTTTAAGTAGTTCAATGAACTTACCAAAGCATTCATCCTCCTTCTTCTTCTTGAACTTTTGAGGGAAAGGAGGAGGTAACTTCACACTATGTATCACTTTATCATCATTGGAGCCTTTGGTAGACTCCACTTGTTCGTCTTCAATCACCACTACTTTTGGCTCCAATTCCTTCGCTGGTGCAACCGTATCCTCTAACTGTTTACCGCTACGGGTAACTATAGCATTTACCTGATTGAGATTTGGCTCAGTATCACACGGAAGACCTCCTTGGGGCCTTGTATTCTGTGTGTTAGCTAACTGTCCAATCTGCTTCTCCAAATTCTGAGTAGCCAACTGATTGTTCCTCACATCTGCTGCTAGCTTTTCTTGTTCAGCCATAATCTGTTTTAACATGTCTTCCATGCTCATCTCTCCAGGTTTAGCACTTACTTGATTTCCTTGACCTTGTTGTTGGTTGTACTGTGGTGCGTATCCTTGAGGCCTATATTGATTCTGATTTCCTCCCCAAGATAAGTTAGGGTGGTTTTTCCATCCAGCATTATAAGTATTTCCGCAGTTCTGGGCTCCACCTTCCCTTTGTGCATTACCAATAAAATTTATGAAATCTGGATTAGCACTACACAAATCACTGGTATGATCCCCATTTCCACATACACTACACATCACAGAGACCTGTTGCTGTACTGCATTCACGGGAGCTGGTTGTTGCACCAAATTTAAACTACTGAAGTGATTGTTCATCATGTTTTGCATAGCTGAAATTTGGGCAGATATGCTGTGACTGCATCCACATCTAGTTTCCTAGCAACCTTTTTTGTAGAATTCCTTGAATTATCACTATGCCAGTCTGGATTTCCCTGCGAAATATGGTTCAACAGAGCATATAATTCATCATACGTCTTCTCTAAAGCTTGTCCACCTGCAGCTGAATCAAGTAGAATCTTGGTGTTGGGGTCGAGAGCCTCTATAAAAGTATGCACCAACACTTCATTAGCTTGGTGGTGGTGAGGACAATCCCTCAACATGGATTTGAATCTGCTCCAAGCTTGGTACAAATTCTCATCATCTCTCTGTCTGAAACTTAGTATCTCACTCCTCGCTTTGCTGTCTTTCCCGACGGAAAGAACCTTATCAAGAATTTTCGAGCAAGATCATCCCAAGTAGTGATAGAATTTGTCGGCTCTGCATCTAACCACCTCCTTGCTTCCCCCAACATAGAAAAGGGAAACAAAGTAAGTCTCACATAATCTGAAGACACACCCGCAGGAATATATGTGTCACTGATTTCCAGAAAATTACGGATATGCCTCTGTGGGTCCTCATGAGCAAGACCTATAAACTATCCACTTGAGTACAAGAGTTGCACCATATTCTGTTTAAGCTCAAATCTGCCTTCAGCCGCCGGTTTGAGAATACTGGAGGTCACATTAGTGGCGAGTGGGATTGCCACATCGCGAACTATTCTAGCTGCCATTACTTCCGGCTCACGTCTCTCTCCAGCTGGTTCTTAAATTCTTACGGGATTACCCCGTATTCCTTCGCCAGCCAGTTCGACTTGTGGGATTGGGTAGTCTGCAGCCTATCTCCTCGATCTATTGAAATATCTTTCAGGTTCAGACTGCGGGGCTACCAAATCTTTGTTCCTAGCCAATGTTCCGATGACGTAAGCCTGCAAAATAGAACAGCTAAGATCAAGTTGTCAACACGTAGCTGAAAATTAAAGTACAAACGTCAATAATTGAAATCTATCTATTTGAAAAGTCCCCGGCAACGGCGCCAAAAACTTGTTGCGACCCAGCTATACACGCAAGTGTACGTGATCATGCAAGTAATAAAGTGGCTCCTTTTAGAGAGCCGGATATCGAACCCAAGGGACTTTCGTCAACAGAACCCAACTCTAGACGTCAAACTATAATTAAAAACTAGTGTTGCGAAAACGACAAGAGATTTGGTGTTGAAAATTAAATGATTGCAGACTATGAACTCCTATCTTCGCTACCGTAACTTTGGTTTTCGCAAATATACTTGAAAAATCAATAAAAAGTGAATTCCCAGGGCTAAGGCACCCTGAACGTCATCTCTTGAGCATAATTGTTATTGGTTTAAGCACTTTGAGTTGTTTATCGTGGTTATTGGTCCGAGGTTAATTTTTATAACTATATTCGTCTCCAAAATATAATCGTCTACTAGAACTTAGAAACCTACCTACATCCGTGAGTGGTGATAAGCTTAACCAATTCTAGAGCATTCACGTTTTCTTCTCGTAATTGACCAAGTGTGGTGGATTAGGTACCTCTCGGTCCTAACCACATGTCAATCCCGTAGAATTACTTCCCCGAGGAAGACCACACTTCATATATTCAAGTTCTATCTCTTAGTTTCTCTCTCGAGCTCACTTCGAGGCAAGGAATATATTCTAATGGTGATCAAGCATCAAAATAATGAAATTTAGAACATATGAATAACCAATTTATGATAAACTTCAGCAAAAAACCAATACAATCAACCCAAGAGATTCATGTTCTTGGATTCAACCCCAAGAATGAGGGATTTTAGCCACTCATAATGTCAATCAACATCCAAAAGTAATTAAATACCATAAAAATATGTAAAAACTGAAAAGAAGAGGAATGGAACCTAATTGAGATGCCCAAAAATGCCCAAAATATTCTAAGGATGATGGAATGTGATACAATAACTCAAAAGCCCTATTTGTAGACCCAAGTCGAGGCAAAAAGCGGCCAAAAAGCGGCCCGGGACGCCCTTGGGCGGGCCTAGCACTTAGGCAGATTTTGCCTCAGTAAAAAAGGTGCTCCCAGGAGGCGTGGCACGCCCCTGGGCGCGCCCCAAGTCTGCCAAGGCAATTAAAAATTTTGCCAAAAGCGTCCTGGCACGCTGCCTAGCGCGCCAGGCCTTTTTTTATTTGATTTTTTTGCTTTCGTCGACTTCTCTTCGCGGATTTGGTTGGATTCTTCAAGATCAACTCTTTGGCTTGCCTCTTATCTTCAATATTCTTCACTTGTAGCTCCTCCAAGCCTCACTTTCCATGCCAAACATGCTCCAAAAAGTCGCAAATTCCACCTACAAGAGTCTAAACATGTTGGTTAGCACAATATCCCATATTCCATCAAAAACTTATATAATACACAAGTATTGTTCTCAAAACTAAGGTAATCATGGGTTAAAGTCGCTATTAAGGCATATAAATACGCCTTATATCAATAACCTGCTCTTTGGATTCAATGACTTTTTCAACATCAATCATCTCAGGCTCGGCCATATCATTAACAATTATCGGCATGGGAGAATCAGTCATCATCTTACCACTTCTAGTAGTTACAGCCATGTAGTGACTGTTATTTTTTCATTTTGAAATGTGTTGCTAAGAAGTGTGCCTTTCTGCCTTTGGTTCAGAGATGCAGACATTTGGCTAATTTGTTGCTCAGTTTTATTAATCGTGGTAGCATGTGACTCAACCCTTAGTTCATCCCAGAGTTATCCCCACAAATCTCCTTAAGGTTGTCATCAGTAGATTATACCTTTTTCAACACCTTGGCTATTATATCTTCCAACTTAGAATTGCTCGACTTTACTTCGTGGCTACCTGATGGAATATACAAACTGCTTCTATAATTTTTGTAGCCATCTCACTTTTTCCAATCACCATCTTTGTCTCCGTCTCTGCCTCTACTCATATTTCTATACCCAGATCAGTTGTAGTTGTTTTCCTAATAATAGTTTCAACATTGATTCCCTAAACCTTGGCGCCAAGCATCATGATTAGACCCTTAGGCATTGGTTCAAAAAAACTGCCACCTGATCATTCAAATACTTTGTCTCCTCTTCTGAATCAGAATCATGACAATCATGTCTTGGCGTTTTCCCTTACAAATAGACTATATTTAACTTTTCATCTCCAGCCCCTATGACATACTTTGTAATGACATTCAATTGAGTTTTCATGTGGGATATGTCTTGATCTCACTTTTAGTCTTTCGTATATTGCTCTGCAGATATACCTATAGCAGAAGTGCCAGCAGGAACTTCATATACCCATGTGTGCCATGCCCTATTAGTTTTGGTGACTCTATCAAGCATTAATACTGCATCTGCATAAGTGTGACTCATGAAAGATCCCCCAACAACAGTGTTAGCTACCACCTTGGTATTAGCATTTAAGGACCTATAGAAGAACTCCAACAAACTCTCATCAGGTATCCTGTGATTGGGGCATTGCTTACACTTCTTGTTGAACCTCAACCATGACTCATATAGAGCCTCTGTACTTAGCTGTCTAAAGTTATAGATTTCACCTTTTACCTACAACATTTTTGATGGCAGGAAAAACCTCTCCCAGAAAGCCCTCTTCAACTCCCTCGGGTAGTGATTGAGTCATTAGGTAATTCTGCCAACCAACGAGTTGCTTCACCTATCAATGACAATGTAAATAACCCTAATTTTATTACATCTTAGCTCACATCGGGTAGTCTATATGCCTTACAAATCTGTAGAAAATTCATTATGTCTATATTTGAATCATCAGTAGCGTGTCCACTGAATACTCATTTCATGTTCAGCAACTGTATCATTGTACTGGTGATGTCAAACTTAGCCCCAGAAAGCAGTGGGGGAGGAACTATGGCACCTGTCGTACCTATTCATCTAGGCCAATATCATCTTCATTATCAAACTAAGGGGCATATCGATAGATTTGCTGATCATTGACCCTATTCCTTCTTTGTATGGCAGCATGTGCTTCAGCTTAATGAATCCTATCCTATTCCTTAAGTGCGGCCTGACGGGCTGCCTTATTCTGTCTAGCTTGGTCATTAGCTGGCGCTTGGTGTTGCTCCTCAGCTAGCCAAGTTTCCTCACGTTGTTGGGCTTCATGAACCCGAAGTTATTTTTCAGCCAACATCTGGGTGGTGTCTTGCTCCGGAGTCTCTTGGATACCTTGTTTATCCATTCTCCTCAAAGTTCTTTCAGGTTCGAGATTGATTAGAATCAGACGATTGCCTTGAGTTTGAGTTCTAGACATACACAAGCATGTAACCTAAGAACAAAATAAAAACAACCAAAAAAGTAAATCAGGAAATAAGGACTAATAGTCAAATAAACATAATTAATTTAATCCTAAACCGTATTCCCCGACAACGGCATAAAAATTTGATGTCGCTCAAATTACACCTCACAATGAGACATCAAGTGGTCTCTGAATCAAATATAGATCCCAACTAGGTAGGGTTTGATCCCACAGGGAATATGGATAGGTACTAGTTCAATGCGGTTATTTAAGCTAATAGTTGATTATTTCCAAAATAAGGGTTTGGTAACAAGTAACATTTTATGAATTTAAACGTAACCAAGCAACAGAATGTCAGGATTATGTTGTTTGTAATCAATAATATGAATACATTAGTATAGTGTTCCCCATGATTTCATAACTCAGTAAGCATAGCACACTAGTGATCTATCCTGGTGCTTAGCATGCAAAATCGGTAAGTTAGGTTCACCTAAACAGTTGGTCCCCTATCTAGATGAATATCACTACTCAACTTGATTAGTCTACAAGTGTTTTTTTACTCACTCTTACCCTTGATCTCAGATTATCTATCGCTGGACAAGGTTCAATCTATTAGATGAGGGTTGGGAGCCTCAAATCTCCATTGTTAATCCTTTTTCCCATTCGTTACCCTTTTGATCCAACAAGTAAGAATTAAGAAAAGTTCAACCATTTTCCACTGCCGAAAAAAAAATCAATATGAAGGGAAGAACAATACATGCATGAACACCATTCAAGAATCACTAAGTGCTTTAACCTACTTTGTTAATTCATCATGGTTCCCACAACCCTAGTTGTGGATTTTGCTACTCATTCTTTGAGAATCACAATTAGAATTTATAGACGAAATCATAATTATGAACTTACAAAATTGAGTATAAAAAATCCGGACTCTTGAATAATCAAAGAAAGCTTAATAATCAAGAATCAAAGTATGTAGTTTCTCCAAAACCCAAGAACAATGTATAACAAAATAATGTAATACTTTGCTAAGGCTTAAGAGTACGTAAATTGTAAAAGAAAACCTAGAAAAGGTATTTATAGACAAAAACAAATCCTATTCTAAACAAAATGGGATTGCAAGTTCGGCAGTACCTACGAGTCGTACAGTGAAGTCACGACTCATAGGTCAGAGACAAGGCTCATCCTTTGTTGCTATTCATCTTGGTTGCAGTCTCAACATACGACTCGTTAGTTGATCATACGAGTCGTACCATAACTCGTGTTCACTGGGTCCCTCTTGGACCTTTTTGGCATTTTCTTTCCACAGCTCTCAGTACGAGTCAGCTTGACTCGTACCATCATTATACGGGTCGTATCCTTCTTCTGTGTAACTGACTTAACTTTTCAACCCTTCTATTCTTTCTTCACACAATCCATCAGTACGAGTCATAAGGACTCGTATGTTCCCTTCATGAGTCGCCTCTTGCATTTGTGATCAGCTAATTTTACATCTCTTCTGCTTTTTGAATCACCACTCTCAGAGCGAGTCAGATGGACTCGTGGCTTAGACCTATGACTCATAGGTAGAGTTGTATGTTGGACTTGAATTTCATCTTTTCAGGATCTCAACTCTGGTTATCAGTATGGGCCTTGGAATGACTCGTGCCTTGACCCTGTGAGTCGTACCTTGGCTCCACAAGTCAGTATTTAGAAATTTTTCATCTATTTTTCTATTTTTCACTTCTGAAACCTATTTTCCTACACAAACTCACAAACACACATCAAATTTATCAAAAAGTGCTCAAGAACGTACAATAATTTCATGTTTTAAGCGTCGAAAGTGCCATAAAACCACGACACATTAATTATGCAAGAAATAATCAGTACGTATAAGATAGTATGATAATAATCACAAGATCTAAGATACTCCCTCCGTCCCATTTTATGTGTCGCTATTTCCTTTTTGGTTCGTCCCAAAAAGAATGTCATCTTTCCTTATTTGGAAACAATTTAATGGCATCATCCCCATTTTATCCTCACTGGGTCCCACTTAATAAGAAAAGACAACTAAAAGAAAAACATTAAAGTGACTTTAATAAGGGCAATTTTGTAAACTTAACAAAGTAATCATTTATTTCTTAAACTCCGTGCCCGGTCAAAAGACGACACATAAAATGGGATGGAGGGAGTAATAAAGATAGATAATAATGTCTATGATATGATAAAATTATTTTCGGCTATGTGAATAAAAACAAAAATAATAAATGCACTTGTAAAATTATGGATAAAAAATAAATACTACTAAACATATAAATGCAATAGAAATAATAATGAAATATGTAATTAATTAAGTGTTATACTAAATATAAAATAATTATATAAAATATAAAATAGTTCGTGATTAAGTAAAAATGTTAAAGCTATTTATAGTAAAATAGTAGCTTGATGAAATAGGTAGGGTGTACGGAGGTTGCCCCATTGTTCAGGGCGAGGACATAAATTGCCACTTTTCTAATAGGGAAAAATGTGTTCCTCATCGAATAGCAGAGGCACAATTTTGACCCTTATCCATTAAAGAAATAACTTTTTGGAAAGATCTGCAAATAGGCATATATAGGCATCTAAGAACGCGCGCGGAGACTACGAAAGCTATTATGAGGAGTCTGATTTTGCTCACTCAAGCTCAACTAATATATGGGGTCATTGAGTAGCTCAATCAAGATCAATCTATTTGGTTACGTAATAAGGCCTCTGATTATGCTCACTCAGCCAGAGCCCATATATGGAGTCCGAATAGCTCAATCAAGCTCAACCCATCTAAGCGTGTTAACACTTGCAAGCATGGGATAAATCCTGACTATCTGACACACATGCTTGGGAGTAGGGGTGGCAAAATGGGTAATTTGTATGGGTTTCCATTAAAATTAACCCATTTTAAATGGGTTGGGTACCCCAACCCATTCAAGATGGGTCAAATATGAATAAAATTCATATTACTCATTTAAAAGTGGGTAGTTTAATGGGTAAAAGAGACCCATTCATACAAGACAGAAAAATGACATTAAACTTTTTTTGGTGTGTGTGTGTGGTTGGGTTAGGGGTGGACGGTGGGTGGGGTGATAGAAAATTTTGAAATTTTTTTTAAAAAAATTAATTTAAATAAAATTAATTTTTTTGGGAGGGGGAGCTGGTGGGGTGGGGTGATAAAAAAATATTTTTTTAAAAAAAAAAAACAAATTAAAAAAAATTTACATTTTTTTTTTTTGAGGTGGGGGTGGGGGAGAGGCTAGTAGGTGGTCGGGGTACAGGGTGGGGTGATAAGAAAAAATTTAAAAGAAGCAAATTTAAAAAACAATTACTTTTTTTTTGGGGGGGGGGGGGAGGGGGGGGAATGGGGTGATAAAAAAATTATTTTTTTAAAAAACAAATTTGAAAAAACAAATTGAGGGGAGGAGGGGGGCGAATACATCCACCCTTAAGAGAGAAGTGAAATTTGAAAGTTGTTAGAATAAGTGGGCTGGTAGGGGGTTGGGGTATGGTGGGTTGATAAACAATGTAAATCTTTTTAAAAAACAAATTTGGGGGAGGGGGGGGCGTGTTTCGGGGTAAGAAAATTTGCCCTTGAGGCTTTTGAAGTTTTTAACAAAATCCCTACTATAATATGGGTATCCATTAGGTAAACTCATATTTATCCCTCCACCCCACCCACCCCCTCATTTTTCCAAATTTTCTCTGTCAAGCGAACCTTAGGGTCTTGCTAATCATGACGGTCGCGCAGGCCACCATCCAGCCATCAATGGTGGCTTGTCAACCATCTCTTCCTCAACCTCTTCCTCAAACAGATCCCTTCTCTTATTTACCTACTAACACTAATGAACCAATCACTATGCCATTGGATTATGGGAAGGTGTTTAGTACAAAGGCGTTGGAATCTAAATTTGTTGTATCAAAGAATATTGAACCAATCCCTATAAGATGTAACACCCCGTACCTTTCCGAACGTTGCTGATTACTGTAACATTCATGAAATTATTTAAACATGGGAGTTTTGAGGAATTATACATCAAATGTAATGGGCCAAATTAATCTTGAGCCATTGGGCTCAATTAAGGCCCAAAAAGAGACACAAAAGACATGGCCCAAAAAGGGGTATTTAACCCATTCTTGTGAGACCAAGTCACCATATTCATTATTGGACCAAGTGTGTAGTTAAGAAGGACCATTAAGGGACTATATAAGGTGGAAAATCAGATTTTAAATCCACAAAACACACATGCCATTTCTAGACATTTCCTAAAGTTAGTTCTTATCTCTCAAACCCTATGCAATCAACTCTTGGGCAAGATCATCATTTTTCAAGCCTTGGTAAGTATTTATATTTATGGTTTAATATATTATACGCATGTAATATGGTGTATATCATGTTGGTTATGTTGGTGAAGTGTGAGAAGTTCACTATGTGTGAAACAATTTATGCTTGCTTAATCGGTGAAGGTTTTTGCCTTGTAAACTTGAAAATGAACTTGTGGTCTTGAAGAAAGTGAACTTGATGGGTTCAATATTGACATGTGAGATGTGATTATAGCCTTAACTTGTTTTATTCTTGTACATAATGTTTGGAATTGTTATTGCAAAATTGTGAATGGATTTGGTGGTGTATTGAAGGAAAAGTGTGGTTTTGGTGATGTTCATGTGTGTTGTGAAAACATGGATGATTTTTGGCATCCAAGATGATATAAAATATGTCAAGATAAGTTTAGTTATGATTATGGACCATTCATTGCATAAAAATACCCAAAAGAGACCCTTTTTGGCCGAAACGGGCACCCGCCCTCGCAGACGAAACACCTGCGGGCGCAGGTGACTTTGCAGGTGCCTCTGGCTACTGCCAAAGGTCACCTGCGGGGTCACCTCAGCCACCTGCGGGTGCAGGTGGCTTCGCAGGTCAGCCCATAACCCCGAATTGCTTGTTTTTACATCCCTTTGACCCACCCACCCCAACCCAAAGCCCCTATACCCTTTATGGATGCAATTAACAACTTATGGTACCTTTTAAATGACTATAAAGGAGTATCCCAGAGGTATTTTGAATGGTATAAAATATGGATTGTTGTTAATGTGTTATTGTGAAAGCTATCGAGTGACTTGACGGAGAAAAGGTAACGTAGTGTTAATGAGGAAGTGTAAAGGCTAAACTTGTTGTGAAATGTTATTGGTTTATGATGTCTTGGTCAATGTGTGGAATGTTATGGTGTTATTGGTATGATAATGCAGTGGATTGTATTGTAAAGGACGAAATGACACTATATACCAGTCACGTAACTCATTATCATCGTATGCACTTGTAAGGTAGTTGGTTGTTAACATGAGCTTCGTAATGTACTTGTGTTGTAGAGTAAAATGTAAGGAAGAAGCTGGATTGTTATATTCACATATAGGACTGTGTATTCATATTGGGAATACAAGGTATGTAAGGTTACTCTTTACGTATCCTTCTGCAGCATATAGTGTTCACATTGTCATTGTACTTGTTCTATTTCGAAATATTCTAAGGTGTCCCATTTTCGGTTATTGAATAGTGTTACTCACATGTTCCTTATTCATTGATCAATTGTGATTCACATGACTCATGTCCATTGGCTAATATTTCAAAGTCCCATGTTTCAAAGTTCCAAAAATGTTATGTTTCAAAGGTTATGTTTCAAAGTTCCAATAATGTTATGTTCCAAAGTTCCAATAATGTACAATCACTAATATATCAATCTCATAGAAGTAAAGAATTGAAGTAATGTTTAAGTGGTTAAGAATGGGTGGTAGCCTAAGGGGCGAAATCCTAGCTTAAAACCGATCCCGAATGATTATTGAGTACGGGTGGTAGCCTAAGGCGCGAAAGCCTAGCTTAAAGCCGATCCCAAATAATTATTGGACACGGGTGGTAGCCTAATTGGCGAAAGCCTATCTTAAAGCCGATCCCGATTATTATGTTATTTCCCACTAATCAGTTGGGCCCGGGCATTATATGATTGATGACTGATGTACAGTAAAGTAAAAGTACCATAAAGTAAAGCAAAGTAAAGTACAGTAAAGAAAGCAAAGTACATGGTTCCATATATACCTTATGGTAATTTATCTATATTGTTCATTCACTTGTACTTGATTTCATTAAAGTACTTATATAACATGCATTTTCTTATAGCCTTACATACTCAGTACATTCTTTCGTACTGACCTCCCTTGGGGGGGCGGAACTTACCTTACTTGCTACAGGCACAGGTACTAGTAGACCTCCACAGTAGGCTGCGGGTCATCTACAGAGCATTGGTGAGCTCCAGTTCGTTCGGGGCTTTCCTGATCACATGTATACGGTTGTTTTGGTATTATGTACATGTTGTTTAAAGCGGAAACTTGTCCAGACTATAGGTTGGTTATGTCTATGCATCTGTAGAGGCTTTGTAGACGTTGTGGGATAAATGAAGGGATGTAAGGAATGTATGTCCATTTTCTAACGGCCAAGTTTCATATGTATATATACATCGCATGTTTTCCATGACTTCCGCTAATGGTCACTTGTATCTAAATGAGATAGAGTGTGGCTCTTGTAATGGTATGCATATGAAGGTACGTGAATGGAGGATGGTTCTTTCGGGGCCTCAACGGCTTCGGGTGCCATGTCTGCCCTAATAGGATTTGAGGCATGACAAAAGTGGTATCAGAGTGGGTCGTCCTAAGGGTGTCTACAAAGCCATGTCTGAGTAGAGTCTTGCTTATGGATGTGTAGCGCGCCACATTTATAAGTAGGAGGCTACAGGACATTTAGGAGTTGTTTCTTTTCTTCATTTCTTAGATCGTGTAGTAGAGCCAAAGTTGTAGGTGGAATCATATCTGACCAGTGACGTTGGTTTTCTTTTGTATAGTAAAATACCAATTACAAGACGAGGTAGGGGCAAAGGTAAGGAGGTAGACATGCTTGCCGGAGAAGGAACTGGTAAATCACCACCTGACCAAGCTAGTCAATGTGGGACTGAAACTGAGTCCCCTGAACCACCTGTTAATATTACGAAGCAGGAGTTACAGGATTTGAGAAATGCGATGCAAATGTTGACTCAGATAGTTGTTGCTGGTCCAACGACAAGCGATGATGGTGCGGCTAGGGTAGCTAGCCGGCAGACACAGGATTTTTTGAAATTGGATCCTCCTACATTTACCGGATCAGATCTTAATGAAGATCCGCAAGACTTTATAGACCAAATTCAAAGGGCTCTAGATGTTATGCATATGACTGTTGTAGAAACAGTGGAGCTTGCAGCATATAGATTGAAAGGAGAGGCTATAGTATGGTACGAAGATTGGAAACGATCCAGGGGTATCGGTGCACTCCCAGCTAGTTGGGAGGAATTCAAAGAGGCATTCATTGATCACTATCTTCCATATAAGGTCTGCGAGGCTCGTGCAGATCAATTTTCAAATCTTCGTCAAGGAAATGTGAGCATCAGGGAGTACAATCTTCGGTTTAATTCTTTGGCTAGATACGCTCCTAATATGGTAGCTACTATGGCCGATAGAGTTCATTGGTATGTAGACAGATTGGAGCCATATTTGGTGAGAGACTGTACGATTGTTGTGTTAAATAAAGATATGGATATAGCCAGAATACAAGCCTTCGCGCAAAAGATGAAGGATCAAAGGCAAAGGAGAAAGATACAAGAATCTGAAGGGGGGGCATCAAAGAGGGTGAGATCTGTGGGATAGTCCATAGAGTGCCAAGAAGAATTTAGGCTTCGGATTTTTCATAGACCGCCTAGACCATCATTTTCTTATTCCACGGCAGACACTCAATCTTAATTTCGAGGGTCTAGAGGCAGTCAAGCAGGGCAAAGCAGTGGGATTCAAGGTTCACAGGCAGCAGGGAGTTCTCGACAGTCATGTCCACACTGCAAAAGGCATCACTTAGGTGAATGCCGATTTGGGACAAATGCTTTTTTTGGTGTGGTCTATCGGGACACATGATGGGTAGTGGGGTACGACCTACGGGATTAGCCGTTGCATCCCCCTCGTTAAGTGTACAGCCTACGGGGTATGGCATAGGTACTAGAGGAGCAGCTAGTTCTAGTGGAATTCAAAATCGTACCTATGCCTTAGCAGATCGGCAGAATTTGGAGACTTCTCCTGATGTAGTGACAGGTATGTTATCCGTCGTTTTATATCATGTATATGCATTGATTGATTCGGGTTTTACCCTATCATATGTTACTTCATTGATTGTTGACCAATTCGAAGGAACACCAGAATTACTAGTTACGCCATTTGAAGTCTTTACACCAGTGGGTGAATATATTCTAATTAAAAGAATATACCGCAATTGTATAGTAACTGTTTTGGTTGATCCTATTGAGTTGGAAATGGTGGATCCTGATAATTATAATGAGTATGGATTGGTTGGCTTCTTGTTATGCCACGGTAGAGTGCCAAGCTAAGAAGTTACATTTTCAGTTTCCACAAAAGAATGTTCTTGAATAGAAGGATAATGTCGGAGCACCGAGAGGTTAAGTTATTTCCTATCTTAAGGCAATGAAAATTATACCCAAAGGGTACATATATCACTTAGTAAGAGTGAAAGATACTAATGTGGAACCACCAACTCTGCAATTAGTTCCAATATTAAATGAATTCCTTGATGTGTTTCCTAAAGATCTTCCAGGCTTACTCAGCCTATCTGTAGTTCTACGTATAGAATGGCTCCAGCAGAGTTACGAAAATTAAAACGTGCAGTTACAAGACTTGTTCGACAAGGTATACATAAGACTTAGTATGTCCCCGTAGGGTGCACCAGTGTTAATTGTACAGAAGAAAGATGGCACGTTGAGAATGTGTATTATTTGTCGGCAATGAAATAAAGCATCAGTTACGATTAAATACCCCCTCCCTAGAATTGGTGAATTGGTTGACCAATTACAAGGTGCCAAATGTTCCTAGAGGAAAGGATATACCCGAGACAATTTTCCGAACACGGTATGGTCATTATGACTTATTAAGTTATGACATTTGGATAGGATGTTCAAGCCACTCTTAGACAAGTTCGTGCCAAAATTTACAGATGTTATTTTGATTTATTCAAGATCATCAGGGAACCATGCTAACTATGTTCGGCAAATGTTATAGATTCTTCGTAAATGATATGCAAAGTTCTCTGAGTGTGAATTTTAGTTAAAATTCGTAGTATTCTTGGGTTAGATGGTATCAGATAAAAGAATAGGGTTTGATATACAAAAGATAGAAGCCGTGAAGAGTTGGCTAACACCTACAACACCTATAGAGATTCGTAGTTTTGTTTTTGGGTTAGCTGGCTATTACAGAAAGGTTGTTGGAGAGTTTTGCTTCCATTAAAGTACCCTTAACAAAGCTAACACGTAAGTTACGGTAACTAAGTTTCAATGGAATGATGCGTGTGAAAGGAGTTTCTAGGAAATAAAGGATGAATTGACTTCTACACCTGTATTAGTACTTCCCGAAGGCACAAAAGGGTATGCAGTTTATTGTAATGCTTCAGAAATCGGCTTAGATGTGTATTGATGTAACACGGTAATGTGATAGCTTATGCTTCAAGATAATTGTGTCCATGTGAATAAAGAATTAGCCAACACATGATCTTGAATTAGTAGTCGTGATATTTTCTTTAAAAGTATGGCGCCGCTATTGGTATGGGGTTCACATTGATATATATACTGATCATGATAGTTATAATATCGCTTTAAGCAGAAGGACCTACTTTTGAGACAGCGAAGGTGGTTGAGACTACTAAGAGCTTAGAATATTGATACCTTATACCATCTGAGAAAAGTAAACGTGGTAGTCGACGTGTTAAGTCGCAAAGTGTTGGGAAGCATTGATAGTCAACTTACGAAAAGGCAAGGTATTATTAAAGATCTACGTTAATTAGACAGCTTGGGGATTCATCTTCTTGAAAGTATGAAATCCTTATAGTATAAAATATAGTAGAGTCTTCGCTTGTAGCTACGGTGAAGAAAAAGTAATATGCAAATCCTATGTTATTTCAGTTGGAAAAGAATGTAAAGTAAAGTTCGACAAAGATGTTTGAGATTACATAAGGGGTGAGTACTTCAATTCCAAGGTAGATTTTATGTATCGGATATATATATGAGCTAAGGAAATGAATTATAGCAAAAGCACATTATTCACGGTATTCTATTTATTCGGGAGCAATTAATATGTACCATGGTTTGGAAGCGACGTATTGATAAGATTACATGAAAAGAATATTGCGAAATTTCTAATTCAGTGACCGAAGTAACAACAAGTAAAGGTAAAGTGTTTGAAATCTGAAAGTTATAGGCTATGTAGAGATTTTTCCAGTTGGAAACGGAACATGATTAACATGGATTTTATCACAAGTTTGCCTCATACACTTTGGAAATTTGATTCCATATGGGTCATAGTTGACAGGCTTACCAAGTTAACACATTTGTGGAAAAAAAAAATTAAGAAGAGATTGGGAACCCAAGTGAATGTAAGTATGGCTTTTCATCTTCAGACAGATGGACAAGCAAACCGTACTATTTAAACATGGAAAGTTAGTCCTATGTAGCGTGCCTTATAAGATTGTTCAAAGATGTGGTCAATTCGCATATGGACTGGAGCTACACCAAGAATTCTCCACAGTTCATTCAGTAGTTCATTTGCGATGCTTTGAGAGTGTATAGGAGATCTATCTCGGATTGCTTCGAGTGAAGATGTACAAGTTATGGAGAATGACAAGGTACCGATTGTTAATCTAGATAATCAATAAGTAGACGAGGTTACATGGGAAGCCGAAGAAAGAATGAAAGCAAAGTACCCATATTTGTTTCAAACCGAATAATGTATTTAGACTTACATTTGTTAGATTGAGTACTGTCATTAACATTCGAGGACGAATGTTTCTAAAGGGGGAAGGATGTAACACCCCATACCTTTTCGAACCTAGTTGATTATCGTAAAATTCATGAAATTATTTAAACATGGGAGTTTTGAGGAATTATACATCAAATGTAATGGGCCAAATTAATCTTGAGCCATTGGGCTCAATTAAGGCCCAAAAAGAGACACAAAAGACATGGCCCAAAAAGGGGTATTTGACCCATTCTTGTGAGACCAAGTCACCATATTCATTATTGGACCAAGTGTGTAGTTAAGAAGGACCATTAAGGGACTATATAAGGTGGAAAATCAGATTTTAAATCCACAAAACACACATGCCATTTCTAGACATTTCCTAAAGTTAGTTCTTATCTCTCAAACCCTATGCAATCAACTCTTGGGCAAGATCATCATTTTTCAAGCCTTGGTAAGTGTTTATATTTATGGTTTAATATATTATACTCATGTAATATGGTGTATATCATGTTGGTTATGTTGGTGAAGTGTGAGAAGTTCACTATGTGTGAAACAATTTATGTTTGCTTAATCGGTGAAGGTTTTTGCCTTGTAAACTTGAAAATGGACTTGTGGTCTTGAAGGAAGTGAACTTTATGGGTTCAATATTGACATGTGAGATGTGATTATAGCCTTAACTTGTTTTATTCTTGTACATAATGTTTGGAATTTTTATTGCAAAATTGTGAATGGATTTGGTGGTGTATTGAAGGAAAAGTGTGGTTTTGGTGATGTTCATGTGTGTTGTGAAAACATGGATGATTTTTGGCATCCAAGATGATCTAAAATATGTCAAGAGAAGTTTAGTTATTATTATGGACCATTCATTTCATAAAAATACCCAAAAGAGACCCTTTTTGGCCGAAACGGGCACCCGCCCTCGCAGACGAAGCACCTGCGGGCGCAAGTGACTTCGCAGGTGCCTCTGGATACTGCCAAAGGTCACCTGCGAGCGCACCTCAGCCACCTGCGGGCGCTGGTGGCTTCGCAGGTCAGCCCATAACCCCGAATTGCTTGTTTTTGCATCCCTTTGACCCCCCAAAGCCCCTATACCCTTTATGGATGCAATTATCAACTTATGGTACCTTTTAAATGACTCTAAAGGAGTATCCCGGAGGTATTTTGAATGGTATAAAATATGGATTGTTATTAATGTGTTATTGTGAAAGCTATCGAGTGACTTGACGGAGAAAAGGTAACGTAGTGTTAGTGAGGAAGTGTAAAGGTAAACTTGTTGTGAAATGTTATTAGTTTATGATGTCTTTGTCAATGTGTGGAATGTTATGGTGTTGTTGGTATGATAATGCAGTAGATTGTATTGTAAAGGATGAAATAACGCTATATAGCAGTCACGTAACTCATTATCGTCGTATGCACTTGTAAGGTAGTTGGTTGTTAACATGAGCTTCGTAATGTACTTGTGTTGTAGAGTAAAATGTAAGGAAGAAGCTGGATTGTTATATTCACATATAGGACTGTGTATTCATATTGGGAATACAAGGTATGTAAGGTTACTCTTTACGTATCCTTCTGCAGCATATACACATTGTCATTGTACTTGTTCTATTCAGAAATATTCTAAGGTGTCCCATTTCCGGTTATTGAATAGTGTTACTCACATGTTCCTTATTCATTGATCAATTGTGATTCACATGACTCATGTACATTGGCTAATATTTCAAAGTCCTATGTTACAAAGTTCCAAAAATGTTATGTTTCAAAGGTTATGTTTCAAAGTTCCAATAATGTTATGTTCCAAAGTTCCAATAATGTACAATCACTAATGTATCAATCTCATAAAAGTAAGGAAATGAAGTAAAGAATTGAAGTAATGTTTAAGTGATTGAGAACGGGTGGTAGCCTAAGGGGCGAAAGCCTAGCTTAAAGCCGATCCCGAATGATTATTGAGTACGGGTGGTAGCCTAAGCGGTGAAAGCCTAGCTTAAATCGATCCCAAATAATTATTGGACACGGGTGGTAGCCTAAGGGGCGAAAGCCTAGCTTAAAGCCGATCCTGATTATTATGTTATTTCCCACTAATCAGTTGGGCCCGGGCATTATATGATTGATGACTGATGTACAGTAAAGTAAAGTACCGTAAAGTAAAGCAAAGTAAAGTACAGTAAAGAAAGCAAAGTACATGGTTCCATATATACCTTATGGTAATTTATCTATATTGTTCATTCTTGTACTTGATTTCATTAAAGTACTTATATAACATGCATTTTCTTATAGCCTTACATACTCAGTACATTCTTTCGTACTGACCTCCCTTGGGGGGGGGGGGGGAACTTACCTTACTTGCTGCAGGCACAGGTACTAGTAAACCTCCACAGTAGGCTGCGGGTCATCTACAGAGCATTGGTGAGCTCCAGTTCGTTCGGGGCTTTCCTGATCACATGTATACGATTGTTTTGGTATTATGTACATGTTGTTTAAAGCGGGGACTTGTCCAGACTATAGGTTGGTTATGTCTATGCATCTGTAAAGGCTTTGTAGACGTTGTGGGATAAATGAAGAGATGTAAGGAATGTATGTCAATTTTGACTTGATGGCCCTAACGGCCAAGTTTCATATGTATCTATACATCGCATGTTTTCCATGACTTCCGCTAATGGTCACTTGTATCTAAATGAGATAGAGTGTGGCTCTTGTAATGGTATGCATATGAAGGTACGTGAATGAAGGATGGTTCTCTCGGGGCCTCAACGGCTTCGGGTGCCATGTCCGCCCCAATGGGATTTGTGGCGTGACAAATCAATCTAATATGATGATGGAGTGCCTACTGTGGAATGTATGAGAACTCAGGTCATAAGAACGAACAAGATTGAATTCCTGCAATATGTGATTGCAGGAAAATTTATTCAAGGGTGGCCAGATCTAGATGATTTAAGGAAGAATTTACCTTCACAGTGCGAGATTAAAGGTGATTGCAAGATTGGCTTGTTGAGATATAGACACATTTTGATACGGTGTGCATTAGTGGAAAATTTTATTAATATTCTTTCAAAGAATGTATATTATGTTAAGAACAAGCATGGAGTGGTTTTCCCCATGAGATCTCTCATTTATAATCCAAGCTTTAGAGTTGATGCAGAGACTAATCAGGCAGTGATGTGGATCTCTTTCCCTAACCTTCTACCCACATACTTCTTGAAGGAATCTTTGTTTTCCTTGGCTTCTTCTGTAGGGAAACCCCTCCACCTGGATACAACCACAATTCACAAGACCAGGCCCAACTGAGCAAGAGTGAAGGTACAAGTTGACCTTGCTGTAGAATTACCTAAGTTTGTACGTATGGTCATAGTAGATGAATCCACTGGAGCAAAATGTACAACTAATGTAAGGATACAATATGATGTTTTGCCAAAGTATTATAAGGAATGCAGAATACAAGGGCATAATGATGAGGGGTGTTGGAAATTAAACCCTAACCTAAGAAAATACTATAGAGATGCAGAAATAGAAGGTGATAAAGAGATGAATGGATGTTCTAAAGATACAACAGGTTCTTCAAATGCTTTTCCTCCAAGAACTCTAACTAGTGGCAAAGTAGTTGGTGATCCGAATGCTTGGGCAATTGTGGAAACTAAAAAGCCTGCAAGGGAAAGGAAACGTATTAGTAAAGGGATGAACAGTTCAATAAAAAAAGGCATGGTCACTTATAATAAGTTTGAGTCACTACAAGATGAGGCAAAAAAAATAGAAGAAGAGAATGGGCAATCTCAACAGCAAAGTAACTTCAATAAAGGGGCACAACACAACAATAATACCAAGAGTTGGGTACAAAAATCATTCCACGGTGCTAAATGGGGTGATAGAGTAGAGAAAGAGTTAGAGGAGCAGGAAGAACAAGAATTTCTGGAAAAACTACAGAAGGATATTGTTCACATATGTCAAACCAGTGAAAAATAGGGAAATGAGAAAATAGAGCAAGAAACAAAGAGTGGAGATGTGGTTACCTATACAATACCACAACAGCAACAAAGCAGGAGAACTGGAATATTACAAGGTGCTGAGGGACAACACAGAGAAGTTATATCTGAGGTGCATACAGATCTGTAAATAATGCAATAATGTGTAAAGAAAATGGGGATCAGGAAATTACAAAGAGAGAAGAAGAGGGAAGGGAGCTTACTGAATTTTAGCTCTTACAGGCTTTTATCGAAGGCTGAGTTCCATCAACCTTTATAGGTGGATAGTTCTAGAGCAGATGTTTTGATTGAAAATGCAACAAAACCTCCTCAATTAACTTATAGTGAAAGACATGGTAGGGACTTGAGTGTGGAAAGCTCTGAGAAACAGATAGTGAGTCAAGGTAGGCAGGCACCCTCATCCAAAGTCCTGCATGAAATAGTTTCACATAATATAAGTGAGATATCTGCAACAAACAACAACACTGATGCTAATGCAAAAGAGGGAGATAAACCAGTTGAACACCATGATGAAGATGATAATACTATGCAGCAAGTTTTAAAAAATGCAGGTCTTCTCCAACAACAAATACAAAAGAGAGGAAAACTAGACATAAGACTGATGGTATTAAACCCACTATGAGGGGGTGAAAGTTGGTTCCCAATGAGTTATAAGGATCTTTTCTAGAATGTAAGGTATGTGAGAACTCATCATGCTTTTCACAGAATTCAAATGTTACATAGAAATCATAAGTTCTTTTTTATTGCCCTGATGGAACCTTTCCAAAAATCTTTTCAAATTCAGAGATATAAGAGGAGGCTTGGAATGAAGTATGCCAACTTTAATCAGAATGGGATAATTTGGGTATTTGTTAAAGATGATATTCAAGTTACAGTTCTTTCTAATTCTGATCAACAATTGACCACCCAACTAAATTTCCTAGATGGAAGGACAATTGTCACTACTGCAGTGTATACAAAGTGTGAGATTGTTGAGAGGTTAAGTTTGTGGAGGGGATTTTAATGTTACTTTACATGAAGAGGAGAAAATTAGAGGTTTGCCTGTTTACCCTCAAGAGTATGAAAACTTTGCATTTTGTGTGAACTCATGTGAGTTGTTTGACATTAGATTTAAAGGAAGCCCTTATACATGGTAGAATAGGAGAGCTGCTGAAGAATGTATTTTTAAAAGACTAGACATGGTCCTGATGAATCAAGGTTGGTTAGGACTATTTGTGAATGTAGAGGTAGAACACCTAGCCAGAACAGTTTCAAATCATGCTCATTTGTTGTTAACTTATAGGGGCCAAGCTACTCAGGTTGCTCTACCTTTCAGGTTCTTGAAATTTTGAATGGTCTGATTCTATTGATTTCAAAGATGTTGTTAGGGAGAATTGGAGGGCAAATGAAATATGTGATGTCTTCATTAATCTGAAGCACAAAATGAAAAATACAAAAATTGCTTTATTAAAATGGAGCAGAGAGAAGTTTGGGGACATATTCAATCAGTTGAAAATAAGGGAAGACATAGTGAGGATCAAAGAAGATTTATTTGAAGACAACCCTTCTGCTGAAAATAGGATGGTATTTCAATATACAGATGCTGAATTAAAGAGGTATTTACACTATGAGGAAAAATATTGGAGACAAAAAGTAGGAATTCAGTGGTACTCTGAAGGTGACAGTAATACTAAGTTTTTTCAAAACTTGGTAAATGGGAGAAGGAAAAGATTGAATATAAAAAGAATTGGAAAAATTAATGAAGGTTGGGTAGTAGGTCAGGAGGAAGTAGCTGTAGAAGCCATTCAATTTTTTCAAAATCAGTTTACTTCTAAAACTGATAATATGGAGTTAACACTACTTAACAGTATTGCTAATTGTATTATTGGTGAAGATAACCAGATGTTGAATGCAATGCCAACAGAGGAGAAAGTTAAAAATGTAGTGTTTACGCTGAATGGTGATAGTGCCAGTGGCCCAGATGGTTTTACAGGACACTTCTATTAGGTTTGCTGGAATATTGTAGGCATGGATATTGTTAAGGTGGTGACTGAATGTTTTGCAGGTTGTACTCTCCCTAAGTCAATTACCCCTACTAACTTGGTCTTACTGCCAAAATAAGAGAATATACAGACTTTTTCTGATCTAAGACCAATTAGTCTGAGTAATTTTCTAAACAAAGTGATTTCCAAGGTGATTCATGACAGGATAGAGAGGTTACTACCTAGAATTATTTCACAAAATCAATTAGGTTTTGTGAAGGGTAGAAGCATTACTGAGAATGTTCTCTTAGCACAAGAGATCATTGGTGATATCAGGAAAAGGGAAAAGTCTGTCAATGTGGTTATCAAGATAGATTTGGCAAAGGCTTATGATAGAGTAAATTGGAGGTACTTGATAAAAGTACTTGAAAGTGGGTTTTGATAATCTGCTAGTGGACAATATTTGGAGATTGGTGGCAAACAATTAGTATTATGTGCTCATTAATGGTCAGGAACATAACTTTTTTCACTCTACCAGAGGGGTAAAATAAGGGAATCCCTTATCCCCTGCTCTTTTCATTATTGCTGCTGAGGTACTTTCTAGAGCCTTAAATGAGTTGTTTTTTAACAAGGAATTTAAGGGTTTTGGAATGCCTAAATGGAGTGATAGTATTAATCATTTAGCATATGTTGATGATACTATCATTTTTTTACTGCTGAAAAGAAAGCCCTATAAGTAGTAATGCACACTCTAAAGGAGTAAAAATCAGTCTGGGCAGAAAATTAACAAGGATAAGAGTTCTTTCTTTGTGTTTCATAAGACTAATGCAGTAATTGTACAAGATATAGAGATTGTTACTGGTTTTAGTAAAGGAAATTTCCCTCTAATGTATCTTGGGTGTCCAATTGGACATGCCAGGAAGAGGAAAATACACTTTGTTGAATTAATGAAGAAGGTACAGAATAAGCTTCAAGCATGGAAAGGTAAGCTCTTATCATTTGGGGGAAAGTATGTATTGATTAATAATGTGTTACAAAGCACCCTCATCTACCTATTATCTGCTATTATCCCCCCCCCTCAAGTGTGTTATTCATGATTTACATAGAGTGTTTGCTAGGTTTCTATGGAATTTTAAGGAGGAATAAACACTGGGTCTCCTAGGCAGATGTCTGTTTTCCAAAGAATGGAGGTGGATTGGGCTTTAGGTCCTTATTTGATTTTTCTAAAGCCCTATTTGCTAGGTTGTGGTGGAATTTCAGGACTAAAAAATCATTGTGGACAAACTACATGTGGATTAAGTATTGTAAGACATAGGCCTCAAATTGTAGAATGGAGGGGGGCTCACAAACATGAAAGTACATGCTTGAAGCAAGAGACTATTTTGATCAAGAAATACAGTGGGATCCTAGATGTGGAAGTGTTAGCACTTGGTATGATAACTGGACTCAGCTAGGGGCTTTATATTATATATTACCTATTACTAATGTGCTGCAGGATGGATTTGAAGATATCAAGCACTTGATGGTGGAGAACAGATAGAATAAACCACTGTTGAATCAATTGATGCCAGATAAGATAGTGTCACATGTTTTTGATAAGGTAAGGGTGGAATAGGAGGCTGGTGAATGGGATAAACCATGATGAAAATTAACTAGTTGTGAAAAATTCACAGTTTTAAGTGCTTGGAATCTGGTGAGAGAAGATAAAGGAAGACATGAGTTTTTCACAATGGATAAAAGGACTACCATTTAAGATAACCTTGTTGCTGTGGAGAGTGTGTAAAAAGTGAATTCCAATAGGGGAGGTGCTTAAACAGATAAGAGTGGTGGATAATGTGATTTGTTGCTGCTGCAATACTTCAGCAGTGGAAACTTTTGAACACCTCTTTTGTGAATGTCCTGACTCTAAGATGGTGTGGCATAGTTTGGCTTCCACAACTGGTGTTCATGGACCATTTATACAACTGAGGAACAACATTCTTAAGTGGTGGTAGGCTGATTGTGCTTCTAAATTAAAACCTATTTTGAAAATCATTCCTGCAATAGTGATTTGGCATATATGGAAGAGGAGAAATGTGATATACCATGGAGGAAGGTTATCTATCTATTGCTTGATGTCAGAAATCAATAGGAACATTTACCTATTCATTGTTACTACATATCCATGGTTGAGGGAAATACCTTGAAGATGGGCCTTGATTGTTCAATACTTAGAGGGGTATACCCTTTTATTGGTTACAAAGGTTGTTACATAGAAACCACCCAACAGGGGTGGTTTCAAATGCAATTCTGATGGATCATGTAAAGGAAATCCTGTTCCATTATCCAGTGCCTTTTGTGTGAGGAATGAGAGGAGTGAGTTTATTTATGCTGAAGCTAGAACAACTGGAGAGGGTACAGTACTAGAAGCTGAAATAATAGCTTTGAGGAATGGCTTGGAATACTGTGTTGCTCAGAATCTACTACCAATTGTGTTGGAAACTGACTTATTTATTCTAAAGAAGGTGTTAGACAATGTTTGGGAAGTCCCTTGAAACATTTATGGAGGTGAAGAAAATTGATAACATAAGGAAGAATTTCCCAAATTTGGTGGAGGTGGAACACATATTAAGAGAAGAGAACAAAGTGGAGAATTATTTTGCTAACATTATTTTTTCTTTTGCAGGTACAAATTACATTCAATATACTAATATACAGCAGGTACCAAATGCAGGAAAAGTAATTCTAGATATGGAGAAGAGGCAAATCCCAAATTTGCTCATAAGGAAATATCAAAACAAGAATTATCAGTCAGGGCAACAAGTCACTAATGAGGAATAGAACAAGTGAGAAAAGTAGATCAGGCGTGGGACAACAACATACCAGCAGCAGAAGAAGATAGAAAGTCCCAGATCTGAAGGAATTTTTCCCTGAACAGTGGTATTAGCTCCATTGGAGATCAACTTGTTAAGTGACTGGTTTCTTCAGATTCTTATGACTTTTCAATTCGATTAAAAGGAAAATGGAAGATTGCACTTACCGATTTATGAACACTATGGTTTTAGCAAAGCTTTGCTGAAAGAGTTTTCGATGAGCTAGAGTCATAGTGCTTGTGAGAGTTTTAAGCGTATTCAATGATATCTACTGGAGCTTGCTTTATGCTAAGACCAGATATGATAGTAAGTGATGATTGTAACTAACCATCGAACTTTGTTCGCCTTCCCACTGGAGCTGTATTGGCTTCTGCGATGTGGAAGATGAAGATGAAAGTGATGAGGTGTTTTACTTTCCTAATTTAATTTTGTGTCTACTGATAGGTTTTTGTTGTCTTTATTATTTTATTTTTGGGTCTAGGCCTTTGCTTTAGGCTTGGACCTTTTCTGTACATATTTTGCTGATTTTAATAAAGCCTGTTTAATTCAAAAAAAACTCATATTTATCCATTACAAATATGGGTCGAGTCGGGTATTTTATCTAATTTGTTTTATCCATTTTTAGTTGACTTATATTCGACTCAACCCGCTTATTTGCCACACCTACTTAGGAGATTGGTGTCACGAGGTCAGTCTACTTCACTCAAACATGAAAGAGGTTAGCCCACCATGCGGCAGTCAAGTCTGCCTGCTTGACTCAGCCTGCGTGCAGTCAAGTTTGACTGTCTTGGCCAACGTTGTTGTTTTGGACTTAGAATAATTTTTCGATGCTAAACTGAAATGAACACAAATATATACAGGAAAATCCCAACCTTTATATTTATATCAAAATAATACAAAGGACCCTCACTCGTTATGACAACAAGTCTGCCACAACTTCGACTCTGACTTAGGCACAATTACATGTCGATTGTTGCCTTAATACTCTATTGAAACCATTATGTTTCTTCTAGTGTTACTTAGTGAATTTCTAAATTTACTCTCCCTCATTCACTCTTTTCTTAATGATTTTCGTACAAGGCCAAGGCTGCACATTTCTAGAGCATGTGACAGCCTTTGGCTTACAACCAATATCCTGCCTACACTTGTCAAGATCAGGGGCAATCATTTAAAGTGCAGTTGACATCCCTAACTGCATAGGCAAATCAAATTTCGAAATTCAAAGCTTAGACAAAGATAAGAAATTAGCCTACAAAAATAGTTACAAAAAGTAACTGTTGCGTATGCATGTCATGTGAGCATGTGCTGACTCATTTTCGCACTAAGGGTCAATTTTCGCACCAAGTCTTGCTGCTAAGGCATTGTTTAGGCACTTCCTAGCCACTGCCTTGTCACTGCTGCCTTGAGCCCAACCGTCCATGCCACTGCCGATACCCTACCCATGCCTTGTCTGCGCCTGCCTTGGTCATGCTAGATTACTTTTCCCTCGTGCCATTCTTTATGTTTTTGCCTGTTTAGCTTTTTTATTGCCTATTCTTGCCTTTAGCTTCGCTTGATTTGCCCGCACTTGATCTTGACCTTGACACATGCCATATGTCGCCTTGCCCACTGCCAACGTTAGCCAGCGCCTATGCCATGCCACAGCACGCTGCCTTGTCAACTTTGCTTGTCACCAGCTTGGCAATGCCACCTCATTGCCCACATG
Source organism: Capsicum rhomboideum (assembly GCA_031232105.1). NCBI lineage: Eukaryota > Viridiplantae > Streptophyta > Magnoliopsida > Solanales > Solanaceae > Capsicum > Capsicum rhomboideum. The sequence goes on along the minus strand of CP124719.1, from coordinate 25,698,356 downwards.
ATTGATTCAGCCCGCACCTAGGCCCTTGACAAAGTCATTCATGCCAACCCTTTGCCGCCACCGTGCCATCCACTGAGTTCAAGAGTCAGGCCTCTAACAGTTGGCTACTTCTTCCTCTCTAAACATGATCACATAAACTTGAATGGAAGTTTAATACAAATAATTGCACATAAACAAGTAATTACAACACATTATAGAGGCTACTCATTTTTTGTCCTTCTGAGCAATTAGCAAACATATGTTCATAGCTTAATTATTTATGTAGCTTATTCCAAAAATGTAAGGCAAGCAATCTACTAATTTATTATGAATATTCTAATCTAATCCTCGACTTAGGAAAGAAACCTCAAATTACCTTAAAACAATTGATGAACATTGACATGGTTATTATCCATCGGGATTGCATCTAGGATCCTCACTATCACGGAGTTTGACCAAGCCTCTAATCTGCTCAGTCGGGACCAAACTCACGATCACGACATCAGTAAAGTTGTTTTTCTCAACTTAAAACTAATCTGAAAGATGCTCGAGCCCCTTAAATTTCAATCCAAATCAACCAAACGAGGTCGTAAATCATTTTACCAATCAATAATAATGCTAAAAATATAATTTGGAACACCAAACCACAAAATAAATTGGATTGTTACACCTGCCTGTGTGGGGCCATGGGGGTGTGGGGTTGGATATGATAACAAAATGTCCCAATTCTTGCTGAAAGTGACTAAGTAGTGAGATCTTATCCGAAAGTAGTCAGTTAGTGGCTTCAAAAAAGTACTCATCAACTTTCACATTCCTTTATCGTTTTAGACAGAGATCAACTTCTTATCATCTAAACATTAGTGATTTGAAAATCAAGGGACAGATTGGACACTAAATTATTTACCCCGTTTCATATTAATTATCCATCTTGCTATAAATAGTTTTTTCAAATATCTTATTCATTTACTAAATTAAAATAAAATTAATTACAATTTTCTGATTTATCCCTACAATTAATAGTTTTTGAAAGCCTAAACAAATTTATAAGTTCCAAAAAAAAAAAATTCAAAGGAGTCGGTAGAGAGTAAATTAGTAAAACTATTCATCCTATTTATAATTTTTTAAGGAGCTATAAAGGGGAAAATGGATAACTAATATCGGATGATGGAGTATTTTTGTTTTATTTAATCCTTTCTTGGAAAACCCCCTTTTGTGAATCTTGTCCTTCACTTGTACGGTTAAGATCAAGTCATGTCTGAATAATAAACCAAGATTCTGCTAATAATATCTCCTTAACTTTAATTATTTCAAGTTGCTTATGGTAGTTATGGGACAAGCTTTGGGTTGTATTCAAGTGGATCAATCCACAGTAGCGATAAAGGAAAACTTTGGCAAGTATGATGATGTTCTTGGTCCAGGCTTTCATTTCATGCCTTGGTGTTTTGGGAGCCAATTAGCTGGTTATCTTTCACTCAGAGTGCAGCAACTTGACATTAGATGTGAATCCAAGACTAAGGTTTGCATATTTGTCTATTTATTTTTCTTTATCATCTTGCTCTCGCCTTTTGGTTCAAGGGATTAGGTGGGTTATCCCGGTTTAAAGTTTGAGAATTTATCTCATGTTTGATTGGAGAAACTAGCTAAAATCGGTGTTAAAATCAGGAGTATAATATGGATAACTTATCTCATATAGTCCTGATTTTAGTCCCAGGATTATAATTATGAGATATCCCGGTTTCAAAACATAGCAGCCTTATAATCCCATTATTTTGTCTGTTATTCCCTTTTTGCAGCTAATTCTCTTCTGCAAAATACTATGTTTATAAGCTGCTAAGAGTTACACTTGTTAGTTGCCTCCGGGACTTGGTTCAAGTGACAAGGTTGAGGGACTTATGACTTAGGTCAGATGATTGAGCCTTGCGCAAAGCAAACTAAGCCTGATATTTAAGTGGATAAGGGTAGAGGAGCAGACCTATTATCCTGAGTTTTGAAAGCTGCTGTTGATCCTAAGAGTTGGCTCTATCCTGATCTCTTGATCATCAAAGCAAAAAAAAATAAAAATTCAAATGATTAGGGTACCAATAGTCTCAAGGAAGTGTATCCATCTTTCGCTTTCTTGCTCAGAATTTCATGACAATTGACCACAGACAGATACTACTTTTTCAGCATTTAAAAGCATCTTTTGCTTTTAGCTCAAATGCTGGAAGTTCTCCAAAAGTATGAAGGCTGGAGGACTTTGTACCATCCATTCCGGTGTTACATATATGGTTGGAATTTTTACAACAACAACATATCCGGTGATATCCCACAAGTGAGGTCCAGAGAGGATAGAGTGTACGTAGATCTTACCCCTACCTCGTGGAGGTAGAGAGGCTATTTTCGAAATAGTTGGAAGTTCTAACTATGATGTGCAATCAGTATTCTTTGCTTTGGTAGTCTGAACTTTAACTATTTTGTAAAGCAAATGTTTTTAGTTGTTTCTCATGAAAACTATATTTTCAGGATAATGTTTTTGTGACTCTGGTTGCTTCAATCCAGTACAGAGCCTTGGCAGATAAGGCAGCAGATGCCTTCTATAAACTAAGCAACACAAAGGAGCAGATTCAAGCATATGTTTTTGATGGTTGGGATGCAAATCTTATGCTTGTGCATCATAGCTTTATCTGTTTATGTTATGACAGATAAAAGCAGATCTCAGTCTTGGTTCGATCGTGTCCAATAGAATTTCAACATGCAGACAGTTTTATATCAAAACGTATTGCAAAACAATTTTAAAAGCCATAGGTAGTGATACCGTTTACGTCCTTAACTCAACTAATAGAACCTTTAGAGTCCACTTCTTCCCCACACTACGAGTGAAAAGAAAAAAATAAAAACTACCATTAAAGCAGTCCAAGCAAGAGTTACTAAACCCACTCCTAGTATTTGCACCAGCCTAATGAATATATGACAAAAGTATTTACATGCACTCCAATCACTAAAACTAATACACATTCTCACCTTAATCTATGACTTAATCATGGTAAATTAGTATAGTTTAGTATAAAAACCGGGTGCAACTATATAGTGTGAATGTCACTAGTTAAAGAGGTTTTGCTTTATCCCCCTGTCCATGTTGTAGAGTTCACTAAGATGTATGCTTATTCCTCTCTTATAATGTGTTCTTTTCTCATTCTTCCATGTTAAGTAAACACATGATTATGATTAAAAAAAATTGTGAAGCTTCATATCAAGAAGTTCTTTTTTTTCAATCCAAAAGCTTTTGTACTAAGTAGGTACTTGTTGATATTTGTTAGTTATTAGGGCAACTGTGCCAACATTGGAACTGGATAAAGTTTTTGAGCAGAAAACTGAGATAGCCCAAACAGTAGGGAAGCGACTCGCAAAGGTATCTCTCTTTTATTAGTACAATAGTAATTCTGCAACTTTTAACCAAACAAACAGAAGAAACTAAATCAATTCAAGTCTGATTTTCCTTCTGGAATTACATAGGCAATGTCTCTTTATGGATATGAGATAGTTCAGACTCTTATTGTAGATGTTGAACCAGATGATCGAGTGAAAAGTTCAATGAATGAGATTAATGCAGGTATGGCTATCTTTAATACTTCACTGGCTTGTTTTTCTTCCCCCTAAAGTAAAAAGTAGTTAGCATTGCTTCATAATATTCTTGGTGAAAGTTGAAAAAGAGTTCTTTTAACAAGACTTGCAGTCCATGCTTCTGTTTTTTGTTTTGTTTTTTCTCTTTTTCGACTAGAACCACCTTTTGGTTTACAACATGTGATCACTTGATTGCTATTTTTGGTGCTCATACCACATATTGGCATTGAAGGAGACTAGAGGAGCATTTGGGCAACGATAAAGTTGCTTCCATGAGAACTATAAATCACGGGTTGGAACCGTAAAATCAGTAATTGATGTTTGCATCAAGGTAGGTCGCCTACATCAGTACATTGTATCCCCTTGGGATGCGGTCTGAGCAGTCGTACCTACAGATTACGAGATCAAGCCAGTAAAATCAGTCTTGTTGCTTGAATCAATGTAGGTTGCCTACATTACATTCCAAGAGGGGTGTGGCCGCCTTCCCCAGACAATGCATAAACGCGAAATTCATCTTGGCATTTAGCTCCATTAGTACAGATTTAAAACAGTTTTACAAAGTTAAAAAGTATTGGACCATGTAAACTATGTATTGAGTTCTTGTTTTGGATATTGACAAACCATGTAAACCTTCGTTCTTCTAACGTGAGTTGACAATTGCATGAAAATTAGCTTCAAGATTGAGAGAAGCTGCATATGACAAAGCAGAGGGAGACAAGATTCTGCAGATAAAACAAGCAGAAGGGGAAGCAGAATCGAAGTATTTAGCAGGGCTAGGAATTGCTCGTCAACGACAAGCTATTGTAGAAGGGCTTAAAGAAAGTGTGATTGGCTTCTCTACTAGTGTTCCTGGTGCATCAACCAAGGATGTCATGGACATGATTTTGATCACCCAATACTTTGATACAATGAAGGAGATAGGGGTCTCCTCTAATTCATCTGCTGTCTTCATTCCTCATCAGCCAGAGAATGTGACTTCTGAGCAGAGGTAAGAAACAGTTTGCTTCAGGGGAACATATTTAGGGTATGATGCTGACATGATGGTGTCTTTTGTACATATATACTTGGGAAGATCAGAAAGTATCCAACTGCCTTGAAATTTCTTTAAGAGATTATTGTGTTAGTGAAGGTAGGAGGGATAGATATGTGTTTATTCCTAAGAATTCAATCGATACTTTTTAATAGTAACCTCACGACGCGTATGGAGGATAGATGAACTGAGAACAATATGAGTTTTTCTTTTTTCTTGAAGCGCTGCTGGTATCGAGGGTAGCCGAAGGCACTGGCAGAGCATATGCAGGGTATTGTATTGTTTTGTTGTTCAGTGATCCTTTTATGCAATTTGTAGCTAAAGTGGGCATCATAGATGTACTTTCGGCGAACAGTAGTTAACGATATTTTTCACCAGCTAGACTACCAAGGCTAACAGGAACTTCAGACAAGATCCTTAATAGTGACTAAGGGCTCGGGATTGTCAATTTCTATTGCTTATTTGAGAATGTACTTTTTTAAAATAGTTTTTCAGAAAAATACTTTTGAAAAAAAGTAATTTGTATTTGGTAAATTCATTTGAAAAGTATTTTTGATAAACAGATTGTGTTTTGATAATTTTTTTCAAAAAGTGTTTTTGAGAAATAAATGACCAAAAAGGATATGTATGAATAAACTTTTACTACTGAAATCATTTTATAGAGAAAATTTATTTTAAATAACTATTATAATATTTTTAATTAAAATTTTATTTTTATTTAATTAAAAAGTATGTACCATAAAATTTTCAATCAATATTTATATACATAGATACATTAAAAAATATTAAATAATAATATAATATTACTAAAATAATTTAAATACTACTTAATAATATCAAACAAAAATGAATTTAAAAATTATTCCATAAATTAAATCAATACATATGAAAAAATTCACCACAAAAATAAGAAGTCCTTCATACATTACAAAAATTCTCACTGATTTTATTCCTAATTTTATCACACAATATCTCCATACTAGTAGAAGATTTGTTTTGTATTTCTATTTGTTATTTGTTACCTTTTTTTTTTTTATTACATTTTTACTATGTCAAAATTTATTAAGAACAAACAATCATATATGTACACTATATGATAATAAATATATCACTTTTCATGAATTATTTATTTAAAACTAAATATTCGAGAAAAAATAATTACAAATACTGTCAAAATATCATTTGATCTTATAACGTGATTCATCTGTTATTTATTATCATTAATAGTAAAAAAATAAAGAGTTTCATATTCTTCAATCATCATCATCAATGATTTTCGATGTTATTTTTAAAAATGAGTAAAAAATAAAATAATAATATATAAATCATAAAATTAAATAAAAAAATTATGATATAAATATAAATATAAAATTTTAAAATCAAACTTATAAAATATACTAAGTAATAAGGGATATTTTGATGTATAAAGGGGTGTGTGTAAGTGAGATATTTTTGTCATGAAAAAAATAATTTTTTACTTCTGTTTTTTTTAAAAAACAAAAATTTTCTGCTTCTTTCCAACAACAGAAAAACTGTTTCTGCTTTTTTTTAAAAGCACTTTTACAAGTTTACCAAATACCCTTCTTTTCAAAAAGAAAAAAGTACTTTTTTGGAGAAAAAAACAATCCCAGGCTCTAAATATGTCAGAGTAATCTCACCCAGTAGATGGCCAGGCAAGTAGTACCAATCAAGAAAGTCGTTCAGGCAGAACTCTTTACCGACAAGAATTAAGAAAAGAAATAAGGCCGGCAGCTCTCTTTCAAGAGCCTTTTATGTGCATCACTCACATCCAACAGCACAATGGCAGAATATTCACACCATAAAATAATGGTCAAAGAAAGATTAATCAATTTCGTGAATGATGAAGCTCGGGTGAAAGGTTAAAACCTGTCCCTCAATGAACAGTTAGGATGGATATAAGCAAAAATTCATGAGTTTGCATTACCAGCTGAAGTTATTCCCACCGGCGCAGAAGGATAATGCGCTGAAGCAAATCTATCTAATTTATTACTCTGGATCATACAGAACAGACACCGTTTCACTCACTTTTCTGTAAGGTAGTAACAGACTCATGGCTTGAGGGCTACAGCCAACCCAATCTTGGCGCTCTTTTCAATTGCCCTGGTGTCCACTTCACCAGATATTGTGAAGAGGGATTTTGGTCGCCACTCGTGTTGGATGAGAGCACTTGCCTTACCATAGCTATTAACGCGAGCCTTCACCGTGGTCAATGGGTCCAACAAATGCTGTGTTCCAATGGTCAGTGTGTTCTCGTTGCTTGAGAAGCTGTGAGTCAACTCTGCACCAACAGCTGTATTTGTCACTGGCTTCACCGTGTGGTAGTAGGAAGCACTGATGGTATCACCCTTGTCATTCCTGCACAAAATTAGTACTCAGTCCAAAAAGGTTCCAAGATAAGAAAATAACAAAGATAATGATGGAACATGTTGGTCCCCAAGTCACAATTTTTGCAAAATTCTAAAACTTTGATGCAATTACACAGCCCTCACTTCATTTTAATATAGCATCTCATCAGTAATGGAGACAAATGATTCATTAGTTTAGCCAGGATGAAAAAATTCAAACCCCGCTGTTTCTTGCAGAAAGAAAGAAAACCAAGACATTACAAGGACATTTGACAGTCAGAAAGAGAACAAATGACTAAATGAGATACTTTCTTCCATGAAGAATCTAACAAATACATTATGGCCAAGGAAGATATCACGTAAATACTTACAATGCTAAGGAAGCAATCAGATCAGAGGTAGAAAAACTCAGACCAGCATTGCATTTTGTGAAATTGCCTGTGGCAGTGTCAAATGATAGATCAGTGCCCAAAGCAACAGTATTGTTGCCAGCAATGCCAGAGAAGTTGACAAGAGGACTTGCTGTGAGTCCAATGCTAGTGTTGATCCCGGCATACTCATGCAAGTACTGGAGCTCTACCTGTAGTATAATATTTTTGCTTACAATCACACAATTAAGTAAACCACCAGCCAACTGCAGAGAAATATAGTTAAAAGCAAAGGTACCTTTCCAGATTTCTGATCTGGCACGACAAAGCTGACGATCGTCTTGAGCCCTGGTGCAGGTTCATCAACAGTGATGGTAGTGTAGACCTGCATCATTCAATTCAAGTTACTTAGCATATTCTCATAAAAAACTTGAACTTGTGGATTTCCCAATCGATAGGTCTCAAAAATTGAAAATTCAAAACCTAAGAAGACGGAGAACTTCTTGTGAGAGTGTGGAGGTCAGGGGAGAGTAGAGAACAAGCTTAGATAACTCAAAATGTATTCTCTCTCCCCAATTGAACCTTTAACTTTGATTGTACAACTCCTTTTTTACTACCAGAATACTCGTCTTGATTATCATGCTAGACAATTCAGTCTTCAGTTAATATAAGTTTGCATTTGGAGGTAATTACATCAGGGGGGATTAGATTAAGGAGCTAAGCACATCACCGTAACCAACACCAGGGAAAATACTAAGCTAACACCTGAGATCTATTATGTGAATAAAAAAGGTCTGCAGGAGAGATCCAACAGAAAAATGGAGGAGCAACATAAAACAATTACCAAGGATAGAACTTTTTTTAAACCTTTGAGAAAAGAGTTGAAGGTGACTTGCCATGTAAGAAACTATGGTTGATATTGGTAAAGTGGCTGTCCTAACATTTCAATTATAGCCTTATATTTGTTGGAAAACATATTAATATTGTACACTACTAGTCTGAAAACAAATCACGGACACCAACTAAACTAACACACACAATCTTTCAATAACTGGAAGGAGAAAGATATCGACTCCAGAGCATTAAATCAGCCAACGGGAAGGAAAAAGATAACAACGTAACCAAATTAAAACCTCAGGGGAATCCTTCATTTTTACTTTCCGTTTCTTGATTTTTGGGGTTATATTTTCAGGGAAATGGATACTTGAAGGATTGAAAAAGTGTGATCAAAGTGCAGCCAGATCAATATAACTCACAACCAAACATGTTGTACACCTAGCATCTCCAAAGATATATAAATTCAATTATTGTATCTCCTAATAGAAATTATTACTAAATATAGGTAACAAATATTAGATCCCAGTAATCAAGCTGAAAAATGAACTCACATTGGAATTGGTGTCCACTTTCACATCAGTGGTAATGTTCTTGTTCTTCAACTGGGTGCTAACATCTGCCAAGAATAATTCACCCTTCTTCAGACCAGATGAGGTGATAGCCTGAAATGTGAGACATAAACTTTAGCAACATACACTTAAAAGTCTTAATTGACCACAAAACAAGATATCATTGTCAAACAACGCGAAGCATCCACTACAGGCATTGGGAGGCAATAGCCGAGGAAATCCTTCCTGAGAAATACATACTCTGCTGGAAGTAAGTAAAAATAACCAAAGGCTAATGTGGCTTTGTGGTACCAGGTTTATCAGAATCCGGTACTTTTCACGTAGGTATAAAAGAATTTCATTAAAATCACATCAAATAGTATATATGAACCATAATTTTAAAAATACAACAGATTCAATGCTAAAATCTTTAAAGAAACCATAGAGTTTCAGACATAGATTCGCCATCCAGAAGATGAAAGTAATTACCCATCGCATGATATGGGCAAAATGTAAATTAGAAAACATCCCATTCCTCATTTCCTGAAGTAATTAGTTTCATTTCCCTATCCTCCTAGGAGTAACATAAGACTAAAACTATTAACCCTAAGCCCATGGAAACAGCCTCTTGCAGAAATGCAGACAATAAACTCTTGTGTTCCGGCCTTTCCCAGACCCCGCACATAGTGGGAGCTTTAGTGCAACGGGCTGCCAATTTTTTTTATACTAGTTCAGCCCTTCCCCGAACCCCGCCGCACATAGCTGGAGCTTTAGTGCACCGGCTGCCCTTTTTTTTTATGGTTGACCACAGAAACTACAAATTCCTCATCCCACCACACCAAAACACAAACACGAATGAACTATAAGCAAAAATTTTGAACGATACAATCTTACCACTCCGGTAGTGCTGTACGTTGTAACGGTGAACTTATGGTCACTGACATAGTCCCTGTACAGAAGATCTAAAAACAACAAAACAATAAATAAATAACATCCATCAATTACCACCACACATGATGTTTGTTTGATATACCAAATAATAATGCAAATGATTTAATCCAGAAACAAAATTTTGCAATACAAAAAAAAAAATTACATAGTACCAAACAGTAAAATGAAAACGAAACAAGACGGAAAGCGAAATACCTCTAGCTTTTTTGCCGATATCGGAGTAAAGTCCAGGTCCCTTCACCATTTCTGCACAGAGAAAAATCAAACTGCAAAAGAGAAAAGAGAAGCTTCTAGAGAGAGAAACAGAATCGGTGTTTATCAAAAGACTTGGTTTGTTGCAAAAGAAAAAAATTACTATACTGTAATATGAATAGCCCTAGCTTATTTCGGTTGGTTCGGTTTAGACCGCTTGATCTTGTGATGGATGTGAAGGAAGAAATTGTAGACCGTTGATTAAATCTAACATGAGGGCAATACAGAAATTTTATATACTCATGTTTTTTTCGTTTTGAGGAATTTTGTTATTTTTCTGAGTCCAACCTGGATCATTCACAACCCTTCGACTCTGCCTAGAGATACGTTGTCAATTTTGAAATAAAAAAATGTAATTTGATCCATTTGTTTAAATTTAAATAAACGAATTATGCTATGATTTAACTTAACAAACAACAACATACCCAATAAAATCATGTTATAATTTAACTCTTTTTTTTTTAAATCCCTGAGAAAATTTGCAGTCGTTATCCTTCAAATGCATATTGGGTAAACGAGTTTCAATTGAGAACGTTGTTAATTAGGAGAATCAATCACTAGTCTCTCATGTGGAGAACTACTCATCCAACCAACTCAGTCAATCCTTAAGATATTTAACTCGAGTTAATCCAACAATTTAGGTGGATGACCAATTTCTGTTCTTCTATAAATTCTTAATTATTATTAAAAAATATACTTTAATATGAAAATAAAAAATAATCTACTCTAAGGAGGCGTTTGGCCATGAAAACTAAAAAATTTGGAGTTGGAGTTGTGTTTGGCCATGAAAATAAATTGGAGTTTTTTTAAATTTTTTGTGAGAGAAGTTGAAGTGAAGATTGTTTTAACTTGTTTTCACTTTTTCAAATTGTATTTGGAATTCTTACGGAAAAAAACTACAATTTTCACTAAAGTAAAATAACTTTTCAAAAATAAAAAATAAAAAATTCTCATGGTCAAACGATTCTATTTGAAATTTGAGTTGGGTAGACTAGATTATGATCCTCATAATTATTTCCTAATCCAAATAAAGTTGGATAAGTTGATCACAATTTGTCCAATTCATTGAAGCATTCGTGTAAATATTTGTTTGCATTAAGGGGTTGTTCACTCATTTGATAAGGTGTTTTAGATAGGTATACAAGAATGATATTGATATTAGTATAATATTTGGTTGTAAATTTGAGTATGATATAATTATGTATTAGTTATTATACTATGTTCAGTATTATTTTTATACATAAATTATCGTATTAAAAATACTAATATTCGTATTCGCGCAATGCACGGTTGATAATAGAAAAGGATATGATCATAACAAAAATTTTTTTATCAAAGTATCAACTATCATATAGATAAAGTTATGGGTGAGTTTTCAAACTCAATAACTCACTTTATGAAAGTAAAGAAAAGAACTTATTTGGATTGCCTTATTCTAAGTACTTTTAAGTTAAATTAGCTTTAAGTACTTTTAAAGTGTTTGAGTAAAATAAAAAAGTGATTATAAACACTTAATTGTAAGATAAAATGATAAAAATAAGCCAAAAATTATAAATTAGAAATCCGATCTTACAATTTTTGCCTCATAAGTCAAAAGTCAAAATTCATTCCAAACAGATTCTAATAGGATTCTGTCGTTGAAATATAGATTATTGTATTAGAACTTGTGTAAGACTCTGACAGGATAGAGGCAAATTTGATATATAGATTATCTTTCAAAAGTGTTATTTGTGCCGTCCATTTATAATTCAAAAACAATATCTTTATTTTTTATTTAAAAATTAAAATCAATGTTATTTCATAATTAATTAAAATCCATCCAAAAAAATAAAACAAAAAATTTATCCAAAAATTGTCAAAGTGATAATTTCTTACCACGTCACTTGACTTAAACCACAATGCAAATTACGCTAAGTATGCAACAATATTAAAAGATAAACCTTCGTAGCAAATCGTGATCTTGCGTGTTCGATCACAAAGGTTTCTTTAGACCTAACCTTACAGAAGTAATGATTATCCTTGATTTTTATTAATGTTCATTAAAAAAAAATTAATACAGTTAAAAATTATCTCCCTTGAAAGTAAAAAGTACTATTGTATCGAATGGAGTCAACGTCATTCTTGAGATGAACACGTAGTTTTTGTTCATCCAAGTCTTAAAAAAAATATTGATAATCAAATTGTCGATAGGTGCACACTGAATAAGTTGCCCTAAAATGATGATCTACTAATATCCCTTCCAAGTTCCATGGTTAAACCAAAATATTACTCCTAAATGATAACCAAAGAAGAACCTGAACCGACATTTGATGATTCGAAAGAAAGTGAAACCAAGAGTGATAAAGAACTTTACAGAGATGTGTACAATATTTTAATCCTATTAATGGTGCTGCAGAAGTATTTCGACTTTAAAATTTCTTGTTCACATCTTCACTTTTGACTGATTCTTGATACCTACAAATTAATGAAAACGGAATAAGCATCTCTTTCAAAGCGGTAGAACTTTCTTTTTAATGGAGAAGTTGATAAGTTAAATTAACTTTGAAATAAAAATCATAACAAAAAAAAAGAGTTGGAATACTTGTCCGACACTTCCAAAAAGTTGTAGAAGTCCTTCAATAGTACTAACATTGCGCGCGATGCGTATTTGAGAGAGATATTCTCGAGTTGTGATAGGAATCTCCAAAGGAACATCGAGAGGAATCAGGAGATAAAAACTTGGATGCTTCTTCTCAATGCGGAGTTTCCTCACTGTGATGGTTGACTGCATCTCCTATGAATGTTTCTTATTTGCTGGGAAGTCAATGATGATGTATGTGAAATGAAAAATCAAACACCCCTGATACTATCATGAACATAGACGATATATGGACGTAGGTAAGATTCTTTCTAAGGAAAAAATGGTAAAGAATTAATATAGCATAAAGTTCACTGCCTTAATCACAACGGTAAACTTAAACTACCCAAAAAAAAGCAGAAATAATTACATTCCAGAGACATTGTAAGCAAGAGTCAATTCCTCATATTGTCATTCAATTTCTTCAAATTTGTACATTTTCCTTACAAACTAATAATTGCTAAAATAGTCTTTATTCTTTGAGAGAAAAATGACCAAAATAGTCCCTTAAGTTAAACTTTGAATTTATGCTATTATCATGATGTCCTTTAATATGCATCAATATTTTTTTTATATAGAATTCCTTTAAAATATTTATATATGATTTTTTTCTACTAGCTAGAGACCCTAGGTTTTTTGGTTTGAAGGAATTCATCGTCTTCTTTATGAATTATGAATTTTCTAACAATAATTTTTTGAGTAGAAGAAACTAACAACTAAATTTGAACTATTTTATCAAAAAATAAAGATTAATCATAAAATGAATAAATATAAAATATTATTTTATTATTAAACTCCTAAGTTTTCAAATAAATAGAGTGCATATAAGCTTTTCTAACAATACCAATCACAGTTTTTGGTGGACTACGTTATTTTAATATTACAACTAGAAGTTGAATTAAAATTATACTTGCTATTTTTATAGTTAAAAGGTTATTAATATTTCATATTGTCAAAGAATAAGGATTATTCCAATTCAAGATTTAACTTAAGAAATTATTTTGGTCATTTTTCTCTCAAAGAATAAGGACTATTTTAGCAATTATTAATTTTTAAGAAAAATGTACAAACTTGAATTACGTTATTGAAATAAAATAAAGATAAATAACTTTAGTAGGATATTTTCCTAAGTTAAGTGACAATATGAGAAATTCAATAGATGACTTAGAAGTTGCAAATAGTCTCTTTTTTAAAAAAACTATCGGAGTTTCTTATCGTCATCGATCAAGCGAGCCTTGGACATACAATTAGCAGATTCTTTATGTGGGACTTAATCTCTGAAGAAGATGAAGTGACTGCTTTGTCCTTCTCTGTGCACACATATGTAAGTCAAAAACATTATCAATTTCAAAAGGAAAGTCAATGATTATCTTTGCAATTGAAGGTTTCTTATTAACAACAACATACTCAATGTAATCTTACAAAGTAAAATCTGGGGATGAAGGTTTCTTATTCTCTTCCTTTTTCCATTTGATAGTTCCATTTATATGCACATATGTAAGTGAAAATATAATCTATCAGGAAAAAGTAGTTAAACTAAAAAGCATCCTTCATTCATCAAAATTACCTTCGTCAGAAGAACATTGAAAAGATGAAAATTGATTGAATCTGTGTTGGGTAAGTTATTTCAAAAATTGAATGAATCTGTTCAATTAAATTTTAAAAACAAATACAGTTGAGTTATGGAGTATGGAGAAGTTAGGCGGACGTGCATTTTTATTTTTCTTTTATTTATAAAAGATTTTTAGATAGATTTTGTTTTACTCTACGGGTGTCTTACTTCTTTTATCATCTAGCAGTTTTTTTGTTTTTTTTTATTATTTGTTTTTATGATTTTTGTTTGTTATTGTTATCTGTTCTGAGCCGGGAGTCTATCGGAAACAGCCTCTCTACTTCATCTGAGGTAGTGGTATGAATTGCGCACACTTTACCCTCCCCAGACCCCACTTGGTGGGAATACACTGGGTATGTTATTGTTTTTGTTGTTTTTAGATAGATTTTTTAAATAGGTTTTTTTATAAAAAAAATTACTGATTTTTTGTGGTGATGACACGTGGCGTTTTTGCCTCTCCTATTATATATACTAGATACGGAGAGCCCGTACCAGTACGAGCCCAATATATGTTACTTTCTTGGTCCTAATTTATGCAACACACATGGAATTTAGATGGGCAATCAATTTTTTGTATGATTTTAAATATTTTAAGTTGTTAATTAGTATTATGATTTATTGTATTTCTTACATAATTTGTTTTATGTCTCAATTTATGTTACATAGACAAATTTTAAGAGTCGATCAAAATTTTTTGTATAATCTTTAAGTATTTTAAGTTGTTAATTATTGTGATTTATAGTATTTTTTTAACATAATTTTCAATTAATATATGATACTCTCTCTGTCTCAATTTATGTGGCATTGATAGAATTCGGAGAGTCAACTAAATTTTAATATAGTTTTTAGATATTTAAGTTGTTAATTATTATGATTCATAGTACTTTCTACATAATTTTCAAATAATATATGTTACTTCCTCTACTCCAATTTATCTGGCATTGATAAGATTTGAAGAATCAACCAAATTTTTAATATGTCTTTTAAATATTTGAAGTTGTTAATTATTGTGATTTATAGTATTTTTTTTACGTAATTTTCAAATAATATATGCTACTTTTTATGTCTCAATTTATGTAACTATGATAGAATTTTGAGTGTCAACCGAACAAGTTATGTCTTTTAAATATTTTAAATTATTAATTATTATAATTTACAGTACTTTTTATATCACTTTTAAATAATTGCTCCAATTTATACGGCACCGATAGAATTTCGAGGATCAGTCAATTTTTTTATTATGTCTTTTAAATATTTTAAAATTAATTATTGTGTTTTTTTTAATACTTAAATTTCAAATAAATATAAGAAATTCTGGAGAAGTAGAAGGGCGAAATAATCATTTTGCAGACTGACCCTAAGCTCATCAAATAATAATAAGTGGGGCTTTGAGAAGCTTATCTGTAATTTTTGAAAGTTGACTGTAAGCTCCTCTCATTCCCATTTTTTTTTTTTATATCTTTTAAATATTTTAAGTTGTTAATTATTATGATTTATAACATTTTTTATATCATTTTCAAACAATTGTCCCAATTTAAGCGACACATATAAAATTTTGAGAATCAGTCATTTTTTTACTATGCCCTTTAAATATTTTAAAATTAATTGTAACCAAATTATTAATCATATAGAATAAGTTTTGGAAGTTTGTCCTTTCCTAAGTTATTCTGGAGAAGTCCTCAAATAGTAATAAGTGAGACTTTGAGGAGTTTAGTTGTCATTTTTGAAATTTAACCCTAAGCTCCTCTATTTTCTATATATCTTTTAATATTTTAAGTTGTTAATTATTATGATTTGTTACTTCTTCTCTCCCAATTTATATTGCATTGATAGAATTTCGACAATCAATCAAATGTTTTAAGTATTTTAAATATTAGTTAATTGATATGTTATTAAAAGAAAATTTTAAATTTTAAATATTTAATTATTTTTAAAATTTAAAATAAAGTGAAGAAAGATGAAAAACACTCATTGATATTCTGAAAACTGATGAAGAAAATCTATTTTCTTAGTGTTTTTAATATTGAGATAGCTATAAGATTTAGGAGGATTAGCTGAGAACGTGTTGAAGCGGAGAAAATAAATAGCACGCGTCAGCCATGCAAAGACAACACAAATATGAAGGAAATTAATTAAATCAAAATAATCACCAAAACACCCCTAAAGTGGACGACCCTAAGTTGTTCTCTATTGCCATTTCTAAGGACCCACATTCTGTCTATCCATTCAAACCAGAAAAGTACAACAAAAGCTTCATCAAGTACTGTGCAGTCGTAGCAGGCCCAAACTTAAATTTCCAAAATTAGCACAACCCTTTTAAACTGAAATGACATAAATAACCATCGTAAAATTCCAAAAATGTCCTTGATTTATCCTAAGCTGCTCTCACATTCGCTCTTATTAGATAGAGTAATAATTAATAATTAATACAAGTGGCCACCAAAAAAGAAAGGCAAGAGAAGATAGAAATTGAAGTTTAAAGATTTACGTGGTATTTTTGTCCAATCACCATCTAGGCCTTAAAGAAATTAAACATGAAATTCCAACAATGGGCCTATTTAAACATCTGACCCTAAGCTCCTCACATTCACTCTTCTATTATAAAGTAAAATAGATGTTGTATTATTTCTATTCAGTATTTTCAAAGGCATTTTCGGGGCTAGTCCCGGGGCGCAACGTAGTAAAAACGTTGATTCATAGGGCATAAGTCCTAGAATTTAGGGCGTAAGCTCCGGGCGTAAAAACGTAAGTCCCAGGCATAAAAGCGTATGCCTCAGGCATAAAAGCGTATGCCCGGGCATTAAATTTAATTTTTATTATTTTAAAAGTATTTTTTTGCTATAATCATATTTTTTATTATTGATGTAATGATATTTATACCTTATGTTATAGTATTGTAGTGATTTTTTCTAAAATATGTAAATAAAGAAAGCAAGTTTCATAGAAAATGACACAACTATAAAAAATTTTTTAGACAATTATGCTTGAAAATTGACAAAATAGAGTTTCTTCAAGTTACCAATTTCAAAAAGAAACTGATAGGATAGAAAGTCCAGTACTATGTTCCTGAAGTAACTTTATTTATTTTTTGTCAATGATCTTACACTTTTTATCATTTTATTTCTTTGAAATATATAAAAAATAATAAGTGCAATATTAGTTGATAGTAGAAACGACTGGTAGATGTGGGAATGAATGTTGATTTTAATCTCTCGGTCCACTTTGTGAGAATATACTTGGTATGTTATTGTTGTAGATTATCTCGGCTATATCATTTTTTGTGTTGTTACTTTCTCAAATATTAATAGTAATATTTTTTTTATTTTACTGGTGATTTATTTGAATTATTTGTAGTATCATTGAAAATTTTATTTTTATTTATATTTTTAGTAATAAAATTATAAAAATAAAGATACATGAGATATACACCCCGTAGATCCTTAGGACTTACGCTCCATGTCTCGGGGCCTACGCCTGACCCCGTGCTATGTAAAACGCCTCATCTCACGCCCACGCCTCTTAAAACACTGTTTCTATTCTAATACATTTTATTCATAATATAACAAATTAAATAGTCAATTAAAGATAATGCCATCATAACTAATCCAACATTACTAAAACACTTCATCCAATACTATCCTTATACACCTAATCAAACATGAGTGTTTATACTGAATAAGTATCAGATAGTATATTAATTACATAAAATGATAAAAGTTTATATAAAAAATAAATATCATGTATCTTTTATTTAATAGTATAAAAACTAGGAATAATTTTATCAATTACTCTATTCAGAAAAAAAGGCATGAATTCAGGTCATAGAAATGGAGATAGCTTTTTCTACTATAGTTTGCTGGCAAATAATCACACCCCAACAAGCAAGCACGTTTTGTGTATGATTTTTTTTAAGCTTCAAATGTTTCTCTTTTTCTTTGAAACCTCACATTTAAATAATACAAAATGTAATTGTAAATTAAAATGGCTAAATTATAAGTCTAATTTCGTTCACATTTTTTTTTCTTTCTAAAAGCAATAAATATGAGAATATGCCTTTATCCTCTTGGCCACGGAGGAGAATATGCTGTCCCCAATTCCTCCAAGATGCTTCTCACTTCTCTTTAAAAAAAAAAAGGGAAGAAAAAAAATAATTGGTGGTGGGAGAAGGAGAAATGGGAAGGAGACAAAAATTTAGGGAGTTGAACTCTTATCAATAAGGTGTGAGTTCAGGTAGTGAACCAACTGGGCTACTAAAATCCTTCAAATGCTTCTCACTTCTTATTGTGTTTCATTTTTTTTTAATTTTTTTTTTCCCAAATACTTTTTAATACCATAGGGGTCATTTGGTACAATAGTTGAATATCTGAATTAGATATCTCATGAGATAATTTATCTCACCTTTTATATGAAATAACTAATTTTATCATTCTACTGTAAAAATTATTTCGAAATTAACTAATATATCAAATCAGATATGAAATAAGGGTAATCTGAAACCCTATTAGAATTATTAAGCTTATCCGATATATCAAATGACCCTAAATATATAATGTATGCCATTATTATCTCATAACTTGGCCTATTTATTTTGAGAAGAAAGAGTCACCACCTAATTTTAGGAATTAGGAAATCAACTTTTAAAGATATTTTTGAAAAGACCTTTATTCCAAATCAAGGTAGAATAAGAGTTTCAAATAATTTTTTTAAAAGGGGGTAAGCATTTCAAAAAAACCCAAAAATGCGGTTACCCGGGAATTTAAAACATTTGAGGTTAAAAATTAAAATTCATGCTAACTTATTTGAATATATGGAGTTTGATTTGAAATTCCTCATTTATCGCTTAATCATGCCATTAATTCAATTTGTAATTAACTTTGTACTTCGGCTAAAATCGAAAAAAGGTGGATTAATCTCTAAAGAATTGTGATGTTTATGTAAAATTAGTCTTTGAATTAAACATTTAATAGCACCTAACTTATAGACTTACTATATAAATTTTACTTTGATAGCTTGAGAAGACATGAATTGTTTTAGTACAAATTAATACCACACATTAACTTACCATTATTAGTTAAAATCTCAACCCTTTAAAATAATAATTACAAAAATTCTTCTTTTTTTTTTTTAACTTTCTCTCACTAAACTATCGGATACATCACAACCCCCCCCCCCCCCCCCCCCACACACAAAGCTCGCGTAATGGACCGCAAATCTCGGCAAGAATCAAGGACATGTATTGAGCGATTTTTCGTGTTTCCCTCCATTTCATCTCCAATTTCATCAATATATAAGGTCGATTTACTGTTCTTAAATCAATTTAAGTCAATTAATGGAATCAGGATCATCAATTACTAGAGGATTTTAAGAATTTTTTTAGCCAAAAAGTAGTTGAGTTATTCCGACAAACGTGTTTTGGTGTATATCTCAATATATCCAAATGTAATTTCCAAGATCAAATTACCAAGTGCCTTTTGATGCTTGAGTTAGAACAGAACAATCCAAATGAACTTCATGTCCGCGTCAAGGGCGCCGTGCTTAGATTTTCTATCTTTGAATTTGGTCTTATTATAGATTTGAAATGCACTAGTAATACTTAAGATTTTGAATATCTCAATTCGCCACCCAGTAGGCTGAAAGAGAAGTATTTTCCTGATGCAACAACTGGACTAACCAAACTCTGATTGGTTCAACATTTTAAGATGGAAAATTTCGACAACAATGAAGATGTTGTCCACATGGCTATATTATAATTCATCCAGACCTTTCTGCTTTCATAACTTAAAGATGCACCTGTTACCTTAGCAGATTTCAAAATGATAAAAGATGACATATATAAATTATTTAAATGGGGAAAGTTAGACTTTTCCAAATTGATCCATTCCTTGAGACAAAAATTGTATCTAGTAAAACAGTTATACTACTTAGGAGGCATGCCATACGTTCTGAATGTATGAATGTATGAATGTTGTTCGGAAATTGACAAATTTATAGTTGTTCGTGAAGGTAACCATATTTCACGGATATTGAATTGATGAGTCATGGGAATCAAGCCAAAATATGATAAGTTTATGGTAGGGATGTTTAACAAGGTAAATTTCATATTCAACTTAAGTCATCTTTGTTTTACAGAGAAGTTAATTTTTTATGTGTTGTTGATTGTTTAACATTTTTGATACATTATATAATACATTGATACATTACTACTTATGTATCTTTTACTCATTGAAATTTGATACATAGATATATATGTAGCAACTGATACATTTAACTGCATTAAACATAGAAATTTTAACTGTTACATACAAACTGTCAACTAATGTTTAGCTACATATATATCTGATACATAGCTATTTTAATGTTATTGTAATCACTTTTAACTTTTGTCTATTTTCTTTGTAAAACGTAATTACAGTATGTGTACTCCAACCTAATTTCTACGGAGAAGAAATTGGATAAACTTGATTTGCCTGATCCATTAAGTATTACATTGTATAATCCTACCACATCATCTATACCTACTACATCAGCGGATCTACCCAAGAAAATAGAGTCTGGAGCTAATGAACCAGCTGTTGTGTCGAAACCTGATGGTTTTAAGGACTTTAGTACCAAATCACCTGGTGATCTGCTGAAGAAGGCCAAGCATGATTTTGGTACATTGTCTGCCCCATTGCCAAAGAGAAGGAAGACTGTTATTATCTTAAAAAACTGGAATTGAATAAGAAATAAAGAAATCTACAACATCTGGATCAAAAGGAAAACAGTCCCCGAGGACATTAAAATCTCCTGATTACCCTATTACTGAATCAGCCAAAGATACACCAACTGGGGTTGTTCATGGTCAACAAATAGCACGAGTGGCTTCACAGCCATGTGACGTTGGAAAGTCCTTTGATGGCTCTTCCAACAGGCATCAAGAACAACACTTGCTGAAAGTGGATCTAGATGTAGTAAAGTCCTATGTCCAAACATGTGTAAGTGTCAGTTGCACTTTGAATTCAATATCAGTTTTGTGACGTTCACTCTAATATCCATTTATTTACATGACAAAGTTGACCAAAAATTCAATTCCCTTAAGACATTAGTGACTAATCAATATAATGACATAATGAAAGCTTTGAAGTAAAAGCACCATGCAGAAGAGAAGGTAATTGAATTTAAAATTTAGGTATTTCATATCAGTTGCAAATTATTGATGTTGTAAATAATGTTTAACAGGTTGATACTGGAATCGAAAGTCCAAATAGAGATGACCCAATGAATGGACAAGGCGATGTTGATCGCTCTCAGAAATAAGATAGTCCAAATGATCCACTTAGTCAAGCCGATGATCAGGAAGATGTCAACATTAACCGTGCTTCGGCAAAGACAATTGTTGTTCAAGATGAACAGAAGGTACATGTACACCAGTTATTGTCTACATTTTACATATATATATATATCGAATATATGAGGATTATATCTAATACATCACTAAGTCTGCAAAGTATCATATACCATTTTTAATGTCTTAATGTTTCTGATACATTAGTAGCTCAGTTACATTAGTAATATATCTGAGAATCTCAAAACACATATCTGTCTAACAATCATCAAACATGTTTATTATCTTCAGGATGATGTCACAATCAAATTACATAATAATGTTGAAGAAAATATGGACACACTTCTGTCAGGACCAACCGCTCCCCTGGTGGCACGATTATTGAAGGCTATCGATCTGTTCTAAATAACTGATAGTCAATTTTACATTCGTGAAGGTCATTACCTTCTGAGTTTCCATGCTTCAAAGAGTGTTACATGATGACACAAAGACGTCTGCTCCAAGGACTACGCAACCTTCAAAGATATTCAAGTTATCATATGTAATGACTAAATTTGTTAGTACTAAGAAGTACCCCAATGTTAGTATGGGGTATAAAAATTATCGAAAGTATGATCGAAAACTTGCGTGGGGCAACACAAGTTGAAATTTTGAAGTTTAAATATTATGATCGGGATGACGTCATCTCGCTATAGCGGCGTCGCTATAGTGACGTGCATGCCGCTATAGCGACGTGACGCGATCAGAGCCTCTTAAAATGAGGTTTATTGTATTTTTTCCTTTTCAGTTGAAGAAATGGACATGGGGAGTCTCCAAAACCCCCTCTAGGGTTACCTCCAAACAATGGAACCATGGAGAAGGGGGATTAGGCTCGAATGGAGTAAAATCCATGAAAACCTTGGAGATTCAAGTCCGTATTCGCTTACACGGGGCCATAATTTTCTTTCACGCATTCGTAACAACTGCTTGGCATCTGGGTAAGCTAAGGTTAATTAAGTAGTATAGACCCGAGTTAGAAAGCATGAACGTAATATAGATGAATGGGAGATTTCATGATTAGGCCCTCGAGCATGGTGTTTGGATGGCTAAAATCGGTTAAAGTTGGGGCAATGTACGGGAAGGCAATTGTATTATGTTTATATCATGCTATGTTGTAGTTATCCTATAAATTAGGTGGTATACTATCGTAGACTCTTATTGGGGCAGTCGAAAGGGCGAAATACCAGTCATTAGTCTAAATCCTTAAAGGAAGTGATGATAATGTGGGGGTGTTGGTGAATTCCAAAGAATCTAGTGTGGTAATAAATAGTGTATTTTAGCAAAGAGGGGTGATTTAGGTGACATGTTTAGGGCTTTAGACGGTAATATAGGTGATGCTTACGTAGTTTAATCCAACTTGTATTATATGT
This sequence comes from Capsicum rhomboideum, assembly GCA_031232105.1. NCBI lineage: Eukaryota > Viridiplantae > Streptophyta > Magnoliopsida > Solanales > Solanaceae > Capsicum > Capsicum rhomboideum. The sequence continues at coordinate 25,675,463 of CP124719.1, read as the reverse complement.
GCATGCTAACTATTTCTTAGTATTGCTTATTGATGCATGTTGTTAGGTGTGATCACATTCCACTGAACTTATATGTAAAACTTGTGAATAGTATAAGGAGTAGTTGTTGTCATTGTGTTATATGATTTCTTATATATATATATATATATACCATTTTTTATTGTGGAATGTTTCAGTATTTGGACATTCTCACGGGATATTGGTGGAATAAGGTTGGCAGGTACTTGTGTCTGGAATTTAGTACATGGACAAAATTGTTCCCTACAGGTCATGACTAGTAGGCGATCATAAGACCCTTGGCATGTATGTACAGGGTTCATGTGAGTTTGTCGGATTCATTGAATGAACCATTTGTTGTTGCCTTGATTTTCTTGTTTCAGTGTAATAAATAATTGTTATGCTTATTATTTAAAGGTGGTTCTAGCTTAAAAGAATGGTACATCGATTATGATAAATGTATTGGTTTGGTCTTGTATGTTGACTTGACTGTTAATTCTTGTTGACTATTTTGACTTGTTATATTACCTCTTGTATTGGATTGGTATTTGTGCTTAAGGATGAATAAGGATTTCTTGTATACGCAGGATAGTGTAAGGACGATTTTAAGTTATTGGTTAAGTCTGGGTTAGTGACTTGAGGTCTCGTTGATGGCTTAGCTGATGGGGTGGGTTATCCCTATGGATGTTGGGTCTGATTTTGTTAAGGTCTTGACATGGTTTAAGCTCACCTTAGATGCAGTTGTCTCTTTATAATTCATGGTAGTCTTTGGTATAAGGCTAGGCTTAGTGGTTCAGGGTAGTGAAGTCGTAAGGGTAAGAGCGGTATCTCGTGTTTCATAACCAAAATGTTAGTAGAAAATAACGGGATCGATTTGGGGATAGAGAAGGTAAGGTTAAGTGATTATTAAGTGTTAGTAATGGGGAAATGGGGTGATGGCGAACTTCGGTAATGTGAATATTAAGATGCATGTCCGCTTTTGAATATTTATGTTATGTTTGTGTAATCCAACTCAGGTCGACCGATGAGGCTTACCAGTACGTGTGGTGTGTACTGATACTACTCTTGTTATACCATTTTTGGGGTATAGTCTTTTTGCAGGAATCAATGTTGGTTTCATGATTATCTCAAATAATGATCCTTCAGCAACTTCTACTCCTCTTATTTGTGGTGGAAGTTGTGTCTAGTCTTACTTTTCACTTAGAAACTCTTGTATCTGTTTAGACTAGGTCCTTGGGTGGTTTATATTTTCCGCATGAATTTACTATAAACCAGTCGTAATAAAGTTATTTATTTGTTATTTAATAAAGACTTCCGCTTAATTTCTTAAGGGTGATAAGGGGTTCTCCTATCTAGGCGGATTAGAATAGGTGCTCTTATGATCCGGCGATTTGGTTCGTGACATCGTACCTAACAAATTTTGGCTCAAGTTCCAAAGGCAAAGAGAATGCAACTTTTGATTTTCCTCAAAAGTATCCTTTTGAAGGTTTCAACATTTCAGACGAGGGTCCAACAAAATTAATCATGATATTGTAACACCCCGTACGTTCCCGAGTCTAGCTGACACCCCGTACGTTCCCGAGTCTAGCTGACTACCGTAACAATTATGGGAAAATGGAAACATGAGAGAATTGATAAATTATGTATTAATTCATGTGGGCATTAATAAGCCCTATACAATTGGGCCCAAAATGAAGCCCAAAATCATAAGGGAAGACATGGCCCAACATGAGATTTTTGACCCATTTTTCCAATTTGCTCCATTTGACCAATCAACCTTTGCATGTAATGCTAAACAAGAGATAAGAGTGACTGAGGGACTATATAAAGAGAGAAAAATCATATTTTTATTACACTTGGACTCTCATGCCTTTCTAGACTTTACCAAAATTGCTTTTGGTCTCTCAAGAACCCTAAGTCATTCTTTGAGCCAAGATCATCTTTGTACAAGGCTTGGTAAGTGTTTATTATGATGGATTAATATATTTTATGTATAATATATGGTGTATATTGTGTTGGTTATGTTGGTGGAGTATTGAGAAGTTCACTATGTGTGAAATATTACATGTTTGCTAAATCGGAGAATGATTTGTTTTGTGAACTTGAATATGCACTTGTGGTCTTGAAGGAATTGAACTTGGTGGAGTAAATATTGACATGTGAGATGTGATTATAGTCTTACTTTGTTTAATCCTTGTGTATAACGTTTTGAATTGTTGTTGCGATATTGGTTACAAATTTGGTGACGTATTGACCGTAAAGTGTAGTTTTGGGTGTTGTTATGTATGTTTTGAGACCATGGCTGAATTTTGGTGTTTAATATGATAAAAAATATGTCAAAATAAGTTTGGTTATGATCATGGACCATTCATGGCATGAAAAGACCCAAAAGAAACCATTTCAGACCAAAACGGGCATCCACCCCCGCAGATGGAGGCACCTGCGGGCGCAAGTGGCAGTGCAGGTCACCCCCAGATCCAGTTTTGTATGTTTTCGTACCTAGTAGACCCCCGAAGGCCCCTATACCATTTTAGGATGTAATTATCAACTTGTGATGTCGTTAATGACTTTAAAGTGTCGTAAGGAGGTGTGTTGGACTGTATTAAGTATGGATGGTTGTTCATATATTATTATAAAGGAGTAATTGTGACGGAATGATAAAGAGAAAAGCATAAAGGGTAAGTGTGATGTGAAATGCTATCGATGTATGATCTTTTGGTCAATGTGTGTGATGTTATGGTGTTGTTGATATAGAAATGCAGTGGACTGTATTGTAAGGGATGACATGATGTTATATGGTAGTCACATAGTTCATTGTCGTCTTGTACGCCTGTATAGTGACTAGTTGCTAATGTAAGTTCCGATATGAACTTGTATTGTAGAGTAAGACGTGAGCAAGAAGCTGGACTATTGTGTTCATACGTAGGCTTGTATATTCATACTTGAAAGTGAAGGTATGTAAGGTTACTCTTTCCGTATCCTTCTACAGCAATTAGTGTCCACCTTGTCGTTATACTTGTTCCATTACGAAGTGTATAGAGGTATCCCGTTTCCGGTCATTAATTATTGTTACTCACATGTTCTTTGGTTAATGTTCCAACATTGTTATGTTCCAAAAAGATCCAATAAGGTGCAATCACTAATGTGTTAACCTCATAGAAGTAAAGAAATGAAGTAAGAATAAAGTAATGTATATTGATTGTGTTCATGGGTATTATCCATGGGGTACAAACACCTGCATGACGATGATGTTTTATCCATGGGGTGAAAACACCCGCATGATGATGTTAATTTATCCATGGGGTGAAAGAACACCCGCATGATGATATGATCTTATCCATGAGGTGAAAAGAATACCTGCATGACGATGATACTTTATCCATGGGGTGAAATGAACACCTGCATGATGAGGGCCCAGACAGTATACGAGTGATGTGAAAGAGAAGTAAAGTAAAGGCAAGAGAAAGAAAGAATGTAATGTACATGGTTCCCTACATATACAGAATGGTGACCTATTCACATTGATTATTCATTTACATTTGTTTCCATTACAGTATTTCTATCTCATGTAGTTTTATATGAGCCTTACATACTCAGTACATTCTTCGTACTGACCCCTTTGGGGAATTTACCTTACTTGCTGCAGGCGCAGGTTCTAGTAGACCCCCACAGTAAGCTGCAGGACATATACTGATCTTTGGTGAGCTCCAGTTGGTTCGGGGCTTTTCGTGTCCAAGTTGTACACTGATTTTGGTATTGTACATATTATGTAAAGCGGGGCTTGTCCCGAATTTAGGTTGGTCACGTATGTATTTCCTTTAGAGGCTTTTGTAGACGTATGTGGGTATGTAAATGAATGTGAAGGAAAGAGTTGTACGTCCGGTTGATTAGATGGCCTCGACGGCCAAGTTTCTATATATCACATGTTCATGATTTTCGTTATTAGCCATTTATGTACTTACGTGATAGTGGTGATTCTTATGGCATGTATTTGAGTGATTGTAAGTAAAGCTTGGTTCTCGGGCCTTATCGGCTACGGGTGCCAACCACATCCCGATGGGATTCGGGGTGTTACAAAAGTGGTATCAGAGCCAGGTTGTTCTAAGGGTGTCTACAAAGCCGTGTCTGCGTAGAGTCTTACTTATCAATGTGTTGTGCACCACATTTATAAGTAGGAGTCTACGGGACATTTAGGATGTGGTTTCTTTTCTTCAACTCTAGATCATGCAATAGAGCCAGTGTTGTAAGTTGAATTGAAATCTAACCATGGTAAATATTTCTCTTTGATATAGTAACCATGCCGGTCACGAGAAGAGGTAGAGGCAAAGGTAAGCAGGTGGATATGCTTGCTGAAGAAGGGATGAGTAGATTACCACCTGACCAAGCTAGTCAGGGTGGGGCAAATGCTGAAATCTCATCGCGGTCTTCCTCTACTTTTCCAGCTCCAGAAGAGCCAGTTGGTAGAGAAGTACCCGTAGAACCACCAATGAACGCCACAGATCAGGACCTTAGAAATGCAGTACATATGTTGACACAGATAATAGCAGCACAAAGTCAAGGACGAGCAGGTCCAATGACACATGATGATGATGCGGCTAGAGTGGCGAGTCGCAGAACACAGGATTTTCTGAAACTGGACCCTCCTATATTCACAGGGTCAGATTCGAAAGCAGATCCACAGGACTTTGTGGATCAAATTTAGAGGGCCTTAGAGGTTATGCACATGAAGGGGGTAGAGACAGTTGAACTTGCTGCGTACAGATTGAAAGGGGAAGCGATATTGTGGTACGAGGATTGGAAGAAATCCCGTGATATTGGTGCAAATCCACCTATGTGGGAAGAGTTTAAAATGGCTTTCCTTGACCATTACTTGCCCTATGAGATCCGTGAGGCACGTGCGGATCAGTTTCTAAATCTCCGTCAAGGAAATTTAAGCGTCAGAGAATATAGTTTGCAATTTAATTCCTTGGCTCGATATGCGCCAACTGTTGTGGCTACGATGACAGACAGAGTCCATAGATACGTGGACAGGTTAGAGCCATAATTGGTAACGGATTGCACCATTGCTGCCTTGAACAAAGACATGGACATAGCGAGAATTCAGGCCTTTACACAAAAAATGGAGGACCAAAGGCAAAGAAGGAGAATGCAGGACTCTGAGAGAGGGCCATCAAAAAGGGCTAGATCGGTGGGACAGTCTATGGCGTCCCAAGGAGAGTTTAGGCCATGGGGTTTTAGTAGACCACCTAGACCTGGATTCTCTTACTCCACAGCAGACGCTCCGTCTCACTCCCGAGGATTCAGGGGCAGTCATATGGGGCAGAGTAATAGGATTCCAGATTCACAGACAGCAGGGTCTTCTCTCCCACTGTGCCAGTTTTGCAGACGATTTCATGTAGGTGAATGTCGGATGGGGACGAATGCTTGTTATTGGTGTGGTATGCCGGGTCACATAATGAAGGACTGCCCATGACGAGGCTTGGGTAGTATGGTATGACCTGCGGGGTCCTCTGTGGCATCATCAGCATCGGTTCCTTCCTTAGGTCGAGGTGTACAGCCTGCCGGTCGTGGTAGAGGTGCTGGAGGAGCAGCTAGTTCCAGTGGATCCCAGAATCGCACTTATGCTTTAGTGGACCGACAGAATTCAGAGGCTTTTCCTGATGTTGTCACAGGTACACTATCCATATTCTCATATAATGTATATGCATTGATTGACCCCGATTCTACATTTTCCTATGTTACTCCATTGGTTGCTGCAAAATTTGCGAAGTCACCAGAATTATTAATTAAATCAATTGAAGTGTCTATACCGATCGGTGAATGTATTGTTGCAAAAAGAGTATATCGTAACTGTGTGTGGTCATGATACATTGGCCGATCTCATTGAACTAGACATGGTGGATTTTGATGTGATAATGGGAATGGATTGGTTGGCTTCTTGTTATGCCACGGTGGATTGCCGGGCCAAGAAGGTGCATTTTTGTTTTTCGCAGGAAAATGTTCTTGAATGGCAGGGTAACGTAGGGGCACCACGAGGAAGATTTATTTCCTATTTGAAAGCCAGAAAAATGATTGCCAAGGGTTATATATGTCATTTAGTACGGGTGAAAGATACTAAAGTGGAACCACTAACTCCGCAGTCGGTTCCAGTGGTCAATGAATTTCTAGATGTATTTCCAGAAGATCTTCCAGGCTTACCCCCAGAAGGGGAAGTAGAATTTGGCATTGATGTGATTCCAGGCACTCAGCCTATTTCTATTCCCCCATATAGAATGGCTCCAGCAGAACTGCATGAATTGAAGGAGCAATTGAAAGATTTGCTGCACAAAGGCTTCATTAGACCTAGTGTGTCCCCGTGGGGTGCACTGATATTATTTGTACGGAAGAAAGATGGCACGTTGAGAATGTGCATCGACTATCGGCAATTGAATAAGGTAACGATCAAGAACAAATATCCCCTCCCTCGAATTGATGATTTGTTTGATCAGTTACAGGGTGCCAAGTGTTTTTCAAAGATCGACTTGAGGTCGGGTTACCACCAAGTCAGAGTTAGAGAACAAGATGTACCCAAGACACCTTTTCGAACACGGTATGGTCATTATGAATTTTTAGTTATGTCATTTGGACTAACAAATGCACCCGCTGTGTTCATGGATCTAATGAATAGGGTGTTTAAGCCATTTCTAGACGTGTTCGTCCCAGTGTTTATAGATGACATCCTGGTTTATTCAAGATCACCAGAGGACCATGCTAATCACTTACGGCAGGTACTGCAGATTCTCCGTGAGCGTAAGTTGTATGCCAAGTTCTCTAAATGTGAGTTTTGGTTAAAATCAGTTGCCTTCTTGGGCCACATTGTGTCAGATGAAGGGATACATGTTGATGCACAAAAGATTGAGGCAGCGAAAAATTGGCCAAGACCTACGACACCCACGAAAATTCTTAGTTTTCTTGGACTGGCAGGTTATTACAGGAGATTTGTGGAAGGTTTTTCCTCTATTGCTGCACCGTTAACAAAGCTTACACATAAGGCAGTAAAATTTCAGTGGAATGATGCGTGTGAGAAAAGCTTCCAAAAGTTGAAAGATAAATTAACCTCCACACCAGTTTTAGTGCTTCCCGAAGGTACTGAAGGTTATGCAGTGTATTGTGATGCTTTCGGGGTTGGCCTCGGATGTGTATTGATGAAACACGGTAATGTCATAGCATATGCCTCACGAAAGTTGCAGCCACATGAGAAAAATTATCCCACTCATGATCTTGAATTGGCAGCGGTAGTTTTTGCTTTAAAGATATGGCGTCATTATTTGTATGGAGTTCATGTTGATATCTACACTGATCACAAAAGTTTGCAATATCTTTTTAAGCAGAAGGAACTCAATTTGAGGCAATGAAGGTGGTTAGAGCTTTTTAAAAGACTATGATATTGATATTCTTTATCATCTAGGAAAAACAAATGTAGTAGCTGATGCATTGAGCCGCAAGGCAGTAGAAAGCACTAGGGGTCAGTTGATTGAAAAGCGAGAGATAATCAAAGATTTGTATCAACTAGCCAGCTTGGGAGTTCGCCTTATTGAATCTCCAGAAGAAAGGGTTATGGTGCAAAATGCAGTGGAATCCTCCTTAATAGCTGAAGTGAAATAGAAGCAGTTTGCGGATTCTATGTTATTGCAGCTAAAGGAAAATGTACAACAGAATTTGACAAAGGCATGATCTTACACAAGAAGGGGTACTCCAATGCCAAGGTAGATTATGTGTACCAGATGTAGATGAATTGAGGAAACGAATTATGACAGAGGCACATCACTCGCGCTATTCTATTCATCCGGGTGCTACTAAAATGTACCATGATTTAAAAGAAGTGTATTGGTGGGGAAATATGAAAAAGAGCATTGCAGAGTTTGTCGCTCAATGCCCGAATTGTCAACAAGTGAAAGTAGAACATCAGAAACTAGGAGGTTACATGCAATGTATCAATCTTCCAGTCTGGAAATGGGATAGGATTAATATGGATTTCATCACAGGTTTGCCTCGTACATTGCGGAAATTTGATTCTATATGGGTCATAGTGGATAGGCTTACCAAATCAGCCCATTTTCTACCAGTCATGACCACCTATACAGCTAAGGATTATGCAAAGTTGTATGTGAAAGACATAGTATGACTGCATGGTATTCCACTTTCCATTATATCTGACAGAGGAGCACAGTTCACAACGCACTTTTGGAGATCTTTTCAGCAGAGTTTGGGCACACAGGTGAATTTGAGTACGGCTTTCCATCCTCAGACAGATGGACAAGAAGAATGTACTATTCAGACACTTGAAGATATGCTAAGAGGTTGTACGTTAGATTTTCAAGGCACTTGGGACGACCATTTGCCTCTCATTGAATTTGCTTACAACAATAGCTATCATTCAAGAATTAAAATGGCACCTTATAAAGATTTGTACGGAAGGAAATGTAGATCACCAATTGGATGGTTTGAAGCAGGTGAAACTGCTTTGCTTGGGCCAGATATTGTTCATCAGGCTATGGAGAAAGTTAAAGTGATCCAACAAAGGTTACAAATGGCCCAAAGTTGCCACAAATCATATGCTGATGTTAGACGAAGAGGACTTGAATTCGCCATAGGTGATTGGGTATTTTTAAAGGTGTAACCGATGAAAGGGGTAATGCGGTTTGGAAAGAAAGGGAAATTAAGTCCACGTTACATAGGCCCATATGAAATTATTAAGAGATTTGGGAAAGTTATGTATGAGTTGGCACTACCTCAAGAACTTTCCTCAGTCCATCCAGTGTTTCATGTTTCGATGCTTCGAAAATGCATAGGAGATCCATCTCGTATTGTTCCCATTGAAGATGTACAGGTTACAGAGGATCTTACCTATGAGGAAATACCTATTGCCATTCTGGATAGACAAGTGAAGAGGCTGAGGAATAAAGATATAGCATCTGTAAAAGTACTTTGGAGGAATCAACAAATAGAAGAGGTCACATGGGAAGCTGAAGAAATGATAAAATCCAAGTACCCTCATTTGTTCCAAGGGGAAGAATGACAAGTAAGTATTTATAAGCTTTGAGTATATATTTATATGATGACATAAAGAATGTTCCTAAACTTGTAATTGTTTACTTTGAAATGATAACACTAACATTCGAGGACGAGTGTTCCTAAAGGGGGGGAGAATGTAACACCCCATACGTTCCCGAGTCTAGCTGACACCCCGTACGTTCCCGAGTCTAGCTGACTACCGTAACAATTATGGGAAAATGGAAACATGAGAGAATTGATGAATTATGTATTAATTCATGTGGGCATTAATAAGCCCTATACAATTGGGCCCAAAATGAAGCCCAAAATCATAAGGGAAGACATGGCCCAACATGAGATTTTTGACCCATTTTTCCAATTTGCTCCATTTGACCAATCAACCTTTGCATGTAATTCTAAAGAATAGATAAGAGTGAATTGAGGGACTATATAAAGAGAGAAAAATCAGATTTTTATTACACTTGGACTCTCATGCCTTTCTAGACTTTACCAAAATTGCTTTTGGTCTCTCAAGAACCCTAAGTCATTCTTTGAGCCAAGATCATCTTTGTACAAGGCTTGGTAAGTGTTTATTATGATGGATTAATATATTTTATGTATAATATATGGTGTATATTGTGTTGGTTATGTTGGTGGAGTATTGAGAAGTTCACTATGTGTGAAATATTACATGTTTGCTAAATCGGAGAATGGTTTGTTTTGTGAACTTGAATATGCACTTGTGGTCTTGAAGGAAATAAACTTGGTGGATTAAATATTGACATGTGAGATGTGATTATAGTCTTAATTTGTTTAATCTTTGTGTATAACGTTTGAAATTGTTGTTGCGATATTGGTTACGGATTTGGTGACGTATTGACCGTAAAGTGTAGTTTTGTGTGTTGTTATGTATGTTGTGATACCATGGCTGAATTTTGGTGTTTAAGATGATAAAAAATATGTCAAAATAAGTTTGGTTATGATCATGGACCATTCATGGCATGAAAAGACCCAAAAGAAACCATTTCGGACCAAAACGGGCATCCGCCCCCGCAGACGGAGGTACTTGCGGGCGCAGATGCCTCTGGCTACTGCCAAAGTGCATCTGCGCGGACACCTCAGCCACCTGCGGGCGCAGGTGGCAGCACAGGTCACCCCCATATTCGGTTTTGTATGTTTTCGTACCTAGTCGACCCCCGAAGGCCCCTATACCCTTTTAGGATGTAATTATCAACTTGTGATATCGTTAATGACTTTAAAGTGTCGTAAGGAGGCGTGTTGGACTGTATTAAGTATGGATGGTTGTTCATATGTTGTTATAAAGGAGTAATTGTGACGGAATGATAAAGAGAAAAGCATAAAGGGTAAGTGTGATGTGAAATGCTATCGATGTATGATCTTTTGGTCAATGTGTGTGATGTTATGGTGTTGTTGATATAGAAATGCAGTGGACTGTATTGTAAGGGATGACATGATGTTATATGGTAGTCACATAGTTCATTGTCGTCTTGTACGCCTGTATAGTGACTAGTTGCTAATGTAAGTTCCGATATGAACTTGTATTGTAGAGTAAGACGTGAGCAAGAAGCTGGACTATTGTGTTCATACGTAGGCTTGTATATTCATACTTGAAAGTGAAGGTATGTAAGGTTACTCTTTCCGTATCCTTCTACAGCAATTAGTGTCCACCTTGTCGTTATACTTGTTCCATTACGAAGTGTATAGAGGTATCCCGTTTCCGGTCATTAATTATTGTTACTCACATGTTCTTTGGTTAATGTTCCAACATTGTTATGTTCCAAAAAGATCCAATAAGGTGCAATCACTAATGTGTTAACCTCATAGAAGTAAAGAAATGAAGTAAGAATAAAGTAATGTATATTGATTGTGTTCATGGGTATTATCCATGGGGTGCAAACACCTGCATGACGATGATGTTTTATCCATGGGGTGCAAACACCCGCATGATGATGTTAATTTATCCATGGGGTGCAAGAACACCTGCATGATGATATGATCTTATCCATGAGGTGAAATGAATACCTGCATGACTATGATACTTTATCCATGGGGTGAATTGAACACCTGCATGATGAGGGCCCAGACAGTATACGAGTGATGTGAAAGAGAAGTAAAGTAAAGGCAAGAGAAAGAAAGAACGTAATGTACATGGTTCCCTACATATATAGAATGGTGACCTATTCACATTGATTATTCACTTACATTTGTTTCCATTACAGTATTTCTATCTCATGTAGTTTTATATGAGCCTTACATACTGAGTACATTCTTCGTACTGACCCCTTTGGGGAATTTACCTTACTTGCTGCAGGCGCAGGTTCTAGTAGATTTCCACAGTAAGCTGCAGGACATATACTGATCTTTGGTGAGCTTCAGTTGGTTCGGGGCTTTCCGTGTCCAAGTTGTACGCTGATTTTGGTATTGTACATATTATGTAAAGCGGGGCTTGTCCCGAATTTAGGTTGGTCATGTAAGTATTTCCTTTAGAGGCTTTTGTAGACGTATGTGGGTATGTAAATGAATGTGAAGGAAAGAGTTGTACGTCCGGTTGATTAGATGGCCTCGACGGCCAAGTTTCTATATATCACATGTTCATGATTTCTGTTATTAGCCGTTTATGTATTTACGTGATAGTGGTGATTCTTATGGCATGAATTTGAGTGATTGTAAGTAAAGCTTGGTTCTCTCGGACCTTATCGTCTACGGGTGCCAACCACATCCCAATGGGATTCGGGGCGTGACAGATATATTCAGAATGGATTGTTGAAGGGCTGTTAAATTATCATGACTCTTTTTTTATTAGAATTTAAATCATAAAGTTAATCTTATATGTACATTATCATAACATATAATACTCATACAGAAAATCATAGAACAACCACTACAAAGCTAATCCTCGAGACTTGGGTTTGAACAACTGAATTTTATTGTTACAAATCCCAAGACAAAGAATTGATTCTACTTGATGTCCCAACCCAAGACTTGATGGAATAATGAGGTATAAATGCATTTTTATAAAAGTTATAAACTGTATAAGATCGTATGTATTAAGAGGTAGCATGAATATGATACATACATACATACATATATATCAGATGTAATATACATTTTATACTTATGTTTCCTGTCAGATTCATTGTTATTGTCATGTATCAGATTTTATACATTATGTTATGGCTATGTATTTTAGGTCTTATGTGTCCTATCCGATACATAGGTACATATGTATCAGATATATTATGTATTGCTAAATTATTTATCATATTAGATATATTATATATTCAAATATCTCTTGATACATTGTGTACTATATTGATGTCATTTTCTACCACATGCGCAAGAATTTCAAGAAACTGACTGATCACCAATATAGATACACCACCGCTAATTGTGTGTTCAAAATATACATAGACAAGATATACAAAAAAGTATTATCTAGATGGAGGGGGTGATGTTCTTGCTACGCAGGAGGACTATGGTCGTTCGGTTGTTGTTGCTCAGCATGAGGAATCACTAAGCAACATTATCAAAGGATTTAACATCCCCGCTAGTTTGCCTTGGTATTTGGTTGACGAGGTGTACATCCCGGTAAACTGCGATGGGGAGTTTCTCTAGGTATCGATTGTCAGTGTTCTCAAGGAGAGACGCATACATGTTTATAATAATATTGACATCAAGACACGGAGAACCGTCACTTGAGATCCATAAGTTGGTCGTGATATTGCCAGCTTAGCTTAAAATCAGTAAATTTTTGGATCAAAAAAATCATACGGACTGGTCAACACTTGAAACGTACAAGAATAAGACAAGTGGCAGCGAGTATGTACACTAACACCCATTTGATGTTGAATATGTGGAAGGCATTTCTCAGCAAGCAAGTGACAAAATGTATGTATTATAATAAAGTTTCAACGAGTTATGCCTTTATCATACATACAACTGTATAATAATGTTAGCAAAATTTTAACGTAAGATACATGTTTATGTAAGAATTGTGGTGTTTTTGTAGTTGGATATGCTGAGTATCTTAGTGAGGACTATCAGTTCCATCTTTCGATTTTGATGCTAAATTCTATTACAGAAAATACGCAGCATTTTTATGAAACTATGGAATTGTGAAGGCTCAAAATTATTATGATAGTGGCAGTGAAGATCCATCAAGACCCAAACCTATTTTTATGCCCTAAATAAAAAAAAATTTGATTAACATTGAGTAGATATTTATTAGTTGGTTTTGTATAGTCAAGCTTAGGAAGATACTTTTGGCTTTTGTGAACAATATTTTTGGATATTGTTTTAGCAGCTACTGATCAAGACATGTCTTGATATTTTATATTTTATGTATTTGTTTTATGGATATGTCAGTTATTATATGTTTAGTATTGTTTTTTGTTTATCTGGATCATATCCATTTAATTACAATTATCATTGTACACCATACTATCTGTAATGTATCTTAAGTATATAAGATTTTATGTGTCAGATAAATTACTATATAGTAACATATATATTACTATATGGTATTCTATAATGAACATTACTTAATTGTAATGTATCATGAGTATTACCAAAAGCAATGTATCTGTGCAGTTTATATTAGTTAAGTAGCATGCACAATTGATTACTAAAAGCAATGTATGTCCACCATTATCATAAGAAATGTATCATAAACAATAATGAAAATAATGTAACGTTGATATTACTACAAGTAATGTATCAAGCACATAAATAAGGGTTGTAATGTATCATAAAATATTACTAAAAGTAATGTATTGTGAAGAATGTTGTAAGCAATGTATCAGAAACAATTCAGATGAAAACTCCCATAACAAGTGTTACTAACATTACATCAAATCTGGTGCAACAGGATTTAACATTGTTCAAATAACAATTTCCTAATGAATTTAAGATAGTGGTAACATGCTAAGTATCTGCAAGTCATCTATATTACTTCTCCCTTGGAAAGAAATTACAAGTGCATCTGTTGTGACCTTCATGACCACATAGTCCACAACAATTTATGCTTGATGAGAGAGTTTCACTGGTTTTGTTGTGCCTTTCTTTCTTTGGCCTTCCTGGTGGTCTTTTGTATTTTGATGGTAAGACAATTGCTTCTAGAATTTCCTGAGGCAAATCCTTTTTATCGGGCATCAGAATCATTAGAACTTCATACGTCTTGACTAATGTTGTTGGCCTATAATAAGCAGAGCAGTATGAACCATCTACTTTTTTTGCTCTTTAAAATAGTAATTGCGTGCGAACATGGTATCTCATCAAGTTGAAACCTTCCATAATTGCATGTTTTACTCTCAATACAGATAATGTATCTTCTTCCAGCTTTGTAAATAGAGTAGACATACTGTGATAAAGCCTTAACCAGTCAAAATTAACACCAGCTAAATATCTGATACATAGCCACAAGTTATATATCATACACATTCCAAGATATCCACTATTAAACTATATATCAGAAAATAGATATTGGTTGTGTGATAGAAAATCGACAATATGTTCAAAGATACATAATCATAAAATAATACATATCAGATTTATAGGCAGTTTGAAAACAACATTATAAGACTATTTTGTTGTGTATATGCAAAACATATGTATCGTTGAAAACATGCCATCATGCAAGAATATTTTGCTCCATTAAAAATTAGAATATCTTTGAACCTTCTTCCTAATATAGTCTTTGTATATGATGCTCGTCATCTATTTTTGCAATTCCATGATCTGGAGAGTATTCGTGCTTGTTCCATAAATTCTAAGATAGACAATTCTCATGCATTTATCAGACAACCATTGATACATTCAGCGATATTAGAAATCATCATCCTACCTCTATTTATCGGTGTATGAACTTTTGACCACTTTTCATAACCGAAATTATACAGGTAATTCTTTACTCTATGATCCACCTTATCCACTTTAGCCATAAGATAATCAAAATCCTCTTTTCTAAGTCTTCGACATGGAATAGTATAAGTTACTAAGTCTGTTTTTGCTCCTCCAAAAGTTTGTGCAAACATTCTTCCAAAGATGCCAAATGCATGGAAAATGCGGAACATTAGAAAACATAATGCTTACACTCTTCATTATGATTTCGTTACGATCCGATACAACACACATATTCTCACGCTCTCCGAAAGTACTTTTAAACTGTTGAAAAAACTACGATCATGAACAATCATTCTTTGTATCTACAACCCCATATGCTATTGGCAATATGCAACCTAAAATAGAATAAATCAGATACATTACTTTTGAAGTTTGTGTAATTCAGTTTATGCATATAAAATAGATACATTACAACCTATAATATTATAAAAATAGTTTCATATAAGTTTATTTCATACATATCAGATGACATACTTGCACCATCGAGAGTGCTAGCCGAAACAAATATTTTTTTGTATTCTCCACTCAAATGAGTCCCTTCCACGATGACTACTAGTCTGCAAACTCGAAGCCTCGCATCATTAGATATAATGTATCTGTTTTCTGCTAACTTATGAATTTATTTAACATATGAATGTATCTGGGCATTTATCTATATCCATCAGCAGGTCCACCCCTTAGCATCTCTATTGTAGGATCCTTAGCACGCCATGCTTTCATATAATTAATATACACACCATAAGCAGCTTTCACCTCTTTAATTATGTCATTTGGAGTGTGTTTTCTCTTATGATTCACTAATTTCAAGGTTGTAACGCCACTAACAAAGGCTACTATAGCTTGAACTTATGTAAACACCCTTTCACTCAATGGACAGGTATGTACATCATGAAAAGTTCTCAATGGACATGTATGTACATCATGAAAAGTTCTAACTTTGAAGAGATCAAAAGTTTCTAGACACGATGCCTTCATAGTCTAACTACGCTCTTCAGAATAACAAATTAGGACACAACTAAAAAAATATGAAACAGTGTATCTCAAATATGGCACGATTGGTAACATCTTCCTACTAAGCAATGTAAATAGAATAAATCAATGTATCTGGTTCCATTATAAGAATCAGAATGTATCGGATGAAACAACCCTGCTACTACCTTAATGTATCATGGTAACTATGCAGCACGCATGTAAAAAACCCAAATTAATTCTAATGTATCAGACAATTAAAAAACTATATGATAAATATTTAAATAATACATATATAGTAATGTATCTTCATGGGCAATGCATCATGTTTTCTTTATAATGATAGCAATTTATTCGGCATGATACATAACAAGTCATACCTTTGTTTGTTAGATCAGTTGGCTTTGAAATTAAAGCTATGATCTATGGCATACTTAGCCATAACAGATATAAGAGTAGCTTTATCCTTGTAAATCTGTTTCTTCTTAACTTCTGTATTTTTGCAATCACTGATGAAGTTTTGAACTTTGATTTTTGGTATATGTAATGAGTCAACATTTTTTAACTTAACGACAGTAAGTGTAATAGTTTTTGTACCTTCTACACAAACAATGACATCAGTATCTGCATCAAACATTAGCTCACCGAAAACTTTATCTGTTGTAGTTTTGCACAGAGAATACATTACAAATCCAGGTACACTTTTTTTAACTCTACGGAAAGATTCACCCCATTATCGTTACGAATTATCATTGGTGATGAATTACCTTCTACGATATATTGAACTTCAATTTTTTTCCTAAATTCATCAATTTCCAATTCAGTTGTGATTATCAAAATCAAATTCATATATGAAATATTCTCTCCAATAACAATTCCATCACTTTTGTATCCTTCGTATTTGATATCCAACGGCTAAACTCCACAATGCCTTAACAAAATCGAGATGTTCATTATGTATTGGGAAAACAGAATTCAAAATTGAAAAATAGGGATTGAAGGAATTAGTTGAAATTTGCTTGAACTAGATTGATCTTGTAATTGAAATTTGAATTTTTGAAACTGTTACGTGTTGTCAGAATACAACAGCCGTCTTAAAATCATGATCGCGTGAATTACTAGGCAATTGATTACATTTCATTTATTTTCCTTTTTAATCACTTTTTATTTATTAGTTATGTATCGATAAGGTTATGTATCCGACAAAGTGCAATGTATCCTGAAGTTCAAAATCTGAGATTTTATATAATTTTAAAAAAAATGGGGATAGAGAGTAATTAGCTACTAAACAATTGAGATTTATGTTGTTTACACTTGTCTTTAAGCTATTTAAGTAATCTCTTAGGCCTCGAGGCCTGTAACTATTTTGTAAAAGAAAAAATAACATAAACATACACCTTAACTTACCATATTTATACAAATTTCCACCCTTACAAAGTAATTATAAAAATTCCAACTAATTATGTATTTTCGTTGGATGTATCGAGAGCTAATTATGTATCTCGACAGACCCAAAATTGAAAAAAATATATCGGGAGCTAATTATGTATCTTTATAAAGGAAAAATGTATCTTTGTTAGATGTACTATGTATCTCAAAAGATCCAAAATCAGAAAAAATATATCGAGAGCTAATTATGTATCTTTACAAGGGAAAATATGTATCTTCGTTGGATGTATCGGGAGCTAATTATGTATCTTGACAGACCCAAAATTGGAATTTTCAATAGTTATGTAAAATGTTGGTATTTTCTTTAACTAAGCTCCAAACTGTCAGGATTTATGTTGTTTGTAAAAATCATTTGATTTTCCAATATGTTTTGGATTTCGAATTAGATTTTGGGGCCTATTGGAAGTCTAAAAACTTGATCTATTGAGCCTCAATTGAACTTTTAAGATCGTTCCAAAAAAATTTTAAACCAAACTTTTGAGTTTGAAACCTCCATTTAGAAATCATTTTTTCTATTGAAAAGATAATGTAAAAAGTATTTTTAATTGATTGAACTTCATAAAAAAAGAGATTTCACTTGCTTGAACCCAAAATCATTTGGAAAATTAGTAGCTACAATTCATCTTACCCCTCCACCACAGAAATTATTTAGGTTTAAGAAAATTAAAGAGTTAGTAAAAGATTACAAATTGAAATGTAAAAGTAAAGGCAGAACAAGGTAAACAAATTTTCGCCCACTTGATAAACAATTAGCTGAAAACATAATTCTTAGCCATGAATTGATTAAAAGTTAATCCAAAAATGTTATTTCACCATGATGTATGATGAAGATTGGTATACAAAAGGCCTATAATTAAGTGGAATGACCATTACTTGAACATGTTCTTTATGCTTTACGTTTTCCTACCATGTTTGTTTCCTGGATTCTTGCCTACGTTAAGACAGTCTCTTATTAAATTATGTTCAATGGTGCACTACTTAAATCTTTTGATGAAAAAAAGATATTTAAATAAAGAGATCCTCTTACTTATGTGTGATTGTGTGGAGTGTTTTAGTAGACTGCTAAAGACACTTACAACAAATTTTAAATATCATCCTAAATGTGGTAAACTTAAGCTTTTACAATTAAGGTTTCCTGATGACTTCTTACTTTTCTCAAAGGATATTCCATCATCTGTTAATTGTATGATTAACTGCTTTAACAAGTCCTCTATTACTTCTGGACTTATGCTAGGTTTGAACAAGAGTTTCATCTACTGTAAAGGGGCAAGGTCTGAGGAGTAGGATTAGATTATTCACACTTTTGCTTTCACTAAAGGAATTCTACCTTTTAGATATTTGGGATGCCTTTAAGTATTAAAAGGCTATCTATTATTCAGTTTCAATCATTGTGGTATAGAATTATCGACATAGTTACAATTGAACAACAAAATTTCTCTCATATGTAGATAGGGTACTACAAATTAGGAGTGTTCTTTTATTTATACAAACTTTATGATTCCAATTCATTCTACCCAAGAAGGTCAATATGCTAATCATTTTTTTTGGTAGAAGGTCTCTCTGGACATGCCAAATTGAAGTTAGCAAGAAAGCATTAATATCATGGGAACAATTGTGTAAACCTAAGGCTATAGATGTGTAACACCCCGTAAATTTTTGAACGTAAGCGACTAAGTGATGGGATTATTTGAACTTGCAATAAAGGGTATATTATGCATGCAAAGTGTTGGGCTACATTCATCTTGGCTAATGGGCTCAAAGGAGGCCCAAAATAAATAAAAAAGACATGGCCCCAAAAGGGAAAAATGACCCATTCATCTTTGACTTCTTAAACTTCTCATTAATGACTAAGTGTGTGGATAAGAGGGACCCTTAAAAGACTATAAAAGGCTTCAAAAATCAAATTTTAATCATACACAACACCTTGCAAATTCTTGTAATTTCTAGACATTTCCAAGAGACCAAAAGAACTCATTTCAAACCGTAAGGCAACCAACTTGTTTGGACAAGATCATCCACTTGCAAGCCTTGGTAAGTGTTTAAACTTGTATATTAATGTAATACATGCATTATATATGGTTGGAAACATGTTGGTTATGGTTAAAAGGCATAAGGCAGTCCACTTTTTTAAGCGGCAGTCCACTTTTGCTTTTGGCTAAAGGATTTACCTTTTTACGGTTTAAACTTGAAAAGGGGTTTAAGGACTTGAAAGAATTCAATTATATGGACTAAATTTCAGTATATTTAAAGTGTGGTGCTGTCACTAATTCGTTACTTTTGTGTATGGCTTGATGGAAATATTTTTACGCAATTGTGCATGGAACTTTTGGCGTAGTGAAAAGAGAATATTTTCTTGTTATGTTAAAGTGAATTCTAAAATTGTGTGGGCTGGTTTTGGTATATTGTTGTGAAACGTATTTAGGTGACTTGATGGGATAAATATGTGGAGTTGTATTGAGGCGTAAATGTAAAGTAGAAACTTGGTGTAAAATCCTATCGGTTTGTGATGTCTACGGTGATGTGTGGACTGTTTTGGTGGTGTGTGGACTGATTTGGTGTTGTTGTTTTGATAAAGTAGTAAGTTATAGTGTAATGTGGTGGAATAATATTATTTGGTAGTATAATGAAGGGAGGAGTGATGCACCATGTGTTTTGGAGGTTGGACGGTTTTTACTTTCCGTTAAGCACCTACTTACCGTCTTGTGAACTTGTAATGTAGTTAGTGGTTAACGTGAGCTCTGTTATGTGCTTGTGTAGAGTAGCACGTAATGAAAGAGCTGGATTTTTGTGTTCACGAATAGGATTGTGTATCCATATTGGGAAGTTAAGGTATGTAAGGTTACTTTTTCCGCATTCTTCTGCAACATCTATTATTCACATTATCCTATCACTTGTCCTACCCCAAAGAGTTGTACAATATCTAAATGGTTTAGAGTACCTTATTTCAGAGTTAGTAGTACTTGTTATTTACTTATATCTCATTCATTGAACATTGTTCCAAAGTCCAATAAAGTCTTGTTCTAAAGTCCCAAAAATGTTACAACATACAATATATCACTCTTATCGTTAAAGAATGAGTAATGCATAATTAGTTATATCCATGGGGTGCAATGAACACCTGCATGATGACTATTACCCGAATTACGAGATGTATCCATGGGGTGGAAGGAATACCTGCATGATGTATCCATGGGGTGCAATGAACACCTGCATGATGTCTATTCCCAATATCACGGGATGTATCCATGGGGTGAAAGGAACACCTGCATGATGATGTTATTTTTCCCACTGATCAGTTGGGCCCGGGCATTAGATGATTGATGATTGAAGACGTACAGTAAAGTAAAGTAAATTACAGTAAAGTAAAGAAAGCAATGTACATGGTTCCACACATACCTTACAGTGATTTATCTATACTGTTTACTCACTTGTACTTGATTCCACTTAAGTTCCTATATTACATACAGTTACTTACAGCCTTACATACTCAGTACATTCTTCGTACTGACGTCCCTTTGCGGACTTACCTTACTTGCTGCAGGCACAAATACTAGTAGACCCCCACAGTAGACGTTGGATTTTCTGCAAATTGTTGGTGAGCTCCAAGTTGCTTAGGGGCTTTCCGAGTCATATGTACATATTGGTTTTGGTTATTTATCTAATAGAGGCTTTGTAGACGATGTACAGTTAAAGGAAGAAATGTCTTATCATTTTGAAGATATGGCCCTAACGGCCAAGTATCACATATGTATATATGTATCATATGTTTTGCCATAACTTCCGCTATTGGTATCTTACGTCTATACGTGATAGTGATGATCATTGAGTGACATGTGTATGAATGTACAGGAATAAAGATTGGTTCTCTTGGGGCCTCAATGGCTTCGGGTGCCATGTCCGCCCCAACGGGATTTGAGGCTTGACAAAAATGGTATCAGAGCGGGTCATCCTAGGGTGTCTACAAAGCCGTGTCTGGGTAGAGTCTTACTTATCGATGTGTTGTGCACCACATTTATAAGTAGGAGTCTACGGGACATTTAGGAGTTGTTTCATTCCATCATTTCTAGATCGTGTATTAGGGCCGAAGTTATAGGTGTACTTGTTTCTGACCATAAACATTGTTGTTCTTGTATATTATAGAAAAATGCTGATGACAAGAAGAGGTCAAGGTAAAAGTAAGAGAATAGACAGAATTGTTAGAGAAGGAACTAGTAAAGCCCCGCCTGAACCAGTTAATCAAGGTAGCGCTGAACTAGAGATGGCATCACAGGCTTCTTCTACTCTTCCAGTTTCAGAAGAGTCAAGAGGAAGAGAAGTACCTGTAAAACCACCAGTAAATACTAATGACCAGGACTTAAAGAATGCAGTGCATATTTGATGCAGATAGTTGCGACACAAACTCAGGGATGAGCTGGTCCAATGACAAATGAAGATGATGCGGCTAGAATAGCGAGTCGCAGAACACAAGACTTTTTGAAATTAGATCCACGTACATTCACTGGATCGGATCTGAATGAAGATCCCCAAGACTTTATAGATCAGATTCAAAGGGCATTAGATGTTATGCATATAGATGGTATGGAAATGGTTGCGCTTGCTGCCTATAGATTGAAAGGAGAGGCGATATTGTGGTGTGAAGATTGGAAGAAATCTCATGGTGTCGGTGCAAATCCACCTAATTGGGAAGAATTTAAAGTGGCTTTCCTTGATCACTACCTTCCTTATGAGATCCGAGAGGCTCGTGCGGATTAATTCTTGAATCTGCGTCAAGGGAGTCTGAGTGTCAGAGAATACAATTTGCAATTTAATTCTTTGGCTCGATATGCTCCAAACGTCGTAGCCATGATGACAGACAAAGTCCACAGATATGTGGACAGATTGGAGCCATATTTGGTAAGAGACTGCACTATTGCTGCCTTAAACAAAGATATGGCTATAGTGAGAATTCAAGCCTTCGCCCAGAAAATGGAGGACCAAAGACAGAGAAGAAGGGTACATGAATCTGAACGAGGACAGTCCAAAAGAGCTAGACCTATGGGACAGTCTATGGTGTCCCAAGGAGAATCTAGACCTCGGATGTTTCCTAGACCGTCGAGACCGTTATTCTCTTATTCCGCAGCAGGTACTCAAGCTCAATTTCGAGGGTTTAGAGGTAGTAATGTTGGGCAGAGTAGTGGGATTCGAGGTTCGCAGACTACGGGATTTTCTCATCAGCCATGTCATTAATGTGGACGGTTTCACTTAGGTGAATGCCAGCATGGGTCAAATATTTATTTTTGGTGCTGTATGACGGGGCATATGATGAGAGACTGCCCACGAAGAGGCTTGGGTAATATGGCGGGACCTGCGGGATCAACCGTTGCATCATCATCATCGGTTCCTTTCCTAGGCAGAGGTGTACAACCGGCGGGTCGTGGTAGAGGTGCCAGAGGAGTGGCTAGTTCTAGTGGAACTCAGAATCGTACTTATGCTCTAGTAGACCAGTAGAATTTAGAGGCATCTCCTAACGTAGTCACAGGTACATTATCCATATTTTCGTATAATGTATATGCATTGATTAACCCGGGTTCTACATTATCCTATGTTACTTCATTAATTGCTGCGAAATTTACAAAGCACCAGAATCATTAATTAAATCAATTGAAGTGTCTACACCGGTTGGTGAAAATTTTATTGCAAAAAGAGTATATCGTAATTGTGTGGTAACTGTGTGTGGTCATGATACATTGGACGATCTCATTGAACTAGACATGGTGGATTTTGATGTGATAATGGGCATGGATTGGTTGCCTTCTTGTTATGCCACGGTAGATTGCCGGGCCAAGAAGGTACATTTTTGTTTTCCGGAAGAAAATGTTCTTGAATGGCAGGGTAATATGGGGGAACCAAGAGGAAAATTTATTTCCTATTTGAAAGCAAGGAAAATGATTGCCAAGGGATACATATGTCACTTAGTACGAGTGAAGGATAATGATGTTGAACCACTAACTCCGCAGTCGGTTCCAGTGGTCAACGAATTTCTTGATGTATTTCCAGAGGATCTTCTAGGCTTACCCCCAGAACGGGAAGTAGAGTTTGGCATTGATGTGATTCCAGGCACTCAGCCTATTTCTATTCCTCCATAAAGAATGGCTCCAGCAGAATTGCGAGAATTGAAGGAGCAATTGAAAGACTTACTGGTCAAGGTACGGCCTAGTATGTCTCTGTGGGGTGCACCGGTCTTATTTGTACCGAAGAAAGATGGCACATTGAGAATGTGTATTGACTACCGGCAATTGAATAAAGTAACAATCAAGAACAAATATCCCCTTCCCCGAATTGATGATTTATTTGATCAGTTAGAGGGCGCTAAATGTTTTTCAAAGATTGATTTGAGATCGGGTTATCATCAAGTAAGGGTTAGAGAACAAGATATACCCAAGACAGCTTTTCGAACACGGTATGGACATTATGAGTTTTTAGTTATGTCATTTGGGCTAACAAATGCACCAGTTGTTTTTATGGATTTGATGAATAGGGTGTTCAAGCCATTTCTAGACGTGTTCATGACAGTATTTATAGATGATATTTTGGTTTACTCAAGATCACAAGAGGATCACGCTAATTATTTACGGCAAGTGTTGCAGATTCTTTGTGACGGTAAGTTATACGCAAAGTTCTCTAAATATGAGTTTTGGTTAAAATCTGTAGCATTCTTGGGTCATATTGTATCGAATGAAGGGATACGGGTTGATACCCAGAAGATAGAGGCGGTGAAAAATTGGCCAAGACCTACGACGCCTACAGAAATTCATAGTTTTCTTGGATTGGCCTGGTATTAGAGACGGTTTGTCGAAGGATTTTCTTCTATTTTGGCACCGTTGACAAAGTTAACCCACAAAGCAACTAAATTCCAGTGGAATGATGCATGCGAAAGGAGTTTCCAAGAGCTAAAGGATAAATTGACTTCTACACCTGTATTGGTACTTTCTGAGGGCACGGAAGGGTACGCAGTATATTGTGATACTTCAAGAGTTGGCTTAGGATGTGTGTTGATGCAACATGGTAAAGCGATAGCCTATGCTTCAAGGAAACTACGTCCACATGAGAAGAATTACCCTACACATGATCTTGAATTAGCAACCGTGATTTTTGCTTTAAAGATATGACGCCACTATCTGTATGGGGTTCACGTGGATATCTATACAAATCATAAAAGCTTGCAGTATATTCTCAAGTAGAAGGACCTCAATTTAAGACAGAGGAGATGGTTGGAATTATTGAAAGATTATGATATTGATATCTTATACCATCCGGGAAAGGCAAATGTGGTAGCCGATGCGCTAAGCCATAAATCAAGTAAAAGCACAGATAGCCAGTTCGCGGGAAAGCAAGAGATGGCCAAGGATCAAAACCAACTAGCTAGCTTGAGGGTTCACCTTCTAGAAACTCCGGATGAAGGAATTATGGTGCAGAATGCAGCAGAATCATCACTTGTAGCTGAAGTGAAGGAGAAACAATATGTAGATCCTATTTTATTGCAGTTCAGAAAGAATGTACAACAGGGTCTGACAAAGGCCTTTGATCTTACACCAGAGGGAGTACTGCAGTGCCAAGGTAGATTGTGTGTACCAGATATAGATGAATTAAGGAAACGAATTATGACAGAGGCACACCATTCGCAGTATTCAATTCATCCGAGAGCAACCAAAATGTACCATGATCTGAAAGAGATGTACTGGTGGGGGAGCATGAAAAAGAACATTGCAGACTTTGTGGCTCATTGTCCAAATTGCCAACAAGTCAAGGTAGAGCATCAGAAGCCTGGAGGTTATATGCACTGTATTGATCTTTCAGTTTGGAAATGGGACATGATTAATATGGATTTCGTTACAGGTTTACCTCGCACACTTCGCAAATTTGATTCCATATGGGTGATTGTTGACAGACTTACCAAATCAGAACACTTTTTACCTGTCAAGACCACCTATATAGCCGAAGATTATGTGAGGTTGTATATCAAAGAGATAGTTTGGTTATATGGAATTCCCATATCTATTATATCCGACAGAGGGGCTCAATTTACTGCTCATTTTTGGAGGTCTTTCCAGTAGAGTTTGGGAACTCAAGTGAATTTGAGTACAACTTTCCATCCCCAAACAGATGGGCAGGCAGAACGTACTATCCAAGCACTTGAAGATATGCTGCGAGCATGCACATTAGACTTTAAAGGCAATTGGGATGATCATTTACCTCTTGTTGAATTTGCCTACAATAATAGCTATCATTCGAGTATCAAGATGGCTCCTTATGAAGCGTTATATGGGAGAAAGTGTAGATCACCTATCGGATGGTTTGAAGTAGGTGAAACTGCTTTATTTGGACTGGATCTAGTTCATCAAGCTATGGAGAAAGTTAGGGTGATACAACAGCGAATACAGATGGCCCAAAGCCGCCATAAGTCATATGCTGATGTTAGAAGAAGAGGTCTTGAATTTGCTATAGGTGATTGGGTATTTTTGAAGGTATCACCGATGAAAGGGGTGATGAGATTTGGAAAGAAAGGAAAGCTAAGTCCACGTTACATAGGGCCATATAAAATTATCCAAAGATTTGGTCAAGTGGTGTATGAATTAGCATTACCCCAGGAGCTCTCCCCAATCCACCCAGTGTTTCATGTTTCGATGCTTCAAAAATGCATAGGAGATCCATCTCAAATTGCTCCCAAGTTACGGAAGATCTTACATACGAAGAAGTGCCTATTGCTATTTTGGACAGAAAAATTAAAAGGTTAAGGAATAAAGATGTAGCTTTCGTCAAAGTGCTTTGGAGGAATCAACAAGTAGAAGAAGTTACATGGGAAGCTGAAGAAAGAATCAAGGCTAATTACCCGTATTTGTTTCAAACCGGAGAGGAGGTCCAGGATGTCGAATTGAAGTAATAACAAGTAAGTGTATATAATCATTATAAGTATGTGATAAAATGAAAGATGTACTTAGACTTGCACTTGTCTAGATTGGTTAATGTTACCAACATTCGAGGACGAATGTTCTTAAGGGGGGAAGGATGTACCACCCCGTAAATTTCTGAACGTAAGCGACTAAGTGACGGGATTATTTGAACTTACAATAAAGGGTATATTATGCATGCAAAGTGTTGGGCTACATTCATCTTGGCTAATGGGCTTAAAGGAGGCCCAAAATAAATAAGAAAGACATGGCCCAAAAAGGGAAAAATGGCCCATTCATCTTTGACTTCTTAAACTTGTCATTAATGACTAAGTGTGTGGATAAGAGGGACCCTTAAAAGACTATAAAAGGCTCCAAAAATCAGATTTTAATCATACACAACACCTTGCAAGTTCTTGTAATTTCTAGACATTTCCAAGAGACCAAATGAACTCATTTCAAACCCTAAGGCAACCAACTTGTTTGGACAAGATCATCCACTTGCAAGCCTTGGTAAGTGTTTAACCTTGTATATTAATGTAATACATGCATGATATATGGTTGGAAACATGTTGGTTATGGTTAAAAGGCATAGGGCAGTCCACTTTTTTAAGCGGCAGTCCACTTTTGCTTTCGGCTAAAGGATTTGCCTTTTTGCGGTTTAAACTTGAAAAGGGGTTTAAGGCCTTGAAAGAATTCAATTATATGGACTAAATTTTAGTATATTTAAAGTGTGGTGCTGTCCCTAATTCTTTACTTTTTTGTATGGCTTGATGGAAATGTTTTTACGCAATTGTGCATGGAACTTTTGGAGTAGTGAAAAGAGAATATTTTCTTGTTATGTTAAAGTGAATTCTAAAATTGTGTGGGCTGGTTTTGGTATATTTTGTGAATGGTATTTAGGTGACTTGATGGGATAGATATGTGGCGTTGTATTGAGGCGAAAATGTAAAGTAGAAACTTGGTGTAAAATCCTATCGGTTTGTGATGTCTACGGTGATGTGTGGACTGTTTTGGTGGTGTGTGGACTGATTTGGTGTTGTTGTTTTGCTAAAGCAGTAAGTTATAGTGTAATGTGGTGGAATAATATTATTTGGTAGTATAATGAAGGGGGGAGTGATGCACCATGTGTTTTGGAGGTTGAACGGTTTTTACTTTTCGTTAAGCACCTACTTACCGTCTTGTGAACTTGTAATGTAGTTAGTGGTTAACGTGAGCTCCGTTATGTGCTTGTGTAGGGTAACACGTAATGAAAGAGCTGGATTTTTTTGTTCACGAATAGGATTATGTATCCATATTGGGAAGTTAAGGTATGTAAGGTTACTTTTTCCGCATTCTTCTGCAGCATCTATTATTCACATTATCCTATCACTTGTCCTACCCCAAAGAGTTGTACAATATCTAAACGATTTAGAGTACCTTATTTCAGAGTTAGTAGTACTTGTTATTTACTTATATCTCATTCATTGAACATTGTTCCAAAGTCCAATAAAGTCTTGTTCTAAAGTCCCAAAATGTTACAACATACAATATATCACTCTTATCGTTAAAGAATGAAGTAATGCATAATTAGTTATATCCATGGGGTGCAATGAACACCTACATGATGTCTATTCCCAATATCACGGGATGTATCCATGGGGTGAAAGGAACACCTGCATGATGATGTTATTTTTCCCACTGATCAGTTGGGCCCGGGCATTATATGATTGATGATTGAAGACATACAGTACAGTAAAGTAAAATACAGTAAAGTAAAGTAAAGCACAGTAAAGTAAAGAAAGCAACGTACATGGTTCCACACATACCTTACAGTGATTTATCTATATTGTTTACTCACTTGTACTTGATTCCACTAAAGTTCCTATATTACATACAGTTACTTACAACCTTACATATTCAGTACATTCTTCGTACTGACGTCCCTTTGGGGACTTACCTTACTTGCTGCAGGCACAAATACTAGTAGACCCCCACAGTAGATGTTGGATTTTCTGCAAATTATTGGTGAGCTCCAAGTTGCTTTGGGGCTTTCCGAGTCATATGTACATATTGGTTTTGGTTATGTATCTGATAGAGGCTTTGTAGATGTTGTACAGTTAAAGGAAGAAATGTCTTATCATGTTGACGATATGGCCCTAATGGCCAAGTGTCACATATGTATATATGTATCATATGTTTTGCCATAACTTCCGCCATTGGTATCTTGCGTCTATACGTGATAGTGATGATCATTGAGTGACATGTGTATGAATGTACAGGAATAAAGATTGGTTCTCTCGGGGCCTCAATGGCTTCGGGTGCCATGTCCACCCCAACGGGGTTTGAGGCGTGACAAGATGTTAGAGAATATGAATAATAAACACCGGATTGAAGTCTTGAAACACGCACAAAACACTTTTCTAAAACTAATATTTGCTCCCTCTCTTCTACGAGATTGCTATGAAATTTAATGTAAATAGTTTTAGTGGATATGACAAGCCTTTGAATTTCTGCATTAAGCAAATAGTGAAAAAAATCCTATTGAAAATCAAGAAACCTAGAACTTGATATTTTGTGGGAAGAAAGAGTTTTGCAGAGAGTTGAGAAGAAAGAAAAATTGTTCTTTAAAACAACGCTCTATCCAAGTGGGGCGTCTAGGTATATCTCTATCCTAACCATAAATCATCCTTTAACAATTTGTATTAAACTAATTAAATACATGATCCACACTCCCTACGTTCTTCATTCCATCCCTCAACTCCTATGATCAATTCATTTTGGGACTTAGATTTATCCTAAAGTTCATGACGCTTTAGAGTAGTAAAACAAGAATGCAAGAATAATTAATTACGTGATAAACACACTAACCAACAATCAAACCATAATTACACAATCATGTTGTAGCCTCAACCCTAGATAAAGTGTGTTTAGCCATTGATATCATAATTCGTAATTACAAAATTAATGTAGTTCATAGAAGAATTAAGTAATGAAAAAAAGAAGAATAAAAACCCTATTTGGAGCCTCCCTTGTATGTTTTTCAATCCCAAGTCGTCCAAGAATAAAAATAATTAAAGCCAAATATCCTATTTATAGTGTAGGATAATTTGTACCCAAAAAAATCAAGATCCGTGCCACTTTAAAATCGCGGAGCCTAAGCTCTGTGACACCCTCAATTCGCGGTAACATGGCAGCGTGACATGCCAATAACGCGCACCTTCACTGGAATTTTCCATCACTTTTCAATTCACGTTACTTTAGTATCTTTCCACTACTTTACTTTCTGCCAAATTAGGCACCTCCCACTATATTCAATTAACTTTTAATTAGTGCCTTATGCCTAACTTCTCCATTAAGGTGCTTGCTTGCACTTCTCTTGGCAAGTACATATAACCTTCAATTTATTTCTTCTGTCCAAATCCACAAGTCCAAGCCATGGATTGGGATGTTCCACATCTCTTTCGTGGTACGGATTTGACTCCGTATATCAATTTTTAACGCACCTAGTATCTCATGATCCGGCATTAAATTTCCCTCCTCAAGATTTGGAACTTTGATTCAATATTAGCTTACTTCACATGCACTTTCAACCTACAAAAATGACTAATCACATATGTTAGTTCATGGAGACATTTTAATCAAAAAACATAAGAATATAATCAAATTGGTTCTCAATTTAAGCTATAATAAGGATAATAAAAGACTCTTGGATGTATAAATACACCCAAGATCACCACCCTACACTTAAAGCCTTGTTCATCCTCGAACAACTTTCTTATATCTCATGCTACAATGAAAGCTTCGACATCACTAATTTAATAAGATTACTCAAGTTAGAACTACAACGACTACATGAATAGCAAGTTCTACCTTAGGCATGTCATATTGCAATTGAAACACATGAAACTACTTCAAGACTTCCTAGCCTCAAGGATTGACTCTACCAAGTTGGTAAATTCATGCCTATTATTCAACAAAAAGATCATATACGTCACCTCTCTATCATTAAACATGCGCCCTCACCACAAGAGAGTCACCCATATTCACTCATAAATATACAAGTTATCACAAGAATGGGTGTGAGAATCAAATTCAGCTCACTCTCACAAAGAATTCACATGTCACATGAGATGAACCATAAGCTTGCCCTTAGTGTATTACTCCACTGATATCAGAATATCAAAGCTCAAGATCAAGTAGGACTTTACGGGTTGCAATGTAGGCTAAGGTACGGGTAGAAACTATTTGGTCGAGAATATTGACTACTCTCCCAAGCGCTTTAATACATCGCAATTTACATTAAGCTCATCTCCAACCACCCTATTTTACACCACTATTCTCTTTTCAACTCTCTTTTTTTGCCTCATCTCCTTAAGGTAGCTTACACATCTTTAGTAGGGAGTATTTTCTATCAACACAAGATTCACTTCTTTTGATCAATTTTTTTTTTCTTTTCATTACATTACTCCCTACCAACAACACATAAACCTTTTCAACACACCAAAAGCTATTTACTTGGGACTTCAAATTCACTTTTTCCATTTTCAATTTTTACACTCCTTAACATCTTAATTTCTCAACGAAAGTGCTTAGGAATTTTGGATCAAATTGTGGGCAATTGAAAGAAAAGGAATAAGCTATATATGAGGCTACCAAAGAATAGGCTAAAGGCTCAACGAGGCTAACTAAGATCATGCAACAATGGTAGATAAAGAGGGTATAAAACATGGTTGTCAAAGAAATGCCTATATCATCTCCTAAACTCAACATTCTTTATTTTGCTTTACAAACACACCGGGCAAGTTCTAGACACCAATATGCAACATGAAATATAACAAAAACCTCACTCACACATGACACCTGATTTAATTCAAGAAGGATCTCTATAGACTCTCAACCAAGAAATAACAAGAATACAATATTAAGCCAACATCACACAAGAGTCAAACAAATGAGCCCAGGTGTCTCTACTATAGTCATTCAATTTTCACATCATGTCATAGAATTCAACACCAACTTGCAACAAGTAGTCATGTGTAGCACCTAGCAAGAGCATCTCTATTTATTCCTAATGAAAAAAATTTAAAATTTACTCTTAAAAATCAAAAAGGATACTGGGTTCGAAGGGTTCCCCCTCAGAAAAGAATCGAAAATAAAAATCGAGGGGTGGGTGAAGTGTGCTCCTAAAGAAAACTAAAAATTACTAAAAGAAAATCTTTTTGTATTTTTCAAATTTTCAGCAACATAAGCAAAAAGCAAATAACAAAAAGACTCCTATAGAACACTCCACCTAACCAAATCGAAATATTTCCTACCCCGCACTTAAAATCATACTTTGTCCCTACAGTATAAATTAAAAGTAAGAATAGAAGTACTCCCTGAGGCCTTTAGGCCTAGCCAGTAGCATCATATTCATCAAAGAGGTTTGGGGGACCCCACATTCAATTTTTGACATGCTCCTTAGGTAAGATCTCGGGTACTCAAACTTACCCTCTGTCACGACCCAATTTCTCAGGTCATGATGACACCTACTATAATCCACCAGTAGGAAAGCCAACCCGTAGTACGGAACAACTAGTAATAGACTACTGATAGAAATAAAGGAAACAACGGAATAAATATAATAGCAAGGCTAATATAACCCTAAAACCTGGTGGAGCCAGTACAAGAGCTTCTAATACAAAAAGAGTACAAATGAAATACAAGAAAAGAGTGTATATATATACAAGTCGTCTCTAATACAACATAGAGAATGGTCTACAATAAGAGGGAGAGTAGGGATAATCCAAAATGTCAAGAGCTCACCCCAAGTCTCCGATCCATAGCTGCTCCGCATGATATACACACATTAACTGCCATAACTCGTATTATAACATGTAGGCTGTAAAAGTGTAGTATGAGTACCAAACACGTGGTACTCAGTAGGCATCGGCCAACTGAGCTCCAGAAATAATGTAAGAATAAAATGACATGTAATGTATGAAAATAGCTACAAGCAAATATCTAAGGAACTAGGCATAACAGTGCTAATGGAGCAATAAGGATAACTATCCTATCCTGACAACATTCAGGAACTAAAGTGCAATACCGTATATCCCTGGCCAATACATAAATAAATAGAGAAAGAAGTATATATAGTAATATACTAGGACAAATGGTACATATAAATTATGAATAAATCGAGGAAAAGAGGGTTATACGGTAATAACATACTTATATGAATACCTATAGGACTAACTCAAAGGTGACTACCTGAAGGAGTCAACCTAACATCTCATGGTCCCTAGCCAAGTAAAGGAGCTACACTAGCATCATAAGCTCTCTACCCAAAAGAGGTGACTAATCCTGGGATAAACAATATAACTCGCCGAAAAGATAAAGGAATCAAGAACGTACCTCCAATTTTCGAAACCAGTCCACAACCAACCTGCCACAAATTAACCATAATAATTAATAATAAAGTAACCGGCTAGTCCGGGCAAACAAGTACCTAATCGGACCCCCATAAGCCCGAAAGGTTCATGAAAATAATCAACAAACAACAACCATAACCTGTACCCATACAGACCCCCATAATACTGATAGATATAGGTGCCAAACAACTATACTGGTGATAGGCAATGCATATGAATGGATGAATGCAAAATAAACTGAAATGCCATAACCATATTGGGGACACCGGACTCAAACCGATTCCACAATCTCAAACCATACTGTACCAAGTGTATACACCTCCTCTAGCTCACCTAGCTCGCAAAGGCAGGACCTACGGTGACCAAGCTTCTCCATATACACTGCCTGGTCCCGATCCAGGACTTTCAATAAACATCATAATCCATCTACTCCATCCAATACCAGAGAGAGATATATGTATAATCAGTGCGCGGACTCGATCCGCGAATAAAAGGATATAAATCCTTAAATCCATTGCCTGAGATCATGCTCGAGACTAAATAATCATAATTATATACAAAGGGTCGGAATGTCCCTCGACAGAAGAAAATAGTAGTGGTAAAATGAGTGGATAAATAATAGACCGGAATCAGCCTCGATCGATGTTCTAAAACATCATTTTTAGTTCCAAAAGTTCATAATTAGTAAATAAGGTGGTACGATTCCTGTTATGAAATAATCCCTTTTTAAAGTGAAAAGTGGGAATAAATCCCTTTTTGGAAGTAGTAGTAAAATCAAGGTTTTGGTTGGAATCATACCACTAAGTGAGCATGAATGCGCCTAAAAGTATGCATGCCATCACCAGTATCCAAACAATACCACTATAAGCGCCTACGAGTCTTTAGTCTAGAATCATGTCCCCTTTAGGGATAAAATACTTACCTGGAGTCCAACTGGCATCGTAACCACGGCCTCGGGCCCACTAATACATAATCAAAGAAATAGTACCTCATAACTCAAGAAACTATGGTAAATGAGTGCGTAAAGTCACTAACGGAATTAATCGGGGAAAATACTACCCCATTCATTAAGTCGAATGGTAAGCCTTATACTAAAGGATCTTTAATCATCGACTATGGTTATCATGCTTATAATCAAGGGTAATAGGATTCTATGGCCTTAACAAACAACCTATGCTAAGGTTAGGGTCACACTTATACCGCGAATTCCCTAAATAGGCTAAGTCATGCTACACTAGCCATAATCCTATCCTGTAATCCCTACCTAGCATGCAATCTATACAATATACAATTTTATAGAGGAAAGTAGACTGAAGCCTACCTCGATGTCGAACCGCAATACTTGAATCGTCCATAATTCATCCGTCCTTGCTCAACGATCCCGAATTGACGTCATACTATCAAAATAATAACCTACTCGTCATTACGAGTAAAACGATACCCATATTGTAGTATAAAATTCCAAGCCTAAAATTAGGTAGGGCCCACTAATGGAATTCCAAAATTGAATCCGTCACGAGGTCCCTCAAATGATAAAGAATGTGTGCTCAAAAGTTGAGCACAAATGGAGCGTAAATCGGGGCTCAAATCAGTCCCCAGAGTTCAGGATTAAAAGACCTAATTTCTAAGAATTTACAATGAAATGGGATGAAATTCAACGAGTAAAATGATGAATAATGACCAAGGAGTGATGAGCTAACTTACCTTAGCTTCAATGGGTGAATCCCCACTCTTTCTTACTCCTCATGCTCTTATTAATGAGGGGAAAAAGATTCAAAAAATGAGAGAGAATTGGATGAAGAAGGGGATTTATCATCCCTCAGGTGCCGCTAAAACGGACACCTGGCCGCTTAAGCAGCTACTGCTAAAGTGGACTTTGACTGCTTAAGCGGTCACTGAAAAAAGGGTTGAGGCCGTTAAAGCGACACCCCGTAGCTTAAGCAACGTTCGCTTAAGCGGATAAGGGAGCGATTAAGCGGTCCTCACTGAAATGGCCAAGGCCTCTAAAGCGGCTTGGTATAGCTAAAGTAGCTACCGCTAAAGAGGCTCCTTGACCACTTTAGCGGTCACACCAGATATCAGCTACCAGATTTTAGCTTAGTTTAAAATGGACTCCGATCAAGTACTCGGGATTCGTTTGGAGCCCCATACAAGCAAATAAACTATGCTATTATACCAAATTTGACATTTCGGACTCAACGAAACCATTGAAATTTCCATCCAAGGTCGTTTCGATTAAATGTGGGGCCCATACGTATAGTTTCATTTTTCACCAAATCTACCCAATAGCCCAAAATGAGTCTGAAAGCCTCGAGACTCGGACCAAGGGTCCACTTAGCCTAAAATTAATGTTCTGGAGCTGATAGTGCTGTCAAAATTTCCATCTAAGATTGTCTACTAGGAGTTTTGGTCAGAGACCAAATCCTTAACAGTGAAAGCACTAAAATAGGGAAATGAGTCTAAAACCCAAACGGACTGTCCGATAATCGAACCGACAGTTCCAACAAGTCATAAATAACCTATAGCCTCTATGGGAAGTCTTAAAATGCTAGAATATGCTAAAATTGAGAAAATGACCTCGAGGGTCATTACAATATCCACTACTAAAAGGACTTTTGTCTGCGAAAGTCAATGGATAGAAAAACTCTAAAAGCTCGAAGGGATGAGGTACTGGGCCCTCATGCCCCAAGCATGGCTTCCCAGATAACCTCTAAGAAGAGACAATGCTCCCAAGGGATTTCACCAAAGGTATCCCTTTTCACTTCACATTCTTACTTCACTTATCTAAATAGCCGCAAACCCAAACTCAACGACCCACTGGCCTCCAACTGGACTGAATACGACTGAAGCATATCAACCCAAACCATAACACGTGGACAACACACCGATACAAATGCAATCAAGCAAAAACTTAGCTAGGCTAAAGGCAATCCAAGGCCAGAATCATGCTACAACTCCAACATCCAAACTTAACCTTCTTTTGCCTTTCCAAACTTGCTATCTATTCTTAATCACACAAAATGTCATCTGAGTCCTATCCACACAATCACAACACACCATCCTCGAAAGGTTGAAGCTGATATATAAAAAATCTATGATGGAAAGTGCAAGAATAAGCCCATAAGGTGCTACCAGGACGCACAAATAGAGGTGACCAAGGTCTGCACACTTAGGCCAAAGCATAAGTAGTTTGGATGACCCTCAAAACTGACGGTCAGAAGTTCGAACCGTTAATCTCATAAAACTGAATGATCAGTTCCAAGATGTTCCACCAACTATGGATAGTGCTATGCTAAGCCAATCTTAAGCACACTTCTCCCGCTGAGAAGACAATCCATTATTCTGACCGAAATGGAGAACCGAGGTCAGAATCAGAAGAAACCACTACCATATATCGATAGACCTCCTTCCAAGCATCTATCAATCACGGTCTATTCGAACTGGAGAAAACTGAACTGATATGTAAAAAGTAGGCTTAACCAGCCTAAATACGAATGCCCAACTGAGGTGAATCTTGATACGAGGATGCAACCAAGTCATACAATCCCAAGCAAAAATCCCAACACTGAAACTAAACTACTCACCCTCAACTATCCAACTGATCTTGTTGACGATTAGGCATCCAAAAATTGAAATCTATCGCAATTCCCAAGCCGTCATCTAAAAGGTCAAAAACCATAACTGGGGCCAACAAGACTTTACTAAGATCAAACACCCAAATCGACCTTACTATTAGAAATCAAGTAAACAGTCTCTGCAAGACTGAAACTGAAATATTGTCGAAGGACATAGCCACAATGGAGGGAAACCACCAGCTGAAGAGGTAAGTACTCAACTCCACAACTGCTGGAGGGCATAATGCAACAAGGCATAACCAAGAACTCACCGAGGCTGCAAATAGTACTAGTGATAGCCAGAACTCAAGCAACTCAGAATGTACAACTCAACCATCATTTGGCCAATCCAATAGCCAATCTATGGAGACAAATGCTCACTCCCAAAGATGCCCGCTTTGGTAACCAACAACTGATAACCAAGAACATACCACCGAGTAGAAGCATCCCACAAAGCCATAATAGGCCGAACAAGAGTCGAAATGGGAATTTCTGAAATCACCCATTTACCCCATCTTTGACTCGGCTGAAACATAAACCACATCTCAGGAAGAGCGGAATATCCAAATCCACACCAATACTAAGATCAAATCGATCACCAGGAGACGAACCTAACAATCAGAAGGTATGCCTCAGGCCTCCCAATCATCAGAGATGGGCAATAGAACCGAAATGTCAACACCAACTAAACATCAATCATCAAGATCAAGGCCACAACTGGGTGGTGAACTATCCAAATCTGCAAAGTTAAATCTCAACATATCATCAACAGAAATGAGCCATGGAAAAAGACTACCGATGCTTAAGTCATAACAGAGCCCTAGAAGGTTGAACTTACCTTTATTTCCACAATCCACTCTACAATCGACCTTGTTAACAGAAAAGGGAGGCTAACCAACCAAAGTAGCCATCTAAGCCAACAAAATCAGAATCGCATGTAAGGGGAAACACTAACTAGGTAATGCTAGTCTAGCCGTCTATCAAATGGGACTCAGTTAACCACAAGTAATAATAGTAGTAACAACTACAATAGTGACCTCAAAATACTGTGCAGGTGGTACAAAAAATTAAAATCAACAGAAGTACCACTCTAGGGTCACAACAAAGCCAAAATACCAAGGAAACGGGACTTTAACCCAAATTTCATACCCCAAGGGAAACACGATACTGATCCACTCTATAGCCACAACAAGGAAAAAATGCCAAGGAAAATGGGACTTTAACCCAAATGCTACACCCCTAGAAAAACACGATACTGATCCACTACTAAAGAATCATCTATGTGGGGGGTGGGGGGGTAGGGTAGTCATATATGCATAAACCTACACAAAGGCCTACATTAATCACTATGAAAACACCAAGGCATACAACAACCAATATAGAAATACCACGGCATATAATCATCGATGGGTATGAAAACCCCAACGTAATCCAAATAGAAACAAAAGGATAGAAAGTCAAGGACACACCTAACATGGTGGAAATTCAAATCATAAGTCTGGTGTGCCCGAAGGAGTACGAGTCAAAGCATGTCCAAACACGAGCTGAATGTCTGAATCACCAACTAAGGCACTAAGTGCACTACCTCTAACTGAAGGTGCATTAATACTGTGAGACTGATTTGAATGAACTAAATGACTAATAATCTCGCATTGGGGACACTCTCTGGACCAGTGACAGGTCTCTCTGCAGTCATAACAAACTCCTGAAGTTCTAACCTGGCAAGAAACGCGAGCTAACCCCTACTGGCTGACTGACTCATACCTGGGGCACTCTCCAAACCAATGACTAATCCTGCCACAATCAAAACATGCTCCTGGAATACTCTGAGGTACTACACCCACTACTCCAGAATGGCTGCCACGGCTTGGCAACCTAGACCTAATAACCCGTACTGCCTGACCAAAACTCTGTCTACTGATATCACCATGATCTATCTGAGAGCTACCCATAAGCTGAGGTGCTACCTGTATGGGCCTAATAGGCTACAAATGATGCTGACCTCTGCTGGGAAGATTCTGACCTCTAGATGAAATATCCGTAACACTGAACTACTGACATAGCCTCTTACTACCACCTCCGTTCTCCTCAAAGGAAGCCCTCTCTTTATCCCTCACGTGATCAAAAACCTTAGAGAAAGAAGACCAGCTACTATCAAATGCTCCGAAGCCAAACGGAGTGGTAAAGTCAACCCTCTGATAAATCTCTATACCATCTCATGCTTAGTAGAAAATAACATAGGAGTATGTTTAGACCACTCGATAAACCCAATCTCATATTCTAAAATCGATAGAGAACCCTGCTGAACACCAATAAATCCAACTATGGTCTGAGAACTACTCGATGGACCCGACATCACCTCTAGCTGAGAGGTATCTAAAAACAGACTTAGAACCCCTAACACTGAATCCTAAAAGGCTGAGGCAGTCACCAACTCTATCAGAACCTGGGCTGACCCCATACCCTCTGGCTGACTCTAAAGATCCTCGATATCAATCTCTAACTCTCTCGCTCGATGCTGAACTGAAACTCTAGTAACATGAGCCAAAATATGATCTGCATCTATCGATGACCTCGTGCTATCCCTCTGATAGAGAATAGAGTCAAAAGAAGTACTTAGAGGCTCATAGAAATGCGGACACATGACAAGGAGTCAAGAATAGAATTTTCTCAGAATGCCCTGTAGCCTCCCGAAGATAGGATACAAATGTCTCACCGATCTGTAGGACTCTACTAAACACTTAGCTCTTGTACTAACAAAATCGGTAAACCTATGCTCTGATACCAAATTATCATAACCCAATTTCTCAGGTCATGATGACACCTACTATAACCCACTAGTAGGTAAGCCAACCCGTAGTCTGGAGCAGCTAGTAATGAACTGCTAATAGAAATAAAGAAAACAACTAAATAAATATAATAGCAAGGCTAATATAACTCAAAAACCTGGTGGAGCCAGTACAAGAGCTTCTAATACAACAGGAGTACAAATAAAATACAAAAAAAGAGTGTGTATATATATATATATATATATATAAGTCATCTCTGATACAACATAGAGAACAGTATATAATAAGAGGGAGAGTAGGGATACTCCAAGACGTTAGGAGCTCACCCCAAGTCTCCAATCCATAGCTGCTCTGCATGATATACACACATAAATGACGATAACTCGTACTATAACCTGCAGGCTATTGATGCGCCATGGTAACATGGCACTTTCGACGCTTAAAACAAGGGAAATATGCAATAACTTGGGTGTATTTGGTTGGTATGATGTATTTTCTGTCCTACTTTACAGGAAAACAGATTTTTGAAGGCAAAATGATCAAAAAAGAAGAATCAAGCCCGAGAACGAAGTGTCGAAAGAAGAAAGAACAAGAATCTGCACCAGAGTAGGAGTCAAGACACCACTCACATGCCGTGAGTGCCACTCACATGATGTGAGTGGTTCCGTGGGTTACATTCCCATATGAAAAATTTCCTGATTTCCACGCCAGGCATCCACGTGGAGTGGGTCCACCTACGTGATGTGATTTGATAGCGTGACTCAACTTCTGAAGACGTCTAATTGAGCTTGATTTCCACGACACCAACCTACGTGGCGTGACTTGGTTCCACGACACCAAGTCACGGTACCGTGGAAGTTGCCGACTCTGTTCTCCTATTTTGATTTGGATAGGATTAGCTTTGTGTCTATAAATACCCCTGTATAGTCCTATGTGTGGGGGAGAGTCAGTACATTGTTTTGAGAGCTATTTCATATTGTTTTTGAGATTATAAACATAGTCTTGATTTTGTAGTTACAAACCCTAATTCGAGTTTTATTGATAATTGAGATTTCAGTTCTTCTTCATTATTGTGAGTGTGCAATTATGTTTTCATCTCTGAATTCTTCCTGTGTTCTTACAATTATGAGTAGCTAAACTCATCAACTAGGGTTGTGTGAACCACAAGGAATTAACAAAACCGATTAAGTACAAAGCAACTCTGAACTGCTGTGAATGCATGTATTGTTGTTTCCTTCATTTTGATTGCTTTCTAACGGTTGCAAACGTTAGAAACTCGCCTGTATTCTAGACTTGCTCGAGAGAGAGGTAGAGATTGGGAAAAGGAGATAACAACAGAGATTTGAAGCTATCAACCTTCACCTAATAACTTGAGCCTTAACGGGAATAGTTATCTGAGATCCATGACAAGGGTTAGTAGTGCGACACTTGGAAATCAAGAGGAGAAGAGTGAAATTCATCTAACCAAGGTCGAGAGATATTTTGATGAACATATCTTGTCAGATTTTGCATGCCACATAGCGGGACAGTTTTGTTAGCATAAGTAACCGGTGGAGTTAAGGAATCATTGGGGATCACAGTCCTAATGTATTTCTCTTATTGTCTATAAACTCAATACAATCAACAATCGTTATTGTTACTATTCATTCATAAAAAACCCCTCTTTTTACTTACTTACCAGTTACTCAAACCAGCATTCTATATAAACTTTAACCTATTCCCTGTGGGATCGACCCCAACCTAGTTGGGTTCTATATTTGATTCAGCAACCGTATTGTACTTTTCCGGAGGTATATTTTGGGCGACATCAAATTTTGGAGCCATTATCGGGGAATACGGTTACAAAATTGATTAGTACTGGTTGGAGTTGATTGGTTTTGTTTTTACATACTTTTGAGGGTACACGCCGGTGTATGCCTAATACTAGGAGTCAAAGCAATCCCCTGATTCCACTTGATTTTAAAATCGAAAGGACTCTGAGAGCTAATAGAAGAATGGTGAATACTGAAGGAGTTTAGAATCCCGCAGCTGCAGGAGGCATTCATCACCAACCAATTTAGCCAGTTGGTCAGGAAACATCGGATTAAACTACTGCTCGATTAACACGAAAAAAGCATGCTAGACAAGCTACTCTT
The DNA here is from genome assembly GCA_031232105.1 of Capsicum rhomboideum. Taxonomy (NCBI): domain Eukaryota; kingdom Viridiplantae; phylum Streptophyta; class Magnoliopsida; order Solanales; family Solanaceae; genus Capsicum; species Capsicum rhomboideum. The sequence goes on along the minus strand of CP124719.1, from coordinate 25,634,233 downwards.
AGACAAGCAGAGAGAGATAATCGAGCTATGCTGAAAGCAACACAATATCTGGCTGATGCTGAAGAGTGACAAAGACGACTGAGAGAACAACCGAGGCCATATGTGCCTGATTATGATTATCTTAAAGAAGAAGATGTGGCCTACTTTGAGCCAATAGAGACTGGTTCCATCATTCCACCAGAGTTACCTCTGGGCACTAAGTTTGACATTACTAGTGCCATGATCCATCTACTAAACTTGAAGGGTGTGTTCGCCGGTCTTTCTACTGATGATCCAAACATGCATGTGATGAATTTTGTGGGGGTCTGCACATCGTATAATCTGCTTGGAGTTAGCCAAGAGGCAATTCGATTGAGATTGTTCCCATTCTCCCTAACAGGGGAAGCAATATTGTGGTTGGCAGAATTACCACGAGGTTCCATCACTACTTGGCAAGACTTGAGGAATCAATTTCTAGAAAGATTTTTTCCACCTTCTTAGATGCTGTAGTTGAAGGATGAGATCTACAATTTCAGACAACTACATTCTGAAGCACTTTATGATACATGGCTCAAATTCAAGAATAAGTTGCAGAATGTGCCGAATCATAGGATGAGTGGTAGAAATTTACGTGAATTTTTTACAGGGCTTTAGACACAAACACTAAGTCTGTAGCAGATACTATCACTGGTGGAGCATTCATGAGTCTAGGATGGGAGCAAGCTTCAGTGATCATAGATCGTATTACTAAGACCAATCGAGGATGGCTTACTCGGGAGACAGATACGCCTGTTGGTACATATGCTATTGGAGCTTCAGCTGCACAACGGGTATTGGATGAAATAGTGGCTCAAGAGGTCGCGCATCTAAGGACAGAAATTAGTTTGCTAGCTAAACAAATTACAGCTAGAGATGCTGAGAAAGTGCATGCTGTAGGTGCATATGGTAAAACGCCTAGACATGATGATAGTGAGTCTGATGAAGAAGCTAAGTACCTAGATCGAGAAGTGATGGGTTTTCGAGCCAAGGGCCAAGGGTCTAATCAATACTCTTGGAACTCAAGGCAAGGGAATCAAGGTCGGAACTACTATAGAGACAATTACAACAAGTTGGGATATAGAGATAGAGAACGAGATTGTGATGGTGATTAGAGGAGAAAAGATGACTATAGAGAGAAGAATGGTCTTTATGTACCACCAGGTAGCCGCGATGCTGAGGCTGGAAATTCAAGGATTGAAGACCTTCTGAATAAACTGTCTTAAAGAGATTAGAGCAGACATTTCAGGAATAAGTCAGAAAGTAGATTTCCATTCAACTGCCATTAAACAGTTGGAGCAGCAGTTTGGGCAGATGTCTGTGGCATTGAACCAATGTCAGCCAGGTACACTTCCAAGCAATACCATCCAGAATCCAAAACATGATGCTCATTGTATGTCTATCACAACAAGAAGTGGAATGACTCTCATTGAGGCACCCAATCAAGTTGAGGGTATTCATGCGCCACTGGAAAAGCAGACTAAGGCCATGAAAAAAGTAAAGGAAGCTATACAGAAGTATGTTCCATTTCCAAGACCTCCTCCACCTTTCCCTCAACGTCTCAAGTAAAAGGTGGATGAAAATAAAATTATTAATGGAGAGATCACGAAAGAGGTGGACAAGCCTCAAACTGATGAAAATAAGGTAAATGCTGAAATTGAGAAAGAGAAGGAAGCCCCACAAATGCTAACCCCCATTCCTAGGCCTCCTCCTCCATTCCCTCAGCGCTTGAAGAAGAAGAAGGAGGATGGAAAATTTTAGAAGTTCATGTCCATATTGAAGCAACTCTCTATAAACATCCCTCTTGTTGAGGCATTGGAGTAGATGCCAGGTTATGCGAAGTTCATGAAAGACTTGGTCACTAAAAAGAGAACTGTTAGTTATGAGTTTGTTAGTGATTTGCACCATTGTATTGCAATTGCATCCCGTTCTCTTGTGCAAAAGATAGATGACCCCGGTGCCTTCACAGTCCCATGCACAATTGGGTCAGTTAACTTTGCTAGAGCTTTGTGTGACCTAGGTGCAAGCATTAACTTGATGCCGCTGACGAAATTCAAAAAATTAGGTTTGGGAACCCTCAAGCCAACAAAGATGCGGTTATTGATGGCAGATTGTACGATCAAGAAACCTTTGGGTATAGTATGTGACGTTTTGGTCAAGGTTGAAAACTTCATCTTCCCTGCTGACTTTGTGGTCTTGGACTGTGAGGTCGATGTTGAGATGCCCATAATCTTGGGGAGACCATTTTTAGCCACCGGCAGAGCATTGGTAGATATGGAGCGGGGTGAGCTGAAATTCAGGTTGGATAATAAGGAAGTCACGTTTAATGTTTGCAGAACTATGAAGCAACCAATGGACATGAGGGTGGTTGCGAAAATAAATATGTTAGATGACCCTGGAGTCCAACCCAAGGGATATCTTGATGAAGTCTGAGTAATCAAGATACCCGCGTCGTGCTGCGACGTTAAATCAGGCGCTGCTTGGGAGGCAACCCAAGGTGTCTTTCTCTTCCTACATTTTTTTTGATTTTTGTTATTTGGATCGACATTAGACCCACGCACCTAGGGTGCCATAGGTATGTTTCTAACTCCCTTGTTTTACTTTTGTCTAATGCATTGGGGACAATGCATGCTTATTTGGTGGGGGCAGAGGTACTTGTGGGTCTATATGTCCTCTTGGGGGTTTTTGTTACCGCGTTTATTTTCCCCCGAGTGTGCTATCATAGTAGAACCGGCATGTTTAGGATGTTATGTTTATGTGTTTCTTGCTAAATTAGGAGAAAAGTAAGGGAACTGTAGTGCAGTCCAATTTAGAAAATTTTTATACTTTTTGACTGTTAAGGATACCCCTCCTGAAAATTTTTTATTTTAAAAGTATATGTACGTAACATGTTTATGTGTGACAGCTGTTGGATCTTGTTATGGCACTAGGATTATAGGCAAATAACTGTAGCTAGCATTGCATGAATCGAATAGGTAGTAGATGATAATACAACCCTGTGCTATGTGTGTGAGGTCATTACTTAGTTCACTTTGTGTGTGCGATCCAGAACTTGCCCGGTTAGTCTTGCCTAGGTTAGAGGATAGTGATTAGGAAAGGATCATAGGACGTTTTTGACTAAGTCCACTTTTAGCCTAAATGCCAAACCAAATGAATAAGTATCCCTTGATCCCGATTTTGAGCCTTAATTGACCTATTTCTTTCAATATCCTATTCACCTTCCCATTTTGACTTACAATGAACCTGTCTTGGCCCTGGTCCCTCCTTGGACACTGTGTACCTCAACCCAGGCAAATCGCCAAAGTTGAGGGTTGTAACACCCTGTACCTTCCCAACCCTACTTGACGACGTTGAACAATGCTTACTTAGGTGTTGAGAGCCACAAGTATGTATTTTGTAATGTTATTGATGAGATAATTGATATTGGCCCTTGTACATGTGATTAGACCTTCGTAGGAGGTGTTTTGTGACTTCGTGAAACATTTGTGGGGTTAAAAACGAGGCTTGGAGGACCTCCAAACAAAGGATGTATGTTAACCCACCAATAGAGTGGATGTATGTTATATTATTAACCCACCGACAAGGTGGATGAATGCTATTTTACAATCTACTAACTAAGTAGATGAATAAAAATGGTGATGAGCATAGAAGCAAGAAAGAATCTCTTGAATAGAAGAATCTTTTGAATAGAAGAATCTCTTGGAAGCAAGTTTCTTGAGTGATAGTATAACTCTCTGGAATAAAGGGGTATGTGGAGGATGGTATATGAATAATAAGGTTATGAAAGAATAATCATAAATGGCAATGACAGAAGAAATATATTCATAGTTCCTCACCTACAGAAAGAGAATTTATTCCCATTGACTATTTCTCTTATATTGACTCCTTTGTTGTTGTTTTTATTATTTATGATACAGTTCTTATGAGCCTTACATACTCAGTACATTCTTCATACTGACCCCCTCGGGGGACTTACCTTACATGTTGCAGGTGCAGGCATTAGTAGACCTCTACAGTAGGTTGACAATATTTGCGTATCTTTGGTTAGCCCTAGTTGGTTTGGGACTTTTCGAGTCACAGTTGTACAGTTATTTTGATGTTGTAAATATTGTATAAAGCGGGGACTTATCCCGACTTTAGTTGGTCTTGTAAATGCATCTGTTAGAGGCTTTTGTAGACATATGTGGGTATATGAATGAATGTAAGAGATGAATATCCGTTTTGACTTGATGGCCCCAATGGCCAAGTTTTCTTTATATATATATAGCATATGTTTCCATGTCCATGACTTCCGCATAGTTGCATGAGGTATACTAAGATTCATACGAGGATATGCATACGAATGTACATGAGCGAAGATTGGTTCTCTCGGGCCATATCGGCTTCGAGTGCCAGTCCGTCCTGAATGGGATTCGGGGCGTGACAAGGGTGGCTATTATAGGGGTACGTAGATTAAGGTGAGTATGAAGAAGAGGTTAATAAAACAAAAAGAGAAAACAAGTTTGGGTGTGAAGAAAAAGAAAAAAAAAATAGAGTGATAAGCATAGAAATTGTAAAGAAAAAGAGAAGAGAAAATTGTGTTTTGAAGTGAAGTTTGAAGAAAAAAAGAAAACCAAAAAAAATCACACCCAAAATCTGAAAATAAAAGAAAGGAGAATAAAAATGAGAAAGGTTAGAAGTTGGAGCCAAAAATAAGGGCAAGCCTATGGTATTTCATGCACACTGTTTGAACTTCTTTGTGAGAGTGAGTATTTTGACCGAGTCCCTAATTTGAGATTTATTAGCATACTGTGAGTGCATGGGACTTCTTTGATTGTGAGAGTACATGGGTTGCATTATTAGCTGCTATTTGTTCGACTAATGTCATTTGCATATATGCTTAGTTGTTTGTGCATAATCTGGTGCCATCACTTGATCCCTTCTTTGTCATGATAATATGCTGCCTATATACACACTGTGGTTTTGATTTGCAAATAGGAGGGGTCAGAAAAGTTTTATGCCAAAGGCAATGAATCGACTGCCATAGGTCCCTTAAGTTTCTCTTAGTCAAGCATCGTACATGTGTGTTTTTGTTTTGTTCGCCTGAGGACATGCAAACGTTCTAAGTTGAGGGTGTTGATGGGCCATGGTAACATGGAACTTTCGACGCTTAAAACAAGGGAATTATGCAATAACTTGGGTGTATTTGGTTGGTATGATGTGTTTTCTTTACTACTTTGCAGGAAAACAGGTTTTTGAAGGTAAAATAATCAAAAAGGAAGAATCAAGCCCGAGAACGAAGTGTCGGAAGAAGAAAGATCAAGAATCTACACCGGAGTGGGAGTCAAGACACCACTCACGTGCCGTGAGTGGTGCCATGGGTCACATTCTCGTGTGAAAAATTGCCTGATTTCCATGCCAGGCATCCACGTGGAGTGGGTCCACCTACGTGACGTGATTTGATGGCGTGACTCAACTTCAGAAGAGGTCTAATTGAGCCTGATTTCCACGACACCAACCTATATGGCGTGACTTGGTTCCACAACACCAAGTCATGGTACCGTGGAAGTTGCTGACTCTGTTCTCCTATTTTGATTTGGATAGGATTAGCGTTATATCTATAAATACCCCTGTATAGTCCTATGTGAGGGGGAGAGTCAGTACATTGTTTTGAGAGCTATTTCATATTGTTTTTGAGATTATAAACATATTCTTGATTTTGTAGTTACAAACCCTAATTTGAGTTTTATTGATAATCGAGATTTCAATTCTTCTTCATTATTGTGAGTGTGCAATTATGTTTTCATCTCTGAATTCTTCTTGTGTTCTTACAATTATGAGTAACTAAACTCATCAACTAGGGTTGTGTGAACCATGAGGAATTAATGAAACTGGTTAAGTGCAAAGCAACTCTGAACCGTTGTGAATGCATGTATTGTTGTTTCCTTCATTTTGATTGCTTTCTAACGGTTGCAAACATTAGAAACTCGCCTGTATTCTAGACTTGCTCGAGAGAGAGGTAGAGATTGGGAAAAGGAGATAACAACAGAGATTTGAAGCTATCAACCTTCACCTAATAACTTGAGCCTTAACGGGAATAGTTATCTAAGATCCAGGACAAGGGTTAGTAGTGCGACACTCGAAAATCGAGAGGAGAAGAGTGAAATTCATCTAACCAAGGTCGAGAGACGTTTAGATGAACATATCTTGTCAGATTTTTCATGCCACATAGCGGGACAGTTTTGTTAGCACAAGTAACTGATGGAGTTAAGGAATCATTAGGGATCACAGTCCTAGTGTATTTCTCTTATTGTCTACAAACTCAATACAATCAGCAATCGTTATTGTTACTATTCATTTATAAAAAAAACCCCTTTTACTTACTTACCAGTTACTCAAACCAGCATTCTATATAAACTTTGACCTATTCCCTGTGGGATCGACCCCAACCTAGTTGGGTTCTATATTTGATTCAGCGACCGCATTGTACTTTTCTGGAGGTATATTTTGGGCGACATCAGCTATAGAAGTGTAGTATGAGTACCAAACACGTGGTACTCAGTAGGCATCGGTCAACTGAGCTCCAAAAATAATGTAAGCATAAAATAACATGTAAGGCATGAAAATAACTACAGGCGAATATCCAAGGAACTAGGCATAACAGTGCTAATGGAGCAATAAAGATAACTATCCTATCCTGACAGAATTCAGGAACTAAAGTGCAATACCATATATCCCTGGCCAATAAATAAATAAATGGAGAAAGAAGTATATATAGTAATATACTAGGATAAAGGGTACATATACACTATGAATAGATCGAGAAAGAGAGGGATATACGGTAATAACATACTTATATGTATACCTATAGGACTAACTCAAAGGTGACTACCCGAAGGAGTCAACCTAACATCTCATGGTCCCTAGCCATGTAAAAGAGCTACACTAGCATCACCAAGCCACTACCTAAAAGGGGTGACTAATCCTGGGATAACTAATATAACTCGCCGAGAAGATAAAGCAATTTGGAATGTACCTCCAATCTCAGGTACCAGTCCACAACCAACCTGCCACGAACTAACCATAATAATCAATAATACAGTAACCGGCTAGTTCGGGCAAACAAGTACCTAACCGAACCCTCATAAGCCTGAACAGTTCACGAAAACACTCAGCAAACAACAACCATAACCTGTACCTATGCAGCCCCCATAAGAGCGATAGATACAGGCGCCAAACAACTATATTGGTGATAAGTAATGCATATGAATGGATGAATACAACATAAACAAATATGCCATAACCATATCAGGGACACCAGACTCGAACTAGTTCCACAATCTCAAACCATATTGTACCAAGTGTATACACCTCCTCCAGCTCACCTAGCTCGTAAAGGCAGTACCTACAGAGACCAAGCTTCTCCGACACTATGGCTCTCAAACGAAAAGGCTCCCTAGGGGATTTGAGAAATCCATTTACACTGCCTGGTCCCAATCCAGGACTTCTAATAAACATCATAATCCATCTACTCTGTCCAATACCGGAGATATATATATGTATAATCAGTGGGTAGACTCAAACAACGACTAAAAGGATATAAATTCGTAAATCATTGCCCAAGATCATGCTCGATACTAAATTATCATAATCATGTACAAAGGGTCGGAATGTCCCTCGACCAAAGTAAATAGTAGTGGTAAAATGAGTGGATAAATAATAGATCGGAATCAGCCTCGATCAAAGTTCTAAAACATCATTTTTAGTCCAAAAGCTCATAATCCAGTAAATAAGGTGGTACGATTCCCGTTATGAAATAATCCCATTTTAAAGTAAAAAGTGGGAATAAATCCTTTTTTGGAAATAGTAGTAAAATCAAGGTTTTGGTTGGAATCATACACTAAGTGAGCATGAATGCACCTAAAAGTATGCATGCCATCACCAATATCCAAACAATACCACTATAAGCGCCTAAGTGTCTGTAGTCTAGAATTATATCCTCTTTAGGGATAAAATACTTACCTGGAGTCCAACTGGCATTGTAACCATGGCCTCGGGCCCAATAATACATAATCAACGAAATAACGCCTTATGGCTCAGGAAACTACGATAAATGAGGGCGTAAAGTCACTAAAGGATTTAATCGAGGAAAATACTACCCCATTCACTAAGTCGAATAGTAAACCTTATACTAAAGGACCTTTAATCATCGACTATGGTCATCATGCTTATAATCAAGGGTAATAGGATTTTATGGCCTTAACAAATAACCTATGCTAAGGTTCGGGTCACACTTATACCCAGGATTCCCTAAATAGGCTAAGTCATGCTACTTCCCATCTTGTAATCCCTACCTAGCATGCAATCTATACAATACACAATCTCATAGAGAAAAGTAGACCGAAGCCTACCTTGATACCGGACCTCAATACTTGAACCATCCACAATTCATCCATCCTTGCTCCACTATCTCGAATCGATATCATACTATCAAAATAGTAACCTACACGTCATTACGAATTAAATGATACCCATATTGTAATATAAAGCACCGTCTCTAAAATCAGGTCAAAAATAGGCCCGTGGGGCCCTCTAACGGAATTCCAAAATGGAATTCCTCACGATGTCCCTCGAATGATAAGGAATGTGTGACTCAAAAGTTGAGCATAAATGGAGTGTAAATCGGGGCTCAAATCAGTCCCCAAAGTTAAGGATTTAAAGACCTAATTTTTAAGAATTTACAATGAAAAGGGATGAAATTCAATGGGTAAAACGATGAATAATGACCAAGGAGTGATAAGCTAACTTACCTTAGCTTCAATGGGTGAATCCCCACTCTTTCTCACTCTTCATGCTCTCAACAATGGGGGAAAAAGGTTGAGAAAATAAGAGAGCATCGGATGAAGAAGGGGATTTATCAGCCCTTAGGTGCCGCTAAAGTGGATATCGCTAAAGCAGAATTTGAGCGCTTAAGCAGTCACCGACAAAAGGTTTGAGGACGCTAAAGCAGCACCCCATCGCTTAAGCGGACAAGGGAGTGCTTAAGTGGTCCTCGTCGAAATGGCCAAGGCCATTAAAGTGGCTTGGTACCGCTAAAGTGGCTACTGCTAAAATGGCTCCTTGACCACTTAATGGTCACACCAGATATCAGCTACCAAATTTTAGCTAAGTCTGAAATGGACTCTGATCAAGTTCTCTGGATTCATTCGGAACCCTGTGTGCACAAAAAAACTATGCTACCATACCAAATTCGATATTTTAGACTCAACGGAACCATCAAAATTCCCATCTAAGGTCGTTTCTATTAAATGTGGGGCCCACACCTATAGTTCCATTTTTCACCAAATATACCCAATAGTCCAAAATGAGTTCGGAAGCCTCGGGACCCGGACCAAGGGTCCCCCTAGCCTAAAATAAATGTTCTGGAGTTGATGGAACTGTCAGAATTTTTATCTGAGATTATCTACTAGGTGTTTTGGTCCGAGACCAAATTCTTAACAGCAAAAGCTCTAAAATAGGGAAATGAGTCTAAAACCCAAACGGACTGTCCGATAACTAAACTGACAGTTCCAATAAGTCATAAATGAACTGTAGCCTCTATGGAAAGGTTTGAAATGCCAGAATGAGCAGAAATTAAGAAAATGACCTCGAGGGTCATTACACCCTCAACCTGTCAACTCAAAATAAAAAACAAAAACAAAGGTGATACTAAATAAAAATAAAAATAAAAGTAAAATAATTACCTTAACTTGGGTTGCCTCCCAAGCAGTGCCTGATTTATTATCGCGGCATGACTCACATCACAACTTCATCATCCACATTCTCTCATCCTCTTCCTCCTACTTGGAGCCCATCTTCTCCTTCTTTTTTGACCTCTTGAATTCTCATAGTCGAGGTCTGCCACTCTTCTTACACCTACCTTTTCAGCATGCCATTCAAGTAGTGCGAGTTTAGGCTTATTGGTCGATTCAGACAACTTTATGAGAGTGTACGAAGAAGTAATTAATGGTTTGCACTCTTCCACCTCACACTCACCCACTTCCATAACAGTGATCATGCATAGATCTCTATATTGTGAGAGTGTGTTGAGTGCTTTGTACACCCTGAAGACCACCTTTTCATCATTCAATCTCATCTTGAGCGTGCTCTCTCTCATATCTATGAATGCTCCATCAGTAGCCAAGAATGGATGTCCCAATATGATTGGTACGCTGTCATCTGTATCATAGTCAAGAACAATAAATTTAGTAGGAATAATGAACTTACCAACCTTGATGAGAACATCCTCAATAGTTCCTTCAGGGACCACTCATGTTCTGTCAGCCATTTGTAGCACCATTAAGGAGGGCCTTGGCTTTCCCAAACCAAGAGTATTAAAAATTAAAAGGGGCATCAAGTTGATGCTTTCCCCCAAATTGCTCAAAGTATGGACAACGTCACTTTTACTAATTTGTATGGGAAGGGCGAAACTCCCAGGATCCTTGAGATTTTTGGGCATCTTGCTTATGACTACAGAACTGTACTCTTTTGTAAGTGCAACAGTCTTAATATCACCAAGCCTCCTTTTATTTGTAACCATGTCCTTTAAGTACTTTGCATACTTTCACATTCCCTACAAAAAATCTATAGGAAAAAGGTTAATGTGAAGTTCTCTAAATGTGTCAAAGAACTTCTTAAAATAGGCATCTTATTTTGCTTTATTAAGCCTTTGAGGGAAAGGTAGTAGTCTATTTTGAGGTTGTTCAATCGACTTTTTATTACAGTACTCAGACTTTCCCTTTTTGTCAGCTTCTTTGGACTCAACTTACTTTTCTGCTTGCTCAGGTGTGATCAATTCAGCTTGCACCTCATGATTTTTCTTCGAAGGTGCATCACCCAAATCTCTACTGCTTCTCAATGTGATTGCCATAAATTACTAGACTAGACTCCTCACCAGGTAGACCCCCTCGAGGTCTTGAGTTCTGCATCTGAGCTAACTGACCCATTTGTATCTCCAAATTCTTTTGGGTAAGTTGCTGATTTTTGATTTCTGCAGCCATTTGTTCTTGGTTGGACAATATCTTTTTGAACGTCTCCTCTATATTGCTGGACTTAACACTATTATGAATACTTTGTTGTTGGTAAAATTGTTGAGGTTGAGTCTGATTATTGCCCCATGAGTGATTGGGCTGAGTTTGCCAAGTTCGATTGTAGGTGTTACCATAGTTCTGATTGCCTCTCTGCGCATTGCCTACAAAATTCACAGACTTTGTATTTGCTATACATAAGTCTGAAGAGTGACCATTATTACCATAAGTTTCACACAAAGTCTAAACTTGTTGAACTACATTAACCTATGCTTGAGGTTGAGCCATATTCAACTTGTTGAACTAAGCCATCATCTGGTTTTGAAAACTGGCCAAATGTGTGGCCAATGCTATGACACTATCTACCTCAATCATACTTGCAAGATTCTTCACCATGCTTCTAGACATATCACTATGCCAATCTGGATTACCTTGTGCAATTCTATTTAAGAGGGTGTACACTCATTATAAGTTTTGTCTAACGCCTGACCACCTGCTACTGAATCTAACAAAATTTTTGTATTGTGGTCAATATCTTCAACAAAATTATGAGCTAGTACCTCATTGGTCTGTTGGTGATGTGGAAAATCTCTGAGAAGTGATTTCAATATCTCCCATACATGATAGAGATTTTCATCTGGCTTTTGCTTAAAACTCAGAATCTCACTCCTCAACCTTGCAGTTTTACCCGAAGGAAATAATCAGATGAGGAACTTATTTGCCAAATCATTCTAATTTGTAATTAAGTTTGAAGGTTCTCCCTTCAACCTTTTCTTCGCTTCTCCCAATAGGTCTGTGGAGACTCCTACGGGTTGAATGTGTCACTGATCTCCAAGAAGTTCTGAAGATGGACCTATGGATCCTCATGTGACAAGCCTGTAAACTGCCCGTTCGTGTGCAATAATTGCACCATGTTCCGTTTCAGCTCAAATCTGTCTCCTGCGTTCGACTTTTGAATATAGAAGGTCATATTAGTTGCGAGTGGGATTGCCATATTGCACACTGTTCTATGAGGTGGTTGTTCATCACCTATTGCTGCAGGAATAGTCTCGTCCTCTTAAACTTGTGAGATTAGATAAAGAAGTGTTGCTTCTCTCCTTAATTGGTGCAAGCATCGCTCAGGTTTGGAATGTGGTTCAACAAATTACCTCTCCCTTGCCAGCTTGCGTAAGATTCAAACTTGTACCTGCAAATTTAGTTGTTAATACACAAAGTTGTCAACACTTATCAAAATAAAATAGTAAAACTAGAAATTAGAAGGTTGCTAATTTTCAAGTCTTAGCAACGGAGCTTGTCTCTCCCAAGCACACACGCAAGTGTACGTGGCCATGAAAGTAATATAGTGGATCTTGCGAGTCGAATATCGATCCCACAGGGACTTGGTGTTTAGCAAACGATCCAACTTTAGTATTACTATTGAAGTTAAACAAGTGCGATTCATAACCAAAGAGAGTTTGAGTTTTATTTTTATAAACTAAATGATAAAAGTAACACGCTATGAAATTTGGATTGTAAATAATATATGGAGAGTGCCAGGGTTAAGGCGTTTACTTCACATTCATGCATAACTATAGTTTCTAGCCGGTGTTGGTGTTTATCATGATTGTTGATTTATGAGGTTGATAATATAACTCGGGGATGGTCACCCTCTAAGTCATCTACCCAAATTAGTCTCACAACTACATCGTTGAGTGGGGATGTGAGTCTCTAATTCGGATGCACTAAGTTATCTTCCCATTTCATTAACCAAGTGGGGTGTCTAGGTATATCTCTATCCTAACCACAAATCATCCTTTAACAATTTGTGTTAAACTAATTAAAGACATGATCCACACTCCCTACGTTCGTTATTCCATCCCTCAACACCTATGGTCAATTCATTTTAGGACTTAGATTTATCCTAAAGTTCATGATGCTTTAGAATAGTAAAACAAGAACGCAAGAATAATCAATTACGTGAATTAACCAACAATCAAACCATAATTACACAATCATGTTGTAGCCTCAACCTTAGAAAGAGGGTGTTTAGCCACTCATATTATAATTCATAATTACAAAATAAATGTAGTTCATACAAGAATTAAGTAATGAAGTTCATACAAGAATTAAGTAATGAAAAAAAAAAGAATAAAAACCCTATTTGGAGCCTCCCTTATGTGTTTTTCAATCCCAAGTCATCCAAGAATAAAAATAATTAAATCCAAGTGTCCTATTTATAGTGTAGGACAATTTGTACTCGAAAAAACTAAGATCCATGCCACTTTAAAATCGCGGAGCCTAAGCTCCGTGATACCCTCAATTTACGGTAACATGGAATCATGGCACGGCAATAACGCACGCCTTCACTGGAATTTTCCATCACTTTTCAATTCACGTTACTTTGGTAGCTTTCCACTATTTTACTTTCTGCCAAAATAGGCACCTCCCACTATATTCAATTAACTTTTAATTAGTGCCTTATGCCTAACTTCTTCATTAAGGTGCTTGCTTGCACTTCTCTTGGCAAGTACATATAACCTTCACTTTATTTCTTCTGTCCAAATTCACAAGTCCGTGCCACGGATTGGGATGTTCCACATCTCTTTCGTGGTACGTATTTGACTCTATATACCAATTTTTAGCATGTCTAGTGTCTCATGATCCAACATTAATTTTCCCTCCTCAAGATTTGGAAATTTGATTCAAGATTACCTCATCTCACATGCACTTTCAACCTACAAAAATGACTAATCACATATGTTAGTTCATAGACATATTTCAATCAAAATACATAAGAATATAATCAAATTAGTTCTCAAACTAAGCTATAATAAGGATAATAAAAGACTCTTGGACATATAAATACTCACAAGATCACTAATCTATAATGCCACAAAGAAATTAAATCCAACATATAAACATAAGCATCATTCTTATTATTAATAAGCTTATCGGTTACAGATAACTTGACCATTCCATAAGTGAATAGCCTTTTTCAACAAATACATCATTTCGGGACAAAATTAATTTTCCCAATTTCATTACAGATTTGATACGTGATTTGTCCAAAAGTACCCCATAATAAGATTTTGGTTCATATCAGAAACATGTAATACATTGATAAGAGTAACCATCTTGTCCGAAGTAAATGCAAGTTCAACATTTTTCTTGCCAAAAACTTTGGACCTTCCTTCATTTTCCATTTGAAAGTCTTGCTCATCAATAGCTTCTTTGTAACTCTTGAAGAGGGACTTGTCGTAGCAAACATGAACAGTGGCATATGTATCGTACCACCAATCAGAAATTTTGCCTTTTATGACATAGATCTCGCTCACAGTAGCAACAATCTCTTCATCCTGTTTTGTTAAATTCACTTCTGATTTTTGGGTCTTTTGAACCTGCAATCTCTAGCATAATGGCCAGGTTTTCCTCACACAAAGCAACCTTCTCGCTTGGATTTCTTGAATTTCTTTTTATTTTTTTTAGGGCCAAGAAAATCTTCTTTGCTTTGTTTTTCTTTGTTGGATTTATTTGAGGGTTTATCCAAAGTATTTGCCTTATTATTTCCATTATAAGAATTTTCATTCTTATCTCTCTCCCTCAATTCCTTTTTGATTTGAAGGTGCTTTTGAACTTCTTTCAAACAAAATTCTTTAGAATCATGGAGAATTTTCTTCCTATAACCCTTGCAAGATGTTGACAATTTTGTTCTAATTTCTCCAACTTGAAAAGTTTCAGGAAGTTCAATTCTCGCAACTCTCAATTGATTTACTATAATAACCTACAATTCATGTACTTGTGCCAAAATAGGCTTATCATTACTAAACTTGAACTTAAAATACTTAGAAACAAGAACATTTTTGGTACCTTCCTCCTCGACTTTGTATTTGAATTCCAATGCATTCCAATTTTTTTTACCGAAGGTTCGACAGTGTAGATATCATAAAGACGATCTGAAAGTGTGTTGAGAATGTGACATCTACACATGATTTTATCTTTCTCCCTCTTCTTCCTTTATGCCTTAAGTTCTTCGAAATCATCATATTTCGATGGAGGAATTGGAGTAAGACTTGAATCAAGCACATAGTAATAGAAATCAAATTTCCCTTTATGCAGATCCAACTCCAAACCAGAAAACTTTTTTTAAAATTTGAAGCCACCTTTTCTCAAGAAAATAAGGAGAACAGTAACTATCAAAATCGTAACAACCAAAAGTACCGAAGTGTTTCTCTGATTTTGGGAACAAAAATACCAATTAACTTCACCAAGAATTGTTAAAAATTCAAACCAAACACTTTCCAGCAACCCATTTCTGTAGCTCAATCCAACAGGTAAGTCATCTACTGTAACAGAGGACTCATCTGTTGTAACAAATGAGTTACCTATTAGATACATGTTCAGAACTAGTAGCTCAATCCAAAAGGTAAGTCATCTGCTGCAACAGATGACCCATCTATTGCAGCAAATGACTTACCTGTTGGATTCTTCTTTTATTTCTGAACATGTATCCTATAGGTGAGTAATCTATTGTAATAGATGAAGCATCTGCTGCAACAGATGACCCATCTGTTGCAGCAGATGACTTATCTGTTGGATTTATGTTACAGCAGGTGGCAATACTGGGATAAAACCAGAAGTTGAATCCAACACATTGGTCATCTACTGCAGTAGATGAGTTATCTGTTGCAACAAATGCTTATCTGTTGCAACAAATGCTTATCTATTGCAACAGATGCTTATCTGTTGGGACAATGATAGTGCATATAATTTTATTGTTGTACATAGCCACTCAACTTTACTATACTATCATTATTAATATTTTTAACAAATTTCTTTAGGTATTATTAATGGAGGATTTAATAATAAGAGGTTTTGATTGTCATGGTGAGTGAATCGAGAAGAACAATCGATTTATTTGGCATTGGAAGGATGATGACATGTTAGAGACGATAGCGATAACGGTCCAAAGAGATGTATTGTATGATGATTTTGTGAACTTAATCATCAACAATTGTGGACTAAATTACCAACCAAAAGATCTTGTCATCAGTTACATGCACAACTCTTTTGAAAATCAGAGGGTCCTACCTTTTAAGATAAGCGATCAGGTTCGTTTGTATGCTTATCTGAGTGTTGAAATTAGGCTTATTTTAAGGGTGTACATGGTTGAAAAACCAATAGAGAATTAGAATGTAGAACAAGACCAACAAGTTACATTAAATGATGAATGGGATGGTTTGGACATGAACATTCCAAATGATGAGACTGGAGATGAAGTGGAGAAGGACCAAACACCTACACCCGTTATTGCGAGTAATACAGTGGAAAGTTCTCAATCAACACATTCGAACAATTTTCAAGATGATGAAATAAGTTTTTACAAGGGAATGACATTCAAGAACAAGGAAGAACTATTCACTTCATTGTATATTACTTGCTTGAAAAAAGATTTTAGACTCAAGAAGGTGACTAATTCACGTAGTGTGTATTGTTATAGATGTGCACATCTGGATTACTAGTGGTAGTTGAGGGCTGTGAAATTTATAATTTCTGACAAATTATGCATTAGAACTTATGAAAAGTATCACACATGTGGTTCGAAGCATATTAAGAGCCACAATCCACATGCCACGACAAAGGTCATCGGTAAAAACTTCAAAAATAGCTTCCCCAATGGCAAAGGCCCGACTACAAGAGATATGGCCTATCAACTCTGTACAGAATTGGGTTGTAAAGTGAGTTATTGGAATATTTATAAGGGCATTAAGATTGCAAAGTCCTTAGTTAGGGGAACACATGAGCACGGGTATACAGTGCTTGATGCGTACCATTATATGCTTGAGTCCTTAAATCCAGAAAGTAATACGGCATTGCAAGTTGATGAAAATGGAAGGTTCAAGTGCTTTTTTAGTAGCCTATGCGGCTTGGATTCATGGTTTTTAACAAGTGAGAAAAGTCATAGCCGTCGATGGGACATTCTTGAGGAGCAAGTATGAAGGAGTTTTGTTATCGGTGGTGGCACAGGATACAGATAATCATATCTTTCCGATGGCTTTTTGTGTAGTGGACAAGGAATGTGATGCCTCATACCAATATTTTTTTGAACAAATAAGAAGCTATGTAGATGATACCGATGAGTTGTGCATAATTTCTGATAGGCATCTAAGTATCTGAAAGATGGTTTCAATTGTCTACCCTTCAACTCATTATGATTGTTGCATGAGGCACTTTGGGGAAAATATTTGAAACAACTTTCACAATTCAAAGGTCGTATCTCATTTTTATAAAGCAGCGAAAGCGTTTGATAGAGTTGAGTTCTATGACCATTTCAATCAAATAAGGGATATGGTACCCAAGGCAGCCGAACATCTCGAACGTGTCAGATTCTATAGATGGAGCAGGGCATTTTGCCCGAGAAATAGGCACAATATTATAAATTGAGTGTCTTGTTTGAGTTTATTGTAATTCTATGTCTTACTAAGTGAAATTTTTTTTTGTATAGGTATAATATTATGACATCAAACATTGCTGAGTCGGTGAATGCAATGTTTGATGTTGAAAGAGAATTTTCCATTGTCGCTCTATTTGACAAAATAAATATAAGGTTTGCAAAATTATTTCACGAGAGGAGTATGGAGTTGTCCAACTCACCAAACAAACTTGTTTCTTCAATGGAAAAATAAATATCAAATTACATCAATTCAGGGAATAAGCTATTGGACCATCAAATAGCCAATTACAAGTTCAGTATCAACGGTCATGGTGATGTTGCCACGGACGATCTTCAAAAAAGAACTTGTATATGCAGATTTTTTGATTTGGACAAAATACCTTGTCCACATGATATGGCAGCGCTTCGAGCCTAATATGGTGCATAATTTGGAAACCAAATTTATGAGTACTCATCTCCATATTATTCGGTGGAAAAATACATAATTGCATATTGTGAGGAAATTAATTTGGTGCCTCCTGAAGTTTCTTGGATTGTTCCTTTGGAGATTTTGGAGAGAGAAATACCCCCTCCATATGTTAACCCAAGCAAACCGGGAAGAAGGCGAGTAAAGAGGAGGCGTGGAGTCGGGGAATCATTTCCAATAAGAAAAAATAAGTGCTCCATAATGTAAGACGGCTGGACACAAAAGAACTACATGCCCGAATTGAAATGCTCCATAATTATTGTAATAGTCTTGTTGTTGGTTTATTTATGAACTTGATAATTTTAGCTCATTTTAGTTGGTGATATAATTTATTTATTATATACTATATATTTTTGTTTTATAGTCCAACAATTGTTGTATGTGTGGGAACAACTTCTGTTGTAACATATGTTATATCTGTTGCAACAGATATAAAATTAGTTAAAATAATGAATTATGTTGCAACAGATGATTAATCTGTTGCAATAGATTATTCATCTGTTTGAAATAATTAAACAGATATAGACATTTGTTGTAGTAGATGTCTAATATGTTTGATTATTTCCAACAGATGACTCATGTGTTGATTATCTGTTGCATCAAATTACTCATCTGTTGGAAATAATCAAACAAATATACTCATCTATTTCAACAGTTATAAAATCTATTGCAGAAGGTGTCTAATATATATTTTTGTTTATAGTCCAGCAATTGTTGTATGTGTGGGAACAACTTCTGTTGTAACATATGTTATATCTGTTGCAACAGATGTAAAATTAGTTAGAATAATGAATTATGTTGCAACAAATGATTAATCTGTTGCAACAGATTATTCATCTGTTTGAAATAATTAAACAGGTATAGACATTTGTTGTAGCAGATGTCTAATATGTTTGATTATTTCAAACAGATGACTCATGTGTTGATTATCTGTTGCAACAAATAACTCATCTGTTGGAAATAATCAAACAGATATACTCATCTATTTCAACAGTTATAAAATCTATTACAGAAGGTGTCTAATATGTTTGATCATTTTCAATAGACTCTACATATGTTGCAACAGATGCATTATCTGTTGTAGTAGATGAGTCATCTGTTGGAAATAATCAAACAAATATACACATCTGTTTTAATAGATGACTAACCTTTTGCAACAAATGACTCATCTATTAGAAAAAATCAAACAGATATACACATATGTTGCAATAGATGACTAACCTGTTACAACAGGTGAATGATATGTTTGATTATTTCCAACATACTCTCTCTATATTTGATGTGAATCACTTCACTAAATCATGATTAGTGATACACAAAGTTATTTAACTATAATTACCTTTCATCTAAGAAGTTCAATTACAATCCCAGTGAATTACACAGTAATTACATGATAAACTAAGTGTATTCGTCCTAAATAGAGTGATCAATTGACTAATTTGATGTGAATTACTTCACTAAACCATGATTAGCGATACACAAAGTTATTTAACTATAATTACCTTTTAATTAACAAGTTCAATTACAATCTCAATGAATTACACAATAATTACATGATCAACCAAGTGTATTCGTCCTAAATAGAGTGATCAGTTGACTAATTTGATGTGAATTGCTTCACTAAACCATGATTAGCGATACACAAAGTTATTTAACTATAATTACCTTTCAATTAACAAGTTGAATTACAATCTCAATGAATTACACAATAATTACATGATCAACTAAGTGTATTCGTCCTAAATAGAGTGGTCAATTGACTAATTTGATGTGAATTGCTTCACTAAACCATGATTAGTGATACACAAAGTTATTTAAATATAATTACCTTTCAATTCACAAGTTCAATTACAATCTCAATGAATTACACAGTAATTACATGATCAACTAAGTGTATAGCCTATTGCAACAGATGTGCATATCTGTTTGATTATTTCTAACAAATGACTCATTTGTTGCAACAGGTTTGTCATCTGTTGCAATAGATGTGTATATCTGTTTGATTATTTCCAACAGATGACTAACCTGTTGCAATATATGTAGTGTCTGTTGGCAATAATCAAACATATTAGACATTTGCTGCAACAAATGTCTATATCTGTTGCAATAGATATGTATATCTATTTGATTATGTCCAACTGATAAGACATCTGTTGCAACAGATGACTAATCTGTTGCAACATATGTAGAGTCTATTGAAAATAATCAAACATATTATACATCTGCTACAATAGATATCTATATTTGTTTTATTATTTCCAACAGATGATTCAGCTGTTGCAACATTTGAACTTATTAATCCATTTTTAGTAATAATCCAATATTTTCCAAATCTAAGGATAACATAGAATTCATGACAAAAGAACTAGACATCTATTAAACATAAAATATTATCATCACCAATTACATAATATAATTAACTAAAGCTACTAAAAATAAAAAATTGTTATGTTGTCTAAAAATTAAGCAGCTATGATAAGTTTTTAGAAATTTCAACCCATATCAGGGCTCCAAACTCTTACATGCTACCCCAGCAACCTAAACCTCTTGCATTCTTGAAACTGCATTATCGTTCAATAGAGTCTTTAAAGTTTTCATACAAGTTTCGGTTATCAAAATCTCAATAAATACAAGTGAGTATGACCCACAAGCGGCACCAGTCTCATTCTTGGAAAGGTTCTGCTTTCGACCTTTAAAAGCCCATCGTTAGTTGAGCAACTTTTATGACAAGTGATTCATTATGCCACTTTGCTTCAACAATCATAGGAACAACTCTAACAAAGGCTCCATGCAAATAAAAAATTCCTAATCTTTAAAAACTGGTATGTTGCAGTCATAAACATTCATGACTCCTTCATTCATGATGATCTCAACAGTCACAATTTTTTTTTTCTCCAAGTTCATGACTGCAAGAATCCTCTTTGCTCCTGTCCAATCCATGGCATCCAAATATGGTCTCTTCCCTCTACAGTAATCAATCATGTCCTCATCCCATTTAAACTCAGCGAGTAACTCATCAATTTTTCTGCCACCAGGAGTTGTCTCTGCTTCACTGAGTTTGTTGTACCTAGTTAAGAAGTTACCATAGAAGTTGAGGTCCATGATCCTATCCCCGAGATTATAGTACTCAGTGAATTTATGCTGCCTCTCCCGCATGAGGTAAAGAATTTCATCAACATACTGATATAAGAATACAATGTAAATAAGTTAGTAACTTATAATAACAATTAAAAAGATACAACAGATGGGTAATCTGTTATAACGGATGAGTCATCTGTTGCATAAGTTCTTTCAACCTATTAACAGATTACCCAATCTACTGCAAACTAATGCAGCAGATGGGTAATCTATTACAACAGATGACTTATCTATTACAACAAATGACTTATCTGTTGTAATAGATGGGTAATCTGTTGCAACAAATGAGTCATTTGTTGCATAAGTTCTCTAAACCTGTTAATAGATTACCCATCTACTATAAACTAATGCAATAGATGGGTAATTTGTTGTAACAGATAAGTCATTTTTTGCATAAGTTCTCTAAACCTGTTGATAGATTACCTATCTACTACAAACTAATACAATAGATGGGTAATCTATTGCAATAGATGACTTATCTGTTGCAATAGATGACTTATCTGTTGCAACAGATGACTTATTTTTTTTTACAATAAATGGGTAATTTATTGTAACAGATGAGTTATCTGTTGTAAAAGTTCTTTAAACCTATTAATAGATTGCCCATCTTAGGTAACAGATGGGTAATCTGTTGCAACAGATGGATTATCTAAATAAAAATACCAATGAAATTGAATAAATAAAAGGTTAGAAAAAGTAACTTACCCAGTCCATCCACAAAACATGCATACTAGTCATGTCTTTAAAGTCCTTCGCACCAAATTTATGCATGTAGTAGACTTCTGGGGCCTTTTTTGATTTCATTAGTGTGTTCAGCTTAGCCTTCTTTGTGGCTTTCACCAACTTGTAAACATTCACCTTCTTCAGCTCCCCATGTTCTCCTATGGCCCTTTGAAGTTACTAATAGTGCAAGGAAGAGGAGTTGTAATTTTTCTTGATTTAATATATGATAGTACCTTAGAAATTGCTCTTTTCCTCCTCTTAATCTCCAATGGAGTGAATGGCTCTGTAATCTTCCTTAATGGAATGATACCCCTCTTAGATGTCAATTCCTTAATAGCAACAATCAGAGCATCAAAAGACCTAATCAAGTTCTCATGTTTTTCCTTGCATTCTTCGCATTTACATGCAGAATATGAGCTAGAAGAGGGACCAAAAGAGGTGGTATGCCCACTGAAAGGGGTAAATCCACCATATCCACCACTAGCATGGCCATCATCATGGTCAACTCTTTTTTTAAATTTTTTTCATGAGCATCATCAACATGCTCATCACTACCTCTGATACTAGCAGAACCAACACCAACACTAACATTATCACCACCACCCAAATTTGTTGCAGCATAACTAGCATCATCAAAAAACTCAACAACAGGCTCAACAAGAACAAGCTGACCATCCCTAGGTGCTTCTTTTTTTATGGTTGTTGCTCCAGCCAGCTCTATTTTTATCAAGTCCACCTTAGGGTCTGGTTTTGTGTCTATAATCTATAGAGTAAGAAAGAATGATATTTCCAACTCTTGCTCTGTAGGGACAAGCCAGGGATGCACAACTTATAAATAAAAGTAGATATATTAAAATCAACCTATAACTTGTAATAGATGGGTAATCTGTTGTAACAGATGAATGACATGTTGCAACAGATAACACATCTGCTGCAACAGATTACCCATATGTTGCATTATTTTACAGTAGATTAGGTGATATGTTAATAGGTTTAGAGAACTTATGTAACAGATGGGAAATTTATTGCAACAGGTTATCCATCTCTTACAACAAGTTACTCATTTGTTGTAATAGATTACTCATCTGTTGTATAAGTTACAGTAGATGGGTGATCTTCAGAGATAAGTTACAACAGATGGCTTATCTGTTGCAACAGGATAGTTAGCTGTAGCAACATATGAGATACCTGTTGCAATAAATAAGACATTTGTTGCAATATGTTAACTTGTTAACTTGAGTATAATTATTGTATTTAAAAGAAGACTTACTGCATTATCGAGAGGGTTAAAAAGATCAAGGGGATTCACTCTTGAGTTGTTCTTGGCAGACAAGCACCTAAGGATCCTTGGTTGAGAAACCTCTTCCGAGTAATCCTTGACTTACTACCGGAGGTGAGGAATGACTTCAAATACCCAAGCCTAAAAATATAAATATGATGTAAATAAAAAATCAGAATACTTATTCAATAACATAAATAAATGAAACACTAAAGAACTAGGGATAAAGTTTACCATAAAAGCCCAAGGAAAGCCATATAAGTTGACCGTCTTCGGTGATAACTTTGTTAACAAATATTTGACAGTCAAGAAATAGCTTTCATAACCCTATAGGTAATTATTAAATGCATCCAAATCCTGAGCAAGCACTAATAATTCAAGGTCTATGACTTTGTTGGTGTCTCTTGCCCATAAAATGACATGCACAAACCAAACTAAACACAATGGCTCCTTGTGCTTCTTCAAAAACTTTTTATTCTTAAGATTTGTTAACAAATCCTTGGCTTTGTAGCTAGGTCCAACAATGGCCAACAACTCATTCTAATTATTTATTTTGTCTTTGCATTTGTTGGTTTTGGTGACTGTCATGATTGGTGTCTTGCCTTTTTTTTTTTCTGCCTTGGCTGATTTAGATAGCTTGCTTGCCTTTGACTTTCTTAAGGGTGTAATTATAGGAAGAGATTCAGAAGGAGGATGGCATCTCAGTTCAGTCACTATGACAAATTCTTTCATGCCAAAACAAACAGGCATGCCACAGTAGTTTATCCAAATCTCATCCATCTTCTTGTCCTCATCCTTCAAAGTTTCATCATCATCAACCTTTTACTTGATCTTGTGCTTGAGAAGACCATACACCATGGTAATTTGAAAACATGCATTGTTATTCTCTGGCAGATCAAGAAAGTGTCCAAAACAACTTGACTTAAAGTGATCTTCCAATTTTTCATCCCTTAATATCTTTCTAAAATTATCAAATTTGATACCTATGACTGATTTAACAACAAAATCACCAGTCAAATATGTAAGGTTATCTATAGGCATCTCCACCTGGAACTTGTCAATACTAAAAGTTTTGACAATATCGTGTTGGGCTTTCGATCTACGTTCATGATCGATCATCGATACCTCAACATCATCATCAACATTATCATAATCTCTTTCCTCTTTCTCTTCAGCATCTTCTCCTTCCTCACTTTTCTTTTCATCATCTTCCTCCCCATCTCCTTTATTACTTTCTTTTTCATTTTCATCCCCACCTTCCTCCTCATCTCCATCCTCACTATTTACTTTATCTTCTTCCTCATTTTTATTTTTATTTTCCTTCTCTATAACTTCTTCCTCATCTCCCTCTCCTTTATTTTCTACATTATCTCTAGATCTTTCAATTAATTCTCCTTGAATATCTTATTCATTATCTCTTTCCATAACTTCACTCTTTTTCTGTACATCTACAGATGGTAACACTTCATCTGTTTGTGAGAGGGCTTGTTCAACAAGTTCTTCTAATAATGTTTGTACTTTAGCTATTTTACTTGGTTTATCAGAAGTTGATTCACTTTCTTTTATTTTGGGAGCTATTTTATCTACAAACAAGAGGAAAATAAAAAAGATTACAATTGATTTGTGCATCATTAAAAAAAAGGGTAGCAGTGAATTTAAAAAATACAACACAGTACAATAATATTTTTCAATATATGAGTGATCTGTTGCAACAGATGAGTGATCTGTTACAACAGATGAACCATCTGTTGCAACAGTTAAATCATCTGTTGGAAGAAATCAAAATAGTCTTGCTACTGGTTTGATTTATTCTAGTAGATGAATCATCTGTTGAAATAGATAGATTATCTGTTGGATGAAATTAAAATAGTATACCCTACTGTTATGTTGTTTCCAACAAATGACCAATCTGTTGCAACAAATAAGTCATCTGTTGGAAGAAATCAAAACAGTCTTGCTACTGGTTTGATTTCTTCCAACAGATGACCTATCTGTTGCAACAGATGACCTATCTGTTGCAACAGATTAGTCATCTGCTGGAAGAAATCAAACCAGTAGCAAGAGCAAGACTATTTTGATTTCTTCCAACAGATGACATATCTGTTGTAATAGATGGGTCATCTGTTGGAAACAACATAACAATAAGCCAACAAATGATATAGTTGTTCCCAATAGATGTTTAATATATTCCAACAGATTCTTATTCACCTGCAACATATTACACATCTGTTGGGCAACATTTTACCAAGCACATATATCAACAAGAACACCACCACCACCACCTACAATAAGCTATTATATCACACCAAGAACATCAAAATCAACACCACCACCAACAAGCTATATCACTACTTTAACAACACCAATATTTTTACCAATACACCAACAACACCACCACCACCACCACCACCAACAACACCAACAAAACCAACAACACCAACAACACCACCAACACTAACAACAAGCTATATCACCACTTGAACAACACTAATATTTTTACTAATACACCAACACCACCAACACCAACACCAACAACACCAATACCATCAACACCAACACCAACAAAACTAAGAACACCTAGAACACAAACAACACCAACAAAACAAACAACACCAAGAACACCAAAAACACCAACAACACCCACCAACAAAACCAACAAACACCAAGTCAAGTGATTCAATGCAACTACATAAACAACAAGACAAAATTGTCACAAAAGATATCTCCGAAAAAAGTCAAAATTTAAGTTTCACTCTTTTTACAATAATGTTCGAGAACAAGAACAAAAATAATAAAAAAAATATATTTCACTCAGAAAAGATACCACATTTACCATCAACCACCATAGTAAGAGAATAAATACCCCCAATTAGGATTTTCTCGGGTTCTTTCTTTTTTGAGCATCAAATCTTAAAATAGTTAACCCATATTTGAAGAGAATACAACTCAACTAAAAATCCCTAATTTTTTGAAAACCAAAAAAATAAAAGAGAAGCCTTTACCTGTGAAGAGAGAGAAATTGACGGTTTAAAGTCGAAAAGGAACGATGAAGAACTCAAAGTTAGAGTCATCGGAGGATGGCTGTTTTGTCGATTTGTTGTCGATGGAGGGCATCAGTTGTTGGGCTTGAGAGAGAAAGAGAGGAGAGACGATTGAGAGAAGAGAGGTTCGATTTTTGAAACTGATTTTTCACTTTGGATTTTTTGTTTTTATTAAATATAGTTGTGGGTTGATATGTATTTTTAAAAAGATTAAGAAGTTTTAAAAATGTTAATTGAGTTCCCTATTAACTTAATCAATTCTTTAAATGCCTTTGACCCTTAAACTTGGTCAAGTGTCACCAATATTTAAAAGGAGACTTGAGGGACTCATTTTGTTCAATTTTCTCATGATATGAACTACTGTATTTTTCAAATTTTGATAGTAGGGAATATTTTGTATTATTTAAGGCTTGGGGGTAAAAATTATCAATTTTTAGACTTCAAATGATGAAGTCATAAATGGTACTTATCTCTTTTGCCAACAAAATCAAATTTATATCTAAATAGCAAATTGAGTTTTCAAAATAGCTTTTTTAGGAGGAGACCCTACTACTCCCTCCGTCCTCTTTTACTTGTCACTATTTTTCTAACTGAATTTTTATTTTTACTTGTCATTTTTGACATATCAAAAAAAATATTTTTTTTTTCTATTTTATCCTTAAAATCAATTGGTTATACTCTAAACCATTTTCAAGACATATTACTTTAAGCATCAATTAATAGGGGTAGTATGGTAAAATAGTTATATCAATAATTATTTTCTTAATGGGTGTGTCATGTCAAAAAGTGACAAGTAAAAGCTAACGGGGGAGTATTTGGTTAAATGGAACTTTTTATGCAGCTTCCATTCCATGTATTCAATGCTCCTCTTCATTAACCCTGGAAAAAGGTAATGAAACCGTTTATTTAAGGGGAGGGAATAGGACAAAATCCATCAATTCTGTCACTCTGCATTTTGCACAATAATCGTACTACCTCTACCAAAATTCTCCCAACATCCAAATCAAAACAAAACATTTGAATCATCTTATAAAGGGTGTGTGAAAGAAAATATTTTCTGAAAAATAATTAAGTGAGTTTATTATTTAAAATTTGTATTTGTTAGTAAGTAAAAAATATTATTTCAAAATCATTTCAATATAATTTAGATAAATATTGAGAGGCGGAGGTGGGAATTAAGGTGGGGTGGTGGGGATGGAGGGCTAGGAGGATGGGTAGGGTAAAGATGATATATTGAATGGTGGAAATGACACAATCAATAATGTCACTAGTGTTATCTATTTTCTATACTTGATTTCCTCATTTTTAAAGAGCACAAAATATTTAACTAATCGGAAAATTAGAAGACATTTTTCGTTCTCACCGAACACACCCTAATTACCACAAATACAATCCATCCAAAAGAAAGGAAAATGTTGAGTTACTGAAGGCAGAAATAAAGTGTAAAACAAAATCTGAAACACTGCATGCACACAACTTAATAAGCAAAATTACTAATAAGACTAATAACTAAAAAGGTTCCATGCACTCATAAATACTTAGAATTAAAAAAAAAAAAAAAAGAAGCCAAAAATGGGAATATGCTTAAGCAAAAACATGAATACCCACATAGCTCCATATCTTAAAAAGTAAATATCTTATTTATATAATTCGGAGAAGAGAGAGTTTTTTAACATCTTAAGAACAAGCTAATATGAATACAGATACACAATACAGACAACAATTATTAGAACAGATTACAAAATTGCAACAGGAACTAAAAGATAGACAGGCTAGATTTAGGATGGGATATATTGCTAAACAACTAGTAGATAATAAAATATCAATGACAGAAACACCAGCTTATATAGAAAGAACACTAATAGGAACAGTTAAATTATGGCTACAAAATTCAAGTACTACAAGCTTAGCAGTATTAAGAAATAACAGAAATAGTGAAGGAACCGCAGCTACAACAAATACAGAAATCTTAAATAAATATGAAATAGCTATCCGAAATGAATTTAGCAGTATGACTACAGAAGTAGAAGAGCAAAATAAAGAAAAGGTAATACATAGGAATTTAATGCAAAAATTAGCTATATGTAATATGTGCTACATAGAAGAATATACTTGTGCCTTTAAGGATTATTATTATAAAGGAATGTATACAACAGCAGAAAGCACTGAGATAAGAAAACTATATTTTACGAAATTACCAGAACCCTTTGGATCAAAAATAACAAAAGATTGGACTGACGTAGGATTAACAGATACCTTAGGAGCTAGAATAAAATATTTACAACATTGGTTCATAGATTTGTGTGAAAAATACAAAGAAAATATTACCCTAGATAAAACAATAATAAAAAACTTGTCATGTTGTAAAATTACTGTGCGACTCTTTACTATTTGCACAGTGACTTGACTCTTCCTATTCACAGATCACATCCAACTTTACTTTACATATAAAACAAAAGACTTTAAAGTATGTACACTTAGGAGGAACAGAAATATTAATAAAAGCATGCTTTAGAGAAGGAATAGATACCCCAATTGAAATATACTTAGCAGATGATAGAATTATACACCCCATTGAAAAAAGTGTTATAAGTGCAGTTAAAGGAAATTTAATATATCAGAAATTCAAATTTATAATAAGTGCTAATTATTCAGTAGCAGTAACAGATACAAACATAGATAAATCATTAGTTTTATACTGGAAAATGTCAGGAATCGAATTGGCACCAGGAAGTAAAATATTTACGGCAAGATGTAAAGATTTATACATATACACTACAAATCATACGGTAAAAGCAAGAAACAAAATAAATAGAATCAAAATAGAAAACCCCTTTGAACAAATTGTTAGAGTAATAGATAATAATGATTATAATTACCACGAATTGGATATAGATACTGATCTAGAAATAGTACGAGACAAACTTAGTACCTCAAAAAGAATAACTAATGATACACCTACAACATCATCAAGACTTAGTACCTCTAAACGAAAAACTTATACATAACAGGATTCAATGAACGAAAATCTACCAAATACCAAAACATACCACTATTATATAACAGGGATTATGGATCACCAAATATACCTGATACTGATAAACACAGGACAGGAAGAAAATTATATTGCAAGGGAATTAGTAATGAAAAACGAAATTATTACAAATACACAATTAACTGAACTACCAAAAATACTAGCAAACATGGAAGACATAGTAGAAAAAGAGCTAATAATTGGAGGCATACCAATAACAATACAATTTAAGATATGTCAGACTGGTAACAATATCACATTAGGAATAAACTGGTTAGAAAACCTAAAACCATATAAATTAGAAGACAAACAGTTAACTATAACTTTGCTCTTTTTGACTAATTACATAATATTCTTCTTTCGGTGGTTTAAACCATTGTTTAATTATTGGGACATCTAAAATTTTAGTTATACTTAAGTCTAATTCTTTTCTTTTTATTTGGTCGAATATATGGTTATCAAATATTATTTTTTGTTCTGATGATTCTGCATCTTGATATTCTTCTTTTTCAATTATTTGGATATCTTTTTCAGTCATATTCTGTTTCTTCTTCCGATTCAGTTATACTAGTATCTGAAAAGTCATATATGCTATCGTTACTATCCAAATCATAATCTATATAGTCAATTTGTATATATTCGTCATCATTTATTGTTACTTTCGATATTTGTTTTTTCTTTGGGTCTTTAGGTATTTTGCAATTGGTATCAGAGCTATGTATAAAAATATAATATCTTAATGGACAACATATTACAAAATTATCAAGAATATGGAATTACCTTAGACCAACATATTAACAATCAACATGCTTACATAAATGATATACTCTATACTACGGATACTGAAGAACAAACTAAAGAAGAATTAGCTATACAAAAAATAAATAAACAACAAATAAAGAAAAATAAGAATCTACGAAAACTCAGGAAGAAATTAAAAATATTATATCCAAAATATAAATCTTTAAGTATCAGTAAACTAGATAACGATAGACTATCTTACCTAATAGACAAAATATCTAAAACAGAGTACAAATTAATCCAACATCTTAAGAACAAGCTAATATGAATACAAATACACAATACAGACAACAATTATTAGAACAGATTACAAAATTGCAACAGGAACTAAGAGATAGACAGGCTAAATTACATTACAACATATTCGCCGGAGTAAATAAAAAATCTTTAGATACACAAAGAAAAACCATATTTGAGTTAGAAATACAATTGTTCCATTTAGAATATAAATACGAACACAGATTATAATGAATAAGGAAGAATATGCAGTAGATGAAAAAATAATACTAGCAAACATGGAAGACATAGTAGAAAAAGAGCTAATAATTGGAGGCATACCAATAACAATACAATTTAAGATATGTCAGACTGGTAACAATATCTGGTTAGAAAACCTAAAACCATATAAATTAGAAGACAAACAGTTAACTATAACTTACAAAAACAAAAATATAATAATTAAACGAACAATAACATAACCTAAATAATATAATGCCGCTCTTTTTCTACTATGTCTTCCATGTTTGCTAGTATTTTTGGTAGTTCAGTTAATTGTGTATTTGTCATAATTTCGTTTTCCATTACTAATTCCCTTGCAATATAATTTTCTTCCTGTCCTGTGTTTATCAGTATCAGGTATATTTGTTGATCCATAATCCCTGTTATATAATAGTGGTATGTTTTGGTATTTGGTAGATTTTCGTTCATTGAATCCTGTGATGTATAAGTTTTTCGTTTAGAGGTACTAAGTCTTGATGATGTTGTAGGTGTGTCATTAGTTATTCTTTTTGAGGTACTAAGTCTGTCTCGTACTATTTCTAGATCAGTATCTATATCCAATTCGTGGTAATTATAATCATTATTATCTATTACTCTAACAATTTGTTCAAAGGGGTTTTCTATTTTGATTCTATTTATTTTGTTTCTTGCTTTTACCGTATGATTTGTAGTGTATATGTATAAATTTTTACATCTTGCCGTAAATATTTTACTTCCTGGTGCCAATTCGATTCCTGACATTTTCCAATATAAAACTAATGATTTATCTATGTTTGTATCTGTTACTGCTACTGAATAATTAGCACTTATTATAAATTTGAATTTCTGATATATTAAATTTCCTTTAACTGCACTTATAACACTTTTTTCAATGGGGTGTATAATTCTATCATCTGCTAAGTATATTTCAATTGGGGTATCTATTCCTTCTCTAAAGCATGCTTTTATTAATATTTCTGTTCCTCCTAAGTGTACATACTTTATTGGGATTTTTGATTTTATATTTTGTATTTCCTTATTTACTAATTTTTTGTTTAGTATGAGAATTTTTGCTTTTCCTTTTATATATTTACAATCTATAATATGCTCTTTTTGACTAATTACATAATATTCTTCTTTCGGTGGTTTAAACCATTGTTTAATTATTGGGACATCTAAAATTTTAGTTATACTTAAGTCTAATTCTTTTCTTTTTATTTGGTCGAATATATGGTTATCAAATATTATTTTTTGTTCTGATGATTCTGCATCTTGATATTCTTCTTTTTCAATCATTTATCTTTTTCAGTCATATTCTGTTTCTTCTTCCGATTCAGTTATACTAGTATCTGAAAAGTCATATATGCTATCGTTACTATCCAAATCATAATCTATATAGTCAATTTGTATATATTCGTCATCATTTATTGTTACTTCCGATATTTGTTTTTTCTTTCTAATTCTTTTTCTAATTCTAATATTTTGTTATTTTTTGTTTCCTCTAGGTGTTGTAGTTCTTCTTTTGCTTGTGTTTTTATTTTGTCAATTTCATATTTTCTATCGATTTCTTCATTTTCTTTAGAAATTCGGACCATAGCAGTTAAACTATCTTCTAAGCTAACTGTTTTTGTTTCTAACATTAAGTATAAAGTTTTACCTATTTTCTTATATCTCCTTCCTAAATTTGAAAAGATTATTGCTATTTGTAATCCATCTGGATTTGTGTATATTTTTTCATCTACTGCATATTCTTCCTTATTCATTAACCGCTTAATTACACTAGAAAAACAATATTATAATGAAGCATTTGAGTCATAAGATATGATCCTTGATCCGCACCCCCAAATTGGTATCAGAGCTATGTATAAAAATATAATATCTTAATGGACAACATATTACAAAATTATCAAAAATATGGAATTACCTTAGACCAACATATTAACAATCAACATGCTTACATAAATGATATACTCTATACTACGGATACTGAAGAACAAACTAAAGAAGAATTAGCTATACAAAAAATAAATAAACAACAAATAAAGAAAAATAAGAATCTACGAAAACTCAGGAAGAAATTAAAAATATTATATCTAGAACATAAATCTTTAAGTATCAGTAAACTAGATAACGATAGACTATCTTACCTAATAGACAAAATATCTAAAACAGAGTACAAATTAATCCAACATCTTAAGAACAAGCTAATATGAATATAGATACACAATACAGACAACAATTATTAGAACAGATTACAAAATTGCAACAGGAACTAAAAGATAGACAGGCTAGATTACATTACAACATATTCGCCGGAGTAAATAAAAAATCTTTAGATACACAAAGAAAAACCGTTCTTTCATAATCTCTGTCATTTGTTCTAAAAATTGTGTATTACGAGTTTGGTGGTATTTTAAGATGGTAGCTATTAATAGATTTTGTGTTGTTTTTCTTTCTTGTCTAGTTTGTGTCCAATTTTGAAGTGCTTCGTAGTAAATAGTCATGGCTATCATCATCATAGTATGAAATGGTAAAGTCTAACCAACTATCTTGCATTAATTTCATTATCTCATAGGTTTTTAATAGGTCATAAATTATTTTTCGTGTATCATTATTTAGATGTCTTAATGCATATAATAAAGTTATTTTGTAATTATCATCTTCATCTATTATGTATGTGTAAGAACTTAATTTATAAGTATCTGTTTCAGTTCTAGATTCGTTATTATTTGTACTAGTACTGGGTGTGTCTATGTGGGTATTCATGTTTTTGCTTAAGCATATTCCCTTCTAACCTCTTTATGTATCATTATCCTTATCATGTTCTAATATATTATTCTGAACAATCTTTTCTAGTCACTACCATGTATTTCGGCTTCAATCATTTACCCTAACAGCGCCTCAACTCTGTGTACTCCCCTAAACGGCTTCCTTGCCTACCGGTTTCCACTTTAGGATGACATAGTCTGGGCTTAACTACTCTCAGCCTATTTTCATGGAAAACTTTCTCAAGATGTTCAATATAATGGTACTATAACATGATAAATAACAATGATATTTAAGAGATTATAAGGAATATAAGAGTTTAGCTAGTCATAGTTATAAATATATGTACCTGAGTTGGTAGTTTGTCGGATTGCTCCATATCTTAAAAAGTAAATATCTTATTTATATAATTCGGAGAAGAGAGAGTTTTTATGAAGGTTTAGTGCTCAACACATGAGGCTTGCCTTCTTCTTTTTACATACTGCCTATTTATAGAAAAAAGAAGTGCCACTAAACGGCTCTTCGAAAATCTGAAAAACTAAAATTACTGTGCGACTCTTTACTATTTGCACAGTGACTTGACTCTTCCTATTCACAGATCACATCCAACTTTACTTTACATATAAAACAAAAGACTTTAAAATTTTTTAAGAAAGGTAAAACAAACATAATTACATATCTTTTTCTTTTGGCTACCTCTTTCTTATCTTCTTTTCTTTATCTTGTCTGCTGCATTATTGAGTGCTTACTCCATCTGGACGTCTGGCATATCAATACTATCTCCTCCATTGCATTTGGTACATTTGTGGTCTGGATATTTAGTAACTAATTTACAATATCTGGTTAATATATTTTGAGAAATAAAGTTATTTTTTAATGCTCTTGTCAATGGTTGTTCTTCTGGTTTAAGTAAGGACAATATCCATTTCTGGACTTCTTCCATATCTCCTTGGCGTATTTCTCTTGAATTTGAATAAATCATCACCTGGTTTCTGACATAATAACTCCATATGGCATTTCCATTTAAATAGTTGTTAGCTAATTCTTGGATAATTGTTGCTATGCCAATAGCTCTTTTGTTTGCATAAAAACTTGGTATATCATTTTCTGGTATCTCTGGTTGTTGTTCTATCTCTTCTGGGATAATCATTTCCCTTGTCATTCCTATCTTTATTACCTGTATAACTGGTTTTACTTCGTTGTATAATATCTCTGCCGGTGCCGTATAAAATTTTATATAAAACAGATCTCCTTTCGTAATTCGCTTATACCTTGTGAATACGCTTTGTAGGTCGGGTATACCGGATAATTCTTCTCCACTGTATGTGTATATGGTATTAATTAATCCGTATGCGTAGCATGATTTGATTAAATTTGCACTGGTTTTGGGTTGTGCAATTAACTTGTTGTATCCTTGTAATTTTTGGGTAATATAGTCTTGGGTTGGTTCTTGTGTTGTTGTAGATCTTGGGTGTTGGTTTAGGTGTGTTTGTATCTCGTGGATATTTTTGATGTAATTTTGAGAAATGTGGTTGTAAATCCTTTTGTCACTATTTAAACTTTCTGCATATGTAGAAGTTTGTGGTGTTGTGGTACTTTGGGTAGTATATATTTTTGGTGTAAAAGGCTTTGGGTCTTTAGGTATTTTGCAATCTTTTGCTAAGTGACCTAGCTTTCCACAGTTATAGCATGTGCATTCTGCTAATGTTTTCTTTTTCTTATATGGCCGTTTGTATTATAATTTTTGACATAATACCGTCTTCGTGGTTTTTTATATTTATACCTAGTTTTGTGTGGTTTATATTTAGTATATTTCTTTTTTCTTTTACTATAATACTTTTTGTCTATACATCCAAATTGTGGTGCTGTTTTATTTTTACAACATGACAAGTTTTTTATTATTGTTTTATCTAGGGTAATATTTTGTTTGTATTTTTCACACAAATCTATGAACCAATGTTGTAAATATTTTATTCTAGCTCCTAAGGTATCTGTTAATCCTGCGTCAGTCCAATCTTTTGTTATTTTTGATCCAAAAGGTTCTGGTAATTTCGTAAAATATAGTTTTCTTATCTCAGTGCTTTCTGCTGTTGTATACATTCCTTTATAATAATAATCCTTAAAGGCACAAGTATATTCTTCTATGTAGCACATATTACATATAGCTAATTTTTGCATTAAATTCCTATGTATTACCTTTTCTTTATTTTGCTCTTCTACTTCTGTAGTCATACTGCTAAATTCATTTCGGATAGCTATTTCATATTTATTTAAGATTTCTGTATTTGTTGTAGCTGCGGTTCCTTCACTATTTCTGTTATTTCTTAATACTGCTAAGCTTGTAGTACTTGAATTTTGTAGCCATAATTTAACTGTTCCTATTAGTGTTCTTTCTATATAAGCTGGTGTTTCTGCCATTGATATTTTATTATCTACTAGTTGTTTAGCAATAATTGGATTGCTTTATTTGGGTCAGAGACACAATCTAAGTCTAAAAAGTTGTGTGTTTCAGTTGTTTGCTTTGGTTGCCATTTTGTATTTAATCTTCGTTCCCATAATGTTCTATTTCTATCGTCTGTATCGTAAACATATGTAGCATAATTAGGGCTTGTTTGTTTATTTGTTCTAGAAGTTCCTGGTTTATTGTCTATTGTTCCTGCATTAACTTCTATTTGTGTATTATTTATTTGTTCTAAAAGTTCTGTATATGTTTCACTAATTTCAGAATAAGTATCTTCTTTAATTGTGTTGTTATTATCGTCTTTATTTATGGTGTTTATCCTAATATCTGGTAAATCGGGTTCAGTATTACTTTGTTCTGCTTCTTCCATTTGTATTTTAGCCTTAAATTGTTGTATTTCTTTTGTTAGCATTAATTCTTGTTCATGTTCTGGTGTTTATGTATGGTTTCTTCGTAGCTAGCTCACTGGTACCAAATTCAAAACTATACATTTCTTTTATAGTTAGTATCTTATCCCATAGTTGGATTTCTATATTCTTTGCTGCTCCTAAGGTATCTGTTAATCCTGCGTCAGTCCAATCTTTTGTTATTTTTGATCCAAAGGGTTCTAGTAATTTCGTAAAATATAGTTTTCTTATCTCAGTGCTTTCTGCTGTTGTATACATTCCTTTACACATAGTGTTAATTTTTTGTATATGTAACTTATCAGTTTTATCAAAATAATATTCAGTATCTTTCTTTAATTTTTTGTGTAATGGTTTCAGGTATTCTGCAAGTTTAGGTACATAGTCTCTTACTTGATTGACTAATCCTAAAAATGACTGTAATTTCTTTTTTGTATCTATTGTTTCGTCTGAATCGATTATTTTTTGTACTATATGGGTTTGCATTTTTATTCCATTTTTATCTATTTGTATTCCTAGAAATTCTATCTGATTTTTCATTATTTCTGTTATTTTTTGTTTCCTCTAGGTGTTGTAGTTCTTCTTTTGCTTGTGTTTTTATTTTGTCAATTTCATATTTTCTATCGATTTCTTCGTTTTCTTTAGAAATTCGGACCATAGCAGTTAAACTATCTTCTAAGCTAACTGTTTCTTTTTCTAACATTAAGTATAAAGTTTTACCTATTTTCTTATATCTCCTTCCTAAATTTGAAAAGACCAAGTTATATTTTCCTGATGAAGATAGGAAATTTGTATATATTATGGAAACAGATTCCAGTGATCACAGTTATGGAGGAATACTCAAATATAAATATGACAATGAGAAAATTGAGCATCATTGCAGATATTATTCAGGAACTTATACCGAACCACAATTAAAATGGGAAATAAATAGAAAAGAATTATTTGCGTTATATAAATGTTTATTAGCATTTGAACCCTATATTGTGTATAACAAATTTATTGTAAGAACAGATAATACACAAGTAAAATGGTGGATAACAAATAAACAAACAGGCCAGCAGAGTTCTGTGTTAACCCTTTTCCCTAGAACAACACTGCACTAGAAGCCAGAAGCATTCAAGCGTTTCTCAATCTCAAAAGAAACAAAAGCATCTAGAAAAGCATATTTCACCTGTTCCTCATTCAACCATTGATTATCCCACCTACTCGTACTAACATGCTAGGTTTCACAATCTCTTTTCCCAGAACAAAACTGCACAGCTCCTTCAGCCCAGCATTCCCATTAATCTGATGTCCCAAGCCATACGCCTCGTATGCAGTAACAGCTAACTCTCTTAAATCCACAGAATAACTCACCTTGAGCCCGTGATCTCGTTCCAGCTTTTCTACGTCTCCTTCAATTCCAACACCAACGAAGGTATTTTCGTTGAGGAAAGTAATGAGGGATTGTGGAAGCGAACCACAGTGAAGGAGTTGGAAGATAAGGCATTTACTACCAACACAGAGCTGGAGAGTGGAAGCAGGGTTTTGTGGATGGCCGCAGATGAAACTAGGGCGCCATTCACTGTCAAGTCCAACGACGCTTCTGACCATGAGATCATCATCTTGAACCTCTTCTACCCATTGAGTGACGATGTCTGCGTCAGATGTAACCCTTGTTAGGATTCTGTCACTGTAGAAGTAAACATCGTAGTCGTTGTAGCGATTGTCTTGCACTTGGCGGGCTACAATACTACTCTGATTCATGGCTATCTATGGAGGAGGTAAAGGGTTTTGAGAAAGGGGTGTCGTATATAAAGAAAAGAGGTATTGTTAGTTGGGCTGTGGGCCGATCCCAATGGTAGGGGTTCTACAGGTTTTTTTTTTGTCTATCTCTAGCTATTAGGACTACGTTACCACATACTTCAACACGTAATCTCTACTCTCAACTGTTCGTTTGGTAGAGTGTATAATAATAGAATTGAATATAGTATATTGATAATATAGTGATTAGTAATGTTGAAATTAATTATGTAGAGATTATTTCTTGTTCACTGTTTGATTTGATGTATTAATGATAGTTTTGTCTTTATCCACGCTTATCCATGTATTAATAACCAGTTATTTACTAATATCATGAATTGTTATGGGTGCATAACTAAAAATACTACCAAATAAAGGATTATTCCCTCCGTCTCATTTTATGTGACACATTTTTCTTTTTGGTCCGTCCCCAAAAAAGTCACTTTTTCTTTTTTGGTAACTTTGTAAAGGCACAATTCCTCTTTTACCCTTATTGCCCCCACTTAATTTTAAAGCAAGTACTCCTGTTCTTTTTTTTTTTTTTTAAAAACTTTTCTAGAAAGGACAATTTAGTAAAGTTCACAAAGTCTTTACTTATTTTTTAAACTCTGTGCCCGGTCAAAAGGTGACACATAAAATGGGATGGAGGGAGTATATAATATTATATCTAACATATTTGCTCTCTCTGTTCCTAAATAAGTGGTTGTTTAGCCCTTTTATTTTGTTCCAATATAACTGGTGTTTTAGATAATCAAGAAGACATTAATGATGTTCTTCCAATTTTACCTTTTTTTTAAATAAACAAAGTTTTACAAAACCAAGAAAGGCAAAATACATAAACATGCCCTCTAACTTGACCTAAGCTTACATTTATGACCTCTAACTTTGGATGTGCACAAGTAGGCACTTAGGGGTCGTTTGGTAGGAGATATAAGGTTGGACATCCCATGGAGAAGTTTAAGTTATCCCATGGATAAAATTTATACCATGTTTGGTTGATGGTATAAATTTATTCCGACACTAATTTATACCATCAAACCAAACATGATATAAAACTAATACCAAAGTTAGTCTTAGTATAACCGATCAGCCATGAGACTATTTTATACCACCTCCCATATGGTATAAAATAGTCCAAGGATTATAATCTCAGGACTATAATCCTGGGATAATTTAGTCTACGTACCAAATAACTCCTTAAACTTGTATAAAGTTGAATAAATAGACATACACGTCCTATGTGGCATAATACAAGTAGGATGCCATGTAGGATATGAATTGGACACCTAGGACGCTACATAGGACACATGTGTCTATTTGTTCACCTTTATACAAGTTTAAGTACCTACTTGTGCACACCCAACATTGGAGTGCATATATGCGAGTTGAGGCCAAGTTAAAGGGCATATTTATTTGTTATGCCATCAAGAAACTACTAAAGAGTAACATTCTTTTCAAAGTATTTATTAAGGACAAATTAGTAAAAATACTTTTTATTTTATAAGAATGAGTAATTTTTTAAGGGGTGTGCTCAAACTAAAATAACCACTTATTTAGAAACGAAGAAAGTATTAGATTCTCTAATACATCCTACCAAACGACCCTTTAATCAAAATATCTACAGGAGTCTATTGAATTCAGGATAAAGACGGCTTCTTTTTAGGAGTATGTATTTTTATTATTCTTGTATAATCTAATATCTATCAAATAGTATATATTTGTTCACATTGAGTAGAATTCTAATATTTGGGACTTTTTCAATAACTAGGATATTGAAGCAAACTAAGTCTGCACGTACATATATCTTCGTATATGAGTCAAATTAGGTGTTCAACCTTTCACTTTACACTTTCTGTAGTATTTATTTTTTTGGTAAATAAATATTTTTTAGTATAAAAGGAAGTTACGTATTTTGCTTATTAGAAAACCAAATATATACACATTTGTACATGTCTTGTACATTTAGTGTCCACGTATTAAACTAGTCCTAAAATTTATCTATTTTGTTTAGATCAGTTAGACGCCAAAAGTTGATGTATAACTATTGCATTATTGTGAATCACACAACAAAATTGAAAGATCCTTTAGGATTTGTCAATTTTTTTTTATGAATTTTGGCAAGGAGGCCGATTTTTATTTACGGGAAATTTCATATATACAATAAAGTAATTAGTTTGTAACAAGTATAGTCATGTTTTTTTTTTACATAAAAAAAGTCCAAAAGTGTATTGAAGGTATGTATTATATACTCTCACTCTGTAACGACTTCAGTTTCTTCGTTTCACTCATCAGTCTTCAGTGATCTCTTCTCAAAAGGGTGTACCTGATAATGCATCAATTTTGCTCCTTGTTTGGAAGAATATATTTACTTTACTATGAGTATAGGTTTTGAAAAGAAGAAGAAAAAGGTATGTAATGTATATAAAATGTATATATAATGTATTGATATTGTATAAAAAATTTAATGTATATAAAATGTATTGATATTGTATAAAAAATTATGTAACGTATACTTACTGTATATGTAGTGTGAAGATATTGTATAAATAGTTATATAATGTATTGATATTGTATAAATGTGTATATAAACGTGTATCAATATTGTATAATAGTTATTTAATGTATATGCAATGTATCAATATCGTATAAATGGGGTATAAACGTGTATATATGACATATAATGTATGTATTGATCATATTGTACAATAAAAAATGGCCACATATTTATGTAATGTATCTATCGGGTATAAATCGTATATATATGATGTATAACTATGTATCAACTATATGTACATGTATCAAATGTAGTACTTTCACTCATTGGTTAAATGTAAAATCTTTCA
The DNA here is from genome assembly GCA_031232105.1 of Capsicum rhomboideum. NCBI lineage: Eukaryota > Viridiplantae > Streptophyta > Magnoliopsida > Solanales > Solanaceae > Capsicum > Capsicum rhomboideum. Next base: position 25,593,525 of record CP124719.1, on the reverse strand, counting down.
GCAAAATGAGGGTTCCACAACCGATTAGTTTTCGGAGACTGAATACTGATGAAGATAATCACCACTAACGTATAACATATATTCATGGTTTCCCCTTCAAGAAAAGACCAAGAATATCTAATTGGAAGAACTCTTAAGTATACAACATCTTAGAAACCAAACAGTAAACATTGACAAACTGTCATGGGAAGAACAAAAGATCTAGTAAGATTGAATTGATATGCGCATGTAGGGATGCAAGTACATCAATCCCATCTCCTTACCTGGTTGTCCAGTATTCTAGAGAAATCCTAAAGAACAAATTGTTGATCCAGTACTACAACTTGGCTTTGGTTATGTAACGATCCACTCCATCGTTATTGAAATATCCACGATAAATATACTAGAATTTAATTTTTTTTACATAGATTCGAATTTGAGTCAGGGTTAGCCGTTTATTTCGTTTAATGATCGTTGAAGAATTAGAATCAAAGAAGTGGGGCCGGCCTACCTAAGCCCGATTCGGTGGTCCTTTTCCTGCTAAAGCGAGCTTCTTATAGCAAAGACGAGTCCGTTATAGCTGAGCCGGGCCAGTGAGTCGTGATATAAAATCTATTTCAGGTTCAACACTTATTCTACAAAGAGGATTTCTCTCCTAAAAAAGCCTCTAGGGTTATTCCCAAGCTAGAACAACCACAACAGAGAGCAAAAGCTCTCAAAAAAATGTGATTCCATTATACTCCTCATGGATTCTCAGTCAGAAAGACTCTAGATCGAGAATAAAGAGCAAGGTTGCACGCATCCTATGACAACAACTTGGTGTTGAGGTAGGTTATGGTTTCATGAGTAGTAGACTGTGATTAGTAATTGCATACACGATATAGAATTGACGGGAGAAACATGATTAGGCATGCGTACATGGTATTCAAATGGATAAAACAATGTAGAATGTAGAGAAATCTAAAACGTGTGGTAATCCGTTGATATGTGAATTTCTTGATGTGTGATATGTGTTTGTATGACTTTTTTTTATGAGATGCAATGTGAATAAGGTGAATGGGTTACAATGGAAAGATTATATATACATGTGAATTATAATTCATGAGTTAATAACATAATGGGTAATTCAATGGTGTGGGTGTTCTTAATTGTGTGACGTTCTTGCTGTAATATTGTTCTTGTGAGTTGTACATGAAAAGGGAAAAAAAGTGTCATAACATAGAGGTTCTAAAGGAAAGATTGGCTAAGTACTAGGGTGTAATATGTTGCAAGAACGTATAACTAAAGTTAGAATTGTATGATTGAATGTGGGCAAATAGTCTAATAAATGGCAAGTGAAGTAGTGTCTATGAATCTAATAATAACATGAATAAAGGGTCATTATACTAGTAACTGAATTCACCAATCCTTGATGTAACAATGCTGGTTGAGTAAGTGAAGGAACTTATGTGCGTTTAAATAGAGTTGACTTAGTTTAGTCCCTTGTATTTTTTTCAATTGAATAATATGTTGATTGATCTTCGGACATACTTGTGGTTGATTCTTGTTGACTTGTTAATGATTGAATGAATAAGTTGTTGATTGTTGAACTGTTGAATTTGTGATATGATTGTGAAGTGTACTTATAAAATTAAGTGCACTTGTGATATTATCCTTAGAGATAGTGAAAGTGGAAATCTAAATTGATATAAATATTATGGATCCGGTACCATATCGGTACAGTATTAGTTAATGGATCGTGTACCACATCGGTATGATATTATTATCATTATGATGGATCAGGTACTACACCGATACGGTACATGAATCCTGGTGCATCCTCTGCAGATTATGACTATTGAGCATAAATAAGACCCCTTAGCGTCTGTATACAAATGAGAGTTTTATGAGATGAGCGAGTATTATGAGTTTGATGAGATAAAAGGATTATACAGTTCGTAAGAGCGAGTATTATGAGTTTGATGAGATACAAGGACTATACAGTTCGTGAGATGTATATGGACATAGATCCATATTGTGAGGCGACTTCTATAATTGTAGGGTTTTGCATGGTTCGATTGTTGACTAATGACTTATATGTCCCTATGTTGGTGGTATTGATGTGATTGTTGAGATGGAAAGGTTTATTGTCACCTATGATAATTATTGTGGCTTATATGCCCTTGTTGCTGACATTATGTAGTTGATTTTGGATGGATTGATTGATCGAGAGAACTACTTTTTATGTCATAAGGTATCTATTTACTTGTCTTATCTAATTTGTGGAATGTTATTGTACTTGTGAATTATTGTATTCCATGTGATGTTGAGATAGTTGATTTATGCAAATATACTCTTAATTGGTGTATCGAATTGTTAGTTGGTTTTGTGTGCTCCTGAGAATAATGTAACTACTGTGCACATAGTCCTGGTGAGGTTAATATCATTAATGGTGTTAGAGGTCAGCGAACTTATCACAGTAATAGTAGAATGCTTACATAATTGATAGAATTAATTGAATTAAGAAAGACAATTGGAACCTTCTGAAATTATTGAGAAGTCACAACAAGAAATGTGAACTTTGGTGCTAAACTGTTATATATGATTTTCAGGATTGATTTTGTTGATTTCTATATGTTGCTGCATGAACTAATCCTAGTCTACCAATGATGCTTACTAGTATATGTGGTGTATTGATACTACACTTGATACATCCTTTTGGGGGTGTAGGTATATTGCAGGCTGACTTGTTTTCTTAGTTGGAGTGGCGAGTACTCATCATCAACTTCTACATCTAATTCTTAGGTAGAAGTTGGGTCTCTTATTTATCTTGCCTTACTCTGTATTACAAGCTCTTATACATGTCTAGACTTGGTCCTTCAGAGTTGTTTAAATCCCCTTTGAGTTATTGTTTATAAAGATTTGAGATTATTATTTCAAATATGTATTAAAATTAGTTGCTTATAATTTAATTGTTGTCTTCTAGAATTTCTGCATAACAACTGATTGGGTGGTGAAGGATTCTCCTATATATTTAGAATAGAATAGGTGCCCATATGATCTGGTAATTTGGGTCGTGACAGTTGGTATCAGAGCACTAGGTTACCGATCTCACAAGTATAAGAGCAATGTCAAGTAGAATCCTGCGGATTGGTGCGTAGACGTTCACATCAAATCTTCGAGAAGCTATGAGGCATCTTGGAGTTATTTCCTTCCTTCTTTTCTATCGTGCTATCTTTGTTATTTGTCTACCTGGGTTGATTTTATTGATATCTAGCTTTCAATTGGTATCTTGACAGATTCAAATTGGAATCTAGTTGATTCTAGTTAGTATCTTGATGAGTTCACAATTGGAATTTAGTTGATTCTAATTGGTATCGAGCGATAAGAGTCATAATTTGTGTGTTGGTTGTATGAAATTGGAACTATTTGGTTAATTGTTGTATATTGAGCCAATAGTAAAAATCAGTGTGCATTAAGATTATGATAATTTGTGGTCCATTGATATAAATACTGATGCTTTCTGTGTTGAGAAATAGGGGTAGAGACTAAACTTTTCCCCGAGCTACTGGTTAAGGCCCGTTGCATCGCTGGAATTTTTGTTGCAGCGAGACTGCTGTAGCGGTCGATTGTCCATCATAGCGGGGCTAGGCCTGATTGTCAAGGCCGCCATAGCGAACCCTATTCCATTGTAGTGATTAATCACTGCAGCGAGTGAAGACCTGCTACAGCGGATGTTAAGCTGTGGCCCAGCCCTGTGTGTAACGATCCAAAATGTCATTACATGTGGAAATGCCTCATAAATAATTTATGATAAATAATATGCTCAAATTGGGCATGGGAAAAATTAAATAGAGAAGGTAAAATAAGGCCCAAAGTGATTGGGCAAAAAGGCCCAAAAGGAATTGGGCCGGTCTACCACTGCAGAGGTAAAATAACCGCTGCAGCGGTACACGACAGTAGACAGCCTGAGAAATTTTTAAAAACCCTCTCCCTAATTATTTCTCCAAGTCTCCTCCTTCCCCCAAGTACACTCTGAAAACCCCCACTTCTCCAACCCTGAGATTTTAAAAACCAGGGTTCAAGAGAGCTGTTTCGAGGCAGCCTAATGGGAAACCGACATGGAGAGGTGATTTGCACTAGCGGGACAACTCTCTTCTATCAATAGCATCATGATTCAATTGCGAGGTAGGTTATGGTTTATTTATTATAGCGATTAGACTAAGGTTAGATTCATATAACTTTGATAGTAATGTCGGGAGTTCTCTTGCATTAGGCCTTCGAGTGCGGTGTTTGGAAGGACGGAGATGATAAAAATCTAGTTTGGCTTAAATATTGAGATTAATTGTTGTTGCATGCACTCGATTTATGCGCTATTTGTGGTTTGGAATGAGTTTAATTTTGTGAGAATCTTGACTAGCTGAACGAATAATGTAGCTCGTAAGCATGATGTAAGTTAAGTACTATAAAAAAGGGAAGTAACGTTAATTTAGGGTGTTATAGTGGTGCTGACGATGAACTTGATAGTTACGTCTAGCATTAAAGAATGTTAACAAAATGTAAATGAGGAATAAGGGTTGACAGTAACCTAAGAGAGTTTTAGCCAAACTAGTGGCAGGGTGTGAGCCAAAGTAAGTGGATAAGAGCTATCAAATAATTGGGGCAGGGATGTAAGGTCAAGTGTGAGAGTTCTCGAAAGAAGTAATTAGGGAGGAGTTTGAGTATTAGGTTGGGGACATGAATGAGAGTTATGATTAAACAGGATGAGTAACCGCGTCTAGGTGGAACCTCTTAGTTGGATAGAAGGTGTAGAGTGAAAAATGTAATGACGTATGTTCCTAAGTATATGTATAGAACTAATATTGATATCATTATGAATATATGTGAAATGGTAACTGCGATTATTTTTAAGCAAGGCTCGTGATTATGGGCTGCATTGCATATTCATACATTTGGTGTTATGGAGGTGAGATAATGGGAATGTTGTTGATGTTACTATTGAAATCATAATGTTCATGATGTTGTTGATGTTGAGTTGACGGTGATGTTGATGATGTTGATATGTAACCATGATGTTTATGGGGGTTGGTAATAATTGAGATGTTGATGAGGTTGAGAAGGGTGAGAGATAATGCGCACTTCTTGCATACATGCGTTCAATCTTATGCCTTGACATTATATTATATGCTTTGTATTATTGTTGATTTCTTGAGCGGATCAGTCCGTTGTTAGAACTGGTGGAATGTAGTAGTATCCTATGAATCCAAGGTACGTCCTAATTTAGGTCTAATGTTAACTATCTGAGTATATAATTATGAGAGTGTATTGTACAGTATTGTCCTTTCTCGTAGTGGTTGTCAAGTAATAAGTGCTTTAGTAGTTGTAAACCCTGTAGTGTGTTGTGTTAGCAGAGTACCGAGGCGGTTCAGTCCAATCGTGGTTGTCTTAAGTCTTGCAATTTTGTGAGGTCTGTAAATCCGATTCAGAGGGAGTTAAGAATAGTGGAAATCTAGTCAGTAGATCAGCTAAGTGCCAAAAGGGAGCGAGTTAGAGTGAGTGATGAAAGGACAAAGATATACGAAAATGTTAAATGACAGGTAAGTCACAGAGATGTTGTAAGTTTGGTGTAAATGAATTTATAATCTGGGTCTAGAAACTTGAACCTTACTTAATGTTTATGATTTCTCCCTATTTTTTATTAATATTATTTGTATCTAACCCTGGTCGATCGATAATACCTACCAGTATGTGTGGTTTTATTGATGCTACACTTACTATATCTCCAATTGGGAATATAACCATGGTGCAGATTAGTTGGGGTTTCTATAGTAACGAGGACAATCACTCAGTAGCAGCTCCTTCCCTCGCTATTCTGCATAGATGCTGTGTCATGAACTCTCCTATCCTTGTCTAGTGCTCTTGTATCGGTTTAGGCTAGTTTCTGGAGATTCATTGTTGATAGTTTTCCGCTTCTCTTTTACTTATCAAATGTCTTAAACTGGAATATTATGTATAAGTTAATTGAATTATGTTGTTGAAAATGGATTTTTTTTAACTTCCGCATCAATTAATGGTTGGCTAGTAAGGGTTCTCCTATCTGGGGTAGGTGTTAGGTAGGTGCTCACATGATCCGGTTAGTTGGGTCATGCCAAGATGGAATCAGAGCCCAGGTTACTGATCTCCTCGTACAAGTACAAATTTCAAGTAGAGTCCTGTGGATTGGTGTTTTGACATCCACATCAAATCTGTAGGAGGCTACAAGGCATCTAGGAAACTATTTCGCTTTCTTCTCTCCTATAGTGTTATTCCTGTGTTATCTCCCCGAGTTGAGTCTAATTAGTATCTGACAGATTCTACTAGGTATCTCAACCATCACAATTGGGACTAGTTGGTCCCAATTGGTATCTTGTTAGTGCTGAGAGGTTGGAACAAGGTATTCCAACTAGTAAAGGTCAATAATAAGTGTAGGTGTTGAATTGTTATGTTACAAAGATCGCTTGATATTATGTTAAAATGCTGGTGCCTTAATATGTGTTGTTGCGTTATGATATAATACACCGTGTATTACTTATGTGGATGCTTATTTCTTGATCTTGTTGTTGCTTAGTAGTTAGACTGACAAATTTCTTAAATATGAAACATTTATTGTGTATGTTGATCTGGATGTTATGTGGCCAAGGGATCCGGGGATCATGAGGATCGGTGCGATCTTGAGGTGTATCTTCATTTCCTCGATTTGAGGCAGGCCTCATCTCTTCGTGATTTAGAGTATTCTTTAGTTTCCATCCGAATCCTGACGAACTACCTAGGTGCCTTGCCTTTTGTGAAAAATATCGTGTGGGGTGTGGTGCTTAAGAGGAAATGAAAGGAAAAAGTGTGTTAAAAACTGATTAAGTTGAGGAATTAATTACATTTACGATGGCTTGAGTCGCGATATAATCACTTTAGACCTTAAAAACTCTGGTACTGAGAGTTAGAAATTGTAATTGTGTTTCGGGGATGGCATAGTGTGGGAAAAGACGTGGGAACAGTTAGCAAAAAGTGAAAAGTGAAACCACTGGAGGTTACCGCTGCAACGGCTCCAGGCAGTGAGTTGCCAGGGATTCCCCTATTTTTGTGATTTAGCAATTGTCTCAAGGCAACCTTGTATACGTGATGGTTAAAGATAAAAAAAAATTCAACTCCGACATGTAATATAAGCTACAACGTTTATTATTAAAGGTGTGAGGAGGAAAAGCGTCCTAAAAAGCAAGAAAAAAATAAAAAGAGTAATTGCTTTTTACAAGCCCCAAAGGAGTCAACCCAACCCAAAAACAATAAAAGGAAAATAGGATGGGGGGGAGGGGGGGAAGTGGACCTGTAACTTGTGGCATCATCTTCAAGGCTCGAAGCATCCGATCCCTCCTCCTTTATGCCGCTGAGGAATGAGAACTTCTTGGCATTCTTTTGAGTTAGCTTTGAGAGTTTCTTGGCGGGGGAGGCGTAACCAAACATCACCTGGACCGCCTTCTACATCCTCACCAGTATGCGGTCACGGGAGTGGCACTTCTTCTTTTCTTCATCTATCTCTGCTCGGGGCTCTGTATAGGTTCGGGATGGGTCTGGCAGGGTAGTCGAGCTTGAAGGAGCCAATCCAGGAGAGGGCAACTGGGTCCTTTCTAGGTAGCCCCAGACAGCAGCAAGGTCGGCCTCCCAACCACCGAGAGATACGGGAGCCTGAATGGAAGAGGTACCCGACTCTCCAACCTCACCATCCCGACTACTCTCACCTTCTTCCCCTACCTTCATCTTATTCTTACACCCTTCTCATATGCCCTTGCCCCGCAATGGGTTGTACGCTACCTCGTACTCATCCATAGTGTCATAAATCTCTCGAGGTATGTCCACTCTATCACTTAGTGTGGTGACCAAGGAAGGAAGGAAAAGATCTCTTGCTGAACTCTCCCTAACATAAAAGTATTGCCACTCATCCACAATCTATGCCTCCACATTCACCCTGATCCCCGCAAGAGCATACGCCACTACCATAGCCCAATATAAGGCCACGTTTGTAACATTTCATGAAGGACGAATCCTCCGGGTCACCAGCTGTAACCACACTCTGGCCTCAACCAAAAAGAAGGTGCTTTTAGTCCTTCTAACGCTGGACCACTTCACATCATTAGCTCGACCCTTCGGCGCCAAGACCCTGAATACCCACTTTAAGTCAGATTCCTGAATTTTTGCCTCAAAGTTGGCATTAGAGGGGTTCGGGACACCTAAAGCATCATTGATGGTGGCATCATCTATCGGGACCTTCTTTCCTAGGACATGGACAGTGGGGAGAGGAACCGACCAGTCCACAGTCGAGAGATTGGCATAAAAATCTCTATTAACCTCCTATTGTATTGTGGGATGGGCTCAGTCAACATCTAGTACCCAAAGGCCTTTAACTGATTGTAAAACCCTAACAACTCCTTCTCTACCTTCGTCATCACCATACCCTGCTCAAGAAGGAAACCCCTACTATACAGCCTCTCCTCATAACGATCACGATATTTGATGTTGGGAAATATGTGGTAGTGGGGTTGCTGGGCCACAATAAACTTGAAAAACACCATAAAACTAGCTTAGAAACTAAGACGGGGTACTACAGGAGGGAAGGAAATTCGAAATTATAGAAAATCAAAAAACTAGGAAGCTACTGCTCAGTACCGCAACAATAGTTAATTAACTGCTATTGCGGTACCGCTATGGAGGAACTAACCGCTACAGTGGTACCACTACGGTAAAACTAATCGCTGCACTGGTACCACTGTGGTGGAACTAACCGCTGCAGCGGTACCATTGTGGTGGAACTTACCACTGCAGTGATACCGCTGTTGCAAAAAAGTTATCGCTGTAGCGGTAAGTCATCTTCAACCCATCAACCCCCCCTCCTATGTCAGATTTTTTACTTTTCTCCATATTTTTGGGAATTAAGGGCAGGTCGGGCTTAGTGAAGTTCCCATAAACCTTTTTACACTAAAATGGGAGTGTACAACACTTTCACCCTCAAATTATTCAAACTCATTGGGGAAAATGACCCTTTACCTTCCACCCCTTCTTATGGCCGAAAATCACCATGAACTATGTCAATCTTATGCCCAGGACGGTGTAGAATCATGGTAGATGTAAGAGAACCTAACATTTTCATCACTTCATTCAAGAACACCACCAAATTTAAGTTCAAAAAGTTGCACGAAAAACTACCCAACAATTCTCAATTTTAACATAATCCTATGATTCTACAATGAGAAATATACAAAGTAAGTAGTAGAGGTGAAGAAATTACCTTGAATTCATTGTCGGATGGGGATTCCGTAGAGAGAGTTGAGAGAGTTTTTGAGAAATAATAGTGAAAATGGGGGAAATGTTCATTTCCCCTACTTGAAACTGTTGCAAACTGCTGCTACATTGGTTACCGCTACAACAGTACCACTGCAGCAGTAACTAACCATTGTAGTGGTAAAATCTTTCCAAGGTCACTTTCATCCCAACCTTTCAATCATTTAGGTGTCGTACCATGTTTGAGTAATGGTATTAGCTAGTAATCATGAGGATTAATTACATATACCTTCTCTGGGAACATGAGAATAACTATCATGCCTAAACTAGACAATGCGTTAACTATCGCTAATTGTAGAGCAAAAATGTATGTAAAATGAGCTAGAAAATATTGAAATATTCCTCTTAACGAGATATTTTAGTCAAAAATTCCTCGAGTGTCCAGACCTCACCCTTAGGACTATTTGGGAACGAACGGTGGGTAAATTGGTATCTAATGTAACGACCCAAAATGTTGTTACATGTAGAAACACCCCAGAAATAATTTATGATAAATAATGTGCTCAAATTGAGAATGGGAAAAATTAAATCGGGAAGGTAAAATGAGGCCCAAAGTGATTAGGACAAAAGGCCCAAAAGGAATTGGGCTGGTCGGTGGCCTACTGCTGCTGCGGTACCACTGCAGCGGTAGAATGATCACAACAGCGGTGAAATATCCTCTGCAGCGGTACCCAGCCTGAGGAATTTTTAAAACCCTCTTCCTAATTATTTTCCCAAGTCACCTCCTTCCCCTAAAAATACTCTGAAAACCCCTACTTCTCCAACCATGAGATTTCAGATATCAGGGTTTATGAGAGCGGTTTTAAGGTACTCTAGGTGGAAAATCGACATGGGGAAGCGATAAGCACTAGCGGGACAACTCTCTCCTCTCAAAGCATCATGAATCTATTGTAATGTAGGTTATGGTTTATTTATTATAGCGATTAGACTAAGGTTAGATTCATATAACTTTGATAGTAATGTCGGGAGTTCTCTTGCATTAGGCCTTCGAGTGCGGTGTTTGGAAGGACGGAGATGATAAAAATCTAGTTTGGCTTAAATATTGAGATTAATTGTTGTTGCATGCACTCGATTTATGCGCTATTCGTGGTATGGAATGAGTTTAATTTTGTGAGAATCTTGACTAGCTGAACGAATAATGTAGCTCGTAAGCATGATGTAAGTTAAGTACTATAAAAAAGGGAAGTAACATTAATTTAGGGTGTTATAGTGGTGCTGACGATGAACTTGATAGTTACGTCTAGCATTAAAGAATGTTAATAAAATGTAAATGAGGAATAAGGGTTGACAGTAACCTAAGAGAGTTTTAGCCAAACTAGTGGCAGGGTGTGAGCCAAAGTAAGTGGATAAGAGCTATCAAATAATTGGGGCAAGGATGTAAGGTCAAGTGTGAGAGTTCTCGAAAGAAGTAATTAGGGAGGAGTTTGAGTAATAGGTTGGGGACATGAATGAGAGTTATCATTAAACAGGATGAGTAACCGCGTCTAGGTGGAACCTCTTAGTTGGATAGAAGGTGTAGAGTGAAAAATGTAATGACGTATGTTCCTAAGTATATGTATAGAACTAATATTGATATCATTATGAATATATGTGAAATGGTAACTGCGATTATTTTTAAGCAAGGCTCGTGATTATGGGCTGCATTGCATATTCATACATTTGGTGTTATGGAGGTGAGATAATGGGAATGTTGTTGATGTTACTATTGAAATCATAATGTTCATGATGTTGTTGATGTTGAGTTGACGGTGATGTTGATGATGTTGATATGTAACCATGATGTTTATGGGGGTTGGTAATAATTGAGATGTTGATGAGGTTGAGAAGGGTGAGAGATAATGCGCACTTCTTGCATACATGCGTTCAATCTTATGCCTTGACATTATATTATATCCTTTGTATTATTGTTGATTTCTTGAGCGGATCAGTCCATTGTTAGAACTGGTGGAATGTAGTAGTATCCTATGAATCCAAGGTACGTCCTAATTTAGGTCTAATGTTAACTATCTGAGTATATAATTATGAGAGTGTATTGTACAGTATTGTCCTTTCTCGTAGTGGTTGTCAAGTAATAAGTGCTTTAGTAGTTGTAAACCCTGTAGTGTGTTGTGTTAGCAGAGTACCGAGGCGGTTCAGTCCAATCGTGGTTGTCTTAAGTCTTGCAATTTTGTGAGGTCTGTAAATCCGATTCAGAGGGAGTTAAGAATAGTGGAAATCTAGTCAGTAGATCAGCTAAGTGCCAAAAGGGAGCGAGTTAGAGTGAGTGATGAAAGGACAAAGATATACGAAAATGTTAAATGACAGGTAAGTCACAGAGATGTTGTAAGTTTGGTGTAAATGAATTTATAATCTGGGTCTAGAAACTTGAACCTTACTTAATGTTTATGATTTCTCCTTGTTTGTTATTAATATTATTTGTTTCTAACCCTTGTCGGTCGATGATGCCTACCAGTACGTATGGTTGTACTGATGTTACATTTACTATATCTCCAATATGGGATATAGCCATGGTGTAGGTCAATTGGGGTTTCTATTGTATCGATGACGATCACCCAGCAGCAGCTCCTTCCCTCTCTATTCTATATGGATGCTGTATCATGGACTCTCCTATCCCTTGTCTAGTGATCTTATACTAGTTTAGGCTAGTTTCTGATGATTCATTGTTGATAGTTTTCCGCATCTCTTTTACTTATCAAATGTATTAAATCGGAATATTATGTATTAGTTAATTGAATTATGTTGTTGAAAATGGATTGTTTTAACTTCCGCATCAATGAATGGTTGGGTAGTAAGGGTTCTCCTATCTGGGGTAGGTGTTAGGTAGGTGCCCGTCCGGCTAGCTGGATCGTGACACTGTGTTTCCTATTTTAAAGACCTTATTTTCCAAAAACACAATTCATGGGAAAATTTCCAATACGAAAAAAATATGCATAAAAGTATCGGCCTACAAATAAGACCATTATTCCCAAAGATGCTACCAAATACATCGTAAATAAAAAATAGTTAAAATTATCCGAAAATGTGAAATCCGTAAATAAATTGTCTAACCAATACCGTACAAGGGCAAAAACCAATATAATCTAAAAATAGGGGAATACGGGGAGGGGGATACACATGTCGAGGCCTAACTGGTTGCTCCACCATCTCCGGAGCTTGAGCCGTCAGAACCATATTTCTCCAAACCGCTCAGGAACGAGAACTCCTGGGCATTAGACGTCTACATCCTGGGAACCTTCTCCTTCGGGACAAAGGACTTTATGATGTCCCCTTCCGCATATGAACCAACAACCGGTCCTGTGAGCGTATCTTCTTTTTCTTCACTTCTAAATTTTTCCAGAGCTATACACAGGTCCGTACCAAGGTATCAAAGGCCCCTTGAAGATTAGATGGGCCCAAAACACTCGATGACATGGACTCCCAAAGAGATACTGGTATTTTCTGCAGAATGTCCTTCACTACAACTAAGTCCAACTCTAGGCGCTCTAAGGGGCCCATAATGTAACACCCCGTACCTTCCCAACCCTACTTGATGACATTAAATAATGTTTACCTAGGTGTCGAGAGCCATACGTATGTGTTTTGTAATGCTATTGATGAGATAATTGAATTTGGCCCTCGTATATGTGATTAAACCTTCGTAGGAGGTGTTCTGTGATTTTTGTGGAGAATTTGTGGGGTTAAAAACGAGGCTAATAGTACCTCTAAACAAAGGATATTAAGGTTAAGAAGTAAGTTAAAGAATAGGACTTGAAGTATCTAACCAAACCCGCGAAGAAAAGTCGAAAAATGGAATTTTTTGAAAAACTAAGTGTGGGGCGTGCCACGCCGCTTTGGGCCAAATTTTTGTACCCAGAGGCAGTAAGATGGTGCGCCCAAGGGCGTGCCACGCTGGTTTTTCCATTTTTTGAAAGTTGGAAATTTTCTAAGTCCCAAGGGTACCCGGGGTCGTACCGAGCCAATTTTTGCCACGTTTATTATACAACCACGAGTATATACATGAAATGAATGAAATATTATATTGGTATGATAAAATTACTCGTGAACAAATTTGGCATCAAAATGTCCATTTTACCCTTTTGGTCAAAATAGGCCATACGTGGCTAGAATCACTTATTTTTGGGGTTGAGGCTATGGATATGAATAGCGTGAGTGGGAATATTGTTGTAACATGTATAATATGATTTAAACACGAGAAATTATTGATTTTACTGGGTTAAGTGAATTGGGCCCAAAAAGGACCCAAAAATGAAAAGAAAACATGGCCCAAAAACGGGTCAAAAGACCTATTCTTGCCTTGACCTTCTAGAACCCCTCATTAAATGTTAAAGAGTGGATAAGGATGGAATTGAGGGCCTATATAAAGGTAAATAAATCTGATTTTTATTGCTTTCAAAGTCTCATGCCTTTTAGACAAATATACAAGATATTTTCTTCAAACCCTAAGAACTCAAAGTCAATTCTTGGAGCAAGATCATCACTTTTCAAGATTGGGTAAGTGATTATTGTTATGGATTAATATATTATATGCATGAAAGAGTATGTAAGTTGTTTGTTCTTGGAAATGTTGGACATGGTACTTTGTGTTTTTGTATAAGATTTGTGATCCATGGGATTCAAGCTTGAATTATGACTTGTGCCTTTGATGAAAGATCATGGTATGGATAAAATATGAATGTGTATGGTGTTATTTTGTTATTACAGTTGTTATTTTTCTATAAGTGTAAATTGTGGGATTTTGGCCGATATGTGCTATGAAGTGTATTAAGGTGAATTGATGGACTATTTGTGATGTGGTGTGGATAAGAAAGTGTAAAGGAGAAGTGTTGTGGTGAAATGTATTGATTATCATGTATTGGTCAATGTTGGGAATATTGGGGGATTTTTGGAATAATAATTTTATCAATGGTTTTGTCAAGGGAAAATGGTATGTTTAAAGGCAAACATGCAACTCGTTGACATTGTATGCGTAAAGTAGTTGATGGTGAATGTAAATCCCGTTATGCATTTGTGTTGTAGAGTGACACATAAAGAAGGAGAGGGACTATTGTATGCACATCTAGGATTGTATATTCGTATTGAGAGTACAAGGTATGTAAAGTTACTCTGTCCGTATCTTTCTGCGGCAAATAGTATTCACATTGACATTACGCTTGTTCCATCCCAAAATGTGCTAAGGTATCCCATATCCGGTAATCCATGGTCATTGTCATATATTTACTACTCATTGATCATTGGTGAATCTCATGTCTCATATTCATGGTTAATGTTCCAAAAGATCAAATAAGGTTATGTTCCAATGTTCCAATAGTGATTATACTCATGTCTCTTGTTCAAGGAATATTGTCTAATGGTTCCAATGGTGTTATGGTTCTTCTAATGTTATGTTTCTCACAATGTTTATTTACATGTCTCTCACTCATTGGTTAATGATCCAAATCTTCAAGTAAAGTTGTGACTATCATGGTACCAATCTCAAAGTAATAAACAAAGTAATGCATATGTGGTCAATGATCAAGTATGGGTGGCAACTTTGGGGGCAAAATGCCTAGCTCAAGCCGATCCCGAGGTTGTTGGGTCAGGGGGCAGTCCTGGGGGCATAAGCCTAGATCGGATCGATCCTGACAGGGGGCAGCTCTAGAGGTACTAACCTAGCTCGAGCCAAACCTGAAATGTTGTATGGGTGGCAGCTCTAGAGGTACTAACCTAGCTCGAGCCGATCCCGATATATATATTGATTCATAAGGTGGCAGCTCTAGAGGCAAAAGCCTAGCTCGAGCCGATCCCAACATAACGCTATGTTATGTTTAAAACCCACTGTTCAGTCGGGGCCCGGGTATCATAGGTCATAAGCAAAGATGAATAATCATTGAATTAAAGATACAAAGAAAGTAACGAAAGCAATATACATGGTTTCCAAAGTACAGAATAGTGACTCATCTACATTGTGACTTATCTATATTGGTGATGCATTTGAACTTGAGTTCTTTGACATATTTACATATCTTATAAGTTTCATATGGCCTTACATACTCAGTACATTCTTTGTACTGACCCCTCTTGGGGAATTTACCTTACTTGCTGCAGGCACAGGTACTAGTAGGCCTCCTCAGTAGGTTTCCAGTTGTTGCAAATCTTTGGTGAGCTCCAGTTAGTTCGGGGCTTCTCCGAGTCACTGTAGTATATATGTTTTGGTGTTGTACATATTGTATAAAGCGGGGACTTGTCCCGACTTTTAGTTCATTTTGGTCAATGCATTTGTTAGAGGCTTTTGTAGACGGATGTGGGTGTATAAATGTAAAAGGTATATGTCGTTTTTGACTTGGTAGCCTCAACGGCCAAGTTTCGCATATGTATATATATATCACATGTTCCATGAATTCCATTGTTGGTATCTAAAGCTATAATGTGATTATGGGTTTCTTATGGCATGCATATGATTGAATAGAGGCAAAGCTTGGTTCTCTCGGGCCTTGTCGGCTATGAGTGTCAATCCGTCCAGATGGGATTCGGGGCGTGACAAACGTGGTATCAGAGCAGGTCGTTCTAAGAGTGTCTACAAAGCCGTGTCTGAGTAGAGTCTTAATTATCGATGTGTTGTGCACCACATTTATAAGTAGGAGGCTATGGGATATTTAGGATGTTGTTTCTTTTCTTCACTTCTAGATCATGCAATAGAGCCAGTGTCGTAAGTTGAAATGAATCTGATCATGGTAATTGTTTTTCTTTGGTATAGTCCAAATGCCAATTACGAGAAGAGGTAGAGGTAAAGGGAGGCAGGTAGATGTGCCTGTTGAAGAAGGAATGAGTAGACTACCACCTGACCAAGCTAGTCAGGGTGGGGAAAATGCTGAAATTTCAGGGTGGGGAAAATGCTGAAATTTCATCGCGGTCTTCGTCTACTTTTCCAGCTCCGGAGGAGCCAGTTGGTAGAGAAGTACCCGCAGAACCACCGATGAATGCCACAGATCAGGATCTTAGAAATGCAGTTCATATGTTGACACAGTTAGTGGCAGTCCAGAGTCAAGGATGAGCTGGTCCAATGACACATGATGATGATGCGGCTAGAGTGGCAAGCCGCAGAACACAGGATTTCTTGAAATTGGACCCTCCTATATTCACAGGGTCAGATCCAAAAGCAGATCCACAAGACTTCGTGGATCAAATTCTGCGGGCTCTAGAAGTTATGCACGTGACAGGGGTAGAAACAGTTGAACTTGCTGTGTACAGGCTGAAAGGAGAGGTGATATTGTGGTACGAGGATTGGAAGAAATCCCATGATATTGGTGCAAATCCACTTAATTGGGAAGAGTTTAAAGTGGCCTTCCTTGATCATTACCTGCCCTATGAGATCCGTGAGGCACGTGCAGATCAGTTCCTAAATCTCCGTCAGGGAAATTTGAGCGTGAGGGAATATAGTTTGCAATTTAATTCCTTGGCTCGATATGTGCCAAATGTTGTGTCTACGATGAAGGACAGAGTCCATAGATAAGTGGACAGACTAGAGCCATATTTGGTAAGGGATTGCACAATTGCTGCCTTGAATAAGGACATGGACATAGTGAGAATTCAGGCCTTCGCCCAGAAAATGGAAGATCAAAGACAGAGACGAAGGGTGCATGAATTTGACAGGGGACAGTCCAAAAGGGCTAGACCTATGGGACCACATATGATGTCCCTAGGAGGATCTAGGCCCCGCATTTTTTCGAGATCACCCAAACCATCGTTCTCCTATTCCACAGGGGGTGCTCAATCACAGTTCCGAGGGTCTAGGGGTGGTCTATCTGGGCAGAGTAGAGGAGTTCACGGATCACAGGCAGCAGGTTTTCCTCGTCAGCAGTGTTAACACTGTGGGCGTATTCATGCAGGTACATACAGAGTGAGGACAAATGCTTATTTCTGGTGCGGCATGACAAGGCACATGATGAGAGAGTGTCCCCAGAGAAGTATGGGTGGTGTAGCACGACCGGCAGGATCGGCCGTTGCATCGTCAGCATCCGTTCCTTCATTGGGCCGAGGTGTGCAGTTTGTTGGCCGTGGTAGGGGTGCCAGAGGAGTAGCCAGTACTAGTGGGGTCAAGAACCGCACCTATGCTTTAGTGGACCGACAGAATTCAGAGGCTTCCCCTGATGTCGTCACAGGTACATTATCCATATTCTCATATAATGTATATGCATTGATTGACCCTGGTTCTACATTTTCCTAAGTTACTCCATTGGTTGCTGCAAATTTGTAAAGGCACCAGAATTATTAATTAAATCAATTGAAGTGTCTACACCGGTTGGTGAATATATTATTGCAAAGAGAGTATATCATAACTGTGTGGTTACTGTGTGTGGTCATGATACGTTGGCTGATCTCATTGAATTAGACATGGTGGATTTTGATGTGATCATGGGAATGGATTGATTGACCTTTTGTTATTCCACGGTAGATTGCCGGACCAAGAAGGTGCAATTTTGTTTTCCGCAAGAAAATGTTCTTGAATGGCAGGGTAATGTAGGGGCACCACGAGGAAGATTTATTTCCTATCTGAAAGCCAGGAAGATGATTGCTAAGGGTTACATATGTCATTTAGTACGGGTGAAAGATAATGATGTGGAACCACTAACTCCGCAGTCGGTTCCAGTGGTCAATGAATTTCTAGATGTGTTTCCAGAGGATCTTCCAGGCTTACCCCCAGAATGGGAAGTAGAATTTGGCATTGATGTGATTCCAGGCACTCAGCCTATTTCTATTCCTCCATATAGAATGGCTCCAGCAGAATTGCATGAATTGAAGGAGCAATTGAAAAATTTACTGGACAAAGGCTTCATTAGGCCTAGTATGTCCCCATGGGGTGCGCCGGTATTATTTGTACGGAAGAAAGATGGAACGTTGAGAATGTGCATCGACTATCGGCAATTTAATAAGGTAACGATCAAGAACAAATATCCCCTCCCTCGAATTGATGATTTGTTTGATCAGTTACAGGGTGCCAAGTGTTTTTCCAAGATTGACTTGAGGTCGGGTTACCATCAAGTCAGAGTTAGAGAAGAAGATGTACCCAAGACAGCTTTTCGAACACGATATGGCCATTATGAAATTTTAGTTATGTCATTTGGACTAACAAATGCACCGACTGTGTTCATGGATTTGATGAATAGGGTGTTTAAGCCATTTCTAGATGTGTTCTTCACAGTGTTTATAGATGACATCCTGGTTTATTCAAGATTCCCAGAGGACCATGCTAATCACTTACGACAGGTGTTGTAGATTCTCCGTGAGCGTAAGTTGTATGCCAAGTTCTCCAAATGTGAGTTTTGGTTAAAAGCAGTTGCATTCTTGGGTCACATTGTGTCGGATGAAGGGATACAGGTTGATACACAGAAGATTGAAGCAGTGAAAAATTGGCCAAGACCTATGACACCCACAGAAATTCGTAGTTTTCTCGGACTGGCAGGTTATTACCGAAGATTTGTGGAAGGTTTTTCTTCCATTGCTGCACCGTTAACAAAGCTTACACATAAGGCAGTAAAATTTCAGTGGAATGATGCGTGCGAGAAAAGCTTCCAAAGGTTGAAAGATAAATTAACCTCCACACCAGTTTTAGTGCTTCCCGAAGGTACCGAAGGTTATGTAGTGTATTGTGATGCTTTCGGGGTTGGCCTCGGATGCGTATTGATGTAACACGGTAATGTCATAGCATATGCCTCATGACAGTTACGGCCACACGATAAAAATTACCCCACACATATTCTTGAATTAGCAGCGGTGGTCTTTGCTTTAAAGATATGGCATCACTATTTGTATGGAGTTCATGTGGATATCTATACGGATCACAAAAGTTTGCAATATCTTTTTAAGCAGAAGGAACTCAATTTGAGGCAATGAAGGTGGTTATAGCTCTTAAAAGACTATGATATTGATATTCTTTATCATCCAGGCAAAGCAAATGTAGTAGCTGATGCATTGAGCCACAAGACAGTAGAAGGCACTAGTGGCCAATTGACAGAAAAGCAGGGTTTATTCAAAGATTTATATCAATTAGCCAGCTTGGGAGTTCGCCTTATTGAATCCTCAGGTGATAGAGTTATTGTGCAAAATGCAGCTGAATCCTCCTTAATAGCTGAAGTGAAAGAGAAGCAATTTGCGGATTCTATGTTGTTGCAGCTAAAGGAAAATGTACAACATAATTTGACAAAGGCATTTGATCTTACACAAGAAGGGGTACTCCAATGTCAAGAAAGATTATGTGTACCAGATGTAGATGAGTTGAGAAAACGAATCATGACAGAGGCGCATCACTCGCGCTATTCTATTCATCCGGGTACTACAAAAATGTACCATGAATTGAAAGAAGTGTATTGGTGGGGAAATATGAAAAAGAACATTGCAGAATTTGTCGCGCAATGCCCGAATTGTCAACAAGTAAAAGTGGAACATCAGAAACTGGGAGGTTACATGCAATGTATCAATCTTCCAGTCTGGAAATGGGATATGATTAATATGGACTTCATTACAGGTCTGCCTCGTACATTACGGAAGTTTGATTCTATATGGGTTATAGTGGACAGGCTTACCAAGTCAGCGCATTTTCTACCAGTCAAGACGACCTATACAGCTGAGGATTATGCGAAGTTGTATGTGAAAGAGATAGTACGATTACATGGTATTCCACTTTCCATTATATCAGACAGAGGAGCACAGTTCACAGCGCACTTTTGGCGATCTTTTCAGCAGAGTTTGGGCACATAGGTGAATTTGAGTATGGGTTTCCATCCTCAAACTGATGGACAAGCAGAACGTACTATTTAGACATTTGAAGATATGCTACGAGCTTGTACGTTAGATGTTCAAGGCAGTTGGGATGACCATTTGCCTCTTATTGAATTTTCTTATGACAATAGCTATCATTCAAGTATTAAAATGGCACCTTATGAAGCTTTGTACGGAAGGAAATGTAGATCACCAATTGGATGGTTTGAAGCGGGTGAAACTGCTTTACTTGGGCCAGATATTGTTTATCAGGCTATGGAGAAGGTTAAAGTGATTCAACCGCGATTACAAACGGCCCAGAGTCACCACAAGTCATAAGCCGATGTTAGAAGAAGAGGGCTTGAATTCGCCATAGGTGATTGGGTATTTTTAAAGGTGTCACCGATGAAAGGGGTAATGCGGTTCAGAAAGAAAGGAAAATTGAGTCCACGTTACATAGGCCCATATGAAGTTATTAGAAGATTTGGGCAAGTTGCTTATGAATTAGCACTACCTCAAGAACTTTCCTCAGTCCATCCGGTATTTCATGTTTCGATGCTTCAAAAATGCATAGGAGATCCATCTCGTATTGTTCCAATTGAATATGTCCAAGATATGGAGGATCTTACTTATGAAGAGGTACCCGTTGCTATTCTAGATCGACAAGTAAAGAGATTGAGGAATAAAGACATAGCTTCCGTAAAGGTATTATGGCGAAATCAACAAGTAGAGGAAATCACATGGGAAGCTGAGGAAATGATGAAATCCAAATACCCCTATCTATTTCAAATGGACCAAGAAGTTCAAAGCGCGGGAGTGGAGCAATAAAAAGTAAGTATCCATGAGCCTTAAGTGTTTATGTATATGTATGCTAGTATAGAGATGCATTCATCGTAATTGAAGCGATACTATTAACATTCGAGGACGAATGTTCCTAAGGGGGGAAGAATGTAACACCCCGTACCTTCCCAACCCTACTTGATGATATTAAATAATGTTTACCTAGGTGTCGAGAGCCATACGTATGTATTTTGTAATGCTATTGATAAGATAATTGAATTTGGCCCTCGTATATGTGATTAAACCTTCGTAGGAGGTGTTTTGTGATTTTCGTGGAGCATTTGTGGGGTTTCAAAATGAGGATAAGAGTACCTCTAAACAAAGGATATTAAGGTTAAGAAGTAAGTTAAAGAATAGGACTTGAAGTATCTAACCAAACCCGCGAAGAAAAGTCGAAAAACAGAATTTTTTGAAAAACTAAGTGTGGGGCGTGCCACGCCGCTTTGGGCCAAATTTTTGTACCCAGAGGCAGTAAGATGGTGCGCCCAAGGGCGTGCCACGCTGGTTTTTCCATTTTTTGAAAGTTGGAAATTTTCTAAGTCCCAAGGGTACCCGGGGTCGTACCGAGCCAATTTTTGCCACGTTTATTATACAACCACGAGTATATACATGAAATGAATGAAATATTATATTGGTATGATAAAATTACTCGTGAACAAATTTGGCATCAAAATGTCCATTTTACCCTTTTGGTCAAAATAGGCCATACGTGGCTAGAATCACTTATTTTTGGGGTTGAGGCTATGGATATGAATAGCGTGAGTGGGAATATTGTTGTAACATGTATAATATGATTTAAACACGAGAAATTATTGATTTTACTGGGTTAAGTGAATTGGGCCCAAAAAGGACCCAAAAATGAAAAGAAAACATGGCCCAAAAACGGGTCAAAAGACCTATTCTTGCCTTGACCTTCTAGAACCCCTCATTAAATGTTAAAGAGTGGATATGGATGGAATTGAGGGCCTATATAAAGGGAAATAAATCTGATTTTTATTGCTTTCAAAGTCTCATGCCTTTTAGACAAATATACAAGATATTTTCTTCAAACCCTAAGAACTCAAAGTCAATTCTTGGAGCAAGATCATCACTTTTCAAGATTGGGTAAGTGATTATTGTTATGGATTAATATATTATATGCATGAAAGAGTATGTAAGTTGTTTGTTCTTGGAAATGTTGGACATGGTACTTTGTGTTTTTGTATAAGATTTGTGATCCATGGGATTCAAGCTTGAATTATGACTTGTGCCTTTGATGAAAGATCATGGTATGGATAAAATATGAATGTGTATGGTGTTATTTTGTTATTACAGTTGTTATTTTTCTATAAGTGTAAATTGTGGGATTTTGGCCGATATGTGCTATGAAGTGTATTAAGGTGAATTGATGGACTATTTGTGATGTGGTGTGGATAAGAAAGTGTAAAGGAGAAGTGTTGTGGTGAAATGTATTGATTATCATGTATTGGTCAATGTTGGGAATATTGGGGGATTTTTGGAATAATAATTTTATCAATGGTTTTGTCAAGGGAAAATGGCATGTTTAAAGGCAAACATGCAACTCGTTGACATTGTATGCGTAAAGTAGTTGATGGTGAATGTAAATCCCGTTATGCATTTGTGTTGTAGAGTGACACATAAAGAAGGAGAGGGACTATTGTATGCACATCTAGGATTGTATATTCGTATTGAGAGTACAAGGTATGTAAAGTTACTCTGTCCGTATCTTTCTGCGGCAAATAGTATTCACATTGACATTACGCTTGTTCCATCCCAAAATGTGCTAAGGTATCCCATATCCGGTAATCCATGGTCATTGTCATATATTTACTACTCATTGATCATTGGTGAATCTCATGTCTCATATTCATGGTTAATGTTCCAAAAGATCAAATAAGGTTATGTTCCAATGTTCCAATAGTGATTATACTCATGTCTCTTGTTCAAGGAATATTGTCTAATGGTTCCAATGGTGTTATGGTTCTTCTAATGTTATGTTTCTCACAATGTTTATTTACATGTCTCTCACTCATTGGTTAATGATCCAAATCTTCAAGTAAAGTTGTGACTATCATGGTACCAATCTCAAAGTAATAAACAAAGTAATGCATATGTGGTCAATGATCAAGTATGGGTGGCAACTTTGGGGGCAAAATGCCTAGCTCAAGCCGATCCCGAGGTTGTTGGGTCAGGGGGCAGTCCTGGGGGCATAAGCCTAGATCGGATCGATCCTGACAGGGGGCAGCTCTAGAGGTACTAACCTAGCTCGAGCCAAACCTGAAATGTTGTATGGGTGGCAGCTCTAGAGGTACTAACCTAGCTCGAGCCGATCCCGATATATATATTGATTCATAAGGTGGCAGCTCTAGAGGCAAAAGCCTAGCTCGAGCCGATCCCAACATAACGCTATGTTATGTTTAAAACCCACTGTTCAGTCGGGGCCCGGGTATCATAGGTCATAAGCAAAGATGAATAATCATTGAATTAAAGATACAAAGAAAGTAACGAAAGCAATATACATGGTTTCCAAAGTACAGAATAGTGACTCATCTACATTGTGACTTATCTATATTGGTGATGCATTTGAACTTGAGTTCTTTGACATATTTACATATCTTATAAGTTTCATATGGCCTTACATACTCAGTACATTCTTTGTACTGACCCCTCTTGGGGAATTTACCTTACTTGCTGCAGGCGCAGGTACTAGTAGGCCTCCTCAGTAGGTTGCCAGTTGTTGCAAATCTTTGGTGAGCTCCAGTTAGTTCGGGGCTTCTCCGAGTCACTGTAGTATATATGTTTTGGTGTTGTACATGTTGTATAAAGCGGGGACTTGTCCCAACTTTTAGTTCATTTTGGTCAATGCATTTGTTAGAGGCTTTTGTAGACGGATGTGGGTGTATAAATGTAAAAGGTATATGTCGTTTTTGACTTGGTAGCCTCAACGGCCAAGTTTCGCATATGTATATATATATCACATGTTCCATGAATTCCATTGTTGGTATCTAAAGCTATTATGTGATTATGGGTTTCTTATGGCATGCATATGATTGAATAGAGGTAAAGCTTGGTTCTCTCGGGCCTTGTCGGCTACGAGTGTCAATCCGTCCCGATGGATTCGGGGCGTGACACATAATCTGTGTAGAGTAAATCTTAACTCCCCTACCTTTCTGAGCACCACTACTATCCCCCTCAATACTCACCTTCTTCTTCTTCTTGGTGCACCCATGTGCACCCTTCACCCTCAATAGGTTTAAAGATGTATCGCACCGGCTAATAGAGTCACCTCCCTTCTGGGCGCATCTTCCCTATGGCATAAAGTATTAATCATGGAAGGAATAGGTATTTTAAGGTGTTACAAAAGGATCTCCATTCCTCCACAGTCTGTTTCCCCATATTCACATCTACCCATTCTAGGACACAAGATATCACTAGTGCCAGCTGGTAAGTTAACTCGGTGATATTTTTTGAAGGATGAACCCTCTTAAAAACCAGGTTCAATCACCGCTACGCATTAGGGAGAAGTCGGTTCTCTTGATTTCCCTAAGATTATGAAGGAGTCCTCTCCCTTTTTTCCTCCACTACTAGCATGTTAGCCAACCAGTGGCTGTCACTCTCGTTCTCCTTTGCCAGGTACCCATTATTTGAGGGATTTTTCATCCCCAGAGCTTTATTAATGACCTCCACCCTAATAAGGACGTTCTCTCCCTAAATACGAATAGTGGGGTTTGAGAGCTCCCAATTTACAGTTAGGATCACGACATAGAACTCCCTCACCCATTTTTCATTACAACCGTTGTAGACACGTGATTTTTGACCCTCCCCGAGCTTTAACCTATTTTTGCATTAAATATTTATTCTATGTTTAATTATTATTTTTAGCTTTTATCTCATTCTTATAGGTTTTATTTGTAAAAAAGTTTCAATAAATGAGTCACATTCTAGGATAAGTTTTGCTTTTACTTGTCAAAAGAAAAGAAAATTTTCAAAAATATATTTTTCTTTTAATTTTTAATAAATAATCTAGTGGTTTAAATATTTTCTTCATCAATATTTTAGGACTAGCTATTTAACTTTTCTATATTTTTATTAATTAGCTAATACTACTTTAGTTATTTATTTTTTTAAAAAAATTAATTAAAAAATCCTAAACTACCCCACTCCCTCACCCCCCCCCCCCCCACAATCTGCACACACACACACGTCACTCCCCCTCCCCCCCCCCCCACTTTTAACTCACACACAACACTACTGCACACAATCCTCTATATATACACACCCTAACACACTTATATAGGAGGACAAAAAAAGAGAGAGAACACGGGAGAAAAAAAAAATAGAAAAAGGAGTTAGGAAAAAAAAGAGTAAGGAAACAGAAAGAAAAAAAAAGAGAAAGAAAAATGTACAAAAAATTTAGGAAAAAAGGAAAAAAGATAGGAAGTTGAAAAGGATAGAAAGAAGGAAAAAAGATAGAAATGGAGGGATAGAGAATAGTAACAAAGAAAAAAAAAGCAAGAAGGAAAACGAGAGAAAAGGGAAAAGAAAGAAGTGGCGAGTTGAGTTCGGGTTCCGTTGGAGTTTCCGGTGTCGACGTTCGTATTTCTCTTTTTAGTTAACGCATACACAGGTTCTTACTCAATGCTTTTTCTAGTTTTGTTTTATTTTTTTAGCAAAGCATGAATAGAATTGTTTAGAGGGCTTCATGCATTACTTAATATGTAAAGTTGGTTATTTATGCGAGGTTTTTATCATGAATTGTATATTAGTTATTCGAATATTTATTTGTGTGAAGATTCATTATTTAACATGATCTTTTATTAGGTCTAGTTTGCTAGAGTTCTTATCAAGTGCTAACATAAATGGTACACACAACTTGTAGAGTAATAAAAAATGGGAGAAAGAAAAGAGGGGAGGGAATTAGCGTTAACAAAAGACGAAAAGTTAGAAAAAGAAAGAAAAGATACAGAAGGAAAAGAAAAAGAGCAAAAATAGCAAAAGGAGTTAAAAAAAAAAAAAGGAAAAGAGGAGCAAAATACTTTGAAAAAAAAAGTGAACAAATTAATGTTATTGATAAGTTTAAGTAGGTATTTAGTGTTTTTTTTTTAATGTCTTGGGAATAAAATATCCATCATAGTTATGATAAGAATAGGGTCTGAAGTATGGTTTTTCTTTAAGAGTATTTACTTAAAGTATTCATGTGTACTTGTTTAATTATTAATTGTTGGATATAAATCAACTAGTCCTAATTTTTGTACAATAGAGATACTAAACCTTGAGTTAATTAGGCTACAAAATTGCCCAATTGAATTTCAAATGTTTCCTTTTAAGAATTGGGTTCAATTTTTTAGTCTAATCCAAATAAGATATGGTTTAATGTACAATTCCTTTAGTGTAGGTTCCATATTATTTATATTAATCGTACTCATTTTGCGTGGCGAATGCAAGGCCCTTTTGTTATTAAAAATGCGAAATCGCAAGATGGGGTGTGGATTCAATCTACACTCCAACAAATTCATCAAAAAAAAATATATATAAAATAATTCATAGAAATGGATGTTAGGTGGTTTTTAACTCAAGAATTGTAGAAGTTTAATATGAGTGATAATTAATGATGAAGTCAGAAATCACTGCTACTGACCATTCGTTATAATAAAATTAACACACTATTTTAAAGTCGATCTAATTAGAAAGGGTAGACTTTAAACACGTTAGGTGCTTATTTAGACTTAAAAAATGAGAAGGGTCTATAAACGCTTCAAAGATGCGAAAATAATGAAAGTAAATAATATACCGAGGTTGATCATATGTGTGGTTACGCTCCTTGATCAATCTTTGTAACTACAAGGCTTTGTGTGTGGTTACACTCCTCAGCCGAAAACATAAGTCATAGTTTTTCTCACAATCCTTAGGTAAATTAAGCAACTAATCAAACCTAGTTTATCCAAGAATTAATTTAAGACGAATATAAGTCAATAAAGCGACCGTGCTAGAACCACGGGACTTGAGGGATGCCTGACACCTTCCCCTCGGTCAACAGAATTTCTTACCCGGAGTTCTAGTTCGCAGACCAATAATAAGAAGAGTCACTCCTTTTGAATGGGGATTCAATAAGGTGACTTGGAACACCATAACTCAATTCCAAGTGGCGACTCCGTAAATAAAATAATCCCTATTCAAAACCGTCACTTTAAGTGGAAAAACCCTTCGAACCGAAACGAAAACAAAAAGGGGTGTGACAACCGTAAGTTAGCTCCACCAACAACCCCCAATCTATCTCCTATTGCTGGTTATAAAATTTTGGTACCTCTTTCGCTACCCTATCCATCACAAACCCTTATTTATGTGTGATCCCTTTAACCTTTAACTCCATAAATTGCCTCTTGTATTTGTTGTCGACAAATATCTCATAAGGGATGTTTCCACCTCTAGCCATGGTGGTAGTAGTATCTAATAGATAAAAGAAGTGCGTTGGATAATGTTTTTTTATTAAATTTCCATAAGAGGTTAAGCATAAAAGAAAAGGAACCATAGAAAGTTTGTTCAAAGAAATTTCAGTCCTTTCCAGGCAGTGTCACTGCTAGACCTTCACTATAGTGGTACTTTTTCCACTACAGCGAGGTCGTTGTAGCAAAAAGCCATAGCGGTCAAGACCCACCACAGTGAGGCCAAACTCACCAACGGCGAAATCGTCATAGCAATATGACCTTTAATGTAGCGGGGTCATCATTCCCAAATAAGACACCAACCCTAAAAATGAAGTTTTTGAGTTTTTGCATTGTTTTAATGATTTTAAGCGTAGATCGGGCATAGAGTGATGAAATATGACCTATGTACTTTGTTTTTAGGGTGATTAACACCCAAATCAGCCTCAATGGTTTAGAAGTTTTTGAAAAGCACCCTTTTACATACCCCACTTTATTTTTGAGTTCCAACTCCATGAACTCTAAGTCTCTTAACCCGAGAATTTTATAGGACCTTTGCAAATGATACAAACATACTTTGAGATTACTCTCCTACAAGGGCAAAATGAAACCTTGCCCCCAATCCCCAATTCTAATTCAAACCAATTGTTTTTAGACTTTAATAATGCAATTTATACATCATAATCGATGAAATAAGAACTAGAATAGAGAGATTACCTGAAGAAATTATCGAGTGAGAGAAATTGTAGAGAAGATTTACGAGTTTGAGAGTATGGTGTTTTTGAAAAAGTAAGGAGATAAATTCCTCACTCGGCACATAAAACTTCCTTGGGTCTGCTACAACGCCCCTATATTCTGCTACAGCAAGAATCACGTCACTGCAGCGAGCTGTACTTAATTCGGCACTATGATTTTTTTGGTGTCGTATACCATAGAAAAATATTTTCCCTCAAAATATCATGGGTGTAATGACCCATTTTGTCATTATGTTAAAAAGATCATTTCAGTAAAATAATTCGATAAAAAATGTGTATCGAGCCCAATTAGAATTAATTTTTATGGTATAAAATATGTGGCCCAAAATTAATTGGGCCAGGCCTACTAACTGTCGCTGCAGCAACCGCTGTACCAACACCACTACAGCGACACTCCTATTGGTGTAGTGATGGTTAGGCAGTAAGCCTCTCGAGTTTTTTTTTAAACTTTTCCCCCAGCTATGGTCTCTTATGTTGTTTTCCTCCAAAAATACCTAGATGAACCCTAGGCTTAGAATGACAAAAATTTAGAGGCCAAGCTCTGGGAGGATAATTTCCAAGCATTTATCTCAAGAAACTTCAATGGATTGGATAGAAAAAAGCATAAGAGATGAGGATCTTCACTCTCCATAGCAGCAAACTCATCTAGGAGGTAGGTTATGGTTTAATCGTAGTAGATTTGGGTTAGATGCATGTAGTAACTATAGTTTTGATAGGAGACTTTATGTTTAATCTTACGGGCACAGAGTTTGGATGGAATTTATAATGAACTAAACTTAGTTTAAGGTATTGGATGTATTTGGTGATACATGTTTGAGTTTATGGTATATGTTAACCCATTATATGCTGAGGAGTTGTTGTGCTTGCATGAACTCGAGGTAGGTGCATAAATAGTGGTTGGTATGAGTATATTAATAGGTAGACTTATTGGGTAGACGCAGAAATGCCTTATGTGTTTTCAAGTCGGTAGTAGAGTGGAACATGCTGAGTCATGGTGGTTGTGGAAAGAGGGGTCGATAGATTCAAGGACAACTAATAGTAGAGTTAAGAGAGGAAAAAAAGGGGGTTGTAGGTAGAACTAAGCGTGGATTTTAGTCGCTTGTGTGAGGGTTGATGTTAGTATAACAAATATGGAAAGGATAAGTGTTATAAAGTGTCCTTAAGTAAATATGGGAATTAGTATAAAGGTAGAACGTAGTGAGGGGGGAGTAATTGGTGAGGTTATGGTGGTGTCTGGAAGAACCTACCCTTGGTATGTTAGCTTATGTTAAGTGTGGTCGAGTTGATTGGTAGTAATTCTTGAATGTTGGGTATAGATGGGTGATTGAAAGTAGTTGTAGCCTTGATTTAAATCTATACTTATATTTGAGTTAGATGCTTGTGATTAGCCTTCGGGCATGCTTGTAATTGTTGGTTGAATGATTAATTTAAAGGTTAAGTGTTGAGGTATGAACAATGAACTTAAATGTTGATATTATTGTGCTTTGAGCATTTTGTTGAGGTTTTACCTATTGTGTTGATATTGGGAGCGGGTGTCACACTGACACAGATTGATATTAGGACCGGGTACAACGCTAGTATGGTACATGGTCTGAGCTCATCCCTTGCAGGTCATGACTAAGGGTCCCTGCCGACCCTAGTATGTGTGTACACCATTTCTAGGCATAACATTGATATTCTTGCATGGTTGTTATTATATTATTGTCATTGAGCTGTGGAGATTTCATAATGTTATACCATTGATACGTGATTGGTTGGTGATTGGATTGCTTAAGTGTAACTGATTGGATTGATTAACTTGAAAAGAAATGATACAAATACGGTAGTCGGTGGTTAGTAAGTTAATGGTTTTATGATTGTGCATTGCAGAAAAGTCTGAATTTAAGGTATGTCGTGATTTCTGTATAGATCTTAGCCTCTTGCGTGTATAGTTGTATATGTGAAGTGGATTGTTGTATCTTTTCTTACGGAATTGTTGTTGCTTATTTAATTATCTTGGTGGCAGCATTACCGGTGGTAATGAGAATAGAATAGTGAGCGAGAGTTGTCACGAGAGAAGTTTAGTGAGAGATGAGTGTAGAGCTAATTTTAATAAGATGAGTGCATAAGTGGTATAGGTTTGGTTGTTCCATGGATTTGTGTCTTTAGTCCCGTTATGAGGATAAAATGATTAGTTATAAAATAAGGGAAAACGGTAAGGTTGGGGGTTGAAGTATGCTTAGGTATGTTAAGTATGTTTAGTTGTTAAGTATTTATATTTTTCATGATCTCTTCTTGATTGATATATGTTGTTATATGTTCTCTAACCGTGGTCGGGCGATGATACCTACCAGTACATGTGGTTGTACTGATACTACACTTACTATATCTGTTTTTGAGGGTATAGCCATGGTTGCAGGTCAGTTGAAGTTTTTGTAGGTGCAGCGGTGATTATTCTCCAGCAGCTCCTATCATTCTACTCTTACATGAAGGCTATGTCTTGAGTCGTCCTTCTTGTAATTAGTGCTCTTGTACCTGTTTAGACTAGGTTCTGGAAAGTTGTTTATTAAATTCTACAATATATTTATTGTAACAAAGTTGTCTTAAATATAGGTTATTGTTTTGATGCTTGAGGTTTTAAAAATATTTTTCATAGTTTAATAAATGATTGGGTAGTAAGGGTTTTCCTATCTAGGGTAGAGTTGGGTAGGTGCCTGCATGATCCCGTAATTTGGGTCTTTACAATGGGTCCTTGTAAGAGTCCTAGTAAGTAAATTCTTTCGCTAAGCCGTCAATGTACGAGAAATATAATTCGATTCGAACGTACTACATGATTTTGTACATTAATACTCTAAAAGGCCTGGTAAATGTTGTTGGGTTTGATAAATGAAGATAAACACCTTAAGCGTAATCTCCTTTGAACATTTCAACCTCTTACTCCTCGTCACCCAATGTTCATTCAGGGATGAATGGTTAGTAAATTGGTATCTAATGTAATGATCCATTTTGTCGTTATTGAAATATCTGCGCTAAAAATATGAGAATTTAATATTTTTACAATGATTCAAATTTGAGTCAGGATTAGCCATTTATTTCGTTTAACAATCGTTGAAGATATAAAATCAAAGAAGTAGGCTTAGCCTACCTAAGCCCGCTACGGTGGTTCTTTTCCCACTACAGCAAGCCTGTTGTAGAGAAGACGAGTCTGCTGTAGCAAAGCAAACCAGTGAGTCACGATATAAAACCTATTTCAGTTTCAACACTTATTCTAAAAAGAGGAGTTCTCTCCTAAAAATGCCCCTAGAGCTATTCCCAATTTAGAACAACCATAAAGGAGTGGACAAGATCTTAAGAAATGCAACTCCATTATACTCTTTGTGGATTATCTGTCAGAAAGATTATAGACCGAGAATAAGGTGCAATATTTTACACATCCTGTGGCAGCAGCTTGGCTTCAAGGTAGGTTATGGTTTTATGAATAGTATACTTTGATTAGTAATCATATACATAATATAGAATTGATCGGACCTTATTAGTCTTGCAAGCATGGTGTTTAGATAGATAAAACATTGTAGAACGTAGAGAAATCTAAAACGTGTTGTAATCCATTGATATGTGAATTCCTTGATATGTTATATATATTTGTATGAATTTCTTGATGAGATGAAATGGTGAATAAGGTGAATGTGGGTGATGATGGAAAGATTGTATATCCATTCTGGGAGTTAATTGCATAATAGGTAAATCGATGGTGTGGGTGTTGTTGATTATGTGACCTTCTTGCGGTAATATTGTTCTTGTGAGTTAAACAGGAGATGAGGAAAATGATGTCATAACATAAAGGTTCTAAAAGAAAGCTTGTCTAAATACTAGGTTGTACTTTGTTGCAAGGACGTATAATTAAGGTTAAATTGTATGAATGAATGTAGACAGATAGTCTAGTAAACGGCTAATAAAGTGGTGTCTATGAAGCGAATAATAACATGAATAAAGGGTCATTATGCTAGTAGCTGAATTCACTAATTCTTGACATAATAATGGTGGTTGAGTGAGTAAAGGAACTTATATGCATCTAAATGGAGCTAGAATTAATTCATTTGAATGGAGTTAGACTTAATTTAGTCCCTTGTATATTTCTCAATTAAATAACATTTTGATTGGTCTTCGTACATACTTGTGGTTGATGCTTATTGACTTGTTAATGCTTGAATGAATAAGATGTCGATTATTGAACTGTTGAATTCGTGAAAATTTGGCGCACTTGTGATATTATTCTGAGAGATAGTGAAAGTGGAAATATAAGTTGATATAAATATTATGTTTCAGGTACCACACTGATATGATCTTAGTTGATGGATCGGGTACCAGCCGGTACGATACTGTTATTATTATAATGGATTGGATACTATGTCAGTAAGATATATAGACCCTGGTGCATACCCTATAGGTCATGACTATTGGGCCGAAATAAGACCTCTCAACATGTATATATAGATGAGAGACTTTATGAGATGAGTGAGTATTATGAGTTTGATGAGATACAAAGATTATATAGTTCGTGAGATGTACATGGATGTAGATCCATGTTATGAGGTGACTACTATAATTATAGGGTTTCACATGGTTCATATGTTGACTTATGACTTTCATATCCCTATGTTGGTGGTATTAATGTGATTGTTGAGATAGTGGAGTTTATGGTCACCTATGATTACTGTTGTGGCTTATGTGTCCTTGTTACTGACATTGTGTACCTGTTTTTGGAAGGATTGATTGATTGAGGAAACTACTTGTTATGTGATGTGGTACCTATTTACTTGTCTTAACTGATTTGTAGAATATTAATGTACTTGTGAATTATTTTATTCCCTTTATGAAGTCGAGATAGTTGATTTATGAAAATATACTCTTGATTGGTTGGTCAAATCGTTAGTCGGTTCTGTGTGCTCTTGAGAATAATGTAACTACTGTGTACATAGTTCTGGTGAGGTTAATGTCAGTAATGGAGTTAGAGGTCAGAGAACTTATCACCGTGAAAGTAGAATCCTTACGTAATTGCTAGAATTAATTGAATTAATAAAGACAATTGGAACCTTATGAAATTATTGAGAAGTAACAATAGCAAATGTGAATCTCGGTGTTAAATTCAACAACAACAACAACAACATAGCCAGTGTATTCCCACCAAGTGGGGTCTGGGGAGGGTAAAATGTACACAATCCATACCACTACCTCAGATGAAGTAGAGAGGTTGTTTCCGATAGACCCCCAGCTCAGAACAGATAACAATAACAAACAAAAGTCATAAAAACAAACAATAAAAAATAGATAACACATCGCTAGATAATAAAAGAAGCAAGACACCCACAGAGTAATACCATAAACTATTTATTCGAAATCACAAACATCACCAAAACAACACAAACAAGAATCTACCAAAAAACAATCGGCACAGATACAAACAAACACTCCTTCCTACTAATACGGACACCTTCCTACCCACTAACCCTCTACCCTAATCTGCGTCCACCACACCTTCCTATCAAGGGTCATGTCCTCCGTAAGCTGTAACTGCTCCATGTCATGCCTAATCACCTCCCTCCAATATTTCTTATTAGTATTATATTAGTTTGTTAATTATTATTGAAAGAATACAAAGAAAAAAAATAAATTCATTCAAACCATCAAAATTCTGCTTAATATTGATACTTACCGGAGCATTTTGTACTGGAGAAGATCTGCTCCCCCTTCCCCCAAATTATCCATTCAAGATTTTTAAATCTTGCAAAATATTACTATGGGTAGAAAGATTTGGCCTTTCATGTATTATGTCTTAATTGGCCTCCAAAGGTAGTTTTAAACTCTAGCAAAATATTATGTAGAAAGATTTGGTCTTTCAAAGATTGTATCTTAGTTGTAGAATTTTTCTTGCTCCTATTTGCAACATTCCCTGCCTTGCCAATTTTGTTTTTTCAATAAATTAAAACTATTTAATGAATGAGTCGCCAGTAGATTAAACCTGATCATATATTTGTGTGGTATGCTACTTCTGATAAACTTTGTCTAGCTCGCTTATACCTGATCCAACCCGCTTATATTTGATCTGATCCATCTCGTTTATTTGCCAGCACTATCAGCGTGGTTATTTTTTTTTAAACCCTCATGATAGAAATTCTACCTCCGCCACTGTTTTGAACGCATATATAAATAACCAGTCCAAGGTAGCTGTATATGTATAACTTCAGTATTAAATTGTTATATAAAATTTACATGATTGATATTGTTGATTTCAATACGGTGTTGTGTGAACTAATCCTAGTTGACTGATGATGCTTACCAGTACGTGTGATATACTAATACTACTCTTGCTACATCCTTTTTGGGGTGTAGGTATGTTGCAGGTTGACTTGGAGTTTCCTTAGTTGGAGTGGAGAATACTCATCATTAACTTCTGCATCTCATTCTCAGGAGGAAGTTGTCACAACCCAAACCCATTGTGAGTGACACTCACACTACTCACCCGGTGGGAGAACCAACAACACAGGAAGCATTGATCAACACTCAAGTAAAAGTTAGAGAACTATCCCATAAATAGTGTAATAACCATTCAATCTAACAACTTAAGAATATGCAGAAATAAAATACCAAGCGGAAATCCGATAGGACCCAAAAGTTGGTATACCAAAACATACTAAGAATATTAAGTGGGGATGCAACCCCAAAATTGTAAGAAGTAACAAGTCCAAACAAAAGACAATGTCTAAATAAGAGAAAGATCTCATGGTAACTCGGATGTACTGCTCACCTTGAAATCTGCAATCTACTGCTGAAATCACAAGTAAGGTCTCGATAAATCTGTTGGAATATGTGTTGCACTCACAGAAGTAAATGCAGGTGTATTATCAGTACACAAATAAACCACAGTGTACTGGTAGGCTCATTTGAATAACCCAAGTTGGAAATATGAACACTTAACCAAAATATAGTACAATTAGCTAACACATGATTACATATCAAACATTTCACATATATGTACAAGTAGCATTCAAGAGGAAAGCCAAAAAGTCAACAAATGTCATTAAGGCAATAATATGCAACTCAATTCAAGACAACCAAACAAGGACAATCACAACAATACAAATTCCCCGGTTCACTCAAGGAATTGTCATACTAATACATACCTTGAAACCTGTACACATATGCTAAAGGTTATATACCCACCCTCTAGCTATGACCTACAGGGGACAGTTACCGTCTATGTACTAAAAAGCCCAGACATGAATGTCTGTAATCCTTAATCCAACAACCTGTGAGAATGTCTCAAATGCCGAAACATTCCACAATTTACAATATAAAGAGGCCAAGTCATAAAACAAGTAGACATTGCAATGACCAAGCACACCACACAGATTAACCAATCACCCTACAAAGTAGTTAATATGCACATATAACATAAGTTGGATTAAATACACCCCATCACCTGCCTTGAACCAAGCATGCATAACTCTAAGACTGAGCTTTGCCTTTTCGTGCCTTTTTCACTTGCTCGTGGTCTAAAACATGCATATAAACACTTCATTAATGAAATGACCTAACATGGAGGGAGTTATAAGCCACCCCCAACCCCTAAGGTCAGTTCATAATCATTTCTTAACCATTCTAGGGCTATTTCCCCTGTAATTCACCTAAAACAACCAATTTCATGGAATGATTAGAGAATTAACGGAATGCAAGGCCAATTTCATGGTTAATAAACAAAACCCACTAACCTAAAACTCAATTTCACACTTGCACCAGAAAACATACCAAAATCCGCCCTAAAACCCTCCTCAAACTCCGTAATTTATGCGTTCTAAGGATTAAGAAGTAATTACAAGTTAAAGGGAGTGAATTTCGTACCTTAACGAAGTTAAACAGAGGTAAATCAGTGATTTTCACCATAAATCGCCTTCCTCTTACCCCAAAATGAGTTTATAAAATAATAAACTATTTTGGGGTTTAATCCCTTTAATCTACAATTTCTACTGCTATAGTGGTACCTGACCACTAGAGCGGTATCGCTATTGCGGTAGGCCGCCGCTATAGAGGCCTTAAACACTTTTGACCACCGCTATAACGGTAATTATTTCGCTATAGCGGTCACTGCTATAGTGGTATGTCAACCGCTATAGCAGTGTCAATGGGACAGAATGTTTGTATTAACCCAAAAATCTCCCTTTTAACAGCACACCTTGATCCTAGGACATTCCGAACAATGCCCTTTACACTAAGGTCAATTCTGGGAGTTCTACTAATACAAATTCAGTTCTGTAAAATCCTATGGGTTCCTTATCACCTTAGTTAACTAGAAATCAACAACATTCCCACCAAACTGGTCTAAATTATTCCTAAATTTTCTAAGAGTAACCCTCACCCGAAATGAAGCAAAACTAGCCTAGTCTGAAATTTGTAACTTCCAAATTGGAAGGAATTTAGACACAAAATTTGGAATGTAAGACTTTTACATAATGACCAAGAGGGTCATTACAACAGATACCAATTTACCCTTCGTTCTTCCCTGAATGATCAAACTAGAAAATTAGGCCAGAATGAGAAGGGAAAAGAGTACTTGTATCCTCGAACAGCTGAGGGTACTTATCCCGCATGTCCTTATTGGTTTCCAATTGGATTTCTCAACCAAATGATGCTTCCATTGAACCCTCTCCAAATGAATCTCCTTCATCCTTAACTTACGAATGTCACTATCAAGTATCGCTATCAGTTCCTCCTCATAAGTCAAGTCCTTATCCAAAAGAACTGAATCCCACTTAATAATGTAGTCTCTATCTCCATGATACCGTTTCAACATGGAAACATAAAATACTAGATGAACCCCTACAAACTCGAAGGTAGGGCTAATCTGTACGCAACTAGACCAACTTCCTCAAGAACCTCGAAGGGACCAATATATCAAGGGCTGAGCTTTTCCTTTTTACCAAACCTCATGACTCCCTTCATAGGAGACACCTTGAGCAACACTTGATACCCAGCCTTGAAGTACATGTCCCTCACCTTTCGGTCTGCATACTCTTTCTGTCTACTTTGGGCAACCAACTTCTTAGTCTGAATGAATTTTACCTTTTCTTGAGCCTCTTTCACTAAGTCGGTGCCCAAGGTTTGACATCTCCCACCTCAAATCATCCAATAGGTGACCTACACTTTCTCCCATAAAGTGCCTCAAATGGAGCCTTATTAATGCTGAAGTGGTAGCTATTATTGTATGAAAACTCACACAACGGAAGGAACTGGTCCCAATGACCACCAAAATAATCACGCAGGATCTCAACATATCCTCTAGCACCTGAATTGTCCACTCTAACTGACCATCAGTCTGAGGATGAAAGGCGGTGCTAAAAGCAAGCTTGGTCCCCAACTCCTCATACAACCTGTCCCAAAATTTGGAAGTAAACTTTGCACCCCTGTCCGAAATGATAGAAAGTGGCACCCCATGAAGTCTGATGATCTCATTGATATATATTTTTGCCACATATATTTTTGCCAACTGCTGAGAGCTGTAATCTACCCGAACTGGAAGAAGTGAGCTGATTTTATCAACCGATCAACTATCACCTAAATAGATTCATACTTTACCAATGTCTTAGGGAGTACCACTACAAAATCTATGGCAATATGCTCCTACTTCCACATAGGTATAGGCATCCTCTGAAGTAAGCCCAATGGCCTTTGATGTTTATACTTTACATGCTGACAGTTATGACACTTGAACACGTAATCCACTATGTCCCGCTTCATCCCCGGCCACTAATAAAGTTGTCTCAAGTTGCGGTACATCTTGATCGCACCCTGATTAATAGAATAATGCTAGCCATGGGCTTCTGAAAGTATATCACTGATCAAGTTACCAACCCGAGGAACAGATAACCTTTCTTTAAACCACAAACCCTCCATCATCAAGAGTGGCGCTTGCCCCCTCCCCGCTCACCACCTTGTTTTGGAGTGCATTCAACTTCTTATCCTCAAACTGCTTGGCCTTAATCTTCTCCACAAAGGTTGATTTTACCTCGACAATAGCCAATATTACACCCCTGTTTGATACACCTAACTTCATGCTCAAGGATGCTAGAGTCTGAAACTCTCTATCTAATGGTCTCCTGGACACTCTCAAGAATGACAAGCTGCCCATACTTACGGCCTTCTGCTCAATGCGTCTGCCAACACATTGGCCTTATCCATATGATATTGAATGGTCACATCATAGTCCTTTAATAATTCCATCCACCATCTCTGTCTTAGATTCAAATCCCTTTGAGTAAACACATGTTGCAGACTACAATGGTCAGTAAATACCTCATACTTGACACCATAAAGACAGTGTCTCCAAGTTATTAATGCAAATACCACCGCTGCTAATGCTAAATCATGGTTTGGGTAATTTCTTTCATGAGGCTTCAACTGCCTCGAAGCATACGCAATAACATTCTTATCCTGCATCAACACAACTCCCAAACCTAAAAGTGAAGCATCACAATACACAATAAAATCTTCACCTTCAACCAGCAACAAAAAAATAGGTGTTGTAGTCAAAAGTGTCTTGAGCATTTAGAATCTCTCGTCACACTAGTCTAACCAAACAAACGACACCTCTTTTTGAGTCAACCTTGTCAAGTGAGTTATACTGGATGCAAAGTTCTTGACAAACATGCGATAATTACTGGCAAGACCCACAAAACTCCTTACCTTGGTCACTAAACTAGGCTGAATCCAGCTCTCAACTGCTTCAATTTTCTGAGGGTCTACCATTACTCCCTTCTCCGAAACCACGTGCCCAAGAAGGCAACTGAAGATATCCAGAAGTCACATTTGGAGAACTTAGCAAATAACCACTTTTCCCTCAGAATTCCAAAATTATACGGAGATGGCCTGCATGCTCTTCCTTAGTTTTGGAGTACCTAAGAATATCATCAATGAACACAATAAAAAAAGAATCCAAAAAGGATTTAAAGATGCCATTCATCAAACTCATGAAAGTTGTTGATGCATTAGTCAATCCACAAGACATTACTAGAAAATCGTAATGGCCATACCGAGTTCTAAAAGTCGTCTTTGAAATATCCTCCGATCTAATCTTTAACTGATGATCACCCGACCGCAAATCAATTTTTGAGAAAACTATTACACCCTGTAGCTGATCAAACAAGTCATCTATACGAGGTAAAGGATAATTATTTCATAAGGTGACCTTATTCAACTTCCTGTAGTCAATGCACATCCTCATACTACCATTCTTCTTCTTAACAAAAAGAACTGGAGCGCCCCAAGGTGTAGCACTTGGATGAGTAAAACCCTTATCAAGCAGTTTCTGTTACTGAGCCTTAAGTTCCTTCAACTCTACTGGAGCCATTCAATATGGTGGAATATATATGGGGCGAGTTCCCGGATCTAAGTCAATACAGAAGTCGATATCCCTATCCAGAGGCATACCCGATAAATTGAAAGAAAACACATCCTGGAACTCAAAAATGACCAAAACTGGCTCAATAGAAGGGGACCCTGCACCCACATCCTGAAGATTAGCTAGAAATGTTGAACACCCCTTCCCCACTATCCCATTATCCCAAACATATGATATAATCCTTACAGGTTTGGCCTTATATACTCCCTCCCTCTCTAGTTCTTTCATCCCAGGCATAGCTAGAGTCACTGTTTTAACATTACAATTTAAAATAGCATGATACGAAGATAAACAGGCCATACCCAAGATTACATCAAAGTCTAACATATCCAAGATAATTAAGTCTACCTAAGTCTGAAAACCCACAAACAAATAGGATAAGACCGATAAACATGGGTAACTACTATAGACTTCCCAACCAGAGCAGACACATGCACAAGATAGTCAAGAG
The DNA here is from genome assembly GCA_031232105.1 of Capsicum rhomboideum. Lineage (NCBI taxonomy): Eukaryota > Viridiplantae > Streptophyta > Magnoliopsida > Solanales > Solanaceae > Capsicum > Capsicum rhomboideum. The sequence goes on along the minus strand of CP124719.1, from coordinate 25,553,568 downwards.
TATCACAAACCAAACTTAAACCCATAGTAAACTGAATATACATATAAAAATAAGTGGAACCCGGATCAAATAAGACAGAAGCCATCCGGTCACAAACAGAAATAGTACCTGTGATCACTGCGTCAGAAGCCTTGGCATCAGTCTTTCCCAAAAATGCATAACAATGGGTAAGATCATCAATATAAGCTAAATCTCTACCCAGTTGTGCTCCTGCACCACCGTTACCACAACCACCTGCCTAATTTCCCCGTCTACCCCGTGGATGACCCCCTGCCATGTCCTCCTCCTCTACCTGCTGGAACCACTACCCTAGCCTGCTGCTATGTCTGGCCATTCACCAGTCTCACCATACACTCCCTCTTAAAATTACCGACAACACCATAATAATAACACCTACTCTCCAGAGAAGGCCAACTGGCAGAAGAATAAGAAGCCCGTTGGCCTCTAACAACCTGAGTCTGAGAAGGTCCTATAGCCGGTATAACAGTAAAAGCTGGCATAGCTAACTGAATAGGGCAAGCTGAAAAGGCCTGCTAGCCATTAGAATAAGATCCACTAAAATTTGCAACATTTCGAGTCATGGCCCTCATGTAAGTTGCACCGGCATTTTTGAGTCCAAATGGCATTACCCTATAGCAATATGCTTCCCACAGAGTGATAAAGGTTGTCTTCTCATCATTATCTTCATTCATCAAGATCTGATGATACCCCATAAATCAATCAACAAATGACTGCAACTCATGTTTTGCATAATTATCAATAAGTATGTGAATATTTGGAAGAGGAAAGCCATCTTTAGGGCTAGCCTTGTTGAGATCTTGATAATATACACAAATCCTGATCTTTTCATTCTTCTTAGGCACTGGCACAATATTGTCCAGCCATGTGGGATAATTTGTGACCCTCACTACGTTTGCTTTTATCTGCTTGGTCACCTCCTTCTTGATTCTCAAACTCAAATTGGGTTTAAACTTCCTCGTCTTTTGCGTCACTAGTGGACAAGCGAGATTAATTAGCAGTCTGTGTGAGATGATATTTGTGCTTAACCCTAGCATATCAGCATAGGACCAAGCAAACACATCAACGTATTATTTGAGCAATTTTATCAACTCTTGCTTCGTCTTGGCTTCCAAGTGTATGCTGACTCGTGTTTCCTTTCGTCACCCAAATTGACAACCTCAATTTTATCAAGATTAGGCTTCTTCTAACTTTCAAGTTGGTCAATCTTATGTTGAAGGTTTTCAGGCATCATGCTTTCGTTATATTCCTCATAATCCTGCTCATCGCTTGAATTTTGCTCGGTTGATTCGTTACATGCCATAATCAGTGAACGGGAATTTTTACTAATATTAGTGCTAAAAGGAATAAAAAGGTGAGTAAAATAAATATATATTAATAGAAAATAGGAAAAATAATTTTTGAAAATAAAGACTTTTATTAAAAGAAAAACGTTTGGCTTTTAGCAAGAGGCGAGTAGCAAAAAGGCTTAGGCATGACTCAAGCCTCAATTGATCATACAAAAACAACTTTGAAATTAACTATGAATCCATACTACCAGGACTCCTATTGAAATAGGAATGGGCTTATGGTCTAATTCTGTAAGACTTCTCCAGGTTTAGCATCACAGATGGTTACCTCCTTGAGATCCATCTCCAGTCCTTCCTCGATCACGACCACAAATAGATTCCTGATTCCCTCTATGATGTCTTCATGAATTAGTCGCTCTAAAATTGTGACTTGGACTGGCACAAACACTATCTTACCTGATCCTACACCACAGACTCCTCCCAAAGTGGGTTTATATCTAAGCCCGGTAGTACCTTTATGATGTTTTAACTGAATTGGCTCAATTATGCCATTGGATTTTAGTCTTAGTCCTGTCCTAGGATGATACCCATATTTCAATGTCTTTGACACAACATCTTTGCTGCACTTGACATTTTCACTTTAATCGACTCTACTTTCTCATCGATCCTTGCAGCTTGCATGATCTCTAGAGTATAGAAAAAGGCCTCATCTAACAACTCAGTGACTGGAATAGAATTAACAGAATAGATGGGATGACTGAGCTCCCCATGAATGGTAACTTTCGTGTGACCCCACTTGAACTTCACACACTGATGGAAAGTTGAGGGAACCACTCTTGCCATGTAGACCCATGGCCTCCCCAACAATAGGTTGTAACTGAACACCACATCTATCACTTGAAATAAAATGGAAATTCAGCTGGCCCTACTTGCAATGTTAGGTAGATTTCTCCAATGACGCTCCTTTGTAATCCATCAAAAGCTCGGACCTTTACCCGACTTTCCTTTATTTCTTCTATATTCACACACAAATCTCTCAGAGTAGAGAATGGACAGATATTACAACCAGAACTACCATCGATCAGAACCCTATTCACGACCTTGTTACAGTATTTGACAATAGTAAGAAGTGCTTTGTTGTGCCCGGCTCCTTCTGATGGTAGCTCATCATCATGGAAAGAGATCTTATTTGCTTCCACCATACACCCTATTGCTGCAACCAAAGTTTTACTTGTGGTATCTTTTGGTATGCTAACTTCGCTTAACACTTCCATCAAAGCATTTCTATGGGATTCGAAACTCATAAGCAAGGACATAATGGAAATGTGGGCTGGTGTTTTCTTTAGTTGCTATTCAACCAAACAGTCCTTAGGCTGCATCTTCTTCTAAAATTTTGCGGCTTCAACATTAGTAATATTCTTCTTTGTATTTTGTTCTTTCCCAGGAACCCCTCGATTTAGATCCTCTAGGTCATAACACCTTTCCGACCTGGTCATTTTGTGAGCTACAATAGTATATATTGTCTTGCCCTTGGGTTTCACTCGATAGTCCCATGGGTGCTTTAGCATCATAGTCAAGCTTCCCAGTGGCTATAGTGGTTACTACAACTCTCAACAAGTAAGTTTGAATAGTCAAAGGCTCCCTTAACTGAACTGTGATAAAAGGTTGCGCTAGAGATATGGTGGAAACTTTTTCTGCATTGTAAGTAGGCACAATAGCTCCGTCTAGTTTAATCATGTTGGCTTCTCGATTCTCATGATTTAAAAAAGGGTTTTTGTTCATATTTGGAGGAGATGTGGTGCATTTTATTACTCCTTTTCTGATTAGAGACTCAATCTGGTTCTTCAAACTATAACACTCTTTCGTGTCATGCCCCTGGACTTCCAAGTGATAAGCACATTGCTTGTTTCCATCAAAGTTTCAAGAGGTTGGATCAGGGGCTTTTTCTTCGATTGGGTGCAATAATCCTGCAGCCCTCAACCTTTTAAATAATTGAGCCAAAGGTTTAGCGATAGGTGTGTAGGTGCGGGTATTTTTGGCTTCGAGATTTGGACGTAGTCTTGGTGCATATGCTGGTCTATTTTGGTGGACTGGAGCTTGGACAGGGGCGTATGGTCTTGGTAAATTTTGGTATGCTGGAGGTCGAGATGGATTGTAGTGTGGTTGGGTACTGGAACATATGGGGTATGCACGACAATTTGGGGGTTGTTTGGGTATTAGTAGGAAGAACTTCTGAGTTGGTAGTATGGTGTGATAGTCGAGACATCTTCCTTCTTCTTCTTGTTACCATCGATGGAACCTAACTGTATGGCCTTACTTGATGCCTTCTTTTATAAAATCTCCCATCTTGACTAACTCTGCTAACTTTTGGTCCATCATTGACATCATCTTGTCAAAGTAAATGCCTTCTTGGGCTCGGATAAAGTATTTGGAGAGCTCACTCTCATCCAATAGGGGTTAAATCCTAGCAGCCTCAGTCCTCTATCACCACACATAGTCTTGAAATGACTCTGATGGCTTTTTCTGTATGTTGGCCAATGAGAACCTGTCTGGGGTGATTTTGGTATTAAACCTAAAGAGACTCATGAAATATTCCACCATTTCCTGCCAATCACGCCATTTACGAGGGTCTTGGCGAGTGTACCAAGTTAAAGCTTCTCCCAACATACTTTGAATAAACAACTTCATTCTCAACTTTTTGTTCCTTCCTACACCGACTAGCTTATCATAATAGGCCCTTAGGTATGCATGAGGATCACCCTTTCCATCAAATACATCAAACTTTGGTGGTTTGTACCCTACCAGAATGTCAATGTTTGGATGAATGCATAGGTCATCATAATCCAGGATCTCGGTTCCTCAGGTAACTTGCATGTATTTTAATTCCCTTTTCAGACTGTTAAGTTGAGTTGCTATTGACTCTTCTCCATTTAATCGAATGTCCTTCTCCAGTCCCACATACTAATCGACCTCATACGGGACTTTGACAGCCATGGATGTTTCAAAAGTAGGAGCTTTAGTGGCATATATTGGTGGCACAGGTATCTCACAAGTGACATATGCCTCAGATATATTTTGCATTATTGGGTGAATGGGAACAGTGGAGTCCTGAGCAGGCAAAGAAAGATCAGGTGCAGCCCTGGCAGCGGGTGGAGGAACAAGTGGAACTTGAGCATAGATGGGAATATGTGGGCTTTGCTTAGGTGGGTTTGTTATGTTGGCGAGAGTGACAGGAGGTAGTTCGACATTTAGGAATTAGAATTGAGTGGGAAAAGTAGTAGCCGTAAGCTTAATCAAGTTTTATACCTGACGCAGTTCTTGCTTAAGGATCTCAATTTCTTGTGACATGTTTGCCATTTGCTCATCGTTCTGGGTGTCTAGCAACTTTTGATAACTTTCGGCGCTATCTACTGGTATTATTGCAGCCTTGTTGGATTTTTCTTTGTTAGTCATTTTTCCTTTGGATCTGAAGTTGTAATGTGATTTAGCCAGTTTGTGAATCGACACAAATCAACCTTCTTGGGGGATTAATAATAAACAAAAAGAAAATAAAAAAAAAGGGAAACCATGTTAGTTTGGGAGATATCGAAAGATGTAACAAGTATGTAACACATATATACGCCAAGTAGGCGACATTTACAAAACACGTCCTAATATGGATCCTCTTTTTTCTAGAGGTGGGCCTACAATGTAAGCACTAATGATTAATTGATCCAAAGTATTTCAACACATTTTCAGATTTAGGACAAGTCTAACTTCATTCATATCTGAAGGGGTGAAAAAACCCAAATTACAAAATGAGAAATGAATTCAAGAAAAAGTCTTAATTTCAGGATTACATAATAGTTTGCATACCAAAACATCAAGATAGGTCATGCAAGACCTTTATAAAAAATAAAAGACAGGAAATAAAAGTACGAAAACATCAAGATAGGTCATGCAAAACATTTAGGAAAACTAAAAGATAGGAAATAAAAGTGCCAAAACATCAAGATAGGCCATGCAAGACCTTTAGAAAAACCAAAGATAGGAAGTAAAAGCCTAATGCCAAGTCGGGGAATCCTCACCGTCATTATCCAAATGATAATAGGGCCCAGGGTGGTACTTTAGAGACTCCTTAGGCTTCATCCCCTGGTGATCTGCATCCTCTTCACCACCAAATCCTATGGATCTGTACTCGGAGTGTGCATCCAAAATGAGTTCACTTCCTTCTAAGTCCACGTTCATTACTCCCCCATCTCTAGGGTCGTATTCATCTGTATCATGTTCTAACTCTTCTTCTGGATATTTTTCCATTTCCTCTATTGGCTCCTCTTTCAAATCTTCCTCTGGATCTTCTTTCGGATTTTCTTCTAGGTCTTCCTCCATCTCTTCTTCTGGTTCATTATCAACTAAGGGTATGATATGGTCAACTAATCCTAGAGTCACCTGCTGATACATAGCAGTAGCTATGAGCATGAGGTGCAAGAGTTCATTCCTGATTTGATTTGCCCTGTGGATGTCGGTAATCCCCTGGAGTCCTTCATAACTAGGCCTGGCTAAAATTCCTCCCTCTATAAACCATGTGTAGTACTCCGAGGTGCATAATGAATCAACCCCCATGCCTGGACTAAAAATGTCTCCCCATCCTCCTATCAAGTCCTTGAGTCTCTCTATAGGGATCCTTCCTTCATAATCTCCGTTTGTTAACACCATGTTGACCATAAAGAGACATCCTATGTTATTCCAAACTACTGGATAACCCTCAATGATGTGTAGGGATGGATTTCTTCTATCCCGATCAACTCAATGAAGTAATAGTAATTTTGTCTTAACATCACTCGACCTCTGACCCATGGCAGCCGCCACTAAATGAAATCTCCAGTGAGGTGAGTCAGGAAAATATGCCATTGTTCTTCACTGTTCGGGATGTCCCATATGTTCATCCTAAGCTCATGACTGTGGATTTTCTTGCACCCAGCCTCTCTGATGTCATTATATGTATTCCTCCTATAAAAGTGCTCTAATGCCCATACTTGTAGCATCAAATTCCATTCTCTAAAAATTCCATACCCCTTGGAGCATGTAGACAATGATCGAAAGATTTCTGCTAAGATCATCGACATGATTTTCAACTTGAGTGGTCCTTTGAACATGAAAAGAACCATTGGAAGAAAATTGATGTTTATTCGATTTCCTCTCATTGGGAACACCATGATCCCCAAAAAAGCCACTATGAATACGATATCCCTGTGTCTTTCCCAATCAACCCTGGAAAAGAAGAAATCATTCTGAAATTGATTGTAACTCTCTCTCCGACCAAATCTCTCAAAAAGATGCTCTAGGCTGACCCAGCCTGCCTTAACCTGTCTCAATCCTGGACCAACTCTTCTTAACGATCGAAGGAAACCACTTCCGGATGTAATACGCAGGGTCAAAGGTGCCTATGCAATCAATGGTAAGTTAGCAATTTGGCTCACTTCCTCCAATGTGGGCGTGACTTCAAAATCTGAGAACCTGAAGGTCACCATGGTTGGATACCAAAATTCAATCATTAGCCAAATGAATAACCCGTTCACCCTCAGCTCCAATAAATTGGTCAAGGATCCTAGATATGACATTATTTATTCTCCATGAGCTACATGAAGTTTCCCCACCAATGCCTTAGAATCCGAGGGACCTCATACATCATCTAGATGTTTGCAAGGTTTTGATTGATTTGCATCTGAGTAAAAGAAAGGAGAGTAAGTCTAATGCCCTGAATCTATTACAACTTTAACATTTGGATCAATCAATCATTTTTCACAAAAAGAACGTCGTTGGATTTATGAAGAACTCGTTGACGTGAAAGGTGGTTTCCTAATTGCAGAGACGATGTCTTGGATCGTCCCACCTAAGGTGTATGCAACATGACCTATTTCTAGAGTAAGAGTTTTTTGTAGATGTTTTAGAGTAGGATTGAATAATTGAGAGAAGGCGCACTAACCTAATTACACAGACTCGGAAACTAAGGAATCCAAGAATGTTTTGGAGGAGTGCAGGACACCCCTTGCGTGTTCAATGTGTGTTTGTGTACGGCCAAAGACTCGATAGGAAAAATGCAAGTGAGAAAGCAGTAACAAGTAGTGTTGATCAAACAAATAAGGAACACAAGTTTGGATTTGGTTTGCGTCCTTTCAAACAAAGCATGATATAAACGTAAATAAAGCAAATAGTGCACTAAAAAGAAACAAATATTCCCAAATAATATTCCTAAACTAAGCTTGCTAAGGTCAAAACCTAAGTTTACTAACCAGTAGAGTCACCATTCTGTTGCGCCTATTTTTGAACTGGTCAAAATATGTTTGCAATGTACGGCTCTTCTACCTGGTTTTGAAAAGGTTTAGAGTCGCCACCTAAACTTTTAGGAAAGCTAGGAAAAACCATTTTTATAATATAAAACTCTATTTTTGGTCTTTGAAAACATTTGAGATTTTGAGTAAGGATTTTGGTTACTCGAGGGAAAGGTGTTAAGAATCCCTCAGAGCCTATTGATGTCGCCCAAAATATACCTCCGAAAAAGTACAATGCGGTCGCTGAATCAAATATAGAACCCAACAAGGTTGGGGTCGATCCCACAGGGAATAGGTCGAAGTGTGAGTAGACTACTGGAAGGAATAACTGGAAAGTAACTAAAACTGGGGGATTTTGCTAGTAAATAGTAACGATGATGATTGCTGACTGATATTGAGTTTGTAAATAATAACAGGAATTCACTAGGACTGTGATCCCCAATGATTCCTTAACTCCACCGGTGACTTGTGCTTAACAAGACTGCCCCACTGCGCTGCGTGCAAGTCTAACAAATTAGGTTCATCTAACTGTGTATCAACTGTCATTAGACGAATTTCACTCTTCTCCTCTCAGTCTCCAAGTGTCGCACTACTAACCCTTGTTCTGGACTTCAGGTAACCTTTCCCGCTAAGGCTCCGGTTATCAGATGAAGGTTGATAGCTTCAAATCTCTGTTGTTATCTCCTTTTCCCAATATCTACCGCTCTCTCTAGCAAGTCTAGAATACAGGCAAGATTCTAACGTTTGCAACCGTTAGAAAAGCAATCAATACGAAGGAGACAACAATACATGCATACACAACAGTTCAAAGTTGTCTTGCAAGTCACAGGTTTTGTTAATTCTTCATGGTTCACACAACCCTAGTTGATGGGTTTAGCTACTCATAGTTGGAAGAACACAATAATAATCCAAAGATGAAAGTATAATTATGATTTCACAAGAATGAAGGAAAACCCGAAATTTCAATCATCAATCAACTTCAGAATTAGGGTTTGTGAATACCAAACCAAAATATCTGTCTCAAACAATGTAAAATAACTCTTAAAATAGTAAATTGTCCAATTCACGCATTTGGGACTACCTAGGGGCATTTATAGATACAAAACTAGTCCTATCCAAAACAAAATAGGAGAACAGTGGAACCAAGTCACGACACGTGACTTGTATCATGGGAATCAGGCTCTTTTCCTGGATCTCTGAAGTGAAATCACACCATCAAATCACGCCACGTGGGTGTCAGTCACGTAGCGTGAGTCCTGTCGTGGAACTCAGGTGAAATGTTAGTCCTCTGAAAGCCATCTCACGACACAACCCACGGCTCGTGAGTGATGTCGTGGGTTACTCTATCGTGCAGATTCATTCTTTCCTCATCAGACACATCATCTTTGGGCTTGATTCTTCCTCTTTTGGTCATTTTACCTTTAAAACCTGTTTTCCTACAAATTAGGACAGAAACCACATCATACCTACAAAACACACCCAAGTTATTGCATATTTCCCTTGTTTTAAGCATCGAAAGTGCCATACAACCATGGCACATCAACACCCTCAACTTAGAATGTTTGCATGTCCTCAGGCGAATAACATACAACTACACCAACACAATGCTTAACTAAGAGAAACCTAAAGGACTTATGGCAGTCAACTTGTTGCTTTTTGATACAAAAACTTTTCCGACCCCTCCTATTTTCCTCGTAGAATTGTAAACAATGCAGAATCATGACAAAGCAGGGATCAAGTGACGGCACCAAACTATGCACAAACAACTAAGCGTATATGCAATTGTCATTTCTAGAGCAACTAGCAGCTAATTATGCAACCCATGTGCCCTCACAATCAAAGAAGTCCCATGCACTCTCAGTACACTAATGGATATCATAGGTACGAGGTCAATGCACTCACGCTCAAAAAGAAGTTAAGACAGTGTGCGTTAAATACCATAGGCTTGCCCTTATTTTCTACGCCTTAGTTTTCAGACAGTTGGACTAGGATCACTATAGGACTTTTCTTGGCTTGCAATATAGGCTTAGGGACAGGTATGGTGCATATGGATATAGTGACTCAACCCTCCTTGACACTACACTATTTTTGGCTCCCACTTCCAACCTTTTTCATTTTTATTCTCCCTTGTTCTTCATTCTTTTATTCTCAGACTTTGGGTGTGGTTTTTCTCCTCAACTTTAAACACATACACATATTCTTTTTTTTTATTTATTAACCCTTCTTCATACCCTACTCAATCTACGCACCCCTATAATAGCCACCCTCAACTTAGGCTATTTGCCTGAGTTGAGGTACACAGTGTCCAAGGAGGGACCAGGGCCAAGACAAGTTCATTGAGATTAGAATGGGAAGGTGAATAGGCTAATGAAAGCAATAAGACAATTATGGCTCAAAAGTTGGGATCAAGGGATACTTATTCTTTTGGTTTGGCATTTAGGCTAATAGTGGACTTTTTCAACAACGGCGTATGATCCTTTCCTAATCCTTATCTTCTAACTTAGGCAAGACTAACCGGGCAAGTTCTGGATCGCACACACACATCTAACTAAGTAGTGACCTCACACGCACATAGCACAGGGTTTTATTACCAACTACTACCTATCCGTTCATGCAATGCTAGCTACAGTTGTTTTCCTATAATTCTAGTGCCATAACAAGATCCAACAGCAGTCACACACAAAGCATGTTCCAAAAACCAAAATTTCAGGAGGGGTATCCTTAGAAACAAAACACATAAGAAATGTTTCAAAACTGAACTGCACTTAAAGTTCCCTCATTTTTCTCCTAATATAGCAAGAAACATAAAAAAAAAAACATCAACAATATCATCCTACACATGCCGGTTCTACTATGATAGCACACTCGAGGGAAAAGAAACACGGCAACAAAAACCCCCAAGTGGTGGTACACCCCCACCCCCAACTAAGCATGGTGCAATGCCCTCAATGCACCGATATCATATCAAAATAAGGGAGTGAAGACATACCTGTGGCGCTCTAAGCACTGGAAATGGGCCCGCCAACTGCGGGATCATCAGACTATGCAGTGGTCGCATCCGGTGGGGGGATAGTCTGACTGGCAGATACACCACGCACCCTCTGCTCTGCCTCAATTTGGCTTGCGTGGTACTCTACCCGGGAGGCTTTAACAGCCCTCCTCAGATCACTATCGAACTCATCATCACTCGCACCCCCATCCGCCGGACTACGAGGTCTCTTTCCTCTATCCATCTCTGGCTCCTCATCAGCAAACAAATCCACCTCAAATGTTGGGCGTACGGAGGTCGGGACAGGCATAGGTGGTATAATCGGCGTGCTAGTCGATGCCAGTGTCCTAACCTCCTCTCTCAATGCAGCAACCTCCTGGGTCAAGCCATCCAAGTCAGGGCTCGGTGCAGCACTCAAGCGGGAGGCCATACGTGCCTCAAAACTGTCAATCCGCCCGTGCAGGCCCCGCATAAACTGGTCCATAGCTGCAGTCATCCGAGCCTCCACCCTAGTCTCAGTAGCCTCAACTGTAGAACGAACCCAAGGCTTAAGTTGGGATACCAGCTTAGCCATATGAGTCTCAGTATGAGCCTGGCGCTCAAACATCTCTGTCTGCCTGTCAACTAGCTGCTGCAGAAAGTCTCGAGAGACAGACACCATCCCAGCAGGTGTCGGTGAGACACTAGCACTGGGTACGCTCTCATCAATAGGGCCAGTGCCCTCAGTCGGTGTCGGTAGTCTAACTGGTGCAGAGATATACAAAGGTACACCAGGCACCTCATCCATGGCAGCACCCGACGCCTCAGACGGCTGTGACCCTCGGGGAAGAATGGGGTGCAAACCCCTCTGCTGCATCATCGAAATATCTACCAAACGAGTCACCTCTATAGAATTATCGATGGCAGGAATCTGGCAACCCCAGCTCTATCACACAGACCCTGAATCAGACATGGGAAAGGGATGCTTGTGTGATCTCGGAATGCTCGCTCGTGGATTTCTTGGACGATGTATCTGGCGAAATGGATCTCATAACCAGCCAAGATGCTGGCGATAACTACCGCCCTGTCCAGTGTGAGAGAGTTATCAGCATTGGTCGGACCCAACCTATGACGAACCACTGACCACCAGAAACGACCAGCGAAATAGAGCGTGGACTTTTTGATGTCCAGCTTCCCAGTCACCCAACTAGCCGCTACACCCTCCTCGGCTATGTAACCTGCAATCCATTTAACTAACTCTAACTTCTGCTCGGCATCTCTCATCCTAACTCTATCTCTGACCGTGGCCAGCCTGTGATCAAATTCAGCTGTCGAAATTGGAATTGGACGGTCAGGCCCAAACAAGAAGCGGTGAATGGTCTCTTTTAAAATGTCGACTCGAGTCCCGCGCACCATGACATGAGGTAATACTGGTTGCAAAGTGTATCGCTGCCCCACTGGGGTGGTCAAACCAACAAATGCAGCATAGGAAGCATAAAATTCTCAAACCACCTCCGAGTTATACCTGCCAGACGGCTGCGCCATCCAACCCAAACCATATCGCTCAAACAGAGGCCAAATATCCGGCAATGACCTCAGTTCCTCCATTTTATACCGGCACTCCTCCATAATGCTTCTCCGACACACACCATGCTCTGTCAGCTCAGCATCCCGATCATAGATAGCACGCATGCCCTGGACACACCACCTTTGAACTCCCCTATCCTGTGCAGTAGTCGGGGCACTCTCGGCACCAGTACCGGAGGGAGAGGCTGTAGCCTCTGCCACAGATGTATCCTGACCTGTAGCCTCATCTGCAGACGTTCCCTGGCCGGTAGCATCAGCCGCAGACCCTGACTCAGAAGCATCCTCCCTCTTTTCAGACTGGGGGGCCGACTCAGAAGATGCGGCTGGTACCACGGTCTCAATAGGTGGTGGGACCGGCTGAATTGCAGCCCTGGCAGCCGCTCGGGCACGCGTCTGTAACCTAGTAGCCCGTGGGATTAAGTCCGTGTCGTCCTGACTAATCTCAAATTCCTCCACGGAACCACTTGGTTCAGATTCAGTGGGTTCATCCCTTAGACGGGTCGGTAAGTCCGGATTTTTTGTATGAATTTGGGATGACGCATCAAGGTGGTCACTTTTGGGATTGGATTTTGGAGGCATAGCAATGGGTTTGGATAAATTTTCGGGTTTGGGGTCGGGTTTGTATAGTGAATTTCAAATTTTCGGACCTATTTGGTAATGGGGTTTGGGTTTTCGAATATGGAACGGATTTGGTGAGTGTTTGGGATATGGTTTTCGGATATTTGGAGTTTGGGAGAGATGAGGTTTGGATTTAATGGGGAGAAGTAGGGGGAATTGGAATTTTAGGGTTTAAGTTGAATGAATTGAAAGTGGGAAAGAAAGGGTTTTAATCGGGTATAAATCGGGTGAGGAAGAAAGGGTTTTGGTTTTATTTTGGAAAAACTGGTCTCGGGTCGGGTCGGATTCTGATTTCGGATGTTTTGATGTTTCACGATACGACCCACGCCACGTGACTGACACCCACGTGATGTGGAGTCTGTCGTGACTGGTGTTCTGTAACTGGACTGAATGTCTGATTTCAATGACACCAGTCACGTGGCGTGGATCCCATCCACGTCACGTGAATTACTTCCGTGGAACTGATTCAGAAACTGGAAATCTTTCTCTGAGTTTAACGATGTCATCCACGTGACGTAGAACCCCCTCACATAGCGTGATTCATGTCGTGGATAAAATTTCACCACTTTTCGTAGATTTTGTGATTTTCACCTAACTGTTACTCAATAATCCGATCTTCACATAACAAAATCTTGGGTTGCCTCCCAATCAACGCTTGATTTAACGTCGCGGCACGACGTGGCTAACTTGGATACTCAGACTTCCCCAACTAGCCCATGGGTTTCCTCCCATGAAGCGCCTAATTTAACGTCGCGGCACGACGTGGCTAACTTGACTACTCAGACTTCATCAAGTTCAAGTTCTTCAATCGTCCTTATTTCTTCCAGAACTCCTACATAGTGCTTGACACGTTGTCCATTGACTTTGAATAGGACATTATCTGCTCCTTTTAGCTCAATAGCACCATGTGAGAATACCCGAACTACCGTGAATGGGCCAGACCATTTGGATTTTAACTTTCCAGCAAACAGGTGAAGCTTGGAGTTATACAGCAACACCAAATCTCCCTGATGAAACTCTCGATTCTCAATTTTCCGATCATGATACAATTTCATCTTTTCTTTATACAATGCTGAACTTTCATAAGCCCGAAGACGAAATTCATCCATCTCGTTCATCTGTTCCAATCTCATTTTATCCGCTTCATCCCAGTCTAAATTCAACCTCTTCAATGCCCACAATGCTTTATGTTCCAGTTCGACGGGCAAATGGCAAGCTTTTCCAAAAACCAACTGATATGGTGAAGCACCAATTGGTGTTTTGAAAGCTGTATGATATGCCCATAATACATTATCTAATCTACCATCCCAATCAGTCCTATTAGCATTGACTATTTTTGCTAAGATAGACTTGATTTCACGATTTGATACCTCAACCTGTCCACTTGTCTGCGGATGGTAAGGTATGGCCACCTTATGCTTTACACCGTATTTTTCAAGAAGAGCTTTAAACAGCTGGTTGCAAAAGTGGGATCCACCATCACTAATAATAACTCGAGGTGTCCCAAATTGTGAGAAAATGTTCTTTTTCAAGAAAGCTGTGACACTTCTTCCTTCGTTATTGGGAAGCGCAATTGCCTCCACCCATTTAGAAACATAGTCAACAGCCACCAAGATATACTTCATTCCGTGTGAGCTCACAAATGGACCCATAAAGTCAACTCCCCACACATCAAATAATTCAAGTTCCAGAATCGTAGTCATGGGAAGTTCGTGTCTGCGAGAAATATTACCTTGCCTTTGACACCGGTCACAAGCGCGGGCATAGTCATGAGCATCCTTGTAAATGCTGGGCCAATAGTACCCACATTGCAAGATATTATGGGCAGTCCTTGCACCTCCATGATGACCCCCAAATGGAGATGAGTGACATGCTTCCAAAATATTCATCATTTCGACCTCTGGGATGCATCTTCGAATAATGCCATCAGCACACACTCTAAACAAATATGGCTCATCCCAAAAGAATTTTCTTACCTCATGCATGAACTTTCTTCTCTGCTGGTATGTCATATCCTCCGGGACTAGATCACTTGCCAAAAAGTTGGCATAATCAGCAAACCATGGTATTAAATCATGGGATGCTGGAAGCACTTGCTCATCTGGAAAGGTATCATCGATTTCAAGATCATCTTTCAATTTACGCATGGCCTCCTCCTCAAGGCGTGACAGATGATCAGCCACTTGATTTTCGGTCCCCTTTCGATCCTTGACTTCAAAGTTAAATTCTTGCAACAGCAGTACCCATCTAATCAGTCTTGGCTTAGCATCCTTTTTCGACATAAGATGCCGAAGAGCCGCATGGTCTGTGTGCACGATCACCTTAGTCCCAATCAAGTATGATCTAAATTTCTTGAAAGCAAAAACTACTGCCAATAATTCCTGCTCAGTCACAGTGTAATTCTTTTGAGCTGGATTAAGCACTTTGCTAGCGTAGTAGATAGGATGTAATATCTTCTCAAGTCTCTGACCCAAAACTGCTCCCAAAGCTACTCCACTAGCATCGCACATAACCTCAAAAGGCTTCGTCCAATCCGGTGACACAATGATAGGAGCTGACACCAATTTTTCTTTCAGACACTCAAACGCTTTAAGACATTCTTCATCAAACACGAACTTCACCTCTTTCTCTAAAAGTTTGCACAAGGGATGAGCAATCTTGGAGAAATATTTGATGAATCTTCTGTAAAAACCAGCATGACCCAGAAAACTCCGAATGCCTTTTACAGAGATAGGTGGGGGCAGCTTCTCAATTACTTCAATTTTTGCCTTATCCACCTCCATGCCGTTCTTCGAAATCTGATGCCCCAATACGATACCTTCATTGACCATAAAATGACACTTTTCCCAGTTCAGCACTAGGTTGCACTCCTCGCATCTTTGCAGCACATTAGCAAGGTGTGCCAAACAGCCTTCAAACGAGTCACCTACTACAGAGAAATCATCCATAAACACCTCGATAGTGTATTCCACCATGTCAGAGAAAATAGACATTATACAGCGTTGGAAGGTGGCCGGTGCATTACACAAACCGAAGGGCATCCTCTTGAATGCGAACGTCCCATATGGGCAAGTGAAAGTGGTCTTTTCTTGGTCTTCGGGGGCAATAAAGATCTGGTTATACCCTGAGTAACCATCGAGAAAACAATACCATCCTCTACCAGCAAGTCGGTCTAACATCTGGTCCATAAAGGGCATAGGAAAATGATCCTTTTCAGTCCATGAATTTAGCTTCCGATAGTCCATGCAAACTCTCCATCTAGTCACTGGTCTCATTGGAATCAACTCATTTTTGTCATTAGGAACCACTGTGATTCCTCCCTTTTTAGGCACATACTGAACCGAGCTCACCCACTTGCTATCGGCAATAGGGTAAACCACTCCTGCATCCAACCACTTTATGATCTCTTTCTTTATGACCTCTTGCATAGGTGGGTTTAGACGACGCTGGTGTTCAATGCTAGGGACGCATTCTGGCACAAACTGAATTTTATGAGTGCAAATGTCGGGTGGAATACCTATGATATCTGCAATGGACCAACCAATGGCCCTCTTGAATCTTCTCAGAACCGAAACCAAAGCCACTACTTGCCATTCCGCCAGCTTAGCAGAAATAATTACTGGCAAAGTATTATTGGCTCCCAAGAATATGTAGCGAAGGTGGGCTGGAAGAGCCTTAAGTTCTAACACTGGAGGCTCCTCTATAGATGGGCGAGCTGGTGGAGTTACCCTATTCTTTAAATCAAGATCCAGTTTCTTGGGCGCATAAGTGTACGCTCCATTACCAGTGAGTGCATTCACCATCTTGCCATAGTCTTCTATACCATCGTCTTCAAGTTCATGATCACTGCAGCCAGAGGTTCTACTCCCAACCTTTCTTCAATGGGCACGACAACTTCACTATCATCGACCGCATCTATCACTGAAATGACTCTCTTATCTTTTGGTTGCTTCATTGACCGACAGCTATTGAATGTAACCTGCTCATCATTCAATCTAAATTGCAGCTGCCCGGTTTCCATATCAACCAGCGCGTGACCAGTGGCAAGGAATGGTCTCCCCAGTATGATGGGAACCTCAAAGTCAACCTCACAATCGAGGATCACGAAATCAGTCGAAAATATGAAAGAAGCAACCTTCACCAAAACATCGTATAGAATGCCCACTGGCTTTTTCACAGTTCTATCAGCCATGAGAAGTCTCATGGAGGTTGGTTTTGGTGCACCCAACCCCAACTGCTTAAACACAGCTAATGGCATTAGGTTGATGCTAGCCCCCAAATCGCACAATGCTTTAGCAAAGTTGTATGACCCAATAGTACACGGGATTGTGAACGCTCTTGGATCCTCTTTCTTTTCAACTAAGGACCGTGAAGCAATTGCACTACAATGATGAATGTTATCTGCGGGATCAAAACTGACCGTTCTCTTCTTAGTCACCAAGTCTTTCATGAACTTGGCATAGCCTGGCATCTGCTCCAATGCTTCTACAAGAGGGATGTTAACTGACAACTCCTTCAGCATGGTGATGAACTTCTGATACTTTCCTTCCTCCTTCTTTTTCTTCAACCTTTGAGGATAGGGAGGAGGAGGTCGTGGAATAGTTTTGAGTACTTTTGGTACCTCATTATCCTTCCTCTTCTCAGATTTTGCATTGTCGCTATCATCCTGCTGATTTGGAACCTTGTTACCCTTTGCATTATCTGACTCTATCTCAATTTCAACATCGATAATCACTGGATCCTTAGGCATACCACTGTCGGCCGGCATAGGTGGATCTGTCGTGCACTTCCCGCTTCTAGTAGTGATGTAGATGCAATGACTATCATTCTTAGGATTCTGGACAGTATTACTTGGAAGGGTGCCTGGCTGACGTTGATTCAGCACCATTGAAATTTGCCCAAACTGTTGCTCCAACTGTTTGATGGCGGTCGAGTGAGACTCCACTTTCTGACTTATGCCCGAAATGTCAGTCCTAATTTCTTTCAAACAATTCTCCTGACTTTCTGCTCCTTTCACCAATTTATTCAGAAGTGCCTACATCCTCGAATTTCCAGACTCCTCATCACGTCTTCCAGGCGGTACATACGTGTTATTTTTTTCTCTATGATCATCTTTCCGCCTCCAATCACCATCACGGTCTCGTTCATGATCTCTGTATCCCAATTTGTTGTAGCTGTCCCCATAATAGTTCCGACCTTGATTCCCTTGCCTTAAGTTCCAAGAGTCTTGATTAGACCCTTGGCCCTTGGCTCGGAAACCCGCCACTTCACGATCTAGATACTTCGCCTCTTCATCTGACTCACTATCATCATGTCTAACTGATTTGCTTTGTGCACCAACAGCATGCACCTTTTCCACATCTCTAGCAGCTATCTGTTTGGCCAAAAGACCAATCTCTGTCCTCAACTGAGCAACCTCTTGCGCCACAGATTCATCCAATGCCCTTTGAGCTGCTGAAGCTCCAATAGCATAAGTCCCAGCCGGCATATCTGCCTCCCGAGTATGCCATCCTCGGTTGGTCTTAGTGACTCGATCCAATATCTCAGAAGCTTGTTTCCATCCCAGACTCATGAATGCTCCACCAATGATAGTATCCACTACCCCCTTTGTGTTGACATTCAACGCTCTGTAGAAGATTTCAAGTAAATTCCGACCACTCATCCTATGATTCGGCACCATCTGCAGCTTCTTCTTGAACCTAAGCCATGTTTCATAGAGTGCTTTCAAATGAAGTTGTTGGAAATTGTAGATCTCGTCCTTTAACTGCAGTATCTTGGATGGTGGAAAAAATCTTTCCAAGAATTGGTTTCTCAATTCCTGCCAAGTGGTGATAGAACCTCGTGGCAGCTCAGCCAACCACAAAGTGGCTTCTCCTGTAAGAGAAAATGGGAACAATCTCAGCCGAATCGCCTCTTGGTTAACTCCAGGCAGATTGTATGACGTGCAGACCCCCACAAAATTCATCACATGCATGCTTGGATCATCAGTAGGAAGGCCCACGAACACACCTTTCAAGTTCAGCAGATGGATCATGGCACTGGTAATGTCAAACTTAGTGCCTGGGGTTAACTCAGGTGGAACAATAGCCCCATTCTCAATCGGCTCAAAATAGGCCACATATTCATCTTCAGGATCATCATAAACAGGAACACGTTGTCTTGGTTGTTCTCTTAATTGTCTTTGTCGCTCTTCAGCATCAGCCAGACGTTGTGCTACTTCCTGTATAGCTCGATTATCTCTTTCTGCTTGTCTAAGAGCAGCTTGTCTAGCATGCTCTTCTCGGGTCAATCGAGCAGTAGTTTGCTCCGCTGTTTCTTGACCAGCCGGATGCAATGGCTGATTATGAACATCGCCCGCAGCTGCGGGATTCTGGACTCCTTCAGTATTCACCATTCTCCGATTAGCTCTTAAAGTCCTTTCGATCTCAAGATCAAGTGGAATCAGGGGATTGCCTTGACTCCTGGTTTTTGGCATACACCAGCGTATGCCCTCGAGAGTATGTAAGAACACCCAATCAACTCCAACCAATAATGTTCAACTTCGTAACCGTAATTCCCCGACAACGGCGCCAAAATTTGATGTCGCCCAAAATATACCTCTGAAAAAGTACAATGCGGTCGCTGAATCAAATATAGAACCCAACAAGGTTAGGGTCTATCCCACAGGGAATAGGTCGAAGTGTGAGTAGACTACTGGAAGGAATAACTGGCAAGTAACTAAAACTAGGGGATTTTGCTAGTAAATAGTAATGATGATGATTGCTGACTGATATTGAATTTGTAAATAATAAGAGGAATTCACTAGGACTGTGATCCCCAATGATTCCTTAACTCCACCGGTGACTTGTGCTTAACAAGACTGCCCCACTGCGCTGCGTGCAAAGTCTAACAAATTAGGTTCATCTAACTGTCTCTCGACTGTCATTAGACGAATTTCACTCTTCTCCTCTCGGTCTCCAAGTGTCGCACTACTAACCCTTGTTCTGGACTTCAGGTAACCTTTCCCGCTAAGGCTCCGATTATCAGATGAAGGTTGATAGCTTCAAATCTCTGTTGTTATCTCCTTTTCCCAATCTCTACCGCTCTCTCTAGCAAGTCTAGAATACAGGCAAGATTCTAACATTTGCAACCGTTAGAAAAGCAATCAATACGAAGGAGACAACAATACATGCATACATAGCAGTACAAAGTTGTCTTGCAAGTCACAAGTTTTGTTAATTCTTCATGGTTCACACAACCCTAGTTGATGGGTTTAGCTACTCATAGTTGCAAGAACACAATAATAATCCAATGATGAAAGCATAATTATGATTTCACAAGAATGAAGGAAAACCCGAAATTTCAATCATCAATCAACTTCAGAATTAGGGTTTGTGAATACCAAACCAAAATATCTGTCTCAAACAATGTAAAATAACTCTTAAAATAGTAAATTGTCCAATTCACGCATTTGGGACTACCTAGGGGTATTTATAGATACAAAACTAGTCCTATCCAAAACAAAATAGGAGAACAGAGTCGGCAGCTTTCACGATGTCGTGACTTGGTGTCGTGGAACCAAGTCACGGCACGTGACTTGTATCGTGGGAATCAGGCTCTTTTTCTGGATCTCTGAAGTGAACTCACGCCATCAAATCACGCCACGTGGGTGTCAGTCACGTGGCGTGAGTCCTGTCGTGGAACTCAGGTGAAATGTTAGTCCTCTGAAAGCCATCTCACGACAAAACCCACGGCTCGTGAATGGGAATCACGGCTCGTGAGTGATGCCGTGGGTTACTCCATCGTGCAGATTCATTCTTTCCTCATCAGACACATCATGTTTGGGCTTGATTCTTCCTCTTTTGGTCATTTTACCTTTAAAACCTGTTTTCCTGCAAATTAGGACAGAAACCACATCATACCTACAAAACACACCCAAGTTATTGCATATTTCCCTTGTTTTAAGCATCGAAAGTGCCATACAACCATGGCACATCACCTATCCGAAGATAGTCCCTTAACTTAGTTTTAGAAAAAAATATTTAGAAAATATTCGCTTCATTATTTGCTAAAAATAGCGAAAAGAGAACTTTTATTATTTTTGAGAAAAGACTCAAGGTATATAAGATTTTTCACTATAATATACAAGGATATGGTATAGTCATTGCAAAATATGTATGTTTCAAAATATAAAAAATTAGAAGAGAAGAAAAATTATGATAACATAATAGCAATAATATATATTGGAAAGTATAAAGTCTAATGATTTCATAAGAAAAAATGTTTAAAAGTATATGAATTTAAATACGTAAATAGAATCATTGTAAAGTAAAGAAAAACATATTTTTAATGTATGTAAGGATTTATTTACAAAATATACGTGTATTTAGGAGTACATGAAAAAAAATGTGAAAATTTATTTTATTTGTGAAATTTTAATAGATTAAAACTAAGTGAGGAATAAAGTGTAATTGTAAAGTGTATATGTATGATAAAGTTGAAATAACGTATAAATAATAATATTAGGAATAATAATAATAGTGATGTATGACAAAGTTGAATAACGTATAAATAATAATATTAGGAATATAATAATAGTGATGAATTATACCTTGTATATAATAGCATAAATACGTATATACCTTGCGTTTTGGAGGCTTTGAAAATCTGAAAACTTGAAATAATGTTAAGAAATAGATAAAAAAAAAAAAAAGTAGTAAATATTCGAACTATATTAAGTTAAATAAATTGAATTTTTCGATGGATGAGTTATTGCAAAATTAAAAGGGTTTGACTAATTAAAAATTATTTAGTAATTTATTTGAAACCTTCAATTAAGACAATTAAAACCACTAATTAGTATTTTGAAAACGAAAATTTTGCTAGCCATTTGAACAATTCTAAAAAAAGTTTTCTTTTAAGCTTGCACTTAAAAATTATAATTTGCTCTTTTATTCTAAAAAGGATGATTCATGAGTATAAAGTGTAAGAATAAATGGTTAAATAATATGTCGTTACTACACCTATATACATGAGTAGATAAGAGAAAATCAATTCTAGATGATTAAAGCTAAAAAAAATAAAGTTAATTAATTTCAATCAAACCACATATTCAAAGTAATACAAGGTTAGTAAAAATAAATACCAAAGTAAGAAAATATGAAGAAAGTAGAGGACTAGATATTCTAAGTTCTTTTATGGAGGAACCAACTCCTAACGATGTAGACTCCGAATACTGATGATCCTATAGTGATTGACCCGGTTTTTGGGTCAAAAAATGAGTCTCAATTGAAACTCCCGCTCCCGAGTTTACATGAGACAAAGAAAAAGATAAGGATTAGAAGACCAATCTATTAATCATATAGAGTATAAAAAGAAAAAAAATTAATAAAGTCATGTCTAAAGTAATCAAGGTTAAGAATTTAACGTATTCATTAACGGGCCTCATTAGCGTTAAACAAATTAAAAAAAGAGATTTAGCATCTTAATACGTACCGAAGTTGTTCAAACAACCATGGGAATATGCTAACTTTATACTCATTTTACCAATCTTTAAAAATGCCTAAAGATGACTATCAATTTCCTAACACAAAATTTCAAGCACTGAGTGTTCACAAATTCACCTAAGGTAGGTCCTTGTCAAATTTGACACTTTAATCAAATTTGACTTAGGATCACAAACAAAGTTGGCCATCAGACTCTGGGATTTTTTTTTAGTTGAAAACAAGAATTTAACATATCCTAAAATGAGATAACTAATAAAGATTTATGAAGGTAATCTTCTTACAACTTGGAGCATAGATTTGAAAATCAAACAACACAAAAGTTATAAGCTAAGCTATATGATGGATGGACACAAAGTCATAACTTAATCGCATATGTTCGTAACTTGTAAATGAACAACATCATGGACTGTGAAGAGATATGAATGGAATGACTAATTTTAAGGTGTCTTAGCGAGTGAAAACTAGACTACGAGTATCCCACACAAAGAAAGCAAAACACCTGTGATCATTGACTTGTAGAAATTCAGTTTTAGAAAAATGACATTTGAACATTCAAAATAGAATTTACACACTCCATGAGAATATTCAAACACAGTGTATCATCGTATGAGTTAGAATTAGAAAAAAAAGTGTGAGACACGTTTCTTGTGCAAATTTCAAAACCAAGGCTTAGACAATCTTTCGTAAGTTAGAACTTCCAGCTTGTTCACCTTAAACTCTAGAGCCTAAACTAGTGTCATTATTTAAGCTAATTACCTATACTAAGTGAATACAGGACGATACATGCTTAGCCATAGAAAAGCTACTCAAACTAATTAAAAAACTACCTTCACAGTGAGTTCTCAAGCATCTCTAATCATTTTTAATACTCAAGTTAGTAAAATCAAACAAAAAAAACTAGAGAACTTAATATATAGTGAAATACTTTTTAAAACTTAGCTTGTATACCCTGTTTCATGGTAAGTTTGAAGACATTGTTTAAGTAAACAGTTGGCATGAGAAAACCAACAATTGAGATCATGTTCAATACCCCAAAAAGTACAAAATCCTATGGCTGGCAGCCAAGCCTATGCAAGGTTTTGAGCCCTTTAAAAAGCCCATTCCATGATAAAGTAAAGCTGCTGACTTCTTGTAAACACACAAACCAAACATATACGTATTTAGGTCACCATTACAACATTAAAGCAGTCAAACCGTTATCAAAATAACCCCAAAACAGTCCCTTAAACACATAAGAAAACTTAAAACTTCATGGAGCCTGCTTTAAGCTAATTAAAGGGTTTGAATAATCTACCAACATACTGTCAAGCACGTACAAAGACCAGCGACGCGAGAACTACCACTTCGAGTCATATTCGCGGCCAGCAAAATAAAATGTTTGATTTCAATTAAAACTCAAACTTTATAGGTTTTATTTAAGCTAGATTGCGACCTATGAACACTTTACAAACAACACTGTGAAACATGAACAAAATCAAGCATCCAAACACCGTTTTTCTTCATGTTTATGTTCATAATCAAGACAAACAAAAATATCAAACTCAAAACGATCAGTGAATCACCAAAACTAAACGTAATATAATTAGATGGGATAGAATTTACCTTGTGTTGGGTAATGATTGAGGCCGTCAAGTATTGAGTTTTAAGCTAGCTACTCCGACTCCGCTATCAACCCCCTCTGAAGAATTCAGATTTTCCAAAGGACAAATGAAATGAACTTTAGCAAAAGAGAATTGAGAGTATTAAAATATCTAGACTTAAGGCTATGGAGATGATTTTGGATGATTC
The DNA here is from genome assembly GCA_031232105.1 of Capsicum rhomboideum. Lineage (NCBI taxonomy): Eukaryota > Viridiplantae > Streptophyta > Magnoliopsida > Solanales > Solanaceae > Capsicum > Capsicum rhomboideum. Next base: position 25,529,504 of record CP124719.1, on the reverse strand, counting down.
AAAACCTGTTCTTGTTGAGGGCATTTGAAGCCCTATTTATAGTGAAAAATCAAAGGTTCACTAGTTTGAAAAATTGGCTCTCGTATTCAAAAATAAAAGTAAATTAATAGGTCACTTCTTTGAATAGATTTGAGAGACAGAGAAGATACGATAAATATGGAGAAAGTCAAGAAACCTAACCCTTGGATTTGATCTCAACTTCTGAATTCAACTAAAGGCAAGTTGGGTATTGAGAATGACTAAGCTTTCTTCACTGGTTTCAAAGTGTATTTAGGATTTTTGAGAGATTTGACAATCTCACTTTCCAGTTGTGGGGTGAATTTAGCCGTTTGGATAAGGCTAGGGCACTGTTGATGCTCAGAGGCAATTGACGAGGGTGACAGAGATGTAAGCGTAAATGTCGGTGAATTTTCTAGGTGAGTGGATGGGCGACGCAGGGGTAGTTGGAGTTTGTCGATGGAAGGGTCCGTTGGGTGAGTTTATGCGTGTGTGTGTGTATGTTTTACTGTTGAAGACGATGAAGTGAGAGAGAGAACGGATTAGGGGGTGTTTAGGTGTGAGATTTGGGCTGGGTCGGTGCAAAATTAGTGGATTTGGGCCAATTTTGGTTGAAAGAAGAGATTGATTTGGCCCAAATTTAGTATATAAATTAGTTTATAAAAAGCTGATTTTTCTCAATCATTTTTACTTAATTAATTTAGCGATGCTATCTTTCATCCCAATTAAATTTTCCAAAATATATACATATACACAGACATACAAATATATGTACATATATGTATATATATATGTACATATATGTATATATATATATATATATATATATGTATATATATATATTATACTTTAAATAAATTGATAATAATTCGAAAAAACCATAAATTGGGTAGTGTAATAACATAGCAAAATTATTTATAGTTTGAAATAAACACTAATATAAGAATATATTTTTTCAAAATCATTATTGGTGCCAAATTAATCAAAATTAAATCAAAAAATAAGAAAAATATTTTGGCAAAGTTATCAGGACTAATAAGCATAAAAAAAGTTAATTTTTTAGGAAAAAGGGAGAGCCAAAATTGGGTGTCAACAAAGATCAGTGCAACAACTGAGGGAGGAAGGAACAACTCTGGACATCAGGAGCCCACCCTAAATCTCCAATCCATGGCAGCTCTGCACGATGAACACATCAGCAGCGAGAACTTGTACTATGATCTGCAGGGTGCTGAAGTGTAGTATGAGTACCAAACACGAGGTACTCAGTAGGCATCGATCGACTGAGCTCCAAAGATAATGCAAGTATAAATAACATGTAAAGCAGAATATAAACTACAGTCAACTATCTAAGAAACGAAAAATAATGATGCTAATGAAGCAATAAAGATAAACTATCCTATTCTACCAGTAGTTAGGGATGAAAACACGATACCATAAGTAGCCAGTCTATATACAACAGTAGAATGAAGAAAACAATATACAATATACACTAGTTGTAGGAAAGAAGGAATAATATACAAATAGTAGTTAGAGAAGAGTGGATATACAACCACATAATACACATAACAAAATATGAGGTACTACCCTGAGGGAGTGAGTCTAATATCATAAGGATCATAAACAATAAGGGAGCTAACTCTAGCATAATCAGGGTCTCTAACCGAAATGCGAATAATCAGAAAGTAATCTAGCAATAATAAATCTTGACATAATAATGAGAAAAGGGATCAAAAATGTACCGCTAACCTCGGGTACTAATCCATAACCAGCCTGCCACGAACTATACAATAATAACCAAACAGCAATATAACCAGTTAACCCAGACAACCAATAACCTAATTGGGCCCCCATAATCTCGAAAGGAACAAGAAAACAATCAGTCAACAACAACCATAACTTGTGTCACGCCCCGAATCCTATTGGGACGTGATTGGCACCCGAAGCTGATATGGCCCGAGAGAACCAATCTTTGCTCATGTACTCTCATATGTATGTTCGCGTATGCATATTATTTTATTTCGTGTAATTAAATATCAATGGAGAAAGTCATGGCAATATGTGCAATATATGAAACTTGGCCGTTAGGGCCATTATGTCAAAATGAATGTACATCTTTAACTTTCACCTTCCCACATGTGTCTACAAAGCCTCTAACAGATACATGACCATAACCATATCTATACAATATTTACAAATGACAAAACCTATTGGACATATGCAACTTGGGAAGCCCCGAAGCAACTAGAGCTCACAAACAATCCGTGGATACCTCGTCACCTACTGCGGAGATCTACCAACACCTGGGCCTGCAGCATGTAAGGTAAGTCCCTCAAAAGGGGTCAGTACGAATAAAGTACTGAGTATGTAAGGCCAGATGAAACTATGATAATATATAAGTACTTCCAAGAAAGTAAGCATAAGAGAATAATCAATGTGGATAGACCTCCAACCTGGATGTGTGGGACCATGTTCATTACTTCTATTAGTCTCAATACTTGATCAGTCAGTCGCGTCACTATCACTTTCTTATAACCATCTTTATGTTTATTTACATCTATACACGTGAGGAAAATATTCTCATCTCTTTACAACTATTTTCATTACTCTTCACTCACTTAGTTAATACCGGACCTCCACCTTTGGTGGGCTAGAAGATGTAAATATAATACCGGGCATCCACATTTAGTGGGCTATCATCTATGTAAATATAATACCGGACATCCACATTTCGTGGGCTATAATATATAATATAAGTACCGGACATCCAGCTGATCAGTGGGCTATATAATATACCGGACATCCAGCTGATCAGTGGGCTATAATATATAATATAAGTACCGGACATCCAGCTGATCGGTGGGCTATATAATATACCAGACATCCAGCTGATCAGTGGGCTATAATATATAATATAAGTACCGGACATCCAGCTGATCAGTGGGCTATATAATATACCGAACATCCAGCTGATCAGTGGGCTATAATATATAATATAATCTCAGTATCATAGACTATCGGGATTATTCCACCTTGGACTTATACCTCTTTGTGATCCAATGAAACATAACATGAAGTAACCATTTGCATGACTTAGTTCCTTAACCTTATGAGAGTGATACCTCATGATACTAAAGCTCACACATATGTATACACATCTTCACTTACGAGGAATCACCTCCCTTCTTACTCTTATAAGATTGGTACTTCTACATGTGAACGATTGGTACAAGGATAGTCATACTATTCTTAGACTCCGAAACATGACCTACATTACTTTACATCTTTACCCATGTAGGATTGACATCTCTACTTGCAAAGGATACATCTTTGTAACCATTGGACCAATATTCAATGAACAAGATACAAGAGTATAACCACTAGTAAAGCCTTGAAACATAACCTCATTGGACTTTTGGAACATTACTACTGAATATGAGACATACGTATAACTCTATTGGAACTTTGGATCATGACATGATTGGAATAATGCTATTCAAACTAAACAATCCCTCTTCACCTCATCACCCTTGTTGGGATAGTTCTCTTAGACTTAACAACCTATGACAACTTACGAATTTCCGTTCATAAATAAGAACCTCGTGGGTCATGATTCGTCTGGGAGCAAAACACATATGAATAACCATATATATATCAACCTTAGGTAGAATACTATAGAACCCTTTTGGAATAGAACACTTTTGGAACCTTAGCATAATGAACAATGATTAAGACGCATGTGAATGTCAACTTCTCACCAACTAGGAATGCGATGCCTTAGAATATTTGGAACTCTTGACTTGTTAGCCAATGAACGTAAGTAATCAATGGACATGAGCCAATCAATGAGTATACATCAACCAATGGACATGAGTCAATCAATGAATATAAATCAGCCAATGGACATGAGTCGATCAATGAATATAAATCAACCAATGGACTTGAGTCGTATGATTCACCATTTACCAATGAGTAAAGAACATATGAGCTACACTAGTCAACTACTGAAGACGGAATACCTTAGGGCATTTCGGAGTCGAGTGAGTACTATGACAATATGAATCATACATGCTGCAGAAGAATACGGAGAGAGTAACCTTACATACCTTTGTGTCTCACTATGAATACACAGGCTTATTTGGGAATACAATGGTCCAGCTTCCTTCCTTACGTCTCACTCTACATCACAAGTACATAACGAGGCCTATATTAGCAACCAACTACCTTACAAGTGCACAAGATGACCATGAATCACATAGTTACTTTAGAACGTCAATTCACCTTCTTACAATGTCATTTATCGCATCAACATGCCAACACTACCATAACATTCCACTCATTGACCAAGATTTCATACAACAATAGCATTTCACATCATACGTACCCTTTACGTTTTTTTCCTGTATCATTCCGTCGTAATGATGCCTTTATAAAAACATATAAATAACCATACATACTTAACATAGTCCAAAACACCTCCATACGACACTTCAAAGTCATTACAATGACATTACAAGTTGATTATTACATCCCAAAAGGGTATCGGGGCTTTCGGGGATCAAAGGGACACGAAAGCAACCAAAACTCAAGTCTGGGCTGACCTGCGCAGCCACCTGCGCACGCAGATGGCCATTGGCAGCAGCCAGTGCCATCTGCATTGGCATCTGCGCCCGCAGATGCCCTCGTCTGCGGGGGCGGATGCCTGTTTGGTCCGAAATGGCTCCGTTTGGGGTCTTTTAATGCCATGAATGATCCATGATCATAACCAACTTCATTTTAACATATTTTTGATCATTTAACATGCCAACCACCAGCCATGATTTCACAACACACCTAACATCACCAAAACGACACTTTACGGCCAACATGCCACCAAACCATAACCAATTTCTCAATAAAAATTTCCAAACACTATGCACAAGTATAAAACAAGTCAAGACTATAATCACATCTCATATATCAATATTGAATCCATAAATTTTATTTTCATCAAGATCACAAACCCATGTTCAAGTTTTCAAGTCATAAATCATCCTCCGATTTAGCAAATACAAATTGTTTTGCACATAGGGAACTTCTCCCACTTCACCAACATAACCAACATGATATAAACTATCTTCCATGCATAATATATAATTAATCATAATAATATACACTTACCAAGTCTTGGAAATGGATGATCTTGACCAAAGGAAAGGTTGCCTTAGGCTTTGAATGAAAGAAGATATTTTGGGAAATTTCTAGAAATGGCAAGTGTAATGTTATGAGAAAATCTGATTTTCCTTGGCCCTTTATAATCTCTTAAGGTCATCCTTAGCCAATAAATTGGTCAATAATTGAGGTGTTTACATGGGTCAAGAAGAATGGGTCATTTCCATAATTGGGCCATGTCTTTTGATCAAATTTTTGGGGCCAATTTAAGCCCATTAACATAAGATTAACTTTAATCCAATAATAATACCCATGAGTCTTGCACCAACTTTAGCAACTTTATTACAGGGCGTTACACCTCCTACGAAGGTTTAATCTCCTGTACTCGGCCCAACATCAGTTATCCTTCGTGTAGCTCTTGACACTCAAGTATACATTATTCATCGTCGTCAAGTAGAGTTTGGTAGGTACGGGGTGTTACATTCTTCCCCCCTTAGGAACATTCGTCCTCGAATGTTAACCATGTCGTCTCATGTGTAACGAATGCAGCTCTATCCATATACTCATATAGATACTTACTTAGTTGTACTCCACTCCTGTTCAGTTACTCCTCTATATGAAGATGGAAAACCATGCTTACATTCACTTGAGTCCCCAATTTCTTCGGAGAAGATTTCCACAAATGTGTTAACTTGGTAAGCCTATCAACTAGTATGCTTATGGCATCATACCTATTCTCTACATAACTTATAACCTTCAGATTCCATTCCAAACACCTTACCTTTACTCGTTATCACTTAATTGTATAAATGTCGCAACATTCTTTTCACGTAATCTCGTCAATAAGTTGCTTCCAAATCATGGAGTAAGTTGATTACTCCCTACTAACTAGCATATCATGAATGAGGTGCTTTATCATAATGCATTTCTTTAGCCCATATACATCTTTGATACATAAAATATTCCTGACACTTCAATCTATTGCCTATACTTAATGCACATTCCCGATGTGTCATCCCTCATCGATACACTTTACACTGGTACGTCCTACGGGGGTAGACTTATATCTTTCACATTGGTAGCTTTAACATCAATATCCTTTACTCTGGCTAAGTGACATATGTACCCTTCCATTCAAGAAAATCCTTCGTGGAAGAATGAAAACGAAATATCTTGGCTCGGCATTCTATTATGGCCTAATAAGAAGCCAACCAAGTCATACCCATTGCAACATTAAAAGCTATCATGTCCATCTCAATAAAATAGATCAATGCAACGTGATCACAGCATTTACGATACAATTGTGACATACTACTTTAGTTATAAGAAATTCATCAATTGGTGTGGACACCTCAAATGACTTGACTATTTCCACAGTCAATGGATTAACATATGATAGGTTATAACCTGGATCAATTGATGCATATTCATTAGGGAAACCTATAGATAACATACCTGTCATACTTCCCGTGGCCCTCTGTGGGCATTCTCTCTTCACGTGTCCTGGCTTTTTACACCAAAAACAAACGTCCATCTCAAACCGGCATTCTCCTGAATGAAACTTTCTGCAGCGTTGGAACTGCTGACGAAAAGATCCTGCTGTCTGCGAACCCCATATTCCACTACTCTGCCCCATCGGAGTGCCTCTAGACCCTTGAAATGGAGGTGGAGTACCCGTTGTAGGGTAAGACAATGATGGTCTAGGTGGTCTTGGGAAAACCGAGGCCGAAATCCTCCTTGGGATACCATGAACTGTCCCATATGTCTAGCCCGCTTTGATGGCCCTGCATCAGATTCTTGTATCCCTCCCCTTTGCCTTTGATCCTCCATCTTTTGCGCGAAGGCTTGTATTCTGGCTATGTCCATGTCTTTATTCAATGCAGCAATAGTACAGTCTCTGACCAAGTAGGGCTCCAATTTGTCTACATACCGATGAACTCTATCGGACATAGTTGCTACCATATGAGGAGCGTATCTAGCCAATGAATTAAACCGAAGACTATACTCCCTGACGCTCATATTCCCTTGACGAAGATTTAAAAACTGATCCGCTCGAGCCTCGCGGACCTCATAGGGGAGATAATGATCAAGGAATGTTGTTTTAAATTCCTCCCAACTAGCTGGAAGTGCACCGATGCCCCTAGATCGTCTCCAATCCTCGTACCATAGTATAGCCTCGCCTTTTAATCTATATGCTGCAAGCTCTACTATTTCTATACCAGTTACGTGCATAACCTCGAGGGCCCTTTGGATTTGATCTATAAAGTCTTGCGGATCTTCATTAAGATCGGACCCGGTAAATGTGGGAGGATCTAATTTCAGGAAATCCTGTGTCCGCCGACTAGCTGTCCTATCTGTCTCCTCATTCCTTACTGTTGGACCAAATTTTCCTTGACTCTGTGCAACAACTGGAAATGCTAGATGTGAGGTCGCGTCTAAGTCTCTCGAACAGAGTCTGAACTCAAGAAAAAATATATAGAAGTAGTATCAGTGCAAACACTATATACTGGTAGGCAGCATAGATCGACTCAAAATAGCAGCAAGTATATTCCATGAATCTAGAAAGAAAATAGACAGGTACTTCAACACATAATCACATAATTACATCAACAGGTAAATAACCCAATTTTCAGACACATCAGTACTAACAACACAAAGGATGTATAGCCATCAAACAGGCCTGTAAATGTCAACAAACAAAGACATGTAAGTCATCAAATAAGACATACCAAGTCATTCCAATTCTACTAGTATAAGCAGTCATATCAGAAACATGGATCTTGTCCACACTGATTTCACAGTTGTATAGCTTCTATACCTCATTAATCACACTCTATATCAAATAAGAACTCACAAGCATTATAAATATGTACACAGATACTAAAGGGTCTTATTTCTACCCAACTATTCATGACCTCACGAGGACAATATCATGACCCAAATGGTCGCGAGTGGTGCCCATACTAACCCTCTTGATGGGAGAACCATCTAACCCAAACCATTACCCATCACTTAACCATTTGTAAATAATATTAGGCAATATCTTAACCATAAGGAAATAATAAACTCCATAACAAACTAGGCAGATATAAAACGCGAAAAAGAACTACCTATTACATTATCCAAAGGACCCAAAAGTCAATATACAAGAACCTTCTAAAACAAAAACCAAAGTCTAAAATAATATCTCAAAAACCATAATAAGAAGTGTCATTGTCCAAAAGAGTGGACATGATCAATAAGAAGATCCAATGGTTGCCCAAAGATAGGTGCTCACCCTTAAATTAAAAGGCTGCTAGTCACGAACTAAATCTAAGGTCTCGTCTCAGTTGATGGAACCCTTTTTGTACTCAACAAAAAGAAGAGCACAAGTAGTATCACTACAAACACTATGTACTAGTAGGTACCATTGACTGACTTAACTTAAAACCCACACATAAACATAAGCCAAATAAGAGCAACTAGCAATAAAGACATAACAAGTAATTACACCAAATACCACTGATTACAGATTAACCTTCTATATAACACAACAATACCAATATATATTCTATCAATGCATGTATTCGATATCATTAGTCTAAGATCACACCTAACGAAGGAAGGGACTATGACCCTCTACTTATCACAAGTATAACATATCAAGACACATTTATCTAACCATCTCACAAGTAGTCTCATGCCATTTCTATTAGTCACAACTGTTGCGACCCAGCTATACACGCAAGTGCAAGTGATCGTTCAAGTAATATAATGGCTCCTTTGAAAGAGACGGATATCGAACCCAAGGGACTTTTGTCAATAGAAGTCAATTTTAGATGTCAACAATAATTAAAAACTCGTGTTGCGAAAAGAACAAGGGATTTGTTACTAAAAATTAAATGATTGCGGAATATAAACTACTATTTTTGGTATTGTACCTTCAGTTTTTGCAAATATGATATGGAAGTCAGTAAAAAGTAAGTTCCCAGGGTCAAGGCACTCAGAATATCATCTCTAGAATATGAATATTACTGGTTTAAGCAATTTTGAGTCATTTATCTTGGTTATTGATTACGAGGTTAATTTTATGATTATATTCATCTACAAACTATAAACTTCTATTAGAAATTGGAAACCTAACTACATCGTTGAGCGGGGATAGATTTAACCAATTCTAATGCCTTTAAGCTATCTTCCCATATTTGAACAAGCGCGGCGAATTAGGTACCTCTCGACCCTAATCGCATATCAATATCTTGGAATCTGTTCCTCGAGTAAAGATCATGCTCCTTATATTCCACGTTCTATCTCTCAGTTTCTTTCTCGAGTTCCTCTCAAGACAATAAATTTATTTCAATGGTGATCAAGCATTAAAATAGTAAAAGCAAGAATATAAGAATAACTAATAATTGATAAACTCCAGCAAGAACCAATAATGTTCAACTCTAAAGATTCATGTTCATCGCCTCAACCCCAAGAATTAGAGATTTTAGCCACTCATACTTTGATTTAACATCATAAATTGATAAAACCCCATAAAAAGAAATAAAAGATGAAAAGAAGAAGTATTAACCCTAATTGGTATGCCAAAATCGCCCAAGAGTAGTCCAACAAAGATGGAATTATGATACAATAACCCAAGAGCCCTATTTATAGACAAAAACTCGGAGGCAAAAATTGCCATAAAGCTGCCCTGCACGCCCCTGGGTGCGCCTGGCACTTAGGCAAATTTTTCCTCTGAAAGGTAACGTATGAGCGGCCTGGAAAGCCCCTAAGCGCACCCCTATGCTGTCCAACTGAGCAAAATCTTTGTCAAAAGCGTCCGGCATGCCCCTGGGCACACCTGACACTTAGAATCCAATTTTATTCCTTTCCTCAACTTTTCTTTGCGGATTTGGTTGGATTCTTCATGTTCAAATCTTTGGCTTGCCTCTTATCTTCAATATCCTTCGCTCGTAGCTCCTCCAAGCCTTGTTTTCCACGCCAAAAACACTCTAAATAGTCGCAAATTTCACCTACAAGGGTCTAATCACACTCATTAGCGCAATATCAAATATACCATCAAAACAATACAAAATATATATTTATTGCTCTCAAAACTAAGGTAAACATGGGTCAAAGTTGGCAATAAGGCATATAACTACGCCTTAGATCACCACCCCACACTTAAACCTTTGTTCGACCTCGAACAATAAGCACACTCAACCCAAGGTGACTTTAGACAACCGACACACAATAGGTATTCCCGCATAGCTACACAACCACATTCATTACATTATGCACCTAACACACTAATATCACCAACAAGTGAATAGCAAATTGAAATGATCTATCCTCACAAAACAACTCTACTAGTTGCGAACTCATGCACGACACGTTACCAATAGATCACCACACTTTGCTAAACATGCGCCCTCACCACAAGAGAATCACCCAATATCTCACACAATTCTTTCAAAGTAACTATTGTATGGGTGCATGAATAAAGTTCTCTCACTCTCGAAAAGAATTCACATGCAACACAAGATGAACCATAAGCTTGCCCTTAATATAGTACTCCACTAATATCCGAATGTCAAGGCTCAAGATCAAGTAGGACTTTAATGGTTGTAATGTAGGCTAAGGGACGGGTAGGAACTATTTGGTTAAGAATAGTGACTATCTTCCATAAGCGCTTAAACACACTACAATTCACTTTAAGATCACCTTCAGCCAACCTATTTTACACCACTTTTGTCTTCCCACCTTTCTTTTGTTTAGCCCCATCTCTTTAAGCTAGCTTACACATATTAGGCAAGGAGTATTTGCTATCAACACATGATTCACTTATTTTGGTCAATTTTTTTCTTTTTATTATATTATTCCCTACCAACAACACATAAACTTTTTCACACACCAAAAGCTATTCACTTGGGGCTTCAACTTCACTTTTTCCTTCTTCAAATTTTTATTTTTTTTTCACTCCTTAACATCTTAATTTTTCAACTAAAGTGCTTAGGAGTTTTGGATCAAATTACAGTTAAATGAAAGAAAAGGATTAAGCTAAATATAAGGCTGCCAAAGAATAGGCTAAAGGCTTAACGGGCTAACTAAGATCATGCACAAAGGGTAGGTAAAGTAGGTATAAAACATGGCTATTAAAAAAATGCCTATATCATCTCCTAATCTCAACACTCTTCATTTCGCTTTGCAAATACACCGGTAAAGTTCTAGACATCAATATACACATGGAATATCACAAAAACCTCACTCACACATGGCACATGTTTTAACTCAAGCAAGCTCACCATACAGTTTATACAAAGTCATGCACAAATTCAATATTAAGCAACTTATCAAGTCGACTAAGTGAGCATTAGATGTCTCAAAACTTGCTATTGTATAACTTAGCATGTTCCAAACTTATACGTATAGCAAGCAAGAACGTCCAACCATAACATGACTAATTTTCTCTTAAGACGGTCGTTATCCATCCATCATAGAGCAAAGCTCCTAATATTATGATTAAAAGAGACTCAATCTAAAAAAAATCTTTTTGTGCTTTTCTACGGTTCAAAGGGACTATCCTTAGTAAAAGAACCGAAAACAAAGGCTAAAGAACCCAAAATAAAATACTAAAAACACATATATACAAATATAAAGGGAATCCCATAACACCCCACCCTACACTTAAAAGATGAGCACTGTCCCTAATGCTACTAAAATTAAACAAGGCAAGAGTAGGATGTAAGGATCTCATTGGTCAGTCAAGGAAATCGTCATCTTCATGTAAAGATAGCTAACCAACTCAATGTGTGTTGGCTGTAAGGGCCACCCCACACTTAGTTGCTTAGCATCAATTCAAAATATATGGGTGTAAGGGTACTTAGACTTCCCCTCTTCACTTAACTCCCAATTACAAAGTCCAACCCATATACAAATTCATCATCCCCAACACAAGTTCCATATTCCCATAATTATCATTCGAATGGATTACTTGTTTTACTCAAGAATTCAAACAAGTTCCATGCACATTCAACAATATATGGGTTATATCAAGTATTTAATTATATCACATGATTAATTAGAACACTTCCACTTGTACTTCAAGTTCTCATTCATGACACCCCATAATTTCCAACTCTAGCATAAGAATCAAGTCAAACTACAAAGAAAATAACGGGCACCAACAATTCGAATTACCTCATCCCCAAATTTTTCAATATTCTAATAGCAATCTAGAGAGAGAAAGCTTAAAGAAAACATACCTTGGTTGCTTTAATGGAGTCCTGCAAGCACAATCCAAGGATGAGAAGGGGAGAATAGTGCTTTGTGTGGGAAGGAGAAGAGAAACTTATGAGAGAAAATTTAATTGTGTGGGGGAGAAAATTGGTTTGGGGATAGGAGGGTATGGGGTCACCCTTTTAAAAAAATCAGCCCCAAAGATTTTAAGTGTGGGGTGGGTCGGGTAGGGTAGGAAGGTATGGGGTCACCCTTTTAAAATAATCAGCCCCAAAGATTTAAGGGGGTAGCAGCCCGGCACGCTGCTAGCCGTGCTACCCCATTGCTGAGTGGAACAAAAATCTGGGCAAAGGCGGCCTAGCACGCTGCCTGGCGCGCCTGCCCACTACCCATGCAGAAAAAAATCTGGGCAGGAGCGGCCCGGCACGCTGCCCATGCCATCCAAATTTCGGGCAAATGCTCCCCGACTTACTAGGTTCCGCGCCCCATACTTATCATCATACCTGGGCGGTTTTCCATAGTTTTCAACATATTTCGGGGCTATTTCAAGTCCCATGACACAAAATTTTACTCCAAAGCATTTCTTACCTTCCCGGCACCTTCAAAAGATCATCAATCCTCCAATTTACCATTTCCACTTGGATTTCCTTGGCAAAACACTCCGTGTACCTCTGCATAAACAATAAATCCTAGAACTAAGTTAGAAAAGAAAAATTTAAAAGAAATGGGTTGCCTCCCATCAAGCGCCTTAGTTTAGGTCGTGGCACGACTCTTCTTTTTGTATTTTTTTACTTTATAATTCCTAACTATTACAATACATTAATGGGTTGCCTCCCATCAAGCGCCTTGTTTAATGTGGTGGCTCGACCAAGCTTGGCTTACTCATCATCAAGGTGAAGCACATCCTCCTTACGCTTCTCATTTTCACCAAAATAGTGTTTCAATCTTTGGCCATTCACAAGAAATTTAATACCATCACCTTTATTCATGATTTCCACCGCACCATGAGGAGTTGTGCGACTTACCTCAGAAGGACCACTCCACTTAGATCTTAGCTTGCACAAAAACAACCTAAGTCTAGAATTAAACAGTAGTACCAATTGGCCTGGCTCGAAAGTGCGCTGGTGAATGTGCTTGTCGTGCCATCGCTTCATTTTCTCCTTCTAAATCCTCACATTTTCATACACATGAAAATGAAACTCTTCCAACTCATGTAGTTGCAACAACCTCCTTTGACCAGCCAACTCCGGATCTAGGTTCAACTTCTTGATCGCCCAATATGCTCGGTGCTCAAGCTCAACCGGGAGGTGACATGCTTTCCCAAAGACAAGATGATATGGAGAAGTCCCTATAGGTGTTTTATATGAAGTTATATAAGCCCAAAGAGCACCATCTAGCTTAAGCGACCAATCTTTTCTCTAAGTATTCACAGTCTTTTGCAAGTTTAGTTTTATCTCGCGATTGGCCACTTGTTTGAGGATGATACGCTGTTGAAACCTTGTGTTTAAAACCATATTTATCCAACACACTCTTCACCCAATAGTTTATAAAGTGTGAACCTCCATCGCTAATAATAGCTCTTGGAGTTCCAAACCTTGTGAAGATGTGTTTTTGAAGGAACTTCACCACAATCTTAGAATCATTTGTAGGAAGAGCGACAGCCTTTACCCACTTAGACATGTAATCTACTGCTACAAGTATGTATTGATTTCCATTTGACTTTTAAATGGCCTATAAAATCTATCCCCCACACATCAAAAATTTCAACTTCAAGGATGTTAGTTAAGGGCATCTCATGTCTTCTTGAAATCATCCCCATACGCCGGTACTGGTCACAACTTTTCACAAACTCATGTGCATCTTTAAATAGAGAAGGCCAAAAGAAACCTGACTGTAGAATTTTGCGGGCTGTACGTTCACAACCATGATGACCACCATAAAGTTATCCGTGGCAACTTTCCAATACTTGCTTCACCTGCGTATATGGAATACATCTTCGCACCACTTGATCGGGACCCTTCTTGAATAAATAAGGCTCATCCCAAATATAAGAATGTGACTCATATGATAACTTCTTATTTTGTTGAGGACTCGAATCAGGAGGAAATAGCCCACTCACCAATAGATTCACAATGTCCGCAAACCATGGCAACTCGTCAACCTCTAATACTAGAAATTTCTCATCTGGAAATCCCTCACAGATACGTCCATTATCAGCTACATGTATCGAGCTCTCAAGTCTAGAAAGGTGGTCGGCAATCTGATTTTCTGACCCCTTCCTATCTTTAATCTCCAAAATCAAACTCTCGTAATAATAAAATCTATCGAATCAATGGATTAGCATCTTTTTTACTGAAAAAATAACGAATGGCAGCATGATCTGTGCATATAATAATGCTAGTGCCCACCAAATATGATCTAAATTTATCAAAGGCATACACCAAAGCTAGCATCTCCTTTTCAGTCACCGTATAATTCATTTAGACTGCATCAAGGGTTTTACTTGCATAATAAATAGAGTGAAATACCTTGTTCTTCCGCTGCCCAAGAACCGCACCTACTGCAACATCACTCGCGTCACACATAAGCTCAAATGGTAGATCCTAATCTGGAGCAATAAGGATGGGTGCTTCAACCAACTTCTTCTTCAAGATCTCAAATGCCTTCATACATGACTCACAAAATACAAATTTAACATCTTTCTCTAAGAGTGTGCACATGGGGCGTGCAATCTTGGAAAAATCTTTAATGAACTGTCTGTAAAAACCAACATGTCCCAAGAACCTATGCACCCCTTTCACCGACACAGATGGAGGCAATTTTTTGATAACTTCAATCTTTGCTCTATCAACTTCGAGCCCTCGCATTGACACTTTAGGTCCAAGAACTATACCTTCCGTCACAAGAAAATGACATTTTTCCCAATTGAGAACAAGATTAGTTTCTTCACACCGAGCAAGAAATCTATCTAGGTTTTGGAAACATACCTCGAAAGAGTTATCGAAGACTGAAAAATCATCCATAAAAATCTCCATGAACTCCTCCGCCATGTCAAAAAAAATTGCCATCATGCAACGCTGAAAAGTAGTCGGTGCATTGCACAATCCAAAGGGCATACACTTGAAAGCATAAGTGTCATAAGGACATGTAAATGTAGTATTCTCTTGATCTTATGGATCTATAGCAATTTGATTATACCCGGAATATCCATCAAGAAATAAATAATATTCCTACCCGACCAATCGATTCAACATCTGATCAATAAAAGGGATCAAATAATGATCTTTACTCGTGGCATTATTTAGTTTTTGATAATCCATGCAAATACGCCACCCGATCATAGTTTTTGTAGGAATCAACTCATTTTTGTTATTCGTGATTACCGTCATACCACCCTTTTTTGGGACACACTGTATTGGACTAACCCATGTACTGTCAGATATAGGGTAGACAATGCCCAAATCTAACCACTTAATTACCTCTTTCCTTACCACTTCTTTCATTACTGGATTCAAGCGTCGTTGGTGTTGCACACTCAGCTTATGCCATTCCTCCATGTAAATTTTTTTCATACATAAACCCGGATTAATACCATGGATGTCAGACATTTGCCATCCAATAGCCTTTTTCCTTCGTTTGAGTATCCCTAATGCTACATCGACTTGTTCCCTTGATAAATTTGCTGCAACAATAATGGGAAGAGTCTCATTGTCACCTAAAAAAGCATATTGAAGATGAGATGGAAGTTCTTTCAATTCAAGCTTCGGGGCCTCCTCAATTGATGGCTTGGGTTGAGGTCCGAGTGGACGATTTAAAGGTTCCCATCCACCCTCTTTGGCATAGATGCCCATAAGATCAAGAAACTACACCATTTCACTAGCTTCCGCATCACCAAAAATATCTTGCCCCATCAAAACTCTTTCCAAGGGATTTGTTGACAAAGTGTGGATGCTTTCAGCCGCCAAATCAATAGCCGTGATAGCTGACAAGTTCTGATAAATTTTTGGTAGATTCAAAGCCCTATATATATCAAAGATCTCAACCTTATCATGAGCTCGCATAGTCAATTTCCCTACTGCTACATCAAATGATCGCACCCCCTATGGCCAGAAATGGATGCCCCAAAATAAATGGGACTTCTGGGCAAGGTTCAAAATTAAGCACCACAAAATCAATAGGAAAGATCAACAAACCCACTTGAACCAGAACATCCTCAACAATACCATCCGGTCTAGTAACAGATCAATCTGCAAGCTGCAAAATAATAGTAGTAGGTTTAGGACGACCCAAACCCAACTCCTTGAAAATTGAAGTGGGAACTAGATTAATACTAGCCCCCAAATCACACAACCCACGACCACAAACACGATCTCCCAGAGTAATTTTTATAGTGAAGCTTTCGGGATCCTTCAGTTTGGTGGGTAAACGATTTTTTATGCGAGAATTGCACTCCTCAGTAAGTGCAACTGTGGCATACTCAGTCAATCTACTCTTGTTTGCCACAATATCCTTCACAAACTTAGCATACTTTGGAATACCCTGCAAGATATCCACAAGTGGCAAATTAATGTGCATTTGTTTAAGTAATTTAATGAACTTAACAAATCATTCATCTTCTTTCTTCTTTTTAAACTTCTGAGGAAAAGGAGGAGGCAACTTTACACTTTGGACCACTTTTTCATCTTTGGAGCTTCTGTCAGACTCAACTTGTTCATTTTCAATCACAACTTCTTTTGGCTCCAATTCTTCTGCTGGTTGAACTGCATCCTCTAACTGCTTATCACTACGAGTAACAATAGCACTCACTTGCCTCGGGTTAGGATCAATATCACTTGGAAGACCTCCTTGAGGCCTTGTATTCTGTGCATTTGCTAACTGACCAATTTGTTTCTCCAAATTTTGAGTAGCCAACTGATTGTTCCTAACATCAGCTGTCAGCTTAGCTTGCTCTGCCATAATCTGCTTCAACATATCTTCCACGCTTATATTGCCAGGATTACTACCCAATTGATTACCTTGACAATGCTGTTGGTTGTATTGTGGTGCATATCCTTGAGGTCTATACTGATTTTGAATATTTCCCCAAGATAAGTTTGGGTGATTTTTCCACCCAATATTGTAAGTATTTCCATAATTTTGTGCTTCACCTCCTCTTTGGGCGTTATCCACAAAATTTATGAAATCCAGATTTGAACTGCACAACTCGCTGGTATGGTCCCCATTCCCGCATACATCACACCACACCGAAACATGTTGCTGTACTATATTTACGGCAGCTTGTTGCTGCCTCAAATTTAAACTGCTGAAGTGATTGTTCATCATGTTTTGCATGGCTGAAATTTGGGCAGATAATGTTGTGACTGCATCCACACCTAGTTTCCCGGCAACCTTCTTTGTGGAACTTCTAGAATTATCACCATGCCAATCTAGATTTCCTTGCGAAATATGATTCAACAAAGCATACAATTCATCATATGTCTTCTCTAAAGCTTGTCCACCTGCAGCTGAATCAAGTAGAATTTTAGTGTTGGGGTCGAGAGGCTCAATAAAAGTATGCACCAACACTTCATTTGCTTGGTGGTGATGAGGACAATCCCTCAACATGGATTTGAATCTGTTCCAAGATTGGTATAAATTTTCATCATCTCTTTGTCTAAAACTCAATATCTCACTCCTCAGCTTTCTTTTCGGATGAAAAGAACCTTATCAAGAACTTACGAGCAAGATCATCCCAAGTCGTGATAGAATTCATCGGCTCTGCATCCAACCACCTTCTTTCTTCCCCCAACAGAGAAGAGGAAAACAAAGTTAGTCTCACATAATTCAAAGACACACCCGCAGGAATATATGTGTCACTGATCTCCAAAAAATTTTGAATATGCCTCTGCAGGTCCTCATGAGCAAGACCTGTAAACTGTCCACTTGAGTGCAAGAGTTGCACCATGTTCTGTTTAAGCTCAAATCTACCTCCAGCTACCAATTTTTGAATACTGGAGGTAACATTTGTAGCGAGTGGGATTGCGCCACGCCGCGAACTGTCCTAGCTGCCATAACTACCGGCTCACGTCTATTTCCCACTGGGTCCACAAAATCAACTGGATTCGCTGGATTCCTTAGGTGTTCCACCCAATCCTCAATTCTTATGGGATTACCCCGTATGCCTTTGTCAGCCAGTTCGAACTACGGGATTGGGTAATCTGTAGCCTGTCTCCTTAATCTATAAAAGTATCTCTCAGGTTCAGACTGCGGGGTTACCAAATATTTGTTCCTTGTCAGTGTTCATATGAAGTCAACCTGAAAAATAGAACAGCTAAGATCAAGTTGTCAACACTTAGCTGAAAATTAAAGTAAAGACGTCAATAATTGAAATCTATTTATTTGAAAGTCCCCGGCAACGACGCCTAAAACTTGTTGCGACCCAGCTATACACGCAAGTGCACGTGATCATTCAAGTAATATAATGGCTCCTTTAAAAGAGCCGGATATGGAACCCAAGGTACTTTCGTCAACAGAAGTCAATTTTAGATGTCAACAATAATTAAAAACTCGTGTTACGAAAAGGACAAGGGATTTGTTACTAAAAATTAAATGATAGTGGAATATAAACTACTATTTTCACTACCGTAACTTCAGTTCTTACAAATATTATATAGAAGTCAATTCAAAGTAAGTTCCCAGGGTCAAGGCACTCAGAACATCATCTCTAGAATATGAATATTACTGGTTTAAGCAATTTTGAGTCGTTTATCTTGGTTATTGATCACAAGGTTAATATTATGATTATATTCGTCTCCAAACTATAACCTTCTATTAGAAATTTGAAACCTAACTACATCATTGAGCGGGGATAGATTTAACCAATTCTAATGCCTTTAAGCTATCTTCCTGTATTTGAACAAGCGCGGCGAATTAGGTATCTCTCGGTCCTAACCGCATATTAATATCTTGGAATCTCTTCCTCGAGTAAAGATCACTCTCCTTATATTCCACGTTCTATCTCTCAGTTTCTCTCTCAAGCTCCTCTCAAGACAATAAATTTATTTCAATGGTGATCAAGCATTAATATAGTAACATCAAGAATATAAGAATAACCAATAATTGATAAACTCCAGCAAGAACCAATAATTTTCAACTCTAAAGATTCATGTTCATCGCCTCAACCCCAAGAATTAGGGATTTTAGTCACTCATACTTTGATTTAACATTATAAATTGATAAAACCCCATAAAAAGAAATAAAAGATGAAAAGAAGAAGTATTAACCCTAATTGGTATGCCAAAATCACCTAGGAGTAGTCCAACAAAGATGAAATTATGATACAATAACCCAAGAGCCTTATTTATAGACAAAAACTTGGAGGCAAAAAATGCCATAAAGCTGCCCGGCACTTTCCTGGGTGTGCCTGGCACTTAGGAAAATTTTTCCTCTGAAAGGTAACGCATGAGATGCCCGGAACGCCCCTGGGCGTGCCCCTATGCTGTCCAACTGAGCAAAATCTTTGTCAAAAGCGGTCGGCACGCCCCTGGGCGCGCCTGGCACTTAGACTCCAATTTTATTACTTTCCTCGACTTTTCTTTGCAGATTTGGTTGGATTCTTCAAGTTCAAATCTTTGGATTGCCTCTTATATTCAATATCCTTCGCTCATAGCTCCTCCATGCCTTGTTTTCTATGCCAAAAACACTTCAAATAGTCGCAAATTTCACCTACAAGGGTCTCATCACATTCATTAGCGCAATATCAAATATACCATCAAAACAATACAAAATACATACCTATTGCTCTCAAAACTAAGGTAAACATGGGTCAAAGTTGGCAATAAGGCATATAACTACGCCTTAGATCAACAACACTTATACAATACAATCAGCAGTCAATCAATTAATGATATAAAATAATGCATCAAAACCATTAAATCAATAATAGAATGTGTACACACATACTAAGAGTCTTATATGCCCATTATTCATGACCTGCAAGGGACGAGCTTAGTCTATACCATACTGATGAAGTACCCAACCCTCCAAATATAAATTTGTAACCAACATGTATCGGTGAGGTACCCGACCCATCGAATGTCATGATATATAAATATCTCAATCAATATCAATAAGAATATAATAAAGTACACCAAATATACAATTACACAATTTATCTAACCACTTAATCAACTTCAAGGTTCATCATTTCATGTATACAAACAACTACTAAGTCAGTTCACCAATCACAAGTATGTTTGAAGTCTAATCACAATCATTCAACTCATGGATAGGTATGAAATTTAAATTAAGTCTATAACTATAATTTAAACCGTAACCTACCTCGAATCAAGCCCCGAAATTCACTACTTCACTTGATCTTTGCCTTTTCATGCAATCTCCACTTGTTCTTGGTCTAGAAGCAACAACAAAGAACAATTCAACAGTTCGTTCTTCAATTCTAGGATTAAGAACCTAAACCCACTGATTTAACCCATAATCATAGACTAAATTATTATTCTAAGGATTATCATCCTTTAATCCATTTTAATTCCCCATAATTCATGATTACTAGATGAATTCTACTCTAGGAGGTGTATTCTAGCAACTTAGAGCCATTAACAAATGATTTAAAGTCACTCATAAACAATTTATACCAGATCACCAACCTAGGGATAAACTGATAAATTCCACCATTATAACGACCCAAACCATCGCTATGATGATATAGTGGGTAAAATTTGTACTTAGTCTTTCCTTAGCCAATTTTTGAGAAATTCAGGGCTAGTCTAGGATTCGATGATTTTTGAGGGTATGTTAGTCAAATGAAATTTGGTAATAATATGATGGTTGATAGTGATGTTTGACGTGATATTTAGATATACAATGAGTTTAGGGAGTCGTAGCAACTTTCGGCACCCGAAACTGAGTTATAGAACTCTGATTATAGAGTTTACCGTGGAGGGGTTAGTTTGCGATATCATAGTTTGTGAATTGTGTTGTAAAATGAGCATAAAAGAATAGAGTTCCCGAGTTTCTTCCTCAAACCATTACAGCGGAAAAAGGTAACCGCTACAGCGATACCACTGCAGTGAAAAAAGGTACCGCCGCAGTGGACCTCTTTTTTAAGGCGCGAACTGCTGCAGCAGCAATTTAACCACTGTAGTGGTACCGTTGCAGCAGTAATAAACAGAATTTGACAGTTTTAAAAACTCAAAAATATTTTCATTCCCCTCTTTTTTGAAAAACGCAAGAAAGTTTTGGGGAAGGCGATTTTCAGAGGGTTTGTGAGGGTTTTTTATCTTTGGAGATAAGTCATAACATTATAGACTTGAAATTATTTCTTATAACATTTGAAAATCATTCGAAAAGAATTCATGGTAGAAAATTATAGTTTAGCCCTAGTTATAGAAATTGATAAAAAGTGGTGGGAATGTGTATAAATTCAGTAAAGAATGATTCTAGGGTGTTAGAAAATATTAATGGGGATGAATTTATGGTTGTTCATGCTAATTCAGGTAGAATACATGTGGTTTAAGAGATAGGAAACCCTAACATGATGAAATAGAGTGAATTTATGACTAAAATTAATCAGTGGTTTTTGATCCCTAGTAGTTAAAGGGGTGTAAATTATTGAAATGGGTATATATTCTTGTTCCTATAGATCAAAAATGAGTTGAACGAGAATGAAAGAGCAAAAGTTTGGCTTAAAGGTGACTTGAGCAAGGAATTGAGGTAGTCTATAGTTTTATCGTAGCACTTAGACTTTCTTGTCTTTCTGCTTGTTTGTAAACCAAACATCTATGATTGCCTTCTAGCATGATTTATGATTTATTGACTGCATTGCATGTTCATACATTGTGGTGTTATGGAGGTGTGATGAAGGGGATGTTGATGTTATTATTGAAATCATGATGTTCATGATGTTGTTGGGTGTGATAGAGGGTCGGGTACCATGCTGGTACCTTGCTAAAGTTCAGAGTAGATATAAGGCGAGTTCTAATGTTGCGCACCACTAGAAAGAAATCAATCCAAAGAAAATAACAATACATGCCTAAACACCCTTTGAGAATTACCTCGTACTACGAACACTAGATTGTTCCCACAATCCTATTGTGGTATTTAGCTACTCATAATTGCAATAAAACAAGAAAAATTTTGATAAGAAAGCATATTGATGAACTTACAATAATAAGATGAAAAACTCCAAAATCTCACTTTGAATTAAAACCCTAGTAGTTGATGTTAGTAATTTCAAGAACAAGAATATGCCTTGAAACCTTAAAAACAATGTAATAATGTAATAATGTGTAAACTTGTACAAAAGACCCAAAAGGGGTATTTATATACACAATTAAACCTATCCTAAACATAATAGAATTTGCTGAGTCAATGCCTCGGAGGGAAGAAAGGTACGATCGTGGGATCACGATCGCCCTTGATGCTCGTAGGTTGGCACTGGACTTGTCATCTTTTAGATTTTGACTGGTACGGTTCTTAGTATGATCTCATGGATCCTAGGTACGATCGTGGAACCCTCTCGTAGGATTCACCTCTGACTTGCATTGTTTCTGTAATTTCCTCTCACAATCCTCAGTACGACTTTGTTCTTTCTACGTACGATTGTGAGATCTCATCGCCTGATCCTCATGGCACTTAACAACTAAAACCCTTACTTTTATATTTCCTTCCCATGATCAAGAGGTACGATTGTGACATTGAAGTATGATTATGGGAAGCCTTCGTCTGACCAACTACTGAATGTTGCTTTTCAGGTATCATCCCACGACAGCCATGGTACAACCGTGGTCAGATCCCACGGTCATGTAATGTCCTCTTCTGATCCCTCTAAGTGCAAAAACATGCATTTTCCTCCTCTAGACCTGTTTGACCTTCAAATAACCTAAAATATATCATATCTAAATAAAAATACCTTTGTTCATTCAAGTTTCCATAGTTTTAAGTGTCGTAAGTCTACATCACATCAATACCCTCAACTTAGAGCATCTACATGTCCTCAAGAAAACAAAATACAACTAAAACATGACGCTTAACCAAGAAAAATCAAGATAACTACAACAGTCATACTTTCTCAAGACCAATTTAGGCATGCATTGCCCAAACCACAAGTTCAACACCCTCCTTTACTATCAAAACCATCATTCATTGTGCATACACAAACTCCTTATCATGACACAATGGGATCAATTAATGGCATTACATTATCAACAGACAACCTAGCATACTAACAAATGACACTACCCGAACAAGCAGATTGCAGTGCAACCCCTACACCTTTACATCAAAAAAGTCCCTCATACTCATCATATGTAATGAATATCAAAACAGGTACTAAAATGAATCACTCACACTCATAATGAAATCAAATAGTGTGTGTTTGATACCATAAGTTTGCCCTTATTTTCCCCTCCTTAGTTTTTCAGACAGTCGGATTAGGATCACTATAGCACTTTTATTGGCTTGTAATGTAGGCTTGGGGACGGGTAGAGTACATATGTATAAAGTGACTCATTCTTCCTTGGCACTACACTATTTTCTAGCTCCACTTTCTAACTTTCTTTTATTTTTCTCCCTTTTTTGACTTCTTGGAACTCGGTTGTGGTTCCTTCTTATTTTCCCTTTTTTTTTTCTTTTTAAAACTTTTCCTTGTTTTCTCATAATACCACACCTGCATTCCTTTTATTTTTCTTTACTAACCTTTTCTTCATACCCATGCTCAACTATGCACCCATATGATAGCCACTCTCAACTTAGGCAATTTGCCTGAGTTGAGGTACACACTGTCCAAGGAGGGACCAAGGCCAAAATAGGTTCATTATAATTAAGTATGGGAAGGTGAATCAGCTAATGAAAGGAATTGTTTTATTTATGCTCAAAATTTGTGATCAAGCGATACTATTCTTCTTTGATAGGCTTTTTTTATACTTTTAGTAGACTATTGAAGAACGACCTATGATCCTTTCCTAACCTACTATCCTACAACTTTAGAGAGACTAATCAGGCAAGTTTTAGATTGCACACACACGCTGACTAGGAAAAACCTAGCTCACACACTCTTGGCTCAGGCCTACATACACACTACCTATCCATTTCATGCACAGTTACACTACGGTTATCATGTTCATAATCCTAATGCCATGATGAGATCCAAACATTGGTCACAATTCAAGTCAGAACAAAAATACAAATTTTTTTCTTCTAGAGGGGTATCATTAAAACATTCAAAACATTTTGCATGCTCCTTTTTATTTTGACTGCACCAAGTTCTCTTATTTTTCTCTCAATTACACAAATAACACAAAGACATCACAAAAAAACACCTAAACATGTTAGTTCTAACAAGAGAGTGTAGTCGAGGGAAAATAAACACAACAACGAAACCCTCGGATGTTGTACACCCCTACCCCTAACTTAGAAATCATGCAATATCCCCATTGCACAAAAATAGAGAAAATGTAAAACTAGGGTAAGGATCATACCGGTGGCATGCTAGATGCCTGACGTACTCTGATCAGTAGGGGTCACAGATGGGACCCTTCCATGCTTCTCAGATCTTGTGGCCTCGGCTCTAGTCGGGGCACTCTCGGTCAAGTGGGCACCAGTGGTGGCCAGTACACTCAATGATGTCATTTTGGGGGCAATCTCTGTACGCCCTCCACTCTGGATAACCACCTCAGTAGCAGGTGGAATCCCAACCATCTCCGAAATGTGTACCTCAGAGGTCCGCTCACTCATTTTCCCTTTCCTCTTCCTCCATTCCTTATCCTTCTTCTTTTCTTCCTTGTCCTTTCACTTTCTCTTCTTTTAGGGTTGTTAATCATCGCCCATCTCCTCCACAACATCATTGGCTTTTATATATTTTCCCTCACCTATCGAGGTTTGGGTATAGAAGTCCGGTATTAACGAATCCATATTAACCATAAAGTCTTCTAAAGACGGGATCGATGGAGGCGGAGGTGGCATAACTTGCACAGTCCGCTCAGTCAGATCCTAAAGCTTGCTTCAACTTAGCCAACTCATTTGTCACCATGCTTAAATTTGGAGCCTGAATATTTTCCAACTTAGTCGTTATCCGAATCTTGAGTCGGTCAAAATAGGTCTGAACACCCTATATAGCAGCCATAATTTTATCCTCCACATAGGGCTTCACCTCTACCTCTAATTTCTTAATTTTTGTATCATGCAGTGCTTGATTTCTCATGAGTTGCTCTAGAAGAGCTATAGTAATCAGAGTGTGACCTACAGGAACTGACTGAATGTCACCTGAGGATGCTCTAGACTGCTGAGTAGAAGAAAAAGAAGTAGTCATACAGTCCTTAAAAGCCAGAATCTCAGTAGTCGGGGCATCTCCCTCTACATCCTGTGGAGGTAAATCTGGCAAAGGACCCTGGGCTGGAGTTGCTGGGTTCCTCAGATCTTTAATTAAAGAAATATCTGCACTTTTTATTAGTCGAACAAATCTGTCAATCACCGGAATAGATAGCACCTGTGAATTCTGCAGCAACTGAGTAATCAAATACGAGAATGGTAGAGTGGTGCTAAACTAAAGTACTATGTCCCAATTCTCTTTCACAATGATCCATGGAATGTTCAGCTCTAACTCTTCTATGAAAGCTGCCACTAGGCTCGCATTGGCTGCACCAAGTGTATTGTCATTAGCTGTCGGTGTAATGCGCTGTCTCATGATAGCCCACCAATCTTTGGCAGTGAACTTCAAGGTGTGCTTGTATATGACTGACCCGTTAACCCAAATTGCTCTCTCTCTTCATTCTCTGTAATGTGGTCTGCCAACCACTTATAGTGCATTAGCTTGTCATCCATACTCAACTTCTTCACCCTTCTCAAATCCTTCATCGGGAAGTCATACTCTGGAGTCTCTTCAGCTGGCTCAAAAGTGTTACCAAATAAGGCTTTAGAGATAGCCACGACTGATATGTCAATCTCCTTATCCCGTACTAACACCATGTCCAGTCGGGGTTACTTTCTTATGTCTTTTTCTTTATTAGAGGGAGTCACGTTCTTGATCATTGCAGCATATTTGGCATAGAATTCCCTCACCATCTTCGTGTTGTAGTTTTGGAGTGTTCTATTCATCCATCCCAATTCATATTTCTCGAACACCTGGATTAACTCTGGGACCTTTTGTAGTGATTCAGGAAAGATTCGGGGTTCTTCCTGAATGCTTCACTTTTTGTTCCCTCTATTGTTTAGAGCGACCCCACTAATATAGTAGTCCTGGGAGTTTGATACATTCCATCGCCTTGGTTCTGCACCTTTTAAGGCTGATTTAAAGCAGTAACAATGTTTGATGATTTTGGAATAACACTTTTGGAACCATTCAAAGATTCTTCCTCCTCGGAGGAACTCTCCTCATCTGTAGTTCTAGGTTTTACCCCATATGGGTTTGAGTTGTGACCTCCATCTTCAGACTGGGAAGTTCAATAGGGGTAGCCGCGGGCACCAAAGCAGTCGAAGGTGTAGCTTTATACTTAGCTTTGTCCCTAGTAGTCTGAGGTGTATGCTAATCATCTAAAGTACTTTTGTAGTACTCAACCTCGAAACCACTAGACTCTTCAGACTAACTCTTCGAGGATGGAGGTGTGTCTTGGGGTGCTCGCTTCTTCGAGATTTCCTTTTCCATTTTCATGTGTGTCTTGGGTGCCATAGTACCTGTACGAGCAAATGTTAGTCTTAGAAAAAAAAATCGTACCAGGTGTGCAGTTGTCCAAACAGATGAGCCTTCCTATGATGATAGTCTGAAGGTACGACTGTACCTTCGATCATATGAAGCCTCTTCCAAAAGTACTAGGGGGTTATCATATCAAACAATCACATACCACGATCATACCAAGATAGGACAATCATCGGATGTGCACGTCTGATGAACTCCTGAAGCTTGAAAAACTGGCCCCTACAAAGATCCAACCTACGATCGTTGGTTGATAACATGATCGTAAGTTGTGTCGTGGAGTGTGCACTGACACTTAATCATCATTAAACACAAGATTAAACCTATTTCACCCTATTTTGAACATATTGGTGTACTCAAACTTCCCCTCTTTGATCATACCACCATTCAAATAAGTACTTTAATGCACATTCATTAGAAATTCATTTTGAAGACTCAGTTCTCATGCAAACTCCACAGGTATGTAATAAATTCAACCTCTCTTTTCTTTTAAGCATGCTTTAACAAATTGATGAACAGAGTGCAACTTACTTAGTAGTAGGGCAAGGCAACTTGAATTTCGAAAGGAGTTTGCAAAATCTGAGAGAGAACTAGAACAGAGCACTCGAATTTGCTCAAACTTTTGATTAAAATCAACTGATTCTGCTTGCTTGATCATTGTTCTTCTTGTGAAATTTGAGGTTGAATGATCGAGTATGTACATCCGGTTATAAGGAGTAGGTTTTAACAAATTAAAATCTAGTTAGGTCGAGTCGGATAGATTTTTATTTAAATAGTTAGACCCAATAGATGACTCATACCCATGATCATGGGATCAAGCCACGATCGTGGTATGACTTCGTACTAGGAAGGTTTAGAAAACTTACTTGGGAATCTACGACTCTTAAGGACAACCGTTGTATCTAGCCACAATCATTCCATAAAATTGTAGGTTCATTTACCTGAATGATGGCTTTCAGGAGTTAAATCAGATGATTAATACCACGATCATGATATATGGGTACGATCGTGGTAATCAATTATAGGATATATTCTAAAACACATCCCTCTGAACTTCGTGCAGATGACTGAACCCATAATTGTGGGACATTTCCATGATCGTGCAACCTTTTTGTGGGTTCAATAACTTTTTCCAGACCTTCAGTTTCTTTTCTGCATTGTCCTATACACTTAGAACATATTACCCTATAATTAAAAAATAAGTACAAAATCCTTGGGTTGCCTCCCAAGCAGTGCTTGATTTAACATCGCGGCACGATATGACTAGTTTGGTTACTCAGATTTGACCAAATAGCCCATGGGTTACCTCCCATGAAGAGCCTGATTTAACATCGTGGCACGACTCGGGGTGTGCTTGATTTCTCAAGCACCATCTATATCCACTTCACATATCACTTTAACCTTTTCAACCTCACCAAGATAGTGTTTCACCCTTTGGCCATTCACTTTGAACCTCAGACCCTCTTTATTTTCAAATTGAATTGCACTATAGGGGAACATTGTTACCACTCCATACAAACCTTTCCATCTTGACTTCAACTTACCCTGAAACAGCTTCAGCCTTAAATAAAATAGTAATACCATATCGCCCATGATGAACTCTCTTCTTTCAATCTTGCGATTATGATACAATTTCATCTTTTCTTTGTACAAGGCTGATCTCTCATAGGCACGGAGATGAAATTAATCCATCTCATTTAATTGTTCTAATCTCATCTTAGCTGCATCACTCTACTATAGATTCAACCTTTTCAGTGCCCACAATGACTTATGTTCAATCTCAACAGGCAAGTGGCATGCTTTGACATACACAAGTTGATATGGATACACATCAATAAGGGTCTTAAAAGTTATTCGGTAAGCCCATAATACATCATCCAACTTTCTAGCCAAGTCCATCCTATTGGCATTCACAGTCTTATTCAACATGGACTTGATCTCATGATTGGAGTCCTCAACCTACCCGCTTGTCTTAGGATGGTAAGGTGTTTCCATCATATGTTTCACACCATATTTCTCAAGCAAGGCTTTAAACAGACGATTGCATATGTGCCAGCCTCCATCACTTATGATATCCCTTGGTGTACCGAATCTGGAAAATATATTTTGTCACGACCCGAATTCCAACTAGGCGGACTGGCACTCAAACCCGATAAGGCCCGAGAGAACCAATCTTTGCTCATGTCTATTCATATACACCCATACGCATGCTACTCAATAAACATCACCACCACAACTAGGTAAAAGAGGCCAATAGCGAAAATTCATGGAAAACACATGATAACTATGGAACTTGGCCGTTAGGGCCATCAAGACAAAACATACGTTCTTTACATTTCCTTCATCTGTCCCACAACATCTACAAAGCCTCTACAGATGCATAACCATAACCAACCTAGAGTCGAGATAAAACCCCACTCTATGCATATAGACAATATCAAAACAAATGTACATAGTGACTCGGAAAGCCCCGAACCAACTGGAGCTCACCAAAGACTTGTAAATGAATCCGCAACCTACCAAGGAGGTCTACTAGCACCTGTGCCTGCTGCAAGTTAGGTAAGCCCTCCCAAAGGAGGTCAGTACGAAAGAATGTACTGAGTATGTAAGGATATATGAAACTGCACGATATATAAATACTTCAATGGAATCAATATAAGTGAATAACTAATATGGATAAGTCACCATTTTATATGTATGGAAATATGTACATTACGTGGATTACTTTCTTCACTTTTACGCTCGTTCATTCATTCATCACACACTTCTTCACTCACTACTCATCCTTCCCTTCTTACAATGCCCGGGCCCCAAGCTGATCAGTGGGTAATCAATAATTTTTGGGATCGACCCATGCTAGGCTTTTCTTTTGCCCCTGGGATACCACCCGTAGTAGCGGTATTGACCCATGCTAGGTGTCCTTTTAACCCTTGGGATACCACCCGAGATATTGGGATCGACCCATGCTAGGTATTTTAACCCCTGGGATACCACCCAAGAATAGAGACTTCATTACCTCACTTCCTCAATCTTAGAAATAGTTCATTCGATGATTATGTCATTATTGGAACTTTTGAATGTAACATTATTGAGAACTTGGAACCATGTTCATAATTATGTGACACATGATTAACAATAGATCAAGAATGAGGTATATATGATTAACAATAGATGATAACCTGAAATGAGATACCTTAGAACATTTCGGACATGAGTAAGCACCATAACAAGGTGAATACTATATGCTGCAGAAGGATACAGAAAGAGTAACCTTACATACCTTATCTTCCCAATATGAATACACAAGCCAATATGTGAATACAATAATTCGGATCCTTCCTTTCCTCTCACTCTACAACACAAGTACAATAACGGAGCCAACATTAACCACAAGCTACATTCTAAGTGTATAAAACGATAATGAGTTACATGATTGCCTTATAACGTCATTTCCCCCTTTACAATACCATACACGGCATTGTCATACCAACAATACCACAACATGCCATACATTTACCACAATATCATATACCAATAGCATTTCACAACAAGTTTCTCCTTTACACTTTCTCAGCAACACCATATCGCAATTAATCCACCAAGTCACCTTAATACACCTCACAATAACATATCGGCCAAAATTCCATAATGTACACTTATAGAAAAATAACAAGTTAAGGACATATCCACACCATAAATGTTGATATTTCATCCATACCATGCACTTTCATCAAAACCTCAAGTCCTTTTTCAAGTTTAAATAACAAGGATGGCACATCTTTAGCAAACAGCAAAAGTTCACTATTCAACATCTTGCCAACATAACCATCATGATATATACACCATATTAAGCACATAATAAATTAATACATGAGAGTAGACACTTACCAAGGCTTGCAAGGTGATGATTTTGTCTCCAAGAGATGGTTGCCTTAGGGTTTAAGTGTGGAGAGAAAATATCTTCTTTTTTTTTTTGTAGAAAAGCCTAGAAGTCTCATGTGTGTTTTATGGGTAAAATTCTGATTTGGGTTCCTTTATATAGGCCTTGTAGTCATCCTTATCCATTTGGCTCAATAATTGACTTGTCAAAGCAAGAATGGGTCATTTGACCCATAGAGCCATGTCTTTTAATTCATTTTGGGCCTTCCTTTGAGCCCATTAACACATATTAACTTAGCCCACCAAATTCAATGTGTAATCCATCATATATCTCATGTTTAAATAATTTCATAAGTGTCACGACAATATTGAACTCACGAGACTCATATTCGTAGCCTCAATCTCCAAATAAGAAATTCTAGCCACTTATGGCTTAATTGAACATAAAAGGGTAAAAACGTAATTTGGATGCTAACTTCGTCCAAGCGTAGTCTTACCAAGATGGAACAATTATATAATAACCCAAGAATCACATTTATAGGCTCGTGGTTGGCCAAACAATTCGGCAAAAAGCACCTCGGCACGGCCCCGGCGCCCCTAGGACTTAGAAAAATTTTCAGCATTTGAAGGGTGTGCAGGGGTGGCCTGGCACGCTGCCTGGCACGCCCCCTTGATGCCTGTGGCCTGAAAATTTCAGTCCAGAGCAGCCTGGCATGCCTCTGGGCGCGCCTGGCCCAAAAATTTTAAAAATTCCTTTCTTCGACTTTTCATTGAGGATTTGGTTAGATACTTCAAGTTCTAATCTTTAGCTTGCCTCTTGTATTTAAGAAACTTTATTTAGGAGTCATTCAAGCTTCATCTATCACTCATAAAAATTTTCAAATAGTTTCCAACTCCTCATACAAGAGTCTAAACACATTGACTAGTACGATATCAAATGTTCCATCCAAAACCACTACAGCATACGTACTTAGTGCTCTTGAAGCTAAGGTTTATAACTACACCCTAGGTCACCAATCAATCAAATTAGGTTCGGGAATGTACGGGGTGTTACATCCTTCCCCCCTTAGAAACATTCGTCCTGGAATGTTAGTAACATTGTCACATTGTAACAACTTAAGTCGAAGTAAATCCTTCACATTATCATATACACACATAATACTTGTAAAGACTTACTTATTATGACTCTAATTTCGTATCTTGAACTTTTTATTTCGTGTACAACAATTACGAGTACTTTAGATTTCATTATTTCTTTGGTTTCCCTTGTGATTTTTTCTACATTCTAATTTCTCCAATAATGCCTTTACGGAAGCTACTTCTTTATTTCTCATTGCTTTCGCTTATCAATCTAGAATAGTCAGCAGTACCTCTTCACATGTGAGATCTTCTGTCACTTGTATATCTCCACTGGGAGCAATACGAGATAGTCTTCTATACACGTTCAAAGCATCGAATATGAAATACTGAATAAACTGTGAAGAGTTCTTGGACTAGTGCTAATAGATACGCAATTTGCTTAAATCTTTAGACAATTTGCCTTTCTTTTCGAATCTCATTATCTTTTTTTTTTCATTGATGACACTATCAAAAATACCTAATCACCTATGGCACATTTTAATTCCCTTCTTCTAATATCGGCATATGATTTGTATCGACTTTGGGCCATTTTTAGTTGTTGTTATATCACCTTCCCTTTCTCTATAGCTTGATGAACAACATCTGACCTGAGCAAAGTAAATTTCTTCAGCTGTAACCCATCCAATTGATGATCTATATTCTCTTTCATATAAAGCAATTTCAATAAACGATAGATGTTCATCCCAACTACCTTTAAAGTCCAATGTACAAACTCATGGCATATCTTC
The DNA here is from genome assembly GCA_031232105.1 of Capsicum rhomboideum. NCBI lineage: Eukaryota > Viridiplantae > Streptophyta > Magnoliopsida > Solanales > Solanaceae > Capsicum > Capsicum rhomboideum. Next base: position 25,496,723 of record CP124719.1, on the reverse strand, counting down.
AAACGTTCATATAATACGCTCTATTTGTCCATCCATTTGAGGATGACAAGCCGTACTTACATCCACCTGTGTACCCATGCTTTACTAAAAAGACTTCCAACACTGTGCAATAAAGTGAGCTCTCCTGTTTGATATAATAGTGAGTGGAATCCCATGTAATCGTACTATCTCTGTAACATACAACTTTGCATAATCTTCAGCTGTATAAGTGGTTCTATGTGGTAGGAAAAGCGTTGACTTGGTAAGTCTATCAACTAATACCCACATGGGATCAAATTTTCAGAGTATACGGGGCAAACTTGTGAGGAAGCACATATTAATCATATTCCATTTTCCGACTGGAAGATCTATACCTTGCATATAACCTTCCAGGTTTCTGATGCTCCTCTTTTACGTTTGACAGTTTTGACATTGAGTTACACATTCTGCAATGTTCTTTTCATGTAACCATACCAATACCTCTCTTTTAAATCATGGTACATTTCGGTTACTCCCAGATGTATAGAATACTGTGAATGATGTGTTTTCATCATAATTCACTTCCTTAACTCATCTATATCCGGTACATACAATCTACTTTGACCCTGATTCACTCTCTCTTGCGTAAAATCAAATGCCTTTGTCAAATCTTATATGCATTCGTTTTCAGCTGAAATACAATAAGGTTTGCATTTTGCTTTTTCGTCACTTCAATTAAAATTGAAGATTCTACCACGTTTTACACTATACTTCGTTCATCTGGAGTTTCGAGAAGACGAACTCCCAAGCTAGCTAATTGATGTAACTCCTTAACTATACTTTGCTTTTCCGTCAACTGGCTACTAGTGCTTCTTATTATTTTGCCACTTAACGCATCGGCTATTCCACTTGCTTTTGCCGGATGTAATATCAATATCATGGTCCTTAATGGGTCCATCCACCTTTGCTGCTTCAAATTTAAATCTTTCTGCTTAAGGATATATTGCAAACTTTTATGATCAGTATATCTATGTCAACGTGAACCCCATACAAGTAGTGGCGCCATGTGTTTAAAACAAATATCACAACTACTAACTCAAGATCATGTGTTGGATGAGTTCTTTCATGTGGACACAGTTGTCTTGAAGCATAAGCTATACAATATACTGCATACCCCTCTGTACCTTCGAGAAAGTACAAATACAGGTGTATAAGTCAATTTATCGGTCAGCTCTTGGAAACTCTTCTTACATGCATCATGCCGCTGAGACTTGATTGCATTGTGTGTTAGCTTTATCAAGGATGCATATATAGAAGAAAATTCTTCAACAAATCTCCTATAATAACCAACCAATCCAAGAAAACTATAAATCTCTGTAAATGTCATAGGCCTTAGCCAAATTATATTTTTTTCACCGCTTCTATCTTTTGTCTATCAACCCTGAGTCCTTCATCCTATACAATGTGACCTAAGAATGCTACGGATTTTAACCCAAATTTTACATTTACAGAACTTTGTATATACCTCACGGTCATGAAGAATCTGTCGTAACTATTTAGCATGGTTCTCTTGTGATCTTAAGTAAACCAAAATATCATCTCCAAACACGGTCACGAACACATCTAAAATGTCTTGAACACCCTATTCTTCACATCGAACTATTGGTGCATTGGTTAGCCTAATGGCATAACTGACAATTCATAATTGCCATACCGTGTTCGAAAAGCTGTCTCGGGTATATCTTTTTCTATAACCCTTGCTTGATGACAACCCGATCTTAAGTTAATCCTTGATAAGTATTTGGCACCTTATAACTGATCAAATAGATCATCAATTCTGGGGAGGGACTATTTATTCTTAATTGTTACCTTACTCAGTTAACGATAGTTAATACACATTCTCAATGTGCCATCTGCACCCCAAGGGGGCATACTAGATCTTATGTATCCCTTGTCCAACAAGTCTGTTAACTGCTCTTTTTAATTCTCGTACCTCTACTGGAGCCATTATATATGGAGGAACAGAATACCTGGAATCACATCACTACCAAACTCTATTTTTCGCATCAGGAAACACATCCAGGAATTCATTTACTATTGGAACCGATTGAAGTGTTGGTGACTTCCCATCGGTCTCCTGTACTTTTTCTGGGTGGCTATATACCCCTTGGATATCATTTTCGTTTACCTTAATATAAGAAATGAATTTTTCCTCTCGGTACTCCCACATTACCCTTCCGATTGGAAAAATGAAAATGTATCTTCTTAGCTCGGCAATTTACTGTGGCCTAACCAGAAGCCAACCAATCCATACCCATGATAATATCAAAATCTACCATTTCCAGGTCAATCAAAATCAACCAGTGTGTCATAACCACAAACTATTACCCTACAATGATGATATACTCTTTTAACTATCATAGATTCACTAACTAGTGTAGATACTTCAAATGGCTTAACTAAAAATTTTGGTGTTCTTCCACATTTTGTCGAAACCTATGAAGTAACATATGATAATGTAGAACTCGGGTCAATAAATGCATATACCTTATGTAAAACTATGGATAATGTACATGTATCTATATCAGGGAGAGCCTCCGAATTCTGTCGATCCGCTAGGGCATAAAGACGATCCTGGGTTCCACTGGAACTAGCTGCTCCTCTCGAACCTCTGTCGTGCCCCATAGGCTGCGCACCTCGACCTAGAGGAGGCATAGATAATGGCGATGCGACGGTTGGTCCCCTAAGTCGTGCCATACCATTCGTGCTCCTTCGTGGACACCTTTTCCTTACATGTCCCGGTATACCACACTAGTAACAAACATTTGTTCCAACCCGGCATTCACCTTAATGAAACTTCCCGCAGCGCTGGCACAGCTGATAAAAAAACTTCGATTGGCTCATATTTCCTTGTGCTTGATATCCCACTGTCCGCGAATCTTGAACCTCACTTTTTTGCCTAAACTGATTGCGTCTAAACCGTTGGAATAGAGGGGGAGCAGTTGCTGACGATTGAGGAAATGGTGGCCTAGGCAGTCTAGGAAAACTCGAGGCCTCACTTCTTCTTGGGACGCCATTAACTGTCCCCATAGGTCTAGCCCTCTTTGACGGCCCTTCCTCCAATCCTTGCATCCTTCTCCTTTGCCTCTGCTCCTCCATCTGCGGCGCAAAGGTTTGTCTTTGAACTTGTGCAACAACTACACGGGTCAATATTTGTACTGCATTCATTAAGTCCTGCTCAATAGTATTAGCAGGCAGTTTCAAAGATACTCCGCTCCTACTGGGTTCTTCTATAACTGGAAGAGTAGAAGGAACCCGCGATACGAACTCATTTCCAGCCCCACCTTGATCAGCTTGCTCAGGTGGTGCTCTACTGGTTCCTTCTCCAGAAGTCCTATCTATCTTCTTACCTTCTCCCCAACCTTTTCTTGCCATCGGCATTTCTATTATAACACAAAAAAAAAACACAATTCCCCTGGTCAGTTATAATTCCACCTATGCTTTAGCTCTAATGTACGATCTAGAAATGAAGGAATGAAACAACTCCTAAATGTCCCGTAGCCTCATACTTATAAATGTGGTGCGTAACACATCCATAAGTAAGACTCTACTCAGACACGGCTTTGTAGACACCCTTAGGACGACCTGCTCTGATACCACTTTTGTCACAACCCGAATTTCAACGGGGCGGACTGGCACTCGAAGCCGATAAGGACTGAGAGAACCAATCTTTGTTCATGTCTATTCGTATACACCCATATGCATGCTACTCAATAAACATCACCACCACAACTAGGTATAAGAGGACAATAGTGAAAAGTCATGAAAAATACATGATAACTATGGAACTTGGCTGTTAGGGTCATCAAGACAAAACATACGTTCTTTACGTTTCCTTCATCTGTCCCACAACATCTACAAAGCCTCTACAGATGCATAAAGATAACCAACCTAGAGTCGGGACAAAACCCCGCTCTATACATATATACAATATCAAAATAAATGTACATAGTGACTCGGAAAGCCCCGAAGGGTAAAACTAAAATTTTATTAGAAAATTAATTTACCCATAACTTAAAGAGTATAAATCTGAATTTTATCAAAAACGGAGTTAAAATCGACTTTGAAATCATCTAAACACTATTTCTTAACTTTACTAGAGAAACCGCAAATTTTCAAATTGAAGAACCATGATTTAAAGATGGATCATGAAATAATCACCAGGAAATGTTAAAATATTGGTTTAAAAACTTACCCTACGAAAAAATCTCAAAAATGCTCTTAGAATCTCCCAAAATTGAGTTCCCAAGCTCCAAAAATTGAGATACAAAAAAAATGAAAAGAAAAAGGACAAATTCTTTATATAAGTGATAGCGATGTTGCACCTATGGAGGTTTGGCTGCAGGCGCAAGGAACCTTCCGCAGGTGCAGAAGTAACTTGCCATGCCGACCTTTGCAGGAACAGACAAGTCTCGAACTCGAAGGTGCAAGGTAGTCTTGGTCGCTGGTGTGGTCCAAGCACCGAAGAAGAGGCTACACCAGCACCAGCCCCAGCCATTCCATTGCGCAATGCTAATAACCTAAACTCGAAATCGACCCTCAAAACACGCCCAAAATTTCATGAACACAAATCAATTATATCACTAGACTAAAATTGATGTTTCAGACTCAATGAAACCAACAGATAATCAAACAGAGGTTGTTATCAACGAATGTTGACCAAGCTCAACTCTAGGTCATAAACTTCCAACTTTTCAACTAACTACTCAAAATTCATCTGAAGACCTCAGGACCCGAACCAAAATTGCTACTAACCTAAAAATGACATTCTGGAGCTAATGAAACTAACAAAATTTTCATACAACCTCTAAAACTCCAAATATTGACCAAAGTCAACCCTAATAACTTCAAAAATTTCAAAAAAAAAAAAAAACTCAAATAAAACACAACCAACCACCTTAAAAACTATACCACCCACTCTCGCAGATCACAAATATCAAAATACAACTATAAAAAAGGGTAAAACGATCAAAACGCATAAGAATCTAAAATCCAATATGAGTAGAAAACATGTTTATTGATAATTGACACAGATTGATTTATAATATACTTGTCAGTAGTCGATGAACACTGATCAAGTGGTTAAACTTTTACAACAATGGAGAGATTACTTAGATATAACATTAGTTGAACTAAATAACAATAATTGAGAGTTAAGAATAATAATGATTGAATTAGAGAAGTTTTCCATCCCTAGAGAGTGATTTTTCAATGAATAACCTGAATTGTTGGCTGAAAAGATATCTGCACATACAACGCGATTATAAAAAAAAAAAAAAAAAGAGGATTTGAAAAGGGAGAAATCAGGAGTGCTTGGAGGAAAGAAATCATTTTAAATTTTAAATTGGGTAATTAAAAAAAAAGTAATTAAAAATTTGAGAGTGGGGGACTATTTTATATTTTTCTAGACTTTAGGGTTAACATGTAAGTCTTTTAAGACTTTGATGATATGAATTTTTTTGTATTATTTTAAGATTTTGTGATAGGGACTAGTATTTTATATTATTTAAAACTTTGATGATAGAAATGATAACTTTGGGACTTACAATGATGATGGCATAAGAAGTGGGCATTTGACAAAGGATTCAAGACTTGTGTCTAAATATCCAATATAGTTTGGAGAATAAATTTTTGTCCAAGAGAACCTCTAGAGTATGAGTGCTTTGTCACCGTATTTACTGACCTCTTATTATCTTCTCATATAACTTAATTTTTATTTTTTAATTTCAACATTACTCATTATTTTGCTATACCTGACCAGTTTGATCCTCTTATCCTTAAAACTTCATATATAAATTTAATTGTACTTTTTTGAGGGGTAAATATTTTGGCACCCACAGTGGTAAATAAAGATAATTGTGGTATTGATTTGATCCCTCTCTAGACTTTAAATGACTTAACTCTATTTTTTGTGTGAAGCGCCCAACGATTCTATGGCTAGAAGGGGAGATCAAGTCAATCTTAACATCAATTTCGTTTCGGATAACCCCACAAATGACGAGTAGACCCAATCGTAGTCGGAGATAGGCTGGGACATTCTCAACAGAATCAAACCTAACATGATGAAGACAACAACAAACAATATGCAACCAGAGTTGCTGAATTCAAGTTTTGCAAATTTTTTTTGTCAGATTGAATTCTCATCAAAAAGTGATAATGAGCTTGGATGATTAGGTCACTCTGAGTCTGGGAATACTGCGCGAGGAATCATCTCAACACACTAGAGTTGAAGACCATGGGAAAAATAATACTCCTACTACTAATAACGAAGAATCATTCAAAATCACGAAGTGCTTATTGACACTAACTAGCCGGATAAATTGGAACAAGAGAGAGTTCCACACTCACATGGATAAAACTTTGTGGGTTCCACCAATCTTGAAGGATATAGTCTCAAAGAGATACATGCAGCTGTTGTTCACATCGATTGTGGCCTCAAAGTTGATTTTCAAAAGGTTCAAAATATCATACATTATCCCAAAATATGACTGGACTACTTATCCCCAAGAACATGTGGCATGTTACACATATGCGATAAAAACAGTGATATGCAACCAGATGAAATAGAATCGATTTTGCTTAATAAGTTCAGAGAAACCCTGCTTACAGGATCATGCTATGATATTCTATGATACTCAAACATTTCATTAAATCTTTTGAACACTTTGCAGATTCCTTCGTGCAAACACACGCTAGAGCAAAAAGAATATATGCAAGCGAAGAAAGTTGACATCTTCAAAAATCTAAATCCAAATTATTCCTAACCTAAGACTATATACACATGAAAAATAAATAGCACAACAAAAATATAACCAAACAACTACTAACAAATTCACTACAAATGATGTTTTCCCCTGACAAATCATTACTATATAAAAAAAAAGCTATTCTAATTCAAAATATTTATTAAGAGGCTAACATGTAAGCCTTCACTTCTTTGTTTAGGTCGTTAGTTTCGACAAAACAACACACTAATTTTTTCACAATATTGCTAATTTGGGGCTTATTATCGGAAAGCCCTACGAGTTTGGATCAATCGAAAATGGAAAGTTTGATTAGCGGAAAGTTAAAGAATGAGCGGGTCAGGGTAAAAACTTCAAGTTTATTAAATGAGTTGAAAAATATAAATAATTATATTATTTTATTTATATTTGATAATGAGACAAATGTGGAACCTTCGAGAAAACAACAGGTGCGAAAGGCTTATTTATTTTGATTGGAACTGATTCTGAGGGGAAGGGGAATGTGTGTGTGAGGAGGGGGGGGGGGGGAGGGGGGGATAATAGAACTCTCACAAAGTTGAAGTGTCTTGTTGAAACTAAAGTGTAAGTTCAAGAGGGACTTTATGTATTTCTTTCGCATGTAAAAAGTCCTTAAATTTTATAAAAATAAGTAGGGACTTATAAAATCATAAAAACTTCAATTATGGATGAAAAAGACAAAAAAATCATGTAAGGGTTACCAAAAATTGATATTCTTATATATAATAGTAATATATAAAGACATAATCTTTTAAATTAATTATAGCAAAGAAAAACTCGACAAAGAATATGAAATGAAAAAAATAATATAATTTAATTGGTGTTAGTCTCTTTTCTTTGAGATTCTGAAAAATTGGCAAAAGATAGTGAGATAAGAGTTTTGTTAGTTTATGGTGGAACATGACTGGAGTTTTACTGGTAGAGGGTGAGATTTGAGGTGGAGTAATAAAGGAATAACTTTGTGGTAGAGAAAGAGATAAAAAAGAGTTAGGTGGATGGACTTTTTTGGCCATTTTGGCACCCACGCTCCATTAAAAATGTCATGATAAATTTATTATATATAGTTAGAGCTGTTAAAATGGGCTGGTCCAACCCAACCCAGTCCAAGCCTTATGGGCCATAGAAGTTGATGGGCTAGGACGGATGGGCCCTTCATCTTAAAAGACCTTAAAAAGTATGGCCTAATCCAGTCCTAAAAGGGTCCCTGACTGGGGCGGGCTAACCATTCATTTTTATCGATTTTTTTTTAAAATTTTTTTTCTTTTCAATATATATTTGAACGTATATGTATGACAATTTGTTAACATTTCTAACATATGAATTTATGAAAGTACATATTCTATTATAACTTATAACATATTCAACACCAATACATCGTCAAGTACTTTTGAATTCATCGATAAAATTGTCTTAATTAAAATCACCTTCATCTAAATATCTAAATTCATATGTAAATTTAATTTGATAAACATTATCAAAAAATATATACCAAAAATTAATAAGTCCCAATTTTAAATAGACTAAAAAATCATAATCCAACTCAACCCTAATAGTGGGTTGGATTGGACTGGCTTCAAGGATCAAACTCATTTTGACGGCTCTATATATAATTATAATAATACTATAATGTATCGCACTTGGTCCTGTTTGATTTTAGCCTCATATTTATTATTTTTGTTTTCTACAAATCTAATATTCCGCTTTTCATCGTGGTGATGATCATCAATTCTTTTCTCTTTCTACTTATTTTTTTTGTTTTCGAATATGCCTCAGAATTGTACCCAGAGATTAGTAAATGCTCCTCGATAATGTTATTGAGTTTGAGTTGTATTCAATATTAATTATTTTCTATTCTTCTGCTTTATGACGATATTTCATATTTATACTATGAATTATTAAAATTATCGCTTTCTTTTTCAAGTTAATTAAATTGATATGCTTTGGAGTAATGACTCTTCAGTTGTCAATTGATAGTTTTAACAACTCAATCACGTCACCCAACTAAATTAGACATCTGTACGTATGATGTAGAATATTTATGTATTTTTTCTCTTTTATATGTTCAATCAAGGCTCATCAAAAATTATAATGGAATGATAAATATTTTTTTATTTTAAATAATTTCAACTTTAAATTTAGTCAATTCAAGTTTAAAACCTAAATATAAAGTCATCTTTATTAAAAAATGCTTTACCCTCACAGTGTCACTTCTTAACATAAATTTAGATTAATTATATCTTAATATAAATATCAAACGCCCAATAAGAAAGAAAGGAAAACATGGTTCAATCAAGGTAGCTTAACAACTCAGATAACACTGACAGGTGTCACACACACCAAAGAAAATGGTGACATCTATATAACGTAGAATCACAAAAAAGATTGTGCTAAATTAATTTTATCTTATCATGGAATATCCTTTTGGACACCACGGTCACGGTCACCACCACCACCGTCGCGACGACGACCGTGAAGATGAATTTCCACCTCCCGGCCGTCGACCACCGTCATCCTACGATGAACCACCACCTCCTCAAGTTAGCCATGTCGGTGGACCACCACCAATGGAGTCCACTTATGGTCGGCCTCATTATCCGCCGCCGCCGATGGAGGAGAACTATGGCGGTGGATCTTACAATCGTCCACCACCGATGTCTGATTACTACGAAGGCCCACCACCACCACCTACTTCCGGCTATTCTTCCGTTGAACACGTTTCTCATGAGAGTGAGAGTATTGATCGTCATCATGATCGTCATCGTTTTCAACCACATGTGCCTTCGTCCTTCCATCATCAAACTTCAGATTCAGAACTCATCGATAAACCTTCTTTTAGGGTTTATACTAAGGCTGATACCAATTACTCTCTCACTATCCGTGATGGAAAAGCCGTTCTTGCTCGTTTTGATCCATCAGATCCATTTCAAGTAGGTTCTCTTTTTTCGAGTAAAGTTGAAAAACACACTAAATATCCCGATTTTTCGAGTTTCATACCAGAACTATCAGGTGTGTTAATTTCGTATTTGAACAATCACCAACTATTTATCAAAACATGCCTCAGTCATTAATTGTCTACTTTTCGTACCTGAAATATTACCATCGTTCAGGTAGGAAGCATCCTACCATACCTGAATAGGTATAGAAGAGTGAAACAATTGATAGTTGAAGTGTGTTTTGATAAATAATTGGTGATAATTCAAGTAAGAAACTCGCACATCAGATAGTTCAGGTATGGAACTTGAAAAATTGGGATACTTTGGGTGTGTTTATGACCATTAACTCTTTTTTTAAAAAAAAAAAAAAACTTTGTTGTTTGCTGTGAATTTGTGGTGATGGGTGGAAATTGTTACAGCACTGGTATAAAGATGAGAAGTACAGCACTAAAGTGAAGGATGAAGAGGGGTTTCCAAGCTTTGCTCTGGTTAATAAAGCTGCAGGACTGGCTCTGAAGCACTCTATTGGCGCCTCTCACCCTGTATGTTTCAATTCTTGGTTAACCATAAGCTCTGAAAAATGATTAAAAATGTTTCTTATCATTCTATTTGGTTAGATGTTTCTAGTTTTTTGTGATTTATGGTTTGATGATATCCTCAATGATGCATATATAATGTTAAACTTTGCAAAGGAATGAACTTTGATAGCCAACCCATATCTTAGAAAGGAGGTTAGAGATTTCTACCTACTGCAAATTGATGTGACCTCCTGAATCAAGAGATCAATTCTGTAGAATCGGGTGTTCCTGAAGGATAAAATCAAGAATGAACAGTTCACTCAAAATTGGAGTTTAAGGGAAAATCAGGGAAAGTAGAAGAGAATTAGAGGGAGAATTTCCGAGTAACTTTCATTATCAAAGACGATTACAATTGAATCCACAATGCAACTAATAAAGGAAAACAGATACGGGAATTGGAGGGAAAGTTAGTTATAACTACTTTCTGGATCGTGTGTAGCACACGCGCCTAACTAACTTTTAAACTATTAACTAACTTGCAACTAATTGACTAATTCTTTACTCGATTATGGTAATTACATTCCCACTATCTCATTACAGTGGTGTAGCACACGCGCCTAACTAACTTTTAAACTAGTAACTAACTTTCAACTAATTGACTAGTTAATTGACTAATTCTTTACTCGATTATGTTTATTACATTACCACTATCTCATTACAGTGATTTAGGCATATAACAATACCCCACCCTTAAAACAATCCTTGTCCTCAAGGATTGAAGTGAGGAAACTATTGAGTGAACTCTACAAGATCCATCCAAGAACTATCTTCAGGAGCTGCATTCAACCATTTGACCAATACTTGGGTACCAACCCTTCCTCTCTTTTGAAAAAGCCTCATATCAAGAATAGCTTCAGGCACCAACAACAGGTGGCCTGAGTCAGTGTGGACAGCAGGAAGGGTAGGAGTTGCAACATTAGAACCAAGCTTCCTCTTGAGCTGAGAAATGTGAAATGTAGGATGGATTTTTGAACCAGCAGGTAATGCCAATGTGTAGGCCACAGATCCAACTCTAGCAGTGATCAAGAAAGGACCAAAAAACTTAGCAGACAACTTTTAAAAAGAGTGATCTTTCAAAAGGAGTTGTCTATAGGGCTGTAGTTTAACATAAACCCAGTCACCTACTGAATAAGACCTATCAATCCTGTGTTTGTCAGACTTTGTCAGCCTGCACCTTCATTTGAAATTTCAAACACCTGATAGTGGCTTCCCCAACTTATAAGCTCCTATCAACCATATCCAGTTGTGAATCAAATGGTAAGTAAGGAAGCAAGGGAGGTGGTTTTTGACCATATATAGCCTCATAAGGTGTCATGTGAATAGAATAGTGATAGGAGGTGTTATACCACCACCCAACAAGTGACAACCAATGAGGCCAATCCTTAGGTTTGCCAAATGTCATGCACCTCAAATTGGACTCCAAACACCTGTTGACAACCTCAGTTTGACCTTCAGTCAGAGGGTGATATGCAAAGGAAGTGAGTAGTGAAACCTTTTGCAGTTTGAATAATTTTTGCCAAAACTTGCTGATAAAAATAGGATCTCTATCTGAAACAATAGATTTTGGCAGGCCATGCAGTTTGAAAACACCATCCATGAACAATTGAGCCGCATCAAGTGCCGAGTAAGGGTGCTTGAGAGGTAAAAAGGGAGCAGCTTTCCTTAGCCTGTCAACCACTCCAAAGATAGCTTCCTTGCCAACAGCTTTAGGGAGTCCCTCAATAAAATCCATAGAGAGGTCTTGCCAGACATTATCAGGAATGGGAAGAGGCTGTAGTAAACCAGGGTAGGCAACATTTTCACCCTTACACCTTTGGCAAGTGTTACTCTCTTTCACCAAAGAATACACTTCTTGCTTCATTTTCTTCCAGTAGAATTCTTGTTTCAGCCTATATAATGTAGCAGTGATGCCAGAATGATCACCAAGTGAGCTTTCATGAAAATAAGCAATAAGTTGCTTCCTCAATTTAGCATCAGACCCCACCATCATTTTCCCTTTTTTGCTCAGAATACCAATAATATATTGATAGTAAGGTTTAGAACACTTTTAGATGCTTGGATGTCTTTTATCAGAGCTTGTAAATGAGGATCAGTGAGCCTTGATTTCTTGACCTAATATAACATTGATGATTGTAACCCTGACATGCTTGAGTTCCTCCTTCCTATAAAGTGCATCAACATCTATGTTTTCCTTTCCTTTCTTGTACAGAGTAGTCATATCCAAAAAGCTTCACCAACCACTTCTGCTGACTAGGGGTTGTGATTCTTTGTTCTAGAAGAAATTTCAAGCTGTGATGATCTGTTTTGTTGCAAAAATGCCTACCTAACGAGTAGGGCCTCCATTTTTGAACAGCTGAAACTAGTGCTAGTAACTTCCTCTCATACACAGACGAAGCTTTGTTTTTACTTGATAGTCCTCTACTGGGAAAGCTATAGGCCTGCTGTTTTGCACCAAAACAACACCGATGCCCTCACCAGAAGCATCTGTTTCTATAGTGAATTCCTGAGAAAAATCAGGTAGAGCTAAAACTGGTGCAGTAGTTAAAGCTACCTTGAGTTTGTCAAATGCTGCAGCTGCATCTTGTGTCCATATGAAGCTGCTCTTCTTCAGTAAATCATGTAGGGGTCTAGCAATAAGTCCATAGCCTTGAATGAACCTTCTATAGTAGCCAATCAGGCCAAGAAACCCCCTCAGGACTTTGAGGTTCTTTGGCTGAGGCCAATCCAAAACAGCTTCTACCTTTAACCTGTCCATAGCTACACCCTCTGCAGAGATCACATGACCAAGATAGTCTATTTTTGTGACTCCAAATCACATTTACTCTTCTTCACAAACAACACATTGTCTCTTAAAATACTGAAAGTTAACTCAAGGTGTGTCAAGTGATCAGACCAAGTGGAACTATAGATGAGTATATCGTCAAAGAAGACTAAAATAAACTTCTTAAGATGATCATGGAATATCTTGTTCATGAGGCTTTGGAAAGTGGATGGGGCATTAGTTAAGCAGAAAGGCATCACTAAGAATTCATAATGACCATTATGTGTTCTAAAGGAAGTTTTAGGAATGTCAGGCTCATACATCCTGATTTGATGATAACCAGATTTAAGGTCTAACTTAGAAAAACACCTTGCACCATGTAGTTCATCCAGTAGTTCTTCAATGACAGGTATAGGAAATTTATCCTTCATTGTGCAGCTGTTTAATTCCCTGTAATCCACACCCAACCTCCATGATCCATCATCCTTCTTCTTGACCATCACAATAGGGGAGGAATAGGGGCTAGTACTATCCCTGATGACACCCGACTTGAGCATTTCATCCACCATCTTCTCTATCTCATCCTTTTGAATTGCAGGGTACCTATAAGGCCTGATGTTAACAGGTGAAGTGCCCTCATGGAGAGTGATCTTATGATCATGACTCCTAGAAGGGGGTAAGTCAGTAGGAGGTTCAAACAACTCCTCACACTTGTCTAAAACCCTTTGTAACTCTGAAGATTCCAAGGCTTTTGGAACTTCTCCCCTTAATGAATACAAGCTAGCCTCCATTTAACCTTCCTCTTGCATAAAAAGACCTAAGGACATCATACACAACTCAGTAGGCTGAGCTAAAAGCTTATCCATTCTCCCAGCCGAGATCATCTTAACAGCGGGAGGTTGAACTCCTCTCAATGATATCTTCTTGCCTTGAATACTAAATTCCATCTTAAGATGCTTAAAATTTCACATTATATCACCTACAGTAATGAGCCATTGTATGCCTAACACCTTTCCACATCCACCAATAGGTAGTATCAATATATCAGAACTGAAAGTTACACATTGCATCTTCCACTCTGTCTTCTTGTAAATGTAGTGGCTCTACACTTTATTACCATTTGCTACTGAGACATTAAAGGGGGTGTCTTGTAAATGTAGTGGCTCTGCACTTTATTACCATCTGCTACTGAGACATTAAAGGGGGTGATAACAGTTAGAGCACATCCTAATTTCTTGGCAGTATTAAGATCCAAGAAATTATGGGTGCTGCCAGTATCAATGAGGACTTGTACTGCTTTACCCTTAATGGATACTGTCACCCTCATTGTTCTGAAATTTTGTACCCCACTCATAGCATGCATTGAGACCATGGGTAAGATTGAACCATCAACATCTGTCTCTAAACCTTGAGCCATGATAGTCAGGAGTTCAGCAGAATCAGTCAACTCGGACTCAGTTTCATCTAATTCTACTGGAGCCTCTGGTTCATCAACTTCCAAGCAAAATAACTGCCTCTTCTTTTTACATACATGCCCAAAACTATACTTCTCATCACAGTTAAAACACAACCCTTTTCTCTTTCTATCCTCCATCTCTGCAGGACTAAGCATCCTACGAGGTCTGTAATTTGGTTTAAGAGTTTACAACAGTAGGATTAACTGGTTTGGAGGGAATAAGTGGCTTACAATAAGAAGTGGAAGAAGTGACAGAATTTGGAAATTTAGGAGGATTTTTGGAAGTAGAAAGAATTGGACCATGAGTAAACACTTGTTTCTGCACTACAAGTGTTTGATCTTAGATCCTAGCAAGACTAATGGCCTTAGCCAAAGTTCTAGGGCTCAACAGGCAAGCCTCCTCTAATGAAGCAACTAACTACATAATACTCAGGTAAATTAACCCTTGTGAGCAGCTCATCAAAAAGATCTACATATTCTTGAACACAACCAGTCTATCTCAAGTCTTTCAAGTCACCCATAGGATCATCAAAAAGTTCAGATCCAAACCTAGCATACAAACATCCTACGTACTTCACTCCATCTTGGCCAATCTCTAGTTAATCTTTGCTTCATAAAAGATGGATGCCACTGTAAAGCTTTCCCCTCCATTCTACAAGAAGCTAACTTCACCTTAGCTCCCTCAGGTGTTTCATCCAGCTCAAAGAATTGTTACTTGTATGACCAGTCCTTCAGTCCATCACCATTAAATTTGGGAAATTCCACCTGGTAACCACGAGTAGGTAACTGATATTCTTCCTGCCTTGGTGGAACAGCTGTTGGAGTTCCATCAGTTGCAACTCCAGCTGATGGACCTTCTCCCCTCACATGTCCATTACCAGCTCCATTGTTCTCCATTGCTTATCGACATCCTTTTGATTTCTTCCATGGCCTGCGCGATCTTCGCATCAATCATCTGTCTCAAATCCGACACAGAATTGACCACATTATCCATGGAACCCTTGAGGTTATCAACTTTTTCCCGCAGCTCTTGCATATGAGTGTTGTGATCCCCCATTGAAACTGTCCAAAGAAAATTGTGGCTCTGATACCAATGATGTGACCTCCTGAATCAAGAGATTAATTCTGTAGAGTCGAGTGTTCTAAAGGATAAAATCAAGAATTATCCTTGAACAGTTCACTCAAAATTGGAGTTTAATGGAAAATCAGGGAAAATAGAAGAGAATTTGAGGGAGAATTTCTGAGTAACTTCCATTATCAAAGATGATTACAACTGAATCCACAATGTAGCTAATAAAGGAAAACAAATACAGGAATTGGAGGGAAAGTTATAACTACTTTCTGGATCGCGTATAGCACACGCGCCTAACTTATGCTTCATTTTGTTGCGGTGTAACTACTTTCTGGATCGCGTGTAACTTATGTTCCAACACAAAAGAGACTTCTTGTAAATATCTAGTTTCCCTCTTTTAGCAAGAGATCTAACTTATGCTTCATTTTGTTCGGGTGTGAATAATTCATTGACCCTAGATTACTGATCCTCTTTAGATAGGTGAGGGCAACCCTATTAAAAAGATAGGTTGAGGGCCTATGTTGCTGGGACTCTTCGAAAATGTCGACGGGTGCATGTCGGATCCTCCGAAGTAATGCATTTTTAGAGGATTTTTTTTTTAAATCAAAAGAGGGCCAATTTTCTTGGAGGATCCGACACGGGGGCGACAACATTTTTGGAGAGTTCGAGTGAGGGCAGATGTGCAACTGCTTTTGGGCTTAAGGTTAGCAACTTGGGGTTAAAAGTGTTAGAAATTGAGGTCTCAGGTTCAATTCCCAACAGAGACAAACACTAGGTGATTTCTTCCCATCTGTTTTAGCTTTGGTGGACAGAATTACCTGGTACCTGTTACTAATTACCTGGTACCTGTTACTGGTGGGAGGCGGCAGGTATCCCGTGGAATTAGTTTTTGAATTTAATTTTTTTTGATCACCTGATTTGGTGATAATTGAACAAACCCCAAGGATTGATATAACTTATTCCTTACCTCTACTCTGATACCAAGATGAAGAAATGGGATCGAAAACACGGATAAATAAAGATAACGCCAAATCAAAGAAAAGCTAGACCCTACACTTAATTAGGAAAAGCTAGAACCAATTAGGCTATAAAGTCTAAAACCTCTTAAGACTTCAATTAAAATGACAACGTAAGCTATGAGAACCCTCAAGAGATCGGTAAAACCCCCGGGAACAAGTAATTAAGCATTTAAGATTCACTATGAATCACTCACTTACTAATGCTAATCAAAACTCAGGAAAGCATAATCAAATCGATTATTACAAAGCAATACATAAACTCATAATTACATCAAAGAAAGGATAGTGATAAAAAAGAAGACTTCATGGTTTCCAAATTATAATTCATTCATCACGTATAAAGAAAGAAGCCATAATCTCTGTTGTTTATAGTAGCTGCAAGAATTATAAAACTAGTCACTGCATAATGAGACTGTGGCTATCATGCCATGTAGTCTTCTCTCTTGAAAATCTCTGCTTGACTCTCCACTTTAGCCTATTGTGAGCCTTCATATTCTCTTTTCAAGATCTTCTAAGGCTTCATACGCTTTCATGTGTTAAGTGGCCATCTCAGAATGTATCATCCCACCTAAAGAAAATTCGTCACTGAATTTGTACCTTGCAACATGCAATAACCAGTCCTTTAACATCAAGATTTGATGTGGTATAAATAAAACAAGATAGTGTCCATATACTTACTTCACCCAACTTGCATATACTTTCTTATGCAAGTTGCATTTTGTGCTTATTACAGGAGTCTTTATGTCTTCCTTTGTCTTTATCAAAAAGAAGAGAGAAAACTCCTATAATAAGCACAAAATGCAACTTGCATAAGCTTATCAAACATGAGAAGGTCTTAGGTAGACCAAACATAGAAATAGACCGAGGCTACGGGTTTAAGTTCTGTTAGAACTAGAGAAAAGGGAAATCGTAGCCATGTTAAGTTTCAGTTTTGAATCCATTAACTGCAGAAAACCTCATAGTTGTTAATGGGACATTGGTGAAACATGGGCATTAGTGGCTTGAGTTGTATTGGCATCTTAAACTTTGTTTCTTGCGATAGAAATTGCTATTGTCCTCTTGCCTACAGATGGCATACACGTGCTATATGCAACTTCAACTAATACTTGCCTTCGTTGTATCCATGCACCTTCCTTGGCTGCAAATGCATGAAAATAGATTTTACTATGACCCAAGTGTAATGAACACACTGTTGTTCAGGGGCCCCGTCTTACTAATATTACATGGCTTTTGACGCGGAAGAAAGCGTAGAAATTTACATTCCTATTAAAATTTTTTACAGGTGCAGCTCACTCCGTACGACCCCAACGTTCTTGATGCATCAATCTTGTGGACAGAGAGCAGGGACGTGGGTGATGGTTATCGAGCAGTTAGGATGGTCAATAACATTAACCTCAATCTAGATGCATGGAATGCTGATAAAGATAAAGGAGGTGTCCGCGACGGGACCATTGTTGCTCTTTGGGAATGGTGGAAAGGAGACAACAGGAACCAGCACTGGAAGATCGTCCCCTACTGTAAGACTTGCAACGTTGTAGTGCAAAAATTGATTGTTTTGCTTGGAACTCCTAAAACCTGCACTTTCCCTCTCTTTCCTTGTCGCCAAGTTTTCAAGTTTATGTTCCATTTAAAATTCAACCATCCTCTTATCTCCATTTATTCTTTTCCTTGGGGCAAAATTTATCCCCACACTTCGCCTCCATGGTGTTTGTTTGTTTGATATGAGATCACTTTTTCATGAAAATTACATGTGTTTAGTAATCTTACATTGTTGAAATAAGGGTGAAAACATTAAGCATTTAAGACGTTTTAGCTATAAAATTTCTGCACTTCTGTTATTTTTTGACACTAAAAGGCAGCCTAATGCACTAAAGCTCCCGCTATGCGAGGGATCTGAGGAAGGGCCAAACAGGGTCTATTGTATGCATCCTTACCTTCATTTTTGCAAGAGGTTGTTTCCACGGCTGGAACCCATGATATCTTGGTTACATGGCAACAACTTTACTAGTTACCTATGATTCAATGCCAATCCTAATTTGGTTGATGAGCTATGTCAGTTAAGCATATTTTAATTTTAGGTGTCTTTACTTTCTAAACATTTATATTAATTAATTTTTCCACTTCTCGTCCAAATAATTTAATTGCAGGATATCTTGGCGTGTGATCATGGCTGAATGAGTTCAAACAAATGGAGTTGATCCTTGATTTTTTCTTCATGTGGCTTGTTATGTATTTTCTATTGTATTCTGTCTCCCTCCAAAACAGTAAAAGTAAAATGAAAATGAGAGGGGAAATGCTTACATCATGTGTTTTATCTTGTATTTTTTTATTTCGTGTTATGCCAAATAAAAGCTTGTTGGTGAGTACGGTGTGCTTGTATGTAAAACCCTGGATTAATTTGATGTGTTTAATGTCTAAATACATATTTATGTGATGGTAAATATGGTGATGTAATTAATTTTCTATGTTATAAATTAAGGGGCTGTTTGGTAGTTGGTTATAGTTATATAGCTATTAGAGTTTTGGATCACACAGTGTTGAATGAGGTACAAATTCAACAAATCGGTTTGTCAGATTTTTCTTAAAATGCTGAAAATGCATAGGCAATGGAGCACCTTTGGTGTGTTATTTTCACGTTTAAAAGCAGATGGTCAGTTAAATATATTTATATTGAAGGTGCTCTATTTGTCATGAGCCTTCGGTGAATCTTTTATATTTTGAAGACTCATTTCCCTCAATGTGCCTTCAATATTAATTTTACTATACAAGAATCTGAAAAGGTTGTTATTTTCTGAATTGATGAGACAATAGGAGATAACTTTTTCACACCCTAAATGCTCATCTGTATCAATACACCTTCAAACAAATTACGAAGACACCCTTAAGTAGAAAGTCTTCTCCACAATGGTTCTCGAATATTGTCTACATTATTTTTTCGGTCCTCTCTATATATATATATGACATGCTATACATTGCCATATATATTATCAAATTCACAAAAATTATTATGCTTCACAGCTAATACATCCCTCAATATGAATTGGAGAAAAAAAAAGGGTAGTTGTTTTTTCTTAGTATATTACTCTCCCTATTGAGTAAATAATTTGTTGACAATTAAAGTTATTTTTACAGGTCTAAATATGTCGAATGAGCGTTCTGTTAGAGTTGCATTGTATTGAGGTAGCGCTGTAATAAATGAGTTTGATACAATTAGATATAGTTGTGGTGTTTGTACAGTTGTTAACCTTCCATTAAATGCTGAGAATGATTGGATAGTTAGAAACTTGCATATTAGAATGAAAACTAATACAAATAAGTTAAGGTTTGTTATTTCTGGTAGATGGCCATTTTCAACTTCTCAGGGTAATACTCGTTATTTTGAAATTCCCATACTTGATAATGAGCCTTTGAAAGATTTTATGGTGACACCTGATACGGTGTGTTATATGATGAATTTTGATTTGTTGGAGATGTATATTAAAGCAGAAGCATTGGTTGTTGTTGAACGTACACATTCTCCCTCATTGAATTTTGTTGCACCCTCTTTAAATCTTAACGACCCCTCCTGATTTTTATGAACCATCTACAAATATGACAAGTGACTTTTCAGAGTTTCAAAATTTTATGCTTTTTGTCATAAAGTATAACATCACAAATTGATATTCCATCCAGTAGTTATGGCCATGGATGTACTGATTTTGGTACAAATTTTTATATCGATAATTATTATAATTATGATTTTAGAGATGGTGCAGGAACTAGTATTTTACCTCAAATTTCGGAGATTCCAAGAGTTTCTGAAATTCATGCTATGATAGAAGTTAATGCCTATGTTGATACTCATGCCAATGACAGTTCTGACAGTCATGCCCTGCATATGAGTCAGATGAGATGGGTGACTATGATGATGATCAACAACCAGTCGTTGATGTGCCACAAAACATACTATCTTATTTTTGTACGATCTTCAAGATCATTCAGAGGTGTATGCTTCTAACCGTGAATCAAAGGGTGTTGGATGTAAATTGTTTAGATGATAAAGAGTCAGATTTTGAGTTGGGCAGTTGTTTCCTTATCAGGAAAGATTAATGACTACAGTATAAATATGGAGTTTGTAGTGTAACAGAGAGCTCATTGTGTGGGAATAATTTTTTTTATTGGATTGTTACGTGTAGGAGGTGGAAAACTGACTGTAATTGGATGCTCAGAGATCGAAAAATACCAACAAATTTATGGGATATCGAAAAATATTATGCCAGGCATACTTGTCAAATGGGTGTAATCCAGGCTGATCATTTTAACTTGGATTATAAACTAATCACTTCTTTGTTGTTACTTACCTCAGAAATAACCCTCAATTCAAGGTGAAAGATGTTTAGAGTAATACTGAGGTTGCATTGAAACATACACCTTCCTACAAAAAGGCGTGGCTTGGCCGAAGATGCCCATTCAAGTTAATATATGGTGATTTTGATCAGTCATTTGCACAACTTCCAATGTATATGGATGCACTTCAACATTTTAATCTAGGAACGCTAGTGGAATGGATGCATGCCAATCAATCAACATCAAAGGCAAATATTTTTAATTATGTGTTCTGAACATTTAAATCTTGTATAAAAGGTTTTAAAAGATGTAAACTAGTCATCTCTATTGAAGATACTCACATTTATGAAAAATATGACTTAAAGAAGTTAATTATTGTGATTGCTGATGAAAATGAGCAAATATTTTCACTTGCTTTTGCAATTGTTGATAAGAAAACTAAAGAAGCTTGATCATGATTTTTGTCGTGCCTTGGAATTCATGTGGTAGCTAGTTATAGAGGTGTTATGTACATATCTGATCGTGCTCCTGGAATGCTTAGAAGTTTTAATGATTTGGTTGAGTTACATGAGCCGAGTGCATACCATCATTTTTGTTTTAGGCATGTGAAGAGCAACTTCTTGTCCAAATTTCCTAACAAGCAGCTAGAGGGATTAATGTGGCAGGCCGTTATCCAACACCAAGAATGCAAATTCAAAGCTCTCACGCAATGTTTGAAAGATGCTGAGCCAGGTGCGTACAATTACTTAATGAAAATTTCACTAAAAAAGTAGACGGTTCATCGTGATGGCGGTAGAAGATGGGGCATTTAAACAATCAATCTTTCTAAATCTTTCGATGAATTTTTGAAGAAATCTCGAGGTCTTCAAATTACTGAATGATTTGGCTTACACACGGTCAAGATTTGTGTTCAGAAAGCAATATGCACAAGAGCTAATTAATGAAAAAGAATTATGGCCACTTGTGGTTGCAATTTTTTTTTGAAGTATGAATTGAAGTTAAAAAATCACAAGGTGACAACTTATACCAGAGAAACAGGTGTATTCATATACAATACAATAAATAAATATTAAAGAATATATTAATTTAAGAAAATAAATTAAATTATCTACCTGAAGTAAACGTAAAAAATCACCAATGACTCTATTCTCCCTTTGCAATGCACGACAAAGATATTTATAAAATATTGCAAGTGTTGCTACACCCCAAGCACATTGACCAATTTTGGACAAATCCACAAGCAAATGTAGATACATCAATTTAACTTTGTTAGCCGATGTATCAACGGCAAGCATGCTTCCAATGATCCACAACATGTATAAACACACTCGCTGCTGAACATCAATCTCACGACTCGTATCAGTAATCAAAGGAAGATTTATAGTATGTTTAATCAAAGATGTCATAAGCAATCTGAAGTCTGAAAATTCTCGATTAATCTCTATCGATTCCTAATTAAGAAGATCTACCATACACATCTGCCACTCTGTAGGTTTCACAGGTAATTCATTGACTGAAGATGGAATGTGTGTATCTCTGGTCGCCATTTTTCTACCAAAGCAGTGATCATAGCATGATCAAGTGACATATGTCCAGCTGTATATATACCATAAAATTCAGCATTGAGCAAGTAACGACACACACACTCATGTAATAAATTTCTACTTATGTAGTCCCAAAATTCAACATCATACCGACGACATGTCAATGTGTCACATGTGCCATTATTTCAAATATCTTCACTACGATCATCAACCTGTCCTACAAGGACACTCGAATCAAATGGACACGGATGCATAGTAGGCGGTGCCATAAGACCCTAAAATATAAATTATGTGTTTGTTTAATTCAAAAATTATTTAATATATGGCAAATTAGTTACATTCACCAATACTACCTTATTGAAAACCACAAAGGTCAAACTAGGAAAAAAAATAAAGTCAACTTAAAATTTGTGAAACTCACAGTGGACAAATCCATTGAACTTTCTGATTTTGAAAAATCTCAGTATTTTTTTCATGCCACAAAGCATAATTAGCAATGAAATTTATTATTAATCAGCTATGTAATTTATTGCTTTCAACTAAATTTCCTCATTTTAGATTGTAAGATAACTTTAAATAAATTAATATTACAAAAGATGATTCTACGGGATACTTTTTATTCTATTTATATTCTATAAAATAAAAAGTAGTAATACTAGCATAAAAACATAATAATGAAAAATAAATGTGATAAAAGATTAAGACATAAATTTTAGAAGTAACTGCAAAAAATATAAAAATAAAAGCAAAAAGTTATCTTTTCTGAACTGGACGGTTGATTAATGTTCTAACTTCTCATCTTCCAAATGATATTGTGAATTTTTGTTTTTTAGTGTATTAAATAAAGCTTGTAGGCTCTATCTTGGAGAAAACAACTATGGTAAAGAAGGGAGACCACATGTAAAGGTGAGATGAAATGAAGATAAAAAACCACTTTTGGAGAAAATTCTTTACTTAAGGGCATTTTCGTAATTTGTTTGAAGATGCATTGACGTAGATGAGCCTTTAGGATATGAAAAAATTGTCTCTTATTATCCCATCAGTTCAGAAAATGGCAGCCTTTTCAGATTCTAGGATAGTAAAATTAATATTGAAGGTGCATTAATGGAAATGAGCCTTTCTTCAAAATGTAAAAAATTCACTGAAAGCTCATGACACATTGAGCGCCTTCAATGTAAATATATCTAACGGACCGTCTATTTTTAAACGTGAAAATTACACACCGAATGTGCTCCATTGTCCATGCGTTTTCACCATTTTAGTCATGAAAAATCTGACAAACCCATTTGTTGGATTTGTTCTTCATTCAACACCATTTTGATCCAAAATTCATGCATTAGTTATGCATGTATTAGTTTTACAAGTATTAGCTATTCCATCTTCTTCTCCGTATTCAAAAATTTGAGATAATTGAAGTGTATTGGCTACTTTTTTGGAGTAAATTAGCTATTGAATATAATTGGAGTTGGAGGTATTATCTATTCCATGGAGTTGGATTTGTGTTTGGAGTGAACTTTTTTGAATACGAAGAAGAAAATTGAAGTGTATTAGCTATTCATATTCCAACACCATTTGAATTCAAGTAAACTTGAGATAATTTTAAACTTTGAAATTTCAATTTTCAAGCAAACTTGATATATTTTAAATTTCAAAATAAAAGTTTGAAATTTCAAATTTCACATTTCACGTAAACTTGAAATATTTTAACTTCAAATTTCAAGTAAAAGTTTGAAATTTCAAACTTGAAATTTGAAGTTATTTATTAAAAGTTTCTGAATTATAAGTTTGTTAAAGTTTTCATAATTAAATTCAATATTAAGTTTGTGAGTTGTAAACTTGTAATTAAAAAAATATTCAAAAAAAAAAAAACTAAAAAAACTTGTATTAATGAATATTAAGGCTACAACCTTTAGATTTATTCAATTAACACATAATGATACAAATTTGTGGTACAAAGGCGCATAATCTACGCAGACACATTCTAGGAAGGATTTTGTTTCAACTAGGCCTCGAATGTAGTACTAATATTTGTATAGTCTTATAAAGTTTCTTTCTAAGTCTTCTAACATTTGAGCATTCATGTTCTCCGAAATTGGTAAAGATTCTTGACGCTCTTGGACTTCTAGGCCATTATCACTATTACACCCGATTACTGAATCTATGTAAGTGTAATGACCATCTAGGTCATTTTCTAAATTTTTGCATGTTTTCGGCGTTTTGAGCCTTTCCGTAGCTGCTACAGGTCATTTATGACTTGGCGGGATGTAATGACCCTCCAGGTCATTTTCACGATTTTCGCATATTTTCGGCATTTCGAGCCTTCCCACAGTGGCTACAGGTAAATTGTAACTTGTCGGAACTATCGATTCAATTATCGGATAGTTCGTTTGGATTTTAGGCTCATTTCTCTATTTTGGATCTTTTGCTGTTAAGAAATTGGTATCGGACCAAAACTCCTAGTAAACGATCTCGAATGAGAATTTCGACAATGCCATCAGCTCCAAAACATTGATTTTAGGCTAGGGGGTCCCTTAGTCCGGGTCCCAAGGCTTCCAGACTTATTTTGGCCTATTGGGTAGATTTGATGAAAACAAAACTATGGGTGTGGGATCCACATTTAATCGAAACAATCTCGGATGAAAGTTTTGATAGTTATGTTGAGTCTGGAATATTGAATTTGGTATGGCAGCATAGTTCATTTGCGCGCATGGGATTTCAAAATAATTTCAAACTCCCAGTCGAAGTCTGTTAGGACTTAGCATTTTGCTGGTTTTCCAGCATTTGGTGCAACCATGTTTTACTCTTAGCTTTCGCGGGGCTAGGGCCGTGTTAGCAAAGGGTCAAGTTCTTGACCTTCGCGATCGCGAGTCTCACCCCTAACTCCCTTACCTTCGAGTTTGCGACTTGTTGGCCGCGTTCGCAAAGGGTAACTTTACTAGACATCGCGATCGCGACCCTTGGCCTCCGCGATCGCGAAGGCTAATTGCCTGGCAGTATATATATTTCTCTTCCCTAATTTTCATTCATTTTTCAACCCTTTTTCCGCCATTAGAGGACCTTGGAGCTTGAAAATTATTGGAATTTCATCCCATTGAGCTCAGGTATGTTAGCCCATCGTTCCTTAGTCTTTTCCCTTTTTATTCTCGTGTTATTATGTCCCAAAATCCATTTAAATTCTTAATTTTAGGGTTAGTTCCTTTGAGCTTTAGGGGATGATTTGAGCCCTGATTTGTACTCCATTTGTGCTTAAATTTTGAGCACACATTTCTTGTCCTTCGAGGGACCTCATGACAGATTCAATTTTAGAATTTCGTTAGCGGGTCCCATGGGTCCATTATTAACCTGATTTTAGGCACGGAGTTTTATATTGTAATATGGGTCTTGTTTTACTCGTAATTACATGTAGATTATTATTTTGATACCATGATGATATTTTGGAATCGTGGAGCAAGATCGAGTGATTTGTGGATGATTGAAGAATTACGGTTCGACATCGAGGTAGGCTTCGGTCTACTTTTCTCTATGAGATTGTGTATAGTATATATTGCATTCTAGGTAGGGATTATAGGATGTTGTTATGACTAGTGTATCATGACTTAGCCTATTTAGGAAATTCAGGGTAGAATGTGACCCCGGACCTTAGCATAGGATAGTTGTTATTGCCATTGAATCCCATTACCCTTGATTATAAGCATGTTAACCATAGTTTGATGATTAAGGATCCTTTAGTATAACGATTTACCATTTGACTTAGTGATTTGGGTGGTATTTCCTGATTAGATCCTTGTAGTGGCCTATACCCTTGATTACTGTAGTTTCCTGAGTTATGAGGCTTAATTATTGTCACGACCCGAAATACCATTCGGGCCGGACTGGCACCCGAAGCCTATATGACTCGAGAGAACCGATCTTTGCTCATGTACATTCGTATGCATAACCTCGTATGAATCTTATTATACCTCATGCAACTATACGGAAGTCATGGGCATGGAAACATATGCTATAGATATATATATTTATAAAACTTGGCCGTTGGGGACATCAAGTCAAAACGGATACTCATCTCTTACATTCACATACCCACATAGGTCTACAAAAGCCTCTAACAGATGCATCTACAAGACCAACTTAAAGTCGGGACAAGTCCCTGCTTTATACAACATTTACAATGTCAAAACAAATACACAACTGTGACTCGAAAAGCCCCGAAGCAACTGGAGCTCACCAAAGATCTGCAAATGGTCCACAGCCTACAGAGGAGGTCTACTAACGCCTGCACCTGCAGCCAATAAAGTAGGTCCCCCAAGAGGGGTCAGTACGAAGAATGTACTGAGTATGTAAGGCCATAAGAAATTCATCATACATAATAACAACAACAATGGAATCCATATAAGAGAAATAGCGAGTATGAATAAACTCTCTTTCTGTATGTCCGAAACCATGTATATTACGTTCTTTACTTCTCTTGTCTTCATATTTATTTATCTTTATTGTTCTACCCATGCTAGGCTGATCTGTAGCCCCTGGGATGAGATTAACCCATGCTAGGTACTTTGACCCCTGGGATGTTATATTAACCCATGCTAGGCTTTCGTGTCGCCCCTGGGATGTACTGTGATAACCCATGCTAGGCTTTTATATCGCCCCTTGGATGTATCGGGATCGACCCATGCTAGGCTTTTCTGTCTCCCCTGGGATACCACCTATGTTATTGGGATCGACCCATGCTAGGTATTTTAACCCCTGGGATACCACCCATGAATACTTATTGATTAAACATTACTTCTTTTTTTCCTTACACTTTCTTTTATTCTATGAGTGATACCTTGATGATGGAAACGTTCTTGAAACACAAACATACATTACTTCACGTCTTAACCCTTGTAAGATTGATACATTTACTTGTGAGGGATAGATACATTAGCTTGCACATTACTTCCTTCATTACTCTTATGAGATTGGTACTTCTACTTGTGAAAGATTGGTACAAAGATAATCATAATATTCTTGGACCTTGGAACATGACATAATTGGAAAATGCTACTCAAGAATAACTAAATTCTCTTACATTATTACTCTCTTTGAGATAGTTCTTTTAGAAATTACCACGTTATGAGAGCATTGGAACTTCAGTCAATGAATAGTAAATGAATAAGACATAAGTAAATCATAATTCATCTAAGAATAGGACACATGTGAATAACAATATACGTCAACCTGAATTGATGTACTTCAAAACCTCTCGGAATAGAACAAGCCCAATGTCAATGTGAACAACATGCTGCAGAAGGATACGGAAAGAGTAACCTTACATACCTTATCGTCTCAATATGAACACTCAATCCTATACGTGAACACAATAGTCCAGCTCCTTCCTTACGTCTTACTCTACAACACAAGTACATAGCGGAATTTACATTAACCACCAACTACCTTACAAATACATATAACGATAATGGGTTTCAAAAATGTCATTTCCCTCTTGACAATACCATTGATAAAATTATCGTACCAATAATCCCACAATATTTCATACATTGACCAATACATGATAACCAATAGCATGTCACACCAAGTTCATACTTTCCACTCTTCATCACCACAACATCACAATTATTCCATCAAATCACCTCAATACACCTCATATCAACATATCAGCCAAAATCCCATAATTTACACTTATAGAAAAATAACAAGTTTAATAACATAATCACACCATACATGTTGATATTTCATCCATACCATGCTCTTTCATCAAAACCACAAGTCATATTTCAAGTTTAAATTCCATGGTTAACACATCTTTTACAAAAACACAAAGTGCCATGTTCAACACTTCCAAGCATAACCAACATGATCTACATACTCTCCCATGCATATAATATATTAATCCATAAGAATAATCACTTACCCAAGCTTGAAAAATGATGATCTTGCTCCAAAAAGTGCCTTAGGGTTTGAAGTTGAGAGAAAAGGCTTGTAGAAAATTCTAGATTTGGCATGAGAGTTTTATGTGATAAAAAATCTGATTTTGGCCCCTTTATATAAGCCTTGGGGTCATCCTTAGCCACTCTTGGCATTTAATGCTATGTTTGGCTTGGTCAATGGTTGAACCATTCTTGGCCCATGTTTTCTTCCTCATTTTGGGCTTTTATTGAGCCCAAATCACTTAAACCAATTAAAATCAATAATTTCTCATGTTTAAATCAGTTCATAGGTGTTACAACGATATTCCCACTCACGGGATTTATATTTGTAGCCTCAATCCTAAAAACAAGTGATTCTAGCCACGTATGACTTATTTTGACCGAAAGGGTAAAACCGTCATTTGGATCATCCACGAATAATCTTATCAAAATGGAATGCTAATATAATGCTTCAATTATTCCATGTATATGCTCGTGTTTGTAGAAGAAATATGGCAAAAAGCAATCCGGTATGTCCCCGGGCACCCTTGGGACTTAGAAAAATTTCCAACTTTTGAAAGGTGTGCACAAGCAGCCTGACACGCCCTTGGGAGCGCCACCTTGCTGCCTGTGGGCTAAAATTTTTATCCCAGAGTGGCCTGGCATGCCACCTGCAGCGCCCCATGCCAAATTTTTGATTTCGACTTTTCTTTGCGGATTTGGTTGGATCTTTCAAATCCCAACCTTTTGCTTATCTCTTATCTTTAAGATCTTTTGCTTGGATGTCCCTTAAACCTCACTTTTCACCCCACAAATTCTCCATAAATTCACAAACACTACCTACTACAAAGGTCTATTCACATGTACAGTTGGGACCACTCATATCAGGACTTTTATTAGAAGGATGCAGAAAAAGTAGGAGTGAGTACAGTCCACTTGTACCCAGTAGACATCATTGGCCACTGAGCTTAAGTAGATACTGTATCAAATAAAGAATATTAAAGTAGCCCTGCACGCAAAAAAAGTCCCAGCAATTGGATATCAATAAAATATCACAGTTCATCTCAAACACAACAATAATCCAAATGATGATGTAATGCAATGATATATGATGATATTCAATGGCCAAATGTCTACCATATATACCTCCTTCAGTCGTATGTTGGGAGGTGGGACCCATGGGGAACTCACGAGGTCCATATACCCTACACAAAATCTTACCTCGAACAAAATCAATAGAAGAATCATATATCTCCATCCGAAATCTTACCTCAAACTAGATCAGTAGAAGTATGATAAATCTCCATCTGAAATCTTATCTCGGATCAAATCAATAGAAAGTGATTAATTTTCTTTCAAAAACAGTATCTTTTTCCACTAACACAATCCAGTGATCCATGATATGAATAAATATGCATGCTCAAAATGACAAGATGAATCCAAATACAACAAATAGGTGTAAAATTCTCAAGATATCTATTAACTCATTTTCACAGAATACAAGGCTAAATTTCAAGCCAGAGGGCCAAATTCCATATCACTAGCATAGTATAAGCCCTAATTCAGGCATCACAATAACAATCCATCACTAAGTCACCCATTTGATAGCATGTTTTACATGATAAGTTTCCACTCAAGTAAAATCTGAAGAAAGTTAAATCATAGCCTACCTCGAAGTCTAACTACAAGCCATCAATAGTCATGAACTAGCATTTTCCTTTCGAATGGCTTCAGATCACTTTCAATCTATCAAGAACAAGATCTACGTCTAAATACGAGTCTAACAATACCCATATTGCTATACTTCTATTCCGAATCCAAAAAGTCAACCCCAATCCTCCAAGCATAAAACTAAAATTTTATTAAAAAAATAATTTACCCATAACTTAAAGAATACAAATCTAAAATTTTAACAAAAATGGAGTTAAAATCGACTTTAAAATCATCTAAACACTATTTCTTAACTTTGCTAGAAAAAACTGCAAATTTCCAAATTGAAGAACCAAGATTTGAAGATGGAATCATGAAATAATCACCAGGAAATGTTAAAATATTAGTTTAAAAACTTACCCTATGAAGAAATCTCGAAAATGCTCTTAGAATCTCCCAAAATTGAGTTCTCAAGCTCTAAAAATTGAGATACAAAAAAATGAAAAGAAAAAGGGAAAAGTCTTTGTTCAAGTGATAGCAATGTCGCACCTATGGAGGTTTGGCTGCAGGAGCAAGGACCTTCCGCAGGTGCAGAAGTAACTTGACATGCCGGCCTTTGCAGGAACGGACAAGTCTCAAACTCGAAGGTGCGAGGTAGTGCCACAGCTGTTGCTCCGCATGAGCAGCCCAATCCCAGATGACCAAGCTCTGCATGAGCAGCCCCTTGGTCGCTGGTGCGGTCCAAGCACCGAAGAAGAGGCTACCCCCACCATTCCACTGCACAATGTAAATAACCTAAACTCTAAATCAACCCTCGAAACACACCCAAAAATTCATGAAAACAAATCAATTCTATCACTAGACCAAAATTGATGTTTCGGACTCAATGAAACCAAGAGATTCTCAAACGAATGTTGATCAAGCTCAACTCTAGGTCAAAAACTTCCAATTTTTCAACTAACTACTCAAAATCTATTCGAAGACCTCAGGACCAGAACCAACATTGCTACTAACTTAAAAATGACATTCTGGAGCTAATGAAACTAACAAAATTTTCATACAACCTCTAAAACTCCAAATATTGGCCAAAGTCAACCATACTAACTTCAAAAAATTCAAAAACAAAAAAACTTAAATAAAACACAACCAACCACCTTAAAAACTATACCACCCACTCTCACAGATCACAAATACCAAAATACAACTACGAAAAAGGGTAAAACGATCAAAACGCATAAGAATCTAAAATTCAATATGAGTTGAACACATGTTTATTGATAATTGACACAGACTGATTTATAATATACTTGTCGGTAATCGATGATCACTGATCAAGGGGTTAAACTTTTACAACAATGGAGAGATTACTTAGATATAATATTAGCTGAACTAAATAACAATAATTGAGAGTTAAGAATAATAATGGTTGAACTGGAGAAGTTTTCCATCGTTAGAGAGTGATTTTTCAATGAATAACCTGAATTGTTGTCTGAAAGATATCTGCATAGACAACGCGATTATTAAAAAAAATGAAAAAAAAAGGATTTGAAAAGGAAGAAATCAGCAGAGCTTGGAGGGAAGAAATCAACAGAGCTTGGAGGGAAGAAATCATTTTAAATTTAAAATTTTAAATTGGGTAACTAAAAAAACCTAATTAAAAATTTGAGAGTGGGGGACTATTTTATATTTTTCTAGACTTTAGGGTTAAGATGTAAGTCTTTTAAGACTTTGATGATATGAACTTTTTTGTATTATTTTAAGATTTTGTGATAAGAAGTATTTTATATTATTTAAAACTTTGATGATAGAAATAATAACTTTGGGACTTACAATGATGATGACATAAAAAGTGGGCATTTGACAATGGATTCAAGACTTGTGTCTAAATATTCAATATAGTTTGGAGAATGAACTTTTGTCCAAAAGAACCTCTAGAGTATGAGTGCTTTGTCACCGTGTTTACTGACCTCTTTATTATCTTCTCATATTACTTAATTTTTGTTTTTTATTTTCAGCATTACTCATTATTTTGCTATACCTAACCAGTTTGATCCTCTTATCCTTTAAACCTCATATATAAATTTAATTGTACTTTTTTGAGAGGGAAATATTTTGGCACCCTCAATGGTAAATAAAGATAATTGTGGTATTGGTTTGATCTCTCTCTAGACTTTAAATGACTTAACTCTATTTATTGTGTGAAGCGCCCCAACGATTCTATGGCTAGAACAGGAGATCAAGTCAATGTTAACATCAATTTCGTTTCGGATAACCCCGCAAATGACGAGTAGACCCAATCATAATCGGACATAGGCGGGGAGATTCTCACCAGAATCAAACCCAACATGATGAAGACAACAACAAATAATATGCAACCAGAGTTGCTAAATTCAAGTTTTGTAAATTTTTTTGTCATATTGGATTCTCATCAAAAAGTGATATTGAGCTTGCAAGATTAGGTCACTCTAAGTCTGGGGATACCGCACGAGAAATCACCTCAACACACCAGAGTTGAAGAACATGGGAAAAATAATACTCTCATTGCTAATAACGGAGAATCATTCAAAATCACAAAGTGCTTATTGACACTAACTGGACGGATGAATCAAAATGAGAAAGAGTTCCACGCTCACATGGATAAAACTTTGTGGGTTCCACCAATCTTGAAGGATATAGTCTCAAAGAGATACATGCAACTGTTGTTCACATCGATTGTGGCCTCAAAATTGATTTTCAAAAGGTTCAAAATATCAGACATTATCCCAAAATATGACTGGACTACTTATCCCTAAGAATATGTGGCATGTTATACATAGGCGATAAAGACAATGATATGCAACCAGATGAAATCGAATCGGTTCTGCTTAATAATTTCAGAGAAACCCTGCTAATGGGGTCATGCTATGATATTCTATGATACTCGAACATTTCATTAAATTTTTTGAACACCTTGCAGATTCCTTCGTGCAAACACACGCTAGAGCAAAAAGGATATATGCAAGCGAAGAAAGTTGACATCTTTAAAAATCTAAACCCAAATTAGTCCTAATCGAAGACTATATACACATGAAAAATAAATAGCACAACAAAAATATAACCAAACAACTACCAACAAATTCATTACAAATGATGTTTTCCCCTGACAAATCATTACTATATTAAAAAAAAAAGACATTTTAATTAAAAATTATTTATCAAGAGCCTAACATTTAAGCCTTCACTTCTTTGTTTAGGTCGTTAGTTTTGACAAAACAACACACTAATTTTTCCACAATATTGCTAATTTGGGGCCTATTATCGGAAAGCCCTATGGATTTGGATCTATCGAAGAGAGAAGAGAGAGTGAAAATGGAAAGTTTGATTAGCGGAAAGTTAAAGAATGAGCGGGTCAGGGTATAAAATTTAATTCTATTAAATGAGTTGAAAAATATAAATAATCATATTATTTTATTTGAGAGTGAGACAAATGTGGAACCTTCGAGAACACAACGGGTGCAAAAGGCTTATTTATTTTGATTGGAACTGGTTTCGGGGGAAAGGGGAATGTGTGTGTAAGGGGGGGACGGGGGGCGGGGGGGGATAATAGATCTCCCACAAAGTTGAGGTGTCTTGTTGAAACTAAAGTGTAAGTTCAAGGGGGACTTTATGTATTTTTTTCGCATGTAGAAGTTTTAAATTTTATCAAAATATGTAGGGACTTATAAAACCATAAAAACTTCAATTATGGATGAAAAAGACAAAAAAAATCATGTAAGGGTTACCAAAAATTGATATTCTTATACGTAGTAGTAATATATAAAGACATAATTTTTTAAATTAATCATAGCAAAGAAAAACTCTACAAAGAATATGAAAAGAAAAAAAATTATATAACTTAATCGATGTTAGTCTTTTTTCTTTGTGATTCTGAAAAATTGGCAAAAGATAGTGAGATAAGAGTTTTGTTAGTTTATGGTGGAACATGACTGGAGTTTTATGGTAGAGGGTGAGATTTGAGGTGGAGTAATAAAGGAATAACTTTGTGGTAGAGAAAGAGATAAAAAAAGAGTTAGGTGGATGAACTTTTTTGGCCATTTTGGGACACACGCTCCATTAATAATGCCATGATTGTTATAAAATGTATTCTTTATGTGGATGTCCACTTAATGTAATCCCTCCATCTCCCCATCACTCTTCACCATTATGTTCCACCTCCTCCATGATCTCAAATCCTAAATGTTATGTCTTCCACCTCCCCCATGATCTTACTCCTTAATGTCATGTTTATGACAATCTTTTATATGCCTCTATATAATATTATAAATAGAGGCATAAAGCTTGATATTGATACACTTGAAAAGACTTGATATTTGGATGAATAAGAAAGTTCTCTTATATTGTTTCTTCTATTGTTCTTGCTCTCTACTTTTCTAGTTTATATTGTTATGCTTTTAGCTTAGTTTTAAAACACGTTATCAGCACGAGCCTCTAACTTCACTCTCGTCTTTCCAAAGTTGAGTCTACTCCATCTATTATTGTTTGTTCCATGAATTTAAAACTATATTCAAGGCTAAAGGTAAGATTGTGCCTGCTATGAGGTATGTCACTATGAACATGTCTTCACTTTTAAACTATGATTACAATTATATTTAACGTTAAATACTTACTTATTTAATTTGACTTCTTCAATTGAAGAAATTATTTACCTTATTTAACTTGTACCTGGAGTCATTGATATAGAATTATAATGATTTATAAAATGTTGAAGTAACTAAAGGTTTTAATAATGTGACAGAGCATATTTTATATTTCAATTGATATGTATTTTGTAAGTAACAAAACCAATAAGGCATTCTCGACTTTCATTCCCTTTATGAGTTGAAAATATTTTGATCATCAGAAGCAATTTCTTCCTATAGGTGAGATAGCAAATTGTATGTTATATGTATTTGATTAAATTATTATTGTGATTTAATAATATTTTTGGGTGCAGTTACAAAAGAGTGTGGTATTGAAGACATAGTTTTTAGTTCAGTATACTTTACTACATTAAATTTGTAGTTATTTGATTTTATTATGATTACCACTTTGTAATCCTTCGTTATGGTAATACATTCTGAAAAATTGAATCATTGGAGGACTGAATCATACGTCCATCTATGGAAGGAGTAGACCCGCTATCCATACTTCTCTAGTATATGAGTACCAAAGTGGTAATATTTTAAAGGCTCATGGTTGAGTCTCATTGCACTTGGCGTATTATACCGCTGGCAGATGGTAAGACGGTGGATTCAAGTCCAATCATACCAAACAGAAAAGATAACTCATCGGGTAAACGTCCTGGTGCATCATGATGATAAGATGTTGGGTTTGAGTCCCTTCACATTATGGCCTAAAATGCTATTATATGGATAAGACATTGGGTTTAAGTCCTAATGCACCATAGCAGTGATATGATGATGACTAAGGCAAAATAGTGTATTTTGATGTAAATCATGAAAGCATGTCTCACTTGGTTTGCTCCATTCCCTGAAGTGAATTTGGTAGCAATGCAGAATATATCTAAAAGAAGACAAGTGTTTGAATGAATGCACATGAACATAGCAAGGACAAAATAATAATAGTCATTATTGTGGTTATAATAAAAAGGAAGAACACTACGAGTTATGTTCTTCAAATAATCCTTCAAAATATGAAGGTACTTTTTGCCATCAAAAGTGATATGAGAGATCATTGGGCACACGATTATTGTGCGACCTAATTTGATAAGATTTATAAATCCTTCATCAAAATAAAGAAATATAAAGTGATGGTACACTTGATCTTTCAAAGTAATATTGAGATGGGTCATATAAATATGACAAATGTCTAGGCACAACAATGAGCTTATAAAATAAATTATGAAACACATATGATTATAGTCCATTTCTTAAATAGAATGTGACTTGTGATAAGCATTGAAAATGCTAGACCATTCTTGAAAATGAATGTGTCAATGTGTGATAAATATTGTGAATAAGAATGTGATCATGAGTTGGATAAATACCACAATTCACCTCTACGGGAGGTTTGAGTCTTTGATTATCAATGGTAAAAGCAAGAAATAAGTTTTGTCAAATATGATATGATATGTGTTATTATGAACTGTCGAATGGCAAAAGAAAGAAATAATTCTTTCATATAAAGGTTGTGACCATAACTAAAAAATGAATGTTATTGTGTGACTACACAAATTTGTCATTGGTTGGGTATATATAATTTTCTTCTTAAAAGGAGATGTTCACCACAGGTGTGGTATTTTGGAATATGAGGTAGTACACAAGTATTTGATAACTTCGAAAAGCTAATGTGTTACGACACGGAAGAATGAAATTGTTCATGATATTGGGATTGTAGTAAGTCTCCATAAGAAACTTTTTGAGCTTCAAGGGATTGACAAGAAGAAAAATTATTATTATTTTGAGACTATAAATTATGGGAAGATTTTATATCTTCATTACTACAATCGAAATGGGTTATAAATATTTATGTAAAAGATTACCCATTTTTTCCTCCTGTTTTATTGATACAAATATGGGCATGGTGATAGAATCACATGCGGTAGTAAACTAAAAGTTTACAAGAAATATATAAGTTGGCATGACCGGTTGACTATCCTGGTTCAAATGTGATGCAAAAATAATTGAGAATTCATGTGCTTATGCAGTGAAGAAATAAAAGATTCTTCGAGAATTCTCTTGTGTTGCTTGTTCTCTCGATAAAATATTATATCGGCTAAGGTTGGGATTGTACCCCTAAATTTTTGAAACGTATAACAAGGTGAATATGGGCCCGTTCACCTACCATGTAGACCGTTTACTATGAAATAAGATGCATCTATGGTTGGTCACATGCGCTTTGTTATCAACTTGCAATTTGATTTTGGCAAGGTTGTTTGCTCAAATTATTAAATTAAGAGCATGGTTCCAAACTATAAAAGTTGATAATGTTGATTGGTTTAGCAGAAAGTGTGTGCCTCCAATTATAGCTGAACCATTGGTTATGAGAACAAATCTCCCAAAAAAGAAAATTTGGTGTGAGACGATTTTATTTAAATGTAGCAACATTTGTATGCATCAAGCCAACAAGGTTCCCCTATGTTGTTGGTTCAGGATCAGGAACCAAATAAATCCATCTAAAAAGTTGAATGTGCAACATCCACCACGCACAAAGATGGTCTCCAAAATAAGATTAGGGTGAATGTTAGATTTTCGAACATTAGGGGGAGATATGATTAAAAGCTGAAATATATGGAATGAATTATCTAGATCCTCGTAAAAAAAATGAACTTGAAGTTCAAGAGACAATTCATGATTTGCAAAATATTGCAAGTTCATTGCCAGACTGATCCTATGTTATAATTCAGCTGTAAATGTTCTAATGAAAAGTCCTTGAAGGGCAGGGTCTATGACACGCTTGAAACATGATAGACCAGTCAGTTCCAAATGAAAAACTCCTTAAAGAAGGAGAGGAGCAAATAATCAAGATGGTCTTGATAATGAGGCAAGTACTTCAAAGGAGCACCATGACATAATACTTCATAAAATCTTGGTAAAGGTTCAGGTACCTGAAAATGATAAAATGACGAGATCTAGATAAGTTATGTCGTATTGGAACTGATACCAAATTACCGTCGGCGATTTTTTTGGTATAATGTAGCGCTCACCATTATAAATGATAACGAGGATCTTGAATTTAAATCTGTCAAATAGTGTAGACAGATAAATGATTGGCTATGTAAAATACGCAATTCAAGTATATTTTATTTCACTTGAAAAGTGATGGTATGGACTTAGTCTATAGACTAAGGTATAATGCTAGTGGGGTACAAATGGATTATTGTGCGAAATGTAAAATCTTAAGATATAAAGTACGTATTGTGCCTTGAAACACAAAGGTTATTCGCAAAAATCCTGACATTATTATTTGGAGATGTGTTCTCTTGTGGTGGATGCAATAAGGTTTCTTTAAATCTGGCAATGTATGAAAAACTTGAATGCGTATAATGA
This sequence comes from Capsicum rhomboideum, assembly GCA_031232105.1. NCBI lineage: Eukaryota > Viridiplantae > Streptophyta > Magnoliopsida > Solanales > Solanaceae > Capsicum > Capsicum rhomboideum. The sequence continues at coordinate 25,458,672 of CP124719.1, read as the reverse complement.
ATGATTGTCATGCCTAGCTAGACAGAAAATGTTATATGAAAATCCTTGAAGAATTTAAAAGGTTTTAAAGAGATTCGATCCATTGAATACCCCAATGGTTGTGAGATCAGTCAACATAAAGAAAGATCGATTTTGATCTCATGAAAATGGTTAGTGCAATTGGTTCACTTATGTATCCTGTTATTTCTATACATGAGAAGATATTTTTTTGTTAATATGCAAGAAAGACACAATTTCACTTTTATGTGGATTTTAATGAAATCAAATATTGATTGAATTTATTTTTTTCTAACCAATATTGTCAAGGAATTGTTGATTATGAGAGTGCATGAAAATTATTTGATTTATATGAAGTTTGATCTCAAGAAAGTAATTTGTTTGCACATGGGAACATTGTCATATCATGTTATTCGATAAGACGGTCCATTCTATAATCTTGCAAATGAAAGTGTCTGCAATTTGGTTATTGCTACGAACAAGTTGAATGAACAATTTGCTTGAGACGACAAGGTCACGAAGATGAGTTCAAGAATGCAACATCTTCATGAATGTGATTTGACCACAAAGATACTGCCAATATCAACATTTGAAAAGCTGACATACAAGATTGAAAGACATCATTACAAGGATTAAGTGATGTTTTAATCAGGGGGAGCATAATACGCGTTGTACTCTTTTTTCCTTGGCCGAAGTTTTGTCCCACTGGGTTTTCCTGACAAGGTTTTTAATGAGGCAACAAGTAATGCGTATTAAAAGATATGTGTACTCTTTTTCCTTCACTAAGATTTTTTCCCACAAGATTTTTCCTAGTAAGGTTTTAACGAGGCACATCATCTATGGACATCCAAGGGGGAGTGTTATAAAATGTATTCTTTATGTGGATGTCCACTTAATGTAATCCCTCCATCTCCCCATCACTCTTCACCATTATGTTCCACCTCCTCCATGATCTCAAATCCTAAATGTTATGTCTTCCACCCCCCCATGATCTTACTCCTTAATGTCATGTTTATGACAATCTTTTATATGCCTCTATATAATATTATAAATAGAGACATAAAGCTTGATATTGATACACTTGAAAAGACTTGATATTTGGATGAATAAGAAAGTTCTCTTATATTGTTTCTTCTATTGTTCTTGCTCTCTACTTTTCTAGTTCATATTGTTATTCTTTTAGCTTAGTTTTAAAACAGATAAATTTATTATACATAGTTAGAACTGTCAAAATGGGCTAGCCCAACCCAACCTAACCCAAACCTCGTGGGCCACAAAAGTTGATGGGCTAGGACGAATCGTCCCTTCATCTTAAAGGGCCTTAAAACGTATGGCCTAACCCAGCCCTAAAAGGGTTCCGGGCTGGGGCGGGCTAGCCCTTCATTTTTATTGATCTTTTTTTGTTGTTGTTGAACTTTTTTCTTTTCAATATATATTTGAACGTATATGTATGACAATTTGTTAACATTTCTAACATATGATTTTATGAAAGTACATATTCTATTATAACTTATAACATATTCAACACCAATACATCGTCAAGTATATTTGAATTCATCGAAAAAAATTGTCTTAATTAAAATCACCTTCATCTAAATATCTAAATTCATATGTAAATTTAATTTGATAAACACTATCAAAAAATATACACCAAAAATTAATAATATTTAAATTTACTTAGAAATATTACCGCGTTGAATTTGAGTAAAGTCGTGCAATGGATTTCGAGTAGCAATAAGAATTTGAACATTTCATAGTGAATGCAATTTTTATATTGGTGGTTAGGAATTTTAGTATTAGGGATTTAACGCTAAATGAGTAACATATTATGTAAGATACTAGTTAGAACTTATTCAGTAATCACTATTTATAATTTTTAATTCTTTTTGTTCACAATTGTTTTTTTAAATTTTAAGTTTAAATTGAATAGCAATCATGAATGAAACATCTGTACTTGGTAATTAAGATTTAGCGCTAAATAAATAAAGTATTGTGTAATATATTAAATTTATTCAGTAGTTACTATTCTTAGTTTTTACTTCTTTTCCACAATCTTCATTTAAATTAAAAGTATTTTGACCCACAGGCCAACCCAGCCTCAAGGGCCAACAGACTGACTTGGGCTGGGCTTATAAGCCCCAATTTTAAATGGACTAAAAAATTATAATCCAGCTCAACCCTAATAGCGGGTTGGGTTGGACTGGCTTCAAGGATCAAACCTATTTTGACGGCTCTATATATAGTTATAATAATACTATAATGTATCGCACTTGGCCCTGTTTGATTTTAGGCTCATACTTGTTATTTTTGTTTTCTACAAATCTAATATTCCGCTCTTCATCGTGGTGATGATCATCAATTCTTTTCTCTTTCTACTTATTTTTTTGTTTTCGAATATGCCTCACAATTGTACCCAGGAATTATTAAATGCTCCTCGATAATGTTATTGAGTTTGAGTTGTATTCAATTTTAATTATTTTCTATTCCTCTGCTTTATGATGATATTTCATATTTATGCTATGAATTATTGAAATTATCGCTTTCTTTTTCAAGTAAATAAATTGATATGCTTTGGAGTAATGACTCTTCAGTTGTCAATTGATAGTTTAACAACTCAATCACGTCACCCAACTAAATTAGACATCTGTACGTATGATGTAGAATATTTATGTATTTTTTCTCTTTTAAATGTTCAATCAAGGCTCATCAAAAATTGTAATAGAATAGTAAATATTTTTTTATTTTAAATAATTTCAACTTTAAATTTAGTCAATTCAAGTTTGAAGCCTGAAGTCTTCTTTATTAAAAAATGCTTTATCCTCACAGTATCACTTCTTAACATAAATTTAGATTAATTATATCTCAATATAAATATCAGACGCCCAATAAGAAAGAAAGGAAAAAAAGGTTCAATCAAGGTAGCTTAACAACTCAAATAACACTGACAGATGTCACACACACCAAAGAAAATGGTGACATCTATATAACGTAGAATCACAAAAAAGATTGTGCTAAATTAATTTTATCTTATCATGGAATATCCTTTTGGACACCACGGTCACGGTCACCACCGCCACCGTCGCGACGACGACCGTGAAGATGAATTTCCACCTCCCGGTCGTCGACCACCGTCATCCTACGATGAACCACCACCTCCTCAAGTTAGCCATGTCGGTGGACCACCACCAATGGAGTCCACTTATGGTCGGCCTCATTATCCGCCGCCGCCGATGGAGGAGAACTATGGCGGTGGATCTTACAATCGTCCACCACCGATGTCTGATTACTACGAAGGCCCACCACCACCACCTACTTCCGGCTATTCTTCCGTTGAACACGTTTCTCATGAGAGTGAGAGTATTGATCGTCATCATGATCGTCATCGTTTTCAACCACATGTGCCTTCGTCCTTCCATCATCAAACTTCAGATTCAGAACTCATCGATAAACCTTCTTTTAGGGTTTGTACTAAGGCTGATACCAATTACTCTCTCACTATCCGTGATGGAAAAGCCGTTCTTGCTCGTTTTGATCCATCAGATCCATTTCAAGTAGGTTCTCTTTTTTCGAGTAAAGTTGAAAAACACACTAAATATCCCGATTTTTCGAGTTTCATACCAGAACTATCAGGTGTGTTAATTTCGTATTTGAACAATCACCAACTATTTATCAAAACATGCCTCAGTCATTAATTGTCTACTTTTCGTACCTGAAATATTACCATCGTTCAGGTAGGAAGCATCCTACCATACCTGAATAGGTATAGAAGAGTGAAACAATTGATAGTTGAAGTGTGTTTTGATAAATAATTGGTGATAATTCAAGTAAGAAACTCGCACATTAGATAGTTCAGGTATGGAACTCGAAAAATTGGGATACTTTGGGTGTGTTTATGACCATTAACTCTTTTTTTTTTTAAAAAAAAAAAACTTTGTTGTTTGCTGTGAATTTGTGGTGATGGGTGGAAATTGTTACACCACTAGTATAAAGATGAGAAGTACAGCACTAAAGTGAAGGACGAAGAGGGGTTTCCAAGCTTTGCTCTGGTTAATAAAGCTGCAGGACTGGCTCTGAAGCACTCTATTGGCGCCTCTCACCCTGTATGTTTCAATTCTTGGTTAACCATAAGCTCTGAAAAATGATTAAAAATGTTTCTTATCATTCTATTTGGTTAGATGTTTCTAGTTTTTTGTGATTTATGGTTTGATGATATCCTCAATGATGCATATATAATGCTTGCTGAACTTTGCAAAGGAATGAACTTTGATAGCCAACCCATATCTTAGAAAGGAGGTTAGAGATTTCTACCTACTGCAAATTGATGTGACCTCCTGAATGAAGTGATCAATTTTGTAGAATCGAGTGTTCCTGAAGGATAAAATCAAGAATTATCCTTGAACAACAACAACAACATTCCCAGTGTATTCCCACAGAGTTGGGTCTGGGGAGGGTAAAGTATATGCAGTCTATACCACTACCTCAAGAGAAGTAGAGAGGCTTTTTCCGATAGACCCCCGGCTCAGGACAAATGACAGTATAACAAACAAAAAACAAAAAACAAAAATGGGATAACATACCACTAAATAAAAAAAACAAGACATCAACAGAGTGATACTATGAACTATCTATCCAAAAATCCCAAACATCACCAAAAAACCACAAACAAAGAACTAAAAGACACATGCATAACACTATGACTACAGGTACATGTACAAGCAGATCAGTTCTCCTTACTAGTAAGAACGCATTCCTACCCACTAACCCTCTATCCTAATCTGCGTCCTCCACGCCTTCCTATCAAGGGTCATGTCCTCCGTAAGCTGTAACTGCTTCATGTTATACCTAATCACTTCCCTCTAATATTTCTTCAATCTACCTCTACCCCGTCTGAAACCATCCACAGATAGCCTCTCACACCTCCGTACTGGGGCATCCGTGCACCTCCTCATCACATGCCTGAACCATTTCAACCTCACTTCCCGCAACTTGTCTTCCAGTGAAGCCACTCCCACCTTCTCTCGAATAATCTCATTTCTAACGATATCCCTCCTAGTAAGTCCACACATCCACCTCAACATCCTCATCTCCGCCACCTTCAACTTTTGAATATGAGAGTTTTTAATTGGCCAACACTCCGCTCCATACAACATAGTCGGTCGGACTGCCACTCTGTAGAACTTACCTTTAAGCTTGGGAGGCACCTTCTTATCACACAAGATAGCCGAAGCAAGCTTCTATTTCAACCACCCTGCGCCAATACGGTGCATGACATCCACAATGCAGCTAATAAAGGAAAACAGATACATGAATTGGAGGGAAAGTTAGTTATAACTACTTTCTGGATTGCGTGTAGCACACGCGCCTAACTAACTTTTAAACTAGTAACTAACTTTCAACTAATTGACTAGTTAATTGACTAATTCTTTACTCGATTATGCTAATTACATTCCCACTATCTCATTACAGTGATTTAGGCATATAACAATACCCCACCCTTAAAACAATCCTTGTCCTCAAGGATTGAAGTGAGGAAACTGTTGAGTGAACTCTACAAGATCCATCCAAGAACTATCTTCAGGAGCTGCATTCAGCCATTTGACCAGTACTTGGGTACCAACCCTTCCTCTTTTCTGAAAAAGCCTTATATCAAGAATAGCTTCAGGCACCCACAACAGGTGGCCTGAGTCAGTGTGGACAGCAAGAAGGGTTGGAGTTGCAACATTAGAACCAAGCTTCCTCTTAAGCTGAGAAATGTGAAATGTAGTATGGATTTTTGAACCAGCAGGTACTGCCAATGTGTAGGCCATAAATCCAACTCTTGCAGTGATCAAGAAGGGACCAAAAAACTTAGCAGACAACTTTTGAAAAGAGTGATCTTTCAAAGAGAGTTGTCTATATGACTGTAGATTAACATAAACCCAGTCACCTACTGAATAAGACCTATCAGTCCTGTGTTTGTCAGCCTGCACCTTCATCCTGTTTTGAGCTTGGCTCAAATGAAATTTCAAACACCTGATAGTGGCTTCCCCAACTTAGAAGCTCCTATCAACCATATCCAGTTGTGAATCCAATGGTAAGTAAGGAAGCAAGGGATGTGGTTTTTGACCATATACAGCCTCATAAGGTGTCATGTGAATAGAAGAGTGATAGGAGGTGTTATACCACCACTCAACAAGTGACAACTAATGAGGCCAATCCTTAGGTTTGTCAAATGTCATGCACCTCAAATAGGACTCCAAACACATGTTGACAACCTCAGTTTGACCATTAGTCTGAGGGTGATATGCAGAGGAAGTGAGTAGTGAAACCTTTTGCAGTTTGAATAATTCTTGCCAAAACTTGCTGATAAAAATAGGATCTGTCACGCCCCAAAATGGTAATGACGGACAAGAACCGTATATCCTAACTTTACAAGCACTCTATGACATATACGAGATTGTGGGATAATAACGAGCAGGATATCTAATATGAGCTGTATATATACACGAGGGAGTTAGACTAACAAAAACTGTACAATATACCGCTACATGATGTCCATGAAGCCTCTAGTCAGTTTAACACACTATACTACGAATAATTAGTTGGCATAGGGTCTGACATACCCAACTAGAGACATGTACATATAATAAAAAAATACTAGACATAAACTGGCTCCAGAGAGAGATGGAGCTCACTAAAATATCAGCTGAAAACGATAATAGAGCCTAACGTGGACGTCTGCTATCACGTGAATCTGAGCCTGCATCAATAGTATGTGGCAATATGGAGACGTCAGTACATATACAACATGTACCGGTATGAAAGCAGACAGAATAACAACTAGACAAGTGCGGAAGCTCATTTGAATCAAGTACCCAAAGTGAAAGAATTATGAGCATACAAGTACAACATATATGATATGAAACTGTAACCTATGCACCAACCTTATTAGTTCGGTGTATAATGTCCAAGAGGGCATTCATTATAATATAGAACCTATAATTTGCCTATGTGATGTACTTAAACTATCTGTATTACAAATAATCATAGGATGGCCTACCGAAGGCGATCTAAATCACATATAAGGCGTACGCCGCCCAAATATGTATTACTATGATTTATATGTATAACTTTAATCGCAGTCCGATACAAGGTACGTCCTTCCAGGGGCTCACTATGAGGGTCTGTCCGCAGGCCATATATGCCATATGTTGGCTCGAGTCAGGGGGAACCAATGCATGACATTCCAGCTGACTCCAAATACAAATGATGCCACAAAGGCCGGTATGCCCCAATGCTCGGGCTCATTATAATGGTCTAGTCTCGATCCTGTGCACAGAATCATGTTGAGTGCATATGCCAAGTAAAACCTATGTACCCTCCCGTTATTAACGTTTATCAAATAATGCCTCAAAGGCCAATGACATATGAATTACGGTAATGATCACTTAGCTAATATATATATATATATATACAAACGCAACTATGTTATGGCTACTTACTTTCATTCATAACGTGTGACATATATATATATCACGTGGCATAAAGATTTCAAGTAAAGGAACTTACAGTAATATTGAATATGGTAAAGATTTGACATAAAGAGAGAAAAGTTGATGCTTATAAGTTTGATGGTAAGACGAAGGAATGATATATAACAAATGAAAGCCTACCTTCAATATCCTATGACAACTATGTTGACGTTTATAAAAAGGAGCACATGACGTAGGTGGTGCCTTAGTGGCAAGGGAAGGTTTAACTTTACATACCTTAGTGCTTTACTAGCTACGATGGTACTCCGAGCTTCAAACAATACAACCCGCGCAAGTGTAGTCCTTATCCTTCCAACTACTAGTACCCGCTATCCGATAGACAACCTACTAATTACAAGGATAATGTAATATCCATCAATAACCCATATATGCATTTAACAATTTATTCCAATAGGCTTCACTTATATTCGAAATTAATCGAATTTCTTACTAAAAATTCAAAAGGAATTCTTTAGTTTCCAACTTATAAAATTCAACGTTAATTCACCCAATTGATAGGAATTCCTAAAAACTCAACCTTTATCAAAATTTCACCTCTTTCCCCTTTCCTCAAGAACCCTAATTAACCAAACCCACTTCAAGAACTAGTACAAGGATTCAAATTAGATATCCCCAAATACTTATTCAAATTTAAATTCAAGAAGGGGGTCGAGAATTTACCTCTTGGGGTTCAAATTTCAACTATAAATTATTGAAATTACTTCTTCAAGCTCCTTTCAAAGTTACCACAAGAATCTTCTACCATGTAAGATCCTTAACGAGTTGGGTAGAATTTCTCCCTTACTCCTCGATTTTTTGTTGATGATGGCGAGAGAAAAGAGAAGAATTAGAGAATAGCACCAGTACTACAACTGTTGTCCGCCCCTATTTCTTTTCTACTTGCCTTTTTCCCTATTCCTTTCTTTTTGTTAAGTACTAGTACTAGTACTACACGTGACTTCCCTCAAAACTCAAAATCCTATATATTTTTTTCCTTTTGTCAATTATAAATTCTAGGAACTAAAGTGGCCCCCACTTCCACATATAGCAAATTAAAGTTTAAAAATTGACAAATTTCCTTTTTAACCTTCTAGCAGTAACCATATATATTATATACACTATGGTTATATGTATATGTATGCACCATAATTCTCCATAAAATACGTACACCACGTAACTCTTTGTAAATTCAGTGTCATGCTCGCTTAAAGTATTAAACTCAAATTCGGAATTTCCCAAGGTGCTACAGGATCTCTATCCGAAACAATAGATTTTGGCATGCCATGCAGTTTGAAAACACCATCTATGAACAATTGAGCCACATTAAGGGCTGAGGAAGGGTGCTTGAGAGGTAGGAAGTGAACAACTTTGCTTAGCCTGTCAACCACTACAAAGATGGCTTCCTTGCCAGCAGCTTTAGGGAGTCCCTCAATAAAATCCATGGAGAGGTCTTGCCAGACCTTATCAGGGATGGGAAGAGGCTGCAGTAAACTAGGGTAGGCAACATTTTCACCCTTACTCCTTGGGCAAGTGTCACACACTTTCACAAAAGAATACACTTCTTGCTTCATTTTCTTCCAGTACAATTCTTGTTTCAGTTTATATAATGTAGCATTGATGCCAGAATGACCACCAAGTGAGCTTTCATGAAAATAAGCAATAAGTTGCTTCCTCAATTTAGCATCAGACCCCACTATCATTTCCCCCTTTTTGCTCAGAATACCAGCAATATATTGATAGTAAAGTTTGGAACACTTAGCTGCTTAGATGTCTTTTATCAGAGCTTGTAAATGAGGATAAGTGAGCCATGATTTCTTGACCTCATCTAACAATGATGATTGTAACCCTGAGATGCTGTGAGTTCCTCCTTCCTAGAAAGTGCATCAGCAGCTATGTTCTCCTTTCCTTTCTTGTACAAGATAGAGTAGTCATATCCAAGAAGCTTCACCAACCACTTCTGCTGACTAGGGGTTGTGATTCTTTGTTCTAGAAGAAATTTCAAGCTGTGATGATCTGTTTTGATGCAGAAATGCCTACCTAACAAGTAGGGCCTCCATTTCTGAACAACTGAAACTAGTGCTAGTAACTCCCTCTCATACACAGACAAAGCTTTGTTTTTACTTGATAGTCCTCTACTGGAAAAGCTATAGGCCTGCTGTTTTACACCAAAACAGCACCAATGCCCTCACTAGAAGCATCTGTTTCTATAGTGAATTCCTGAGAAAAATCAGGTAGAGCTAAAACTGGTGCAGTAGTTAAAACTACCTTGAGTTTGTCAAATGCTGCAGCTGCATCTTGTGTCCATATGAAGCTACTCTTCTTCAGTAAATCATGTAGGGGTCTAGCAATAAGTCCATAGCCTTGAATGAACCTTCTATAGTAGCCAGTCAGGCTAAGAAACCCCTCAGGCCTTTGAGGTTTATTGGCTGAGGCCAATCCAAAACAGCTTCTACCTTTAACCTGTCCATAGCTACACCCTTTGCAGAGCTCACATGACCAAGATAGTCTATTCTTGTGACTCCAAAATCACATTTACTCTTCTTCACAAACAACACATTGTCGCTTAAAATACTGAAAGTTAACTCAAGGTGTGTCAAGTGATCAAACCAAGTAGAATTATAGATGAGTATATCATCAAAGAAGACTAAAATAAACTTCCTAAGTTGATCATGGGATATCTTGTTCATGAGGCTTTGGAAAGTGGAGGGGGCATTAGTTAAGCCAAAAGGCATCACTAAGAATTCATAATGACCATTATGTGTTCTAAAGGAAGTTTTAGGAATGTCAGGCTCATACATCCTGATTTGATGATAACCAGATCTAAGGTCTAACTTAGAAAAATACCTTGCACCATGTAGTTCATCCAGTAGTTCTTCAATGACAGGTATAGGAAATTTTTCCTTCACTGTGCAGCTATTTAATTCCCTATAATCCACACAACCTCCATGATCCATCCTTCTTCTTGACCATCACAATAGGGGAGGAATAGGGACTAGTACTATCCCTGATGACACCAGACTTGAGCATTTCATCCATCATCTTCTCTATCTCATCCTTGTGAATTGCAGGGTACCTATAAGTCCTGATGTTAACAGGTGAAGTGATCTTATGATCAGGACTCCTAGAAGGGGGTAAGTCAGTAGGAGGTTCAAACAACTCCTCATACTTGTCTAAAACCCTTTGTAACTCTGAAGATTCCAAGGCTTTTGGAACTTCTCCCCTTAATGAATACAAGCTAGCCTTCATTGAACCTTCCTCTTACAGAAAAAGGCCAAAGGACATCATACACAACTCAGTAGGCTGAGCTAAAAGCTTATCCATTCTCCCAGTCGAGAGCTGGAAGTTGAACTCCTCTTAATGATATCTTCTTGCCTTGAATACTAAATTCCATCTTAAGCTGCTTAAAATTTCACATTATATCACCTAAAGTAATGAGCCATTGTATGCCTAACACCATTCCACATCCACCAATAGGTAGTATCAACATATCAGAACTGAAAGTTACACCTTGCATCTTCCACTCTGACTTCTTGCAAATGTAGTGGCTCTGCACATTTTTACCATCTGCTACTAAGACATTAAAAGGGGTGATAGCAGTTAGAGCACATCCTAATTTCTTGGCAGTATTAAGATCCAAGAAATTATGGGTGCTACCAGTATCAATGAGGACTTGTACTGCTTTACCCTTAATGTATACTGTCACCCTCATTGTCCTGAAATTTTGTACACCACTCATAGCATGCATTGAGACCATGCGTAAGATTGAACCATCAACATCTGTCTTTTACCTTGAGCCATGATAGTCAGGAGTTCAATAGAATCAATCAACTCAGGCTCAAGTCTCATCTAGTTATACTGGAGCCTCTGGTTCATCAACTTCCAAGCAAAATAACTGCCTCTTCTTTTTACATACATGCCCAAAACTATACTTCTCATCACAGTTAAAACACAACCCTTTGCTCCTTCTATCCTCCATCTCTGTAGGACTAAGCATCCTAGGAGGTCTGTAATTTGGTTTGGAGTTTACAACAACAGGATTGGAGGGAATAGTTGGCTTAGAATAAGAAGTGGAAGAAGTGACAGAATTTGGACATTTAGGAGGATTTCTAGGAGTAGAAAGAATTGGACAATGAGTAAACACTTGTTTCTACACTACAAGTGTTTGTTCTTGGATCCTTGCAAGAATAATGGCCTTAGCCAAAGTTCTATCGCTCAACAGGCAAGCCAATCTCAGGCTTTAGTCCTCTAATGAAGCAACTAACTACATAATGCTCAGGGTAATGCTCAGGTAAATCAACCCCGGGGAGCAGCTTATCAAAAAGATCCACATATTCTCGAACAAAACCAGTTTGTCTCAAGTCTTTCAAGTCACCCATAGGATCATCAAAAAGTTCAGATCCAAACCTAGCATACAAACATCCTACATAGTCACTCCATCTTGGCCAATCTCTGGTTAATCTTTGCTTCATAAAAGATTGATACCACTGTAAAGCCTTTCCCTCCATTTTACAAGAAGCTAACTTCACCTTAGCTCCCTTAGGGGTTGTTTGGTAGAGTGTATAAGAATAATGCAAAATATGACGTATTAGTAATGCTTGTGTTAGTTATGCTTGTATTTTTGTTATGCAGTGTTTGGTTTAGTGTATTAAAAATAACATGAATCGCATAATTTCAAAATAAATAAATATTTTTTAATAAAAATACCCTCCATTATATATGGTAGAAAGGGTGTGGAAAATTTTTTGAGGGATAATTGTGTCTTTAATCCTACTATGCATGCATTAAAATCCGTTGCATTACTAATAGCATTGATTTAGAGGTATTAGTAGTACACACATCAATACACAATAGAGTGTATAACTAATGCAAGCATTAGTTATACATAGACTAAAAAAATATACCAAACGAGATATTAGTAATACACAAGACTAATGCATGCATTATTCTTTTTAATACACTACCAAACGACCCCTTAGGTGTTTCATCCACCTCAAAGAATTGTTCACACTTGTATAACCAGTCCTTCAGTCCATCACCATCAAATTTGGGAAATTCCACCTGGTAACCACGTGTAGGTAATTGATATTCTTCCTGCCTTGGTGGAACAGCTGTTGGAGTTCCATTAGTAGGTAATTGATATTCTTCCTGCCTTGGTGGAACAACTGTTGGAGTTCCATTAGTTGCAACTCCAGCTGATGGACCTTCTCCCCTCACATGTCCATTACCAACTCCATTGTTCTCCATTGCTCATCGACATCCTTTTGGCTTCTTCCATGGCCTGCCCGACCTTCGCATCAATCATCTGTCTCAAATCCGACACAGAATTGACCACATTATCCATGGAACCTTTGAGGTTATCGACTTTTTTTTGCAGCTCTTGCATACGAGTGTTGTGATCCCCCATTGAAACTGTCCAAAGAAAGTTGTGGCTCTGATACCAATGATGTGACCTCCTGAATCAAGAGATCAATTATGTAGAATCGAGTGTTCCTAAAGGACAAAATCAAGAATTATTTTTGGACGGTTCACTCAAAATTGGAGTTCAAGGGAGAATCAGTGAAAATAGAAGAGAATTAGAGGGAGAATTTCTGAGTTACTTTCATTATCAAAGATGATTACAACTGAATCCACAATGCAGCTAATAAAGGAAAATAGATACAGGAATTGGAGGGAAAGTTAGTTATAACTACTTTCTGGATCACGTGTAGCACACATGCCTAACTAACTTTCAAACTAGTAACTAACTTTCAACTAATTGACTAATTCTTTACTCGATTATGCTATAAATATAATTACATTCCACTATCTCATTACTGTGATTTAGGCATATAACACAAATGCTATGAGTTTCAATGTTTTGTGGTGTTTCAAGTAGTATCCATAGTGGAGTTGTGGTGGAAAGGTGGTGGTTAAGAGATGGAGATCAAGAATGTGAGTGTGAGGCGGAAAGAAAATCAGTGCCCAATCAATTGTTTATGCAATTGTTTATGCACTGTATTGTGTATGTATATCAAACTGCGGCTAATATCTCCCATTGTTAGCTCCTAGGTCTATCCCCCGAGTGTTTGACTGTGATATCTGCTTTTGTGTGAGACTTCCGTTGTATCGGTGTATGTTTCGTAGTTCTCTATTTTTTGTGTGATTGTCCAGCGGCTTTTAGTCTGGGTTATTTCTACTTAATGCAAATGTGATGACTTGCAAATGATGCATGCTGGAAATTTTTCACAGGCTGGCTAGAAAAAACAGGGAAATGAATGTTTTGCAATTTAATATTGACTATGAAGGATCATTTAAGTTAATTTGAAGGCTCAGTAATGAGTTCTTTTTAGAAAGAAAAAAGGATTCAAGTATGCATTGTTTGGACACTATGGAGAAGAGAACCCTTAAGTTTTTTTGAGGGAAAGTGTAACCCAATATATAAACTAAAGGGTTTTTGTTTGGCGGTGAGACTCAAATTCAGGATCTTGCCTTGCCTTGCTTGCTTTGGTACCATGTTGAATTGCCTGACCATTTCATCTAAAAGCTTAACCTACCAGTGAGAGCATACTTTCATATACTTGGTTATGGTGAGATCTAGAACTTGCACTTGTAGTTGGCAGATAAAGATCATAAGCTATAAATTAAACAACTAAAAAGGGTGGCCCTGTGCACAATGCATCCCGCGTTAGCAGGGTCCAGGGAAGGGCCGCATCCCAAGGGATGTAATGTAGACAGCCTATCCTAATGCAAACATTAGTGGCTGCTTCCACGACTCGAACCCACATGCATTTATTATTAAACAATATATACTCTTTACAAAGGAAAAATAAGAAGATAATGATGGTTATGTGTGCATTACTTTAATCTCAAGCAAGAGGTTGAGAAAAGTGAATGGTGTTATTGTCTATGTAATTTTTGCCATCTTTATAATCTTTGTTCCAACACGAAAGAGTTTCTTGTAAATATCTAGTTTCCCTCTTTTAGCAAGAGATCTAACTTATGCTTCATTTTGTTGGGGTGTGAATAATTCATTGACCCCACTCTTCGAAAATGTCTACGGGTGCATGTCGGATCCTCTGAAGTAATGCATTGTTGGCGGATTTTTTTTTAAATGAAGAGGGCCAATTTTCTTGGAGGATCCGACACGGGTGTGACAACATTTTTGGAGAGTTCAAGTGAGGGCAGATGTGCAAGCTGCTTTTGGGTTTAATTTTAGCAACTTGGGGTTAAAAGTGAGAGAAATTGAGGTCTTAGGTTCAATTCCCAACTCCCAATAGAAGCAAACACTAGGTAATTTCTTCCCATCTATTCTAGCCTTGGTGGACAGAGTTACCTGGTACCTGTTGCTGGTGGGAGGTGGCAGGTATCCCGTTGAATTAGTCGAGGTGCGCGCAAGCTGGCTCGGACACCACGGCTATTAAAAAAAAATAAAAAATATATAAAATGTAGTTGTGTAATTGGAAGTAGCTGAAACATGGTTTTAATAGTGGGTGTAGAAAGAAAAAACTGCATTTAATGAGTTGAGATCTAAATGATTTAAACCTCCATTAAGTGGAAACGAACTTGAATGTTCCATGTACCATCTAGTTTTAGATTGATGCTCAAGACAATTTGTATAAATTGCCATACAGAGCCGTGATTCTCAGCTCAACCAATGGTAGCTTATTGGTTAAGAAGATTTAAAGAGCTTGTTTGTACACCCTGGTCACTTGAATTTGGCTTTAGGGAGGCATTGTTATTGTTCCATCTTTTTCTGTTTGCAGAAGCTGATGGGTATCATCCTTTATGTTAGAATTAGGAAGATTAATGTATAATATAATTTCTTGTGCCTTATACGAACTGACCCAGAAGATGCAAAGGAATTTATTATGAATTTATGAAACCCCAACGAAAGGAGCAATAGCACATTCTTGATAGAACAAAAAGGGGCTCCTATAGACTAGACTGGGATCTTATCCATTTGTAGATGAAGCTTTGATAGAAGCGAGATCTGGAGGGAAGTTATGAGCATTACGTTCATGCATAACTTCCATACCAAGGTCAGCACGGTTAATGATATCAGCCCAATTATTAATTACACGACCTTGAAAGAATACTTTGAAGTTAGATATGGAAAAACAAGTAAAAGATATGTGAAATAGTCAGCGTTAGAAATTAATACACAAACAACTACGAGTTAGAATATTCCAAGTATGAATAGTGACAATCTTTTCTAATTTTTGAATTTAATTTTTTTTTTTATGACTTCCTGATTTGGTGATAATTGAAACAAACCCCAAGGATTGATAGAGCATATTCGTAACCTCTGCTCTGATACCAAGATGAAGAAATGGGATCGAAAACACGGATAAAATAAAGATAACAACCGAATCAAAGAAAAGCTAGACCTACAATTAATTAGGAAGCTAGAACCAATTAGGCTATGAAGTCTAAACCTTTTAAGACCAATTAAAATGACAACCCTAAGCTATGAGAACCCTCAAAAGATCAGTAAAACCCCGGGAACAAGTAATTAGCAGTTAAGATTCACTATGAATCACTCACCTACTAATGCTAATCAAAACTCAGGAAAGCATAATCAAAGCGATTATTACAAAGTTATACATAAACTCATAATTACATCAAATAAAGGATAGTGATAAAAAAGAAGACTTCATGGTTTCCAAATTATAATTCATTCATCACGTATAAAGAAAGAAGCCATAATCTCTATTGTTTATAGTAGCTGCAAGTATTATAAAACTAGCCCCACTGCATAACGATACTAAGGCTATCATGCCATGTAGTCTCTCTCTTGAAAATCTCCTCTTGACTCTCCACTTTAGCCTATTGTGAGCCTTCATATTCTCTTTTCAAGATCTTCTAAGGCTCCATACGCTTTCATGTGTTAAGTGGCCATCTCAGAATGTATCATCCCAACTAAAGAAAATTCGTCACTGAATTTGTACCTTGCAACATGCGATAACCAGTCCTTTAACATCAAGATTTGATATGGTATAAATAAAACAAGATAGTGTCCATATACTTTCTTCACCCAACTTGCATATACTTTCTTGTGCAAGTTGCATTTTGTGCTTATTACAGGAGTCTTTATGCCTTCCTTTGTTTTCTTTATCAGAAAGAAGAGATAAAACTCCTATAGTAAGCACAAAATGCAACTTGCATAAGCTTATCAAACATGAGAAAGTCTTAGGTAGACCAAACATAGAAATAAACCGAGGCTATGGGTTAAGTTCTGTTAGAACTTGAGAAAAGGGAAATCGTAGCCATGTTAAGTTTCAGTTTTGAATCCATTAACTGCAGAAAACCTCATAGTAGTTAATGGGAAATTGGTGAAACATGGCATTAGTGGCTTGAGTTGTATTGGCATCTTAAACTTTGTTTCAATTGCTATTGTCCTGTTGCCTACAGATGGCATACACGTGCTATATGCAACTTCAACTAATACTTGCCTTCGTTGTATCCATGCACCTTCCTTGGCTGCAAATGCATGAAAATAGATTTTACTATGACCCAAGGGTAATGAACACACTGTTGTTCAGGGCCCCCGTCTTACTAATATTACATGGCTTTTGACGTGGAAGAAAGCGTAAAAATTTACATTCCTATTAAAATTCTTTTACAGGTGCAGCTCACTCCGTACGGCCCCAACGTTCTTGATGCATCAATCTTGTGGACAGAGAGCAGGGATGTGGGTGATGGTTATCGAGCAGTTAGGATGGTCAATAACATTAACCTCAATCTAGATGCGTGGAATGCTGATAAAGATAAAGGAGGTGTCCGCGACGGGACCATTGTTGCTCTTTGGGAATGGTGGAAAGGAGACAACAGGAACCAGCACTGGAAGATCGTCCCCTACTGTAAGACTTGCAACATTGTAGTGCAAAAATTGATTGTTTTGCTTGGAACTCCTAAAACCTGCACTTTCCCTCTCTTTCCTTGTCGCCAAGTTGTCAAGTTTATGTTCCATTTAAAATTCAACCATCCTCTTATCTCCATTTATTCTTTTCCTTGGGGCAAACTTTATCCCCTCTCTTCGCCACCATGGTGTTTGTTTGTTTGACATGAGATCACTTTTTCATGAAAATTACGTGTGTTTAGTAGTCTTACGTTGTTGAAATAAGGGTGAAAACATTAAGCATTCAGACGTTTTAGCTATAAAATTTCTGCACTTCTATTATATTTTGACTCTAAAGGGTAGCCTAATGCACTAAAGCTTCCGCTATGCGAGAGGTCTGAGGAAGGGCCAAACAACAAGGGTCTATTGTATGCATTCTTACCTTCATTTTTGCACGAGGTTGTTTTCACGGCGGAACCCGTGATATCTTGGTTACATGAGAACTTTACTAGTTACCTAGTGATTCAATGCCAATCCTATTTTGGTTGATGAGCTATGTCATTTAAGCATATTTTAATTTTAGGTGTTTTTATTTTCCAAACGTTTGTATTAATTAATTTTTCCTCTGTTCGTCCAAATAATTTAATTGCAGGATATCTTGGCGTGTGATCATGACTGAATGAGTTCAAAAAAATGGAGTTGATGCTTTATTTTTTCTTCCTGTGGCTTGTTTTGTATTTACTATTGTATTCTGTCTCCCTCCAAAACAGTAAAAGTAAAATGAAAATAAGAGGGGAAATGCTATGTATATTGTGGGAGATGTCATGGCTACAACATGTGCTTTATCTTGTATTTTTTATTTGGTG
This sequence comes from Capsicum rhomboideum, assembly GCA_031232105.1. Taxonomy (NCBI): domain Eukaryota; kingdom Viridiplantae; phylum Streptophyta; class Magnoliopsida; order Solanales; family Solanaceae; genus Capsicum; species Capsicum rhomboideum. The sequence continues at coordinate 25,440,481 of CP124719.1, read as the reverse complement.
TTATACCAAAGAGAAAAGAAGTAAAATCCCCTTAAACTTGTTCGCTAAACTTATTTTAGCACTTAAATTTTACGGATATTTAAGTACCCCTTTAACAACTTTGGGGTGAATTAAATACCACCCTGAAAGTATAACACCAGATTCATAGGGTGAGGTGTATTACACGAGCGTGCCGTGTTAGCTCCATGTCAGCAGCATGTGTGCCGTGTCAACAATATATTTTAAAAATTATTTTTTCACTATTTCTTTTCACACCTTTTTTTTTTTTAATTATTATTCTTTTTTTACACTAATTAATTCTTAAAATCCCACATGACTTCATCTTCTTTACACCCCTATAAACAAAAACATCAAAATTGCCATAACAAAAAATTTGTATATTTTTTTAAAATAGCTATTTAATAGATTGCTCAAATTTTTATTTGCATTAGTGATCTATCTTTCACAATGAACAAAATCAACTATTTTTTCACCATAAATTCAAACAATCATCTTTCTTTTCTACTCTCATCTCCAACTTGCTATTATAACTTTGTCAATTACATTTTTCCTAAATAATTATTTTGAAAGTAGCATTACAATACTCCGAAGACTCCGAAGCTTTAATTGTCTTTGTCCCCAAATTTTAACTCCATAGCTTAGAGATATCATCATCAATAATAATATTATTTATTTTGGGTAAATTGATTTGGGTATTGGAATGTGTTACTGTTTTACTATTATTTAAAAAGAAATTTTGTTGGTTGTTGAATGAAGAAGAAAGGGATGAAAAAGGTAAGGGGGAGGGCGAGGAGTGGGGGGTGGGTGTTAAAGAAGACAAAGGAAGGGTTGAAAATTAAAGGGTGGGTCCCCTTATTAATTTTTTTAAAAGTAATGAATCAAAATTAATAAAGATGGGTCCACATTTTAAGTTTTGGATTATTAAACGCGCTTTTTTTTCTTTTATATTTAATTTTTTATCCACGTCAACTTTAAGGTGATATTTAATTCACTTTGAAGTTGTTAAAGGGGGTAAATAATTGCTAGTATAGTTAAAGGTCTAAAGTAAGTTGTGGGAACAAGTTTAGGAGTGATTTGATATCTTTTCTCTATACCAAATAAAAGCTTGTTGGTGAGTACGGTGTGCCTATATGTAAAACTCTGGATTAATTTGATGTATTTAATGTCTAAATACATATTTATGTGATAGTAAATATGGTGATGTAATTAATTTTCTATGTTATAAATTAAGGGGTCGTTTGATAGCTAATTAGAGTTATGTAGCTATTAGAGTTTTGGATCAAAATAGTGTTGAATGAGGAACAAATTCAACAAATGGGTTTCTCCGATTTTTCTTAAAATGCTGAAAATGCATGGGCAATGGAGCACCTTTGATGTGCAATTTTCACGTTTAAAAACAGACGGTTCGTTTTATATATTTACACTAAAGGTGCTCTATTTGTCATGTGCCGTCGGTGAATCTTTTACATTTTGAAGAAAGGCTCATTTCCTGCAATGTACCTTCAATATTAATTTTACTATACAAGAATCTGAAAAGGTTGTCATTTTCTGAATTGATGGGACAATATGATATAAACTTTTCCACACCCTAAAGGCTCATCTGCATCAATGCACCTAACAAATTACGAAGACACCCTTGGTTCTTGAATATCGTCAACATTATTTTTCCGGTCCTCTCTCTATATATATGACTTGCTATACATTGCCATATATATTACTAAATTCACAAAAATTATTAAACTTCACAGCTGATACATCCTTCAATCTGAATTGGAGAAAAAAAAAGGGTAGTAGTTTTTTCTTAGTATATTACTCTCCCTATTGAGTAAATAATTTATTGATAATTAAAGTTATTTTTACAGGTCTAAATATGCCGAATGAGCGTTCTGTTAGATTTGTATTGCATTGAGGTAGCGATGTAATACATGAATCTGATACAGTTAGATATAGTTGTGGTGCTCGTGCAGTTGTTAACCTTCCATTAAATATTGAGTATGATTGAATAGTTAGAAACTTGCATATTAGAATGAAACTTAATACAAATAAGTTAAGGTTTGTTATTTCTGGTAGACGACTATTTTCATCTTCTCAGGGTAATACTCGTTATTTTGAAATTCCCATACTTGATAATGAATCTTTGCAAGATTTTATGGTGGCATCCGATACGGTGCGTTGTATGATGAATCTTGATTTTTTGGAGATGTATATTAAAGCAGAAGCATTGGATGTTGTTGAACTTACACATTCTCCTTCTTTGAATTTTGTTGCACCCTCTTTAAATCTTAACGACCCCCCTCTTGATTTTTATGAACCATCTTCAAATTTGACAAGTGACTTTTCAGAATTTCAAAGTTTTATGAGCTTCTTGTCACAAAGTATAACATTACAAATTGATATTCCATCCAATAGTTATGGTCATGGATGTACTGATTTTTGTACAAATTTTGATGTCGATAATTATTATTATAATTATGATTTTAGAGATGGTGCAGGAACTAGTAGTTTACCTCAGGTTCTGGAGATTCCAAGAGTTTCTGAAATTCATGCTACGATAGAAGTTAATGCCTATGCTGATACTCATGTCAATGACAGTTCTGACAGTCATGCCCCGAATGATGCATATGAGTCAGATGAGATGGGTGACTATGATGATAATCAACAACCAGTCGTTGATGTGCCACAAAACATACTATTTCACAGGGAGAACATCCTATTTTTGTACGATCTTCAAGATCATTCACAGGTGTATGCTTCTACCCGTGAATCAGAGGATGTTGGATGTAAAATTTGTTTAGATGATAAACAATCAGCTTTTGAGTTGGGCAGTTGTTTCCTTGTAAGGAAAGATTAAAGACTACTGTATAAATATAGAGTTTGTAGTGTAATAGAGAGCTCATTGTGTGGGAATAAATTTTTTTATTGGATTGTTACGTGTAGAAAGTGGAAAACTGACTGTGATTGGATGCTCAGAGATCGAAAAACACCAGCAAATTTATGGGATATCGAAAAATATTATGCCAGGCATACTTGTCAAATGGATGTAATCCAGGCTGATCATTTTAACTTGGATTATAAACTAATCGCTTCTTTATTGTTACTTACCTCAGAAATAACCCTCAATTCAAGGTGAAAGATGTCCAGACTAATATTGAGGTTGCATTGAAACATACGCCTTCCTACAAAGAGGTGTGGCTTGACCGAAGACGCCCATTCAAGTTAATATATGGTGACTTTGATCAGTCATTTGCACAACTTCCAATGTACATGGATGCACTTCAACATTTTAATCTAGGAACGCTAGTGGAAGGCAAATATTTTTAATTATGTGTTCTGGACATTTAAACCTTGTGTAAAAGGTTTTAAAAGATGTAAACTAGTCATCTCTATTGACGGTACTCACATTTATGAAAAATATGACTTAAAGAAGTTAATTGTTGTGACTGCTGATGAAAATAAGCAAATATTTCCACTTGCTTTTGCAATTGTTGATAAAAAAAACTAAAGAAGCTTGGTCATGATTTTTGTCGTGCCTTGGAATTCATGTGGTAGCTGGTCGTAGAGGTGTTACGTACATAACTGATCGTACTCCTGGAATACTTAGAAGTTTTGATGATTTGGTTGAGTTACATGAGCCGAATGCATATCATCATTTTTGTTTTAGGCATGTGAAGAGTAACTTCTTGTCCAAATTTCCTAACAAGCAGCTAGAGGGATTAATGTGGCAGACCACTATCCAACACCAAGAACGCAAATTCAAAGCTCTCATGCAATGTTTGAAAGATGCTGAGCTAGTTGCGTACAATTACTTAATAAAAATTTGACTAAGAACGTTGACGGTTTATCTGTTGTTTCTTGGGTACACATTTTGTATTTAAAACATAAAATTCAACAACAAGTTCAAGATCAATAAAGAAGTTCAAACTATTTTTCTAGAAAAACAGAAAAAACCATAAGAAAGAGATGAAGAAGGAAATAATCAAGTCCACCGAATTCACGGTGTGTCCTTAAGGAATGTATTTCCCTCAAGTACCCGAGGTTAATAGAATATATCCTCCCAGGTTAAAATGATTCACTTCAGCAAATGGTGGTACCTCAAATTTGATGAACTACGAACTCACTCAACGATTTATAGATCACACTTGAGTTTTCAAGAAGAAGAGAGTGTTTTTCACTTCAAAATTTCGTACCAAATCTTGAGAAAAAATTAGGTATTTATAGGCATAAAGAGTTGCTTCTGAAAAGAAACAATGGTTCATGAAAAATTGCATCTGTTTTTGAAACGTCACCTGACCTGCGCTGGCATCTGCGTCCATAGATGGCATGCAGATGGCCACATGCGGTCGCAAGTCAGCCTTTGGCATAAACCAGTAAGTTATGGTTTGACCTGCGTTGGCACCTGCGTCCGCAGGGCGCCAGGTGCGCGCGCAGGTCTCCTTTCCATTATCAAACAGTACCTCGAAGGGTCGCATAATGACATGCATCCGCACATGCTCGGGTGCATCCGCAAATGGAGAAAATTTTCTTATCGAATTTTTGGATTAAAAACTTCACTAATTCCTAAGTTTCAAATGATTTTGTCTGAAAAGATAATCTCTCGATGGATCATTTGCCAAATCCAAATCCGAAGCCGAAGCTGAGCCGAGCGAGCAACGACGACGGCGCAAGGCTTGTCTTGTTCTTGTCTCACTATCCACATGAAGGCATGCTTCTTAATTTAAGCATAAGAAAGTTCCTTTCTCCCACTAATGTGGGAGAAACACTCTCCCTTTAAAGTGAACTCATTTGTTCACTTTTCTCTCTATTTCTCTTTCCTTCATTTTTCATTCTCTTTCATCACTTATACCCAATAATACCCCACATGATTAGGGAATGGCTATTTCATCAAAAAAAATATACGGACAAGTGTGTGATCTACAAGCAAAGACTAATTGTATCTAGATAAATAGGGTTCTCTTTGAACTTTTCGTAGTGAACTTACATCGGATGCACTCGGTCAATCGGTAGATGTGATATCTTTGAACCGTCGAACTTTAGTGTACACCTAGACAACATAAGTCACACAACCAAACTTTTACCGTCTATGATTCTCACTATTTTATTCGTTTCAGCTATGAACACAACCTGGTTTCATGAGAGCTTAGAGAATAGACCTTTACTATCATTCTCCTTGAAGCGGCTTCCACTTCACCCTCACATAGGATATTCCTAAACGTTGAATCTTATAGATCAAAACTATTTGGTCATACCTTCCAAATTTAGAAACCATTAAAAAGCTTCAAACCATAAGCCTTATCCTTGTTTCCTGAACATTGTCTTTATCATGAGAATGGATTGAGTTAATTGACAATGTTGAACCGTCATTCACAACTTTGTTTGATCTCCTTGAACATAGCTCTTGGGATCTCCAATACGCTAGGTAGAGTTACTACTATAATGACTTGTCCTAGGCCGTAAACCTATTCCCTTCGATGATCTCTCAACTCACTCTCTAGATAGGCCATTTGTAAGTGGATTTGACATATTATCCTTTGACCTCTCATAGTCAATTGTGATAATTCCACTAGAGAGTAGTTCTCTAATGGTATTATGTCTCCGTCTTATATGACGAGATTTACCATTATACATCATGCTCCCTGCCCTACCTATTTCTGCTTGACTATCACAGTTTATGCATACTGGTACCAAAGGTTTGAGCCAATAAGGAATATCTTTCAAGAAATTTCGGAGCCATTCAGCTTCTTCACTAGCTTTATCTAACACGATAAATTCAGATTCCATTGAAAAGCGGGCAATACATGTCTGTTTGGATGATTTCCAAGAGACTGTTCCTCCACCAAGAGAAATATATATCCACTCGTGGATTTTACTTCATTAGATCCGGTGATCCAAATTGCATCACTATATCCTTCATTTACCACAGGATATTCATTATAATGCAAAGCATAGTCTTGAGTATGTTTTAAGTATCTCAAAACTCATTTCATTGCCATCCAATGAGTTTGATTGGGATTACTCGTGTACCGACTCAATTTACTAATAGCACATGCTATATCTAGTCGCGTATAATTCATGATATACATCAAACTTCCCAACACTCTTGCATAGTCCAATTGTGAGTCACTTGCATAGTACAATTCAAGAATTTGAAAGTCATTGTACCAAGACACTACAAAATATCAATAAACGGGTTCAACCCAAAAACAACCAAAAGTATCCAAGTCTAAAACAATTGGACAGGAACTAAATGGAGAACTCATGGCTGTCCGAAAGATGTAGCTCACCCTTGAGTCGGAATGCAGTCTGCTCTAAAGCTGAGGTCTTGAGGAAGTCACCAGAAAATGGTCTGCACTCAACAAAAGAAAAGCACGTGTTGTATCAGTATACAAGAAAACAACGGTGTACGGGTAGGGTCATTGGTCAACCCAAAATAAAGAATGTGAACACATAACCATAACTTAGTAAACAAGAACAACCATGAAGGCCTACAAATAACTTTTCCTCAAGTTTATGACACTTAGCCTTGTTCAACAATACCATAGTATTCGGTCTAGTACAAGTCAAGATAGACAATAAATCAAGTCAAGACCATGACTACCAGCATCACTCCAAGTCAAAAAACCATGACCCAACAACAATATGCTACACCTTATCTCAAATTTATAAATACATAGACAATAAAAAAGATATGTCAATCATTTGTAATTTAGCCCGGACCACTCAAGATCCAATTCAACAACAACAACGACAATGATCATAAATCCCGGTTCACTCAAGGAACCAAACATAATAAGTCAACAAATAAATTTGGTTCACTCAAGGAACCGTCATACGCATCAATACCTTGTACACACATGCTAAGGGTCTTATGGTCGCCCACTAGCCATGACCTGCAGGGGACGAGCTCTTATCCATGTACCAAAATCCCAGATATCTTGTGCCTGCCAATCTTATATCAACCAATCCCGTGAAGATGTCCAAATACCAATACATCCTATATTAATGATGGATGTCATAGCAACCACAATCATAATGGGACGATAACAAATACACTTGTACAATCGACAAGTTATTTAATACAACCTCATTATATGTGATTAGCATTTAGGATATCATTCAACAATTACTTCTTAAACATGCATTGTAACAAGTATATGAAGAAACAATTAACATACATATATAACTCAAGTTGGGTATCAACTACGTTAAACCATCACCTACCATAATCCAAGCTTGCACCACTCTAATGAGCTTGAGCCTTGCCTTTCTGTGCAATTTCTGCTTGGTTGTGTTCTAAAAATAATAATATGATCAGAATTCAAACAATGACCTAATATATTTAAGGATTACAACCTAATCCATTAACACCAATATCAATTTCATTACCATCATTCAACCTTAATTCTACAAATTTCATGGATGTAATGATAAATTCTAAGCATGCAATTGTAAATTAACAACTTTTAACCAAAACCCAAGGGTTTTCTACCCAATGTACTTAATTGCACCAGAAAATTCACCAAGTTCAAGTTAAATCCTTACAAAAATCTGAAAACTAGTTATTCTAAGGATTAATAATCAAAATACTAGTAAGTGGAAGGGATTAACTTACCTTAAGAGGGAAATTGACGAAAAATGGGTTGAAATTACCCAAAATTGCCTCTCCCATCCCTTAGACCAATGTGGAATGAAAATAACATTTTTGGGGTATTTTCTGCATTAATCAGCGCATATCCCGTTATTGTAGCCCTATCCCATTATAGCTGCATCGCTATAGCGGGATTCGCTCGCTATGGCAGGATTGACCAAAGCTGATTCCCGCTGTAGCGGTGCAGTGGTAGATTCCTTCCACCCACTATAGCGGGGTAGGCCAGGCATAAACTTTGGTTTTTTCCCAGTTTCGCCATTTTTACGACACCCCCCCAAATTTTGACATCCTGGATTAACCCTTTACGTCAAGCTCGATATCGAGAGTTCTACTAATCTTAATTCACTTCCAAAAGTTCCTACGAACTTGTTATCGACTTAGCTATTATAAGATCACCTCAAAAAACTTAACCTTTAACTAATCCATTCTTGGATTACCCTAGACTATACCATGCTTGGATTTCATCCAAGACTAGTCTAGCCTAAAATTTCTAACTCTTAATTCGAGGAAAATCTTAACCCAAATTTTGGCACGCTAGACTTACCCATAACAACGAAAAGGGTCATTACAATAGATACCAATCTACCAATCATTCATCTCCGAATGATCAAATAAGAAAAACAAGGCAAGTGAAAAGTAAGAGAGTACCTATATCTTCAAACAAGTGAGGACACTTATCCTGTATGTCTGATGTCGCCCAAAGTATACCTCCGAAAAAGTACAATACGGTCGCTGAATCAAATATAGAACCCAACTAGGTTGGGGTCGATCCCACAAGGAATAGGTCGAAGTGTGAGTAGACTACTGGATGGAATAATTTGCAAGTAACTAAAACTGGGGGGTTTTGCTAGTGAATAGTAATGATGACGATTGCTGACTAATATTGAGTTTGTAAACAATAAGAGAAATTCACTAGGACTGTGATCCCCAATGATTCCTTAACTCCACCGGTGACTTGTGCTTAACAAGATTGCCCCACTGCGCTGCATGCAAAATCTAACAAGTTAGGTTCATCTAACTGTCTCTCGACTGTCATTAGACGAATTTCACTCTTCTCCTCTCGGTCTCCAAGTATCGTACTACTAACCCTTGTGCTGGATTTCAGATAACCTTTCCCGCTAAGGCTCCGGTTATTAGATGAAGGTTGATAGCTTCAAATCTCTGTTGTTATCTCCTTTTCCCAATCTCTACTTCTCTCTCGAGCAAGTTCAGAATACAGGCGAGATTCTAACATTTGTAACCGTTAGAAAAGCAATCATAACGAAGGAAACAACAATACATGCATTCACAGTAGTACAAAGTTGTTTTGCACTTAACTAGTTTTGTTAATTCTTCATGGTTCACACAACCCTAGTTGATGGGTTTAGCTGCTCATAATTGCAAGAACACAAGAATAATCCAAAGATGAAAGCATAATTATGATCTCACAAGAATGAAGGAAAAACCGAAATTTCAATTATCAATCAACCTTAGAATTAGGGTTTGTGAATACAAAATCAAAATATATGTCTCAAACAGTGAATAATAACTCTCCAAGTAGTAAATTGTCAAACTCCCGTACTTAGGACTACCTAGGCGTATTTATAGATACAAAACTAGTCCTATCCAAAACAAAGTAGGAGAACAGAGTCGGCAGCTTTCACGGTGTGCTGACTTGGTGTCGTGGAACCAAGTCACGGCACGTGACATGTACCTTGGAGATCAGCCTTTTCTTGGATCTCTGAAGTGGATTCACGCCAGCAAGTCACGCCCCGTGGATGTCAGTCACGTGGCGTGAGTCCTGTCGTGGAACTCAGGTGAGATATAAGTCTTTTGGAAGTCAATTCACGACTCGTGAGTGGTAATCACGGCTCGTGAGTGATGCCGTGGGTTACTCTCAAGTGCAGATTCATTCTTTCATCATCAAACACATCATCTTCGGGCTTGATTCTTCCTCTTTTGGTCATTTTACCTTTAAAGCCTGTTTTCCTGCAAGTTAGGACAGAAACCACATCATACCAACAAAACACACCCAAGTTATTGCATATTTTCCTTGTTTTAAGCATCGAAAGTGCCATATAACCATGGCACATCAACACCCTCAACTTAGAATGTTTGCATGTCCTCAGGCAAACAACATAAAACTACACCAACACAATGCTTAACTAAGAGAAACCTTAAGGACTTATGGCAGTCAACTTGTTGCTTTTGATACAAAACTTTTCCGACCCCTCCTATTTTAAAGTAAAACCAAAGTGTGTGTGTAAGCAATGCAGAATCATGACATAGCAGGGATCAAGTGATGGCACCAATTATGCACAAACAACTAAGCGTATATGCAATTGACATTTTCCGAACAACTAACAGCTAATTATGCAACCCATATGCCCTCATAATCAAAGAAGTCCCATGCCCTCTCAGTATACTAATGGATATCAACATAGGGACGAGGTCAAAACACTCATGCTCACAAAGAAGTTAAGACAGTGTGCGTTAAATACCATAGGCTTGTCCTTATTTTCTACGCCTTAGTTTCAGACAGTTGGACTAGGATCACTATAGGACTTTACTCGGCTTGTAGTGTAGGCTTAGGGACAAGTATGGTGCATATGGCTATAGTGACTCAACCCTCCTTGACACTACACTATTTTTGGCTCCCACTTCCAACCTTTTTTATTTTTATTCTCCCTTGTTCTTCATTGTTTTATTCTCAGATTTTGGGTTTGGTTTTTCTCCTCAACTTCAAACACATATACATTTTTCTTATTTATTTTTTTTTCTCTTTTTCTTCACACCCAACTCTGTTTTTTTTTTCTTTTTTTTTTTTTTATTAACCCTTCTTCATACCCAACTCAATCTACGCACCCCTATAATAGCCACCCTCAACTTAGGCGATTTGCCTGAGTTGAGGTACACAGTGTCCAAGGAGGGACCAGGGCCAAGACAGGTTCATTGTGATTAAAATGGGAAGGTGAATAGGCTAATGAAAGAAATAGGACAATTATGGCTCAAAAGTTGGGATCAAGGGATACTTATTCTTTTGGTTTGGCATTTAGGCTAACAGTGGACTTTTTTCAACGACGGCCTATGATCCTTTCCTAATCCCTATCCTTTAACTTAGGCAAGACCAATCGGGCAAGTTCTGAATCGCACACACACAGCTAACTAAGTAGTGACCTCACACGCACATAGCACAGGGTTATATTACCAACTACTACCTTATCCGTTCATGCAATGCTAGCTACGGTTGTTTGCCTATAATTCTAGTGCCATAACAAGATCTAATCAGCAGTCACACACAAAGCATGTTAATTCCAAAAACCAAAATTTCAGGAAGGGTATCCTTAGCAAAAAAACACGTAAGAAATTTTTCAAAACTGAACTGCACTAAAGTTCCCTATTTTTATCCTAATAAAACATAAAAACATCACAATAACATCTTTAACATGTTGTTTCTACTATGATAGCACACTCGGGGAAAAAGAAACACGGCAACAAAAAACCCCAAGTGGTGGTGCACCCCCACCCCCAACTAAGCAAGGTGCAATGCCCTCAATGCACCGATATGAAATCAAAAATAAGGGAGTGAAGACATACCTGTGGTGCTCTAAGCGCCGGAAGTGGGCCCGCCAGCCGCGGGATCATCAGCCTGTGTGGTAGAAGGTGCATCCAGTGGAGGGACTGCCTGGCTAGCAGATGCACCACGTGCCCTCTGCTCTGCCTCGATCTGGATAGCCTGATACTCTACTCGGGAGGCTTTAATATCCCTCCTCAAATCAGTCTCGTATTCAGCATCACTTGCACCCTCATCCGTTGGACTGCGAGGTCGTTTGCCTCTATCCATCGGAGGCTCCTCATCAGCAAATAAATCAATCTCAAAGCCTGGTCGTACGGAGGTCGGGACAGGCATAGGTGGTATGATGGGTATGCTAGTCGATGCCAGTGCTCGAACCTCCTCTCTCAATGCAGCAACCTCCTGGGTCAAGCCGTCCATATCAGGACTCGGTGCAGCACTCAATCGGGAGGCCATACGTGCCTCGAAACTATCAATTCATCCATGCAGGCCACACATAAGCTAAGTCATGGCTACATTCATTCGAGCCTCCACCCTAGTCTCTGCAGCCTCTACTGTAGATCGAACCCAAGGCTTAAGCTGGGATACCAACTTAGCCATCTGCGTCTCGGTGTGAGCCTGGCGCTCAAACATCTCCGTCTGCCTGTCAACTAGCTGCTGCAGAAAATCTCGTGATACTGAAACCATCCCAGCAGGAGTCGGTGGGGCACTAGTACTGGGTACCTCATCATTAATAGGGCCAACGCCCTCAGTCTGTACCGGTACCCTAACTAGTGCAGGAACAGGCACAGGTACACTACTCAGCTCATCCAGGGCAGCACCCGATGCCTCAGACGGTTGTGACCCTCGGGGAAGAATGGGGTGCAAACCCCTCTGCTGCATCATTGCAATATCTGCCAAACGGGTCACCTCTATAGAATTATCGATGGCAGGTATCCTGGACACCCCTTCTCTATCACACAGACCCTGGATCATACATGGGAAAGGTATACTCGTGTGATCTCTGAATGCTCGCTCGTGGATCTGTTGGACGATGTACCTTGCGAAATGAATCTCATAACCAGCCAAGATGCTGGCTACTACTACAGTCCTGTCCAAGGTGAGTGAGTTATCAGCGTTGGTTGGACCCAACCTATGACGAACCACTGACCACCAGAATCGACCCGCAAAATAAAGTGTGGACTTTTTGATGTCCAGCTTCCCAGTCACCCAACTAGCCTCTACACCCTCCTCGGCTATGTAATCGGCAATCCATTTAATCAACTCTAATTTCTGCTCTGCATCTCTCATCCGAACTCTATCTCTGACCGTGTCGATCCTGTGATCAAATTCAGCTGTCACAATCGGAAGTGGGCGGTCAGGCCCAAACAGGAAATGGTGAATGGTCTCTTCCGAAATGTCTACTCGAGTCCCGCGCACCATGACATGAGTCAGTACTGGCTGCAAAATATATCGCTGCCCCACTTGGGTGATCAAACCAACCGAAGCGGCATAGGAAGTATAAAACTCTCGGACCAACTCCGAGCTATATTGACCAGAGGGCTGCGCCATCCAACCCTAGCCATACCGCTCAAAAACAGGCCAAATATCCGGCAATGCCCTCAACTTCTCTGCTCTATATCGGGGCTCCTCCATAATGCTCCTCTGACAAACACCCTCTCAGTCAACTCAGCATCTCGATCATAAATCGCTCGCATGCCCTGCACACACCACCTCTGAACCTCCATAATCTGTGCAGGAGCCGGGGCACTCTCGGCACCAGTACCGAAAAGCGAGGCCACAGACGTCTCCTAACCTGTAGCATTATCAGCAGAAGTATCCTGACCTGTAGCCTCGGCCGCAGACCCTGACTCAGAACCCTCCTCCCCCTCTTCAGACTGGGGGGGGGGGCAGACTCAGATGACCCGGCCGGAATAACTGGCTCAGCAGGTGGTGGGACCGGCTGAATTGCTGCTCGGGCAGCCGCTCGGGCTCGCGTCTGTAACCTCGTATCCCGCAAAATCAAAGCAGTATTGTCCATGCTAACCTCAAACTCCTCCATAGAACCACTTGGCTCAGACTCAGTTGGTTCATCCCGCAGACGGGTTGGTAGATCCGGATTTTTGGTCTGAATTCGGGATGAAGCATCAAGGTGGTCATTCTTAGGGTTGGATTTTGGAGGCATGGTAACGGGTTTGGATCAAAAATTTTGGGTATTGGGTCGAATTTGGGTTGGGTTTGGTATGGTTGATTCAAATTTTTGGACCTATTTGGTAATGGGGTTCGAATTTTCGAATAGGGAACGGATGTGGTGAGTGTTTGGGATTTGGTTTTTGGATTGTTTTGGAGTTTGGGAATGATGGGATTCGAATTTAATGGGGAGAAGTAGAGGGAATTTGAATTTTAGGGTTTAAGTTGAATGATTTTAAAGTGAGGAAGAAATAATGGTTTTCGGGTATATATCGGGTAAGGAAGAAAGGGTTTTGGATTTTTTTTGGATAAACTGGGCTCGGGTCGGGTTGGATTTTGATTTCTGGTATTTTAAAGTTTCACGACACGACCCACGCCACGTGACTGACACCCACGTGACGTGGAGTCTGTCATGACTGGTGTGCTGTGACTGAACTGAGTGTCTAATTTCAACGACACCAGTCACGTGGCGTGGATCCCATACACATCACGTGAACTACTTCTGTGGAACTGATTCAGAACTTGGAAATCTTTCTCTGAGTTTGACGATGTCATCCACATGGCGTAGAACCCCCTCACTTGTCGTGATTCATGTCGTGGAGGAAATTTCACCACTTCAGGTGGATTCTGTGATTTTCAACTAACTGCTACTCAATAATCCGATCTCCTCATAAAAAAATCTTGGCTTGCCTCCCAATCAGCGCTTGATTTAACGTCGCGGCACGACATGGCTATCTTGGATACTCAGACTTTCCTAACTAGCCCATGGGTTGCCTCCTAATCAGCGTCTGATTTAACGTCGCGGCACGACATGGTTAACTTGACTACTCAGACTTCATCAAGTTCAAGTTCTTCAATCGTCCTTATCTCTTCCGGAACACCTACATAATGCTTAACACGTTGTCCATTGACTTTGAATAGGACATTATCTGCTCCTTTCAGCTCAATAGCACCATGTGAGAATACCCGAACTACCGTGAATGGGCCAGACCATTTGGACTTTAATTTTCCAGCAAACAGGCGAAGCTTGGAGTTATACAGTAGCACCAAATCTCCCGGATGAAACTCTCGATTCTCAATTCGCCGATCATGATACAATTTCATCTTTTCTTTATACAATGCTGAACTCTCATAAGCTCGGAGGAGAAATTCATCCATCTCATTCATCTGTTCCAGTCTTATTTTATCCGTTTCATTCCAGTCTAATTTCAACCTTTTCAATGCCCACAATGCTTTATGTTCTAGTTCGATGGGCAAATGGCAAGCTTTTCCAAAAACCAACTGATATGGTGAAGCACCAATCGGTGTTTTGAAAGCTGTCTGATATGCCCATAACACATCATCCAATCTACGAGCCCAATCAGTCCTATTAGCATTGACTGTTTTTGCTAAGATAGACTTCATTTCACGATTTGATACCTCAACCTACCCACTTGTCTGCGGATGGTAAGGTGTGGCCACCTTATGCTTTACACCATATTTTTCAAGAAGAACCCTAAACAGCCGGTTGCAAAAGTGGGATCCTCCATCACTAATAATAACCCGAGGTGTCCCAAATCTTGAGAAAATGTTCTTTTTCAAGAAAGCTGTGACACTTCTTCCTTCGTTATTAGGAAGCGCAATTGCCTCCACCCACTTAGAAACATAATCAACAGCCACCAAGATATACTTCATTCCATGCGAGCTCACAAATGGACCCATAAAGTCAACTCCCCACACATCAAATAATTCAAGTTCAAGAATCGTAGTCATGGGAAGTTCGTGTCTGCATGAAATATTACCTTGCCTTTGACACCAGTCACAAGCGCGGGCATAGTCATGAGCATCCTTGTAAATGATGGGCCAATAGTGCCCATATTGCAAGATTTTATGGGCAGTCCTTGCACCTCCATGATGACCCCCAACTGGAGATGAGTGACATGCCTCCAAAATACTCATCATTTCGACCTCTGGGATGCATCTTCGAATAATGCCATCAGCACACACTCTGAACAAATATGGCTCATCCCAAAAGAATTTTCTTACCTCATGCATGAACTTTACTCTCTGCTGATATGTCATATCCTCCAGGACTAGATCACTTGCCAAAAAGTTGGCAAAATCAGCAAACCAAGGGATTAAATCTTGGGATGCTGCAAGCACTTGCTCATCTGGAAAAGTATCATCAATTTCACTTTCAGCATGGCCCCCTCCTCAAGGCGTGACAGATGGTCAGCCACTTGATTTTCGGTACCCTTCCGATCCTTGACTTCAAAGTCAAATTCTTGCAATAGAAGTACCCACCGAATCAGTTTTGGCTTAGCATCCTTTTTCAACATAAGATACCGAAGAGCCGCATGATCTGTGTGGACAATCACCTTCATGCCAATCAAGTAAGATCTGAATTTCTCGAAAGCAAAGACTACTGCCAACAACTCCTGCTCAGTCACATTGTAATTCTTTTGAGCTGGATTAAGCACTTTGCTAGCGTAGTAGATCGGATGTAATATCCTCTCAAGTCTCTGTCCAAGGACTGCACCCAAAGCCACTCCACTAGTATCGCACATAACCTCAAAAGGCTTAGTCCAATCCGGTGACACAATGATAGGGGCTGACACCAACTTCTCTTTAAGACACTCAAACGCTTTAAGACATGCTTCATCAAACACGAACTTCACCTCTTTCTCTAAAAGTATGCACAAGGGATGAGCAATCTTGGAGAAGTCTTTGATGAACCTTCTATAAAAACTAGCATGACCTAGAAAACTCCGAATACCTTTTACAGAGATAGGTGGGGGCAGCTTCTCAATTACTTTGATTTTTGCCTTATCCACCTCCCTGCCATTCTTCAAAATCTGATGCCCCAATACGATACCTTCATTGACCATAAAGTGACACTTTTCCCAATTCAACACTAGGTTACACTCCTCGCATCTTTGCAGCACATTAGCAAGGTGTGCCAAACAGCCCTCAAACGAGTCACCTACTACAGAAAAATCGTCCATAAACACCTCGATAGTGTCTTCCACCATGTCGGAGAAAATAGATATCATACAGCGTTAGAAGGTGGCCAGTGCATTACACAAACTGAAAGGCATCCTCTTGAATGAGAACGTCCCATATTGACAAGTGAAAGTGGTCTTTTCTTGGTCTTCGGGGGCAATAAAGATCTGGTTATACCCCGAATACCCATCAAGAAAATAATACCATCCTCTACCAGCAAGACGGTCTAACATCTAGTCCATGAAGGGCATAGGAAAATGATCCTTTTCAGTCCACGAATTCAGCTTTCGATAGTCCATGCAAACTCTTCATCCAGTCACTGGTCTCATTGGAATCAACTCATTTTTTTCATTCGGAACCACCGTGATTCCTCCCTTTTTAGGCACACACTGAACCGGGCTCACCCATTTGCTATCAGCAGTAGGGTAAACCACTCCTGCATCCAACCACTTGATGATCTCTTTCTTTACGACCTCTTGCATAGGTGCATTTAGACGACGCTGGTGTTCAATGCTAGGGATGCATTCTGGCACAAGCTGAATTTTATGAGTGCAAATGCCGGGTGGAATACCTATGATATCTGCAATGGACCAACCAATAGCCCTATTGAATCTTCTCAAAACTAAAACCAAAGCCGCTACTTGCCATTCCACCAGCTTAGCAGAAATAATCACTGGCAAGGTATTGTTGGCTCCCAAGAATGTGTAGCGAAGGTGGGTCGGAAGAGCCTTAAGATCTAACACTGGAGGCTCCTCTATAGATGGACGAGCTGGTGGAGTTACCCTATTATTTAAATCAAGATCCAGTTTCTTGGGCGCATAAGTGTACGCTCCTTTACCAGCTAGTGCGCCCACCATCTCATCATAGTCTTCTATACCATCGTCTTCAAAGTTCATGATTACGGCAGCCAGAGGTTTTACTCCCAACCTTTCTTCAATGGGCACGGAAACTTCAATATCATCAACCACATCTATCACTGAAATGACTCTCTTATCTCTTGGCTGCTTCATTGACCGACAGACATTGAAAGTAACCTGCTCATCATTCAATCTAAATTACAGCTGCCCGGTTTCCATATCAACCAATGCACGACCCGTGGCAAGGAATGGTCTTCCCAATATGATGGGAACCTCAAAGTCAACTTCACAATCGAGGATCATAAAATCGACCAGAAATATGAAAGAAGCAACCTTCACCAAAACATCGTACAGAATGCCCACCGGCTTTTTCACAGTTCTATCGGCCATGAGAAGTCTCATGGAGGTTGGTTTTGGTGCACCCAACCCCAATTGCTTGAACACGGCTAATGGCATTAGGTTGATGCTAGCCCCCAAATCGCACAGTGCTTTGGCAAAGTCGTAGGACCCAATAGTACAAGGGATTGTGAAAGCTCCTGGATCCTCCTTCTTTTCAACTAAGGACCGTGAAGCAATTGCACTACAATGATGAATGTTATCTGCTGGCTCAAAACTGACCGTTCTCTTCTTTGTCACCAAGTCTTTCATGAACTTTGCATAGCCTGGCATCTGCTCTAATGCCTCTACAAGAGGGATGTTAACTGACAGCTCCTTCAACATGGTGATGAACTTCTAATACTTTCCTTCCTCCGCCTTCTTCTTCAACCTTTGAGGATGGGGAGGGAGGTCGTAGAATAGTTTTGAACACCTGTGGCACCTCTTTTTCCTTTCTCTTCTCAGATTCCGCACTCTCACTATTATCATGATGATTTGGACCCATGTCACCCTTTACCTTATCCGGCTCTACCTCAGCTTCTCCATCAACAATCACTGGATCATTTAGCACACCACTTTCGGCAGGCATAGGTGGATCTGTCGTGCCCTTCCCGCTTCTAGTAGTGATGGCGAGGCAATAACTATCATTTTTTAGATTCTGGACTGTATTGCTTAGAAGGGTGCCTGGCTGACGTTGATTTAGTGCCATTGAAATCTGCCCAAACTGTTGCTCTAACTGTTTAATGGCAGTTGAATGAGACTCCACTTTCTGACTTATGCCCGAAATGTCAGTCCTAATCTCTTTCAAGCAATTCTCCTGACTTTCTGCTCCTTTAACCAATTTATTTAGGAGTGCCTCCATCCTTGAACTTTCAGACTCCTTATCACGCCTTCCAGGTGGTACATAAGTGTCATTCTTTTCTCTTTGATCATCTTTCTGCCTCCAATCACCATCACGGTCCCGTTCACGATCTCTGTATCCCAATTTGTTGTAGCTGTCCCCATAATAGTTCCGACCTTAATTCCCTTGCCTTGAGTTCCAAGAGTCTTGATTAGACCCTTGGACCTTGGCTCGAAAACCCGCCACTTCACGATCTAGATACTTTGCCTCTTCATCTGACTCACTATCATCATGTCTAAATGATTTGCTTTGTGCACCAACAACATGCACCTTTTCCGCATCTCTAGCAGCTATCTGTTTGGCCAGAAGACCAATCTCTGTCCTCAATTGAGCAACCTCTTGTGCCACAGATTCATCCAACGCCCTTTGAGCTGCTGAAGCTCCAATAGCATATGTCCCAGCCGGCGTATCTGCCTCCCGAGTATGCCATCCTCGGTTGGTCTTAGTGACATGATCTAATATCTCAGAAGCTTGGTCCCATCTCAAACTCATGAATGCTCCACCAGTGATAGTATCTGCTACTGCTTTTGTTTTGACATTCAAAGCTCTGTAGAAGATTTCAAGTAAGTTCCTGCCGCTCATCCTATGATTTGGCACCATCTACAGCTTTTTTTTAAATCTCAGCCAAGTCTCATAGAGTGCTTCCGAGTGAAGCTGTCTGAAGTTGTAGATCTAGTCTTTCAACTGCAGTATCTTGGACGGTGGAAAAAATCTTTCCAAGAATTGATTCCTGGATTCCTTCCAAGTAGTGATAGAACCTCGAGACAGCTCAGCCAACCACAACGTGGCTTCTCCTGTAAGAGAAAATGGGAACAACCTCAATCGTATCGCCTCTTGGTCAACTCCTGGAAGATTGTATGACGTGCAGACTCCCACAAAATTCATTACATGCAAGTTTGGATCATCAGAAGGAAGACCTGCAAACACACCCTTCAAGTTCAGCAGATGGATCATGGCACTAGAAATGTCAAACTTAGTGCCTGGAGGCAACTCAGGTAGAACAATGGCACCATTCTCAATCGGCTCAAAATAGGCCATATATTCATCTTTAGGATCGTCATAAACAGGCACACATTGTCGCGGTTGTTCTCTTAATCGTCTTTGTCGCTCTTCAGCATCAGCCAGATGCTGTGCTGCTTCCTGCATAGCTCGATTATCTCTTTCTGCTTGTCTAAGAGCAGCTTGTCTAGCATGCTCTTCTCGTGTCAATCGAGCAGTAGTTTGTTCTGCTGTTTCCTGACCAGCCGGATGCAATGGCTGATTGTGGATATCCCCCGCAGCTGTGGGATTCTGGACTCCTTCAGTATTCACTATTCTCTGATTAGCTCTTAAAGTCCTTTCGATTTCAAGATCAAGTGGAATCAGGGGATTGCCTTGACTCCTTGTATTTGGCATACACCGGCGTATGCCCTCAACAGTATGTAAAAACACACCCAATCAACTCCAACCAATAATGTTCAACTTCGTAACCGTAATTTCCCTGCAACGGCGCCAAAATTTGATGTCGCCCAAAGTATACCGCCAAAAAAGTACAATGCGGTCGCTGAATCAAATATAGAACCCAACTAGGTTGGGGTCGATCCCACAGGGAATAGGTCGAAGTGTGAGTAGACTACTGGATGGAATAATTTGCAAGTAACTAAAACTGGGGGGTTTTGCTAGTGAATAGTAATGATGATGATTGCTGACTGATATTGAGTTTGTAAACAATAAGAGAAATTCACTAGGACTGTGATCCCCAATGATTCCTTAACTCCACCAGTGACTTGTGCTTAACAAGATTGCCCCACTGCGCTGCATACAAAATCTAACAAGTTAGGTTCATCTAATTGTCTCTCGACTGTCATTAGACGAATTTCACTCTTCTCCTCTCGGTCTCCAAGTATCACACTACTAACCCTTATCCTGGATTTCAGATAACCTTTCCCGCTAAGGCTTCGGTTATTAGATGAAGGTTGATAGCTTCAAATCTCTGTTGTTATCTCCTTTTCCCAATCTCTACTTCTCTCTCGAGCAAGTCCAGAATACAGACGAGATTCTAACATTTGCAACCGTTAGAAAAGCAATCATAACGAAGGAAACAACAATACATGCATTCATAACAGTACAAAGTTGTTTTGCACTTAACCAGTTTTGTTAATTCTTCATGGTTCACACAACCCTAGTTGATGGGTTTAGCTGCTCATAATTGCAAGAACACAAGAATAATCCAAAGATGAAAGCATAATTATGATCTCACAAGAATGAAGGAAAAATCAAAATTTCAATTATCAATCAACCTTAGAATTAGGGTTTGTGAATACAAAATCAAAATATATGTCTCAAACAGTGAATAATAACTCTCCAAGTAGTAAATTGTCAAACTCCCGCACTTAGGACTACCTAGGCGTATTTATAGATACAAAACTAGTCCTATCCAAAACAAAGTAGGAGAACAGAGTCGGCAGCTTTCACGGTGTCGTGACTTGGTGTCGTGGAACCAAGTCACGGCACGTGACATGTATCATGGAAATCAGCCTTTTCTTGGATCTCTGAAGTGGATTCACGCCAGCAAGTCACACCCCGTGGATGTCAGTCACGTGGCGTGAGTCCTGTCGTGGAACTCAGGTGAGATGTTAGTCTTCTGGAAGTCAATTCACGACACAACTCACGACTCGTGAGTGGTAATCACGGCTCGAGAGTGATGCCGTGGGTTACTCTCAAGTGCAGATTCATTCTTTCATCATCAGACACATCATCTTCGGGCTTGATTCTTCCTCTTTTGGTCATTTTGCCTTTAAAACCTGTTTTCCTGCAAGTTAGGACAGAAACCACATCATACCAACAAAACACACCCAATTTATTGCATATTTTCCTTGTTTTAAGCATCGAAAGTGCCATATAACCATGGCACATCAATGTCCCTTTCGGTTTCCCAAGTAGCCTCCTTAATAGAACGATGCTTCCACTGAACTTTCACAGACCAAATCTCCTTTGTCCTTAATTTTCGAACACCCCGGTCAAGAATTGCAACCGGCTCCTTCTCATAATAAAGATTTTTATCTAGTAAAACCAAATCCCATCTAATGATATAATCACCATATATATGGTATTTCTTGAGCATTGACATGGAATATCGGGTGGACTAATATACTAATAGACTAATAGATTAATATATCGAGGGCTAAGCTTACCCTTCTTGCCAAACTACATAAACCCTTTCATAGGTGGGACCTTTAACAATACCTGCTCACCAGTTTAGAATGACATGTCCCTTACCTTGGGATCCGCATGCTCCTTTAGCCTACTTAAGGCTGGTAATAGCTTGTTTTATATGAACCTCACCTTCTCCTAAGATTCCTTCACCAAGTCAGTGCCCAAAGTTTCATGTCACCAACTTCGAACCATCCTATGTATGATCGACACCTTCTCCCATAGAGTGCTTCAAATGGAGCCATGTCGATGCTAGAATGGTAACTATTATTTTATGAAAACTCAACAATAATAAGAACATATCCCAGTGGCCACCAAGATAATCACACAAACCCGTAACATATCTTCCAGCACCTGAATAGTCCGCTCAGGCTGCCCATCGGTCTGAGAATGAAATTCAAAGCTACAGTCAAGTTTAGTCACCCAACTCCTCATGTAACCTTTCTTAAAACTTAGAGGTGAATTACGTACCTCTATCATAAATGATGGAAGCTGGCACCCCATACAACCTTAATATCTCCTTAATATAAATCTTGGCTAACTGCTTCGAGCTGTGATCCACTCTAACTGGAATGAAATGAGCTGACACAATTAGCCTATCCAGGAAGACCTACTACAAAATTAATGGCTATCCTCACCCAGTTCCAATCTAGAATGGGCATCCTTTAAAGTAAACCCAGAGGCCTTTGATGTTCATAGTTCACCTATTGACAGTTATGGAATTTAGACATATACTCCACTATATCCCTCTTCAATCCCGACCACCAATAGAGTTGTCTCAAGTCGCGAAACATCTTGGTTGCACCCAGATTAATAGAGTATCAAGAACTATGAGCTTCTACAAGCAAACCTAGACTCATATGACCAACCCGAGGCACGCACACGCGTCCTCTCACCATCAACACCCCACATGCATCAAGTGTAGCATCGAAATCTTCACGACACACCACTTTATTTCAAATGTTATTCAGCTTCACATCTTCAAACTGTCTAGCCTTGATTTGATCAAGGAATGTTGACCTTACCTCATTACTAGCCAACACTCTACCTCTTTTAGAAACACTAAACTGCATAAACTACGATGCTAGAGTTTGAAATTCTCTAGCAAAGGGTCGCCTTGATACGCTCAAACAGGCCAAATTACCCATACTTACTGATTTCTGGCTCAATGCATCTACCACCACATTAGCCTTGCCCAGATGGTATTGCATAGTCACATCATAATCCTTTCATAATTCCATCCACCTCCTCTACCTCAAGTTTAAATCATTTTGGATGAAAACACGTTGCAGGCTGTGATGGTCTGTAAACACCTCACACTTGACACCATAAAGGTAGTGTCTCCAAATCTTAAGTGCAAAAACCACTGCTACCAACTCCAAATCATGGGTTGGATGATTCTTTTCGTGAGGCTTCAATTGCCTTGAAGCATAGGCAATCACATTCATGTCCTGCATTAACACAACACCCAAACCAGAGTGTGAAGCATCACAAAAGACAATAAAGTCCTTACCTTCAATTGGCAAGGCGAGAATGGGAGTTGTGGTCAAAAGAGTCTTGAGCATTTGAAAGCTCTCCTCACACTTATCAGACCATACAAATGCCACCTTCTTCTAAGTCAACCTTGTCAAGTGAGTAGCAATGGAGGCAAAGTTCTTGACAAACCTGTGATAGTAGCTAGCAAGATCCACAAAACGTTGAACCTCAGTCACAGAGCTAGGCCAAACCCAACTCTTGACAACCTCAATCTTTTAGGGATCTACCATCACCCCCTTTTCTGAAACCACATGCCCCAAAAAGGTAACAGAAGACAACCAAAATTTGCATTAGAGGACTTAGCATAGAGTTGTTTCTTCTTCAAAATCCCCAAAACAATATGAAGATGAACTGTATGCTCCCCCTTACTCTTGGAATAAACCAAAATGTCATTAATAAAAACAATTACAAATGAATCCAAGAAAGACTTGAAAATATCGTTCATCAGACTCATGAAGGCTACCGGCGCATTGGTCAACCTGAAAGACATCACTAAGAACTCGTAATGCCCATAACGAGTCCTGAAAGCTGTCTTGGGTATATCCTCAGGCCGAATATTTAACTGGAGATAACTTGACCTCAAGTCTATCTTGGAGAAAACTTAAGCACCCTGCAACTGGTCAAAAAGACCATATATTCGGGGCAAAAGATACTTATTCCTGATGGTAACCTTGTTCAACTGTCTGTAGTCGATACACATTCTCATGCTACCATAATTTTTCTTAACAAACAACACGGGAGCACCCCCAAGGTGAAGCATTAGGACAAATGAATCCCTTATCAAGCAACTCCTGCAACTGAGTCTTGAATTCTCTCAACTCAGTCGAAGCCATTCGATAGGAAGGGATAGAAATTGGGCCAGTGTTCGACTCCAAATCAATGCAAAAGTCAATGTTTTAGTCTGGAGGCATACCAGGCAAGTCTGTGGGAAATACCTCTTGAAATTATGACACCATGGAAATTGACTCAATAGAAGGGGACTCTGCACTAACATCCCAAAGATGTGCTAGGAAGGCCGAACACCCTCTCTAACTAACTTCTTGGCCTGAATAAAAGATATAATTTTCATAGGTCTCGGCTTATACACACCTTCCCACTCTAACTTATCCATCCCAGGAATCTCTAAGGTCACAGTCTTAGCATCACAATTTAGAACAACATAATATGGAGATAGTCAAGTCAAACCTAGGATAATGTCAAAATCAAGCATATCCAAGATTATCAAATCTACCCAAGTTTGAAAACCCATAAACAAGACAAAACAAGTACTATACACATGGGTCACTACTACAGTCTCTAACTCGAGTAGACACATATACAAGAGACTTAAGCATATCATAAACCAAGTCCAATCCCAAGGTAAATTTAATAGATACATATGAATAGGTGGAACCCAAATCAAACAAAACAGTAACCATCCAGTCATAGACGAGAATAGTACCTATAATGAAATCATCGGACGCCTCGACCTCAGACTTACCTGGAAGGCATAATAGTGAGCTTTATCATCAATCTGGGCAACCTCCTTAGCAGGCTGTACACCACCTCTCTATGTATTGTACCACTCTGATTTCCACCACAGCCTCCCTGTTGATTACCCCATCCATCATGTGGACGACCTCTACCATTACCTCCGCCATCTCTACTAGCAGGAACCACAGCTCTAGCCTGCTGCTGCCCCTGAAAACCAGCTTGTCTCTGCGAATAATCTCTCTTGAAGTGCTCTATATCACCACAAGTATAAGTACCTAGATCCACCAAAAGCCTATTAGCCGATGAATAGGAAGCCCTTTGGTTTCTCACAGTTGAGGGGTGCTGATTAGCCCCTGACTGACCTACTGTAGAAGTTGGCAGAGCTGACTGAATAGGGCTAGCTGGATAGGCCTAATGGCTATGACCCCTAGAATAAGAACCACCAAAGTTACCCGCATTCCGGGACTTCTTTGCTAAAACCCTTGCCTGATAAACTTGTCTGGACCCTTCCACCTTCTTCACATAATCAGCAACCTCATTGAAGGTCTTTCCAACAGAAGTTATATGCACAGTCAAAACCTACATGTCAGTGTTTAGACCCTTCATAAATAATCAAATCTTCTTATCTTCTGTACCAAACAACTAAGTAGCATGACAGGACAAGGCATGAAACCTAGCCTCATAGGCTACAACAGACATATTGAACTGCTCAAGGGACAAAAACTCACCCTTCTAGCAATCACGAAGAGTACGGGGCACATACTTCTAGAAAAATAGGGTATGAAACTAAGCCTATGTTAATGGAGGTAAAGTTGGAAACCGATATTCTGCATAAGCCCTCCACCACTGCTTTGCATTACATTGAAGTTGGAAGGTGACAAACTCAACACCATGCTGCTCCACAATATTCATTTTATGTAGCCTCTCGTAACAATCAACAATGAACACAAATGCATCCTCAGTCTTAGAACCAACAAAAGTAGGAGGTTTCATTTTCAGGAACTTAATCAGCATGTCATGATAGGACCTAACATTGGGCGAGGGTCCCCAAAGCTTCACCCATCCTAGCAGCAATCGTACTAGTCGGCTGAACACCTGAAAACTGATAAGCAGGCATAGCAAGAGTGGCCCTGTACCTGCCAATCCACTCAAAAGAGAAAGCACCTGTTGAATCATCTCAGAAGCCATCGGAGGAAGAACTGCACCCCCAACTGGTGTCGCCATCTCCAGCTTCATAAGATCCTCACTCACAAACTCCTCGAACTGATCCTGGGGTGGGGGGAATGTCTTAGATCTCTGATGAGCTGGATTAGCTGCCACCCGAGCTCCACCCCTAGAGGGTATTGCTCTACCTCTCCCTCTTCGTCTACCCCTACCTCGACCCTTAACAGCCGGTTCCACACCTGGAGCGTCTGGTGTAGGGGCTGCTGCTTTGACTCCGTTAGCTTTGGTGTTCACCATCTGCGGATAAAAAAATAAAGATGTCAAATACCAATTTGGATCACCGGATACCAATTGGAATCAAGTTATAGCATGAAAGAAGAAAGAAAATGATAATTTTCTAAAGTCCTATAGCCTCTCGAAGAAAACTACAAATGTCTCCGTATCATTCCGCAAGACTCTACTAGACCCGTTTTGGTACAACGAGATCAATGAACCTAGGGCTATCATACCAATTTTGTTACAACCCAAACCCGTCACGAGTGACACCCATCTTAACCCTCCGATGGGAGAACCATTTAATCCTACTACTCAAGATGCGGAAATAAAACGAAAAGCCTAAAAATCCCCAAGAATCTGAAAGTTGTTGTACCAAAACACTATAAAATATAAATAAATGGGTTCAACCCAAGAACAACCAAAAATATCCAAGTCCTAAACATTTGGACAAGAACTAATTAGAGGACTCATGGCTGCCCGGAAGATGTAGCTTACCCTTGAGTCGGAATGCAGTCCAAAAAATGCTCTGCACTCAACAAAAGAAGAGCACGTATAGTATCAGCACACAAGAAAACAACGGTGTACTGGTAGGGTCATCGACCAACCCAGAATAAAGAATGTGCACATAACCATAACTTAGTAAACAAGAACAACCATGAACGCCTACCAAATAACTTTACCTTAAATTTATGACACTTAGCCTTGTTCAGCAACACAACAGAATTCAGTCAAGTACAAGTCAAGATAGATAATAAATCAAGTCAAGACCATAACTACTAACATCACTCCAAATCAACAAACCATGACCCAACAATAATATGCTACACCTTGTCTCAAATTCATAAATAAATAGACAATAAAAGAGGTAGGTCAATCACTTACAATTTAGCTAGGACCACTCAAGGATTCAATTCAATAACAACAATGACAATAATCACAAATTCTAGTTCACTTAAGGAACCAAACATAACAAGTCAATAAATAAACTTTCACCAATACCTTGTACACACATGCTAAGGGTCTTATGGTCGTCAGCTAGCTATGACCCATAAAGGACAGACTCTTGTCCTTGTACCAAAATCCCAGACATCTTGTGCCTTCCAACCTTACATCAACCAATCCCGTAAAGATGTCAAAATACCGGTACAACCCACAATAATGATGTATGTCACAATAATCACAATCATAATGAGAAGATAATAACCACACTTGTACAATCAACAAGTCATTTAATACAAACTTATTAGATGTGATTAACATTTAGGATATCATTCAAGAATTACTTCTGGAACGTGCATTGTAACAAGTATACAAAGAAATAATTAACATGCACACATAACTCAAGTTGGATTTCAACTACGTTAAACTATCACCTACCTCAATCCAAGCTTGCACCACTCTAATGAGCTTGAGCCTTGCCTTTTCGTGTTATTTCTGCTTGGTTGTGGTCTAAAAACAATAATATGATCACAATTCAGACAATGACCTAATAAATTAATGTCAATTTCATGACCAGTCCTCTCATTCTAGGGTTTTCTACCATAATTCAACCTTAATTCTACCAATTTCATGGATATAATGGTAAATTCTAAGCATGCAATCGTAAATTAACAACTTTTAACCAAAATCCAAGGGTTTTCCACTCAATTTACCTAATTTCAGTAGAAAATTCACCTAGGTCAAGTTAAATCTTTCCCAAAACCCAAAAACTTGTGATTCTAAGGATTAATAATTGAAAAACTAGTTAGTGGAAGGGATTAACTTACCTTAACGAGGGAAATTAGTGAAAAATAGGTTGAAATCACCCAGAATTGCCTCTCCCATCCCTTAGACGAATGTAGAATAATAATAACATTTTTGGGGGTATTGTTCGTATTAATCAGTGAATATCCCGCTATAGCAGTCGTATCTCTCTATAGCGACATCGCTATAGCAAGATTCACCCGCTATGGCGAGATTGACCAAAGCTGACTCCCGGTATAGCGGGAATATTCCTGCTATAGCGATGCGATGGTAGCGACGTGCCACCCACTATAGCGGGGTAGGCGAGGCAGAAACTCAGATTTTTCCCAGTTTCACAAATTTTATAGCATACCCCCATATTTTGACATCCTAGATCAAACCCCTTACGTCAAGCTCGTTATCGGGAGTTATACTAATTCTAATTCACTTCTAAAAGTTCCTACGAACTTCTTATCCTCTTAGATATCATAAAATCACCTCAAAATACTTAACCTTTAACTAATCCATTCTCGAATTACCCTAGACTATACCACGCTCGAATTTCATCCAAGACTAGCCTAGCCTGAAATTTCTAACTATTAATTCGAGAAAAACCTTAACCCAAATTTTGGCACGCTAGACTTACCCATAATGATTGAAAGGGTCATTACAATTATCAATGAAAACCGATCAAATTAAGCCAAATCCCCAAGAGCTCAGAAGTCGTAAGTACAAGAGTAACTCTAATACAAGATATCCAACCGTAGTATGCACTGTCCAAAGAAAATTAAGTAGACAGAAACAAAAATAGATGAAACCAAGAAAGACTCCGATTCGAGAAGATCACCACAACCTCAAGATGCACGATTACGAACAGCTGGGACTACTCATATCGGGACCTTCATCAAAAAGATGTAGAAAAAGTAGGAGTGAGTACAGTCCACTTGTACCCAATAGACATCATTGGCCAACTGAGCTTAAGTATGTACTGTATCAAATAAAGAATATTAAAGTAGCTCTGCACGCAGAAAAAGTCCCAGCAATTGGATATCAATAAAATATCATACTTCATCTCAAACACAACAATAATCCAAATGATGATGCAATATAATGATATGTGATGATATTCAATAGCCAGCTGTCTACCATATATATCTTCTTCAGTCGTATGTTGGGAGGTGGGACCCATGGGGGACTCACGAGGTCCATATACCCTGCTCAAAAGCTTACCTCGAATAAAATCAATAGAAGAATCATATATCTCCATCCGAAATCTTACCTCAGACTAGATCAGTAGAGGTGTCATAAATCTCCATCTGAAATCTTATCTCGGATCAAATCAATATTAATTTTCTTTCAAAAATAGTATCTTTTTCCAATAACACAATCCAGTGATCCATGATATGAGTGAATATGCATGCTCAAAATGATAAGATGAATCCAAATACAACAGATAGGTATAAAATTCTCAAGATTCTATTAACTCATTTTCACATAATACAAGCCTAAATTTCAAGCCAGAAGGCCAAATTCCATATCACTAGCATAGTATAAGCCCTAATTCAGGCATCACAATAACAATCCATCTTGATTACCACTATAAATCACTAAGTCACCCAACTGATAGCATGTTTTACATGATAAGTTTTCACTCAAGTAATATATGAATAAAGTTAAGTCATAGCCTACCTCGAAGTCTAACTACAACCCACCAATTGTCACGAACCAGCATTTTCCTTTCGGATGGCTTCAGATCACTTTCAATCTATCAAGAATAAGATCTACGCATAAATATGAGTCTAACGATACCCATATTGCTATACTTCTATTTCAGATCCAAAAAGTCAACCCCAATCCTCCAAGGGTAAAACTAAAATTTTATTAGAAAATTAATTTACCCATAACTTAAAGAGTATAAATCTGAATTTTATCAAAAACAGAGTTAAAATCGACTTTGAAATCATCTAAACACTATTTCTTAACTTTACTAGAGAAACCGCAAATTTTCAAATTGAAGAACCAAGATTTAAAGATGGATCATGAAATAATCACCAGGAAATGTTAAAATATTGGTTTAAAAACTTACCCTACGAAAAAATCTCAAAAATGCTCTTAGAATCTCCCAAAATTGAGTTCCCAAGCTCCAAAAATTGAGATACAAAAAAAATGAAAAGAAAAAGGACAAATTCTTTATATAAGTGATAGCGATGTTGCACCTATGGAGGTTTGGCTGCAGGCGCAAGGAACCTTCCGCAGGTGCAGAAGTAACTTGCCATGCCGCCCTTTGCAGGAACAGACAAGTCTCGAACTCGAAGGTGCAAGGTAGTCTTGGTCGCTGGTGTGGTCCAAGCACCGAAGAAGAGGCTACACCAGCACCAGCCATTCCATTGCGCAATGCTAATAACCTAACCTCAAAATCGACCCTCAAAACACACCCAAAATTTCATGAACACAAATCAATTATATCACTAGACTAAAATTGATGTTTTAGACTCAATGAAACCAACAGATAATCAAACAGAGGTTGTTATCAACTAATGTTGACCAAGCTCAACTCTAGGTCATAAACTTCCAACTTTTCAACTAACTACTCAAAATTCATCCGAAGACCTCAGGACCCGAACCAAAATTGCTACTAACCTAAAAATGACATTCTGGAGCTAATGAAACTAACAAAATTTTCATACAACCTCTAAAACTCCAAATATTGACCAAAGTCAACCCTAATAACTTCAAAAATTTCAAAAACAAAAAAACTCAAATAAAACACAACCAACCACCTTAAAAACTATACCACCCACTCTCGCAGATCACAAATATCAAAATACAACTATAAAAAAGGGTAAAACGATCAAAACACATAAGAATCTAAAATCCAATATGAGTAGAAAACATGTTTATTGATAATTGACATAGATTGATTTATAATATACTTGTCAGTAGTCGATGAACACTGATCAAGTGGTTAAACTTTTACAACAATGGAGAGATTACTTAGATATAACATTAGTTGAACTAAATAACAATAATTGAGAGTTAAGAATAATAATGATTGAATTAGAGAAGTTTTCCATCCCTAGAGAGTGATTTTTCAATGAATAACCTGAATTGTTGGCTGAAAAGATATCTGCACATACAATGCGATTATAAAAAATAAAAAAAAGATAAAAAAAAAAAAAGAGGATTTGAAAAGGGAGAAATCAGGAGTGCTTGGAGGAAAGAAATCATTTTAAATTTTAAATTGGGTAATTAAAAAAAAAGTAATTAAAAATTTGAGAGTGGGGGACTATTTTATATTTTTCTAGACTTTAGGGTTAACATGTAAGTCTTTTAAGACTTTGATGATATGAATTTTTTTGTATTATTTTAAGATTTTGTGATAGGAACTAGTATTTTATATTATTTAAAACTTTGATGATAGAAATGATAACTTTGGGACTTACAATGATGATGGCATAAGAAGTGGGCATTTGACAAAGGATTCAAGACTTGTGTCTAAATATCCAATATAGTTTGGAGAATAAATTTTTGTCCAAGAGAACCTCTAGAGTATGAGTGCTTTGTCACCGTATATACTGACCTCTTATTATCTTCTCATATTACTTAATTTTTATTTTTTAATTTCAACATTACTCATTATTTTGCTATACCTGACCAGTTTGATCCTCTTATCCTTAAAACTTCATATATAAATTTAATTGTACTTTTTTGAGGGGTAAATATTTTGGCACCCGCAGTGGTAAATAAAGATAATTGTGGTTTTGATTTGATCCCTCTCTAGACTTTAAATGACTAAACTCTATTTTTTGTGTGAAGCGCCCAACGATTCTATGGCTAGAAGGGGAGATCACGTCAATGTTAACATCAATTTCGTTTCGGACCCCACAAATGATGAGTAGACCCAATCGTAGTCGGAGATAGGCTGGGACATTCTCAACAGAATCAAACCTAACATGATGAAGACAACAACAAACAATATGCAACCAGAGTTGCTGAATTCAAGTTTTGCAATTTTTTTTTGTCAGATTGAATTCTCATCAAAAAGTGATAATGAGCTTGGATGATTAGGTCACTCTGAGTCTGGGAATACCGCGCGAGGAATCATCTCAACACACCAGAGTTGAAGACCATGGGAAAAATAATACTCCTACTACCAATAACGGAGAATCATTCAAAATCACGAAGTGCTTATTGACACTAACTAGCCGGATAAATCGGAACAAGAGAGAGTTCCACACTCACATGGATAAAACTTTGTGGGTTCCACCAATCTTGAAGGATATAGTCTCAAAGAGATACATGCAACTGTTGTTCACATCGATTGTGGCCTCAAAGTTGATTTTCAAAAGGTTCAAAATATCAGAAATTATCCCAAAATATGACTGGACTACTTATCCCCAAGAACATGTGGCATGTTACACATATGCGATAAAAACAGTGATATGCAACCAGATGAAATAGAATCGATTCTGCTTAATCAGTTCAGAGAAACCCTGCTTACAGGATCATGCTATGATATTCTATGATACTCAAATATTTCATTAAATCTTTTGAACACCTTGCAGATTCCTTCGTGCAAACACACGCTAGAGCAAAAAGAATATATGCAAGCGAAGAAAGTTGACATCTTCAAAAATCTAAATCCAAATTATTCCTAACCTAAGACTATATACACATGAAAAATAAATAGCACAACAAAAATATAACCAAACAACTACTAACAAATTCACTACAAATGATGTTTTCCCCTGACAAATCATTACTATATAAAAAAAAAAGCTATTCTAATTCAAAATATTTATCAAGAGGTTAACATGTAAGCCTTCACTTCTTTGTTTAGGTCGTTAGTTTCGACAAAACAACACACTAAGTTTTTCACAATATTGCTAATTTGGGGCCTATTATCAGAAAGCCCTACGAGTTTGGATCAATCGAAAATGGAAAGTTTGATTAGCGGAAAGTTAAAGAATGAGCGGGTCAGGGTAAAAACTTCAATTTTATTAAATGAGTTGAAAAATATAAATAATTATATTATTTTATTTATATTTGATAATGAGACAAATGTGGAACCTTCGAGAAAACAACAGGTGCGAAAGGCTTATTTATTTTGATTGGAACTGATTCCGGGGGGAAGGGAAATGTGTGTGTGAGGAGGGGTGGGTGGGTGGGATAATAGAACTCTCACAAAGTTGAAGTGTCTTGTTGAAACTAAAGTGTAAGTTCAAGAGGGACTTTATGTATTTCTTTCGTATGTAAAAAGTCCTTAAATTTTATAAAAATAAGTAGGGACTTATAAAATCATAAAAACTTCAATTATGGATGAAAAAGACAAAAAAATCATGTAAGGGTTACCAAAAATTGATATTCTTATATATAATAGTAATATATAAAGACATAATCTTTTAAATTAATTATAGCAAAGAAAAACTCGACAAAGAATATGAAATGAAAAAAATAATATAATTTAATTGGTGTTAGTCTCTTTTCTTTGTGATTCTGAAAAATTGGCAAAAGATAGTGAGATAAGAGTTTTGTTAGTTTATGGTGGAACATGACTGTAGTTTTACTAGTAGAGGGTGAGATTTGAGGTGGAGTAATAAAGGAATAACTTTGTGGTAGAGAAAGAGATAAAAAAGAGTTAGGTTGATGGACTTTTTTTGGCCATTTTGGCACCCACGCTCCATTAAAAATGTCATGATAAATTTATTATATATAGTTAGAGCTGTTAAAATGGGCTGGTCCAACCCAACCCAGCCCAAGCCTTATGGGCCTTAGAAGTTGATGGGCTAGGACGGATGGGCCCTTCATCTTAAAAGACCTTAAAAAGTATGGCCTAATCCAGTCCTAAAAGGGTCGCTGACTGGGGCGGGCTAACCCTTCATTTTTATCGATTTTTTTTTTAAATTTTTTTCTTTTCAATATATATTTGAACGTATATGTATGACAATTTGTTAACATTTCTAACATATGAATTTATGAAAGTACATATTCTATTATAACTTATAACATATTCAACACCAATACATCATCAAGTACTTTTGAATTCATCGATAAAATTGTCTTAATTAAAATCACCTTCATCTAAATATCTAAATTCATATGTAAATTTAATTTGATAACCATTATCAAAAAATATATACCAAAAATTAATAAGTCCCAATTTTAAATAGACTAAAAAATCATAATCCAACTCAACCCTAATAGCGGGTTGGGTTGGATTGGCTTCAAGGATCAAACTCATTTTGACGGCTCTATATATAATTATAATAATACTATAATGTATCGCACTTGGTCCTGTTTGATTTTAGCCTCATATTTGTTATTTTTGTTTTCTACAAATCTAATATTCCGCTTTTCATTGTGGTGCTGATCATCAATTCTTTTCTCTTTCTACTTATTTTTTTTGTTTTCGAATATGCCTCAGAATTGTACCCAGAGATTAGTAAATGCTCCTCGATAATGTTATTGAGTTTGAGTTGTATTCAATTTTAATTATTTTCTATTCCTCTGCTTTATGATGATATTTCATATTTATACTATGAATTATTAAAATTATCGCTTTCTTTTTCAAGTTAATTAAATTGATATGCTTTGGAGTAATGACTCTTCAGTTGTCAATTGATAGTTTAACAACTCAATCACGTCATCCAACTAAATTAGACATATGTACGTATGATGTAGAATATTTATGTATTTTTTCTCTTTTATATGTTCAATCAAGGCTCATCAAAAATTGTAATGGAATGATAAATATTTTTTTATGTTAAATAATTTCAACTTTAAATTTAGTCAATTCAAGTTTAAAACCTAAATATGAAGTCATCTTTATTAAAAAATACTTTACCCTCACAGTGTCACTTCTTAAACATAAATTTAGATTAATTATATCTTAATATAAATATCAAACACCCAATAAGAAAGAAAGGAAAACATGGTTCAATCAAGGTAGCTTAACAACTCAGATAACACTGACAGATGTCACACACACCAAAGAAAATGGTGACATCTATATAACGTAGAATCACAAAAAAGATTGTGCTAAATTAATTTTATCTTATCATGGAATATCCTTTTGGACACCACGGTCACGGTCACCACCACCACCGTCGCGACGACGACCGTGAAGATGAATTTCCACCTCCCGGCCGTCGACCACCGTCATCCTACGATGAACCACCACCTCCTCAAGTTAGCCATGTCGGTGGACCACCACCAATGGAGTCCACTTATGGTCGGCCTCATTATCCGCCGCCGCCGATGGAGGAGAACTATGGCGGTGGATCTTACAATCGTCCACCACCGATGTCTGATTACTACGAAGGCCCACCACCACCACCTACTTCCGGCTATTCTTCCGTTGAACACGTTTCTCATGAGAGTGAGAGTATTGATCGTCATCATGATCGTCATCGTTTTCAACCACATGTGCCTTCGTCCTTCCATCATCAAACTTCAGATTCAGAACTCATCGATAAACCTTCTTTTAGGGTTTATACTAAGGCTGATACCAATTACTCTCTCACTATCCGTGATGGAAAAGCCGTTCTTGCTCGTTTTGATCCATCAGATCCATTTCAAGTAGGTTCTCTTTTTTCGAGTAAAGTTGAAAAACACACTAAATATCCCGATTTTTCGAGTTTCATACCAGAACTATCAGGTGTGTCAATTTCGTATTTGAACAATCACCAACTATTTATCAAAACATGCCTCAGTCATTAATTGTCTACTTTTCGTACCTGAAATATTACCATCCTTCAGGTAGGAAGCATCCTACCATACCTGAATAGGTATAGAAGAGTGAACAATTGATAGTTGAAGTGTGTTTTGATAAATAATTGGTGATAATTCAAGTAAGAAACTCGCACATCAGATAGTTCAGGTATGGAACTCGAAAAATTGGGATACTTTGGGTGTGTTTATGACCATTAACTCTTTTTTTTTTTTAAAAAAAACTTTGTTGTTTGCTGTGAATTTGTGGTGATGGGTGGAAATTGTTACAGCACTGGTATAAAGATGAGAAGTACAGCACTAAAGTGAAGGATGAAGAGGGGTTTCCAAGCTTTGCTCTGGTTAATAGAGCTGCAGGACTGGCTCTGAAGCACTCTATTGGCGCCTCTCACCCTGTATGTTTCAATTCTTGGTTAACCATAAGCTCTGAAAAATGATTAAAAATGTTTCTTATCATTCTATTTGGTTAGATGTTTCTAGTTTTTTGTGATTTATGGTTTGATGATATCCTCAATGATGCATATATAATGTTAAACTTTGCAAAGGAATGAACTTTGATAGCCAACCCATATCTTAGAAAGGAGGTTAGAGATTTCTACCTACTGCAAATTGATGTGACCTCCTGAATCAAGAGATCAATTCTGTAGAATCGGGTGTTCCTGAAGGATAAAATCAAGAATGAACGGTTCACTCAAAATTGGAGTTTAAGGGAAAATCAGGGAAAGTAGAAGAGAATTAGAGGGAGAATTTCCGAGTAACTTTCATTATCAAAGACGATTACAATTGAATCCACAATGCAACTAATAAAGGAAAACAGATACAGGAATTGGAGGGAAAGTTAGTTATAACTACTTTCTGGATCGTGTGTAGCACACGCGCCTAACTAACTTTTAAACTATTAACTAACTTGCAACTAATTGACTAATTCTTTACTCGATTATGGTAATTACATTCCCACTATCTCATTACAGTGGTGTAGCACACGCGCCTAACTAACTTTTAAACTAGTAACTAACTTTCAACAAATTGACTAGTTAATTGACTAATTCTTTACTCGATTATGTTTATTACATTACCACTATCTCATTACAGTGATTTAGGCATATAACAATACCCCACCCTTAAAACAATCCTTGTCCTCAAGGATTGAAGTGAGGAAACTATTGAGTGAACTCTACAAGATCCATCCAAGAACTATCTTCAGGAGCTGCGTTCAACCATTTGACCAATACTTGGGTACCAACGCTTCCTCTCTTTTGAAAAAGCCTCATATCAAGAATAGCTTCAGGCACCAACAACAGGTGGCCTGAGTCAGTGTGGACAGCAGGAAGGGTAGGTGTTGCAACATTAGAACCAAGCTTCCTCTTGAGCTGAGAAATGTGAAATGTAGGATGGATTTTTGAATCAGCAGGTAATGCCAATGTGTAGGCCATAGATCCAACTCTAGCAGTGATCAAGAAGGGACCAAAATACTTAGCAGACAACTTTTAAAAAGAGTGATCTTTCAAAGGGAGTTGTCTATAGGGCTGTAGTTTAACATAAACCCAATCACCTACTGAATAAGACCTATCAATCCTGTGTTTGTCAGACTTTGTCAGCCTGCACCTTCATTTGAAATTTCAAACACCTGATAGTGGCTTCCCCAACTTATAAGCTCCTATCAACCATATCCAGTTGTGAATCAAATGGTAAGTAAGGAAGCAAGGGAGGTGGTTTTTGACCATATATAGCCTCATAAGGTGTCATGCGAATAGAATAGTGATAGGAGGTGTTATACCACCACCCAACAAGTGACAACCAATGAGTCCAATCCTGAGGTTTTCCAAATGTCATGCACCTCAAATTGGACTCCAAACACCTGTTGACAACCTCAGTTTGACCTTCAGTCAGAGGGTGATATGCAAAGGAAGTGAGTAGTGAAACCTTTTGTAGTTTGAATAATTTTTGCCAAAACTTGCTGATAAAAATAGGATCTCTATCTGAAACAATAGATTTTGGCAGGCCATGCAGTTTGAAAACACCATCCATGAACAATTGAGCCACATCAAGTGCCGAGTAAGGGTGCTTGAGAAGTAAAAAGGGCGCAGCTTTCCTTAGCCTGTCAACCACTCCAAAGATAGCTTCCTTGCCAACAGCTTTAGGGAGTCCCTCAATAAAATCCATAGAGAGGTCTTGCCAGACATTATCAGGAATGGGAAGAGGCTGTAGTAAACCAGGGTAGGCAACATTTTCACCCTTACACCTTTGGCAAGTGTTACTCTCTTTCACCAAAGAATACACTTCTTGCTTCATTTTCTTCCAGTAGAATTCTTGTTTCAGCCTATATAATGTAGCACTGATGCCAAAATGACCACCAAGTGAGCTTTCATGAAAATAAGCAATAAGTTGCTTCCTCAATTTAGCATCAGACCCCACCATCATTTTCCCTTTTTTGCTCAGAATACCAATAATATATTGATAGTAAGGTTTAGAACACTTTTAGATGCTTGGATGTCTTTTATCAGAGCTTGTAAATGAGGATCACTGAGCCTTGATTTCTTGACCTAATATAACATTGATGATTGTAACCCTGACATGCTGTGAGTTCCTCCTTCCTAGAAAGTGCATCAACATCTATGTTTTCCTTTCCTTTCTTGTACAGAGTAGTCATATCCAAAAAGCTTCACCAACCACTTCTGCTGACTAGGGGTTGTGATTCTTTGTTCTAGAAGAAATTTCAAGCTGTGATGATCTGTTTTGTTGCAGAAATGCCTACCTAACGAGTAGGGCCTCCATTTTTGAACAGCTGAAACTAGTGCTAGTAACTTCCTCTCATACACAGACGAAGCTTTGTTTTTACTTGATAGTCCTCTACTGGGAAAGCTATAGGCCTGCTGTTTTGCACCAAAACAACACCAATGCCCTCACCAGAAGCATCTGTTTCTATAGTGAATTCCTGAGAAAAATCAGGAAGAGCTAAAACTGGTGCAGTAGTTAAAGCTACCTTGAGTTTGTCAAATGCTGCAGCTGCATCTTGTGTCCATATGAAGCTGCTCTTCTTCAGTAAATCATGTAGGGGTCTAGCAATAAGTCCATAGCCTTGAATGAACCTTCTATAGTAGCCAATCAGGCCAAGAAACCCCCTCAGGACTTTGAGGTTCTTTGGCTGAGGCCAATCCAAAACAACTTCTACCTTTAACCTGTCCATAGCTACACCCTCTGCAGAGATCACATGACCAAGATAGTCTATTTTTGTGACTCCAAATCACATTTACTCTTCTTCACAAACAAAACATTGTCTCTTAAAATACTGAAAGTTAACTCAAGGTGTGTCAAGTGATCAGACCAAGTGGAACTATAGATGAGTATATCGTCAAAGAAGACTAAAATAAACTTCCTAAGATGATCATGGAATATCTTGTTCATGAGGCTTGGAAAGTGGATGGGGCATTAGTTAAGCAGAAAGGCATCACTAAGAATTCATAATGACCATTATGTGTTCTAAAGGAAGTTTTAGGAATTTCAGGCTCATACATCCTGATTTGATGATAACCAGATTTAAGGTCTAACTTAGAAAAACACCTTGCACCATGTAGTTCATCCAGTAGTTCTTCAATGACAGGTATAGGAAATTTATCCTTCATTGTGCAGCTGTTTAATTCCCTGTAATCCACATCCAACCTCCATGATCCATCATCCTTCTTCTTGACCATCACAATAGGGGAGGAATAGGGGCTAGTACTATCCCTGATGACACCCGACTTGAGCATTTCATCCACCATCTTCTCTATCTCATCTTTTTGAATTGCAGGGTACCTATAAGGCCTGATGTTAACAGGTGAAGTGCCCTCATGGAGAGTGATCTTATGATCATGACTCCTAGAAGGGGGTAAGTCAGTAGGAGGTTCAAACAACTCCTCATACTTGTCTAAAACCCTTTGTAACTCTGAAGATTCCAAGGCTTTTGGAACTTCTCCCCTTAATGAATACAAGCTAGCCTCCATTTAACCTTCCTCTTGCATAAAAAGACCTAAGGACATCATACACAACTCAGTAGGCTGAGCTAAAAGCTTATCCATTCTCCCAGACGAGATCATCTTAACAGCGGGAGGTTGAACACCTCTCAATGATATCTTCTTGCCTTGAATACTAAATTCCATCTTAAGATGCTTAAAATTTCACATTATATCACCTACAATAATGAGCCATTGTATGCCTAACACCTTTCCACATCCACCAATAGGTAGTATCAATATATCAGAACTGAAAGTTACACCTTGCATCTTCCACTCTATCTTCTTGTAAATGTAGTGGCTCTACACTTTATTACCATTTGCTACTGAGACATTAAAGGGGGTGTCTTGTAAATATAGTGGCTCTGCACTTTATTACCATCTGCTACTGAGACATTAAAGGGGGTGATAACAGTTAGAGCACATCCTAATTTCTTGGCAGTATTAAGATCCAAGAAATTAGGGGTGCTGCCAGTATCAATGAGGACTTGTACTGCTTTACCCTTAATGGATACTGTCACCCTCATTGTCCTGAAATTTTGTACCCCACTCATAGCATGCATTGAGACCATGGGTAAGATTGAACCATCAACATCTGTCTCTAAACCTTGAGCCATGATAGTCAGGAGTTCAGCAGAATCAATCAACTCGGACTCAGTTTCATCTAATTCTACTGGAGCCTCTGGTTCATTAACTTCCAAGCATAATAACTGCCTCTTCTTTTTACATACATGCCCAAAACTATACCTCTCATCACAGTTAAAACACAACCCTTTTCTCTTTCTATCCTCCATCTCTGCAGGACTAAGCATTCTACGAGGTCTTTAATTTGGTTTAAGAGTTTACAACAGTAGGATTAACTGGTTTGGAGGGAATAAGTGGCTTACAATAAGAAGTGGAAGAAGTGACAGAATTTGGAAATTTAGGAGGATTTTTGGAAGTAGAAAGAATTGGACCATGAGTAAACACTTGTTTCTGCACTACAAGTGTTTGATCTTAGATCCTAGCAAGACTAATGGCCTTAGCCAAAGTTCTAGGGCTCAACAGGCAAGCCTCCTCTAATGAAGCAACTAACTACATAATACTCAGGTAAATTAACCCTGGTGAGTAGCTCATAAAAAAGATCCACATATTCTTGAACAGAACCAGTCTATCTCAAGTCTTTCAAGTCACCCATAGGATCATCAAAAAGTTCAGATCCAAACCTAGCATACAAACATCCTACGTACTTCACTCCATCTTGGCCAATCTCTAGTTAATCTTTGCTTCATAAAAGATGGATGCCACTGTAAAGCTTTCCCCTCCATTCTACAAGAAGCTAACTTCACCTTAGCTCCCTCAGGTGTTTCATCCAGCTCAAAGAATTGTTACTTGTATGACCAGTCCTTCAGTCCATCACCATTAAATTTGGGAAATTCCACCTGGTAACCACGAGTAGGTAACTGATATTCTTCCTGCCTTGGTGGAACAACTGTTGGAGTTCCATCAGTTGCAACTCCAGCTGATGGACCTTCTCCCCTCATATGTCCATTACCAGCTCCATTGTTCTCCATTGCTCATCGACATCCTTTTGATTTCTTCCATGGCCTGCGCGATCTTCGCATCAATCATCTGTCTCAAATCCGACACAGAATTGACCACATTATCCATGGAACCCTTGAGGTTATCAACTTTTTCCCGCAGCTCTTGCATATGAGTGTTGTGATCCCCTATTGAAACTGTCCAAAGAAAATTGTGGCTCTGATACCAATGATGTGACCTCCTGAATCAAGAGATTAATTCTGTAGAGTCGAGTGTTCTAAAGGATAAAATCAAGAATTATCCTTGAACAGTTCACTCAAAATTGGAGTTTAATGGAAAATCAGGGAAAATAGAAGAGAATTTGAGGGAGAATTTTTGAGTAACTTCCATTATCAAAGATGATTACAACTGAATCCACAATGCAGCTAATAAAGGAAAACAAGTACAGGAATTGGAGGGAAAGTTATAACTACTTTCTGGATCGCGTATAGCACACGCGCCTAACTTATGCTTCATTTTGTTGCGGTGTAACTACTTTCTGGATCGCGTGTAACTTATGTTCCAACACAAAAGAGACTTCTTGTAAATATCTAGTTTCCCTCTTTTAGCAAGAGATCTAACTTATGCTTCATTTTGTTCGGGTGTGAATAATTCATTGACCCTAGATTACTGATCCTCTTAGATAGGTGAGGGCAACCCTATTAAAAAGATGGTTGAGGGCCTATGTTGCTGGGACTCTTCGAAAATGTCGACGGGTGCATGTCGGATCCTCCGAAGTAATGCAATTTTGGAGGATTTTTTTTTTTAAATCAAAAGAGGGCCAATTTTCTTGGAGGATCCGACACGGGTGCGACAACATTTTTGGAGAGTTCGAGTGAGGGCAGATGTGCAACTGCTTTTGGGCTTAAGTTTAGCAACTTGGGGTTAAAAGTGTGAGAAATTGAGGTCTCAGGTTCAATTCTCAACAGAGACAAACACTAGGTGATTTCTTCCCATCTGTTCTA
The DNA here is from genome assembly GCA_031232105.1 of Capsicum rhomboideum. Lineage (NCBI taxonomy): Eukaryota > Viridiplantae > Streptophyta > Magnoliopsida > Solanales > Solanaceae > Capsicum > Capsicum rhomboideum. The sequence goes on along the minus strand of CP124719.1, from coordinate 25,398,391 downwards.
GCTTTGGTGGACAGAATTACCTGGTACCTGTTACTAATTACCTGGTACCTGTTACTGGTGGGAGGCGGCAGGTATCCCGTGGAATTAGTTTTTGAATTTAATTTTTTTTGATCACCTGATTTGGTGATAATTGAACAAACCCCAAGGATTGATATAACTTATTCCTAACCTCTGCTCTGATACCAAGATGAAGAAATGGGATCGAAAACACGGATAAATAAAGATAACGCCAAATCAAAGAAAAGCTAGACCCTACAATTAATTAGGAAAAGCTAGAACCAATTAGGCTATAAAGTCTAAAACCTCTTAAGACTTCAATTAAAATGACAACCGTAAGCTATGAGAACCCTCAAGAGATCGGTAAAACCCCCGGGAACAAGTAATTAAGCATTTAAGATTCACTATGAATCACTCACTTACTAATGCTAATCAAAACTCAGGAAAGCATAATCAAATCGATTATTACAAAGCAATACATAAACTCATAATTACATCAAAGAAAGGATAGTGATAAAAAAGAAGACTTCATGGTTTCCAAATTATAATTCATTCATCACGTATAAAGAAAGAAGCCATAATCTCTGTTGTTTATAGTAGCTGCAAGAATTATAAAACTAGTCACTGCATAATGAGACTGTGGCTATCATGCCATGTAGTCTTCTCTCTTGAAAATCTCTGCTTGACTCTCCACTTTAGCCTATTGTGAGCCTTCATATTCTCTTTTCAAGATCTTCTAAGGCTTCATACGCTTTCATGTGTTAAGTGGCCATCTCAGAATGTATCATCCCACCTAAAGAAAATTCGTCACTGAATTTGTACCTTGCAACATGCAATAACCAGTCCTTTAACATCAAGAGTTGATGTGGTATAAATAAAACAAGATAGTGTCCATATACTTACTTCACCCAACTTGCATATACTTTCTTATGCAAGTTGCATTTTGTGCTTATTACAGGAGTCTTTATGTCTTCCTTTGTCTTTATCAAAAAGAAGAGATAAAACTCCTATAATAAGCACAAAATGCAACTTGCATAAGCTTATCAAACATGAGAAAGTCTTAGGTAGACCAAACATAGAAATAGACCGAGGCTACGGGTTTAAGTTCTGTTAGAACTAGAGAAAAGGGAAATCGTAGCCATGTTAAGTTTCAGTTTTGAATCCATTAACTGCAGAAAACCTCATAGTTGTTAATGGGACATTGGTGAAACATGGGCATTAGTGGCTTGAGTTGTATTGGCATCTTAAACTTTGTTTCTTGCGATAGAAATTGCTATTTTCCTCTTGCCTACAGATGACATACACGTGCTATATGCAACTTCAACTAATACTTGCCTTCGTTGTATCCATGCACCTTCCTTGGCTGCAAATGCATGAAAATAGATTTTACTATGACCCAAGGGTAATGAACACACTGTTGTTCAGGGGCCCCGTCTTACTAATATTACATGGCTTTTGACGCGGAAGAAAGCGTAGAAATTTACATTCCTATTAAAATTTTTTACAGGTGCAGCTCACTCCGTACGACCCCAACGTTCTTGATGCATCAATCTTGTGGACAGAGAGCAGGGACGTGGGTGATGGTTATCGAGCAGTTAGGATGGTCAATAACATTAACCTCAATCTAGATGCATGGAATGCTGATAAAGATAAAGGAGGTGTCCGCGACGGGACCATTGTTGCTCTTTGGGAATGGTGGAAAGGAGACAACAGGAACCAGCACTGGAAGATCGTCCCCTACTGTAAGACTTGCAACATTGTAGTGCAAAAATTGATTATTTTGCTTGGAACTCCTAAAACCTGCACTTTCCCTCTCTTTCCTTGTCGCCAAGTTTTCAAGTTTATGTTCCATTTAAAATTCAACCATCCTCTTATCTCCATTTATTCTTTTCCTTGGGGCAAAATTTATCCCCACACTTCGCCTCCATGGTGTTTGTTTGTTTGATATGAGATCACTTTTTCATGAAAATTACATGTGTTTAGTAATCTTACATTGTTGAAATAAGGGTGAAAACATTAAGCATTTAAGACGTTTTAGCTATAAAATTTCTGCACTTCCGTTATTTTTCGACACTAAAAGGCAGCCTAATGCACTAAAGCTCCCGCTATGCGAGGGATCTGAGGAAGGGCCAAATAGGGTCTATTGTATGCATCCTTACCTTCATTTTTGCAAGAGGTTGTTTCCACGGCTGGAACCCGTGATATCTTGGTTACATGGCAACAACTTTACTAGTTACCTATGATTCAATGCCAATCCTATTTTGGTTGATGAGCTATGTCAGTTAAGCATATTTTAATTTTAGGTGTTTTTACTTTCTAAACATTTATATTAATTAATTTTTCCACTTCTCGTCCAAATAATTTAATTGCAGGATATCTTGGCGTGTGATCATGGCTGAATGAGTTTAAACAAATGGAGTTGATCCTTGATTTTTTCTTCATGTGGCTTGTTATGTATTTTCTATTGTATTCTGTCTCCCTCCAAAACAGTAAAAGTAAAATGAAAATAAGAGGGGAAATGCTTACATCTTGTGTTTTATCTTGTATTTTTTATTTCGTGTTATGCCAAATAAAAGCTTGTTGGTGAGTACGGTGTGCCTGTATGTAAAACCCTGGATTAATTTGATGTGTTTAATGTCTAAATACATATTTATGTGATGGTAAATATGGTGATGTAATTAATTTTCTATGTTATAAATTAAGGGGCCGTTTGGTAGTTGGTTATAGTTATATAGCTATTAGAGTTTTGGATCACACAGTGTTGAATGAGGGACAAATCCAATAAATAGGTTTGTCAGATTTTTCTTAAAATGCTGAAAATGCATAGGCAAGGGAGCACATTTGGTGTGTTATTTTCACGTTTAAAAGCAGATGGTCCGTTAAATATATTTATACTGAAGGTGCTCTATTTGTCATGAGCCTTCGGTGAATCTTTTATATTTTGAAGACTCATTTCCCTCAATGTGCCTTCAATATTAATTTTACTATACAAGAATCTGAAAAGGTTGTTATTTTCTGAATTGATGAGACAATAGGAGATAACTTTTTCACACCCTAAATGCTCATCTGTATCAATACACCTTCAAACAAATTACGAAGACACCCTTAAGTAAAAAGTCTTCTCCACAATGGTTCTCGAATATTGTCTACATTATTTTTTCGGTCCTCTCTCTCTCTCTCTCTATATGACATGCTATACATTGCCATATATATTATCAAATTCACAAAAATTATTATGCTTCACAGCTAATACATCCCTCAATATGAATTGGAGAAAAAAAAAGGGTAGTTGTTTTTTCTTAGTATATTACTCTCCCTATTGAGTAAATAATTTATTGACAATTAAAGTTATTTTTACAGGTCTAAATATGTCGAATGAGCGTTTTGTTAGAGTTGCATTGTATTGAGGTAGCGTTGTAATAAATGAGTTTGATACAATTAGATATAGTTGTGGTGCTTGTACAGTTGTTAACCTTCCATTAAATGCTGAGTATGATTGGATAGTTAGAAACTTGCATATTCGAATGAAAACCAATACAAATAAGTTAAGGTTTGTTATTTCTGGTAGATGGCCATTTTCAACTTCTCAGGGTAATACTCGTTATTTTGAAATTCCCATACTTGATAATGAGCCTTTGAAAGATTTTATGGTGACACCTGATACGGTGTGTTATATGATGAATTTTGATTTGTTGGAGATGTATATTAAAGCAGAAGCATTGGTTGTTGTTGAACGTACACATTCTCCCTCATTGAATTTTGTTGCACCCTCTTTAAATCTTAACGACCCCTCCTGATTTTTATGAACCATCTACAAATATGACAAGTGACTTTTCAGAGTTTCAAAATTTTATGCTTCTTGTCATAAAGTATAACATCACAAATTGATATTCCATCTAGTAGTTATGGCCATGGATGTACTGATTTTGGTACAAATTTTTATATCGATAATTATTATAATTATGATTTTAGAGATGGTGCAGGAACTAGTATTTTACCTCAAATTTCGGAGATTCCAAGAGTTTCTGAAATTCATGCTAAGATAGAAGTTAATGCCTATGTTGATACTCATGCCAATGACAGTTCTGACAGTCATGCCCCGAATGATGCATATGAGTCAGATGAGATGGGTGACTATGATGATGATCAACAACCAGTCGTTGATGTGCCACAAAACATACTATCCTATTTTTGTACGATCTTCAAGATCATTCAGAGGTGTATGCTTCTAACCGTGAATCAAAGGGTGTTGGATGTAAATTTGGTTAGATGATAAAGAGTCAGATTTTGAGTTGGGCAGTTGTTTCCTTGTAAGGAAAGATTAATGACTACAGTATAAATATGGAGTTTGTAGTGTAACAGAGAGCTCATTGTGTGGGAATAATTTTTTTTATTGGATTGTTACGTGTAGGAGGTGGAAAACTGACTGTGATTGGATGCTCAGAGATCGAAAAACACCAACAAATTTATGGGATATCGAAAAATATTATGCCAGGCATACTTGTCAAATGGGTGTAATCCAGGGTGATCATTTTAACTTGGATTATAAACTAATCACTTCTTTGTTGTTACTTACCTCAGAAATAACCCTCAATTCAAGGTGAAAGATGTTTAGAGTAATACTGAGGTTGCATTGAAACATACACCTTCCTACAAAAAGGCGTGGCTTGGCCGAAGATGCCCATTCAAGTTAATATATGGTGATTTTGATGAGTCATTTGCACAACTTCCAATGTATATGGATGCACTTCAACATTTTAATCTAGGAACGCTAGTGGAATGGATGCATGCCAATCAATCAACATCAAAGGCAAATATTTTTAATTATGTGTTCTGAACATTTAAACCTTGTATAAAAGGTTTTAAAAGATGTAAACTAGTCATCTCTATTGACGATACTCACATTTATGAAAAATATGACTTAAAGAAGTTAATTATTGTGATTGCTGATGAAAATGAGCAAATATTTTCACTTGCTTTTGCAATTGTTGATAAGAAAACTAAAGAAGCTTGGTCATGATTTTTGTCGTGCCTTGGAATTCATGTGGTAGCTAGTCGTAGAGGTGTTATGTACATATCTGATCGTGCTCCTGGAATGCTTAGAAGTTTTAATGATTTGGTTGAGTTACATGAGCCGAGTGCATACCATCATTTTTGTTTTAGGCATGTGAAGAGCAACTTCTTGTCCAAATTTCCTAACAAGCAGCTAGAGGGATTAATGTGGCAGGCCGCTATCCAACACCAAGAATGCAAATTCAAAGCTCTCACGCAATGTTTGAAAGATGCTGAGCCAGGTGCGTACAATTACTTAATGAAAATTTCACAAAAAAAGTAGACGGTTCATCGTGATGGCGGTAAAAGATGGGGCATTTAAACAATCAATCTTTCTAAATCTTTCAATGAATTTTTGAAAAAATCTCGAGGTCTTCAAATTACTGAATGATTTAGCTTACACACGGTCAAGATTTGTGTTCAGAAAGCAATATGCACAAGAGCTAATTAATGAAAAAGAATTATGGCCACTTGTGGTTGCAATTTTTTTTTGAAGTATGAATTGAAGTTAAAAAATCACAAGGTGACAACTTATACCAGAGAAACAGGTGTATTCCCGAACGCACAAGAAAAGGTAGAACCTTTGGGAGGTACTTTCGTAGGTGTATTCGAGGTTGAAACATATCATTGTCAAGGTCGTCGTGGCAGAAAATATATTATTAAATTTAGTAGAAATATGCGTGAATGTCAAAAATGGCAAGCATATCACATGCCATGTTCACACGTATTGAAGATTACTGAGCAGACAAATAGGGTTGCACATGATTTGGTCAATGAATATTACAACACAGTAAAATATTTTCAGACATATAGAGTGTCGTTTCAACCACTTGGAGATGAAGTGTACTGGCCGGAGTCGCATTTTAAAATGATTTGCAATGAGTTATTTATTTGAAAGAAAGGAGCTAGAAGAACTACACGTGTTCCAAATGAGATGGATGTTGGACGTACAAGATACTCAAAAACTTGTGGAATCAACCCAAACTGACGCAATAGCCTATCTGAATGATGCCACTCAACTGTATTCCAAGCTATTATTATAGGTACAATAGTACACCGAACACTAGAATCACTCACACAATAATCTGGTAATGTAGCAAAAACATCGGGACTGTATGGCTTCCATGCAAACTATATAACCAAATAAATTTAGTTAGTTTTTACGACTTAACAAACTAAAACAAGACAAATAAAATTATTAGTCAAAAGTAAAAAAAGTAAAAAGTACCTGGTGTTTTAGAAGTAAATCCACTTGATCACGAAATAAATATAATAGGTGAGGTGCTTCTGTATTGTGGTATAACCCATTAGACCATACACGAATACGTGGTGGTCCTGAAAGGATAAGAATGAGCCACTCGTCAACTAGGAGATCAGGATCTCTCCGTGGCCTGAAAGGCAAAGTCCTCTCATATATCCATAGCTTCGCATATTCATATACAATACAATAAATAAATATTAAAGAATATATTAATTTAAGAAAATAAATTAAATTATCTACCTGAAGTAAACGTAAAAAATCACCAATGACTCTATTCTCCCTTTGCAATGCACGACAAAGATATTTATAAAATATTGCAAGTGTTGCTACATCCCAAGCACATTGACCAATTTTGGACAAATCCACAAGCAAATGTAGATACATCAATTTAACTTTGTTAGCCGATGTATCAACGGCAAGCATGCTTCCAATGATCCACAACATGTATAAACACACTCGCTGCTGAACATCAATCTCACGACTCGCATCAGTAATCAAAGGAAGATTTATAGTATGTTTAATCAAAGATGTCATAAGCAATCTGAAGTCTGAAAATTCTCGATTAATCTTTATCGATTCCTAACCAAGAAGATCTACCATACACATCTGCCACTCTGTAGGTTTCACAGGTAATTCATTGACCGAAGATGGAATGTGTGTATCTCTGGTCGCCATCTTTCTACCAAAGCAGTGATCATAGCATGATCAAGTGACATATGTCCAGCTGTATATATACCATAAAATTCAGCATTGAGCAAGTAACGACACACACACTCATGTAATAAATTTCTACTTATGTAGTCCCAAAATTCAACATCATACCGACGACATGTCAATGTGTCACATGTGCCATTATTTCAAATATCTTCACTACGATCATCAACCTGTCCTACAAGGACACTCGAATCAAATGGACACGGATGCATAGTAGGCGGTGCCATAAGACCCTAAAATATAAATTATGTGTTTGTTTAATTCAAAAATTATTTAATATATGGCAAATTAGTTACATTCACCAATACTACCTTATTGAAAACCACAAAGGTCAAACTAGGAAAAAAAATAAAGTCAACCTAAAATTTGTGAAACTCACAGTGGACAAACCCATTGAACTTTCTGATTTTGAAAAATCTCAGTATTTCTCTCATGCCACAAAGCATAATTAGCAATGAAATTTATTATTAATCAGCTATGTAATTTATTGCTTTCAACTAATTTTCCTCATTTTAGATTGTAAGATAACTTTAAACAAATTAATATTACAAAAGATGATTCTATGGGATACTTTTTATTCTATTTATATTCTATAAAATAAAAAGTAGTAATACTAGCATAAAAACATAATAATGAAAAATAAATGTGATAAAAGATTAAGACATAAATTTTAGAAGTAACTGCAAAAAATATAAAAATAAAAGCAAAAAGTTACCTTTTCTGAATTGGACGGTTGATTAATGTTCTAACTTCTCATCTTCCAAATGATATTGTGAATTTTTGTTTTTTAGTGTATTAAATAAAGCTTGTAGGCTCTATCTTGGAGAAAACAACTATGGTAAAGAAGGGAGACCACATGTAAAGGTGAGATGAAATGAAGATAAAAAACCACTTTTGGAGAAAATTCTTTACTTAAGGGCATTTTCGTAATTTGTTTGAAGATGCATTGACGTAGATGAGCCTTCAGGATATGAAACAATTGTCTCTTATTATCCCATCAGTTCAGAAAATGGCAGCCTTTTCAGATTCTTGGATAGTAAAATTAATATTGAAGGTGCATTAATGGAAATGAGCCTTTCTTCAAAATGTAAAAAATTCACTGAAAGCTCATGACACATTGAGCGCCTTCAATGTAAATATATTTAACGGACCGTCTATTTTTAAACGTGAAAATTACACACCGAATGTGCTCCATTGTCCATGCGTTTTCACCATTTTAGTCATGAAAAATCTGACAAACCCATGTATTGGATTTGTTCTTCATTCAACACCATTTTGATCCAAAATTCATGCATTAGTTATGCATGTATTAGTTTTACAAGTATTAGCTATTCCATCTTCTTCTCCGTATTCAAAAATTTGAGATAATTGAAGTGTATTGGCTACTTTTTTGGAGTAAATTAGCTATTGAATATAATTGGAGTTGGAGGTATTAGCTATTCCATGGAGTTGGAGTTGTGTTTGGAGTGAACTTTTTTGAATACGGAGAAGAAAATTGAAGTGTATTAGCTATTCATATTCCAACACCATTTGAATTCAAGTAAACTTGAGATAATTTTAAACTTTGAAATTTCAATTTTCAAGCAAACTTGATATATTTTAAATTTCAAAATAAAAGTTTGAAATTTCAAATTTCAAATTTCACATTCACGTAAACTTGAAATATTTTAACTTCAAATTTCAAGTAAAAGTTTGAAATTTCAAACTTGAAATTTGAAATAATTTGAAGTTATTTATTAAAAGTTTCTGAATTATAAGTTTGTTAAAGTTTTCATAATTAAATTCAATATTAAGTTTATGAGTTGTAAACTTGTAATTAAAAAAATATTCAAAAAAAAAAACTAAAAAAACTTGTATTAATGAATATTAAGGCTACAGCCTTTAGATTTATTCAAATAACACATAATGATACAAATTTGTAGTACAAAGGCGCCTAATCTACGCAGACACATTCTAGGAAGGATTCTGTTTCAACTAGGCCTCGAATGTAGTACTAATATTTGTATAGTCTTATAAAGTTTCTTTCTAAGTCTTCTAACATTTGAGCATTCATGTTCTCCGAAATTGGTAAAGATTCTTGACGCTCTTGGACTTCTAGGCCATTATCACTATTACACCCGATTACTAAATCTATGTAAGTGTAATGACCATCTAGGTCATTTTCTAAATTTTTGCATGCTTTCGGCGTTTCGAGCCTTTCCGTAGCTGCTACAGGTCATTTATGACTTGGCGGGATGTAATGACCCTCTAGGTCATTTCACGATTTTCGCATATTTTTGGCATTTCGAGCCTTCCCACAGTGGCTACAGGTAAATTGTAACTTGTCGGAACTATCAATTCAATTATCGGATAGTTCGTTTGGATTTTAGGCTCATTTCTCTATTTTGGAGCTTTTGCTGTTAAGGAATTGGTATCGGACCAAAAATCCTAGTAAACGATCTCGGATGAGAATTTCGACAGACCCATCAGCTCCAAAACATTGCTTTTAGGCTAGGGGGACCCTTAGTCCGGGTCCCAAGGCTTCCAGACTTATTTTGGCCTATTGGGTAGATTTGATGAAAACAAAACTATGGGTGTGGGATCCACATTTAATCGAAACAATCTCGGATGAAAGTTTTGATAGTTATGTTGAGTCTGGAATATTGAATTTGGTATGGCAGCATAGTTCATTTGCGCGCATGGGATTTCAAAATAATTTCAAACCCCCAATCGAAGTCTGTTAGGACTTAGCATTTTGCTGGTTTTCCAGCATTTGGTGCAACCATGTTTTACTCTTAGCGTTCGCGAGGCTAGGGCCGTGTTAGCAAAGGGTCAAGTTCTTGACCTTAGCGATCGCGAGTCTCACCCCTAACTCCTTTACCTTCGAGTTCGCGACTTGTTGGCCGCGTTCGCAAAGGGTAACTTTACTAGACATCGCGATCGCGACCCTTGGCCTCCGCGATCGCGAAGGCTAATTGCCTGGCAGTATATATATTTCTCTTCCCTGATTTTCATTCATTTTTCAACCCTTTTTCCGCCATTAGAGGACCTTGGAGCTTGAAAATTATTGGAATTTCATCCCATTGAGCTCAGGTATGTTAACCCATCGTTCGTTAGTCTTTTCCCTTTTTATTCTCGTGTTATTATGTCCCAAAATCCATTTAAATTCTTAATTTTAGGGTTAGTTCCTTTGAGCTTTAGGGGATGATTTGAGCCCCGATTTGTACTCCATTTGTGCTTAACTTTTGAGCACACATTTCTTGTCCTTCGAGGGACCTCATGACAGATTCAATTTTGGGATTTCGTTAGCGGGTCCCATGGGTCCATTATTAACCTGATTTTAGGCACGGAGTTTTATATTGTAATATGGGTCTTGTTTTACTAGTAATGACAAGTAGATTATTATTTTGATACCATGATGATATTTTGGAATCGTGGAGCAAGATCGAGTGATTTGTGGATGATTGAAGAATTACGGTTCGGCATCGAGGTAGGCTTCGGTCTACTTTTCTCTATGAGATTGTGTATAGTATATATTGCATGCTAGGTAGGGATTATAGGATGTTGTTATGACTAGTGTATCATGACTTAGCCTATTTAGGAAATTCGGGGTAGAATGTGACCCCGGACCTTAGCATAGGATAGTTGTTATCGCCATTGAATCCCATTACCCTTGATTATAAGCATGTTAACCATAGTTTGATGATTAAGGATCCTTTAGTATAACGATTTACCATTTGACTTAGTGATTTGGGTGGTATTTCCCGATTAGATTCTTGTAGTGGCCTATACCCTTGATTACTGTAGTTTCCCTAGTTATGAGGCTTAATTATTGTCACGACCCGAAATACCATTCGGGCCGGACTGGCACCCGAAGCCTATATGACTCGAGAGAACCAATCTTTGCTCATGTACATTCATATGCATAACCTCGTATGAATCTTATTATACCTCATGCAACTATACGGAAGTCATGGGCATGGAAACATATGCTATAGATATATATATTTATAAAACTTGGCCGTTGGGGCCATCAAGTCAAAACGGATACTCATCTCTTACATTCACATACCCACATAGGTCTACAAAAGCCTCTAACAGATGCATCTACAAGACCAACTTAAAGTTGGGACAAGTCCCTGCTTTATACAACATTTACAACGTCAAAACAAATACACAACTGTGACTCGAAAAGCCCCGAAACAACTGGAGCTCACCAAAGATCTGCAAATGGTCCACAACCTACAGAGGAGGTCTACTAACGCCTGTACCTGCAGCCAATAAAGTAGGTCCCCCAAGAGGGGTCAGTACGAAGAATGTACTGAGTATGTAAGGCCATAAGAAATTCATCATACATAATAACAACAATAATGGAATCCATATAAGAGAAATAGCGAGTATGAATAAACTCTCTTTCTGTATGTCCGAAACCATGTATATTACGTTCTTTACTTCTCTTGTCTTCATATTTATTCATCTTTATTGTTCTACCCATGCTAGGCTGTTCTGTAGCCCTTGGGATGAGATTAACCCATGCTAGGTACTTTGACCCCTGGGATGTTATATTAACCCATGCTAGGCTTTCGTGTCGCCCCTAGGATGTTTCTAACCCATGCTAGGTACTTTGACCCCTGGGATGTTATATTAACCCATGCTAGGCTTTCGTGTCGCCCCTGGGATGTACTGTGATAACCCATGCTAGGCTTTTATATCGCCCCTGGGATGTATCGGGATCGACCCATGCTAGGCTTTTCTGTCGCCCCTAGGATACCACCTATGTTATTGGGATCGACCCATGCTAGGTATTTTAACCCCTGGGATACCACCCATGAATACTTATTGATTAAACATTACTTCTTTCTTTCCTTACACTTTCTTTTATTCTATGAGTGATACCTTGATGATGGAAACGTTCTTGAAACTTGAAACACAAACATACATTACTTCACGTCTTAACCCTTGTAAGATTGATACCTTTACTTGTGAGGGATAGATACATTAGCTTGCACATTACTTCCTTCATTACTCTTATGAGATTGGTACTTCTACTTGTGAAAGATTGGTACAAAGATAATCATAATATTCTTGGACCTTGGAACATGACATAATTGGAAAATGCTACTCAAGAATAACTAAATTCTCTTACATTATTACTCTCTTTGAGATAGTTCTTTTAGAAATTACCACGTTGTGAGAGCATTGGAACTTCAGTCAATGAATAGTCAATGAATAAGAGATAAGTAAATCATAATTCATCTAAGAATTAGACACATGTGAATAACAATATACGTCAACCTGAATTGATGTACTTCAAAACCTCTCGGAATAGAACAAGCCCAATGTCAATGTGAACAACATGTTGCAGAAGGATACGAAAAGAGTAACCTTACATACCTTATCGTCTCAATATGAACACTTAATCCTATACGTGAACACAATAGTCCAGCTCCTTCCTTACGTCTTACTCTACAACACAAGTACATAGCAGAATTTACATTAACCACCAACTACCTTACAAATACATATAACGATAATGGGTTTCAAAAATGTCATTTCCCCCTTGACAATACCATTGATAAAATTATCATACCAATAATCCCACAATATTCCATACATTGACCAATACATGATAACCAATAGCATGTCACACCAAGTTCATACTTTCCACTCTTCATCACCACAACATCACAATTATTCCATCAAATCACCTCAATACACCTCATATCAACATATCGGCCAAAATCCCATATTTTACACTTATAGAAAAATAACAAGTTTAATAACATAATCACACCATACATGTTGATATTTCATCCATACCATGCTCTTTCATCAAAACCACAAGTCATATTTCAAGTTTAAATTCCATGGTTAACACATCTTTTACAAAAACACAAAGTGCCATGTTCAACACTTCCAAGCATAACCAACATGATCTACATACTCTCCCATGCATATAATATATTAATCCATAAGAATAATCACTTACCCAAGCTTGAAAAATGATAATGTTGCTCCAAAAAGTGCCTTAGGGTTTGAAGTTGAGAGAAAAGGCTTGTAGAAAATTCTAGATTTGGCATGAGAGTTTTATGTGATAAAAAATCTGATTTTGGCCCCTTTATATAAGCCTTGGTGTCATCCTTATCCACTCTTGGCATTTAATGCTATGTTTGGCTTGGTCAATGGTTGAACCATTCTTGGCCCATGTTTTCTTCCTCATTTTGGGTTTTTATTGAGCCCAAATCACTTAAACCAATTAAAATCAATAATTTCTCATGTTTAAATCAGTTCATACGTGTTACAATGATATTCCCACTCACGGGATTTATATTTGTAGCCTCAATCCTAAAAACAAGTGATTCTAGCCACGTATGACTTATTTTGACCGAAAGGGTAAAACCGTCATTTGGATCATCCACGAATAATCTTATCAAAATGGAATGCTAATATAATACTTCAATTATTCCATGTATATGCTCATGGTTATAGAAGAAATGTGGCAAAAAGCGGTCCGGTAAGTCCCCGGGCACCCTTGGGACTTAGAAAAATTTCCAACTTTTGAAAGGTGCGCACAAGCAGCCTGGAACGCCCTTGGGAGCGCCACCTTGATGCCTGTGGGCTAAAATTTTTATCCCAGAGCGGCCTGGCACGCCACCTGCAGCGCCCCATGCCAAATTTTTGATTTCGACTTTTCTTTGCGGATTTGGTTGGATCTTTCAAGTCCCAACCTTTTGCTTATCTCTTATCTTTAAGATCCTTTGCTTGGATGTCCCTTAAACCTCACTTTTCACCCCACAAATTCTCCATAAAGTCACAAACACTACCTACTACAAAGGTCTATTCACACTTACTAGCACAATATCGAACGTTCCATCAATAATAATGCAAAATACGTACTTATTGCTCTCGAACCTAGGGTAAACATAGTTCAAGGTTGTCAAGTAGGGTCGGGAAGGTACAGGATGTTACAATTATGTTAGTTATGCATTATTGAGCCCGAGGCCGTGATTACAATACCAGTTGGACTCCAGGTGATTATTCTACCCTTGAGAGGACATGATTCTAGTTTATAGATGCTTAGGCGCTTATAATGATATTGTTTGGATATTGGTGATTGCATGCATATTTTTAGGCGCATTCATGCTCACTTAGTGGTACGATTCCAACCAAAACCTTGATTTTACTATTACTTTCTAAAAAGGGAATTATTTCCACTTTTCACTTTTGAAATGGATTCTTTTATAATGGGAATCGTACCACCTTATTTATTGGATTATGATATTTTGGAACTAAAAGTGATGTTTTGGAAATTAGATCGAGGTTGATTCCATTCCGTGTTTTATATACTCTTTTACCACTCCTATTTACTTCGGTCGAAGGAGATTCCGACCTTTTCTACATTATTATGATGATTTAGTCCCAAAATTGATCTTGGGTAACAGCTTACAGACGTACATTGTTTTAGTCACAGTTCGAGTCCGTGCACTTATTATACAATGTACACTCTTTTAGTCAGGGTTCTAGTTCGTGCACTTATTATACAATGTACACTCTTTTAGTCAAGGTTTGAGTTCATGCAGTCATTACATATGTACATATATCTCTCTCTTTAGTGCTGGACGGAGTATATGGATTATGATGATTATTGAAAGTCCTATTTCGGGACCAGGCAGTGTATATAGATGTCTCAAATCCCCTATGGGCCCTTTCATCCGTGCGCTACAGTACCGGAGAAGGATGGTCTTCGTAGGTCCTGCCTTTGCTAGATACAGAGTTGGAGAAGGTGTATACACTTCGTACTTTATGGAACTTGGATCGGTTATGGTATTTTGATTTATGTTGCATTCATTTATTCACATGCATCGCCTATCACCAGTATGATTGTTTGGCGCCTGTATCTATTTGTATTATGGGGGTCTGTATAAGTACAAGTTATGATTGCTATTTGCTGAGTACTTCCATGAACCTTTTGGGCTTATGATTGCCCGATTATTTATTGTTTGTCCGGACTAGTCGGTTACTTATTTATTGGTTATTATGGTTAGTTCGTCGCAGGATGATTATGGACTGGTATCCGAAATTAGCAATATGTTTCTGATTCCCTTCTTTATTATGGTAGATTAAATTATTGATAGTTACCTCATAGTTAGACATTATGGTTAGGGACCCTGATTATGCTAGTATTAGCTTCCCTACTTGATTACGATCCTTGAGATGTTAGGTGGAGTCCCCCAGGATGTTACCTGTGATTTAGGCCTATATGCATATATGTATATGTATATATGTATATATATATATATATATATATATGGAATTACTGTATATCCTTTTCTTTCCTTATCTATTCATATTGTATATGTATCCTTTGGCCTAGTATTATTACTATATATCATTCTTTCACTCTTTATTTGTATATTGTCTGGTGATATCTGGTGTTGTACTTTAGTTTTGGAATATGGCTAAAATAGGATAGTTTATCCTCAATGCCCTGCTAGCATTGTTATGTTTAGTTGCCTGTAGTTTACTTTCCTGCCTTGCATATTATTTATACTTGCATTATTTCTGGAGGTCAGCTGGCCGATGCCTACTGAGTACCACGTGTTTGATACTCATACTATACTTCTGCAGCCTACAGATAATAGTACAAGTTATCACTGTTGATGTACACATCGTACAGAGCAGCTATAGATCAGAGATTTAGGGTGAGCTTATGACGATCGGAGTTGCTCCTATTCTCTCTCTCTTATTGTTAGAATGATCTCTGTATTGTATTCAGAGACATCTTTGTATCTATATTTATCCTGCATTTCACTTGTACTCCTATTGTATTAGAAGCTCTTATAGTGGCTCCACCAGGTTTTGGCGTAGTATTAGCCTGCTTATTTTATTAATTCCACAATTTTCTTTATTTCTCTTGGTATTCCACTACTAGCTGTTCCAGATTATGGGTTGGCTTACCTACTGGTGGGTTAGTGTAGGTGCCATTATGACCTGAGAAATTGAGTCGTGACAAATTGGTATTAGAGCCTAGGTTTACCAGTGTTGTTGATGCAAGAGCTAAGTGTCTAGTAGAGTCCTGCGGATCAGTACGGAGACGTCTGTATCTATCTTTGAGAGGCTATAGGGCATTCTTAGAAAATTCTATTCTTGACTCCTTGTCGTGTGTCCGTATTTCTATAAACCTCTAGTACTTTCTTTGACTCCACTCTGTCCCATATGGATGGCACGAGGTTATCGATAGATGCGGACGATACTTCTGAACGTGTGACTAGAGTTTCAGTTCAGCGATGGACTAGGGAGTTAGAGATTGATATCGAGCATCTTCAGCATTAGTCAGAAGGTCTGGGGTTAGCCCAGGCTTGTCACGACCCGAATACCAACGAGGTATGATTGGCACCCGAAGCCGATATGGCCCGAGAGAACCAACCTTTGCTCATGAACATTCGCATACATAATCTCATATGAATCTCATTACACCTTGTGCAACTATGCGAAAGTCATAGACATGAAAACATAAGTCATAGCTATGTATGTAAAACTTGGCAGTTTGAGCCATTAAGTCAAAACGACATGTACCTTCATATTTATACACCCACACCCGTCTACAAAAGCCTCTAACAAAATGCATTGACTAAATGAACTAAAAGTCGGGACAAGTTCCTGCTTTATACAACATGTACAAAATTAACCACATGTACAACAGTGACTCGGAGATGCCCCGAACTAACTGGAGCTCACCAAAGGTCTGCAACACTGACAATCTACTGTGAAGGCCTACTAGGACCTGCGCCTGCAGCAAGTAAGGTAAATCCCCCGAGGGGGTCAGTACGAAGAATGTACTGAGTATGTAAGGCTTAAATGAAACTGTAAAATATGAAAATATGTCAAGAACTCAAGTTCAAATGCATAACCGATATAGGTAAGTCACAATGTAGATGAGTCACTATTCAGTACTTTTGATAACTATGTACATTACGTTCTTTCTTTCTCTTGCCTTTACTTTACTTTACTTTTACATTGCTCATATGCTGTTAGGGCCCTCATCATGCAAGTGTTCATTTCACCCCATGGATACATCATGCAGGTGATCTTTCACCCCATGGGTAAAATATGATCATCATGCAGGTATTCTTTTTACCCCATGGATAGGATCATGTCATCATGCGGGTGTTCTTGCACCCCATGGATAAATGACCATCATCACGTGGGTATTTACACACCGTGGATAAACTATCATCATCATGTGGGCATTTGTACCCCATGGATAACACCCATGAACACAATCAATATGCATTACTTCATTCTTACTTCATTTCTTTACTTTTGAGATTGGTACCTTACTTGTGAGAGATTGATACTTTTGATAGTCATAACTTTACTTGAAGCTTTGGATCAATAATCAATGAGTGAGAGACATATGAATAACTTGGCGATATGACATTTTTGGAAACATAGCCGTCATGGAAACATAACACTATTGGAACCATTTGGACAATAACCAATGAACAAGAGACATATGTATAACTTCTATTGAAACTTTGGATTGTGACACTAATTGAAACACACCAATATGCTTTACCTTACTCTTATACTTCATGAGATCACCTTAACTAAGCACGCACTTATATGCACATCTCACTTTACTCCTCTACCTCATGAGATTTACAATTTCACGTATGAGGACTACTTATACTAACTTGCATATCACCTCTCTTCGTACTCGTATGAGATTGGGCCTCTTACTTATGAGCAACTGCCACAAGGATAATCATCATACTATAGGACTTTGGAACAATACCTGATCGAAATAATGCTATTCAACTAAATAAGCTCTCTTTACCTCATTACTCTCGTTGGGATAGTTCTTTTAAGAATTACAACATCATGACATCCTTGGAACTTCAATCAATGAATAAGAAATAAGGGAATCATAATTCATCTAAGAATAGGGCACATATGAATGACAATAAACGTCACCCTGGATTGATATACTTCAAGCCTCTCGAAATTGAAACAAGCCCAATGTCAATAAGAACAATATCTTGTAGAAGGATACGGAAAGAGTAACCTTACATACCTTATCTTCCCAATGTAAGTACACAATCACATATGTGAGCACAATAATTCCGCTCCTTCTTTACGTTTCACTCTACATCACAAGTACATAATGGAACCAACATTAACCACCAATTACCTTATAATGGCATACAATAACAATACGACACATGTTTAGCTTTAACACGTCATTCCCCCTTGGCAATACCATTTATGAAATCATCATACCAATAATCCCACAATATTCCATACATTTACCAACACATTATAACCAATATCATGTCACACCAAGATCATATTTTACACTTCTCCATCACCACAACATCACAATTATGCCAGCAATTTACTTCAATACACCTCACAACAACAAATCGGCCAAAATCCCATAATTTTCACTTATAGAAAAATAATAAGTTTAGGACCATAATAACACCATACATGTTGTTATTTTATCTATACCATGCTTTTTCATCAAAGGCACAAGTCCTAATTCAAGCTTGAATCTCATGGATCACAAATCTTATACAAAAACACCAAATATCATATCCATCATTTCCAAGTATGAACAAATTAATATACATAATCTCCCATGCATATAAGATGTTAAAGTACAAGAATAATCACTTACCCAAGCTTGGAATATGGTGATCTTGTCCAAAAATGTCTTAGGGTTTTTGGGAGTCAAAGAAGTGTTCTTGAGATTTTTCTAGAAAAAGATAGAAAAAGCATGTGTGTTTTGCTTCAATAAAATCTGATTTTTGACTCCTTTTATAGACCTCTAAAGTCATGCTTATCCACTCTTGGCATTTAAGTCTTAGTCAATGGAAGAATGGGTCATTTGACCCATTCTTGGCCCATGTTTTCTTTCTCATTTTGGGCCCTTTTTGGCCCAATTCACTTAATCCAATAAAATCAATAATTTCTCATGCTTAATTCATTCCATACGCATTATAACAATAGTCCCACTCATTAAATTCATACTCGTAGCCTCGATTTCGAAAACAAGCAATTCTAGCCACGTATGGCTTATTTTGGCTACAAGGGTAAAATCGTCATTTTGGCTCCAAATTCGTTCTAGAGTAATTTTATCATACCAATATAATATTTTACTCATTTCATGTATATGCTCATGGTTGTATAAGAATCGTGGCAAAAATCGGCTCAATACGTCCCCGGGCACCCTTGGGACTTAAGAAAAATTCCAACTTTTGAAAGGTGCGCACAAGCAGCCCGGCACTCCCTTGGGCGCGCTACCTTACTGCCTGTGGGCTAAAAATTTTAGCCCAGAGCGTCCCGGCATGCCCCACCTCTTTTTTTTCAAAATTTTTGTTTCTTCAACTTTTCTTCGCGGATTTGGTTGGACACTTCAAGTCCTATTCTTTAACTTACTTCTTACCCTTAACATCCTTTGTTTAGAGGTCCTCTTAGCCTTATTTTGAACCCCACAACTGCTCCATAAAAATCACAAAACAACTCTTATGAAAGGCTAATCACATGTATGAAGCCAAATTTCAATTTTTCTCATCTTTAACATTACCAAATTCATGCTTATAGCTCTCGACACCTAAGTAAACATTATTCAATGTCATAAAGTAGGGTTGGGAAGGTACGGGATGTTACATTCTTCCCCCCTTATAAACATTCGTCCTTGAATGTTAGTAACATCGTCGCATGTACATCCCATGCATCTCTATATTCACATATATATACATATACACAGACTACTTCCCGATACTTCCTTGTTATTGCTCAAATTCCGCAATTTGAATTTTCTCTTCCGTTTGAAACCATTACGGGTACTCCGACTTTATCATTTCTTTGGCTCTCCACGTGCTTTCTTCTATTTTTCAATTCCTATGCCGTACCTTTCCTAATCTTTTCACTTACCCCTCTAGCATAGCAATATATATCTCATGATAAGTAAGATTCTCCATAATTTGCACATTTTCAAAAAAAACAAAAACAATGGATCTCGACATATGACTTGTATTAGCTTGTAGCTACTAATGGACCACCTTAATCTTCTCTATAGACTAGTGAACAAAATCTAACCCCCAAGCAAGTTAGTTCCATTTGCTTTAAACTTTCGTCCATATAAACCTTTGTAAGGTACCATTTTTGGGATACTTGAATAAGGGATACTATTGTAAGCACATCCAATAAGGGGTAGATGATCATCCCAACTACCTTTGTAATACAATGTGTAAGCTAGTAACATATTTCAGAAGTCAACCACTTCATACCCATTAAAACATTAAAAATCCTTCATTTCCATCTCCATAAGATCGACCATCATAACATGATCAAAAACATCTACTATACCATGACGATGTGCTCTTTCAATTAATCAGTACATATCTACCTGCTTACCTTTACCTTTACCTCTCCTCGTGTTTGACATTTTGACTATACCAAAGAAAAACAATCACCATGGTCAGATCAATTCACTTTACAACACTGGCTCTATTGCACGATCTAGAATGAAGAAAAGAAACAACATCCTAAATGCCCCATAGCCTCCTGCTCATAAATGTGGTGCACAACACATCCATAAACAAGACTCTACTTGGACACGGCTTTGTAGACACCCTTAGAACGACCTGCTCTGATACCACTATTGTCACGCCCCCAATCCCAACGAGGCATGATTGGCACCCGAAGCCGATATGGCCCGAGAGAACCAACCTTTGCTCATGAACATTCGCATACATAATCTCATATGAATCTTATTACACCTTGTGCAACTATGCGGAAGTCATAGATATGAAAACATAAGTCATAGCTATGTATGTAAAACTTGGCCGTTTGAGCCATTAAGTCAAAACGACATGTACTTTCACATTTATACACCCACATCCGTCTACAAAAGCCTCTAACAAAATGCATTGACCAAATGAACTAAAAGTCGGGACAAGTCCCCGCTTTATACAATATGTACAAAATCAACCACATGTACAACAGTGACTCGGAGACGCCCCGAACTAACTGGAGCTCACCAAAGGTCTGTAACACTGACAATCTACTGTGAAGGCCTACTAGGACCTGCGCCTGCAGCAAGTAAGGTAAATCCCCCGAGGGGGTCAGTACGAAGAATGTACTGAGTATGTAAGGCTCAAATGAAACTGTAAAATATGAAAATATGTCAAGAACTCAAGTTCAAATGCATAACCGATATAGGTAAGTCACAATGTAGATGAGTCACTATTTAGTACTTTTGATAACCATGTACATTACGTTCTTTCTTTCTCTTGCCTTTACTTTACTTTACTTTTACATTGCTCATATGCTGTTAGGGCCCTCATCATGCAAGTGTTCATTTCACCCCATGGATACATCATGCAGGTGATCTTTCACCCCATGGGTAAAATATGATCATCATGCAGGTATTCTTTTTACCCCATGGATAGGATCATGTCATCATACGGGTGTTTTTGCACCCCATGGATAAATGACCATCATCACGCGGGTATTTACACACCGTGGATAAACTATCATCATCATGTGGGCATTTGTACCCCATGGATAACACCCATGAACACAATCAATATGCATTACTTCATTCTTACTTCATTTCTTTACTTTTGAGATTGGTACCTTACTTGTGAGAGATTGATACTTTTGATAGTCATAACTTTACTTGAAGCTTTGGATCAATAATCAATGAGTGAGAGACATATGAATAACTTGGCGATATGACATTTTTGGAAACATAGCCGTCATGGAAACATAACACTATTGGAACCATTTGGACAATAACCAATGAACAAGAGACATATGTATAACTTCTATTGAAACTTTGGATTGTGACACTAATTGAAACACACCAATATGCTTTACCTTACTCTTATACTTCATGAGATCACCTTAACTAAGCACGCACTTATATGCACATCTCACTTTACTCCTCTACCTCATGAGATTTACAATTTCACGTATGAGGACTACTTATACTAACTTGCATATCACCTCTCTTCGTACTCGTATGAGATTGGGCCTCTTACTTATGAGCAATTGCCACAAGGATAATCATCATACTATAGGACTTTGGAACAATACCTGATCGGAATAATGCTATTCAACTAAATTAGCTCTCTTTACCTCATTACTCTCGTTGGGATAGTTCTTTTAAGAATTACAACATCATGACATCCTTGGAACTTCAATCAATGAATAAGAAATAAGGGAATCATAATTCATCTAAGAATAGGGCACATATGAATGACAATATACGTCACCCTGGATTGATATACTTCAAGCCTCTCGGAATTGAAACAAGCCCAATGTCAATAAGAACAATATCTTGTAGAAGAATACGGAAAGAGTAACCTTACATACCTTATCTTCCCAATGTAAGTAAACAATCACATATGTGAGCGCAATAATTCCGCTCCTTCTTTACGTTTCACTCTACATCACAAGTACATAATGGAACCAACATTAACCACCAATTACCTTATAATGGCATACAATAACAATACGGCACATGTTTAGCTTTAACACGTCATTCCCCCTTGGCAATACCATTTATGAAATCATCATACCAATAATCCCACAATATTCCATACATTTAACAACACATGATAACCAATATCATGTCACACCAAGCTCATATTTTACACTTCTCCATCATCACAACATCACAATTATGTCATCAATTTACTTCAATACACCTCACAACAACAAATCGTCCAAAATCCCATAATTTTCACTTATAGAAAAATAATAAGTTTAGGACCATAATAACACCATACATGTTGTTATTTTATCTATACCATGCTTTTTCATCAAAGGCACAAGTCCTAATTCAAGCTTGAATCTCATGGATCACAAATCTTATACAAAAACACCAAATACCATATCCATCATTTCCAAGCATGACCAACTTGATATACATAATATCCCATGCATATAAGATGTTAAAGTATAAGAATAATCACTTACCCAAGCTTGGAATATGGTGATCTTGTCCAAAAATGCCTTAGGTTTTTGGGAGTCAAAGAAGTGTTCTTGAGATTTTTCTAGAAAAAGATAGAAAAAGCATGTGTGTTTTGCTTCAATAAAATCTGATTTTTACCTCCTTTTATAGACCTCTAAAGTCATGCTTATCCACTCTTGGCATTTAAGTCTTAGTCAATGGAAGAATGGGTCATTTGACCCATTCTTGGCCCATGTTTTCTTTCTCATTTTGGGCCCTTTTTGGCCCAATTCACTTAATCCAATAAAATCAATAATTTCTCATGTTTAATTCATTCCATATGCATTACAACAATATTCCCACTCATGAAATTCATACTCGTAGCCTCGATTTCGAAAACAAGCAATTCTAGCCACGTATGGCTTATTTGGCTACAAGGGTAAAATTGTCATTTTGGCTCCAAATTCGTTCTAGAGTAATTTTATCATACCAATATAATATTTTACTCATTTCATGTATATTCTCATGGTTGTATAAGAATCGTGGCAAAAATCGGCTCAATACGTCCCCGGGCACCCTTGGGACTTAAGAAAAATTTCAACTTTTGAAAGGTGCGCACAAGCAGCCCGGCATTCCCTTGGGAGCACTACCTTACTTCCTGTGGGATAAAGATTTTATCCCAGAGCGGCCCGGCACGCCCCTGGGCGCGCCCCACCTCTTCTTTTTTCAAAATTTTTGTTTCTTCAACTTTTCTTCGCGGATTTGGTTGGACACTTCAAGTCCTATTCTTTAAATTACTTCTTACCCTTAACATACTTTGTTTAGAGGTACTCTTAGCCTTATTTTGAACCCCACAACTGCTCCATAAAAATCACAAAACAACTCTTATGAAAGGCTAATCACATGTATGAAGCCAAATTTCAATTTTTCTCATCTTTAACATTACCAATTTCATGCTTATAGCTCTCGACACCTAAGTAAACATTATTCAATGTCATCAAGTAGGGTTGGGAAGGTACGGGATGTTACAAGGCTCCAACAGAGTTTGGGACTGCCTCAGTTCCTTAGGATCTAGTGTTAGGGATTCCAAGTATTTCAGTGGATACCTCCCAGCCAGAGATGATGTTTGGTACATCGAGTGCTTCTCAGACCAAAGTTGGATTTATTGGTGTTCAGTGGGGTTCTTTATTATTTTCAGAGTACAAGGCTATGTTTCTCGAATGGGCCAGTCATACATCTATGTTATATGTTACTGAGCATGAGATAGTACAGTGATTTATTAAAGGATTGATTTTACCACTCTATTTGGCATCAGAGCATTTGATAGCAGTTGGATCTTTTTTATCTGAGATTGTTGATCATACGATGACAACAAAGAGGGCTTGGTTTGAGACATATAAAGGTGGCAGTAAGAGGCCATGTCAACGATTCAGTATTAGTGGTATTCCGTCTAGAGGTTGGGATCCTCCCAGCAGAGGTCAACTCCACTTTTCACTTATTAGGCCCTTACAGGTAGCACCTCAGCTTATGGGTAGATCTCAGACAGATCGTGGTGGTCTCAGTAGACAGAGTTTTTGTCAGGCAGTACGAGTTATTTGGTCTGGGTTGTTAGGCCATGATGGCCATTTGGGGTCAGCAGGTATAGTACATCAGAGAGTCTCAGGGGTATGTTTCAGTTGCAATGAGATCGATCATTGGTCTAGGGATTTCCCCAAACGTGAGTTGGTCAGCCAGTTGAGATCAACTCATTTTCTTACCAGTTTAGGGCTTCTGGGGTCTGTTATAACTGCATATAGATCGGTCATTGGAATAGAGAGTGTCCCCGATGTGAGATTATTGGTCAGTAAGTGCTTCCAGATCAGTTTCATAGAGTTGCAGCACCTTCGATTTGAGGTAGTGCCCTTGGTTCCTCAATTGGTCATTCAGATGCTGAGTCCAAGTTTGGACACGTTCAGATTCATACCTTTCCGGGTAGGCCAGGACTATAACTTTGAATTCTATTATGCAGGTACGATTTTGATTTACTATCTTTTTAGCTTCTATTTGAATTATGTTGGGGTTTTCATACCCATCAGTGGTTACCTGCCTTGATATTACTATGACGGCTGTTATATGACTTGGCGTTTTTATATTTATTATCGTATGCCTTTGTATAGATTTATGAATATATGGCTACCTTCGTAGATGACTTATTTTAGTAGTGGATCAGTATTGTGGGTTCCTTAGGTGTGTAGCATTTGGGTTCAAGTCCCATTTCCTTTGGCATATTGGCCTTGTTATGACCCTAGAGTGGTGCTTTTGTTGATTTTCATTTTTGGTACCTCCTACATTTTATGTTGTTGATATCATAGTCATAGTTTGATGTTGAGTGATTCTTTATTGATGGATGGCTATACTAGCATTATCTAGTTAGAGTTTTCCCTTCTTTGCGATGTTATTTCATTGGTTTAGACGGCTACCTTGGTTGGTTGGCCTTCCTTTT
Source organism: Capsicum rhomboideum (assembly GCA_031232105.1). Lineage (NCBI taxonomy): Eukaryota > Viridiplantae > Streptophyta > Magnoliopsida > Solanales > Solanaceae > Capsicum > Capsicum rhomboideum. The sequence continues at coordinate 25,372,936 of CP124719.1, read as the reverse complement.
CTGTTAGCAAGGTCGGTTGTAGAGAGGATTGTGAAGTGAAGGTAAGTTTGGCCTTCCATGGCTTTGTTGGGATTTTAGCATGGGGGATCTTCTTTTATAGACTACTTTTATTGATGATAAGTCTGAGGTTTGTATTCTGATTTGTCTAATTCACCCGATTGTAGTATAGATCCTGATATTGATAGTGAGTTGGGCACTCCGTTCTTCTTGTGATGTGGTTCATGGTTTAATCGAGTTAAAGTTGGTGTAATTGGGAGAATTCAGAAAAATTCTCATCTCGGTATTTGTTCGGCCTATTGAGACTTTGTGGAGTGCTTTTGTTTGATGATATGTACTTATGGGTATTCGTGGTTGTAGATCGAGTATTGGTTCGATCAAATTCAGGCAAAGATCATATTTTTCAGAGTTACTCGAGTTACGACTTTTATTAGTACTCCTTGCAGCCTTGACAAATTCTTGGTTATACCTTGATATGTTACGCTCTTTGGTGGATATGGATTCGGTTTCTCGTATATTTAGCCTGTGGTTGCTCTTAGTTGCGATTATGTTCTTTGGCCATATTTTAGTTTCAGCCCTTGTGGAAACCGTTGAGTATATGCTCGATTTTTGATATTGAGATGGATTTGGGTAATTTTCTTTAGTATAGGCTCGCTGACTCCAGTTTTGGATTTTGACACTTTTGAATGATGGCTTGAAAGTTATGATAGCTTTTGGAATATGGATACTGCTCGTCAATAGAATCGATTTGAGTAGTTGAGGTCAAGTGGTTCAGCTTCGGTGTTGAAACTATAGCTATGGATTGCATAATTTGGTTGCATCCCCATTTCCAGGTTTTCTTCAGTTAGGCATTCATTTATAAGTTGAGTAAGTGTACTCTTTACCTACCAGTTTGGTTTTCTTTAGTCCAAGTAGACTGTGCTTGATAGATGCTTGGAGGTTAGTCCGTTGGTATATGGTGTCGGTTTCTACTACTTGTGGCCTTGGTTTCTCAGTTGTCATTAGAAATTTTGTATGTCTATTCAGTGGGAGATATGTGCTTAAGTTGGGCTTAGCATGGCTTCACCCCCATTTGGTGGGACGTTCTGGAGCGGATTGTTCAGTTTTGAGAGATTGTGCTTTGGAATCATGACTATTGGTTTTGAGAGTTATTCGGATCAGTTAGTGGCTTGGCAGAGATTGCAAACATTGGTCATCACTGTTTGAGTATTCAGGTAGGCCTTAACGGGCATTGTTCATATGCTAGTCCGTGTGGATTCTTTGTGAGCCAACTTTAGTTATTTGAGGCTAGTGTGATGTGATGGCACAGACAGGACTCAGATGATATTCGGTACCGTTCAGAGTTGACATCAGGGTTGGAAAGGCAAAAAGAAGTTAGATTTGTAATTTGGAGTTGGTTGCATGGTTTATGCCTTTGATGGTCTTAGCCTGGTTAAGTATCCGCTTGATTGTGCTATTTTCAGTATGATGTCAGCATGCTGTGGTTTGAGTTGACGTGTTTCAGTCGTGTACGGTTCAGTTAGAGGTCGGTTGGTTGTTGAGGTTCAGTTTTGGTTGTTTGGAGGTGAAGTAAGAAAGTTGGTGAAAATGGGATACCTTTGGTGAAATTCCTTAAAAGCCTTATTCCTTCTTAAAGTTATCAGGGGAGTCTTACTTGGCGCATGCAAGCCCAGTACCTATCCTTTCGAGCTTTCGTGCTTTTTCTATCCATTGACTTTTGCAGATGAAAGTCCTTTTAGTAGTGGATGTTGTAATGACCCTCGAAGTCATTTTTATAATTTCCATACATTTTCAATATTTTGAACCTTTCCACAATGGCTACAGGTTAATTATGATTTACCAAAACTGTCGGTTCGGTTATCAGACAGTTCGTTTAGATTTTAGGCTCATTTCTCTATTTTGGAGCTTTTGCTGTTAAGGAATGGTCTCAGACCAAAACTCTTAGTAAACAATCTCGAATGAGAATTTTGACAATGCCGTCAGCTCCAAAACGTTGATTTAGGCTAGGGGGACCCTTGGTCTGGGTCCCAAGGCATCCAGACTCGTTTTGGGCTATTGGGTAGATTTGATGAAAATAGAACTATGGGTGTGGGACCCACATTTGATTAAAATGATCTCAGATGAAAGTTTCAATTATGTTGTTGAGTCCAGAATGTCGAATTTGGTATGGTAACATAGTTCGTTTGTGAGCACGGGATTCTAAATGAATTTCAAACCCCCGATCGAAGTTAGTTAGGACTTAGCATTTTGCTGGTTTTCCAGCATCTGGTGCAACCATGTTTTACTCTTCACGTTCGCGAGGCTAGGGCCGCATTTGCAAATGGTCAAGTTCTTGACCTTCGCAATCGTGAGCCTCACCTCTTGTGTTTGCTATGTGAGTTAGCCCCTACTCGATCCTATTCTTTCTTCACGATCGCGGCTGTTTACCCTCGTTCACAATAGTCTAACTCTTTTACCTTCGCATTTGCGATTTGTTGGCAGCATTTGAGAAGGGTAACTTTACCATACATCGCGATAGCGACCCTTGGCCTCCGCGATCGCGAAGGCCAATTGCCTGGCAGTATATATACTTCTCTTCCCTGATTTTCATTCATTTTTCAACCCTTTTTCCACTATTAGAGGCCCTGGAGCTTGGAAATTATTGTAATTTCATCCCATTGAGCTCAGGTATGGTAACCCATCGTTCCTTGGTCTTTTCCCTTTTTATTCTCTTGTTATTATGTCCTAAAATCTATTTAAATTTTTAATTTTAGGGTTAGTTCCTTTGAGTTTTAGGGGCTGATTTGAGCCCCGATTTGTACTTCATTCGTACTCAACTTTTGAGCACACATTCCTTGTCCTTCGAGGGATCTCGTGATGGATTTAATTTTGTGATTCCGTTAGCGGGCCCCAAGGGCCCATTATTGACCCAATTTTGGGCTCGAAGTTTTATATTATAATATGGGTCTTATTTTAATAATAATCACATGTAAATTATTGTTTTGATAGCGTGATGACTTTTTGGAATCGTGGAGCAAGATCGAACGATTTGTGGATGATTGAAGAATTACAGTTCGGCATTGAGGTAGGATTCAGTCAACTTTCTCTATGAGATTGTGTATAGTATAGATTACATGCTAGGTAGGGGTTATAGAATGTTGTTATGACATGTGTATCATGACTTAGCCTATTTAGGGAATTTGGGGTAGTATGTGACCCAAACCTTAGCATATGATACTTGTTATGGACATACAATCCCATTACTCTTGATTATAAGCATGTTAACCATAGTTTGATGATTAAGGATCCTTTAGTATAAATATTTACCATTTGACTTAATGATTTGGGCGGTATTTCCCAATTAGATCCTTGTAGTGGCCTAAGCCCTTGATTACTGTAGTTTCCCGAGTTATGAGGCTTAATTATGTTAGTTATGTATTGTTGGGCCTGAGGCCATGGTTACGATACCATTTGGACTCCAGGTGAGTATTCTATCCTTGAGAGGGCATAATTCTAGTTTGTAGATGCTTAGGCACTTATAGTGGTATTGTTTGGATACTGGTGGTGGCATGCATACTTTTAGACGCATTCATGCTCACTTAGTGGTACAATTTCAATCAAAACCTTGATTTTACTACTATTTTTTAAAAAGGGTATTATTCCTACTTTTTACTTTTAAAATGGATTCTTTTATAATGGAAATCGTACCACCTTGTTTATTGGATTATGAGCTCTTGGAACTAAAAGTGATGATTTGGAAATTAGGCCGAGGTTGATTTTGGTTCGTGGCTTATCCACTCTTTTACCATTGCTATTTACTTTGGTCGATGGAGATTTCGACCCTTTCTACAATATTATGATGATTTAGTCCCGAACTAGATCTTGGGTAATGGCTTACAGATGTACACTCTCTTAGTCACGGTTTGAGTCAGTGCACTTATTATACAATGTACACTTTTTTAGTCATGGTTTGAGTCCGTGTACTCATTAAATATGCATATATATATATCTATGCTTGATAGAGTAGATGGATTATGCTGATTATTAGAAGTTTTAGTTTGGGACCAGGCAGTGTATACGGTTATCCCGATCCCCTATGGGCCCCTTCGTTCGTGTTGCAGTGCCAGAGAGGGTTAGTTGCTGTAGGTCCTGCCTTTGAGAGCTAGAGAGTTGGAGGAGGTGTATACACTTGGTACTTTATGGGACTTGGACCGGTTATGGTATTTTAGTTTATGTTGCATTCATTCATTCATATGCATCGCCTATAGCTAGTATTATTGTTTGGCACCTGTATCTATGTAAGTGTAATAACCCTCTAGGTCATTTTCTAAATTTTTGCATGTTTTCGGTGTTTCGAGCCTTTCTGTAGCGCTACAGGTCATTTATGACTTGGCGGGATGTAATGATCCTCTAGGTCATTGTCATGATTTTCATGCATTTTTTGCATTTCGATCCTTTCCACAGTGGATACAGGTAAATTATGACTTGCCAGAACTGTCGATTACATTATCGGACAATTCGTTTAGATTTTAGGCTCATTTTTCTATTTTGGAGCTTTCTCTGTTAAGGAATTGGTCTTGGACAAAAACTCCTGGTAAACGATCTCGGATGAAAATTTTGACATAGCCATCGACTCCAGAATGTTAATTTTAGGCTAGGGGGACCCTTGATCCTGGTCCCAAGCCTTTCAGACTCGTTTTGGGCTATTGGGTAGATTTGATGAAAATGGAACTATGGGTGTGGGATCCACATTTAATTGAAATGATCTCGGATGAAAGTTTCGATGGTTTTGTTGAGTCCGAAATATTGAATTTGGTATGGTAGCATAGTTCGTTTGTGCGCACGAGATTTCGAATGAATTTGGAACCCTCAGTCGAAGTCCGTTAGGACTTTGCATTATATTGGTTTTCTAGCATCTGGTGCAGCTATGTTTTACTCTTCGCGTTCGCGAGGCTAGGACCACATTCTTGAAGGGTCAAGTTCTTGACCTTCGTGATCGCGAGCCTCACCTCTCGCATTCGTGATGTGAGTCAGTCCCGACCCAGTCCAATTCCTTCTTTGCGATCGCAACTGTTTGCTCGCATTCTCCATAGTCTAACTCCTTTACCTTCACATTCAAAAATTATTGGCGGTGTTCGAAGGGTAACTTTACCAGACATCATGATCGCGACCCTTGGCCTCCGCGATCGCGAAGGCCTATTGCCTGGCAGTATATATACTTCTCTTCCCCGATTTTCATTCATTTTTCACCCCTTTTCCCACCATTAGAGGCCCTTGGAGCTTGAAAATTATTGGAATTTCATCCCATTGAGCTCAGGTATGTTAACCCATCGTTCCTTGATCTTTTCCCTTTTTATTCTCATGTTATTACGTCCCAAAATCCGTTTAAATTCTTAATTTTAGGGTTAGTTCCTTTGAGCTTTAGGGGCTGATTTGAGCCCCGATTTGTACTCCATTTGTGCTCAATTTTTGAGAACACATTTCTTGTCCTTCGAGGGACCTCATGACGGATTCAATTTTGGGATTTCGTTAGCAGGCCCTATGGGCCCATTATTGACCCAATTTTGAGCTCAGAGTTTTATATTGCAATATGAGTCTTGTTTTACTAGTAATGATGTGTAGATTATTATTTTGATAACGTGATGATATTTCGATATTATGGAGCATGATCGAGCTATTGACGATTGAAGAATTGCGGTTCGGCATCGAGGTAGGCTTCGGTCTACTTTTCTCTATAAGACTATGTATAGTATAGGTTGCATGCTAAGTAGGGATTATAGGTTGTTTTTATGACTAGTGTATCATGACTTAGCCTAGTTAGGGAATTTGGGTGGAATATGACCCCAAACCTTAGCATAGGATACTTATTATGGCCATAGAGTACCATTACCCTTGATTATAAGCATGTTAACCATAGTTTGATAATTAAGGATCCTTTAGTATAAAGATTTACCATTTGACTTAGTGATTTGGACGATATTTTACGATTAGATCCTTGTAGTGGCCTATGCCCTTGATTACTGTAGTTTCCTGAGTTATGAGGCTTAAATATGTTAGTTATGTATTGTTGGGCCTGAGGCCGTGATTACGATACCAGTTGGACTCCAGGTGAGCATTCTATCCTTGAGAGGACATGATTCTAGTTTATAGACGCTTAGGCGCTTATAGTGGTATTGTTTGGATACTGGTGATGGCATGCATACTTTTTGGTGCATTAATGCTCACTTAGTGGTATGATTCGAAACAAAACCTTGATTTTACTACTGTTTTCTAAAAAAGGAATTATTCCCACTTTTCACTTTTAAAATGGATTCTTTTATAGTGGGAATAGTACTACCTTATTTATTGAATTATGAGCCTTTGGAACTAAAAGTGATGTTTTGGAAATTAGATCGAGGTTTTTTTCTGTCCGTGGTTTATCCACTCTTTTACCACTACTATTTACTTAGATCGACGAAGGTTCCGACCCTTTCTATATTATTTTGATGATTTAGTCCCAAACTTGATCTCGGGCAATGGCTTACAGACGTACACTCTTTTAGTCAAGGTTTGAGTCCGTACATTTATTATACATTGTATACTCTTTTAGTCACGGTTCAAGTTCGTGCACTTATTATATAATGTAAACTCTTTTTGTCACGATTCGAGTCCATGCACTCATTACATATGTACATATATATATCTGTGCAGGATGGAGTAGATGGATTATGATGATTTTTGAAAGTCCTGGTTCGGAACCAGGCAGTGTATACAGATATCTCAAATACCCTATGGGCCCCTTCATCCGTGAGACAAAGTGCCGGAGAAGGATGGTCGCTGTAGGTCCTGCCTTTGCGAGCTACAGAGTTGGAGGAGGTGTATACATTTGGTACTTTATGGAACTTGTATCGGTTATGGTATTTCGATTTATGTTGCATTCATTTATTCATATGCATCACCTATCACCAGTATGATTGTTTGGCGCCTGTATCTATCGGTCTTATGGTGGTCTGTATAGGTATATGTTATGATTGTTGTTTGCTGAGTGCTTCCGTGAACCTTTCGGGCTTATGGTGGCCTGGTTAGGTATTGTTTATCCGGACTAGCCGGTTACATATTTATTGGTTATTATGGTTAGTTCGTGGCAGGATGAATCCCTTTCTTTCCTTTTTATTCATATTGTATATGTATCCTTTGGCCTAGCATTATTATTATATATCATTCTTTCACTCTTCATTTGTATATTGTCTGGTGATATCCGGTATTGCACTTTAGTTCTTGAATATGGTTAGAATAGGATAGTTTATCCTTATTGCCCTGTTAGCATTGTTATGTTTAGCTGCCTGTAGTTTACTTTCCTGCCTTACATATTATTTATACTTGCATTATTTTTGGAGCTCAGTTGGCGGATGCCTATTGAGTTTCACGTGTTTGGTACTCATACTACACTTCTGCAGCCTGCAGATCATAGTACGAGTTATCGCCGTTGATGTACGCATCGTGTGGATCAGCTATGAATTGGAGATTTAGGGTGAGCTCCTAAAGATCGGAGTTGCTCCTACTCTCTGTCTCTTATGGTTAGACTGATCTCTATATTGTATTCAGAGATATCTTTGTATCTATATTTATCCTGTAATTCACTTATACTCCTGTATTAGAAGCTCTTGTACTGGCTCCACCAGGTTTTGGGGTGATATTAGTCTTCTTATTTTATTAATTCCACAGTTTTCTTCTTTTCTCTTGGTATTCCTTTATTAGCTGTTCCGAACTACGGGTTGGCTTACTTACTGGTGGGTTAGAGTAGGTGTCATCATGACTTGAGAAATTGGGTCATGACACGGGACTATCGATTCTGTTTTTGAACAGTTCCTTTGGATTTTAGGCTCATTTTCCTATTTTGGAGCTTTTGTTGTTAAGAAATTGGTCTTGGACCAAAATTCCAAGTAAACAGACTCGGATGAGAATCCTAAAAGTGCCATTAGCTTTGGTACGTGGATTTTAGGCTAAGGGGACCCTTGGTCTTGGTTTGTGGCTTTCGGACTCATTTTGGGCTATTAGGTAGATTTGGTGAAAATAGAACTATAGGTGTGGGGCCTACATTTTGTCAAAAAAACCTCCGTTGGGAATTTTGATGGTTCCTTTGAGTTTGAAATGTCGAATTTGGTATGGTACCATAGTTCGTTGATGCGCATGGGATTTCGAATGAATCCCAAGCCCCCGATCGGAGTCTGTGAGGACTTAGTTTTTTGCTGGTTCACAATAGTTGGTGCAAGGGTATTTTACCCTTCGCGTTTGAGAGGGGTAGGTTGCGTTTGCAAAGGGTTAGGATTTTGACCATCGTGCTTATGAGCCTTGGCATTGCGTTCATGATGCTTTACCCAGGTAGCCTTCGCGTTCGCGGCTTATCGCCCATGTTTGCAAAGAACATTTCTCTTGGCTCTTGCGTTAGCGACCAGGTACCATCGCCATCGCGATCTGTAATCCATGGTCTTATATATTATTGAAATCCATGATTTTCATCCATTTTTTAAACCATTTTCCACCATTTTTGAGACCTAGAAGCTCAAGAGAGTGTGGGAATCGATCAATTGGAGTTGGGAATGTGTAGAGGACGTTGAGGTGATCATTTCTCATTAATTCCTTTGTAAGTTTTTGGCCTAAATCCTCCATTTAATTCTTGTTTTCCCTCTTATTTTAATTATCTCTCGGGGCCGATTTGAGCCCCGATTTGTGCTCAAATATCGAGCACGCATTCCTTGTCCTTTGAGGGACCTCATGACGGATTTAATTTTGGAATTCCATTAGTGGCTCCCATGAGCCTATTTTTGATCCTATTTTAGGCTCGGAGTTTTATATTGCAATATGGGTATTGTTTTACACGTATTAACGTGTAAATTATGATTTTGATAGTGCAACATTGTTCAAAGATCGTGGAGTGGAGACGAGTAGTTCGTGGGCGATTCAAGATTATGGTCCGACAGCGAGGTAAGCTACGGTCTACTCTTCTCTTGAGATTATGTATTGTACATGTTTCATGCTAGGTAGGGATTATAGGATAGGTTTATACCTAGTTATATAATGACTTGACCTATTTAGGGGATTTGGAACAGAAATATGACCTGAACCATAACATAGAATACCCGTTATGGTGTCAGGATCCTATTATCCCTGATTATAGACTTGTTTAACCATAGATTGACATGAAGGATCCTTTAGTATTAGACTTACCATATTACTTAGTGAATTGAGTGATATTTTTTTAAGTAGATCCTTCTAGTAGCTTTATGCCCTTGTTTACCTTAGTTTCCCAGATTATGGTGCGGATATCCTGTTTATATATATATATTGTTGGGCTTGAGGCTGTGGTTACGATAACAGTTGGACACCAGGTTAGTATTCCATTCCTTGGAAAGACTTAATACTAGTTTATTGATGCTTAGACGCTTGCACTGTGTTGTTTGGATACCGGCGATGACATGCATGTATTTAGACACATTTACACTTAATTAGTGCTATGATTCCCGTTAAAACCTTGGTTTTCCTACTGTTTTCTAAAAAGGAATTTATTCTCACCTTTTCACTTTTAAAATTAATTCTTTTAAAATGGAAGTCATACCTCCCTTATTTTTGGAATATGAAATTTTAAACTAAACATACTACTTTGGAAATTAGACCGAGGCTGATTTTGGTCCATTATTAATCCACTATTTTACCACTATTTATTTAGTTCAGTCGAGGGAGATTCAACCCCTTTTTATATTATTACACCATTTTAGTCCCAGATTTAATCTCGGGCAATGGATTTATAGAGTTATACTTGTTTAGTCTCGGTTCGATTTCGAGAACTTATTATACTTATTTAGCATCAGTTCAAGTCCGGGCACCTTATTATACTTTTATATCTCTCTAGTACTGGACAGAGTAAATTTGTTATGGTGGTTATTGGAAGTCCTGGTTCGGGACCAAATACAGATCTCTCATGTGCCCTATAGATTCGTCTGTCTGGGGACCACGTACCAAAAGAGGTGATATTCATAGGTCTTGTCTTTCGAGCCGGTGAGCCGAAGAAGGTGTATATACTTGTTACAGTTTGGCACTCAGTTGATATGGTGTTATTGGATTACGTTGCATTCATTCATTAATATGCATCGTCTATCACCAGTATAATTGTTTGGTGCTTGTATCTATCGGTCTTATGGGGGAGTTGTATATATACAAGTTATGGTTATTGTTTACTAATTTCTCGCTTGTGCCTCTCCGGGCTTATGGGGGCTCGGTTGGGGCTATTGGTTGTCCGAGTTATCCAGTTATTTATTATTTGGTTATCATTGTGCAGCTCATGATAGGTTGGTTATAGAATGGTACCCAAGGTTGTCGGTATGTTTCTGACCCCTTTTCTAGTATTATGGTAAGATTTGATTATCGTTAGATTATCTTATGATTATGCATATTTCAATTAGAGACCCTGATTATGCTAGAGTTAGCTCTCGTATTACTGATGTTCCCCATGATGTTAGACTAGCTCCCTCAGAATAGTATCTTCGGGTTTGGTTGTTGGTAAATTTGGGGGAAAAACCCTCTTTTGAAATCTTTGATTTAGAAAAATTTAAAGGATAAAGTTGGTAGGAAATGATTTAGAATTGAGTTAGGAACTTACCCGCACGAACTTACGCAAGAAATCTCCCTCCCGAGCTCCCAATATAATAAAAATGATGAAAAATCCCGAATTTAGGCTGTTTTCAGCAAAGTTGACCACGTGTTGACCGAGCCATTGACCGTTGGTCAACTGTTGACCAACAACCAGCAATTTCAAAAAAACTTATTTTTGACCCTCGAAACTCATTCGAAACTCTATGAACATGAACCAATAGTGCAAATTCATCATAAAAAATGTTCTGGATCCAATGGAATCATTAGATTTATGAAAAAAGGTCTTGTACAATAAATTAACCCCCGAGACCCCTTTAGGCCAAAATACACCATTTTTCAAATGGAGGATCGAAATACAAAATAAAGATTCTGAACCTAAACCAACCCCGTTACTAACCTAAAATAGACGTTCCAGATCTAATGGAACTATGAGAATCCTCATCCGAGACTCGGATCACAAAATGTTGACCGAAGTCAAACCTATCCTTTTAAGGATACTCAAAACCACAAACTCAAATAAAACAATCCTGAATGCATCGGGGACCGTGCCAATCGTCCCTACAACTCATAAATAATATAAAGCAACCACGGGGAGGGGCAAAATGGTCAAAACACATAAAATTTTAAATTTCAGATCGAGGGTCACAATATCCGCCACTAAGATTCACATTCATCCTCAAACGTACAAGTAAGAAAAGACTAAAACTGATGAAGGATAGAAAAATACCCTTGAGATACATCAACAAGCACTCCCACTTGGAGTCACAAACATAAAACTACTGGCCTCACCATAGAACCAGAAATCTATCACATAAGGACTCACCAGGTCACAACACAAGCATCAAAAGGCCAAATTCTCAATAAAGCCGAATTTCTATATTTCTGAATATTCGCTACACCAACGACTGAGTCAAACACAATAGAAATTTTGAGCCTACCCGGCTAATCTAAACATGACCAAGGCACCACAAGACACTGGCTATAATCATAAGACCAAAAATCACCCTCAGGCCTACCAAATGTTAAGGGACCCATAAATCACATAACTACTTATCAAAACACTGAATCAACTTACCTATGGCCGATACCATCTCTACCAAATCAAACCACACTATAGCCCATGGCTAAAGCTACTATGCCAGAAATCGGTATCAAAACTACACAAAACCTCAAAAGTCACACCTAGCTTACTGAAGGCACTACACTATGGTCATACCCATATGCTCAACCCTCTAAGGACATCGAGAATCACCATAAAACTCTCTATATACCATGGAAATGAAATCTTTAAAAGAAATTGAAAGCTTATGAAACTCATCACCATAGCCCATGCAGTCCTCAATGCTCATGTAACATCAATCAGCCTGAAGCCCTCAATGCTCTGGTAGCATGGAAAACCTCCACGAACATACATATATAAGTAATTAATCACAATAACATGTGCAGTCCTCAATATCCAAAATCCATTAAACAACCCATAGAAAAAGTGCAACAACCATTATACCTCACTGACAAACGCCCAGATCACCAATCAGAACTCAGGGGGGGAACCATCGTTAGACTCTACACAAGTTACCAATGAACCACACAATTAGGACTTCAAATTTCTAACTAGAACCCATAGATAAATTTTAAATGAATCAAATATCCTTATGCACAAAAATCCTTATCTTTTCCTTAACTCTCTTCCCATTCAGTATTCTTAAACACAAGAGTCGTGGACTAATAAGGTACAACTTAGACCGACTCAATTTTTATTCAACATTTTTTAACACAAGGTCCGCAGAGAATAACATCTATTCAAATCGAAGCTTATGAGCAAGAATATTCCACCAAGCCACTCAGTTACAAGAGTAACAATTGCTACAAACTAAGTACCCTTTTCCATTCAAAAATCTTTCCAAATCAAAAGCAAACATCCTCATGAGCTGAAATCTTTCAAATCTGACCGAAGAGTTTCTCAATACCAAATAGTATATTCATTCAAGCAAAGGCCAAATACTAAGGAAGTAACAAATCGTGAGGCCGCCCGAATGCCTAAAATCTTTCCTTATCCAACTAGAATCTTTTACTCGCAATCCTTTCAAATAAATCACACCACAAGTCTAGGCTATCATAGAGTCTACCACTAATGAGTACTACTAGGCTTGCTATAATCCAAAATGCCAAACCACGAAGCCAATCCATTCTACAATTTGAAAGTATGCTAAAACCTAGAATTGATCCATTACTATTCCACAACATAACCATCATGGAAACCATACCCAAAACACTAAAATCCATAATACCCAAGAATTCAAACAAAAACCAACAATCTATTTTGAGTGAGTTCCAACATAAGATCGACATACCCGATCCACCACTAAGGATTTATCTACAGGGTAGCAAATATCAACAGCTCCAGTAAAAATCCATGAATCATATCAAGACTCCATGCTGAATAAATAAACACATAGGAGAATGTAGAACCAAAGTCAAATACCAGTAAGGAATAACGAAGGTGCACTAAGAACCATACCTATGGCTACTATACCGAGATCTCTTATCTCGAGTCCATCATGTGGAATATGATACCGGGATCTGTTATCTCCTGGAGCAACTTGTGAAGCATCTCTCTGTTTAAGCAGCGGTCAATCTCTTCTATAGTGCCTGAGATCTCCATATAAGAAACAACTCGAAGAAGTACGAGCCCGTTGAACTAGGCCTGAAGAAACTGAATGACCACCACGATCTAACCCTCTCCAAGCATAACTACGAAGATCCTGATCTCCATCATGCATATCACTCTGATCATCAAATCCTTATGCCCTCTGGACCATAAGCCTCTCATATCTCCATACAAACTCCTCTAAAAACACTCAAGCAAATTGATCCTATAAAAAAGGAGGTGATCCAACTGGTCTACCCTCTACAAAGGTCCTGCACCACAGTTTAGCTAGCCCAAAGAACTGAAAGAAAGTGAAGTATACTCCATTAGAATCCACCAAACCCAACCTGTGTAACCTCTCACGGCAATCAAACAAGAACATATAAGCATTAAACCTAGGATCTCTATCAAAATAAGGAGGACTTGTCCTCAAGAACTCCATATATCTAATTTGTCCTTCCATGGACATGAAGGGTAAAGTCATTGGATATGGAGCAATCCCTGGTAATATCTCATCAACACTAGGAGAACCTGTAGGAGTCGTAGATGCATCTGGAGTCTGAAGCCCTGAAGTAGCATGTCAAATCAAAATAGGAGCCACCCTCTGAAGAAAGCCCCACACTTGAACCAAATAATCCTCAAGTATAGGTATGGTTATGGGTGGTGTCTGAATTGGACTCAACCCCTCTAACACACTAGAGTTACCACCACTAGCAACCCTAGAACCTAAAGAGGCAACTCTAACCTGACCTCTAATTGGTCTGGATATCTCGATCCAACCATTACCTCAAACCCTGATCCTTCTACGCATCAAAGCCATGGGCTCTGAATCTCTAGCCATGGAAGAACGCATGCTCACCATCTGTGAGAGAGTGAATAAGAGATTTTTGAGTTATACAAAGCTACGAGCGGATGGAACAAAATAAAGAAGTGAAAATCTCCTAAAGTCATGTAGCCTCTAAAAGATAGATCATGGACGTCTCCGCACGGATCCACAAGACTCTAATACATGGTTTGTACTAATTAGACCTATGAACCTGAGCTCTGATACCAATTTATCACGACCCAAAATAGGCACGTGATGACACTTGTCACACCCTCCAGACAAGTAAGCCTATCCCAACCCAAACTCAATAATCAAGTAAATCAGAAGCAGAAGAAAAAGAATAATCCCCAAATTATATATAAAGAAGAAGCAAATATTCAAGATACATTCCAGGTATGGTGGTCACTAGTACAAACCTCTAATATAGAATAGGAATAATAATCTTCTAGAATATCTTAGATGCGAATAAAGCATAAGCCATAAATAGAGAGATCTGAGAAGTCCTGAAGTCCCTCAGCTACTACCTTTGTCTCCGCAATGCTAATACCAGAATAAGATGATCTACAAACTGCTTCTCAGCCCAATAAATGCACGAGGTGCAAAAAAAAAAAAAAAGAAAAGGAAGCAAGAGTGAGTATGAAATCACATGTACTCAACAAGCATCATCGATAATCGGCCGTAATCCAAAGTGATGGGGAAAGCCACCTCCCCAACTACCCAAGCTTTTCCAATCAGTCTATACCCCGCCAAATCACAGTACCTTATCAGGGTAACCCAACACAATGGTCAACTGACATATCAAAAGCAGGGTAGGCACACTAATCTAGGCGAGTCAATACTATTAATTTATATTCAACCACAAAAGAATTCATTTATGAAGAAGACTTATAAATAAGCTATAACTGGCTTAATCAATTATCATTAACCAATACTACGGGCTAGCAATAGGAAGAGTGTGTATATATAAGGGTGTATCTCATACTAAAAAAAGGTGCTTCACCACTATCTGTCTGATCAAGCCTCAGCATACTTCACGTCTCATAATACCTCAACCTTCCAACCAATATAAGCTGATATAAAGTACTGTAATGAAATGAAATGAATGCTCAAAAATAGTATCACAAACAAGTTCTATCCCGGTAATACAATACAAGAGTAAATACTAACACAATACTAAATCATACCAAGGAAAATAACGCAATGTAATGTAGTGATGATGATGAATCTTTGAGAGTTATTGCCTAACTTTTTGTATACACCTACCGAGCAATGCTGCTCTACAATAGGACCCATAAGGGGTTCGCAACCCATGTACTTTCCATAATCTCAATCTCATGTCTCAAATCAACCTTATTAGCACATCCCTCGGTATAGGCATTTTATAAGCTGTCTTATTTTCTTACAAAATCAGAATGTCTTAGTGGTACCAATGTCTCATGAATATGCATGCGTGATATGAGGATGTAATGCTCATAACCAATCAGTATGAAGATCAATAGCCATTTAATACATGTCTAAGTAAGTTTGGAATAAACTCAATGTATCAATAATTCATGATATTAGTTTCTACTTGGCACCACCAGAATAAATAGTCATATATTCATTAATATTATCATTTCCATCCCATCTCTCGGGAATAACTATAATGAATAGGCAATTAAATGCTCAGATAAAGCCTACAATAGCAAGTCAAGCCCCTACTCGGGCGACACAATCATAAATATGGCATTCCAATGCACAGATAAGGCCTATGATAACAAGTCAAGCCCCCACTCGGGTGACACAATAATAGATAAGGAATTTAATGCACAAACATGACTAATCACATCAAGTCAAGCCCCTACTCGGGCATCACAATAATATAGCTTCTCAATTAAAAACAATATGCATATCAGCCCCCACTCGGGTACACGATCATAAATTATTACTCAAGTCCATAAATATGTTCACATAAGCCCCACATGGGCAACACGAAATAAACAACAATCCCTATTACAATAAATTGTAGACTACCCAAACCTAGCTTGTTCCATACATTAAGATTCATCAACTATTACAAGTCTATTCATACTCTAAGTATCCTTTAAACCTCAATTATTCCATCAAATAATGATAATAACATAATTATCCCTTAAAAAGTCACTAAAACCTCAATCATTACGTCAAATTTCACTAAACATGATTCAAGCTCTAAATTAGGCATCCAATATCAATTATTCAAGATCACTAAGTTATTTATCTACATTCTACTCTAAGGATAGTTTTAAGTAGTAATACTAACAAATCAAGGCAATAATCTAACTACACCCCACTATTAAGACTCCGGTACCCGCGAAGATGCTTGCCATTTCATCTAAGTGGGGACCCCAAATCCTAAACTAATCATAATATACAAACAAACATGCATAGAACACATAAACACTTTGGAAAAAGTCAAGGTAAATATCGACTTGCCTTAAATGAACATCTGCAAGCTCAAATGTAGTCCAAAACCTCAACCGAAAGCCCAACTCTCTCTAATCAACACCAAATGCATCTAATTTAGTCAAATATGTCATCTACAAGTCATAAAAAAGCTAATGATACCCATATTGATCATATTTGAAATGCGTAAAAAACGGACCTCGAAAATGGGTTTTAAAAATAAAGGAGTAAGACCAAAATTTTATTTTAAAAATACATTCTCCAAGATTAAAGGAACCTACAGCAGAAAACCCATGTGAAAATGAATTAAAAAAGAGGTCCAAAATGAAGAAAAACCATTTTCAAGCATTACCGACAAAACCCCCAAAAATCTATCGAAAATTGAAAAGGGTAAAAACAAAATTTTTGTTTGAAAAAATAATCCTCAAGTGACAAGGACTCTATGGGTTAAAATCCAAGCTAAAACGAGTAAGAATCAAAGCTCAAATCAAAGAAATATCAAAATTTTAATTTGGGGGAAAACCCTCTTTTGAAATCTTTGATTTAGAAGAATTTAGATGATAAAGTCGGTAGGAAATGATTTAGAATTGAGTTAGGAACTTACCTGCATGAACTTACGCAAGAAATCTCCCTCCCGAGCTCCCAATATGATAAAAATAGTGAAAATGAGTAAAAATGGACAAAATCCCAAATTTAGGTTGTTTTCAACAAAGTTGAGCATGCGCTGACCGCATTGTTGACCGTTGACCATGCGTTGACCGTGTTCAACTGTTGACCAACAACCAGCCATTTCAAAAAATTTATTTTTAACTCTTGAAACTCTATGAACATGAACCATTAGTGCAGATTGATCATAAAACACGTTCCAAATCCAATGGAATCATCAGATTTACGAAAAAATATTGTTTACAACAAATTAACCCCCGGGACCCCCTTTAGGCCAAAATACACTATTTTTCAAATGGAGGATCCAAATACAAAATAAAGGTTCTGAACCCGAACCAACCCCTTTACTAACCCAAAATCAACGTTTCAGATCTAATAGAACTGTCAGAATCCTCATCCGAGACTCAGCTCACAAAATGTTGATCGAAGTCAAACCTGTCCTTTTAAGGATACTCAAAACCACAAACTCAAATAAAACACTCTCAATTGGGGACCGTGCCAAGTTTTCCCACAACTCCTAAATAAGATAAAGCAACCACGGGGAGAGGCAAAATGGTCAAAACACAAAATTCTAAATTCCAGTGCGAGGGTCATTACATATGTAATGGAGTTGGCGTGTTGAAACCATGTCTCCAGGGAAGAGGCTTTGGCGATACGCCAAACCCATCGGCGTATCACCAAAGCCCTTCACCAAAAAGGATCTCCCAAGGTTATGAAACTATCAGAATTGGTGTTGGAAATCACCATTTGGCGTACCGTTGAAAGATTTGGCGATGAACTGACTATCACTGAATTAGTTCTCCATTGAGGAAATTTTAGTTGTTGAACGCTGTTACAATCAACGATGAGATTACCATTCGGCGTATAGCCAATAGTGTCAGCAATGCTGTGAACATCGTAAAAAGGGTTGCGTGTATTATTAAGATGGTTTGACTTTCTTGACCCTTGAATTTTCCATTTCTTTTGACTCTTGGTATTTTTCAAACCTTTTCCCATTCCTAATTTCCCTCTTTTCTTGGTACACATGCATACTTATCTCTCTCTCAACATCACTGCACATGAAGCACCACACACCATCACTGCCACGATTCACCAGAGTTGTACACCACCCGTCTTCTCCTCTTCTACTCATTAATTTTTCTCTAAATCCCAAGGTTAGAGTTTAATTTATACTTTAAATTCATGATTGGTTGCTCGTGTTTGTGCATATTTGTGATTATATTGGCTGTTCATATTGTTCATGCTTAGTAATGGGTTAAATCGAGTAACTAAATTTTGGGTTTAGAAATTGGTAGCCTTATGAAATTGAGTTTTTAAACTGTTGAAATTGGGAGTATTTGATGTTTAGCCTTATTCATGCTTCCATTGTGGGTTGTTTATTGTTGAAATTGGTGTTAAAATTTTGTTGGGTTTATTTGAATTATAATTGAAATTGACTAATTTTACCCAATGATATATTAGGTGACGTCGTTCTTAAGGGCCAAATCATCGAGTGGTTGTTTTGTTGTTGAAACCTGGGGAAGTCTGAGTACCCATGGTAATTTAAAACTGAAATCGCTATTGAAATTGCTTGAAAAGTCGCGACAGTCATCGTTGGGAAGATGACAATTAGCGATGGGTTGAGAGCTTCAGTGATGCATCGAAATTCATGGCGTATCGCCAAAGCACTCCCCATATCGTCGAAAGTCACAGTTGGTTGGGATATTCAAGGTAATGTTTTGGCGATGCCCTAGTAGTTGTATGATACTTGGGGAGTATTGCCAAACTTTTGGCGTATTGCCGATTCACAACTTTTCTTCGCCTAATGTTGAGTTCATCACTGTCTAATTTAGTGATAGCCACATTGCATCGTTGAACCCATGGCAAATCACCATATCATTCGACGATGCAGTTCTTAAAAATGTGATGTTTTGTTTTTGCTAACTTTGATCTACTCCATTGCTTCTCCTATGTGCAGATATGCTTTGTAACAGGCTTGTGGCTAAGAAACAATCCCACTCTCCTTCTCTTACCTCCAAAATCTCAAAAGGGGTTACCATTATGGAACAATCACAAGAACAAAGGGTATACAAGATAAAGAGGGTTGAGGACACAAGAAGTAAGGCTCCGGTTAATGAAGAGTATAGCCTAGAGCACAGTTCTAACTCCAAGAAGGACAACACTAATTCCTTGAAGGAAGGGAACACCACACCTATTCATGCTCCACCCCAAACTTCAAAGGTTACACCATCAAAGAAGAAAATAGTTGAACAAACTCCTAGTCCAACAACAAACCCTCACCCTCAGGGAGGTTACTGGTTTCTCAACCGGTTCAAGGTTACCAAAAAAAGGACAATCATTGAAGAGCATAGATTGAGCGTTGATGGGCTAGAAAGAAAACACCCTAATTTGTTAGATGTCATTTGGTATCACAACTTCGAACCTTTTACTCAATCCTTGAAGTCGTATGTTGAGACTTGGGTATGACAGTTTTATGAATTTTACAAGAATTTATTGCCTGATAAGAGGAAAAAAGGTAAAGCTCAAGAGACTCGAGATATCGTGAAAGTGCGGGGTATGAATGTTTAGCGTGACGGGGACTTAATTAATGCAGTCTATGAAGATACACTTGATACACATTATTACTTTTTCACCCGTTCTTTGAAGAATATTGATAATCTCCGAGTTCATTTAGCCCCTTCGCTTAGTGATGGTACACCTACATGGCTCACTCCGAGAACCCCAATCACAAAAAGTGATATAAGATTGGAAGCTCGGTATTGGCTATGTTTTGTGTGCAACAACATCTTGCCATCCAAAAATGAATCAATTCTTGTGCATCCGCGGAAAGTGCTAGTAGGCATAATTATAGTGAAGGAGAGGCTCAATCTTTCAATGCTTATTGCCCCAAACATTGCTCACTATGCCCAACAAAAGCAAATCTTCCTTGCCTTCCCGTGTTTGACCACGGAGCTTTGTTGCCATGCTAAGGTCCCTTTTGATAAGAAAAAGGATTGTGAGTAAACCCCTACATCGGTTGTTGATATCACTAGTCTTGAGACCATGCAAGAGGTAAAGAAGAAGAAAGCCCAGGTAGATGATTCCCCGACAATTGACATTGATTCACTTGATAGTGGTGCCTACTAGCCCACTTCTACTACTGATCCTACTTCTCTAGGTTTTGTCACAAGTCAGTCCACTCAGCTTCCCAGACTCACTACTCCTGGCCCTCGACCATCTACTACTACATTCACTTCGAGGGCCCCCTTACTCAGGCAGATATCATCCACATGGATCAGTTAGCATATTCAGGACATATGAGATCATCCAGGTTGGAGGCTCAGATGCCTCAAATGATTGTTGATGAGGTGAAAGCCGCTATAGTACCAGTTCATGATGAGCTTCAAGGTATTTGTGAGACCTTGCACATATATGGTACCAAGTTGGATGAGTTGAGCACTCCAAAGCCAGTAGTCCCAGATAATGTATTGACCAAGATGAAGAATGAGCTCGGTTCCCTCCAAAAGTATGTAGATGAGCTCCGATTCCCAGATTTTTCATACTTTTAGGGCACCTCAGATCAGGCACCGACCCCACCACCTTTTCATGTTGATGCTGCATAAGCTGAGGAGGACGAGGAGGACTGCCCTTTAGATGATGAGGATATTGATGAGGCCGAGATTGATGCCTACTTTAAGGAGTAGGTACCGACTGATATACATGCTGATAGATAGGAGATGGAGGATGGTATATTCATGGCCACCTTGGACAGGTCGACTAGAGATATGACCCAGATTGGGAATTTTGATTCAACTAGAGCTATAAAGACCGAGGACATAGTACTAGATCCACCACCACAGGCCACCCTTGGGACTGAGTCTGGCACTGATGCCCAGACAGAGGTCGCTTCTGCGAGCCAGTCACCGCCACAGGCTTAGCCATGTTCAGGGGGACCTTACTCTCATTCTCTTTTACTTACATTAGTCCTATTGCATTGAGGACTGTTGACACCCAATGTTTGCCCTCCACACTTCTAATTAATAGTAAGCTTCTACTATTTCGAATAATTTTTGATTATTTTATTAAAATTTAGGTATTTTCAATTTTTGATTTGAAGCTAATTTTGTCATTTCAAAGTAAAATATATATATACTTTTGTATTTAATTATATGGAATTATGTAAATTTTACTTAAGAAAATATTTTTAGAAATTATTTCGAAAGAAAATCATGGTTAAATTGAATATATAAAAAACTTTATTTTTTTTCTCTCAAATTAATTTAAAATTGGAAAATAGTTTTATAACTAGTTTTTTTATTTTAGATAAAAATAATTATGATTTATAAATTAATTATTTCTAACTATGGAAATTAGAAGCTCATTAGTTAGTTGAGAATTTAATTTGTTTCAATTCGATTGACCAAATTTTACCCCGATTATTGAAATGGACAACGTTTAATTTCTTTTTCTTTTGGACCGTTTTAATCATCTCACCAGTCCATTACCCCTCCTTTGATTTAAAATTGTTCCCCACATTTCAGTCCAAATTTGGCCAAAATTAAAATCAAAAACCCGAGCCAAATCCTTTTAATTCCGAATACTCCTACAATCTCTCATTTTCTCAAGAACAACAACTTTACAATAGCAAACCAACGAACCCTATCCTAATCCCCTGCTCCACCTCGATTTCTTTCATAATTCTCCTCAAATTCGTACAACTCTAGTGTGCATAGCACGAGATATAGTACAAATAGAAACTTTCGAACAAATCCCTTAAATTGTAATATTCCTCTATTTTCTCAATTTTTCTTTTCCATTATTTTTCCAGAAATTCATACCAAATCGTACAATCCAACTCATAGCCTCATCCTTTGAGGATTTTAGAATTTTACAAAGTCCCACATCGGTGGAATACCCAAATTCCATTCGATTTCACCCCTATATAAACCCCACTATTCCCTTGTTTGTGGGTAATATTTTCATTGTGGAGAGAACCCTCAAAGGGTCAAAACAAGTTTGGGATTTCTTAACGGAAAACCCCCCAATATCCTGGGTCCTGAAATTTTATGAGTTCATTTGCTCATAATTTTAAGGAATCGGGATTCTAGTTCCATTTTGTTCATCCCAATGAATTCAAGTCGGGTTCAAGTTGGGGTCGATCCCACAGGGAATAGGACAAAATTATGTCGAGCGCTTGTCTGAGTAATTGGTAAGTAAGTAAAAGTGTGTGTGTGTGTGGGGGGGGGGGGTTGTAAGCAAATAGTAATAGTATCGATTGTTGATTTTTGGATTTGTGATCAATATGAGAAATATACTAGGACTGTGATCCCTAATGATTTCTTAACTCCACCGGTTACTTGTGGTGGCAAACTGTCCTGATGCGTTGCATGAAAAATCTAACAAGACAGGGTCATCTAAATGTCTCTTGACCTTGGTTAGACGAATTTCACTCTTCTCCTCTCGGTCTCCGAGTGTCGCACCACTAATCCTTGTTCTGGATCTCAGATAACTATTTCTGTTATGGCTCAAGTGATTAGATAAAGGTTGATAGCTTCAAATCTCTGTTGTTATTTCCTTTTCCCAATCTCTACCTCTCTCTCAAGCAAGTCTAGAATACAGGTGAGTTTCTAACGTTTGTGACCATTAGAAGATCAATCACAATGAAACAAATAACAATGCATGCATTCACACCGATTCAGAATTGCTTTGCACTTAACCCATTTTGTTAATTCCTCATGGTTCACACAATCCTAGTTGATGGGTTTAGTTATTCATGATTTCAAGAACACAGAAGAATTCAATGATGAAAACATAATTGTAAACTCACAATAAGAAGAAAACTCTGAAATCTCAATATGAATGAAAATCCTAGAATCGATGTTCCAAGATTACAAAATCAATAATGTATTTATGAACTCAAAATAATGAAAATATAATCCAAAACAATGTAATTGACTACTCCTCAACATAGGAAAATATAGGGGGTATTTATAGATACAAAGTGAATCTTATCCTAAACAAAATAGGAGAAAAAAGTCGGCAACTTTACATGATTTCGTGGGTTGGCTCCGTGGGTCCATTCAGGGAAATCAGGCCTTGATCAGAACATTCAGGAGTTGACTTACAGAACCAACCCACATCACGTGGGTTGACCTACGGGACGTTAGTCCTTGTCGTGGGTCACTCCCCCAGTTTCGACTTGGCTCTTTCATCTTCAAATGCTCCATTCTAGTGCATGCTTCTTCCCTTCTTCTCCATTTTGCCTCCATAACCTATTTCCCTGCAAGATAGGATAGAAAACACATCATACCAACCAAGCATACCCAAGTTATTGCATATTTTCCTTGTTTTAAGCATCGAAAGTGCCATGAAACCATGGTACGTCAACACCCTCAACTTAGAGCTTTTGCATGTCCTCAGGCGAATAACACAAAATAAACACATTCAATGCTTAACTATGAGAAACCTAAGAGACCTACGACAGTCGACTCATTGCTTTTGGCACCAAAAATTTTTTGACCACTCATATTTGCAAATCAAAACCACGGTGTGTATATATGCAGTATATTATTATGACATAGAAGGGATCAAATGATTGCATCATATTATGAACAAACAACTAAGCATATATTGCAAATGACATTATCCGAACAAATAACAGCTAACAATGCAACCCATGTACTCTCACAAAAAAGAAGTCCTATACACTCACAGTATACTAATGAATATCAAAGTAAGGAATGGGTCAAAACACTCTCTCTCACAAAGAAGTTCAAAATGTGTGCGTGAAATACCATAGACTTGCCCTTATTTTCTATGTCTTAGTTTCTCGGACAGTTGGACTAGGATCACTATAGGACTTTCATCGGCTTGTAATGTAGGGTTGGGTATGGGCGTGGTACATATGGATATGGTGACTCAACCCTCCTTGACATCATACTATTTTTGGCTCCACTTTCCAACCATTCTTATTTTATTCTCCCTTATTCTCCTTCATTTATTTTAGATTTTTGGGTGTTGTTTTCTTCATACTTTCAAAACACAATATATTTTTTTTATTTTTTATTCTTCTCATTTTTTTGAAATTTCTATTTATTTCACTCATTTTTTTTTTCTCACACCCAAATTTGTTCTCCTTTTCTTTTACTAACCCTTTCTTCATACCCAAGTCAAACTATGCACCCCTATAATAACCACCCTCAACTTAGGCAATTTGCCTAAGTTGAGGTACACAATTTCCAAGGAGAGATCATGGCCAAGATAGGTCCATTGTAAGTCAAAATGGGAAGGCGAATAGGCTAATGAAAGAAATAGGTCAACTAAGGCTCAAAATTGGGATCAAGGGATATTTATTTTATTTGGTCGGGCATTTAGGCTAAAAGTGGAATTATTCAAAAATGGCCTATGATCCTTTCCTGACCACTATCCTATAACCTAGGCAAGACTAAATGGGAAAGTTCTGGATCGTACACACAAAGTGAACTCGGTAATGACCTCACACACATATAGCACAAGGTTACACTATCGACTTCTACCTATCCAGTTCAAGCATTGCTGGTTACAGTCATTCTGCATATAATACTAATGCTATAACAAGATCCAACAACTGTCATAAACTAACATACTATACACAGAGTTCAAAACAAAATAAATTTTCAGGAGGGGTGTCCTTTAAACAATCAAAAAGCATCATTATCATTCAAAGTTTGTTCAAAATTGACTGCACTAAGGTTCCCCTATTTTTCTACTAACTAAACATGAAACACATAATAATATAAATAACAACCTAAACATGCTAGTTCTACTATGATAGCACTCTCGGGAGAAAAGAAACACGACAATAAAAAATATCAAGTCATGGCATACCCCCAACCTAAACTAAATAATGGTGCACTGTTCTCAGTGCACAACTATCAATAAGATAAGTGTAAGTGAGTGAAGACATACCTGCGATGCCCTAGGTACCGGATATGGGCCCACCCATATCAGGATGATCTGTATGTTCTCTGTGTTCCACCTCTATGGGCTCCATGCTAGGTGCAAACGGTAGAGGGGGTGGCTGACTAGAGGATGCACCCAGTGCTCTCTACTCATGGGCAATCTGACTGGCATGGTACTCTAGTCAGGAGGCCTTAGTTGCCCTCCGTAGATCACTCTCAAACTCTTCTCTACTATCATTCTGGCCCTCGGGACTCCATGGCCTCTTGCCTCTAGCAATAAAAGGCTCCTCATCAGGAAATAAGTGAACCTTAAATATCGGTGTTGTCGGGACCGGTGTCGGCATAGACGAAATGATAGGAGTGTGGCTAACTGCTAAAAATCTAATCTATGCCCTCGAAGAAGCCACCTCCTGTGTCAAACACATCAAGTATGGAATATAGGCTTCCTACAGTCGGTTACCCATCTGCTGCTCAAAGCTGTCAATCTGCCCATGTAACTCTCGCATAAATCTATCCATTGCAGCAGCTATGTGGGCCTGAACTCTCACCTCAAAAGCCCTTATCGATGTCCTAACCCATGTCTTAAGTTGAGATACCAACTTAGCCATGTGGGCCTCTGTGTGAGCCTGTCGCTCAATAACCTGACTGCTGTAAAAACTCTCGTGAGACTGCCACTATGCCAGACAGGGGTAGTGGTATGGTAGTGCCTGCTGTCCCCTCATTAATCAAGGGGCCTATGCCGTCAGTTGGTAACCTCCCAGCCTCGGGCACACTAACTGGTGCTGAAGTGCTAACCGATTCCTCAAGATTCTCCTGCCTTTCAAAAAAGCTAGCACCTGATGAAGTAGAGGGCTGAAACCTCCTCTAGGAAATCGAGTTAGCACCCCGCTGCTGCATTAAACCTGTATCAGCTATGTGGGTTACCTCAATGTCATGATTTACTATCGGTATTATGACCGCACTAGCAATATTACATAGGCCCTACATCAGACAAGGGAAAGGGATACAGGTAAAGTCTCTAAAGGCGCACTCATGAATCTCCTCAATAATATAGTGGGCGACATTGATGTCATATCCGACCATGATGCTCGCTACTAGAACAACTCAGTCAAATGTAAGAGAATTATCCTACCTGTGAGATCGAGACAGTTTCGTACAACTGACCACCAAAACTTGCCCGCAAATTGAAGTGAGGACTTTTTAATATTCAACTTCTCAGCTACCCATCTCACATCTATGCCATCCTCAGTGATATACTGCACAACCCACCTTAGTAGCTCTAAGCATTGATCGGCATCCTTTATTTTGTTTCTATTTTTCACCATCTCCATGCAGTGATCAAACTCCACAATATTAGTTAGAATCTCACATTCGGCACTAAAAAAAAACCTGTGGATAGTCTGCTCAAATATGTATACTCTGGTACCACGAACCAAAGGGTGATTCAATGGTGGTTCATCCCGACATCACTACTCATTTGGTGTGATGAATTCAATAGAAGCAGCATATGAAACATAAAACTAGTGGACCAACTCTGGGCTGTAGCTAGCAGAAGGCTTCATCATCCACCCGAATCCCTAGCGATCAAATAATGACTTAATCTTGAGTAGCGTATTTAACTCATCTATCCGATACTGGGGCTCCTCAGTGATACTTCTTTTACACGTACCCTACTCAGTCAGCTCTGCATCCCTTTCATAAATGGCCTTCATACCCTAAACACACCACCTCCTGTTTTCCCTTCGTGTTGCAGCTACGACTCGTTGTGCAACCAACTGTCTCTGTGAGAAAGTCATCGAATCCTAGACACCGGTACCTGATGCAGAAGATATCCCAGCAGCCTCACCACTATCACCAAACTCAGAATCATCTGCACCCTCGGCATTCTCATTGGTTCGAGGTGCATCATCTTCATTTCTAGTATCATCAATCGCAGACGCAGCCACCCTCTCATCAGACTGGGGGAGAAATCAGATGACTGAACAGAAGTCACTGGTATGGTAGGTGGCCAGGGCTGTGAAAGTACAATTTCATTTTCCACAAAAGGATGTTTTTGAATGGAGAGGTAATGTGGGAGCACCGAGAGGCAAATTTATTTCCTATCTTAAAGCTAGGAAAAATGATATTCAAGGGATATATATGTCACTTAGTGAGAGTGCATGACGCTGAAGCGAAGTCACAAATTCCTGAATCCATTCCGGTGATAAATGAATTTCTTGATGTATTTCCTGAAGATCTTCCAGGGTTACCTCCGAAACGGGAAGTGAAATTTGGCATTGATGTGATTCCAGGCACACAGCCTATTTCTATTCCTCCATATAGAATGGCTCCAACAGAACTGCGTGAATTGAAGGAGCAGTTGAAAGATTTACTGGACAAGGGCTTCATCAAGCCTAGTATGTCCCCGTGGGGTGCGCCGGTATTATTTGTACAGAAGAAAGATGGCACATTGAGAATGTGTATTGACTACCGGCAATTGAACAAAGTAAAAATCAAAAACAAATATCCTCTCCCCAGAATTGATGATTTATTTGATCAACTACAGGGTGCTAAATGCTTTTCAAAGATTGATTTGAGGTCGGGTTATTACCAGGTGAGGGTTAGAGAAGAAGATATACCTAAGACAGCATTCCGAACACGGTATGGACATTATGAATTTTTAGTCATGTCATTTGGACTAACAAATGCACCTGCAGTTTTTATGGATTTAATGAATAGGGTATTCAAGCCATTTCTCGACGTGTTTGTGATGGTATTTATTGATGATATTTTGGTTTACTCGCGATCACAAGAGGACCACACTAATCACTTATGGCAAGTGTTATAGATTCTTCATGACCGTAAGTTGTATGCAAAGTTCTCTAAATGTGAGTTTTGGTTGAAATTTGTGGCATTGTTGGGTCATATCGTATCGGATGAAGGCATACGGGTTGATACCCAGAAAATTGAGGCGGTGAAGAATTGGACAAGACCTAGGACGCCTACAGAATTTCATAGTTTTCTTGGTTTGGCCGGTTATTATAGAAGATTTGTTGAAGGGTTTTCTTCTATTTCCACACCATTGACAAAGTTAATCCACAAGGCAACTAAATTCCAGTGGAATGATGCATGCAAAAGGAGTTTGCAAGAGCTAAAAAATAAATTGACTTCTACCCCTGTATTGGTCCTTCCGGAGGGTACAGAAGGGTATGCAGTGTATTGTGATGCTTTCGGGGTTGGCCTTGGATGTGTATTGATGCATCATGGAAGGGTAATAGCATATGCCTCATGGAAATTACGACCACACGAGAGAAACTATCCCACTCATGACCTTGAATTGGCAGCGGTAGTATTTGCTTTAAAGATATGGCATCATTATTTATATGGAGTTCATGTTGATATTTACACTGATCACAAAAGCTTGCAATATATCTTTAAATAGAAGGAGCTTAATTTGAGGCAACAAAGATGGTTAGAGCTTTTGAAAGACTATGATGTTGATATTTTATACCATCCAGGGAAGGCAAATATGGTAGCAGATGCATTGAGTCGCAAGGCAATGGGAAACACTAGTGGTCAACCAATGGAAAAGAAAGAAATAATCAAAGACCTATATCAGCTAGCCAGCTTGGGATTTCGTCTACTTGAATGCTCAGATGAGGGAGTTATTGTGCAGAATGCAGCGGAATCCTCCTTAATAACTGAAGTGAAAGAGAAGCAGTTTGCGGATTCTGTGTTATTGCAGCTAAAGGAAAATGTACAGCAGAATTTGACAAAGGCATTTGATCTTACACAGGAAGGGGTGCTCCAATGCCAAGGTAGACTATGTGTACCGGATGTAGACGAATTGAGGAAGCGAATTATGACAGAGGCGCATTACTCGCGCTATTCTATTCATCCAGGTGCTACGAAAATATATCATGATTTAAATAAAGTGTATTGGTGGGGAAATATGAAGAAGAACATTGCGGAATTCATTGCTCAATGCCCGAACTGTCAACAAGTGAAAGTGGAACATCAGAAACTGGGAGGTTACATGCAATGTATTAATCTTCTAGTCTAGAAATGGGATATGATTAATATGGATTTCATTAGGGGTTTACCTCGTACATTGTGGAAGTTTGATTCTATATGGGTCATAATGGACAGGCTTACCAAGTCAGCGCATTTTCTACCGGTCAAAACGACCTATACAGCTGAGGATTGTGTGAAGTCGTATGTGAAAGAAATAGTACGATTGCATGGTATTCCACTTTCTATTATATCAGATAGAGGAGCACAATTCACAGCGCACTTTTGGAGATATTTTACCAAAGTTTAGGCACACAGGTGAATTTGAGTACGACTTTCCATCCTCAGACTGATGGACAAGAAGAACGTACTATTCAGACACTTGAAGATATGCTACGAGCTTGTACATTAGATTTTCAGGGCAGTTGGGATGACCATTTGCCTTTTATTGAATTTGCCTACAACAATAGCTATCATTCAAGTATTAAAATGGCACCTTATGAAGCTTTGTACGGAAGGAAATGTCGATCACCCATTGGATGGTTTGAAGAAGGTGAGACTGCTTTACTTGGGCCAGACCTTATTCATCAGGCTATGGAGAAGGTTAAGGTGTTTCAACAACGATTAAAAATGGCGCAGAGTCGACACAAGTCCTATGCTGATGTGAGAAGAAAAGGACTTGAGTTTGCCATAGGTGATTGGGTATTTCTGAAAGTGTCACCAATGAAAGGGGTAATGCGATTCAGAAAGAAAGGGAAACTGAGTCCACGGTATATAGGCCCATATGAAATTATTAGAAGATTTGGGCAAGTTTCATATGAGTTAGCGCTACCTTAGGAACTCTCCACTGTTCATCCGGTATTCCATGTGTCAATGCTTCGGAAGTGCATAGGAGATCCATCTCGTTTTACTCCTGTCGATGATGTACAGATTACAGAGGATCTTACCTATGAGGAAATACCTATTGCCATTCTGGATAGACAAGTGAAGAGATTGAGAAATAAAGATGTTGCTTCCGTCAAGGTACTTTAGAGAAATCAGCAAATAGAAGAGGTCACATGGGAAGCTGAAGAAATGATGAAATCCAAGTACCTTCATTTGTTTCAAAGAGAAGACTGACAAGTGAGTATTTATAAGCTTTGAGTGTATCTCTATATGATGACATGAAGAATGTTCGTAAACTTGTAATTAGTTACTTTGCCATGATAACACTAACATTCGAGGACGAATGTTTCTAAGGGGGGAAGAATGTAACACCCCGTACGTTCCTACGTTTAGCTGACAACCGTAACATTTATGGAAAAATGAAAACATGAGAAAATTGTTGAATTATGCATTAAAATGTGGGTATTAATAAGTCTCACACAATTGGGCCCAAAATGAAGCCCAAAAACCATGAGAAGGCATGGCCCAAAAGGGTTATTTTTGACCCATTCTTCCATTTTGGTCCATTTGACCAATCAACATGGCATTAAATTCTAAGGAAAAAGATAAGGGAGACATGAGGGAATATATATATGGAGAAAAATCAGATTTTTATTCCATTAAACTCTCATAACATTTCTAGATTTTTCCACAAAATTCCCTTTTGCTCTCAAGAACCCTAAGATCTCCTTTGGGCCAAGATCATCAATTGGTAAGACTTGGTAAGTGTTTATTATGATGTATTAATATATTTTATGCATAATATATGGTGTATTTTATGTTGGTTATGTTGGTAGAGCATTGAGAAGTTTACAAGAAGTGAAGTGTACATGTTTGCTAAATTGAAGGGTGTTTTGTCTTGTAAACTTGACAATGGACTTGTGGTTTTGAAGGGAATGAATTTGGTGGAATAAATATTTACATGTGAGATGTGGCTATAGTCTTACTTTGTTTTCTTCTTGTGCATAACGTTGGGAATTGTTGTTGCGATCTTGGTTATGGTTTTGGTACCGTATTGGCCGTGAAATGTGGTTTTGCATGTTGCTATGTGTGTAGTGAGTCCATGGATGAATGTTGGTGTTTAATATGATCAAATATATGTTCAAATATGTTGGATTGTGATCATGGACCATTCATGGCCTTAAAAGACCCAAAAAAAAGTCATTTCGGACCAAAACGGGCATCCGCCCCCGCAGACGAGGGCATCTGCGGGCGCAGGTGCCAATGCAGAAGGCCCTGGAATTTCCCAGAGGCCATCTGCGCGCGTATTTCATCCACCTACGTGCATAGGTGGCAGCGCAGGTCACCTCCAGAATTGATTTTGTATGTTTTCGTCTCTAGTTGATCCCCGAAAGCCCCGATACCCTTTTGGGATGTAATTATCAACTTGTGGTGTTGTTTTAATGAATTTAAAGTATCGTATGGAGGTGTGTTGGACTGTATTAAGTATGTATGATTGCTTATATGTTGTCATAAAGGAGTAATTGCGACGGAATGATAAAAGGAAAAGCGTAAAGGGTAAGTGTGGTGTGAAATGCTATCGAGGTATGATCTTTTGGTCAATGTGGGTAATGTTATGGTGTTGTTGATATGGAAATGCAGTGGATTGTATTGTAAAGGGGTGACATGACATTATATGGTAGTTTCATGGTTCATTGTTGTCTTGTATGCCTTCATAGTGACTAGTTGCTAATGTAAGTTCCGGTATGGACTTGTATTGTAGAGTAAGACGTAAGGAAGAAGCTGGACTATTGTGTTCGTACATAGACTTGTGCATTATTCATACTTGGAAGTGAAGGTATGTAAGTCTACTCTTTCCATATCATTCTGCAGCACATAGTGTCACATTTTCATTACACATGTTCCATTCCGAAATGTCCAAAGGTATTCCATTCCCGGTTGTTAATCATTGTTACGCACATGTTCTTTATACATTGATTAAATGTAATTCACATGACTCATATTCATTGATTAATGTCCCAATAATGTTCCAACGTTTCTATAACATTGTTATCACTAAAGTACCAATCTCTCACAAGTTGAAGTATCAATCTCAAACGTAAATAATTGAAGTAATGAACACTTATTGAGAACGGGTGGCAACCCAAATGGGCATAAGCCTAGCTAGGGGCGATCCCGAATGATTATTGGATACAGGGGGCAGTACAAAGGGGCGTAAGCCTATCTAGAGATGAACCTGCTTTATTGATTTATGGGTGGCAGCTCAAAGGGGCATAAGCCTAGCTAGAGATGATCCCAATGATATTTCCCACTGATCAGTTGGGCCCGGGCATATATGAATGATGATCACATGAATTATGAAGGAGTAAAGTAATGTGAAATGAAGCAAAGAAAGTAATGCACATGATCCCACACTTGTATACTATAGTAGTTTATTCATGTAACATGTTCACTTGTACTTGTTTTCATCAAAGCTCTTATACCTCAGATGTTTACCTATAGTCTTACATACTCAGTACATTCCTCGTACGGACCCCTCTTAGGGAATTTACCTTACTTGCTGTAGGCGCAGGTACTAGTAGGCCTCCACAGTAGGTTGCCAGTTGTTGCAGATTGTTGGTGAGCTCCAGTTAGTTCGGGGCTTCTCTGAGTCTCACTTGTATATGAATTTTGGTATTGTACATGGTGTATAAAGAGGGGACTCGTCCCGACTTTTGGTTTGTATTGGTCAATGCATCTGTTAGAGGCTTTTGTAGACGCATGTGGGTATATGTATATAAGGTGACTCATGAAGTCTTGGTTTGATGGCCTCGACGGCCAAGTTTCTCAAATGTGTATATCTATATGTCACATGTTCCATGATTTCCGATATTAGCCATTCATGTTCTTATGTGATAGTGGTGTTTCCTATGGCATGCGTATGAATGTATAGAAGCATAGCTTGGTTCTCTCGGGCCTTATCGACTATGGGTGCCAATCACGCCTCGTTGGGATTCGGGATGTGAAACTTTCAAGTGCAGAAATTTGGCTAAGTTCCAGGCGCGCCCAGGGGCGTGCCGGGGTGCTTTTTGCCAAATTTCTTCTCCGATCATGAGTCTATAAATAGGGCTCTTGGGTTATTGGATCATTATTCCATCTTAGTAGGACTACTCTTGGGTGAGTTTGGCATCCAAGTTGGGATTAATTCTTCTTCATAATTATTGTACCAAATTATGTTAAATTAAGCCATGAGTGGCTAAAATCACCTATTCTTGGGATTGAGGCGATGAACACAAATCTCGTGAGTTGAATAGTGTCTTCACATTTATGAAATTATTTAAACAAGAGATTGTTGGGGTATTACACATTGAATTTGGCAGGCTAAGTTAACATGTGTTAATGGGCTCAATTTAAGATCCAAAATGGAGTAAAAGACATGGCCCAAAAGGGCAAATGACCCATTCTTCCATGTTGACAAAGTAAATATGGCATTTAATGCCAAGAATTGGATAAGGATGATTTGAGAGATTATATAAAGGTACAGAAGCTGATTTTTATTCATTATAACTCTCATGCCTTTCTAGATATTTCTAAAAACATTTTTCATCTCATAAACCCTAAGGCAACCATTTCCTTTGGACAAGATCATCACTTTGCAAGCTTGGGTAAGTGTTTATTCTTGTGATTTAATATATTATATGCATGAGAGATGGTGTAGATCATGATGGTTATGTCTAAAAGTGTTGAGAAGTGCACTTTTGCTTTTTGCTAAAAGATGTGTCATCTATGTGACTTGAACTTGAAAGGAGACTTGAGGTTTTGATGGAAGTGAATGGTGTGGATGAAATATCAACATGTATGGTGTGGTTATGTCCTTACCTTATTTTTTTTCTATGTGTATAACTTGTGGGAATGTTTTGGGATTGTTGTTACGAAATGTATTGAGGTGACTTGATGGAGTTATTGTGACGTAGTGTTAATAAGGAAGCGTAAAGGAGAAACCTGGTGTGACATGCTATTGGTTTATGATGTCTTGGTCAATGTATGGAATGTTGTGGTATTGTTGGTATGACAATGCCATGAATTTTATTGTAAAGGGTGAAATGACGTTATAGGGAAATCATGTAGCTCATTGTCGTCTTGTGCACTTGTAAGGTAGTTAGTTGTTAACGTGAGCTCCGTTATGTACTTGTGTTGTAGAGTAAAACATAAGGAAGGAGATGGATTACTGTATTCGCTTATAATACTGTGTATTCATATTGGGAAGACAGGGTATGTAAGGTTACTCTTTCCGCATCCTTCTGCAGCACATAGTGTTTACATTGTCATTGTACTTGTTCCATTCCAAAAGGTTCTAAGGTATATCATTTCAGGTTGTCATCTATTGTTATTCACATGTCTCTTATTCACTGACTATTGTTCCAAAGTTCCAACAATGTTACAACCAATAATGTATCACTCTTATAATAAAAGAATTGAAGTAATGCATACTTGTTGAGTACGGGTGGCAACCCAAAGGGGCAAAAGCCTAGCTAGGGGCGATCCCGAATGAGTATTGGGAACGGGTGGCAACTCAAAGGGGTGTAAGCCTAGCTAGAGGCAATCCCAAATGAATATTGGGAGCGGGACGCAACTCAAAGGGGCGTAAGCCTAGCTAGAGGCGATCCCAAATGGGTGGCAACTCAAAGGGGTGGAAGCCTAGCTAGAGGCGATCCCGGAAGATTATATGAATGATATTACATGAACTACATTTTATGAATGACTGTGACAATGATATGAACGAAAATGAAAGAAATGAATGCAATGTATACGACTCCACACATGTATATTCTGGTGGCTAATCTATATTGCCCACCCACTTGTACTTGATTTCATTGAAGTCCTTTATCTTATGCAGTTACTTATAGCCTTACATACTCAGTACATTATTTGTACTGACGTCCCTTGGAGGACTTAACTTACTTGTTGCAGGCACAGGTGCTAGTAGACCTCCACAGTAGGTCGCGGATCATTTGTCGATCATTGGTGAACTCCAGTTGGTTTGGGGCTTTTCGAGTTACATGTGTACATTTATTTTGGTATTGTAAATGTTGTATAAAGCGGGGAATTGTCCCGACTTTAGGTTGGTTATGTCCATGTATCTGTAGAGTCTTTGTAGATGTTGTGGGACAAATGAAGGAAATGTAAGGAACGTATGATTTTGACATGGTGGCCCCAACGGCCAAGTTTCATATATATCACATGTTTTTTTCCATGACTTCCGTTATTGGCATCTTATATCTCTATGTGATGGTGATGCTTATTGAGTGACATATGTATGAGTGTATATGAATGAAGAGTGGTTCTCTCAGGCCTTAACGGCTTCTGGTCCCAGTCCGCCCCGTTGGAATTCGAGGCGTGACAAAAGTGGTATCAGAGCAGGTCATCCTAAAGGTATCTACAAAGCCGTGTCTGAGTAGAGTCTTGCTTATGAATGTGTTGTGCACCATATTTATAAGTAGGAGGCTATGGGACATTTAGGAGTTGTTTATTTTCTTCATTTCTAGATCGTGCAATAGAGCCAATGTGTTAAGTGGAATCGTATCTAACCATTGGAATTGGTTCTTTTTTATAGTACAATGCCGATTACAAGGTGAGGTAGGGGAAAGGTAAGAAGGTAGATATGCTTGCCGAAGAAGGAATGAGTAAATCACCACCTAACCAAGCTAGTCAAGGTGGGGCTGTTGCTGAGTTTGTATTGCGGGCTTCTTCTACTTTTCTAGCTCAAGAAGAGCCGAGAAGTAGAGAAGAACCCGCTGAACCACCTGTTAATGCTACTGAGCAGGATCTAAGAAATGCGGTACAAATGTTGACTCGTATAATTGCCGCACAGAATGAAGGACAAGTTGTGCCAATGACAAGCAACGACAGTGAGGCTAGGGCAGCTAGCCGAAGGATGCAGGATTTTCTGAAATTAGATCCTCCTATATTCACTGGGATAGATCCGAATGCAGAACCACAGGACTTCGTGGACCAAATTCAAAGGGCTCTAGATGTTATGCACGTGACTGGTGTAGAAACAGTTGAGCTTGCACCCTATAGATTTAAAGGAGAAGCTATATTGTGGTATGAAGATTGGAAGAGATCTCGTGGTATTGGTGCAATTCCAGCTAGTTGGGAAGAATTTAAAACAAAATTCCTTGATCACTATATTCCCTATGATATTCGAGAGACTCGCGCGGATCAGTTCTTAAATCTCCATCAAGGGAATATGAGTGTCAGAGAATACAGTCTGCAGTTTAATTCTTTGACTCGATATTCTCCGAATGTAGTGGCCACAATGACAGAAAGAGTCCATCTTTATGTGGATAGATTGGAGCCATACTTGGTGAGGGACTGCACTGTTTCTGCTTTGAACAGAGATATGGATATAGCCAGAATACAGGCTTTTGCATAGAAGATGGAGGACCAGAGGCAAAGAAGTAGGGTACACGAATTTGAACGAGGGACGTCAAAGAGGGCTAGACCTATGGGATAGTCTATGGTGTCCCAAGGAGAATCTAGGCCTCAGATTTTTCCTAGACCACCTAGACCATCATTTTGTTCCCCTACAGCAGGTACTTTATCCCAGCTCCGTGGATTTAGAGGCAGCCATTTTGGGCAGAGTAGTGTGGTTCGAGGTTCACAAACGGTAGGATTTTCTTTCCAATCATGTCAGCACTGTGGGAAGTCTCATTTAGGTAAATGTCAGGTCGAAATGAATGTTTGCTATTTTTGCGGTGTGCCGGGGCACATGGTGAGAGAGTGCCCACAAAGGGGCATGGGTGGTATAGCACAACCTACGGGATCAACCGTTGCATCATCATCATCGATTCCTTCCCTAGGCAGAGGAGTACAGCCTATTGGGCGTGGTAGAGGTTCTAGAGGAGCAGCTAGTTCCAGTGGAGCCTAGAATCGCACTTATGCTCTAGTGGACCGGCAGAATTCGGAGGCTTCACCTGATGTATTCACAGGTACACTATCCATATTTTCACATAATGTATATGCTTTGATTGATCCGGGTTCTACATTGTCATATGTTACTCCATTTATTGCTGCAAAATTTTAAAGAACGCCAGAATTATTAATTAAGTCAATTGAAGTATCTACACCAGTTGGTGAATCTGTTGTTGCAAAAAGAGTATATCGTAATTGTGTGGTAACTGTGGGTGGTTATGATACACTGGTTGATCTTATTGAACTAGAAATGGTGGATTTTGATGTCATAATGGGTATGGATTGGTTGGCTTCTTGTTATGCCACGATGGATTGCCGAGCTAAGAAAGTACATTTTCATTTTCCACAAATAAATGTTCTTGAATGGAAGGGTGATGTAGGGCACCGAGAGGGAAATTTATTTCCTATCTTAAAGCAAGGAAAATGATAGTCAAGGGGTACATATGTCACTTAGTAAGAGTGAAAGATACTAATGTGGAACCACTAATTCCTCAATCGGTTCCAGTAGTCAATGAATTCCTTGATGTATTTCCTGAGGATCTTCCAGGTTTACCTCTAGAACGAGAAGTAGAGTTTGGTATTGATGTGATGCCAGGCACTCAGTCTATCTCTATTCCTCCTTATAGAATGGCTCCAGCAGAATTGCGTGAATTGAAGGAGCAATTAAAAGACTTGCTAGACAAGGGCTTCATCAGGCCTAGTATGTCCCTGTGGGGTGCACCAGTATTATTTGTACGGAAGAAAGATACACATTGAGAATGTACATTGACTATCGGGAATTGAATAAGGTAACGATCAAAAACAAATATCCCCTCCCTAGAATTGACGATTTGTTTGATCAGTTACAGGGTGCCAAATGTTTTTCAAAGATTGACTTGAGATCGGGTTACCATCAAGTCCGAGTTAGAGAAAGGAATATACCCAAGACAGCTTTCCGAACACGGTATGGCCACTATGAATTTTTAGTTATGTCATTTGGACTAACAAATGCACCAACTATTTTCATGGATTTGATGAATAGGGTGTTTAAGCCATTTCTAGACGTGTTCGTAACGGTGTTTATAGATGAAATCCTGGTTTATTCAAGATCACAAGAAGACCATGCTAATCACTTACGGTAGGTGTTACAAATTCTTCGTGAGCGTAAGTTGTATGCAAAGTTCTCTAAATGTGAATTTTGGTTAAAATTCATAGAATTATTGGGTCATATTGTGTCAGATGAAGGAATTCGGGTTGATACACAAAAGATTGAAGCGATGAAAAATTGGCCAAGGCCTACGACGCCCACGAAAATTCGTAGCTTCCTTGGGTTGGCAGGTTATTAGTTTGTTGAAGGGTTTTCTTCCATTGCTGCACCTTTAACGAAGCTAACATACAAGGCAATCAAGTTTCAGTGGAATGATGCATGTGAGAAAAGTTTCCAATAGTTAAAAGATAAATTAACTTCCACACCCGTATTAGTACTTCCGGAAGGCACAGAAGGGTATGCAGTATATTGTGATGCGTCCAGAGTTGGCCTAGGATGTGTATTAATGCAGCACGGTAATGTCATAGCATATGCCTCACGACAGTTGCGACCACATGAGAGAAAATATCCCACACATGATCTTGAATTAGCAGCCGTGGTATTTGCCTTAATGATATGACGCCATTATTTGTATGGAGTTCATGTTGACATCTACACTGATCACAAAATTTTGCAATATATCTTTAAGCAGAAGGATTTAAATCTGAGGCAGCGGAGGTGGCTTGAGCTATTGAAATACTATGATATTGATATCCTATATCATCCAGGAAAAGCGAATGTGGTGGCCGATGCATTAAGCCGTAAAGCAGTAGGAAGCACTAGTGGCCAGTTGACAAAAAAACAAGACCTAGTCAAAGATTTACATCAACTAGCCAGCTTGGGAGTTCGTCTTCTTGAATCTCCAGATGAGGGGGTTCTTGTCTAAAATGCAGCAGAATCTTCGTTAGTAGATAAGGTAAAAGAGAAACAAGATGCGGATCCTATTTTATTGCAGCTGAAAGAAAATGTACAACAGGGTATGACAAAGACATTTAATCTTACGCAAGAAGGAGTACTTCAATGCCAAGGTAGATTAGGTGTACCGGATGTAGATGAGCTGAGAAGACGAATTATGATAGAGACACATCATTCACGATATTCTATTCATCCGGGAGCTACCAAAATGTACCATGACTTGAAAGAAATGTATTGGTGGGGAAACATGAAGAAGAACATTGCAGAATTCGTAGCTCAATGTCCAAATTGTCAAGAAGTAAAGGTAGAGCATCAGAAACTTGGAGGTTACATGCAATGTATCAATCTTCCAGTCTGGAAATGGGATATGATTAATATGGATTTCATCACAGGTTTGCCTCGTACACTGTGAAAATTTGATTTCATATAGGTAATAGTTGACAGGCTTACCAAGTCAGCGCATTTCCTACAAGTCAAGACCACCTATACAACTGAAGATTATGTAAGGTTGAATGTTAAAGAGATAGTGCGATTACATGGAATTCCGATCTTTATTATATCAGACAGGGGAGCTCAACTTACTGCACATTTTTGGAGATCGTTTCAAAAGATCTTGGGTACACAGGTGAATCTGAGTACGATTTTTCATCCTAAGACAGATGGACAAGCAGAACGTACTATCCAAACACTTGAAGATATGCTACAAGCGTGTACGTTGGACTTTCAAGGTAGTTTGGATGATCATCTACCTCTTATTGAATTTGCTTACAATAATAGCTATCATTCAAGCATCAAAATGGCACCTTATGAAGTTTATACGGAAGAAAGTGTAGATCACCAATTGGATGGTTTGAAGCGGGTGAAACTGCTTTACTTGGGCCAGATCTTGTTCATAAAGCTATGGAGAAAGTTAAAGTGATCCAACAGCGGCTTCAAATGGCCCAAAGTTGACACAAGTCATATGCTGATGTTAGAAGAAGAGGGCTCAAATTTGCCATAGGTGATTGGGTATTCTTGAAGGTGTCACCGATGAAAGAGGTAATACGATTTGGAAAGAAAGGGAAATTAAGTCCCCGTTATATAGGGCCATATGAAATTATCCGAAGATTTGGGCAAGTTGCGTATGAATTGGCACTACCCCAAGAAATCTCCATAGTTCATCCAGTATTTCATGTTTTGATGCTTCGAAAATGCATAGGAGATCCATCTCGCTTTGCTCCATTTGAAGATGTACAAGTTACGGAGGATCTCACCTATAAGGAGATACCTATTGCTATTCTGGATAGATAAATGAAGAGGTTGCGGAATAATGACGTAGCTTCCGTAAAGGTACTTTGGAGAAATCAGCAAGTAGAAGAGATCACATGGGAAACTGAAGAAATGATAAAGTCAAAGTACCCGTATTTGTTTCACGCGGAAGAAAAAGTTTAAAAGGCCGAAGTAGAGCAATAACAAGTAAGTATCTATAAGAATTATGTGTATATGTATATATGATAACATGAAGGTGCATTTGTTTTAACTTTCGAGGATAAATGTTTCTAAGGGGGGAAGGATGTAACACCCCGTACCTTTCCGACCCTACTTGATTGGTGATCTAGAGTTTATATGCCTTATTTGATATTGTATTAGTATCCGCAAAGAAAAGTCGAAGAAAAGAAGAAAATTGGAATTTAAGTATGGGGCGCGCCCAGGGGCGTGCCAGGCCACTTTTGGCCAAAATTTTTATTCCATGGACAGTAGAGGGGTGTGCCAGGCAGTGTGCCAGGCCAGTCATGCTCACCCTTTCAAGTGCGGAAATTTGGCTAAGTCCCAGACGCGCCCAGGGGCGTGCCGGGGTGCTTTTTGCCAATTTTCTTCTCCGATCATGAGTCTATAAATAGGGCTCTTGGGTTATTGGATCATTATTCCATATTAGTAGAACTACTCTTGGGAGAGTTTGGCATCCAAGTTGAGGTTAATTCTTCTTCATAATTATTGTATCAAATTATGTTAAATTAAGCCATGAGTGGCTAAAATCTTTTATTCTTGGGATTGAGGCGACGAACACAAATCTCGTGAGTTGAATAGTGTATTCACATTTATGAAATTATTTAAACAAGAGATTGTTGGGGTATTACACATCAAATTTGGTGGGCTAAGTTAACATGTGTTAATGGGCTCAATTTAAGGCCCAAAATGGAGTAAAAGACATGGCCCAAATGGGCAAATGACCCATTCTTCCATGTTGACCAAGTAAACATGGCATTTAATGCCAAGAATTGGCTAAGCATGACTTGACAGATTATATAAAGGCATATAAGCTGATTTTTATTCATTATAATTCTCATGCCTTTCTAGATATTTCTAAAAACATTTTTCATCTAACAAACCCTAAGGCAACCATTTCCTTTGGACAAGATCATCACTTTGCAAGCTTGGGTAAGTGTTTATTCATGTGATTTAATATATTATATGCATGAGATATGGTGTATATCATGATGTTTATGTCTAAAAGTGTTGAATAGTGCACTTTTGCTTTTTGCTAAAAGATGTGTCATCTATGTGACTTGAACTTGAAAGGAGACTTGAGGTTTTGATGGAAGTGAACGGTGTGGATGAAATATCAACATGTATGGTGTGGTTATATCCTTAACTTGTTTTTTTTCTATGTGTATAACTTGTGGGATTGTTGTGGGATTGTTGTTATGAAACGAATTGAGGTGACTTGATGGAGTTATTGTGACGTAGTGTTAATAAGGAAGTGTAAAGGAGAAACTTGGCGTGACATGCTATTGGTTTATGATGTCTTGGTCAATGTATGGAATGTTGTGGTATTGTTGGTATGACAATGCCGTGAATTGTATTGTAAAGGGTGAAATGACGTTATAGGGAAATCATGTAGCTCATTGTCGTCTTGTGCACTTATAAGGTAGTTAGTTGTTAACGTGAGCTCCGTTATGTACTTGTGTTGTAGAGTAAAATGTAAGGAAGGAGTTGGATTACTGTATTCACATATAAGACTGTGTATTCATATTGGGAAGACAAGGTATGTAAGGTTACTCTTTTCGTATCCTTCTGCAACAAATAGTGTTCACATTGTCATTGTACTTGTTCCATTCCAAAATGTTCTAGGTATATTATTTCAGGTTGTCATCTATTGTTATTCACATGTCTCTTATTCATTGACTATTTTTTCAAAGTTCCAACAATGTTATAACCAATAATGTATCACTCTTATAATAAAAGAATTAAAGTAATGCATACTTGTTGAGTACGGGTGGCAACCCAAAGGGGCAAAAGCCTAGCTAGGGGCGATCCCGAATGAGTATTGGGAACAGATGGCAACTCAAAGGGGTGTAAGCCTAGCTAGAGGCAATCCCTAATGAATATTGGGAATGGGTGGCAACTCAAAGGGGTATAAGCCTAGCTAGAGGCTATCCCGAACGGGTGGCAACTCAAAGGGGAGGAAGCCTAGCTTGAGGCGATCCCGGAGGATTATATGAATGATATTACATGAAAAACATTTTATGAATGACTGTGACAATGATATGAGTGAAAATGAATGAAATGAATGCAATGTATACGACTCCACACATGTATAATCTTGTGGCTAATCTATATTACCCACCCACTTGTACTTGATTTCATTAAAGTCCTTGTACCTTATGTATTTACTTATAGCCTTACATACTAAGTACATTCTTTGTACTGACGTCCCTTTGGGGACTTACCTTATTTGCTGTAGGCACAGGTGCTAGTAGACCTCCACAGTAGGTTGCGGATCATTTGGCGATCATTGGTAAGCTCTAGTTGGTTCGGGGCTTTTCGAGTTAAATGTGTACATTTGTTTTGGTATTGTAAATGTTGTATAAAGCGGGGACTTGTCATGACTTTTGGTTGGTTATGTCCATGTATCTGTAGAGGCTTTGTAGATGTTATGGGACAAATGAAGGAAATGTAAGGAACGTATGCTTTTGACATGGTGGCCCCAACGACCAAGTTTCATATATATCACATGTTTTTTTCCATGACTTCCTCTATTGACATCTTATATCTCCATGTGATGGTGATGCTTATTGAGTGACATACGTATGAGTGTTTATGAATGAAGATTAGTTCTCTCAGGCCTTAACGGCTTTTGGTGCCAGTCCACCCCGTTAGAATTCGAGGCGTGTCACTCCATCAACTCAGTAGAAATAATAACGGGCAAGGTGTTGTTGGCTTCAAAGAATGCATAGGAAAGGTGAGCTGGAAGAGCCTTAAGCTCCAAAACTGGAGGGTACTCAATAAAAGGGAAAGCCGGTGGGGTTTCCCTATTCTACAAATCAAGATAAAGTTTCTTTGGAGCATAAGTGTATGATCCCCTACCAGCAAGTGCACCAACCATCTCATCGTACTCATCAATACCCTTGCCATCAAATTTCATAATCATGGCAGCAAGGGCTTCAACTCCTAGTCTTTCTTCGCTAGGAACCGCCAAATCTGCTTCTTTAGTTGTATCAGTCACCGAAATTACATGCATCTCTCTTGGTTTCTTACTAGAACGACAAACAATAAAGGTAACCTGATCGTCATTCAACCTGAACTTCATCTGCCCAGTTTCCATGTCAACTAATGCACGACCGATGGCAAGGAATAGTCCTTCAAAAATTATGGGAACCTCAAAATCAACCTCACAGTCTAGAATTACAAAGTCAGTCAGAAGTATGAAATATGCCAACTTTACCAAAGCATCATATAAGATGCCAATCGATTTTTTCACAGTTTTATCTGCCATAAGAAGTCTCATTGAAGTCGGTTTTGGTGCTCCCAATCCTAATTGTTTAAACACGACTAGTGGCATCGAGTTAATGCTAGCACCCGAATCACACAGTACCTTTGCAAAGTTGTAGGACCCGATAGTACAAGGAATTGTGAAGGCTCTCGGATCTTCCTTTTTCTCAACAAGTGAACGAGAAGCAATTGCATTACAATGGTGTAAATTATCTGCCGACTCAAAACTTACAGTTCTCTTCTTCGTCACTTTCATGAATTTTGTGTAACCTGGCATCTGTTCCAAAGCCTCGACAAGAGGAATATTTACTGATAACTCCTTTAACATTGAAATAAATTTCTGGTATTTATGCTTTTCAGCTTTCTTTTTTAACCTTTGAGAAAAGGGAGGAGGAGGTCTTGGAATGGGTTTTAGAACTTGAGTAGCCTCCTTCTCCTTCTTTTATTTTAGCCTCTTTAACAACTACCACCGGCTCTATTTCCTACCACTA
Source organism: Capsicum rhomboideum (assembly GCA_031232105.1). Taxonomy (NCBI): domain Eukaryota; kingdom Viridiplantae; phylum Streptophyta; class Magnoliopsida; order Solanales; family Solanaceae; genus Capsicum; species Capsicum rhomboideum. Next base: position 25,328,796 of record CP124719.1, on the reverse strand, counting down.
TCCACAGGCATAGATGGGTCAGTCGTGCACTTCCTACTTCTAGTAATAATAGCTAAACAATGACTATCATTATTTAAACTCTGGACGGTGTTGCTCAGAAGGGTGCTTGTTTGACGCTGGTTCAATGCCATCAATATCTACCTTAACTATTGCTCCAATTATTTTATGGCAGTCGAATGAGATTCTACTTTCTGACTTAGTCCAAAAATTTCAGACCTAATCTCTTTTAAGCAACTCTCCTAGCTCTCTGACCCCTTAACCAGTTTATTAAAAAGGCTTTCATTATTAAATTTCTGAAATCAGCGTCACAGTTTCCCGGTGGGACATATGCACCACTTTTCTCTTTGTAATCATCTTTTTGCCTCCAATCACTATCACGATCTCGTTCTCTATCTCTATATCCTAACTTTTTGTAATTGCCTCCGTAGTAGTTCTGACCTTGATTCCCTTACCTCGAGTTCTAAGAGTCTTGATTAGATCCTTGGCCCTTGGCTCAGAAATCCGCCACCTCTTAATTCAAGTACTTAGCCTCCTCATAAGATTCATAATCGTCATGCCTATGTGTTTTATCGTATACACCTACCGCATGCAGCTTTTCAGCACCTTCAGCCGCAGTCTGTTTGGTTAGCAAGCCAATTTATGTCCTCAAATGTGCGACTTCTTGAGCTACAGATTCATCTAAAGCCCGTTGTTCTGCCGAGGCTGTAATAGCATACATTCCAGCAAGTGTATCTGCCTCCCGAGTATGCCATCCTCGGTTGGTCTTAGTTATATAATCTAAAATTTCTGAAGCTTGTTCCCATCTCAGACTCATAAATGCTCCGCCAGTGATAGTATCTGTTACAGCCTTGGTATTGGCGTTTAAAGCTCTGTAGAATATCTCAAGTAAATTTTGACCATTCATCCTATGGTTTGGAACATTCTGCAACTTCTTCTTGAACCGAAGCCAAGTCTCGTAAAGTGTTTCAGAATGCAGATGTCTGAAAGTGTAGATCTCATCCTTCAATTGTAGCATCTTGCAGGGTGGGAAGAATCTCTCTAGAAATTGGTTTATCAATTCTTGCCACGTAGTGATGGAACCTCATGGCAATTTGACCAGCCACAAAGACTCTTCTCCGAGAGAATGGAAACTATCTCAATCGAATATCCTCTTGGTCAACTCCAGGCAAATTATATGAAGTACAGACCCCCACAAAGTTCAGCACATATACTTTCGGATCATCTATAGAAAGACTGGTGAATACGTCTTTCAAGTTTAGCAGGTGGATCATGGCACTTGTAATGTCAAACTTAGTGTCCTGAGGTAACTCTAGTGGAATAATGGCACCAGAATCAACTGGCTCGAAATAAGCCACATTCTCTTCTTTGGGATCATCATAAATTGGCACATATGGTCTTTGAGGTGGTTTTTGCACCTCATTCTTCTTTGTCTCTCTTCAAGTGCAGTAAGACGTTGTGTTGCTTCTTGCATTCCTTGATGATCTCTATTCGTTTGTCTAAGATCTGTTTGCCTAGTATTTTCCTCAGCCGTTAATCGAACAGTGATTTGCTCTGCAGTTTCATGACCAACCGAATGAATTAGTGGCTGGTTATGAATACCTTCTGTAAATGCAGGATCCTGAACTCCATCGGTGTTCACCATTCTTCAATTTACTCTCAGTGTTCTTTCTATCTCAGTATCAAGTGGAATCAGGGGATTGTCTTGACTCCTAGTATTGGGCATACACTGGCGTGTGCCCTTAAAAGTATAGAAAAATAAAACCAATCAACTTCAACAAGCAAACTAATCAAATTTGTAACCATAATCCCCGACAACGGTGCCAAAATTTGATATCGCCCAAACTATATCTCCAAAAAAAGTATAAAGCAGTCGCTGAATCAAATATAGAACCCAACTAGGTTGGGGTCGATCCCACAGGGAATAGGATGAAATTATGTCGAGTGCTTGTCCGAGTAATTGGTAAGTAAGTAAAAAAAAAGGGGAGGGGGGGTTTGTAAGCAAATAGTAATAGTAACGATTGTTGATTTTTTGATTTATGATTAATATGAGAAATATACTAGGACTGTGATCCCCAATGATTTCCTAACTCCATCGGTTACTTGTGCTAGCAAACTATCTCGATGTGTGATGCGCCATGGTTACATTGCACTTTTGATGCTTGAAACAAGGGAAATATGCAATAACTTGGGTGTATTTGGTGGGTATGATGTGTTTTCTGTCCTACATTGCAGGAAAATAGGTTTTAAAGGCAAAATGATCAAAAAGGAAGAATCAAGCCCGAGAACGAAGTGTCGAAAGATGAAAGAACAAGAATTTGCACCAGAGAGGGAGTCACGACACCACTCACATGCCGTGAAGACCACTCACGTGTCGTGAATGACTGGCATGACTCTACTTCAGAGATCAACCAAAGTGACTGATTTCTATGCCAGCCAGTCACATGGCGTGACTGTACTCACGTAGCGTGACTATGTGGCGTGAGTCAACTTCTGAAGACGTCTAATTGAGCTTGATTTCCACGACACCAACCTATGTGGCGTGACTTGGTTCAACGACACCAAGTCACGATATCGTGTAAGTTGTCGACTCTGTTCTCCTATTTTGATTAGGATAGGATTGGCTTTGTATCTATAAATACCCCTGTATAGTCCTAGGTGCGGGAGTTAGTCATTACAATGTTTTGAGAGATATTTCATATTGTTTTTTAGATTATAAACATATTCTTGGTTTTGTAGTTACAAACCCTAATTCGAGTTTTATTGATAATTGAGATTTCAGTTTTTCTTCATTATTGTGAGTGTGCAATTATGTTTTCATCTTTGAATTTTTCTTGTGTTCTTACAATTATGAGTAGCTAAACTCATCAACTAGGGTGGTGTGAACCATGAGGAATTAACGAAACCGGTTAAGTGCAAAGCAACTCTGAACCGCTGTGAATGCATGTATTGTTGTTTCCTTCGTTGTGATTCCTTTCTAATGGTTGCAAACGTTAGAAACTCGCCTGTATTCTAGACTTGCTCGAGAGAGAGGTAGAGATTGGGAAAAGGAGATAGCAATAGAGATTTGAAGCTATCAACCTTCATCTAATAACTTGAGCCTTAGCGGGAATAGTTATCTGAGATCCAAGACAAGGGTTAGTAGTGCGACACTCGAAAACTGAGAGGAGAAGAGTGAAATTCATCTAACCAAGGTCGAGAAACGTTTAGATAAACATATCTTGTCAGACTTTTCATGCCACATAGCCGGACGGTTTTGTTAACAAAAGTAACCGGTGGAGTTAAGAAATCATTGGGGATCACAGTCCTAGTGTCTTTCTCGTATTGTCTACAAACTCGATACAACCAGCAATCATTATTGTTACTATTCATTCGCAAAACCCCCCAGTTTTACTTACTTTCCAATTATTTCGTCTAGTATTCTAGACAGTTTTTTCCTATTCCCTGTGGGATCGACCCCAACCTAGTTAGGTTCTATATTTGATACAGCGACCGCATTGTACTTTTCTGAAGGTATATTTTGGGCGACATCAAATTTTGGCGCCGTTGTCGGGGAATACGGTTACGGAGTTGATTAGTACTGGTTGGAGTTGATTGTTTTTGCTTTTACATACTTTTGAGGGTACACGATGGTGTATTCCCAATACTAAGAGTCAAGGCAATCCCCTGATTTCACTTGATCTTGAAATTGAAAGAAATCTGAGAGCTAATTGAAGAATGGTAAACACTGACGTAGTTCAGGATCCCGCAGCTACGGGGGACATTCATGAAATAGCCAATCAAACTACTGCTCGATTAACACGAGAAGAGCATGCTAGACAAGCTGGTCTTAGACAAGCAGAGAGAGATAATCGAGCTATGCAAGAAGCAACACAATGTTTGGCTGATGCTGAAGAGCGACAAAGACGACTGAGAGAACAATCGAGACCATATGTGCTTGTTTATGATGATCCTGAAGAAGAAGATGTGGCCTATTTCGAGCCAATAGAGACTGGTGCCATCATTCCACCAGAGTTACCTCTGGGCACTAAGTTTGACATTACCAGTGCCATGATTCATTTGCTAAACTTGAAGGATTTGTTCGCTGGTCTTCCTACTGATGATCCAAACATGCAAGTGATGAATTTTGTGGGGGTCTACACTTCCTATAATCTACCTAGAGTTAACCAGGAGGCGATTCGGTTAAGATTGTTTCCATTCTCTCTAACAGGGGAAGCTACTTTGTGGTTGGCCGAGTTGCCACGAGGATCCATCACTACTTGGCAAGAATTGAGAAATTAATTTTTGGAAAGATTTTTCCCACCTTCCAAGATACTGCAGTTGAAGGATGAGATTTAAAATTTCGGTCACGATCCAATTTTTTGAGTCATGATGGCGCCTACTGTAACCCACCAATAGGCAAGCCAAACCCTAGCCCGGAGCGACAAGCGACAGGCTAACGGGCGAAATCTCAGAAAACAGAGATAAAGTGGAAGAAACCATACTAATATAAAAACAAAATCAAAATATATATTCATACCAAAACTGAGAAGGAAGACGACAATATATAAAGTTAAGAACCCCTCCCAAGACTTGGTGAAGTCGGTACAAGAGCCACTACTAGACATGTCCAAAATATAAGACAGAAACCAAATATATACAACAAGTACTACAGTCTCGAGAGCAAAAGACTATACAGTAGAGATGGAGTAGGATCTACCTCGGACGTCGGTAAGCTCACCCTGCTCCGGAGTCAGTGCTGAGAAGAGAATCACGTCGAAACCATCGGCTAGTGCCTGGATCTGCATCGGGGAAAAAGATACAGAAGTGCAGTATGAGTACCGGGGCAACGGGCACTCAGTAGGCATCATCGGCCGACTGAGCTCAATATAATATAAGCAAGCTAAAATGCGAGGGTGCATGCTAGGTCCGGGGTATAAATAATAAGTACATCAGTAACTGCCGAGGCGGGTAGATATGCTCAGAAGAAAATAAGTGCGATACAGAATAACGAGTAAATAAATGCGTAAGTAAACACACAAGTCAAACATAACCTATCTGGGCCCCTATAAACCCGATAGGCACATGAAAGAAAACAATAACCCAGTCTGGCCCCCATAAACCAGCGGGACACACAAGAAAAGTAAATGCATAGTCTCCAGTGTCTCGAAGCTGTATCAGTATCCTGTAACCACAATAACCAACAAGGGTATGCATAGGGCTTGAACCGGCGCCAATGGGTAATAACAAGAGGCCAGACGCAGGATTTGAACCGGACATAGTGGGTAATAACAATAGGCCACATATATCAAAACCGCTGGACTCTAACCAAAACTCAGTACCAAAACTATCCAATCATCTCATAACCAGATGACGGACTCGAACCGAAACTCATAATAATCAGTAGCCGGACTCGAACCGAAACTCATAATAATCAGTAACCATCATATCTGAATCAGTGGCCGGACTTGAATCAGAACTCATAATAATCAGTAACCAAGTGACAGAGTAGTGCCAGAATCCACACAAATACATGTAAACGGGGACATACCAGCCCCAAAATGAACCCGAAACATAAGTAAAGGAGCTAACCCACCACGTACTACAAGTCAATCTCGAGATCCTTCCAGGTCAACTATCTACTATAAACAATATGTATATATAAGTCTTGGTATACATTATAAGTCAGGGCAAGACGAGTCTGCATTCTAAATCAAACTAGCCGACCCCGGTCAAATACGGTGCTATTAGGGACTGACAAGGCTAAATAGATCAAAAGGGCATAACTAGGGTAATTCAATACAAATTTTATCCTAAAAGATCATCTCAGGGCTTAACTAAGCCTAACAATGTTTGAAGCTAACTACACCGACTGTGAAGAGTAGCGGGGCCCACTATGGGGTCCCGAAACCAAGTCTGGACTAAGGTTCCCCAAACCCCTACTAACAGCAGTACAACATTAACCAACCCTATAAAAGTAATATCTGGCACACCACAAGGATAACGGGCCCAAAACACATCCGAACAAGGCCTTAACCAGTCCAAAAGGCCTAATCATAGCAAGCCAATGCCAATCCACAACTCCAGCCCAAACACTAGCATAATAGTATGCAAATACTAGAAATAAACTCATTCTAGGTATATGGTAAGCCTAGCCTACCTGGACGCCGCCAAACGCCTGCCAAAGCTTGCTAAATAGGAGTCTTCCCCTTTTGCGAGACCTCAGATTTCTGCCACGCTAGCAAAATAATAAACTACATGTTAAACCATGAATTTTGATACCTATATTGCATTAGTTTGAAAAAAATATCCGAACGGTCAATGTGGGGCCCACTTGCAGAATCGCAAAATAGAAACCATCACAACATCCCAAATTACCCCATGACAAATAGTTACAACTAACACCGCTCAATTTGAGCTCAATATATAGCTCAAACATCAACACCAATCCCAACAACCACCGTGACTAAAACTACCGTAAAAATAAGAAAACGTACCGTAGAAACGAGGCAGCCAAAATGTTTATTATTAGAGATGTGTACTCTTTTTCCTTTACTAGATTTTTTTTCAATGGGTTTTTTTCTTGTAAGGTTTTAACGAGGCATATTATCTATCAAATAGACATTCAAGGGGGAGTGTTATAAATATATTTGTTTTATAGTGAATGTCTAATTGTATGTTTCTTTGGAGAAAAGTTAGGAACTCTAACTTTGGGACCAAGCAAGTTTTCCCCTATAAATAAAGGGGGTCTCTTCATTGTAATCCATCCCTAATCCCTCAATACAACCTCTCAAGAGAAATGATAATTACTCTCTCTTCTCTCCCTCAATCTTCTTGTTCTTGCTATATTATTTCTTAACAATGTGAGCATATTTTCCGTGTATCTTGATATCCATCAATATAAAATGAAGGGTAAATTAGTAAAATTAACCATATTATTTATGATTTCTAAACCCTCCTACCGAATCGGGAATGTGTAACGGCTGAAGTAGACCATCGGGTCTCTGGTGCTCGGCCTTTACCTGCTGACAACAAAGGCATCGAGCTAAAAACCCTGCTATGTCTCTCCGCATACCACTCCACCAATAGTGCTGCCTTAGATCCCGATACATCTTAGCTGTCCCAGGGTGAAAAGAATATCTGGAACTGTGTGCCTCATGCAGAATCAACTGAATCAAATCTCCAACCCTCGGGACACAAATACGACCGTCAAAACTCAGAACACCATCAGAACACAAGGTAGCTCTCAGACTCACCCCTCAATACCTGATCTCGAATGCTACGGAGACCGCTATCCTCAAACTGACGACTCTGAATCTGCTCCAACAAAGTAGATCTGGCCTCAACATAAGCAACAATCCTCCTGGGGTCAAAAATATCCCAACGAACCATCGAGTTAGCTAAGGACTGAATGTCCAAAGCTAATGGCCGCTGAGAGACTGGAATGAAGGCTAAGCTACCCATACTAACTGTCTTCCGGCTTAAGGCGTTCGCTACCACATTCGCCTTGCCCGGATGATAGAATAGAGATATCATAGTCCTTTAACAACTCAATCCACCTGCGCTGCCTCAAATTAAGATCTCTCTGAGTCATAATATGCTGAAGACTGCGGTGATCTATAAATATCTCACAATGAACACCATAGAAATAATGCCTCCAAATCCGCAGTGCAAACACAACCGCCGCTAACTTCAAATCATGAGTGGGATAGTTACGCTCACGCACCTTCAGCTGTCTCGATGCATAAGCAATAACACGACCCCACTGCATCAGAACATGCCCCAAACCGATACCAGACGCATCACAATACACGGTGAATCCCACGCCCTCAATTGGAAGAGTCAACACAGGGGCAGAAGTAAGTCGATCCTTGAGCTTCAGAAAGCTTGCCTCACAATCCTCAGACCACTGAAATGGAACCTCCTTCCTGGTCAGTCTGGTCATAGGAGATGTAATAGATGAGAAGCCCTCAACAAACCTTCTGTAATAACCTGCCAACCCAACAAAACTGTGAACCTCGGTAGGCAACGTGGGCCTAGCCCAACCTCGAATAGCCTCAATCTTCGCTGGGTCTACCATGATACCGTGTCTAGATACAACATGCCCCAAGAAAGCTACAGACTCAAGCCAGAACTCACACTTTGAGAACTTGGCATAAAGCCGATGATCTCTCAAAGTGTGGAGCCCAATCCTCAAATGTTGCTCATGCTCCTCGCTACTCCCCGAATAAACTAAGATGTCTTCAATAAACACAATCACAAAGGATTCTAAGTATGGCCTAAACACACGATTCATTAAATCCATGAAGGTTGTTGGGGCATTAGTCAACCCAAAAGACATCACCAGAAATTCATAGTGGCCGTACCGAGTCCTGAAGGTCATCTTAGGGATGTCCTCAGCCCTAACTCTCAACTGGTGATATCCAGATCTCAACTCTATCTCTGAGAAAATTGCTGCACCCTGAAGCTGATTAAACAAATCGTCAATACGAGACATAGGATACTTATTCTTCAGTGTTACCTTATTCAACTGCCTGTAATCGATACACATACGCATAGATCCATCCTTCTTATTTACAAACAGAACTGGAGCACCCCACGGTGACACACTGGGCCTGATAATACCTTTCCCCAAAAGATCCTCAAGATGACTACTCAACTCAGCAGGAGCCATACGATAAAGAGCCACAAAAATAGGTCGAGTGCCCGGCTCGAGGTCAATAATGAACTCTATATCACGCTCAGGAGAAAGGCCAGGTAGGTCAGTCGGGAATACATCAGAAAACTCACGAACAATCGGGACGGAGTCAAGTGACGGACTCTCAATGCTAGCATCCCAAACATAAGCAAGGAATGAATCACATCCCCTCGACATCAATCTACGAGCACGAACATATGAAATAATCCCTGTCGGTGTGCGGCTAACAGAACCCTGCCACACCACCGGGGGTACACCAGGCATGGCTAAGGTAACAGTCTTGGTAAAGCAATCCAAGACTGCATGATGAAAAGACAACCACTCCATGCCCAGAATCACATCAAAGTCTACCATGGCCAATACAATAAAATCAACCTGAGTCTTAAACTCCTGAATAGTCACCAGACATGATCTATATACCCGATTCACTACTAAAGAATCACCAACGGGGGTAGATACACGTAAGGGCACAGATAACAACTCAGAACATAAACCCAACCGTGGTGCATAATAAGTAGATACATAAGAAAACATGGATTCAGGATCAAATAATGTAGAAGCTGGCTGATGGCATACAGAAATTATACCTATAATCACCGCATCTGAAGCACCAGCCTTCGGACTAGCCGGCACGACATACAACTGATGCTGGCTACTACTAGTTTGAGCACTAACCTGACTACTAGTCCAAACTCCCTGCGCTCCACCTCGAGAATCCTGGGGACCACCCCGACGACCCTGTGCACCACCTCTACCTGCTGGTGGTACAGATTTGATGGGCTGTGCTGTCTGAACTAAAGGCTCAATCGCCCTAAGCTGAGGACACTCACGCGCGAAATGACCGACAACCCCACAAGTATAACATGCTCCTGGCTCCCTGCTCGGCCTAGAAGATCCGATATGACCACATCTAGCCGATGAACTGGGCTGATCATGTCCCTGAGGCTGACTAACAGAACCATTATAGGCGGGCTGACCCCTATCAGATATCTGCAAGGCTGACTGTACGGGCCTACTGGACTGACCCTGTTGCTGAAAAGACTGCTGCTGCTGCTGAGGGTACCTACCCCGAAACTGGAAACCACGACCTCTGAACTGCGAACCTCTATGTCTCCCACTGAAACTACCCTGGATACGAGGTCTCTTATCGCTGCCCCCTTGGGCCTCGTGATCTATCTCTTCAATAGAGTATACATGCTTAGTAATCTCTGCGAATGACTTCCCTGAAGTCACTAAACTCTGGGTAGCCCTGCAGAGTGGAAATCTCAGTCCCCTGACAAAACATCTAACTCTCTTATACTCATCAGGCAAAATAGAAGTAGCGTGCCTAGCAAGATCATGAAACCTCACCTCATACTCGGCGACAGATAATAAACCCTGAGTCAATCTGGAGAACTTATCCCTGAGCTGCTCCCTCATAGTACGGGGCATATACTTTCCCAAGAGAATTTTGGAGAACTGGGTCCAGGTAATCGGTGGAGATCTCGCTGGCATGGAATCAAGATATCCCCTCCACCATCTCCTCGCTGCAGTATCAAACTGATATGCCACGAAATCAACACCACGAGACTGTACCAATCCCAAATTCCTCAGTCTATCCTTGCAGCTGGACAAGAACTCATATGCATCCTCACCCGGAGTACCAGCAAATCTCAGTGGAGCCAATCTCAAGAAATTCCCCAACATCTTCTGCTCATCGACAGACATAACAGGCTGATCTGTAACTGGCTGTGGAGCTACCGGTACAGGCAGAACCTCAACTCTAGGTGCCACAGCTACAGGCTGCGCCCCAACACCAACTTCCTGTGCGACTGGTTGTACTCCCGCAACAGGCGTACCTCTAACTAATCCCAACAACTGAAGCAATATACCTCGGAGAAAAGAAGCATCAATAAAACCGAGTTGAGCCTGAGCTGCTCCTTGGCCCACCAACTTCTGTGGAGGGGGAACATGTGGAACTATAACGGGATCGGGTGACTGATCCCTAGCATGATCTGGGCCTGGGGCTACTACTCTGCCCTGCCTTTGACCTCTAGGTCAACCTAGACCCCAACCAGGAGCACTAGCTGCAGGCTCGGGATTTCGACCCCTGGCACTCGTATTATGCGTCCTAACCATCTGCATAAAGAGTGAACCAAATAGAGATTAGAAACCAACATAGACACTAACGCAAGGAGGCGAATCAAAGAAATAAGATTTACCCTAAACATACTCTGTAGCCTCCCAAAGATAGGATATAGACATCTCCATACCAATCTGCGAGACTCTACTAAACATAGGCTCATGCACCAGCAATACCAGTGAAACTTAGGCTCTGATACCAAGCTGTCACGACCCAATTTTTTTGAGTCATGATGGCACCTACCGTAACCCACCAATAGGCAAGCCAAACCCTAGCCCGGAGCGACAAGCGATAGGCTAACGGGAGGAATCTCAGAAAACAGAGATAAAGTGGAAGAAACCATACTAATATAAAAACAAAATCAAAATATATATTCATACCAAGACTGAGAAGGAAGACGATAATTTATAAAGTCAAGAACCCCTCCCAAGACCTGGTGACATCGGTACAAGATCCACTACTAGACATGTCCAAAATATAAGACAGAAACCAAATATATACAACAAGCACTACAGTCTCGAGAGCAAAAGACTATATAGTAGAGATGGAGTAGGATCTGCCTCGGACGTCGGTAAGCTCACCATGCTCCGAAGTCAGTGCTGAGAAGAGAGTCACGTCAAAACCGTCGGCTAGTGCCTGGATCTGCATCGGGGAAAAAGATACAGAAGTGCAGTATGAGTACCGGGACAACAGGTACTCAGTAGGCATCATCGGCCGACTGAGCTTAATATAATATAAGCAAGCTAAAATGCGAGGGTGCATACTAGGTCCGGGGTATAAATAATAAGTACATAAGTAACTACCGAGGTGGGTAGATATGCTCAGAAGAAAATAAGTGCGATACAGAATAATGAGTAAATAAATGCGTAAGTAAACACACAAGTCAAATATAACCTATCTGGGCCCCTATAAACCCGATAGGCACATGGAAGAAAAAAATAACCCAGTCTGGCCCCCATAAACCAGCGGGACACACAAGAAAAGTAAATGCATAGTCACCAGTGTCTCGAAGCTGTATCAGTATCCTGTAACCACAATAACCAACAAGGGTATGCATAGGGCTTGAACCGGTGCCAATGGGTAATAACAAGAGGCCAGACTCCGAATTTGAACCGGACATAGTGGGTAATAACAATAGGCCACATATATCATAATCACTGGACTCAAATCGGAACTCAGTACCAAAACTCTCCAATATATCATAACCAGATGGCGGACTCGAATCGAAACTCATAATAATCAGTGGCCAAACTCAAATCGGAACTCATAATAATCAGTAACCATTATATCTGAATCAGTGGCCGAACTCAAATTGAAACTCATAATAATCAGTAACCAAGTGACAGAGTAGTGCCAGAATCCACACAAATACAAGTAAATGGGGACATACCAGCCCCAAAATGAACCTGAAACATAAGTAAAGGAGCTAACCCACCACGTACTACAAGTCAATCTTGGGATCCTTCCAGGTCAACTATCTACTATTGATAATATGTGTATATAAGTCTGGGTATACTTTATAAGTCAAGGCAAGGTGGGTCCGCATTCTAAATCAAACTAGCCGACCCCGGTCAAATACGGTGCTATTAGGAACTGACAAGGCTAAATAGGTCAAAAGGGCATAACTAGGGTAATTCAATACAAATTTTATCCTAAAAGATCATCTCAGGGCTTAACTAAGCCTAACAATGTTTGAAGCTAACTACACCAACTGTGAAGAGTAGCGGGGCCCACTATGAGACCCCGAAACCAAGTCTAGACTAAGGTTCCCCAAACCCCTACTAACAGTAGTACATCATTAACCAACCCTATAAAAGTAATATCTGGCACACCACGAGGATAACGGGCCTGAAACACATCCGAACAAGGCCCTAACCGGCCCAAAAGGCCTAATCATAGTAAGCCAATGCCAATCCACAACTACCAGCCCAAACACTAGCATAATAATATGCAAAGACTATAAATAAACTTAGTCTAGGTATATGGTAAGCCTAGCCTACCTGGACGCCGCCAAACGCCTGCCAAAGCTTGTTAAATAGGAGTCTTCCCCTTTCGCGAGACCTCAGATTTCTGCCACGCTAGCAAAATAATAAACTACATGTCAAAACATGAATTTTGATACCCATATTGCATTACTTCGAAAAGAATATTTGAACAGTCAATGTGGGCCCAATTACGGAATCGCAAAACCAAAACCGTCACAGCGTCCCAAATCACCCCGTGACCAATAGTCACAACTAACACCGCTCAATTTGAACTCAATATATAGCTCAAACATCAACACCAATCTCAACAACCACCGTAACTAAAACTATCGTAAAAATAAGAAAATGCACCGTAGAAACGACGAGAACGAGTCCACGAACTCAAATATACCAACCCCTAACCTTGAATCTCTCTAGAAATGCCTAAAGTTGAGCTTAAAGTGATTAAAAATGGGGAAATATGGAGAGAGAAATGTTGGAAATGTTTTTTTTTTGAAGAAAAGGTAGGGTTATGTGTGTGTATATATATATATATATTGATATAATGAAAGAAATTTCAGCCAACTTGACCAAATATATCTATATATATGACTTAAATAATAGGCTAAGTGTCAAAATAATAAGCCTAATTAATATAATAATAAATTTTAGAACTTTTATAAATATCAAAAATATTTTAGAAAAGTAATTAACTCTCTCTCTCTCTCTCTCTATATATATATATATATATATATATATATATATATATATATTTATATATATATATATATATATTTACCGAGTTCTAAATATCGAGAACGCGCGAAAAGGAGTAAAATGACCGGGAGGGTCATTACAATTTCAGACAGCTTCATTCTGAAGCACTCTATGAAACATGGCTGAGGTTCAAAAAGAAGCTGCGAAATGTGCCAAATCACAAGATGAGTGGTAGAAATTTACTTGAAATCTTCTACAGGGCTTTGAATGTCAACACAAAGGCGGTAGCAGATACTATCACTGGTGGAGCATTCATGAGTTTGAGATGGGAATGAGCTTCGGAGATATTAGATCGTGTCACTAAGACCTACCGAGGATGGCATACTCGGGAGGCAGAAACTCCTGCTGGTACATATGCTATTGGAGCTTCAACAGCTCAAAGGGCTTTGGATGAATCTGTGGCTCAAGAGGTTGCTCAGTTGAGGACAGAAATTAGTCTTATGGCTAAACAGATAGTGACCAGAGATGCTGAAAAGGTGCATGCTGTAGGTGCACAAGGTAAATCATCTAGGCATGATGATAGTGAGTCTGATGAAGAGGCTACGTACCTAGATTGAGAAGTGGCGGGTTTCTGATCCAAGGGCCAAGGGTCTAATCAAGACTCTTGGAACTCAAAGCAAGGGAATCAAGGTCGGAATTATTATGGAGACAACTATAACAAATCGAGAAACAGAGATCGAGAACGACACTGTGATGGTGATTGGAGATGGAAGGATGATTATAGAGAGAAGAATGACCTTTATGTATCACTAGAAAGCCGTGATGAGGAGTTTGTAAATTCAAGGATGGAGGCCCTTCTTAATAAACTGATCAAAGGGTCAGAGAGCCAGGAAAATTGCTTGAACGAGATTAGGTCAGACATTTCGAGAATAAGTCAGAAAGTGGAGTCTCATTCAACTGCCATTAAACAGTTGGAGCAACAGTTCGGGCAGATTTCATTGGCACTGAATCAACGTCAGCCAGGCACCCTTCCAAGCAATAACATCTAAAATCCGAAAAATGATAGCCATTGTCTAGCCATTACTACTAGAAGCGGGAAATGCACGACAGATCCACCTATACCTACTGACAGTGGTAAGACCAATGAGCCGAAGGTTAATGATGTAGAAACTGAGTTAGAGTCAGATAATTCAAAGGGCGAAACAATTCCAGAACATCATGATACTAGCGAAAAGGCAAAATTTGAAAAGAGGAAGGAAAAGAAGGTACCACAAGTGCTGAAAACTATGCCACGACCTCCTCTTCCCTTTTCTCAAAGGTTAAAAGAGAAGGCTGATAAAGGCAAATACCAAAAGTTTATTACAATGTTGAAGGAGCTGTCAGTAAACATCCCTCTTGTTGAGGTACGAAGTTTATGAAAGACTTGGTGACTAAGAAGAGAACTGTCAGTTTTGAGCTAGCAGATAATTTACATCATTGTAGTACAGTTGCTTCGCATTCCCTAGTTGAAAAGAAGGAGGATCCAGGAGCTTTCACAATTTCTTGCATTATCGGGTCCTACAACTTTGCTAAAGCACTTTGTGATTTGGGTGCTAGCATTATCTCAATGTCGTTAGCCATGTTTAAACAGTTGGGGTTGGGAGCATCAAAACCAACCTCTATGAGACTTCTCATGGCCGATAGGACTGTGAAAAAGTCGATGGGCATTCTGTATGATGTTTTGGTAAAGGTTGCATCTTTCATATTTATGGCTGACTTTGTGATTCTTGATTGTGAAGTTGACTTCGAGGTTCCCATCATATTGGAAAGACCATTCCTTTCCACAGGTCGTGCACTGGTTGATATGGAAATAGGATAGATGAAATTCAGGTTAAATGATGAACAGGTCACTTTCAATGTTTGATGTTCCATGAAGCAACCAAGAGATAAGCGGGTGATTTTGGTAATATATGTGGTTGATGAGAGTGATGTTTTTGTGTCTCTTGAAGAAAGGTTGGGGGTAGAACCTCTTGCGGTCGTGATTATGAATTTTGATAACAATGGTATTGAGGAATATGATGAGATGGTTGGTGCACTCACTGGTAAGGGGGCATACACTTATGCTCCAAAGAAACTTGATCTCTATTTAAAGAATAGGGTGACCCCACCAGCTCATCCGTCTATTGAGGAACCCCCAGTTTTAGAGTTTAAGGCTCTTCCGACCCACCTTCGCTACACATTTTTGGGAGCCAACAATACCTTGCCTGTGATTATTTCTGTTAAATTAGTGGATTGGCAAGTATAGGCTTTGGTTTCAGTATTGAGAAGATTTAAGAGGGCCATTGGTTGGTCCATTGCGGATATTATAGGAATTCCACCCAAAATTTGCACTCATAAGATCTAGCTTGTTCCTGAGTGCGTACCAAGCATTGAACATCAACGTCGTCTAAACCCACCTATGCAAGAGGTTATGAATAAAGAGATCATCAAGTGGTTAGATGCAGGAGTGGTGTACCCTATTGCTGATAGCAAGTGGGTGAGTCCAGTTCAGTGTGTGTGGAAAAAAGGGGGAATCACTGTGGTTCCAAATGACAAAAATGAGTTGATTCTACTGAGGTTGGTTACTGGATGGAGAGTTTGCATAGATTATCGAAAGCTGAATTCTTGGACTGAAAAAGATCATTTTCCTATGCCCTTTATGGATCAGATGTTAGACCATCTTGCTGGTATAGGATGGTATTATTTTCTTGATGGCTATTTGGGGTATAATCAGATCTTCATAGCCCCCGAAGACCAAGAGAAGACACTTTCACTTGTCCATACGGGACATTCATATTTAAAAGGATACCTTTCGGTCTATGTAATGCACCAACCACCTTTCAACATTGCATGATGTCTATTTTCTCCGACATGGTGGAAGACACTATTGAGGTTTTTATGGATAATTTTTCTGTTGTGGGAGACTCATTTGATGATTGCTTGGAACACCTTGCCAATGTGCTACAGAGATGCGAGGAGTGCAACTTAGTGCTGAATTTGGGAAAATGTCACTTCATGGTCAACAAGGTTATCGTATTGGGGCATCAAATTTCAAAGAAGGGTATTGAGGTTGATAGGGTAAAAATTGAGGTGATTGAAAAGTTACCACCACCTATCTCTGTGAAAGGTATTCGAAGCTTTTTAGGTCATGCTGGTTTTTATAGAAGATTCGTCAAGGATTTCTCCAAGATTGCACATCCTTTATCCAAACTTTGGAGAAATAGGTGAAGTTCGTGTTTGATGAAGCCTTCCTAAAAGCATTTGAGTGTCTTAAGGAGAAGTTGGTTTCAGCCCCTATTATTGTGTCACCAGATTGGACTATGCCTTTTGAGGTTATGTGCGATGCTAGCGGAGTGGCTTTGGGTGCAGTCATTGGCCAAAGACGTGAGAAGATGTTACATCCGATTTACTATGCTAGCAAAGTGCTTAATCCAGCTCAAAAGAATTATACTGTGACTGAGCAGGAATTGTTGGCAGTGGTCTTTGCTTTTCAGAAATTCAGATCTTACTTGATAGGTACGAAGGTGATTGTGCATACAGACCATGCAGCTCTTCGGTATCTTATGTTAAAAAGGATACTAAGACAAGATTGATTCGGTGGGTACTTCTATTGCAAGAATTTGACTTTGAAGTCAAGGATCGTAAGGGAACCAAAAATCAAGTTGTTGACCATCTATCACGCCTTAAGGAGGAGGCCATGCTTAAATTAAGGGATGATCTTGAGATTGATGATACTTTTCCAGATGAGCAAGTACTAGCAGCATCTCAAGACTTAATCCCTTGGTTTGCTGATTTTGCCAACTTTTTGGCAAGTGATCTAGTTTCGGAAGACATGTCATATCAGCAACAAAAGAAGTTCATGCATGAGGTAAGAAAATTCTTTAGGGATGTGCCGTATTTATTTAGGGTGTGTGCTGATGGCATAATTCGAATATGTGTTCCAGAGGTCGAGATGATGAGTATCTTGGAAGCATGTCATTCATCTCCAGTTGGGGGTCATCATGGAGGTGCGCAGACTGCCCATAAAATCTTGCAATGTGGGTACTACTGGCCCATTATTTACAAAGATGCTCATGATTATGCTCGCGCTTGTAACCAATGTCAAAGGCAAGGGAATATCTCATGCAGACACGAACTTCCCATGACAACTATACTTGAGCTGGAATTGTTTGATGTGTGGGGAATTGACTTTATGGGTCCTTTTGTGAGCTCGCATGGAATGAAATACATCTTGGTAGCTGTTGATTATGTTTCTAAGTGGGTGGAGGCAATTACGCTTCCTAATAATGAAGGAAGAAGTCTCACAGCATTCTTGAAAAAGAACATATTCTCACTATTCGGTACACCCCGAGTTATTATTAGTGATGGAGGATCCCACTTCTGCAATCGTCTGTTCAAGGCCCTGCTTGAAAAATATGGTGTTAAACATAAGGTGGCAACACCTTACCATCCTCATACAAGTGGGAAAGTTGAGGTGTCAAATCGTGAGATCAAGTCTATTTTTGAAAAAACAGTTAATACCAATAGGACTGATTGGGTTTGAAGATTGGATGATGCGTTATGGGCATATCAAACTGCTTTCAAAACACCAATTGGTGCATCACCATGTTGGTTTTTGAAAAATCTTTCCATTTGCCTGTCGAACTTGAACATAAGGCTCTGTGTGCGTTGAAAAAGTTAAATTTAGACTGGAGTGAAGCGGCTAAATTGAGACTTGAGCATATGAATGAGATGGATGAATTTCATCTCCGGGCTTATGAAAGTTCAGTAGTATATAAAGAGAAGATGAAATTATATCATGATCGTCGAATTGAGAATCGAGAGTTCCACCTGGGAGATTTGGTGCTACTTTCTAACTCCAAGCTTCGCTTGTTTGCTGGAAAATTAAAGTCCAAATGGTCCGGACCATTCATGGTGGTTAGGGTATTCCCACATGGAGCAATTGAGCTAAAAGGAGCGGATAATGTTCTATTCAAGGTCAATGGGCAGCGTGTTAAGCATTATGTGGGAATCACGGAAGAAATAAAGACATGTGAGGAACTTTAGCTTGATGAAGTCTAAGTAGTCAAGCTAGCCGTGTCGTGCTGCGACGTTAAATCAGGCGCTTCATGGGAGGCAACCCATGGGCTAGTTGGTGAAGTCTGAGTATTCAAGTTAGCCATGTCGTGCCGCGACATTAAATCAAGCGTTGAATGGGAGGCAACCCATGGTCTTGTTATGTGTGATCTGGTGAAGACTGAGCAATGGAGGATAAGTTAACTGGAATCCGAAAGAGTGAAAGGATTATGTTCAATACCACTCACGACACCTAATCACGTGACGTAGGGTGACACACGTCACGTGAATGGTTCCGTGGTAATCAGAGAAATATTTTGGCTTTTTGAAATTGACCTACGGCATGGTACCCACGTGACGTAGGTTGACCCACGTCACATAGGTTGTATTGTGAAAATCAGATAAACTGGCCACCTACAGGAGCTCAGCTACGTCATAGACCCACGTGAAGTGAGTTCAACCCACATCTCGTGGGTGGTTCCGTGGAAACTTGAATCTGCAGATGACCCCAATTCCGACCCGACCCGACCCATTTTTTTTTAATTAAAATCTGGTAGCCTCTTTCTTTACCCGATAAAAAATCCGAACCCACTCCATTATTTCTCTACTTTCAATTCATCTAATTAAACCCTAAATTTACAACTTTCTCTACAATCCTCACCTTCTCCAAATCCCAAAATCCAAAAAAACCCTACTCTAAATCCATCAAATTCGAACCCACCACCACAAAACCGACCCCATATTTGAAAATATGACCCCTATACTCGATAATTGTCCAAATCCAACCCTAACCCAACCCAAATACCCAAAAATCTGATCCTAAACCCGTTGCAATACCTCCCAAATCCAACCTCAAAAGTGACCATCTTGATTCCTCGTCCAGAATTCACACCAAAAATCCAGAATTACCAATTCGTCTGTGTGATGAACCGACTGAATCTGACAAAAGCGGGTCCATGGAGGAGTTTTACATTGGATATGATCATACTACTCTATTACCTCAGACCACGAGGTTACAGACTCAGGCCCGAGCCGCTGCCCGAGCGGTACTTCAGCCTATTCCACCACCTATGGTGCCGGTTATTGCAGCTCAGTCTTCTGAGTTCGTCCCCCAGTCTGACGAGGGGGAGGATGCTTTAGAGTCAAGCTCTGCAGATGATGCTATAGGTCAGGGTACCTCGGTGGTGGAGGCTACAGACTCTATTTCATGTACTGGTGCCTGGAGTGCTCCGACTCCCGTGTAGAGTAGGGAGGTTCAGTGGTGGTGTGTGCAGGGTATGCATGCTTTTTATGACAGGGATGTCGAGCTGACAGAGCGGGGTGTCTGTCGGAGGAGCATTATGGAGGAGCCCCGGTATAGGCTTGAGGAGTTGAAGGCCTTGCCTGATATTTGGGCTATGTTTGAGTGGTATGGACTTGGTTGGATAGCTCAGCCTTCTGGTCGCTATAGCTCGAAGTTGGTCCGAGAGTTTTATACCTCATATGCTGCGTTAGTTGACTTGAGTACTCCATGGGGCACCGGTACAGGGACCAGACCTTATTGACACACATTGTGGTTCGAGGCCAAGTGGATATATCGGAGCAGACCATTCACCGCTTCTTGTTTGGGGCAGATCGTCCACTTCTGGCTTCGACTGTTGAGTTTGATCATCGGATGGACACTGTCAGAGATAGGATTAAGATGCAGGATGTGGATCAGAAGTTGGAGCTGCTGAAATGGATTGCGGGGTACATAACATAGAATGGTGTGGCGGCTAGTTGGGTGACTAGTAAGCTGGACATCAAGAAGTCCACGCTACATTTTGCAGGCAGATTCTGGTGGTTAGTTGTTCGGCATCAGTTCGGTCCAACTAATGCTGACAATTCACTTACATTGGACTGGGCTGTGGTGGTAGCCAGAATTTTGGCTGGTTATGAGATTCATATTGCTAGATACATCATCCGAGAGATTCATGAGCGGGCCTTTCGGGATCATACGAGTAGACCATTCCCATGCTTGATCCAGGGTCTATGTGACAGGGCAGGTGTGGCTCGGATACCTACCCTCGATCGTTATATAGAGGTGACCCATATAACGAATATTGGTCTTGTCACACCCTGAATTCCAACGAGGAGTGATTGGCACCCGAAGCCGATAAGGCCCGAGAGAACCAAGCTATGCTTCTATACATTCATATGTATGCCATAGGAAACACTACTATCACATAAGAACATGAAAGGCTAATATCGGAAACCATGGAACATGTGACATATAGATATACACATTTGAGAAACTTGGCCGTTGAGTCCATCCAACCAAGACTTCATAAATCACCTTATATACATATACCCACATGCATCTACAAAAGCCTCTAACAGATGCATTGACCAAAACAAACTAAAAGTCGGGACAAGTCCCCGCTTTATACACCATGTACATCACCAAAACATATATACACTCTGACTAGGAGAAGCCCCGAATGGGCTGGAGCTCACCAATGAACTTCTGACAATTGGCAATCTACTGAGGAGGCCTACTGGTACCTGCGCCTGCAGCAAGTAAGGTAAATCCCCCAAGAGGGGTCAGTACGAAATAAGTACTGAGTATGTAAGGCTCAACTGAAACTGTACAACACATGAATATTTCAATGAACTCAAGATAAATGAATAATCGATGTGAATAAGTTACCATTTTGCATTTTGGAAGCCATGCGTATTGCTTTCATTACTTTCATTACTTTCTTTACAATCAATGCTTGTGTATCAATACATATATCACAATGTACCCGGGCCCTGACTGATCAGTGGGTCTTTACATAACATATAGTTATGTTGGGATCGGCTCGAGCTAGGCTTATGCCCCCAGAGCTGCCACCCTTGGGATCGACTCAAGCTAGGCTTATGCCCCCAGAGCTGCCACCCATAAATCAACATATCAGGTTCGGCTCGAGCTAGGTTATTACCCCCAGAGCTGCCCCCTGTCAGGTTTGACTTGAGCTAGGCTTTCGCCCCTAAAGCTGCCCCCTGATCCAATAATATCGGGATCGGCTTGAGCTAGGCATTTTGCCCCCAAAGCTGCCACCCGTACTCAAACATTAACCACATTTGCATTACTTTGTCCATTACTTTGAGATTGATACAATAATAGTCATAATGTCACTTGAACTTTAGAACATAACATTGTTGGAAGCTTTGGGATCATTAACCAATGAGTGAGAGACATGTGAATAACTTAGCAACATAACATTATTGGAAACATAGCCTTTGAGGAAACATAACACTGTTGGAATAGACAATAATAAATGAACAAAACACATGAGTATAATCACTGTTGGAACTTTAGAACATAACCTTATTGGACTTTTTGGAATGTTATAAATGAATATGAAATATGAGACATGAGATTCGCAATTGATCAATAAGTAGGAAACATGTGATAATAACCTTTGGTAGCCGGAAATAGGATGCCATAGCACATTTCAGAATAGGACAGGTGTAACATAAATATGAGTACTATGGGACAAGGTAACCTTACATACCTTCACTTCTAAATACGAATATACAAGCCTATGTATGAACACAGTAGTCCAGCTTCTTCCTTACTCCTTACTCTACAATACAAGTTCATACCGGAACTTACATTAGCAACTATTCACTATCAAGGCGTACAAGACGATACTGAACCATGTGAATACTATAAAACATCATGTCACCCCCTTACAATAAAATCCAATGCATTTCCATATCAACAACACCATAACATTACACATATTGACCAAAATATCATACATCAATAGCATTTCACACCTCACGTACCCTTTTACGTTTTTCCCTTTATCATTCCATCGTATTTACTCCTTTATAACAACATATGAACAACCTTATATACTTAATACAGTCCAAAACATCTCCATACGATACATTGAAGTCATTAAAACGACACCACAAGTTGATAATTACATCCCAAAAGGGTATCGGGGCTTTCGGGGATCAAAGGAATACGAAAACAAACAAAACACAATTCTGGGCTGACCTGCATTGGCAACTACATCCGCAGGTCAGCCATATGCGCCCGCAGATGGCCTCTGGCAGAAGCCAGTTCCATCTGCGTTGGCATCTGCGCCCGCAGATGCCCTCGTCTGCGGGGGCGGATGCCCATTTTGGTCCGAAATGACTTTTTTTGGGTATTTTAATGCCATGAATGGTCCATGATCACAATAAAACATATTTGAACATATTTTTGATCCTCTTAAACATCAACATTCATCCATGGTATCACAACACACATAACGACACCCAAAACCACATTTCACGGCCAATACGGCACCAAAACCATAACCAATTTTCACAATATCAATTCCAAATGTTATGCACAAGAATAAAACAAAGTAAGAACATAATCACATCTCACATGTCAATATTTACTCCACCAAGTTCACTTACTTCACAACCACAAGTCCATCACCAAGTTTACAAGACAAATCAACCTCCGATTTAAGCAAACATGTAACCTTTCACTTATTGTGAACTTCTCAATATTCCATCAACATAACCAACATAACATACACCATATATTATGCATAAAATATATTAATCCATCAATATAAACACTTACCAAGTCTTACCACTTGATGATCTTGGCCAAAGGAGTGATGAGGGTTCTTGAGAGAAAAAGGGCAATTTGGTTTTGGTAAAGTCTAGAAAGAACATGAGAGATTAAGGCAATAAAATCTGATTTTTTTCCTCTTTATATAGTCCCTCAAATATTCCTTATCTTTCACTTAGCATTTAATGCTATTCTGATTTGGTCAAATGGAAGAAAATGGAAGAATGGGTCAAAAATAATTCTTTTGGGCCATGTCTTGTCATGGTTTTTGGGCTTCATTTTGGGACCAATTGTGTGAGACTTATTAATACCCACATTTTAATGCATAATTCAACAATTTTCTCATGTTTTCATTTTTCCATAAATGTTACGGTTGTCAGCTAAACGTAGGAACGTACGGGGTGTTACAGGTCTGATGCAGTAGTGGGTTCTCACCCCATTCTTCCACGTGGGTCACAGCCATCAGAGTCGTCAGGAGCATCCCTAGATAAGTCGATTAGTACTCCTATGCCTATTCCAGTACCGGTTCGAATACCCGTGACTATTCTTTTACCAGCTGAGGGCACTGGCCCTATTGATGATGTAGTACCTCGTACTACAGCTCCGCCGCCTCCCTATAGTATGGTTTCAATTTCTAGGGACTTTCTGCAGCAGTTGGCTGATCGGCAGACGGAGATGTTTAAGCAGCAGGCTCACACTGAGACCCAGATGGCTAAGTTGGTATCCCAGCTTAAGCTTTGGGTTAGGACCACTGTAGAGGCTGTGAAGGCTAGGGTGGAGGCCCAGATGACTGCGACGATTGATCAGTTTATGAGGGGGCTGCATGGGAGGATTGACAGCTTTGAGGCACGGATGGCCTCCCGAATGAGTTCGGCCCAGAGTCCTGATATGACAGGTTTGACACAGGAGGTGGCAGCATTGAAGGAGGAGGTTAGAGCATTGGCTTCAAGCAGTGCCCCTATTATACCACCTATGCCTGCGAGGCCGGCCTTTGAGGTGGATCTATTTGCCGACGAGGAGCCTCCGATGGATAGAGGCAAGAGGCCACGCAGTCTGGAAGACCAGGTTGACAGTGCTGACGAATATGAGGGTGATCTCCAGTGGGAGGTTAAGGCCTCTAGGATAGAGTACCATGCTAGCCAGATAGCGGAGGAGCAGAGGGCACGTGGTGCATCCTCCAGTCAGGCACCACCTCCATCGGATGCACCTACTAGAGAGCCCACTGAGCAGACTGATGATCCCGCTGTGGGAGGGCCCACTTCTGGTGCTTAGGGCACCACAGGTATGTCTTCACTCCCTTTCCCTTGTCCTATTATTGATAGTTGTGCATTGAGGGCAGTGCACCATTGTTAGTTGGGGGTGGGGGTGTACCACCACTTGGGGGCTTTTGTTATCGTGTTTCTTTTCCTCTGAGTGTACTATTATAGTAGAACCGACATGTTTAGGGTGTTATTTATATTTATAGTGTTTATGTGTTTCTTGCTAAATTAGGAGAAAAATAAGGGAACTGCAGTGCAGTCCAGTTTAAAACGAATTTTTATGATTTTTGAATATTAAGGATACCCCACCTAAATTTTTTTATTTTGAAGTATGTGTGTGTAGCATGTTTATGTGTGACAGCTGTTGGATCTAGTTATGGCACTAGAATTATAGACAAATAACTATAGCTAGCATTGCATGAATCGGATAGGTAGTATTTGATAATACAACCCTATGCTATGTGTGTGTGAGGTCATTACTTAGTTAACTTTGTGTGTGAGATCCAGAACTTACCCAGTTAGTCTTGCCTAGGATAGAGGATAGTGGTTAGGAAAGGATCATAGGTCGTTTTTGAATAAGTCCACTTTTAGCCTAAATGCCAGACCAAATGAATAAGTATCCCTTGATCCCGATTTTGAGCCTTAATTGACCTATTTCTTTCATTAGCCTATTCACCTTCCCATTTTAATTACAATGAACCTGTCTTAGCCCTGGTCCCTCCTTGGACACTGTGTACCTCAACTCAGGCAAATCGCCTAAGTTGAGGTTGGCTATTATAGGGGTGCGTAGATTGAGTTGGGTATGAAGAAGAGGTTAGTAAAAGAAAAAGATAAAACATGTTTGGGTGTGAAGAAAAAGAAAAAAAAAATAAAGTGAAAAGAAGAGAAATTGCAAAGAAAAAAAAAGAAAAAAAGAGAAGAGAAAATTATGTTTTGAAAGTGAAGAAAATCACACCCAAAATCTGAAAATAAAAGAAAGGAGAATAAAAAGGAGAAAGGTTGGAAGTGGAGCCAAAAATAGTGTAGTGTCAAGGAGGGTTGAGTCACCATATTCATATGTACCATACCCGTCCTAAAGACTACATTATAAGCCGAGTAAAGTCCTATAGTGATCCTAGTCCAACTGTCAAAAAACTAAGGCGTAGAAAATAAAGGCAAGCCTGTGGTATTTCATGCACACTGTTTGAACTTCTTTGTGAGAGTGAGTGTTTTGACCTAGTCCCTACTTTGATATTCATTAGTATACTTGTCACGCCCCGAATCCCATCGAGACATGATTGGCACCCGTAGCCGATAAGGCCCGAGAGAACCAACCTTTGCCTATGTTCACTCATATGCATCACATAATCATAACCACCAAATAAAGGAAAACATGGGACATAATTTTATACATACATATGAAACTTGGCCGTTGAGGCCATCCAGTCAAAACAACATATGTCCTTTACAATGCTACACCCACATCTGTCTACAAAAGCCTCTAACAAGAGCATTGACCAAAACAAACCAAAAGTCGGGACAAGTCCCCGCTTTACACATTATGTACAATACCAAAACATATAAACATCCTGACTCGGAGAAGCCCCGAATAAGCTGGAGCTCACCAAAGAACCACTAACTGTGGCAATCTACTGAGGAGGCCTACTGGGACCTGCGCCTGCAGCAAGTAAGGTAAATTCCCCGAGAGGGGTCAGTACGAAATAAGTACTGAGTATGCAAGGCTCAGATGAAACTGTACAACACATGAATATGTCAATGAACATGCCAATGAACTCAAAACATATGAATAATCAATGTGAATAAGTCACCATGTTGCATTTTGGAAACCACGTGGATTGCTTTCATTACTTTCATTGCTTTCTTTACATTCAATACTCATTTGTTATCACATATGTCACAATGTACCCGGGCCCCGACTGATCAGTGGGTCTTTCATATCATCATATAGGGATCGAGTCGAGCTAGGCTTATGCCCCTAGACTTGCCACCCTCGGGATCGAGTCGAGCTAGGCTTACGCCCCTAGACTTGCCACCCATAAATCCATATCTCGGGATCGAGTCGAGCTAGGCTTACGCCCCTAGACTTGCCACCCGTACTTGATCATTGACCACATTTGCATTACTTTGATCTTTACTTTGAGATTGTTACTTTGATAGTCATAACGTCACTTTGGAACTTTTGAACATCACATTGTTGGAAACTTTGAATCATTGACCAATGGGTAAGAGACATATGAATAAATATCAATGAGAAATATAACATTACTAGCACCATGATACCATTGGAACCGTTGGACAATAAGCCATGAACAAGAGAAACAAGTATAGTCACTATTGAAACATTGGAACATAACCTTAGTTGAGCTTTTGGAACATTAATCATGAATATGAGAAATGGGATTCACAATTGTTCAATGAGTAGGAAATATATGACAATGACCATGGATAAGTGCATATGGGATACCTTAGTACATTTCGAAATAGAACTAGTGACATGTCAATGTGAACACTATTGGCCGTAGAAAGATACGGACAAAGTAACCTTGCATACCTTGGATTCGCAATACGAATATACAACCTTAGATGCGTAGATAATAATCCCTCTCCTTCTTTATGTGTCACTCTACAAATACATAACGAAATGCACATTAACCACCAATTACTTTACAAATGCATACCATGTCAATGAATTACATGTTTGGCTTTAAACATGTCATTTCCCCTTGACAAAGCCATTGATCATACTATTATTCCAAAAATTCCATAATATTCCCAACATTTACCAATACATGAAAATCAATACATTTCACTACAATACTTCTCCTTTACACTTTCTTATCCATAACACATCACAAATAATCCATCAAAGCACCTTAATTCAACTCATAACACATATCGGCCAAAATCCCATAATTTCCACTTTTAGCCAAGAACAAATTTAATGCCAAAAATAACACCATACATGTTCATATTTTGTCCATACCATGCCTTTTCATCAAAGGCACAAGGCCTAATTCACACTTGAATTCCATATACCACAAATCTCATGCAAAATCACCAAGTACCATGACCAACTTTTCCAAGCACAACCAACATGATATACATATTCTTTTATGCATATAAGATATTAATCCATGAAAATAAATACTTACCAAGGCTTGGAATATGTTGATCTTGTCCAAGGAGTCCCAAGGAATTATTTTGCTTTAGGGTTTGGAAATGAGAAATGTTGAGAAAAATGTGTTAAAGGCATGAGAGGTTTTGTACAATAAAAATCTGATTTTCCCCTTTATATAGGCCTCTCATGTTGTCCTTAGCCAATTCTTGGCATTTAATAAGATGTCTAGAAGGTCAAATGGAAGAATGGGTCATTTTGACCCATTTGGGCCATGGATTTCTTCCACTTTTGGGCCTTACTTTGGACCAAGAAGACATATCCATTTAACCCAACAAGTTTCATGCATTATTCACCACATCTCTCATGTTTATATACTTCCATAATGTTACGACAATATTCTCTTAAAAGATTCTCATTCGTCGCCTCGATCGCAAAAATTAGAATTCTAGTCGCCCTTGGTTTCATTGGACATTTTGGATCACTATTCACATTTCATGATTTGATCATGTAGGAGTATGTAGGAGTGTATTGAAGTGTTTGAAGCTTTAACAATGCTCAAATAACTCCAAAGAACCAAAAGAAACCATCGAGAAATCGTCGTAGAATTGCATTACGAAACGACGCCGGAAAGGGCATACTTTTGTGCCTTGCGCCACACCCCCTGAAACAGGGTAGTGGCGCAAGAATTTGGCCTTCTCTGAAGTTTATGCAGGCTGGTGGCTTGCGCCACACCCCTGAAACAGGGTAGTGGCGCAAGTTTCAGCATTTTGCTGAAATTTCCGGCCACTAATCCAACGTTTACGTATCGTCCAATCCCTTATTAAAACACTACAAAACACTTACTTAGTGATCTTAACCATCAATTAAACATGACTTAAAGTCACCAAATAAGGTTAGAATATGTACGAGTTCTTATCCAAATGCTCCACGAAATCACAACACACCTCCTACGAAGATCTAATCGCACATGTTAAGTCCGATATCAAATGTTTCACCAATGACACTATAAAACACATATGCATGGCATCTCAACACCTATGTAGGTATGATCCCAAGGTGTCAAGTGAGGTTATCAAAGTACGGGGTGTTACATTCTTCCCCCCTTAGAAACATTCGTCCTCGAATGTTAACAATATTGTCGTATATACAACAAATGCATCTTTCCTTTAACATACCTACACATATTCACATAATGCTTTTAAATACTTACTTGTTATTGTTCCGCCTCCGCACTGTGAACTTTTTGGTCCATTGGAAATAGATGGGGATACTTGGATTTCATCTTTTCTTCTGCTTCCCATGTGATCTCCTCTACGTGTTGGTTTCTCCAAAGAACTTTTACGGATGCGATGTCTTTTTTCCTCAATCTCTTTATTTGTCGATCTAGGATAGCAATGGGCACCTCTTTATAAGTGAGATCCTCTGTAACTTGAACATCCTCTACGGGCACAATACGAGATGGATCTCCTATGCATTTCCGAAGCATCGACACATGAAAGACCGGATGGACGGAGGAAAGTTCTTGAGGTAAGGCTAATTCATATGCGACTTGCCCAAATCTTCTAATAACTTCATAGGGGCCTATGTAACGTGGACTTAATTTCCCTTTCTTTCCGAACCGCATTACCCCTTTCATTAGTGCCACCTTTAAAAATACCCAATCACCTATGGCAAATTCAAGCCCTCTTCTTCTCACATCGGCATATGACTTGTGACGACTTTGAGCTGTTTGTAACCGTTGTTGGATCACTTTAACTTTCTCCATGGCTTGGTGAACAATATCTGGCCCAAGTAAAGCAGTTTCACCTGCTTCAAACCATCTGATTGGTGATCTACATTTCCTTCCATACAAGGCTTCATAGGGTGCCATTTTAATACTTGAATAATAGCTATTGTTATATGAAAATTCAATAAGAGGCAAATGGTCATCCCAACTACCTTGAAAATCCAACGTACAAGCTCGTAGCATATCTTCAAGTGTCTGGATAGTACGTTCTGCTTGTCCATCAGTCTGAGTATGGAAAGCCGTACTCAAATTCACCTGAGTACCCAAACTCCGCTGAAAAGATTTCCAGAAGTGTGCTGTGAACTGTGCTCCTCTGTCTGATATGATAGAAAGTGGAATACCATGCAATCGTACTATCTCTTTCACATACAACTTTGCATAATCCTCAGCTGTATAAGTCGTCTTGACAGGTAGAAAATGACCTGACTTGGTAAGTCGGTCCACTATGACCCATATGGAATTAAACTTCCGCAATGTACGAGGCAAACCCGTAATAAAATCCATATTAATCATATCCCACTTCCAGACTGGAAGATTAATACATTGCATGTAGCCTCCCGGTTTCTGATGTTCAACTTTCACTTGTTGACAATTTGGGCACTGCGCGACAAATTCTGCAATGTTCTTTTTCATGTTGCCCCACCAATACACTTCTTTCAATTCATGGTACATTTTAGTAGCACCCGGGTGAATGGAATAGCGCGAATGATGCGCTTCTGTCATTATTCGTGTCCTCAGTTCATCTACGTCCGGTACACATAACCTCCCTTGACATTGAAGCACCCCTTCCGGTGTAATATCAAATGCCTTGGTCAAATTCTGCTGCACATTTTCCTTTAGCTGTAATAAAATAGAATCCGCAAATTGCTTCTCTTTCACTTCAGCTATCAAGGAAGATTCTGCTGCATTCTGCACCATAACTCTATCATCTGTGGTTTCAATAAGGCGAACTCCCAAGCTGGCTAGTTGATTCAAATCTTTGATTATCTCGCACTTTTCATTCAACTGACCACTAGTGCTTTCTACTGCCTTACGGCTCAATGCATCAGCTACTACATTTGCTTTGCCTGGGTGATAAAGAGTATCAATGTCATAGTCTTTTAAAAGCTCTAACCATCTTCGTTGCCTTAGGTTGAGTTCCTTTTGCTTAAAGATATATTGTAAACTTTTGTGATCCGTATAGATGTCAACATGAACACCATATAAATAATGACACCATATCTTTAAAGCAAAAACTACCGCTGCCAATTCAAGATCATGTGTGGGATAGTTTTTCTCATGTGGCCGCAACTGTCGTGAGGCATATGCTATCACCCTACCATGCTGCATCAACACACATTCGAGACCAATCCCGGAAGCATCACAATACACTGCATAGCCGTCTGTGCCTTCAGGAAGTACTAACACTGGTGTGGAAGTCAACTTATCTTTCAATTTTTGAAACCCTCTTTCACATGCATCATTCCATTTAAACTTAATTTCCTTGTGAGTTAACTTTGTTAATGGTGCGGCAATAGACGTAAACCCTTCTACAAATCTCCGATAATAACCTGCCAAACCCAGAAAACTGCGAATCTCTGTGGGTGTCGTAGGTCTTGGCCAGTTTTTCACTGCTTCAATCTTTTGGGTATCAACCTGTATGCCTTCATCTGATACAATGTGACCCAAGAACGCGACTGATTTCAACCAAAACTCATATTTGGAGAATTTTGCATACAACTTCCGTTCACAAAGAATTTGCAACACTTGTCGTAAGTGATAAGCATGGTCTTCTGGTGATCTTGAATAAACAAGGATGTCATCTATAAATACCGTCACGAACACGTCCAGGAATGGCTTAAACACCCTGTTCATCAAATCCATAAACACAGCCGGTGCATTTGTTAGTCCAAATGACATAACTAAAAATTCATAATGGCCATACCGTGTTCGAAAAGCTGTCTTGGGTACATCCTCCTCTCTAACTCTGACCTGATGGTAACCCGATCTCAAGTCAATCTTTGAGAAACACTTGGCACCCTGTAACTGATCAAACAAATCATCAATTTGAGGGAGGGGATATTTGTTCTTGATCGTTACTTTATTTAGTTGCCGATAGTCAATGTACATTCTCAAGGTGCCATCTTTCTTTCGCACAAATAATACCGGTGCACCCCACGGGGACATACTAGGCCTAATGAAGCCTTTATCCAGCAAATCTTTCAATTGCTCCTTCAATTCGCGCAATTCTACTGGAGCCATTCTATATGGAGGAATAGAAATAGGCTGAGTGCCTGGAATCACATCAATACCGAATTCCACTTCCCGTTCTAGGGGTCAACCTGGAAGATCCTCTGGGAATACATCTAGAAATTCATTAACTACCGGTACTGACTGTGGAGTTAATGGTTCCACATCATTATCTTTCACTCGTACCAAATGACATACGTATCCCTTGGCAATCATTTTTCTGGCTTTCAAATAGGAAATAAATCTCCCTCGTGGTGCCCCTACATTACCCTGCCATTCAAGAAGATTTTCTTGCGGAAAACAAAATTGCACCTTCTTGGCCCGGCAATCTACCGTAGCATAACAAGAGGCCAACCAATCCATGCCCATAATTACATCAAAATCCACCATGTTCAATTCAATGAGATCGACCAACGTATCATGACCACACACAGTTACCACACAGTTACGATATACTCTCTTTGCAACAATATATTCACCAACCGGTGTAGACACTTCAATGGATTTAATTAATAATTCTGGTACCTTTGCAAGTTTCGCCGCAACCAATGGAGTAACATAGGAAAATGTAGAACCTGGGTCAATTAGTTCATATACATTATGTGAGAATATGGATAATGTACCTGTGACAACATCTGGGGAAGCCTCTGAATTCTGGCGGTCCACCAAAGCATAAGTGCGATTCTGGACCCCGCTAGTACTGGCTCCTCCTCTGGCACCTCTACCTCGACCAATAGGCTGCACCCCTCGGCCCTGTGAAGGAACCGATGCTGAAGACGCAACAGCCGACCCAGCTGGTCGTGCTATACCACCCATGCTCCGCTGAGGACACTCTCTCGCTATATGTCCTGGCATACCACACCAAAAGCAAACATTCATCCCTGTCCGACATGGACCTGTGTGCATACGCCCGCAGTGTGGACACTGCTGACGAGGGAAACCTGCTGCCTGTGATCCATGAACCCCACTACTCTGCACAGCTGAACCACCTCTAAACCCTCGAGACTGCGAATGAGCACTCCCTGTGGAATAAGAGAACGACGGTCTAGGTGGTCTAGGAAATATGCGGGGCCTAGATCCTCCTTGGGACATCATAGGTGGTCCCATAGGTCTAGCCCTTTTGGACTGTCCCCTATCAAATTCATGTACCCTTCGTCTCTGTCTTTGATCTTCCATTTTTTGGGCAAAGGCTTGGATTCGAGCAATGTCCATATCCCTATTCAAGGCCGCAATAGTGCAATCTCTCACCAAGTATGGCTCTAGCCTGTACACATATCTATGGACCCTGTCGGTCATCGTAGCCACAACATTTGGCGCATATCGAGCCAAGGAATTAAATTGCAAGCTATATTCTCTGACGCTCAAATTTCCTTGACGGAGATTTAGGAATTGATCCGCGCGTGCCTCACGGATCTCATAGGGCAAGTAATGATCAAGAAAAGCCATTTTAAACTCTTCCCAAGTGGGTGGGGTTGCATCAATATCACGGGATTTCTTCCAATCCTCGTACCACAATATCGCCTCTCCTTTCAACCTGTATACGGCAAGTTCCACTGTTTCTATCCCTGTCACATGCATGACTTCCAATGCCCTCTGAATTTGATCCACGAAGTTCTGTGGATCTGCTTTTGGATCTGCCCCTGTAAAGATAGGAGGGTCCAATTTGAGGAAATCCTGTGTTCTGCGACTTGCTACTCTAGCCGCATCATCATCATGTGCCATTGCACCAGCTCTTCCCTGGCTTTGTGCCGCCACTAACTGTGTCAACATCTGTACAGCATTCCTAAGATCCTGATCTGTGGCATTTGTCGGTGGTTCCATGGGCACTTCCCTTCTTCTCGGCTCTTCTGGAGCTGAAGAAGTAGAAGAAGCTCGCGTTGCAAACTCAGTTTCAGCCCCACCTTGATCAACTTGTTCAGGTGGTGGTCTACTGCTCCTTCCCCAGCAATTCTATCTATCAGCTTACTTTTACCTTTTCCTCGTCCTCTTCTAGTGTTCGGCATTTTGACTATACCAGAGAAAAACAATTACCAAGATCAGATACAATGCAATTGACAACATTGGCTCTATTGCACGATCTAGAATGAAGGAAAGAAACAGTATCCTAAATGTCCCGTAGCCTCCTACTTATAAATGTGGTGCACAACACATCGATAAGTAAGACTCTACTCAGACACGACTTTGTAGACACCCTTAGAACGACTGCTCTGATACCACTTTTGTCACGCCCCGAATCCCATCGAGACATGATTGGCACCCGTAGCCGATAAGGCCCGAGAGAACCAACCTTTGCCTATGTTCACTCATATGCATCACATAATCATAACCACCAAATAAAGGAAAACATGGGACATAATTTTATACATACATATGAAACTTGGCCGTTGAGGCCATCCAGTCAAAACAACATATGTCCTTTACAATGCTACACCCACATCTGTCTACAAAAGCCTCTAACAAGAGCATTGACCAAAACAAACCAAAAGTCGGGACAAGTCCCCGCTTTACACATTATGTACAATACCAAAACATATAAACATCCTGACTCGGAGAAGCCCCGAATAAGCTGGAGCTCACCAAAGAACCACTAACTGTGGCAATCTACTGAGGAGGCCTACTGGGACCTGCGCCTGCAGCAAGTAAGGTAAATTCCCCGAGAGGGGTCAGTACGAAATAAGTACTGAGTATGCAAGGCTCAGATGAAACTGTACAACACATGAATATGTCAATGAACATGCCAATGAACTCAAAACATATGAATAATCAATGTGAATAAGTCACCCTGTTGCATTTTGGAAACCACGTGGATTGCTTTCATTACTTTCATTGCTTTCTTTACATTCAATACTCATTTGTTATCACATATGTCACAATGTACCCGGGCCCCGACTGATCAGTGGGTCTTTCATATCATCATATAGGGATCGAGTCGAGCTAGGCTTATGCCCCTAGACTTGCCACCCTCGGGATCGAGTCGAGCTAGGCTTACGCCCCTAGACTTGCCACCCATAAATCCATATCTCGGGATCGAGTCGAGCTAGGCTTACGCCCCTAGACTTGCCACCCGTACTTGATCATTGACCACATTTGCATTACTTTGATCTTTACTTTGAGATTGTTACTTTGATAGTCATAACGTCACTTTGGAACTTTTGAACATCACATTGTTGGAAACTTTGAATCATTGACCAATGGGTAAGAGACATATGAATAAATATCAATGAGAAATATAACATTACTAGCACCATGATACCATTGGAACCGTTGGACAATAAGCCATGAACAAGAGAAACAAGTATAGTCACTATTGAAACATTGGAACATAACCTTAGTTGAGCTTTTGGAACATTAATCATGAATATGAGAAATGGGATTCACAATTGTTCAATGAGTAGGAAATATATGACAATGACCATGGATAAGTGCATATGGGATACCTTAGTACATTTCGAAATAGAACTAGTGACATGTCAATGTGAACACTATTGGCCGTAGAAAGATACCGACAAAGTAACCTTGCATACCTTGGATTCGCAATACGAATATACAACCTTAGATGCGTAGATAATAATCCCTCTCCTTCTTTATGTGTCACTCTACAAATACATAACGAAATGCACATTAACCACCAATTACTTTACAAATGCATACCATGTCAATGAATTACATGTTTGGCTTTAAACATGTCATTTCCCCTTGACAAAGCCATTGATCATACTATTATTCCAAAAATTCCATAATATTCCCAACATTTACCAATACATGAAAATCAATACATTTCACTACAATACTTCTCCTTTACACTTTCTTATCCATAACACATCACAAATAATCCATCAAAGCACCTTAATTCAACTCATAACACATATCGGCCAAAATCCCATAATTTCCACTTTTAGCCAAGAACAAATTTAATGCCAAAAATAACACCATACATGTTCATATTTTGTCCATACCATGCCTTTTCATCAAAGGCACAAGGCCTAATTCACACTTGAATTCCATATACCACAAATCTCATACAAAATCACCAAGTACCATGACCAACTTTTCCAAGCACAACCAACATGATATACATATTCTTTTATGCATATAAGCTATTAATCCATGAAAATAAATACTTACCAAGGCTTGGAATATGTTGATCTTGTCCAAGGAGTCCCAAGGAATTATTTTACTTTAGGGTTTGGAAATGAGAAATGTTGAGAAAAATGTGTTAAAGGCATGAGAGGTTTTGTACAATAAAAATCTGATTTGCCCCTATATAGGCCTCTCATGTTTTCCTTAGCCAATTCTTGGCATTTAATAAGATTTCTAGAAGGTCAAATGGAAGAATGGGTCATTTTGACCCATTTGGGCCATGGATTTCTTCCACTTTTGGGCCTTACTTTGGCCCAAGAAGACATATCCATTTAACCCAACAAGTTTCATGCATTATTCACCACATCTCTCATGTTTATATACTTCCATAATGTTACGACAATATTCTCTTAAAAGATTCTCATTCGTCGCCTCGATCGCAAAAATTGGAATTCTAGTCGCCCTTGGTTTCATTGGACATTTTGGATCACTATTCACATTTCATGATTTGATCATGTAGGAGTATGTAGGAGTGTATTGAAGTGTTTTAAGCTTTAACAATGCTCAAATAACTCCAAAGAACCAAAAGAAACCATCGAGAAATCGTCGTAGAATTGCATTACGAAACGACGCCGGAAAGGGCATACTTTTGTGCCTTGCGCCACACCCCCTGAAACAGGGTAGTGGCGCAAGAATTTGGCCTTCTCTGAAATTTATGCAGGCTGGTGGCTTGCGCCACACCCCTGAAACAGGGTAGTGGCGCAAGTTTCAGCATTTTGCTGAAATTTCCGGCCACTAATCCAACGTTTACGTATCGTCCAATCCCTTATCAAAACACTACAAAACACTTACTTAGTGATCTTAACCATCAAGTAAACATGACTTAAAGTCACCAAATGAGGTTAGAATATGTACGAGTTCTTACCCAAATGCTCCACGAAATCACAACACACCTCCTACGAAGATCTAATCGCACATGTTAAGTCCGATATCAAATGTTTCACCAATGACACTATAAAACACATATGCATGGCATCTCAACACCTATGTAGGTATGATCCCAAGGTGTCAAGTGAGGTTATAAAAGTACGGGGTGTTACAATACTGTGAGTGGATGGGACTTCTTTGATTGTGAGAGTACATGGGTTGCATTATTAGCTACTATTTGTTCGAAAAATGTCATTTGCATATAGGCTTAGTTGTTTGTGCATAATCTGGTGTCATCACTTGATCCCTTCTATGTCATGATAATATGCTACCTGTATACACACTTTGGTTTTGATTTGTAAATAGGAGGGGTCGGAAAAGTTTTGTGCCAAAGGCAATGAGTCGACTGCCATAGGTCCCTTAGGTTTCTCCTAATCAAGCATCGTATATGTGTGTTTTTGTTTTGTTCTCCTGAGGACATGCAAACGTTCTAAGTTGAGGGTGTTGATGCGCCATGGTTACATGGCACTTTCGATGCTTGAAACAAGGGAAATATGCAATAACTTGGGTGTATTTGGTGGGTATGATGTGTTTTCTATCCTACATTGCAGGAAAACAGGTTTTAAAGGTAAAATGATCAAAAAGGAAGAATCAAGCCCGAGAACAAAGTGTCAGAAGATGAAAGAACAAGAATCTGCACCACAGAGGGAGTCACGGCACCACTCACATGCCGTGAAGACCACTCACGTGACGTGAGTGGCTGGCGTGACTCTACTTCAGAGATCAACCAAAGTGCCTGATTTCCACGCCAGCCAGTCACGTGGCGTGACTACACTCACGTGGCGTGACTATGTGGCGTGAGTCAACTTCTGAAGACATCTAATTGAGCCTGATTTCCACGACACCAACCTACGTAGCGTGACTTAGTTCCACGACACCAAGTCATGATACCGTGGAAGTTGCCGACTCTATTCTCCTATTTTGATTAGGATAGGATTGTCTTTGTATCTATAAATACCCTTGCATAGTCCTAGGTGCGGGAGTTAGTCATTACATTGTTTTGAGAGATATTTCATATTGTTTTTGAGCTTATAAACATATTCTTGGTTTTGTAGTTACAAACCCTAATTCGAGTTTTATTGATAATTGAGATTTTAGTTCTTCTTCATTATTGTGAGTGTGCAATTATGTTTTCATCTTTGAATTCTTCTTGTTTTCTTACAATTATGAGTAGCTAAACTCATCAACTAGGGTTGTGTAAACCATGAGGAATTAACAAAACCGGTTAAGTGCAAAGCAACACTGAACCGATGTAAATGCATGTATTATTATTTCCTTCATTGTGATTACTTTCTAATGGTTGCAAGCGTTAAAAACTCACCTGTATTCTAGACTTGCTCGAGAGAGAGGTGGAGATTGGGATAAGGAGATAACAACAGAGATTTGAAGCTATCAACCTTCATCTAATAACTTGAGCCTTAGCAGGAATAGTTATCTGAGATCCAAGACAAGGGTTAGTAGTGCAATACTCGAAAATTGAGAGGAGAAGAGTGAAATTTATCTAACCAAGGTTGAGAGACGTTTAGATGAACATATCTTGTCAGATTTTGCATGCCACATAGCGGGACGATTTTGTTAACACAAGTAACCGGTGGAGTTAAGGAATCATTGGGGATCACAGTCCTAGTGTCTTTCTTGTATTATCTACAAACTCGATACAACCAGCAATTGTTATTGTTACTATTTATTTGCAAAACCCCACAGTTTTACTTACTTTCCAATTATTCAATCTAGTATTCTAAATAGCTTTGTCCTATTCACTGTGGGATCGACCCCAACCTAGTTGGGTTCTATATTTGATACAGCGACCGCATTATACTTTTTCGAAGGTATATTTTAGGCGACATCAATGTGTTGCATGCAAAATCTAACAAGATAGGTTAATCTAAACATCTCTCGACCTTGGTTAGTTGAATTTCACTCTTCTCCTCTCGGTCTCCGAGTGTCGTACTACTAACCCTTGTTCTGGATCTCAGATAACTATTTCTATTATGGCTCAAGTTATTAGATGAAGGTTGATAGCTTTAAATCTCTGTTGTTATTTCCTTTTCCCAATCTCTACCTCTCTCTCGAGCAAGTCTAGAATACAGACGAGTTTCTAACATTTACAATCGTTAGAAGATCAATCATAACGAAAGAAATAACAATACATGCATTCACACCGATTTAGAACTACTTTGCACTTAACCCATTTCGTTAATTTCTTATAGTTCACACAACTCTAGTTGATGGGTTTAGTTACTCATGATTGCAAGAACACAAGAAGAATTCATAGATGAAAACATAATTATAAACTCACAATAAGAAGAAAACTCTGAAATCTCAATATGAATGAAAACCCTAGAATCGATGTTTCAATTACAAAATCAATAATGTGTTTATAAACTCAAAATAATGAAAATGTAATCCAAAACAATGTAGGGGTATTTATAGATACAAAGTGAATCATATCCTAAACAAAATAGGAGAAAAAATTTGGCATCTTACCACGATTTCGTGGGTTGGTTTTGTGGGTCCAACCCACGTGACGTGGCTCCATCTAGTGAAAATCAGGCCTTGATGACAACATTCAGGAGTTGACCTACAGAACCAACCCACATTACGTGGGTTGACCTACGGGATGTGAGTCCTTGCCGTGGGTCACTCCCCCGATTTTGACTTAGCTCTTTCATCTTCAAATGCTCTATTCTAGTGTATGCTTCTTCCCTTCTTCTCGATTTGTCCTCCATAACCTATTTCCCTGTAAGATAGGACAAAAAACACATCATACCAACCAAACATACCCAATTTATTGCATATTTTCCTTATTTGAAGTATCGAAAGTGCCATGAAGTCATGGCACATCAATCGTCAACTCTTCGTCCCCGTTCGCTGCTCCAGAAAAGGTAATTCCCCTCTTCCTCTTTATTTCTCAACGTTGATTACTTATTTTTTTTTTAGTTTTTTAGTTTGGTAGATTATCCTGTCTGTTGAATTCTATATTTAAGGTCATTAATTACGTCGATTAACAGGTTAGTGTTTCTCACATGATTTATTGCCTATTAGCTAAACTTGAAGTTTGGTAGTTTTCCCCGTTTTGATTCTATTCTAGTGTTTCAACTTTCATATGCCTTATCTCGTGTAATCTAGTTTAAATTCGATTGTGTTTGGAATCAGTTTAACTACTCAAGTGTGATGGTATACCTCTATTTAGTCGACCTCGAAAGATCCTTCTTTGGTTTGTAATATCAATGAGAGGTCGGTTGAGGTAAAGGACTAGCCACTCTTTGGAATTACACCTTAGTTATTTCCCAAGAATAGAGCTTGGGTTGAAGTAGAGCTTGTACCATAGCTCATCTTCATCCTAAGAGGTTTGTTTTCAATTTTGTTTTACACTGTTTCGCTAAAGTCGATAGCTTAATGGGTCCTTGTTTGTGAGAATGTGGATTTACTAGTGTTATAGGGTTCATGGATGTCAACAGTAAGGGGTAATTTTGAAGCCTAGAGTTTAAATCTTCTAAAATTTAAGTATGGCTCAAAATGATGTCTTAGAATTGAGTCCGGTTTAACTAAGTACTAGCTCCTTCTTGTTTGGATAAAATATGGCGTTTAGTTAAATGTTGTTTGTTAGAAGATGAGTTATATAGTCTCTGTTGGCTGCAGCTATGTTTATCTATTGCTGTGTGTTGTTGCTAATCTGTCATAGTTGCCTCCTTTAAGGTAAATTTTAAGCTAAGTAACTATTATATTTTAGGAAGGTTACATGTCGATTATACTTCTTTAGGTGTTCAGTAGTAGGGAGTTCTTTTGTTTAGTATCACTGGTTGATTCTAGTTGGTTTTATTCGGATTCATGGTCTGTTTGTGATAATGGAATGAGCAGTTTATGACTTTTTCTATCTGTTTGGTGGAATAACTTGTCAAACATTTTTATTAATCTCAAACTTATCTAGATCACAGAAAAACCTTCTGTCTCAATATTGGTTGATTCTGTTAGTCGAGTTTTGCTTCTTGCTTCTTTTTTTCTATAAATAACCTGGTGTTGTTTTAGATACTAGTGTAGTATTCAAGCTCCTAAAGCATGCTTACTGGAATTTGTTCTCTCCTAGTTTTCAAATTGTCAAAATGTTGAGGTGTTATTTATTTCTGAAAGCTAAGTATCATACATTGACAAATCTATCATGTTAGTGTTTGTAAGGAATTTTTTTAAAAAAAACTTTCTGAGTTTGCAAAGATTTTAAGGGGTAACTTTGTGTCAATAATTTGAATATCGCTTAGTTGTTAGTTTAATGATCTTTTCTCCCTTTTACTAATTCCTTATCTCTTATCTATTTTGATGCATGAACCCCTTCTGCCGAGTCTACTGGACTCCAACACCTTGCATTTCATTGTGACAAGCCCAATCTCTTGAGTCCAAGCCTTTCATTAAGTCCAAACATGGCTGATTTGCAGTGATATTAAGCAAATATAGAGTAGTATACATGGGATATACAGCAGCAAATGAGAAAGGGAAGCAGGTATATAGGTGGAAGAAAAATATGTGACTAATTTACAGTCGTATATGCTGATATACAGACAAACAGAGGCTGGTATACAATCAGTATACACAACAAAAAAAATGGGCCAATAGCCCATAGTTTGAAGACGAAACCTGGCAGATCTGAAATGGGCCAGAAAGGGGCCCAAATTTTAACTTTTCTTCCTTGTATTAGATTTGATTATTTGTTTGTAATTTAAATTAATTAATGTAGATGAATACTCGGGGAGCAAATTAATGTTGAAATTATTCATTATTGGTCATTTAATATTTTTAATTCACTCTATTTAGGTAAACTTAAGCTCGTAGAATAACTTGTGGAGTTTTCTATATCCCTTCATAGTTATTAAGTAGCTTAAATCCACGTTTAGTAATTGGGTTAACTATTTGACTCAAAAACTTGGCTCGGATAAGATTTTTAAGTTAGAATTATTTCAAAACTTTGACATTTTACATATTTCACAATTCGAAATAAGTAAATGAATGAGTATTGAATAAATTCTATTATTTTAAAAATATTTTTCAAACTAGTTACATCTATAAGATTTTTACAACTTAAAGAATTTATAAAAATTAGCCAAATAAGTTTAATCCGTCGGGAACCACACTTTGTGGATTTTCGAAAGTGCCTGACACCTTCTTTCGAATTTAACTTGAACCCGTACCTAGACTCTGATTTTTATTAAAGATTTTCTTTAAAAATTATCTTTTTAAATGGTTTCTTAATTTTTCTAAAATTAAGTGGCGACTCTAAATAATTTTTTTCAAGTAAAATCAAACAGACTTTTTCGCCACGAAGTTCTGAATTTTTAGACTTTTCGAAAACGATCGTAACCGAATGGCAACTCCACTGGGGATTCATCTAGGTTCTAACCATAAGGGTTTTATTTGTTTGGCTAGTATTTGTATTAATTGTTATTGTTCATAATTATGTGTTTAATTTTTTGCAATTATATACTATTGTATTTCATGGCACTTTCCGCCATTCCTGGCAAAGCATAGACATTAAGAAAAAAGGCGGTTATGCGGGTATCTACACCCGCCCTTCCGTATAACAACTTATCTTTCTTTGAACCGCCAAGTGAAGCAGTTGATTCGAGTCTGTCAACAGTCACTTGGTGTGTTACCTCGAAAAGTCCATTTCGGATTTCCAGTTAATTTGAACAAACCACTCTAGTCAACTAGGTTAGAGCGAAACCAAATCCTGTGAATAGCAATTTTGACCTAAGTGACTCGGTACCCCAGGGTTATCGGGCCCATTAGAAGACCACCTTGCGTCTATTGGCCACGAGTCAATAACAGACGATCATCCCATATGTGTTTAAATTGACAGATATAATGTCGGATTGTACACACCATTGTCCCATAGGGTTGAGTGTTTTATTTAGATAGTTTCTTTTATTGTAATTCAAAGAAGATTTTTCATGCAAAAGGTGTTCAAAAATTTCAAGAAGTTCAAGATCGAAGAATCTCCAAGGAAGTTTAGTTTAAGATTGTTTCCCTGCATGGGACAGATTTTATTTCCCATTTCCCTAATTTTGTATCCCTATTTGATTTATTCATAAAATTTGTATAATATATTTGGGGGCAATGGAACGTCTTACAAACGGCATGCATATCCTTCAAATGCTAGGCTTACCTTTTGGCTTAAAAGATCACATGTATGCTAGAACGCGTTAAAACTCATTTATGTGCTAAGTGTTCCAATATTTGTTTTGTCCGTGTTTGCTTGATTTGTGTGGTTAAATAACATATGTTTTGCTTTAAACAAGACTAGTCCATTATTCTCTTCTAAGTTTTTTAGCGTGATTAGGTAAATAAGACTCAAAATCCGAATCTTCCTAAAAATATCCTTAAAAGTCCATCAACAAAATCCCTTCCAATTCACCCAAGTTTATTCAAAAATCAATTAGGTCATCGTTCAATTTACATTGACCACGTTGCTCTAACAAATTTCCTTCTTGCACTTAATTATAGCCAGAGTTGATCAAATACTTTATCAATCTTAGGACCCCATTATTTTCAAAAGAACTATCCCAATAAATATTTTTAGGATGTTTATTTTCAAACACTCGATTTCTTCAAATCACTTAGTTCACTCTGTTCGAAATTCTGTTTCTCCAATCAAAATTCAAAAGTTTATCAAATG
Organism: Capsicum rhomboideum; assembly: GCA_031232105.1. Classification (NCBI taxonomy): domain Eukaryota; kingdom Viridiplantae; phylum Streptophyta; class Magnoliopsida; order Solanales; family Solanaceae; genus Capsicum; species Capsicum rhomboideum. The sequence continues at coordinate 25,285,538 of CP124719.1, read as the reverse complement.
GTCAAAATTCTGATCATTCAATCACTTTTCAAAAGTGTTCTATTCCTCGAATTCTGGGCTAGTCTGTTTCGAGTCAAACATATATTATTTGTTCCATATATTATTTTGATTGATTATTATGAGTCATGAACTAACCTTTTCACCTTTTGAGTGTTTATCTTTCCTTTTAGAGAGAGGTTGACTTGTGTTGGTAATCAAACTTGCTCGCTTCACAAAGACTAAAAGCAAATCAGTTTCAAGTAATCGCTGGCAGAACATCAGTATTTCACACGGTCGAAAGTCAAGAGAGCAATTACAGACTCATTAGTTCTTACATGGGCTAACAAAAAGACTTGTTCAACTATGGATCCTAATTTGATCATCACAAACACTTCATCCGAATCAGTTCCTACTTTGTTAGTCGCAAGAGACCCTAGTGCCTCGATAGGAAAAGAAATAACCCCAGAGGTCATTGCTGGTCTAGAACAATAAATTATCAAACTAAGGCTCATGGTGATACAGAGCAGAACACCTTCTCAGATTCCCCAAACATGACCCTGCCTCCTGATGCTCGATAAAAAGGGCCTATGTTTCCGACATCAAAAGGAGTTGATCGGGGATGTCATTTTACCACTTCTCAAAATGCTCATACTTCTCAGAATGCTCCTTTGGTGTAACATTCACTCCTCCAAAGGTTTAGAACATATCATTGTCACACCATGCTCCGCCAGTTTACACTTATGCTACCGCTCCGCCAACGACGCAAACTCAAGGGCTATACCGCCTAGATACTGATCATTATATTGAAACTAAAGATGATCCAAGGGTGTACAATGATGAGACTGTGAATAGAAAACAAAAGATCTTAGAAGATGCTATGAGAAGTCTCCGGGGGCTCGAAAGTAACCAAAGTGTGAAGTATGAGAAGTTGTGTGCATTTCCCGAGATAGAGTTGCCTTTTGGTTACAAGATTCCAAAGTTCGAGAAGTTCGATGGATCTGGGAATCCCTTTTTTCATATGAAAACGTATTGTGAAAAGTTAATTGGTGTGGGAAAAAACAAAGGAACAAGGGTCAAGCTATTCAGTCAAAGCTTGAGTGGAAAAGTTCTAAAATGGTACACTAAACAAGATGTGACCAAATGGTGCACTTGGGATGACTTGGAAAATGCTTTCGTGGATCACTATAAGTTTTATGTCGAGATTATTCCTGACAGAATCTCTATCATAAAGCTAAAGCAGAAATCAAATGAGGGTTTTCGTGAATATGCCATTCGATGGAGAGAAGAGGCAACCAGGGTACATCCTCCTATGGAGGAAGCTGAAATGATCAGTTACTTTATTCATGCCCTAAATCCAAAATATTTTGACCGCATCGTGAAAATGGCTGGAAAAATATTTGCTGAAATTGTCAAAACTAGAGAAATGATTAAGGATGGCCACAAGATAGGAAGGATAATAAATTTGATAGAGTTGCAATCCACTCATAAGGGCTTTTAGACTGGTTCTTTTGAAAGTGGAAAGAAAAAGGAGAAAGAAATGGGAGTGATGACTCAAGGAAGTACATCCCACCACAAGCAATCTCCATAACACCAGCCCAATGCTCAGCATACTCCGTATCCAGTCTGCAATGTACAGGCACCATATCATGCTCAACCTCTACCACAAAACTACCAAAATAATGCACCTCATGCCAACCATGAAAGGAAACTGCCCAAGGTCTTCACACAGTTGGCTGAACCATTGACTCAACTCTATGAAAACTTGAAAGAAGCAGGGATATTTTATCCAGTGGAAGCAAAGCCTGTGAACACTTCTGCTAATTGGTATGATCTAAACAAGCGATGCGCTTACTACTCTGGAGTTGTTGGACATGATTTTGAGAAATGTATCACTCTCAGCATAAAATTCAGGACCTAATTGACAACAAGGTGATAAAACTTACAGAATCTCCAGCAAATGTGAACAACAATCCATTGGCTAATCACAAGAAGTATTCATTGGCATCATCAATCGCAAAGAAGAGTGAAGTTTCCTCAAAGGCGCACTTTTGGCATCTTTCTATCTTGCATTTTGAAGTTATTGCTTCTTTTCTTGTAATCATACTTTATCGTTTCTATTTCCCTGTAGTCGCACTTTGTCACTTTATTTCCCTATAATCACACTTTATGATTTGATTTTTTTGTAATCGCACTGTATGATTTGATTTCCTTGTAATCAGAGTTTTAGTTGTAATGAACTATGTTCGACCTGATTTCCCTAGTGGAATATGTAGGCTCCATGTATTAGCTTTGGTCATGTTATCAAAATTATCAAATATCCTTTTTGTTTTGTACTAACAACGTTTGACCTGAATTCTAAAGAATAGGATACGTAGGCGGCTTATGTCGGCTTCGGTCAACCCCTAATTAAAAAATTTATCTTTCTATTTTATGTTGGAACTACGTTTGACCTGATTCCCCATATAATAGGATACGTAGGCGCCACAATGGCTCGATCATATTCCCCCAGGAAATGGAAACTGGGGCAAATTTTTTTAGAATGATCTCAAAAATTCTACAAGATAATATCTCTCTTACAGATTAAGCCTAAAGATTTCATCAAAGTGTGAAACTGGGGCAGAATTTTGAGGAGGGACCTCAAAATTCTATGAGGGGTAACATCAAATAGAGGTCTTCTGTGTGCTACTGGGGCAGAATTTTTGAGGAAGGTCCTCAAAAATTCCACCAAGACTAGTTTTCAATAACAAAAAAAGCGTACACATCAAAATACAAGTAGAAGCATCAGGAGACCAAGGCAAAGCCAACACAATTAGTCTCTCAAAAGTAAGAATTTTTCTTTGGATGCAGGAACAGTGAATTCACAAAGTTGACAATGTTAAGCATGACAAAGGGCATTACTAGATCCGCCATGGCCTTGCCATAATAATCCAAAACAACTTCTTGGTTTTTTTTATCTATGTTTTCATTATTTCGTTATGATTTCTAACACTCCCTCTAATTTTGTAGGGAAATGATCGGACATAACGACTAAGATATGGAGATATTATCCAAATCACTATCTATAAATCATCATGAGCCAAATGAATTTATCTTTAAACTCTATTTTCTGTTACACTCTCGACTTAGTTACAACAAATTATTATTAATAAGCGTTGTTTGGGCTATGCAGGTGACGTTATGCGAGACCGCCTATAAGAAATAATGCAAATTTTAATGGATTCTCTCAAAGTTTAAGGATTCAATCTAGAAGATCAGGACAAGCACAAGTCCTTTCAAGGACTCCTAATGCAAAGGATCAAGTTCAAAAAATTGAATTCTAACTTTTCTTATATAATGATGAATCTAATCTAATCAAATCTTTCATTCTTTGAATCAATTTCAGGCCCGAACTATATCTGACCTGATTATTGTTCCAGCAAGTTACGTAGGCAATCCTACATAAGGATTTGGTCTTCCCACTGTTTCAAACTCCAGACCCTCAAAGGAAATTGAGGCGTGTCTTTGAAACAGTCAATTCTTCTTTTGCACACTATTTCAATTAAGTGCCTTTGAACTAGAAACAAGGGCATTTTTTAAAATTGTCCAATGATTTCAAAAATCTCTGTTCAAATTTCAACTTCATAAATATTCCTCATAAGAAATACCTGTCTTTGTAAGAGATTCCATCTAAAGTCCCTAATCCGCCCTTAGAATCCCTCTCGACACATTTTTTGGGATCATAAGCTTTTCATGGTTACCCGATCGTTATGGCCTGTTTAAATGGTTCAATTATCTCAATCTCTTTGTTATTTAACTAACAAATTTTGTGAGTGCAAGTAGGTTGGCTCACCTTTTAAAAAGATGAGTTGGATTGTCACTTCATTCAAAGTTAACGTATCCTACTTTATTAGAGTTTTCTACCCTCCAAGAAAACCCACCAGATTATCACCCCATTCAAGTGATATATATTATTATATTTGGGTCGTATTCCCTTTCAAGAGGACATACCGAACTGTCACCTTGTTCGAGGTGATATATCTTATTATATTTGGGTCATCCGCCCTTTGAAGAGGATATACCAGATTGTCATCTCATTCGAGGTGACATATTTTATTATGTTTGGGTCACCCACCCTTTCAAAAGGACATACCGGACTGTCACCTCGTTCGAGGTGATATATCTTATTATATTTGGGTCATCCGTACTTTCAAAAGGATATACCGAATTGTCATCTCGTTCGAGGTGACATATCTTATTATGTTTGGGTCACCCACCCTTCCAAGAAGACATACAGGACTGTCACCTTTTTTGAGGTGACATATCTTATTATGTTGGGATTGCCTACCCTATAAGAAGGTGCATCAGACCGTCACTTCATTTGAGAAGACATGTTATTATGTTATGGATTGTCACCTCCTTTAGCGTGACCTATTATTATGTTATGGACCGTCACCTCCTTCAGAGGACATATTATTATGTTATGGACCATCACCTCCTTCAGAGTGACATGTTATTATGTTATGGATCATCACCTCCTTCAACGTGACATAATATTATGTTATAGACCGTCACCTCCTTCACAGTGATATATTATTATATTATGGACCATCACCTCCTTCAAAGTGACATATTATTATGTTATGGACCGTCACCTCTTTCAGAGTGACATGTTATTATATTATGGACCGTCACCTCCTTCAACGTGATATGTTATTATATTATGGATTTTCACCTTCTTCAGAATGGCATATATCAAAACAAGGTCGTCTGCGGTTCAACAAGACACATTGGGAAGTCACCCCGTTCAAAGTGGCACAAAACATTCAAGATAGGTCATCCGCCTTTCAATGAGATACGTTGGGCCGTCACCCTATTCAAAGTAGCATGATCCATTCAAGATAGGTCGTCCGCTTGTCAATGAGACACGTTGGGCCATCACCACATTCAAAGTGGCACAAAAAATTAAAGATAAGTCGTCCGCCTTTCAAATAAGACACGTTGGGCCGTCACCGCGTTCAAAGTGGCATGATCCATTCAATATAGGTCGTCTGCCTTTCAATGAGATACGTTGGGCCGTTACCCCATTCAAAATAGCATGATACATTCAAGATAGGTTGTCCGCCTTTCAATGAGATAGGTTGGGCCGTTACTCCATTCAAAGTGGGATGATACTTTCAAAACAGGTTGTGCAAATTGAATCATCAGCTCTTTCAGCGTGACATGTTCAAATAGGTTTGTAACAAATTATGTTTGTGTCATGCTACATTTACAACTAACCATCCTGTTTGAGATGTTGTTGGAGAATCCGAAAGGATGAAATTCTCGAATCAAAACTACAAGAATGGACGACACCAACAAAGGACGCAGTACAACGTGAAACTTTTTCTTAGCAGCGAACTGGGACATAGTCTAAAGAAGAATATCAAACTCTTAAGATACAAGTTGAAGGAAGAATTCCACCGCCATCCAACCACACCCCTATCAGAAGGCATGTGGGTATTTTTGGGACATTCTTGCTTTCAATTTTGCCTCTAGGGCATTTCTAAACTCGTACTAGAGGTAACTTTCCTCTTCTTTCAAATCAAGGTGACAACACACCTAGAGATTTGGAAATTACATCAATGTAGCTCTTAGTTTCTGGTGTAAGAGGGCCCCACACTTGTGATTAAGATAATTACAAGATCTTGTTCGTAGCTCAAATAAATTGTCACTCATCCTAAGCCAAAGGACGTCTTAAATAAAAGACTACCTTTTCTACAAATCCAGTCGAACTACAGGCAGTTTGATTCCCTAAATATTGGGATATATAGGCTGGGCTCTATTTTGAAAATTCGACTGCCTTCCAAACCCCCCAACCCTCTTATTCCCCAGTTTTTTGGTCTCTTTAAAACTCGAAGCCAGGATAGCTTGTGAATTCTTTGAGAATCGTGATCCTAAATCAAGCGTTATGAACTACAAGTGGCTTGAATTCTCATGTAACCTAAGATATGTAGGAAAACCGATACCGGGCTCCGGCCATAATTCCTTACCATCCTCTTTTGGGAGATGAACTTGTGGTCGGACAAAATTAGGAATGTCAAATTTTCTTTGTCCAGGATTACTTGCATCCACCCTACCCAAAGGGAGGGGCAGTTGCTGACACCCGATTTTTTCCCTCCACACTTCGAATTAATATTGAGCTTCTACTATTTCGAATAATTTTAGAAATAGTAATTTTATTCAAATTTAGATATTTTTAATTTTTGATTTGAAGCTAATTTTGTCATTTCCAAGTAAAAATATATACTTGTGTATTTAATTATATGGAATTATGTAAATTTTACTTAAGAAAATATTTTAGAAATTATTTTGAAAGAAAATCATGGTTAAATTGAATTTTTTTTTACATTTTTCCGCTCAAATTATTTAAAATTGGAAAATAGTTTTATAACTAGTTTTTTGATTTTAGATAAAAATAATTATGATTTATAAATTATTTATTTCTAATTATGGAAATTAGAAGCTCATTAGTTAGTTCGGAATTTAATTTGTTTCAATTCGATTGACCAAATTTTGCCCCGATTATTGAAATGGACCAAGTTTAATTGTTTTTTCTTTTGGACCACTTTAATCAACTCACTAGCCCATTACCCCTCCTTTGATTTAAAATTGTTCCCCTCATTTCAGTCTAAATTTAGCCGAAAATTAATACCAAAAACCCGGCCCAAATTCTTTTAATTCCCAATACTCCTACACTCTCTCATTTTTTCAAGAACAACAACTTTACAACAGCAAACCAACTAACCCTATCCTAATCCTCTGCTCTACCTCAATTTCTTTCAAAATTCTCCTCAAATTTGTACAACTCCAACGTGCATAGCACGAGAGATAGTACAAATCGAAACTTCCGAACAAATCCCTCAAATTGTAATATTCCTCTATTTTCTCAATTTTTCTTTTCCATTATTTTTCCATAAATTCATACCAAATCGTACAATCCAGCTCATAGCCTCATCCTTTGAGGATTTTAGAATTTTGCAAAGTCCCACATCGGTGGAATGCCCAAATTCCATTCGATTTCACCCCTATATAAACCTCATTATTCCCTTGTTTGTGAGTAATGTTTTCACTGTGGAGAGAACCCTCAAAGGCTCAAAAGAAGCTTGGGATTTGTTAACGAAAAATCCCCCAATATCCTGGGTCCTGGAATTTTATGAGTTAATTTGCTCTAATTTTAAGGAATTGGGATTCTAGTTCAATTTTGTTCGATCCCAACGAATTCAAGTTGGATTCAAGTTGGTAGAGTCATTGTCAACTCTTCATCCCCGTTCGCTGCCCGGGAAAAGGTAATACCCCTCTTCCCGTTTATTTCTCGACGTTGATTGATTTTTTTTTAGTTTTTTAGTTCGGTAGATTAGCCTGTCTGTTGAATTCTGTATTTAAGGTCGTTAATTATGTCGATTAACGGGTTATTTATTCTCACATGAGTTATTGCCTATAAGCTAAACTTGAAGTTTGGTAGCTTTCCTTGTTTTGATTCTATTCTAGTGTTTCAACTTTCATATACCTCATCTCGTGTAAACTAGTTTAAATTCGATTGTGTTTGGAATCAGTTTAACAGCTCAAGTGTGATGGTATACCTCTATTTAGTCCACCTCGAAAGATCCTTCTTTGGTTTTTAATATCAACGGGAGGTCGGTTGAGGTAAAGGACTAGCCACTCTTTGGAATTACTCCTTAGTTCTTTCCAAAGAATGGAGCTTGGGTTGAAGTAGATCTTGTACCATAGCTCATTTTCATCCTAAGAGGTTCGTTTTCATTTTTTTTTGACACTGTTTAGCTAAAGTCGATAGCATAATGGGTCCTTGTTCGTGAGAATATGGATATACTAGTGTTATAGGGTTCATGGATGTCAACAGTAAGGTTTAATTTTGAAGGCTAGAGTTTTAATCTTCTAAAATATAAGTATGGCTCAATATGATGTCTTGGAATTGAGTCCGGTTTAACTAAGTACTAGCTCTTTGTTGGTTTGATCAAATGTGGTGTTTAGTTAAATGTTGTTTTGTTAGAAGATGAGTTATTTAGTCTCTGTTGGCTGCAGCTATGTTTAGCTACTGCTGCGTATTGTTGCTAATCTGTCATAGTTGCCTCCTTTAAGGTAAATTTTAAGCTAAGTAACTATTATATTTTAGGAAGGTTACATGTTGATTATACTTGTTTAGGTGTTCAGTAGCAGGGAGTTCTTTTGTTTAGTATCACTGGTTGATTCTAGTTGGTTTCATTCGGATTCATGTTCTGTTTGTGATAATCGAATGACTAGTTTATGCCTTTTTCTATCTGTTTGGTGGTATAACCTGTCATATATTTTTATTAATATCAAACTTATGGAGATCCAAGAAAAAACTTCTGTCTTAATAGTGGTTGTTTCTGTTGGTCGAGTTTTGCTTCTCGCTTCTTTTTCTCTATAAATAACCTGGTATTATTTTAGATACTAGTGTAGTATTCAAGCTCCTAAAGCATGTTTATTGGAATTTGTTCTCTCGTAGTTTTCAAATTGTCAAAATGTTGATGTGTTATTTATTTCTTATAGCTAAGTATCATACATTGACAAATCTGCCACGTTAGTGTTTGCAAAGAATTTTAAAAAAAAACTTTCTGAGTTTGCAAAGATTTTAAGGGGTAACTTTGTGTCAATAATTTGAATATTGCTTAACTGTTAGTTTAATGATCTTTTCTCCCTTTTACTAATTACTTATCTCTTCTCTATTTTGATGCATGAACCCCTTCAGCCGAGTCTACTGGACTCCAACACTTGCATTTCATTGGGTCAAGCCCAATCTCTCGAGTACAAGCCTTTCATTAAGTCCAAACAAGGCTGATCTGAAGTGATATACAACAAATATATAGTAGTATACATGGGATATACAGCAACAAATGAGAAAGGGAAGGAGGTATACAGGTGGAAGGCAAAATATGTGACTGATATACAGTCGTATACGCTGATATACAGACAAACAGAGGCTGGTATACAATCAGTATATACAAAAAAAAAATGGGCCAATAGCCCATAGTTTGAAGTCCAAACCTAGGCAGATCTGAAATGGGCCAGAAGAGGGCCCAAATCTCAACTTTTCTTCCTTGTATTAGATTTGATTATTTGTTTATAATTTAATTTAATTAATGTAGATGAATCCTCGGGGAGCAAGTTTATGTTGAGATTATTCATTATTGGTCATTTAATATTTTTAATTCGCTCTATTTAGGCAAACTTAAGCTCGTAGAATAACTTGAAAAAATTTCTATATCCCTTCATAGTTATTACGTAGCTTAAATCCACGTTTAATAATTGGGTTAACTATTTAACTCAAAAACTTGACTCAGATAAGATTTTTAAGTTAGAATTATTTCGAAACTTTAGCATTTTATTTATTTCACAAGTCGGAATAAGTAAATGAACGAGTATTGAATAAATTCTATTCTTTTAAATAAATTTTTCAAACTACTTACACCGATAAGATTTTTACAACTTAAAGATTTTTTAAAAATTAGCCAAATAAGTTTAATCCGTCGGGAACCACACTTTGTGGATTTTCGAAAGTGCCTACCACCTTCTTTCGAAATTAACTTGAACCCTTACCTAGACTCTGATTTTTATTAAAGGTTTTCTTTAAAAATTACCTTTTTAAATGATTTCTTAATTTTCCTAAAATTAAGTGGCGACTCTAAATAATTTTTTCAAATAAAATCAAATAGACTTTTTCGCCATGAAGTTATTAAGTTTTTGACTTTTCTAAAACGATCGTAATAAGGACAATCCATACTTTAGAGTTGGGGGTATTTATTTATGGATCTGTAATATTTTAGCCTGCTCTTGGGATATTCTGTTCTGATATTCTATTTTGGATATTTTGTTTTTATTTGGGTGTGCTACTCGAATGATGTTTTGGATATTTTCTAGTTTGGGTTGTAATATTTTAGATGTGGTGTTTGGATTTCTTCGAGTGTGGTGTGTGATTTTTCATTTTCGTTTCTTTGCTTTTTTACTTTAGCTTTGTAGTTCGTAGTTAGTTGCAAATAAAAACTCATTTTGGCATGCATACTTAACAGAAAAGTGTACTAACAATAGAACACTTGACTCAAATAATACTCTTGGGGAGATTTTTCACATGCGCACTTGTAAATGATAAATCATTGTGAATGATTCCAATTTTCAAAATATACCCTTTTTCAAAATTTTCTTTTGGTTTAGTTGAACTAGTTAGGCACTCATTAGTTGTGAACACCCGCATTTTATTTTGACTACTTGAATACCTTCTTCGGTATGTGCTATGAATGTGGTACATCAATTGAGGAAAGGCACCTAGAGTATGTGATTGAGTGCCATGTGTGGTGAGGATTCAACTTGATCTTGCTCATTGAATCCACCTAGAACTTGTCGGGTTGCTCTAGCTAAAGCAAAGAGTGTTTGATATTGGATAAGTGATCTTAGGCCATTGATCAAGAGTGAACCTCCAATTTGACCAAAATAGCCATCCCATTGTGAGTTGAGTGACCAATTTTGTCCCTAATTTGAGCTTTGGAACCCTTTTTTTGAACAACCTCATTGCAAGCCGAAACCTTTTTTCGATAATTTCCTCTCTTGAACCAAACCCTTCTTGAAACGTCTAAGTGAGACAATAAACCCACTTAGGCCAAAAGTTTAAGTTGGGGGTGGAGGAGCCATTGGGTTAGTGTTGTAATCAGAAGTTCATAAAGTGGGGACCATTCACTTTCTCTACTAGTTATCCTAGTATTCTTTGTATATATAAAAGATTGAAAAGCAATGAAAAAAGAGTTGTAGTTGTGTTTTTAGTTTGTAAATATTCAAAGTAGTTTAATATTTGAAAGGATAGGAAGAGGAAGATAGCTTGAAATTTTTTGAGAATTGGTCCTTGGAATTGTATAAGAAGCAAGTTTTGAAAAAAGAAGTGTAATTGAGGTCTCTTTAGATGCTTTGAGGGGGTAAGTCACTATAACCTAAATTTTTCCTACCATTCCCTACGCTACAAGCCAAAACAAGACCTAAGTGATTGTAACACCCTGTACTTTTCTAAGCACACTTGATACCTTGGGATCATATCTACCTAGGTGTTGAGATGCCATGAGTAGGTGTTTTATAGTGTCATTGGTGAAACATTTGATATCGGACCTAATATGTGCGATTAGACCTTCGTAGGAGGTGTTTAGTGATTTCTTGGAGCATTTGGGCAATACCCCGTACACATTCTAACCTCATTTAGTGACTTGGAGTCATGTTTACTTGATGATTAAGATCACTAAGTAAGTATTTTGTAGTGTTTTGATAAGGTATTGGACGATATGCAAGTATTGAAGAAAGGGCCGAAAAATTCAGCAAGGTGCTGAAACTTGTGCCACTACCCTGTTTCAGGGGGTGTGGCGCAAGCCACTGATTCAGAGGGGGTGCAATTCTTGGGCCACTTCCTTGCTTTGCAGCAGTGGCGCAAGGCACAAATATTGTGCCTTTCCGGACTCGTTTTGTAACGCAATTCTACAATGATTCTTGGATGGTTTCTTTTGGTTCTTTGGAGTTCTTTGAGCATTGTTAAAGCTTCAAACACTTCAATACACTCCTACATACTCCTACATGATAAAATCATGAAACAGGAATAGTTATCCAAAATGTCTAATGAAGCCATGGGCGACTAGAATTCCTATTTTTGCGATCGAGACGACGAATGAGAATCTCGTAAGAGAATATTGTCGTGACATTATGGAATTATGTAAACATGAGATATATGGTGAATAATACATGAAAGTTTATGGGTTAAATGGATATGTGTTATTGGGCCCAAATTTAGGCCCAAAATGGAATTAAAAGACATGGCCCAAAGGGCAAAATGACCCATTCTTCCACTTTGACCACATTTAATGCAAAAGGAATGGCTAAGTATGACTTGGGGTCTATATAAAGGCCCCAAAATCAGATTTTTATTCACACAAACTCTCATACCTTTTTGGATATTTATCAAACATTTCTCTAGTTCTAAACCCTAAGGCAAATAATTCCTTTGGACTCCTTGGACAAGATCATCCTATTTCAAGCCTTGGTAAGTATTTATTCTCATGGATTAACATATTATATGCATGGGAGATTATGTATATTATGATAGTTGTGTTGGCAAGGTGGTGAATAGTGTATTTTTGCTTTTGGTGAAAGATGTGCTATCTTGGTGATTTGAACTTGAAAAGAGACTTGATGTCTTAATGAAAGAGCATGGTATGGATAAAATATGAACATGTATGGTGTGATTTTTTTTATTAAACTTGTTATTTTTCTAGAAGTGTAAATTGTGGGATTTTGGCCAATATGCGCTATGAGGTGTATTAAGGTAATTTGATGGATTATTTGTGATGTGATATGGATAAAAAAGTGTAAAGGAGAAGTGTTGTGGTGAAATGTATTGATTCTAATGTATTGGTCAATGTATGGAATATTGGGGGATTTATGGAATAATAATTTCATCAATGGTTTTGTCAAGGGGAAATGGCATGTTTAAAGACAAACATGTGACTCATTGATGTTATATGCATTTGTAAAGTAGTTGATGGTTAATGTGACTCCCGTTATATATTTGTGTTGTAGAGTGACACATAAAGAAGGAGCGGGACTATTGTATGCACCTCTAGGATTATATATTCGTATTGCGAATATAAGGTATGTAAGGTTACTCTATCCGTATCTTTCTGCGGCAAATAGTATTCACATTGACATTTCGCTTGTCCTATTCCAAAATGTGCTAAGGTACCTTAAATCCAATTATCAATGGTCATTATCACATAGTTCCTACTCATTGATCAATTGTGAATCTCATGTCTTATATTCATGGTTAAAGTTCCAAAAGCTCAAATAAGGTTATGTTCCAATGTTCCAATAGTGATTATACTTATGTCTCTTGTTCATGGATTATTGTCCAATGATTCCCATGGTGTTATGGTTCTAATAATGTTATGTTGCCAAGTTATTCACATGTCTCTCACTCATTGGTTAATGATCCAAAGCTTCCAACAATGTTGTGTTCCAAAGTTCAAAGTGATGTTATGACTATCAAAGTATCTATCTCAAAGTAAAGATCAAAGTAATGCATATGTGGTCAATGATCAAGTATGGGTGGCAGCTTTGGGGGCAAAATGCCTAGCTCAAGCCGATCTCGAGGTTTTTGGATCAGGGGGCAGTCCTGGGGGCATAAGCCTAGCTCGGACCTATCCTGACAGGGGGTAGCTCTAGGGGTAATAACTGTAACACCCCGTACTTTTATAACCTCACTTGATACCTTGGGATAATATCTACATAGGTGTTGAGATGCCATGCATATGTGTTTTATAGTGTCATTGGTGAAACATTTGATATCGGACTTAACATGTACGATTAGATCTTCGTAGCAGGTGTGTTGTGATCTCGTGGAGCATTTGGGTAAGAACTCGTACACATTCTAACCTCATTTGGTGACTTTAAGTCATGTTTACTTGATGGTTAAGATCACTAAGTAAGTATTTTGTAGTGTTTTGATAAGGGATTGGACGATACGTAAACATTGGATAAGTGGCCGGAAATTTCAGCAAAGTGCTGAAACTTGCGCCACTACCCTGTTTCAGGGGTGTGGCGCAAGCCACCTGCAGCCAAAAATTTCAGAGGAGGCTGCAAACTTGCGCCACTACCCTGTTTCAGGGGGTGTGGCGCAAGGCACAACAAGTATGCCCTCCCGGAGTCGTTTCGTAACGCAATTCTACGACGATTTCTAGATGGTTTCTTTTGGTTCTTTGGAGTTATTTGAGCATTGTTAAAGATTCAAACACTTCAATATACTCCTACATACTCCTACATGATCAAATCATGAAATGTGAATAGTGATCCAAAATGTCCAATGAAACCAAGGGCGACTAAAATGCCTATTTTTGCGATCGAAAGGACGAATGAGAATCTTTTAAGGGAATATTATCGTGACATTATGGAATTATGTAAACATGAGATATATGGTGCATAATAAATGAAATGTGATGGTTAGGTGTTATTGGGCCCAAAGTTAGGCCCAAAATGGAATTAAAAAGACATGACCCAAGGGTAAATTGACCCATTCTTCCACTTTGACCTCATTTAATGTCATGAAATGGATAAGCTTGACTTGGGGTCTATATAAAGGCCCCAATATCAGATTTTTATTATCCAAAAGCTCTCATGCCTTTGTGATATTTTCTCAATTATTTCTTTAAGCCCCAAAAGTTCCAAACCCTAAAGCAAAATATTCCTTGGACTCCTTGGACAAGATCAACATATTCCAAGCCTTGGTAAGTATTTCTCCTCATGGATTAACATATTATATGCATGGGAGATTATGTATATTATGCTAGCTGTGTTGGTAAGGTGATGAATAGTGCATTTTTGCCTTTAGTGAAAGATGTGTCATCTTGGTCATTTGAACTTGAATTAGGCCTTGTGCCTTTGATGAAAAAGCATGGTATGGACAAAATATGAACATGTATGGTGTTATTTTTGGTATTAAACTTGTTCTTGTATATAAGTGGAAATTATGGGATTTTGGCCGATATGTGTTATGAGTTGTATTAGGGTCATTTGATGGGTTATTTGTGATGTGTTATGGATAAGAAAGTGTAAAGGAGAAGTGTTGTGGTGAAATGTATCAATTATTATGTATTGGTCAATGTTGGGAATATTATGGAATTTTTGGAATAATAGTATATCAATGGTTTTGTCAAGGGGAAATGACATGTTTAAAGGCAAACATGTAACTCATTGACATGGTATGCATTTGTAAAGTGATTGGTGGTTAATGTGAATTTCGTTATGTATTTATGTTGTAGAGTGACACATAAAGAAGGAGAGGGATTATTGTATACGCATCGAAGGTTGTATATTCGTATTGTGAATCCAAGGTATGTAAGGTTACTTTGTCCGTATCATTCTGCGGCAAATAGTGTCCATATTGACATGTCACTAGTTCTATCCCGAAATGTGCTAAGGTATCCGATATCCATTTATCACTAGTCATTGTCATATATTTTCTACTCATGGATCATTTGTGAATCTCATGTCTCATATTCATGGTTAATGTTCCGAAAGCTCGAATGAAGTTACGTTCCAATATTCCAATAGTGCCTATACTTGTGTCTCTTGTTCATGGATTAATGTCCAATGGTTCCAATGGTATCATGGTGCTAGTAATGTTATATTTTTCATTGATATTTATTCACATGTCCTTCACTTATTGGTCAATGATTCAAAGCTTCCAACAATGTTGTGTTCCAAAGTTCCAAAGTGATGTTATCACTATCAAAGTATCAATCTCAAAGTAATGAACAAAGTAATGCAAATGTGGTCAATGATCAAGTACGGGTGGAAATTCTAGGGGTGTAAGCCTAGCTTGACTCGATCCCGAGAAATGGATTTATGGGTGGCAAGTCTAGGGGCGTAAGCCTAGCTCGACTCGATCCCGATGCATTGATGTATGGGTGGCAAGTCTAGGGGCATAAGCCTAGCTCGAATCGATCCCAACACAATGATATGATATGAAAGACCCACTGATCAGTCGGGGCCCGGGTACATTGTGACATATGTGATAACAAGTGAGTATTGATTGTAAAGAAAGTGACAAAAGTAATGAAAGCAATCCACATGGTTCCCAAATTGCATCATGGTGACTTACTCACATGGTCTATTCATTTGTATTGAGTTCATTAGTATGTTCATGTGTTACAAAGTTTCATTTAAGCCTTACATACTCAGTACTTATTTCGTACTGACCCCTCTCGGGGAATTTACCTTACTTGCTGCAGGCGCAGGTCCCGGTAGGCCTCCCCAGTAGAGTGCCAGTGTTAGCGGTTCCTTGGTGAGCTCCAGTTAATTCAGGGTTTCTCCGAGTCAGAGTAGATATATGTTTTGATGATGTACATGTTGTATAAAGCGGGGACTTGTCCCGACTTTTGGTTTGTTTTGGTCAATGCTCTTGTTAGAGGCTTTTGTAGACGGATGTGGGTGTAACAGTGTAAAAGACATATGTTGTTTTGACTGGATGGCCTCAACGGCCAAGTTTCATATGTATGTATCAATATGTCCCATGTTTTCCTTTATTCGTCTTTCATATTATTATGCAATGGTGGTTATGATTATGATATGCATATGATTGAACATAGGCAAAGGTTGGTTCTCTCGAGCCTTATCGGCTAAGGGTGCCAATCATGTCTCGATGGGATTTGGGATATGACAATAACCTAGCTCGAGCCGAACCTAAAATATTGTATGGGTGGCAGCTCTAGAGGTACTAACCTAGCTCGAGCCGATCCCAATATATACATTGATTCATAGGGTGGCAGCTCTAGGGCATAAGCCTAGCTCGAGCCGATCCCAACATAACGCTATGTTATGTTAAAAAACCCACTGTTCAGTCGGGGGCCCGGGTATCACAGGTCAAAGGCAAAGGTGAATAATCATGGAAGTAAAGATGCAAAGAATCTAACGAAAGCAACATACATGGTTTCCAAAGTACAGAATAGTGACTCATCTACATTTTGACTTATCTATATTGGTTATGCATTTGAACTTGAGTTCTTTGACATATTTTCATATCTTACAAGTTTCATATGGCCTTACATACTCAGTACATTCTTCGTACTGACCCCTCTTGGGGAATTTACCTTACTTGCTGCAGGCGCAGGTACTAGTAGGCCTCCACAGTAGGTTACCAGTTGTTGCAGATCTTTGGTGAGCTCCAATTAGTTCGGGGCTACTCCGAGTCACAGTTGTACATATGTTTTGGTGTTATATAAAGCGGGGACCTGTCCCGACTTTTAGTTCATTTTGGTCAATGAAATTGTTAGAGGCTTTTGTAGACGGATGTAGGTGTATAAATGTAAAAGGTATATGTCGTTTTTGACTTGGTGGTCTCAACGGCCAAGTTTCGCATATGTATATATATATATATGTCATGTTCCATGATTTTCTTTGTGGGTATCTATAGCTATTATATGCTTATGGGTTTAATATGGCATGCATATGATTGGATAGAGACAAAGCTTGGTTCTCTCGGGCCTTGTCGGCTACGAGTGGAAATCCGTCCCGATGGGATTCGGGCCGTGATAAAAGTGGTATCAGAGCAAGTCGTTCTAAAGGTGTCTATAAAGCCGTGTCTGAGTAGAGTCTTACTTATCGAAGTGTTGTGCACCACATTTATAAGTAGGAGGCTATGAGACATTTAGAATGTTGTTTCTTCTCTTCATTCTAGATCGTGCAATAGAGCCAAAGTTGTAAGTGAAATTATATTTGATCATTGAAATTTATTTTTCTTGTTATAGTAACAATGCCAATAACAAGAAGAGGTCGCGGTAAAAGTAAGAGGATTGATAGAATTGCTGGTGAAGGAACCAGTATACCACCACTTGATCAAGTTCATCAAGGCGATACTGAGCATGAGTTTGTGTCACGAGCTTCCTCCACTCCCTCTGTACCAGAAGAGTCGAGTAGGAGAAGCGTACCTGCAGAACCAGCAGTCAATACTACAGACCATGATCTTAGAAATGCAGTTCATATGTTAACACAGTTAGTGGCAGCCCAGAGTCAGGGACGAGTTGGTCCAACGACACATGATGATGATGCGGCTAGAGTGGCAAGTCACAGAACACAGGATTTCCTAAAATTGGACCCTCCTATCTTTACAGGGTCAGATCCAAAAGCAGATCCACAGGACTTCGTGGAACAAATTCAGAGGGGCTTGGAAATTATGCACGTGAAGGGGGTAGAGACAGTGGAACTTGCTGCGTACCGATTGAAAGGAGAGGCAATATTGTGGTATGAAGATTGGAAGAAATCCCGTGATATTGGTGCAACTCCAGCTACTTGGGAAGAGTTTAAAGTGGCTTTCCTAGATCATTATCTTCCTTATGAGATCCGCGAGGCATGTGCGCATCAATTCCTAAATCTCCATCAGGGAAATCTAAGCATCAGGGAATATAGCTTGCAATTGAATTCCTTGGCTCGATATGCGCCAAATATTGTGGCTACGATGACAGACAGGGTCCATAGATATGTGGAAAGACTAGAGTCATATTTGGTACGGGATTGCACTATTGCTGCCTTGAACAAAGATATGGATATAGCGAGAATTCAAGACTTCGCCCAGAAAATGGAAGATCAAAGACAGAGACGAAGGGTACATGAATTTGATAGGGGACAGTCCAAAAGGGCTAGACCTATGGGACCACCTATGATGTCCCAAGGAGGATCTAGGCCCCACATGTTTCCTAGACCACCTAGACCATCGTTCTCTAATTCCACAGGGGGTGCTCACTCACAGTTTTGAGGGTCTAGGGGTGGTCCGTCTGGGCAGAGTAGCAGAGTTCACAGATCACAGGCAGCAGGTTTTCCTCGTCAGCAGTGTCAGCACTGCGGGCGTACTCATACAGGTACATGCAGAGTGGGGACAAATGCTTGTTTCTAGTGCGACATGACAGGACACATGATGAGAGAGTGTCCCCAGAGGAGCATGAGTGGTATGGCACGACCGGCAAGATTGGTTGTTGCATCATCAGCATCGGTTCCTTCACTGGGCTGAGGTGTACAACCTGTTGGCCGTGGTAGAGGAGCCAGAGGAGCAGCCAGTACTAGTGGGGCACTTATGCTTTAGTGGACCGACAGAATTCAGAGGCTTCCCCTGATGTTGTCACAGGTACATTATCCATATTCTCGTATAATGTATATGCATTGATTGAACCTGGTTCTACATTTTCCTATGTTACTCCCTTGGTTGCTGCGAAATTTGCAAAGGCACCAGAATTATTAATTAAATCAATTGAAGAGTCTACACCGGTTGGTGAATATATTATTGCAAAGAGAGTATATCGTAACTGTGTGGTTACTGTGTGTGGTCATGATACGTTGGCCGATCTCATTGAATTAGACATGGTGGATTTTGATGTGATCATGGGGATGGATTGGTTGGCCTCTTGTTATGCTACGGTAGATTGCCGGGCCAAGAAGGTGCAATTTTGTTTTCCACAAGAACATGTTCTTGAATGACAGGGTAATGTAGAGGCACCACGAGGAAGGTTTATTTCCTATCTGAAAGCCAGGAAAATGATTACTAAGGGTTACATATGTCATTTAGTACGGGTGAAAGATAATGAAGTGGAACCACTAACTCCGCAGTCGGTTCCAGTGGTCAATGAATTTCTAGATGTGTTCCCAGAGGATCTTCCAGGCTTACCCCCAGAACGGGAAGTAGAATTCGGCATTGATGTGATTCCGGGCACTCAGCCCATTTCTATTCCTCCATATAGAATGGCTCCAGCAGATTTTTGTGAATTGAAGGAGCAATTGAAAGATTTGTTGGACAAAGGCTTCATTAGGCCTAGTATGTCCCCGTGGGGTGCATCGGTATTATTTGTGCGAAAGAAAGATGGCACTTTGAGAATATACATTGACTATCGACAATTGAATAAGGTAACGATCAAGAACAAATATCCCCTCCCTCGAATTGATGATTTGTTTAATCAGTTACAGGGTGCCAAGTGTTTTTTAAAGATCGACTTGAGGTCGGGTTACCATCAAGTCAGAGTTAGAGAAGAAGATGTGCCCAAGACAGCTTTTCGAACACGGTATGGTCATTATGAATTTTTAGTTATGTCATTTGGCCTAACAAATGCACCAGCTGTGTTTATGGATTTGATGATTAGGGTGTTTAAGCCATTTCTGGACGTGTTCGTCACGGTATTTATAGATGACATCCTAGTTTATTCCAGAACACCGGAGGACCATGCTAATCACTTACGGAAAGTGTTATAGATTCTCTGTGAGCTTAAGTTATATGCCAAGTTCTCTAAGTGTGAGTTTTGGTTAAAATCAGTTGCAGTCTTGGGTCACATTGTATCAGATAAGGGCATATAGGTTGATAAACTAACCTCCACACTAGTTTTAGTGCTTCCCGAAGGTACCAAAGGTTATGTAGTGTATTGTGATGCCTCCGGAGTTGGCCTCGAATGTGTATTGATGCAACACGGTAATGTCATAGCATATGCCTCACGACAGTTGCGGCCACACGAGAAAAATTATCCCACTCATGATCTGGAATTAGCAGCGGTGGTCTTTGCTTTAAAGATATGGCGTCATTATTTGTACGGAGTTCATGTTGATATCTATACGGATCACAAAAATTTGCAATATCTCTTTAAGCAGAAGGAACTCAATTTGAGGCAACGAAGGTGGTTAGAGCTCTTGAAAGACTATGATATTGATATTCTTTATCATCCAAGCAAAGCAAATGTAGTAGCTGATGCATTGAGCCGCAAGGCAGTAGAAAGCACTAGTGGTCAGTTGACTGAAAAACAAGAGATAATCAAAGATTTAAATCAACTAGCCAGCTTGGGAGTTCGACTTATTGAATCCTCAGATGATGGAGTTATTGTGCAGAATGCAGCAGAACCCTCCTTAACAGCTGAAGTGAAAGAGAAGCAGTTTGCGGATTCTATTTTATTACAACTAAAGGAAAATATACAGCAGAATTTGACCAAGGCATTTGATCTTACCCAAGAAGGGGTACTTCAATGTCAAGGGAGATTATGTGTACCGGACGTAGATGAGTTGAGGACACAAATTATGACAGAGGCGCATCATTCACGATATTCTATTCATCCGGGTGCTACTAAAATGTACCATCAATTGAAAGAAGTGTATTGGTGGGGAAATATGAAAAACAACATTGCAGAATTTGTCGCGCAATGCCCGAATTGTCAACAAGTGAAAGTGGAACATCAGAAACTGGGAGGTTACATGCAATGTATCAATCTTCCAGTCTGGAAATGGTATATGATTAATATGGATTTCATTACGGGTTTGCCTCTTACATTATGGAAGTTTGATTCTATATGGGTCATAGTGGACAGGCTTACCAAGTCAGCGCATTTTCTACCAGTCAAGACGACCTATACAGCTGAGGATTATGCGAAGTTGTATGTGAAAGAGATAGTACGATTGCATGGCATTCCACTTTCTATTATATCAGACAGAGGGGCACATTTCACAACACACTTTTGGAGATCTTTTCAGCAGAGTCTGGGTACACGGGTGAATTTGAGTACGACTTTCCATCCACAGACTGATGGACAAGCAGAATGTACTATTCAGAAACTTAAAGATATGCTACGATCTTGTACGTTAGATTTTCAAGGCAGTTGGGATGACCATTTGCATCTTATTGAATTTGCTTACAACAATAGCTATCATTCAAGTATTAAAATGGCACCTTATGAAGCCTTGTACGGAAGGAAGTGTAGACCACCAATCGGATGGTTTGAAACGGGTGAAACTGCTTTACTTGGGCTAGATATTGTTCATCAGGCTATGGAGAAAGCTAAAGTGATCCAATAGCGGTTACAAACAGCTTAGAGTCGTCACAAGTCATATGCCGATGTCAGAAGAAGAGGGCTTGAATTTGCCATAGGTGATTGGGTGTTTTTAAAGGTGTCACCGATGAAAGGGGTAATGCGGTTCGGAAAAAAAGGGAAATTGAGTCCACGTTACATAGGCCCATACGAGATCATTAGAAGATTTGGGCAAGTTGCGTATGAGTTGGCACTACACCAGGAACTTTCCTCAGTCCATCCGGTATTTCATGTTTCGATGCTTCGAAAATGCATAGGAGATCCTTCTCGTATTGTTCCCGTAGAGGATGTTCAAGTTACAGAGGATCTTACTTATGAAGAGGTACCTATTGCTATTCTAGAGAGACAAGTAAAGAGATTAAGGAATAAAGATATCGTATCCGTAAAAGTCCTTTGGAGAAACCAACAAGTAGAGGAGATCAAATAGGAAGCTGAGGACATGATGAAATCCAAATATCCCCATCTATTTCAAATGTACCAAGAAGTTCACAGTACGGAGGTGGAACAATAACAAGTAAGTATTTAAGAGCATTATGTGTATGTGTATACGTATGTTAAAGTAGAGATGCATTTGTTGTATATAAGACGATGTTGTTAACATTCGAGGATGAATGTTTCTAAGTGGGGAAGAATGTAACACCCCGTACTTTTCTAACCTCACTTGATACCTTGGTATCATATCTACCTAGGTGTTGAGATGCCATGAGTAGGTGTTTTATAGTGTCATTGGTGAAACATTTGATATCGGACCTAATATGTGCGATTAGACCTTCGTAGGAGGTGTTTTGTGATTTCGTGGAGCATTTGGGCAATACCCCGTACACATTCTAACCTCATTTGGTGACTTGGAGTCATGTTTACTTGATGATTAAGATCACTAAGTAAGTATTTTGTAGTGTTTTGATAAGGTATTGGACGATATACAAGTATTGAAGAAAGGGCCAAAAAATTCAGCAAGGTGCTGAATATTGCGCCACTACCCTGTTTCAGGGGGTGTGGCACAAGCCACTGATTCATAGGGGGTGCAATTCTTGTGCCACTGCCTTTCTTTGCAGCAGTGGCGCAAGGCACAAATATTGTGCCTTTCCAGACTCGTTTTGTAACGCAATTCTACGACGATTCTTGGATGGTTTCTTTTGGTTCTTTGGAGTTCTTTGAGAATTGTTAAAGCTTAAAACACTTCAATACACTCCTACATACTCCTAAATGATCAAATCATGAAACATGAATAGTTATCCAAAATGTCTAATGAAGCCATGGGCGACTAGAATTCCTATTTTTGCAATCGAGACGACGAATGAGAATCTCGTAAGAGAATATTGTCGTGACATTATGGAATTATGTAAACATGATATATATGGTGAATAATACATGAAAGTTGATGGGTCAAATGGATATGTGTTATTGGGTCAAAATTTAGGCCCAAAATGGAATTAAAAGACATGGCCCAAAGGGCAAAATGACCCATTCTTCCACTTTGACCACATTTAATACCAAAGGAATGGATAAGTATGAATTGGGGTCTATATAAAGGCCCCAAAATCAGAGTTTTATTCACACAAACTCTCATACCTTTTTGGATATTTATCAAACATTTCTCTAGTTCCAAACCCTAAGGCAAATAATTCCTTTGGACTCCTTGGATAAGATCATCCTATTCCAAGACTTGGTAAGTATTTATTCTCATGGATTAACATATTATGTGCATGGGAGATTATGTATATTATGATAGTTGTGTTGGCAAGGTGGTGAATAGTATATTTTTGCTTTTGGTGAAAGATGTGCTATCTTGGTGATTTGTACTTAAAAAAGACTTGATGTCTTAATGAAAGAGCATGGTATGGATAAAATATGAACATGTATGGTGTGATTTTGTTATTAAACTTGTTATTTTTCTAGAAGTGTCAATTGTGGGATTTTGGCCGATATGTGCTATGAGGTGTATTAAGGTAATTTGATGGATTATTTGTGATGTGATATGGATAAGAAAGTGTAAAGGAGAAGTGTTGTGGTGAAATGTATTGATTCTCATGTATTGGTGAATGTATGGAATATTGGGCAATTTTTGGAATAATAATTTCATCAATGGTTTTGTCAATGGGAAATGGCATGTTTAAAGACAAACATGTGACTCATTGATGTTATATGCATTTGTAAAGTAGTTGATGGTTAATGTGAATCGCGTTATATATTTGTGTTGTAGAGTGACACATAAAGAAGGAGCGGGACTATTGTATGCACCTCTAGGAATATATATTCGTATTGCGAATACAAGGTATGTAAGGTTACTCTATCCGTATCATTCTGCGGCAAATAGTATTCACATTGACATTTCGCTTGTCCTATTCCAAAATGTGCTAAGGTACCTTATATCCAGTTATCAATGGTCATTATCACATAGTTCCTACTCATTTATCAATTGTGAATCTCATGTTTTATATTCATGGCTAAAGTTCCAAAAGCTCAGATAAGGTTATGTTCCAATGTTCCAATAGTGATTATACTTATGTCTCTTGTTCATGGATTATTGTCCAATGGTTCCCATGGTGCTATGGTTCTAATAATGTTATGTTACCAAGTTATTCGCATGTCTCTCACTCATTGGTTAATGATCCAAAGCTTCCAACAATATTGTGTTCCAAAGTTTAAAGTGATGTTATGACTATCAAAGTATCTATCTCAAAGTAAAGATCAAAGTAATGCATATGTGGTCAATGATCAAGTATGGGTGACAGCTTTGGGGGCAAAATACCTAGCTCAAGCCAATCCAGAGGTTTTTGGATCAGGGGGCAGTCCTGGGGGCATAAGCCTAGCTCGGACCGATCCTGACAGGGGGCAGCTCTAGGGGTAATAACCTAGCTCGAGCCGAACCTGAAATATTGTATGGGTGGCAACTCTAGAGGTACTAACCTAGCTCGAGCCGATCCCGATATATACATTGATTCATAGGGTGGCAGCTCTAGGGGCATAAGCCTAGCGCGAGCCGATCCAAACATAACGCTATGTTATGTAAAAAACCCACTGTTCAGTCGGTGTCCGAGTATCACAGGTCAAAGGCAAAGGTGAATAATCATGGAAGTAAAGATGCAAAGAATGTAACGAAAGCAACATACATGGTTTCCAAAGTACAGAATAGTGACTCATCTACATTGTGACTTATCTATATTGGTTATGCATTTGAACTTGAGTTCTTTGACATATTTTCATATCTTACAAGTTTCATATGGTCTTACATACTCAGTATATTCTTCGTACTGACCCCTCTTGGGGAATTTACCTTACTTGCTGCAGGCGCAGGTACTAGTAGGCCTCCACAGTAGGTTGCTAGTTGTTGCAGATCTTTGGTGAGCTCCAATTAGTTTGGGGCTACTCCGAGTCACAGTTGTACATATGTTTTGGTGTTGTATAAAGCGGGGACTTGTCCCGACTTTTAGTTCATTTTGGTCAATGAAATTGTTAAAGGCTTTTGTAGACGGATGTGGGTGTATAAATGTAAAAGGTATATGTGGTTTTCGACTTGGTGGCCTCAACGGCCAAATTTCGCATATGTATATATATTTATGTCATGTTCCATGATTTCCATTGTGGGTATCTATAGCTATTATGTGCTTATGGGTTTCTTATGGCATGCATATGATTGGATAGAGACAAAGCTTGGTTCTCTCGGGCCTTGTCGGCTACGAGTGCCAATCCGTCCCGATGGGATTCAGGTCGTGATAGTGATCTCCAAAGTAGCATGCTTGAATGTGGAAATGGAGCTTATGGGCAAGCCTATGGTGTGGTACTCATGTGCATGATCGCTTTTGAGAGAGTGTGTGATTCGTATTAGTCCCTTATGTTAATCTTGATCATTTCTTGAGGGAAGGGGCTTCTTTTTGTTAGGGCACTTGATTGCAATGCTTGAATACTCCTTGATCTTAGTTGGAGTCTACGAGTATGTTCGTGGTTTGGCAACATTTAGTCAACATTTGAGGCTTGTTGCTCATAAATTGAGTGTTTGGTAGGTGAGAATTGTGCCATTGTTTTCAAAACTATGAGGCAAAGTGTTTTCACAAAAAAAAGCATGTGTCTAAGCTCCCATGCAGAACCGTTTGTAGGCAGGTGTTGATTTTATTGTGTGTACATTGATTTACCCGAGGAAGAGCAAACATGCTTAGCACTTTTATGAACACATGCTATCTAAAATTCATGAACATTTATGAGAGCAACTCCAACTCCCAATCGAAGTGGCACCATGTCCATCAGAGTGCTAAGCATGTTTGAGTGGAAAGCGAAAATGAAATGTTTATGTGTGTAGTGTCGCCAATGTTATCACAAGGAATAACACATTCAAAGCTATTATATTACGTAGAATTTAGATTTTGTCTTGTGACATTGCACTAAGGTACTGCTCAAATCGAAAGATACATTACTCTATGCATGAATATAACTTGATCTTTGTGTCCTAATTTATATTTAAAAAAGTGGGGGATTGTTGAAGTTTTGTTTAAATAAAAGTAACAAATATTTTAAATAACGAGGTGTCTTTTAAATGAAAGGTCGTGTCCATGCATTCTTTGGTTTCTACCAATTCTTTTTAAACTCAACCTCTTGTGATTTCTAACATATGTTTTTTACAGAGTCTTTCTTTTTAGCTTTTTCCAAAAAGAATTATTTTCTTCTCTAAAAGATCAAGTTCAAGTTCTTGCTTTCCAGAAGAATTTCATCAATATTTGCTTAGCAGAATTTTATAGGCTTGTCATATCCACTAAAACTATTTGCATATAATCCCATAGCAATCTCGCAGAGGAGAGAGAGCAAATATCATTTTTAGAAAAGAGTTTCACACGTGTTTTAAGCATCAAATCTGTACTCGTTGTTCATAGAGTCGAGCCTTTATCTTTTTGTACTTCTTCATATAATTTTGTAGTCATAGAATATATTTTCCAACAAAAGCATTGTCACGCCTCAAATCCCATTGGGGCGGATATGGCACCCGAAGCCGTTGAGGCCCCGAGAGAACCAACTTTCATTCATGTACATTCATATGTACGACACTCAAGGAACATCATCATTACATATAGCTACAAGATGCTAATGGAAGAAGTCATGGAAAACACATGATACATATATATATATATATATATATATATATATATACAACTTGACCGTTGGGGTCATATCGTCCAAAAAGGTAAAACATCCCTTCCTTTAACTGTACAACGTCTACAAAGCCTCTAACAGATACACAACCAAACCTATAGTCAGGACAAGTCCCCGCTTTATACATCTGTAATACAATACCAAAACCAACATGTACATACGACTCGAAAAGCCCCGAATGAACTGGAGCTCACCAATAATTCACAGATAACCCGCAGCTTACTGTGGAGGTCTACTAGTACCTGTGCCTGCAACAAGTAAGGTAAGTCCCCCAAGGGACATCAGTACGAAGAATGTACTGAGTATGTAAGGCTATAAATAACTGTATGAGACATAAGAACTTTAATGGAATCAAGTACAAGTGAATGAACAATATAGATAAGCCACCGTAAGGTATATGTGTGGAACCATGCATATTACCTTCTTTACTTTACGTTACTTTACTTTCCTTTACATCATCAATCATCAATCATATAATGCCCAGGCCCAACTGATAAGTGGGAAAATAACATCATCATGCAGGTGTTCTTTTCACCCCATGAATACCACTCATAATATTAGGATCTTCATCATGCAGGTGTTCCTTTCACCCCATGGATATCATCATGCAGATGTTCTTTCACCCCATGGATACAACCCATAAGATTGAGATTGTCATCATGCAGGTGTTCCTTCCACCCCATGGATACAACTAATTATACATTACTTCATTCTTTAACTTTAAGAGTGATACATTGGTGGTTGTACATTATTGGAACTTTAGAACGATGTTCAACGAATAAGAGACATGTGAATAAACATTATTGGAATTTTGGAACAATGTTCAATGAATATGAAACATGTAAATCACAATTGGTCCTGTGAATAATACGATATGACAACCTGTAATGAGATACCTTTGGACATTTCGGAATGGAACAAGTACAATGTCAATGAACAATATATGCTGCAGGAGGATCTAGAAAAGAGAAACCTTACATACCTTATATTCACAATATGAATACACAGTCCTATATATGAATATAACAATACAGCTTCTTCCTTACGTTTCACTCTACAAACAAGTACATAACGGAGCTTACGTTACTACATGATAAGTGCATAACATGACAATAAGCTACGTGACTGTCATACAACGTCATTTCACCCTCTTACAATACCCTGTACCGCATTACTATACCAAGAACACCAAAACATGTCACACATCACTCAAGATATCATAAACCAATAGCATTTTACACCAAAGTTATGCTTTAGACTTCCCCTTCAATACCATGTCACATTTATGCCACCACAACTCGTAAACACCTTTCACAACAACACGCTAAAGACAACCTATAATTGATATGATTCACAGTACCTCCGTACTACTCCTTCAAAGTCATTCATAAGTTGATAATTGATCTATGAGGGGTATAGGGGCCTTGGGGGGTCAAAGGGAGACAAAAACATACAAAACAAAATTTTGGAATGGGATGAGGGGTCACCTGCGCCCGCAGGTGATGAGGTGCGGCCGTAGGTGACATGCTGGTTCTATCCAGAGTCACCTGCGGTGCCACCTGCGCCCGCAGGTGCCTCACCTGCGAGGGCGGGTGCCTGTTTTCGGCCATCGGGGTCAGTTTTGGGTCCCTTTTTGGTAACAAATGGTTCGTGGTCATAAATAAACTTCTCTTTACATATTTTTGATCAACTTGATGCCAATAAACAACCATGATTTCATCATGCACAAAAATATTACCTAAACCATACCCTCATTTCACCACACCATCACATAACAACATTTCTACAAGTCATATACAAAGAGAATACAAGTGAGGCCATAATCACATCTTAACATGTTGACAATCACCTCCAAATATATTAACATCTCATCCATATCATTCATTTCCATCAACACCTCAAGTATCCTTTCAAGTTCAAGTCACCAAGATGACAAAACTTGTATCACATAAGCAAAAGTGCACTAATCAACACCTTTAGACATAACCATCATGATCTATATAATCTCTCATGCATATAATATATTAAACCACAAGGATAAACACTTACCAATACTTACCAAGTGATGATCTTGTCAAAACAAGTGTAGTTGCCTTAGGGTTTAAAATGGTCTCTTTTGTCTCTTGGAAATGTCTAGAATTTGCAAGAATTTGCAAGGTGTCTTGTGTGATTAAAATTTGAATTTTGAAGCCTTATATAGTTTCTCAAGAGTCCCTCTTAGCCATACAATTGGTCATTAATGACAAGTTTAATAAGTCAAAGATGAATGGGTCATTTTTCCTTTTTGGGCCATGTCTTTCTTATTAATTTTGGGCCTTAATTGAGCCCAATAGCCAAGATGAATTTAGCCCAACACTTTGCATGAGTAATATACCATCTATTTCAAGTTCAAATAATTTCGTCACTTAGTCGCATACGTTCAGAAATTTAAGGGGTGTTACAAGCATGATCTATACTTAAATTTCTTTAAAGGATTAATGTCAAATATGTTTTTTGATTGGATTATGCATTTGCTATTCTTTGATTTTTATACTGGGGCGTCGAGTATATTCCATGTATGCATTAGAATGGATAATGAATATCATATCAGATTTACGTAAAACTTGGTTTTGTTATCACGCTTGAAGGATTAATGTAAAATATGTTTCTGATTGAGAGGAACCATGCATTTTTCATTCTTTGATTAGTGTGTTTGGCATTGAGTTTCCTCTCTCTATATATATACATTGGAACGGAAATGAGTGATATATGTTTTACTTTAAACATGGTTATTAGGCCGATACTTTACTTTCTGTGAATTATGAGACGCCACGAAGAATTGTTATCAAAGTGAAATAATAGGTATTGGTGGATTTGGCTAAATGTATTATGGTGAACTCGACGATGGGACTAAAGTCGCAGTCAAGTGAGGCAATCCACAGTTTGAACAACGTATATCGCAATTTCAGATGTTATGTAAGTTAAGGCATCGATGTCTGGTATCTAGTCCTCGGAGAGTTCTCGATTATACAAAAAGATTACTATCAAGAAAGTAGAGTTCTGTATAAAGATATTTTTTGTAAATAACCTTTGTAGTTTTACTTGAACTTTTGTGTGATTGTATTCACATAGTTGTATGTCAATTTTATAAAAGTAAAATAATATAATCTTTCACAGCACAAGTCATGGGTAGTGTGATTTCAGAAGGAATTATTGTACAATTCCTTTTGTCCTCGTAATCTTGTGCATGCTATTGAGACGCAAATTAATGCTACATTACATGAAACTAAAAGAGAAACAAAGTTATGCAACGTGTGACAATTTCTAGGGGTAATGTTCACAGTCAAATTAATGACTTACTCAAGTTGTTTGATGATATTTGTGGAATTTCATTTATAAAAGAAAACATTTTTCTTGAAACTCAAAAATTAGTATGAGATCATATTAATGTAAAGATTTTGGAAAACAAGAAAGTGTGCAATCTCACTCTGTGTTTAATGTTCATAAAGCTTAGGTTATTGTCGGGGATTACGTGGAGTAGAAAACATCAAGTTATAATTATTAAGTGTAGCTAATGTTTACAATAATTACCATTTGCATCTAAGGTTTAAATTAAATAACTAAATATACATTTCTTTTATAGTTGTATATTTCGGGGCTCATATACAAAACTCATGGCTCATATACAAATCTCTAATTTCGGGGAGGGGGGAGGGGGGGGCTCTAATTTTGGGGCTCATATATGCTTGTATTTGTATATAAAGCAAATTTCAGGGGCTAATATACAGGTCTCTAAAGGTTTGCATTTGTATACAAAGCGAATTTCGAGGCTCATATACAAATCTTTAAAGTAAATATGTATTTGTATATATAATCTCTAATTTGTATATTAAGTCCTATAATTAGACAAACTTTAAGTACGACACCTCATTTATTTGGATTTGGCTCCCCTCCATTACACTTTCTCTCTATTTTCTCAAGTACACATTTAGATGAATGACACTTGTCAATAATAATTATTAAAGGTCTAAATTAGATTCATTTAACAAGCATTCTAACCATAGTTAAAAATATATTTTTTGGAAAGCACTATTTAATTATGGTATATAAATCAATCTCCCTACAAATTTGATACTTATTACTATTAAATTCATTTTGAAAATTTTTACATTCAAAAAATCAGTGAACGTTCCCCCCCCCCACCCCCACCCCCAAAAAAAAGGAATTCAAAGGAGATACTCCTAAGCTTGACAAATCTTTGAACCCATTTTTTTTTTTTAACAAGAAAACTTTCTTATCCTTTGTCACTTGAAAATTAGATTCCATTATAATAATACTTCAGTTTAGTCGTCTAATATGTTCAGTAGTTCATTTTCTTATACTTGTTTTTAAGTAATTTTAGAAATTATGATAGACAAATTCAATATTCATATATGCAGAAAGCAAAACTTTTCCACATATATTACTGAATCTTTCCTGCTTTGAAGTATATCTATAAAAAGTCCTACATAAAATTAAGAATTAGATTGTTGTTTTATTCAGTAAAAATCATATTCATATAGAATTAGATTTTTGTTTTATTTTGTGAAATCATATTTGATTTGATGTTCTTTAGTTTAGTTAGTTATAGGACGAATAGAATGAAATTGGGTAGAGTATTAAAACATTCCATGATTTTTTAATTTCCATCCAATATAAACCCAACTCAAATCCGACTTTAACCTTCACAAATTCAAATCCTAACATAAACCCTATCATCAAAATACATCAAATTCATCCAATTCCACATACCAAATTCCAAATCCCATATACCAAATCCGAAATTCATACTAAATCCCAACCACCATTTAGCCTGAAGTCTTCAACCCCACAATCCCAAATTTTTGAAAACCCTATAATCCGACCCGACTCCAACCAACTCAAATCGACCCATAGTGTCCAACATGCCACCTAAATCAAACCTCAAATATGGAGATATGGGTTCTTCGTCAAGAGTCCGCACTAAAAACCCCAAATTTATGACTAAGTTGTGTGATGAACCTTTGGGGTCCAATAAAAGTGGGTCTGAAGAGGTATACAAGCTTTCTACTGTTGACTCTACACAAGTACCTCGTACCATGAGGCTGGAAACTAGGGTACAAGCTGCTGCCCCGGCCGCACTTCAGCCCATTCAGCAACCTACCAAGCCAGCTGCTCTTGATCAGTCTTCTGATTTTGCCCCCCCAGTCTGAAGAGGGGGAGGATGCTTCGGTAACCGGTGATGAATAGGAGAGGTTGATCTATCCAGATTAGAGGAAAATGCTGAAGAACCTGACGATTCTGCGGTTGAGGCGACAACATCTATTTCTGGCACTAGGGGGGCAAAATTCCACGACTTCCTCCCAGAGAAGGGAAAACATACGATGCTATGTTCAGGGTATGAGGAAATTCTATGACAGGGATGTCGAACTTACTGAGTGGGGCGTGTGTAGATGCAGTATTATTGAGGAGCCTCGATATTGGCTAGACGAGTTAAAGACACTACCTGATATTAAGGCAGTGTTTGATCATTATGGATTTGGGTGGATGACGGAGCCCCCTGGTCACTATAGGCCAGAGTTGGTCCATGAGTTTTATGTTTCTTATGCTGCGGGACCAACCACCATTGACTCATATTTTGGTTCAGGAGACCAGAGTAGATATCTCTGAGCAGACCATCCATATATTCTTGCTTGGGGCTGAACGTCCATTTCCATCCATGACTGCTGAGTTTGATCACCGTATGGAAACTGTCAGAAATAGGACTAAAATAAGGGATGCCAATCAGCGGCTGGAGTTGCTATGGTGGATTGTTGGGTATATAGCAGAGGATGGTGCAGATGCTAGTTGGGTAACTAGGAAGCTGGACATCAAGAAGTCCACGCTCTACTTTGTGGGCCATTTTTTGTGGTCGGTTGTTAGGCACTGGTTGGATCCCACTAATGCTGATAACTCACTTACTTTGGACCGGGCTATTTTGGTAGCAAGCATCATTACCGGCTATGATAATAATATCACCCGCTATATCGTTAGGGAGATCCATGAACGCACCTTCAGAGATTTTACCAGCATCCTTTTCCCTTGTCTGATCGAAGGTCTATATGATAGTGCCGCTGGGGTTAATATGCCTGTTGTAGATCATTATATAGAGGTGACCCACATTGTAGATATTGGGTTGATGTAGTAGGGGAGAGCTCACCCAGGTCTTCCTCGGAGGTCTTAACCTTCTGAGTCATCAAGAGCAGCCCTTTTTAAAGGGCCTGGAGATAGAGAGAAGCCGCTTAGTATACCCATGCCTGTTCCAGCACCGGTGAGTATACTAGAGATAGAACATGCATCTGCTGAGGGTACAGGCCCGATGATTGTCGATGAAGTCACAGGCACTACAGCACTACCGCCCCTCTTTGGTATGGTTTCAATTTTGAGGGACTTCCTGCAGCAGTTGGTGGATCGATAGACACAGATGTTTGATAGGCAGGCTCACAATGAGGCACAGATGGCTAAGTTGGTATCCCAGCTTAAGACTTGGGTTAGGACCACGGTAGAGGCTGCAGAAGCTAGAGTGGATGCCCGTATGACTGCAGCTATGGATAGATTTATTGGAGAGCTACATGGGAGGATTGATAGTTCTGAGGTACAGATGGCCACCCGAATAAGTTCGGTACAGATTCCTGACATGGCTGGATTATCACAAGAGGTGGCTGTATTGAGAGAGGAGGTTCGAGCTTTGGCACCAAGCAACACTCCTGTTATTCTACCTATGCCCATTTTGACCCCGATGAAGTTGGCATTCGAGGTGGATTTGTTTGCTGACGAAGAGCCTCCTATTGATAGAGGTAAGAGAACACGTAGTCTGGAGAATCAGGTTGATAGTGGTGATGAGTTCGAGGGTAATTTTCAGAGATCGGTTAAGGACTCTAGAGTAGAGTACCATACTAGTCAGATTGCTCAGGAGAAGAGGGCATGGGGTGCATCTTCTAGTCATGCACACGCCCCTAGCAGAGAGCCCAAGAGCATACTGATGATCTCGTATTAGGCGGGCCCACATTCGATGCTTAGGGTGCCACAGGTATGTCTTCACTCCCTTACACTTATGTTATTGCTAATTGTGCACTGGGGACAGAGCATCATTTTTAGTTGGGGTGGGGGTATACCACCACTTGGGGTTTTTTTTTGCCATGTTTCTTTTCCCCCAAGTGTGCTATCATAGTAGAACCGACATGTTTAGGTGTTTGCATGATTAATTAGGAGAAAAATAGGGGAACCTTAGTGTAGTCCAGTTTTGAACAAGTTGTGTTTCTTGATTGTTTAAAGGACACCCCTCCTAAAAAAAAAATTTTAAATTATGTGTGGTGTATGTTAGTTTGTGACAACTGTTGGATCTTGTTATGGCATTAGTATTATCGGCAGAATAACTGTAGCTAGCATTGCATGAACTGGATAGGTAGTAGTTGATAGTGTAACCCTGTGCCATGTGTGTGTGAGGTCATTACTTAGTTCACTTTTTGTGTACAATCTATAACTTGCCCGGTTAGTCTTGCCTTGGTTATAGGATAGTGGTTAGGAAAGGATTATAGGCCATTTTTGAATAAGTCCACTTTTAGCCTAAATGCCTGACCAAATGAATTAAGTATCCCTTGATCCCGAGTTTGAGCCTTAATTAACCTATTTCTTTCGTTAGCCTAATCACCTTCCCATTTTGACTTACAATGAACCTGTCTTGGCCCTGGCCCCTCCTCGGACATTGTGTGCCTCAACTCAGGAAAATCGCCTAAGTTGAGGGTGGCTATCATAGGGGTGCATAGTCTGACTTGGGTAAGAAGAATGGGTTAGTAAAAGAAAAAGAGAATAGATTTAGCTGTGAAAAGAAAAAAAAAGTTGTGTCTTGAAAGTGAAGAAAATCACACTCCAAAATTTGAAAATAAATGAAGGAGAATAAGGGAAAATAAAATGAGAATGGTTAGAAAGTGGAGCCATAAATAGTGTAGTGTCAAGGAGGGTTGAGTCACCATATCCATATGTACCATACCTGTCCCAAAGCCTACATTATAAATTGATGAAAGTCCTATAGTGATCCTAGTCTAACTGTCCGAAAAAACTAAAGGCAAAGAAAATAAGAGCAAGCCTATGACATTTCATGCACATTGTTTGAACTTCTTTGTGAGAGAGAGTGTTTTGACCCAGTCCTTACTTTGACATCCTTTGGTATACTGTGAGTGTAGGGGACTTCTTTGTTATGAGAGTACATGGGTTGCACTAGTAGCTGCTATTTGTTCGAGTAATGTCACTTGCATATATGCTTAGTTGTCTGTTCATAATCTGATGCCATCA
The DNA here is from genome assembly GCA_031232105.1 of Capsicum rhomboideum. Lineage (NCBI taxonomy): Eukaryota > Viridiplantae > Streptophyta > Magnoliopsida > Solanales > Solanaceae > Capsicum > Capsicum rhomboideum. The sequence continues at coordinate 25,250,688 of CP124719.1, read as the reverse complement.
TTTCATCCCTTCTATATCATGGTAATATGCTGCATGTTTACACACTGAGGTTTTGATTTGCAAGTAGGAGGGGTCAGAAAAGTTTTGAGGTCAAAAGCGATGAGTCAACTACCATAGGTCCCTTAGGTTTCTCTTAGTTAAGCATCATCATGTTTATTTTGATTTGTTCACCTGAGGACATGCAAACGTTCTAAGTTGAGGGTGTTGATGTGTCATGTTCACATGGCACTTTCGATGGTTAAACAAAGAAAATATACAATAACTTGGGTATGTTTGGTAGGTATGATGTGTTTTCTATTCTATATCGCAGGAGAATAGGTTTTCGTAGGAAAAATGATCAACTCGGAAGAATCATGCTTGAAAATAGAGTATCTGAAGATGAAAGAACCAGGATCTGCACCTGAGATTCACCCACGATAGGACTCATGTGCCGTGAGTCCACTCACGTGACGTGAGTCAACTTCTGAAGATGCTTAATATTGCCTGATTTCCACAAAACTGGCCTACGTGGCATGACTTAGTTCCACGACACCAAGTCACGATACCATGGAAAGTTGCCGACTCTGTTTTCCTATTTTGTTTAGGATAGGATTCAGCTTGTATCTATAAATACCCCTGTATTGTCCTATGTTCAAGAGTTAGCCAGTACATTTTTTTGAGAAATATTTTTTTGAGAACATATTATTGATTTTGTAATCTTGGAACATCAATTCTAGGGTTATTTATTGCTATTGAGATTCCAGAGTTTTCTTCATTATCGTGATTTTATAATTATATTTTCATCTTCGAATTCTTCTTGTGTTCTTACAATAATGAGCAGCTAAACCCATTAACTAGGGTTGTGTGAACCATGAGGACTTAACGAAGCTGGTTAAGTGCGAAGCAAATTCTGAACCATTGTGAATGCATGTATTGTTATTACCTTCGTTATAATTGATCTTCTGACGGTTGCAAACTTTAGATACCTATATTCTAGACTTACTCGAGAGAGAGGTAAAGATTGGGAAAAGGGAATAACAACAGAGATTTGAAGCTATCAACCTTCATCTAATAACTTGAGCCGTAACAAGGAGAGTTATCTGAGATATTTGAGTTATCTGAGATATTTGAGATATCTGAGATCCAGGACAAGGGTTAGTAGTGCGACACTCAGAGACCGAGAGGAGAAGAGTGAAATTTGTCTAACCAAGGTCGAGAGACGTTTAGATGAACTTAACTTTTTAGATTTTGCATGCAACGCAGCGGGACAGTCTTTTTTAGCATAAATTATCGGTAGAGTTAAGGAATCATTGGGGATCACAATCCTAGTGTATTTCTCATATTATTTACAAATTTGAAAAATCCACAATTGTTACTTTTACCATTTATTCATAAAAAAAACCCCAGTTTTACGTATTCGCCAATTACTCAGACTAGCATTCTACATAATTTCGTCCTATTCCTTGTAGGATCGATCCCAACCTAGTTGGTTTCTATATTTGATACAGTGACCGCATTATACTTGTATGCAGGTATATTTTGGGCGACATCACATATCAACCCTCTTTCCCAAATTTGAGGCATATCCATCCGGCATGTTTAAACTTTGGACTCGCTCACATATTTTTTGCTTATGGTCCAACTTGAATGTATAACTAGCCTAGGGCTTAAGCAAATTGCCATTGGGCCCCTCCTGCAAGTGTAATTCCCTGCGCTTGCAATATTCTGGTAAATCAAGGCTAGCCTTAGGATTATCCTTTGTCTTGCCAGTCACATCCATAACTTTACTGAACAAGTTATCAAAATAGTTCTTTTCAGTATGCATGACATCAATATTATGTCTAAGTTTATTATCAGGCCAATATTCTAACTCCCAAAGAATACGCTTTGCTTAGTACAATTATGTGAAACGCCATACCCATCAAACTTATACAATGGTTCCTCACTAACCTTTGGAAAATGTTGAACTCTCTCCCAAATTTCATAACCACTCAATCTTGGAGGTGGACCATCAGGTTCAGTTCTATTCTTTCTAAATTCATTCTTGAGTCTCCTAAACTCATGATCACGTGGAAAGAAACAACGGTGACAATCAAACCATGAATTTTTCCGGCCATGTTTCAATGTGAACGGTTTTGTATTTTCCATGCAGTATGGACAAGCTAAGTTTCCAGCTGTCATCCATCCAGACAACATTCCATAAGCAGGGAAATCATTAATAGTCCACATTAGATAAGCACACAAATTGAAATTTTGTTTAGGTGAAACATCCCAAGCTTCAATCCCCTCATGCCATAACAATTGTAGCTCATCAATCAAAGGTTACAAGTAAACATCTATCCCACTTTTTTATTACACAGACCAGGAACAACACAATTCAGAAATATATATGGACTGGTCATCAACATTTCAGGAGAAAGATTATACGGTGTGATAAACACAGGCCAACATAAATATGGCTCAGCACCAACAGAAAAAGGTGAGAAACCATATGCACACAAACCCAACCTAATATTTCGTGGTTCAGCTACAAAATCTGGATAGGTTGCATCAAAATTCTTCCAAGTCTCTCTATCAGATGGATGACACATGACACCAAAGGGCCTTCTATTTTCACTGTGCCATCTCATATGGGGAGCTGAGCTATTTGATGCATACAACCTCTTCAACCTTGGTATAAGGGGTAAATAATGCATCGCCTTAATAAAAATTTTATTTCTTGTACAATCACGCCTATAGAGAAGGTGTTGAAAAAACTTACAAGACTCTAGTTGAGCATCATCCTTAAAGTATAACATGCAACCATTTTCAAAACAATCAATTCTAATCGAGGAGAGACCTAACTTTGACACCATTGTTTTTTCCTTATAGAAAGAATTAAGAACCTCTAAAGCGGGGTCAACTAACTCTTTAATAAGTTCTATCATAGATTCCATTCCTTCTTCAGCAATATTCCAATCAGATTTGATACTTAATAATCTAACAGCAATAAACAATTGAGAGTATGAACTCCCGTCAAACAAAGGATGACTAGCAGCACGCAATTCTTCATAAAAACAGTGTGCTTCTACATTGGTAACATTTTCTACATTTTCCCTGAATTCAACCCCTTCTTTCATCCCAAAAACATCATGCACCATTTCTGTCATCCTAATATCTGGATAGTTATTATGCCCTACAGAACTACTACTTTCGCCAATAACAAAGTTATTTTGCCCAACTTCTTCATGAATAGTATTCAATCTTAAATAGTCTTCATGGAACCCCTCTCTAAAAAGATGATCCCTCACAACCTCTTCTTTTAGAATCTTTGTACCATGACACTTTACACAAGGACAACGAATCAATCGAAAAATAGACCAATCATCAAGTGTCTTGGCATGTTCAATAAATTGATAGATATTGACCGCATATTCCTCCCTCCTTCCCACTCTATTATCATTATTTCGTTGATATATCCAGCTATAATCAGATTCCATCTACACAAGTACTCACAATCTTAATTAGTTAAAGACACTAATTCACATTTTCAAGTGACTACCTTAGCCATTTTCAAGTTACAAATTCTTATTTTCAAGTGACTTTACTTAACCATTTTCAAGTCACTAATTCACATTTCAAGTCACTACCTTAACCATTTTCAAGTCACTAATTCACAATTCAAGTCACTACACGTAACCATTTTCAAGTCACTAATTCACATTTCAAATAAGTACACTTAAAACATTTTCAAGTCACTAATTCATATTTCAAATAACTACACTTAACCATTTTCAAGTCACTAGTTCACAATTTAAGTCACTACATTTAACTATTTTCAAGTCACAAGTTTAAATTTTCAAGTCACTAATTCACATTTCAACTACATACACTTAACCATTTTCAAGTCACTAATTCACATTTCAAGTCACTACCTTAACCATTTTCAAGTCACTAGTTCACAATTCAAGTCACTATACTTAACCATTTTCAAGTCACTAATTCACATTTCAAATAAATACACTTAAACATTTTTAAGTCACTAATTCATATTTCAAATAACTACACTTAACCATTTTCAAGTCACTAGTTCACATTTGAAGTGACTACACTTAACCATTTTCAAGTCATTAGTTCACTATTTCAAGTTACTAATCCATTTTCTAGTAACAACTTCTCATAGTCAAGTGACTACACTTAACCATTTTCAAATCACAAGTTCACATAGTCAAGTGAATACACTTAACCATTTTCAAATAACAAGTTCACATAGTCAAGTGACTACACTTAACCATTTACCAATCACAAGTTCACATTTTCAAGTGACTACACATAACCATTTTCAAATCACAAGTTCACATTTTCAAGCGACTACACTTAACCATTTTTATGTCACTAGTACATATTTTCACTTCTAATATAAGTCAAACAGTTCAACAAATTTAATAAAGCAAATAAGTAGAGGCGCCGCATGTCCCTCTCACACCATATAATCATCACAAAACCTATGGCTTTCAAAGCCTTCTACAACAAATAATCCCACCATAACACTATATTTAAAGACTTCAATATAAGAAAATAGAGAGAAATCAACTTACCTTCAAGTAAAGTAATGTTCCAAAATTGCTTTCACAAAAATTTCTCCTTCATTATGATATGCCTCTTTACAAATATCTAATTCAAATCTGAAGAAAAAATGCCATTTATGAAAAGAGAAACCACCGGTTAAGAATTTTTTGACACTCAATAACATACTTGGAAATTTTTTAATATTTTTCAATCGTTGATTCTTCCTCCTCCTCTCACTCTCCACCATCTATGGACCCACCCACCTTTGTCCCCGATTCGAAATAGAATTTACACAAAAAAATGCAAAAGATATAGATCTGAGGTCTTCACCTTCAGTGGTCAAAAAGAGAAACGAAAGCGGAGATGATGTTGCTGCGAGCTGCTGCTATCGATGTTGCTGCGAGCTGCTGTTATTGATGTTGCTGCAAGCTGCTGCTATCGGCCTGGGTGAGGGAGATAAACTTCTGCTGTTGCGTCGTACTGTGGTGAGGGAGACGAACGTCGGAGTGTGGTCGGAGACGAACATCGGAGTATGGGAGTTGGTCGGAGATGAACTGTTGCTGCTATAGGAAAGGGGTTGTGTGGTTGATTGTTGTTGTTGTTGTGGGTAATTAGGAAAGGGGTTATAAGGGTAGTTGGGCTGGGTCAGGTGTGGGAAAAAATTGAGAAAACTGACTACAAGTGGTCGGTTTTTTTATTTTTAAAAATATTTATTCAAAAACAGAGCACTTGTAGTTGGTTTTTGTTAGAAAAAATTAAAAAATATAGAATAAATCATATTATATTTATAATAAAAAATAAATAAATTAATACGATGTATATAAATCGGATAATTAGTTAATTCATAGTCACACAAAAGTAGTATATTTCCTCAATTGTATAATAATATCAATGTATTTCATATATTAGGATGAATTTTTGGTTAGTTAGCTTTTGAATATGTATCATATACCTCGTAATACAACGTATTTTATATATAATCTGATGAATTATCTATTAATTAGCTTACTTTATTATAGCTTCAAAAGTATATTATTACGTCGATCGTATGATATCAACGTGTTATTCAAAATACTTGGATAAATTCGGTTAGCTTGTTTTTGACTACTACGCATATATTTCACTACACGAGATATATGTATATATACATATCGAGTGACTAGATCAGGTTCAACATATGTACTATATACATTACATAAATGAGTATATATACTCTGATGAATTATCGATTAATTAGCTTTCATTATTATAACTTCAATAGTATATATATTATTACGTGGATCCTATGATATCAACGTGTTATTCAAAATACTTGGATAGATTCACTTAGCTTGTTTTTGACTACTATGTACATCACTACACGAGATATACATATATATACACACGTACACTCTATCGACTATCATGTTCAAAATACGTACTGTATACATTACATACACGAGTATATTACCCCGTAATATAATAAATTTCATATATACCCTGATGAATTATCGATTAATTTAGCTTACGTTATTATAACTTCAACAGTATATATATTATTACATCGATCTTATGATATCAACGTGTTATTCAAAATACTTGAATAGATTCACTTAGCTTGCTTTTGACTACTACGTGCATCAATACACGAGATATACATATACACACACACTCTATCGACTATCAGGTTCTAAATACATACAATATATATACATCACATACACGAGTATATTACCCCATAATACAACGTATTTCATATATACTCTAATGAATTATCGGTTAATTTAGCTTACGTTATTATAAGTTCAACATTATATTATTACCTCGATCGTATGATATCAACGTATTCAATATACTTAGAAAGATTCAGCTAGCTTTTGACTACTACATACATCACTATACGAAATATACATACAGATCACATGCACAAATATATTGGCCCATAATACAGCGTGTTCCTTATACTGTAATGAATTATCGATTATTTACGTTACATTATTATAACTCCAACAATATATTATAATTACCTCAATTGTATGATATCAACGTATTCAATATACTTGTATTCATTCAATTTGCTTTTGACTACTACGTAAATAACTACACGCGATAGACGCGTATACATATATATATATATATATATATATATATACACACACACATACTCGATGGACAATATATTTTTTTTATTGAAATGTAAGTAAAAAATAAAGATTGTTTTTTATGTTATTTATTAATTTTATTTAATATATTTAATATTTCTTAATTTATTTACAAAAACCAACCACAAGTGGTAGGTTTTTCTTAATTCATTTTACAGAAACCGACCACATGTGCTAGGTTTTTTAACATTAATTAATTTTTATTATTATTAAGAAATAAACCCAACTCAAATCCGACTTTAACCTTCACAAAATTATTATTAAGAAATATTACAAGTGGTCGATTTTTATAAAATATTTTTAATTTTTTTTTAATCTAAGTCGATTTTTTTATAAAATATTTTAATTTTTTTTTTTAATCTTGTGGTCGGTTTTTTAAAATAACTTTCACAAAAATTTAATATATTTTGTATAAAAAAATAAAAAGAATTTTTAAATAATTATTTTATTTATTTTTTGTTATTACCGACCTCAATTGGTCGGTTTTAAGGAATTATGTTTTACAAGGTTAATTTAATTACTTTCCCGCAATTTTAAAATATAAAAACCGACCTCTATGGTTGGTTTTTGATTAAAAAAAATTTGAAAATAAATTTAATGAAAAACCGACCACATGTGGTCGGTTTTTCTGTTTTCTTTAGTAGTGATAGTTTATCTATTACGAGCAAATAGTAATATAGTTTTGGGAGGACTATTTAGCATCGAGCGGACATGCGTTCCACATAACCCAAGTCCCAGAACTATGTTGCAACCATAGGATAAGGATCTTTCGCTATTTGAGATTGACACCTTTAGCCCAATGGGCTCAGTTAGTGGATCCACATGAGACAGGTTCTATACCTTTGGCAAGTCATAGGACACCCTCATAACTAGGGTTGGAAGTTGGACTCTATGTTGCTCACATGGCTAATATCGGTTGTAAGAAACTCCCCTCAGAAATGATTTAAACATGATAAGTGTAGATGACTCTACAGTTTTTAGACTAGCTATGTTATTTCATGATTTACAACTATCATTCATGTTCAAGCTTTACGATTATACATTTTGAGTTATTGTGCGATAGATTTTGATATGTTTACCATAGTTTTGCTTACTGCATTCTTATTCAGTTTAAGACATGATTTAAATGTCCATATGATTTTAGTATATCTCACATATAGTAATCTCCACATATTTTTCTCTTGCTTATATACTATCATGATATAGATTCAGGTACCCATTTTCAGACTCACAGTTAGACTCGCATACCAGCTTTTGGTACAGTAGATTTGGTGAGTCCTTATTATCCGGGGACAACTTACAGTTTCATTTATTTCATTTCTGATAGTATTTCAGTTTTTAATTGCTTAGAGTTAGCTAGAGGTCCTGTTCCAGTAACTTACAAGTTTTAATAGAGGCTTTCAGACATAGTCAGATAGTTTTTTTTTGTTGGGTTTTTCAGATTTGTCATTTAAGAAATTTAGTTTTTATTCAATTTGCCCACTTTAGCTATGATTATTCTTCCGCTCAGATTTTAAGTGTATGATTTTTGTACTATGCCAATACCAAGGGTTCACTTGGGATCACTTGTGGTTCTAAGTACCGTGTCTCGTCTAGGGTGTAGACTTTGATCATGAAACACTTGGTATCAGAGCACTAGGTTTAAGAGTCCTAAGATGTCTGAAAAGCCACGTTTACTAGAGTTTTTATCATGAGAATGAAGTGTGCCAGACTTATGAGGGAGAGGTTACGAGACATTTTAGGAAACTCTCTCTTCTTTCATGTTCTTTAATAAACTCTATCATTTACTTTTGTAACTTCTGCTTTACGTATTTTAGATCATGCCTCTATGAAGAAACGCCAGACAAAGGAATATTTTACATAGTAACCCTCTAGCTCTACTTGTACCAGTGAATCAGGTCTCTCAAGGCAATGTTACAAATGCTTAGTTTTGTAATGCCATTCAGATGTTGGCTCAGGCTATGACAACCTAGGTGAATTAGCAGGTAGAAATCTCTCCTAACCCTAATGGTGGATCAGCAACTGCCCAAGTCAAAGATTTTGTCTATATGAATCCGCTAGAGTTCTTCTAGTCAAAGGTTGAGGAAGACCCACAAAACTTTATTGATTAAGTGAAGAAGATTCTTCTTGTTATATAGGAGTCTGATGTTGAGAGTTTTGAGATGCAATTCTATCAACTCGAGGATGTGGCTCCTTTATGGTTTACTTAGTGGAAAGACAGCCATGGTAGAAATGCATCTCCTGCTATTTGGGATGATTTTGTTGAAACTTTTCTTAATCGGTTATTTTCGAGAGAGTTGAAGGAGGCAAAGGCTGATGAGTTTATGAATTTGAAGCAGAGGACTATGTCAGTGAAAAATAATGGTTTGAAGTACACTCAGCTATCCAGGTATGCTCCAGATATGGTATCTGAGCCGAGGGCTAAGATGAGTAAGTTCGTCTTTGGAGTTTCAGATTTGGTGAAGAAAGAGTTCGTCTTTGGAGTTTCAGATTTGGTAAAGAAAGAGTACAAGACTATATCTCTAGATTGATAACTCATACTCAGCAGATAGAGAAGGAGAAACTAAAGGAGAGGCAAAAGAGAATAAGAGGGACAAAATAATTAACTTTGATTTCACCCAGTAGATAACTAGTGGTGAGAGCCGATCTTCTTTCCAATAGAGGTCATTAGGACCAGCACCATCATCATCTAGTACTCCATCCTCAGCACCCAAACCCCAATAGTATCAAAAGGCTAAAGCCTTAGTTTCTCATTCGTAGGGAAGTGTAGCAAGGCGACATTCCTACCCTACTCATAACAAGTGTGGTATGAACCACCCAAGGGAGTTACTTTATAAAAAATAGGGATGTTTTAGATGTGGTTAAGTTGGTCACCGATTGAGAGATTACCCCTCTGCTAAGCAAGGCAATGGTAGTGGTCGAGCTCAGTCCACTTCTTTAGCAGTTCCAGAAAGTCATACAATTTATTAGGGATCCACTTTTAGTAAGGGCAATGTTCAGCTTCAGAACCACTTTTATGCTTTTTCATCTCGCAAGAATCAGGAGAGCTCGCTAAATATAGTCACCAGTATGTTGCAAGCCTTTTCTCATGATATGTATGATTTTTTAGACTCTGGGGCTACATTATCTTTTGTGACTCCTAATGTTGCTGTTAAATTTGGAGTCAGTCCTAAGCAACTCCCATAACCTTTTTTTATCTCCACTCTAATTAGTGAGTCTATCATAGCTAGAAAAAGTGCCCATTCTCAGTTCTCCGCAGAGTCACCATAGCTGATTTAGTTGAGTTAGACATTACTGAATTTGATGTCATTCTTTCCATGGATTGGCTACACTCATGTTATTCCTCAATCGACTGTAGAACTAGTGTCATAAAATTTTAGTTTTCAAATGAGCCTATCTTAGAGTGGAAGGGTAGTCCTATAGTGCTTAAAGGTCATTTCATTTCTTACTTTAAGGCTAGGAAAATGGTTTCTAAGGGTTGTATTTAGCATCTAGTTTGGGTTAAGGATTCTAATTATGAGAACCCACCTCTTTAGTTAGTCCTAGTCGTCAATAGGGTTTTTTATCAGATGGATCAGATGGATAATCACACTTAACGATTTGGCTTATCGGTTATCGGTTTTAAAATATACTAATTCACTAGCCAACCAATAAGATAACGGTTGGTTTGGTAACGGATAAGCAATTATCGGACAGTTATCAAGCGGTGTATCATCTTACACATCATTACAATGTAAGTGACCTAAAGAGCTGAATCAACTGGAAAACTGGGAGAGAACATAGTATTTCCATTCAACCTGACATGATCAGCACTAGTTCCAACTTGGCCAACCAATGGCAAGTTCTTGGTATTTGAAACAACCACCTTTCCACACCCTTGATATCAACATCCAATGGGGCTTTCTCACAGTTGAGAACCATACCATACTTCTCGCCTTGCTTAGGCTTGGGCAACTGGAAGCCTGCATCGAGCTTCATGATGCCCTTAGCAATCTAGGAGTTAACTAAATTCTTAGCCATACTCTTATCTAAATACCATGCCCATCTAACAAACTCAACTGAGAAACCAGTGAAAATTCCATTAGATCCCATCAAGTACATGTCAGTGAATGAACCAGCCTTGTATGCAGTTTTGGTATCACCAAGGAAGAGAACCACAAGTTCAGTATCCTTTTTGTTGTACCACCATGTTACAACACCAAAAGGAAGGGAAATAGCATCACCCTTCTTAATTGCTATTACTTTCTGATCTTTCTCTGGAAGAACAATTCCAGCAACTCCACAACCTAATGCATTCACATAAATGTTACATAAAGAGTGGCTAAAATTAACAGGATTTATACCTAATATATATAGCGAAAAATCAAGATGTTTCAATTATATAGATGCAAACAAACTTCTAGTTGTGTTGTATCTAGGTATCTCATCTCTCTTCTTCAAAGTAGTAGTATGACCTTAACAATTTAAACACAGAAACACACAAAAGTCATGTCACAATCAATAACAACAACATATCCAGTGTAATTCCACAATTGGTGGTAGAGGATGAGGATGATAGTGTGCACGTAGATCTTTCCCCTAACTTGGGAGGTAGATAAAATTCATGTCCCAGTCATAAACTAAAAACCAAAACAAGGATTTACAGTAAATGATGGATTAAACCCTTTTTTTCCAATACAACAGCCAAAATAAACTTTACTAAAACAAAACAGATACTGGAACCGCGTAACCAGATAGTTTTTTCCTTTTAAACTAATATCCAAAAGAATAAGGAAGCCAATAACCAGTACAACAGACAAAATGAACTTTACCTCATCTATGCTCTCTTTCTATTTGAATGGTTGCATGGGTAATATTATATTCCCTCCTAATATAATCAACCACCTTATCCAGCACCATGTCAGCATCAACATCAGGCTTAATCTTGACAAGGCAAGCCAAGAGTACTTTCTTGACTGTAATTGCCCATATATGCAATTCATGGATATCAATAACTTCCTCCATCTAACAAAACCCCTTCTCAAGCCTTGTTGCATCAAAATAAACAACAGCTCTAGCACCATTAATCAAAATAAACAGCAAAACTCTAGCACCGTTAATCAAAATAAATATCTAGCACCAAAACACAATTGAAAAAGTCTCCATCTAACCAAATCTTTATGAATCTCAATATCTTCCAAAGTTCCAAACAAGAAAAAATCTCAATATTCATCCAAGCAATAAAAAAAAACCAAGTTATACTACCTAATAAAGATCAGTAGCTAGTTCTTTTAAATAAAAAAAATTCTCTAGCACAACTTCTTTAGCACAATATTCAGCAGCATATTTGCTTTTCTGCCTTCAAATTGAACATGCCTAAAGAATAACTTGCACATATAAAGAACTTGTAGTTGCACAATTGCTTTTGCATACTTGATAGCTGATAGTACACCTGGTTGATTTTTTCACTACAAATATCTACAATAACAAACTGAATTTTACAATAACAACAAACAAATACGTACTCTTATTTTTCAATATAGATTAAAAACTAGTAAATAATGATACCAAAACACACATAAGTACTCATTATTCTAAAAGTCACCTTATAGGCTTGAACAATTGCACTACACATCAACTATAGCAGGATCTTTTCCCGCACTTGCTAAATCTGAAAAGAATTATAATAATGAGTCAATCAATAAATATAAATCATTTACAAAAACAACATACAATAATACTTATTACCTTTTTCAATTTTCTCAAGATTATCAAGATCTTCCTCAACACTAACAAGTTGTTTTAATTGTTCAGATCAAAACCAATCTTGAAGACACACTAGAACTTGCACCAATTCAGGAGTCAATGAACTTCTAAATGAATCAAGATGTCGTCCTCCCGTGCAAAAAGCAGATTCAGAAGCAACACTTGAAACCGGAACATCTAATACATCACAAGCCATGCAAGAACAAAAAATCTCACTTCATTCGTTTTCCAGTTTCCACCAGAGCAGAATGTTAAATTCTTTAGTGTCATCTTTAGTTTCTACACCAAAATATTTATCTAATTCTATTCTTGCCCTTTTGAGGTAGATTTTACGTATTCATTGAATAATAAATCATGTACTTCTTCATTACTACTTTTATAGATAGACCTGGATTTTTTCCAAACATTTTCACAAGTGCATAGCCAACTGAATCAAGCTTGTAATGAGGCTCCAGAACACATGAAATAAAAATTATCTTGTTCATTTTTGTTGGATCACCCCAATACTTATCAAATTTTTCTTTCATCTTTCTTGCCATATCACTTAAATAAATATTTTCACTTGTAATTAATTGATTCAAATAAACAACAACCGCATAAATTTATAGAAAATGAATATTGGATGTAACATTATAATGATCCTCCAGGTCATTATCTCTGTTTTCACTTTTTTTTTGGTGTTTTGTACTTTCCCATAGCATCTATAGGTTATTTATGACTCATCGGAACCGTCGGTTTAGTTTTTGAGCAGTTCGTTTGGGTTTTAAACCCATTTCCCTATTTTGGAGCTTTTGAAGTTGAGAAATTAGTCTTGGACCAAAACTTCTAGTAAACAGCCTTGGATGAGAATTTCAACAGTTCCATAAGTTTCAAAACATGGATTTTAGGCTAGGAGAATCCTTAGTCTGGGTCCAGAGGCTTTCAGGCTCATTTTGGGATATTGGATATATTTTAGTAAAAATGGAACAGTGGGTATGGGGTCCACTTTTTATCGAAACAATCTCGGATGGAAATTTTGATGGTTCGTTGAATCCAAAATGCCGAATTTGGTAGGGTAGCATAGTTTATTTGTGAGCACGGGGTTCCAAACAAATCCCGAACATCCAATCGGAGTTCGTTGGGACTTAGCATATTGCTGGTGATTAAGCTGCTGGTGTGATGGATTTAGCGACCCCTGACGCCTTAAGCGATAGTTGATTTAGTAACCTCTGATGGATTTAGTGGTCATTTGACATCTTTAGCAGCCATCGCTGATATTTATATATTTTTCATTTCCTCAAATTCTATCCATTGTTCTAAAGCTTAAAACCTCCATTTTCACTTGTGGGAGCTTGATTTTAGTGGAATATCCTAGGATTGAAGCTGGGTTTGGGTTGAGGACGTTGAGGTGGTCATTTTTCGTTTGTTTCTTTGTAAGTTTCCGCCCTAATTCTCCATAAATTTCTTAATTTCTTTCTTTATTTTCCTTGACTCTTGGGGATGATTTGAGCCCCAATTGAGAATTTATTTGTGTTCAACTTTTAAGCATGCACTTCTTGTCCTTTGAGGAATCTCATGATGGATTTAATTTTAGAATTTTGTTAGCGGACACTATGGGCCTATTCTTTACCCGATTATCAGCTTGAAATTTTATATTGTAATATGGGTCTTGTTTTACTAGTACTAATGTATAGATTATGAATTTAATAGCCCAATGACATTCAGAGATTGTGGAGTAGAGACGAGCAATTTTTGGATGGTTCGAGACTGCGGTTTAGCTATGAGGTAGGCTAGGGTCTACTCTTCTCTATGAGATTGTGTATTGTATAGATCACATGTTGGGTAGGGATTATAGGATAGGTTTATAGCTAGTATATCATGAATTACCATGTTTAGGGGACTTAGAATAGAAATATGAATTGAGCCTTAGCTTAGAATACATGTTATAGTTAGAAAATAGTATTAAGTTTGATTACTTGCTTACTCAACCTTAGGTTGATGTTAAGTATCCCTAGCTTAAGATTCATTCTAGTACTTAGTGTTTCGGCCAGTATGTATTAATTAGCTCCTCCTAGTTTCTTGATGCCCTTGTTTACCCTTAGTTCCAGATTATGATGTTGTTATCTTGTTAGTTTGTATATTATTGGGCCCGAGGCCATGGTTATGAGACTAGTTGGACACCAGGTTAGTGCTCTATTCTTTGAAAAAATGTGGTCTAGTTCTTAGACACTTAGGTGCTTACATTTTGCTTTGTTTGGATATTGTGATGGCATACATACCTTATCCATATTCTCACGCTTATTTTAGCCGGTTAAGGCCCCTCTTTGGCAAAATTTAAGCCTGTTTTCCCTTAGGCTAGTATATGGTCTATCTTTGGGACTAGACTTAGCTCTTTTAGTGCCTTAGGATGGGGTTGAGAAACCTTAGCCTAGGTTCGTGTAGGTGCTTTCCTTAGGTTGTGTTATCAAGGTCTGATAGCAGACTTTACTTCCTTTTTAGATAGAATGACTCTCCTTCAGGCTTAGACAGGCTTGTGACTGCTTCCTTAGGATATTAACTTAGGTCTGGGTTTACTTAGACTTGGTTGTACACTTATTTAGCTTCTTTACCCTTGGAGAGGGCAGTAACTAATCTTTGATCGCACCTCTTTGATCTAGTAATTAGAACCCACCTAGCCTAGGGGATTTGATTGCTCGAGAATAAGTTTTATGAACAAATGTATTTGTGATAAGATTAAGTCTCCTGGATTACCACTATTTATGTCATGCTTATGAGTTTCGATTTGAGTCCGGCATTCGTTTATGGTTACAATTATGAATCATCTGGCCTCTTGTTATTATCCGTTGGTTCTGGTTCAAATCTGATTCTCATTATTGCTACTATTAGGGATATGGATTATAGAAGTCTTGCTTCAGGAATAGCAGTGTATATAGATACCCCGAGTCCCTTATGGTCCCCTTTGTCCGATGAGCCACTGTATAGAAGAAGAATGGTCGACGATCTTGCCTTTGCGAGCTACTGAGCTGGAGGAGGTGTATATAATTGTGTTGGATATAGTACTTGGTTTATCTTGCATAACCTGGTTCTTTTCCTGACTTTTATTCATTCATAAGCATTGCCTATAACTAGTATAATTGTTTAACGCTTGTATCTATCGGTCTTATGGGGGGCTGTATGGGTACAGGTTATGTTTTTTATTTGTTGAGTGTTTGTTTATACCTTTCAAGCTTATCAGGGGCCCATTAGATTATTGTTTGTCCAGGCTCGTCAGTTATTTTATTGTTTGGTTATTATTACATAATTCGTGGTAGGCTGGTTATGGATTGGTACCCGAGATTGTAGGTATTCTTCCGAGTTCCTTTCCTCTTCATTATGTTGAGCTTTATTATTAGTATACTGCATTATGATTCTCCCTATTTTGGTTGGAGGCTATGATTATGCTAGAGTTTGCTTCCTTAATGTTTATGATCCTTGTGATATTTAGGTTGTTAGACCAGCTCCCTCAGGTTAGAACTTTTAGGTTTAGCTATTCTTATGATATATGACCGGTTTCCTTCGTAATATTATTATTACATATATACCCTTTTCTTCGTATTACTATTCTATATCTATTGTATATCTCTTCCTTCGTACTATTATTGTATATCTCTTTCTTTGTACTACTATATTATATATCTACTTATTGTAAAGCACCGTCGTTTCTAATTATTGGTGGAGTATAGTAGGTTACCTGTACCTCTCTGTTTCCCTTATTGCATTTCATTTCTTAGATAGTTACCATTTATGTATATTCCTTCCTTACATGTTATTTATACTTGTATTATCTTTGGAGCTTAGTCGGCTGATGCCTACTGAGTACCTCATGTTTGGTATTTATACTATACCTCTGCCCCTGCAGATGACGTGTGTATCGTGCAGAGCTTCCATGGATCGGAGATTTAGGGTGAGCTCCTGAAAGTTTGGAGTTGTTCCTACTCTCTTTCTTTTGTTGGACTGATCTTTATTTTGTATTTTAGAGACAGTTTTATATATATACACACACATTATGCATACCTTGTACTCTTGTCTTGTTAGTAGCTCTTGTTGTACTGACTTCGCCAGGTTTTGGGGTTACTTCTCTATATTATTCTCTTTATTGGATTCATTTTCCGTTGCTTTCTTATTTTCTCTTGATTATCCGTTACTTGCTGCTCTGGATTATGGGTTGGCTTACTTACTGGTGGGTTATGGTAGGTACCATCATGACCTGAGAAACCCGGTCGGGACAAATATAAAGGGATCCAGATATTTTCAAAGTAAGTAGATAAAAGATTTCAAGAAATGTTGTGATTCTTCTCATGTGCACCCAATCACTACTTAGAAGTTCCCCAGCAGCGATTCTAACTTGAATATAGGAATTCTCAAGATAATGTCTTAGGCCAATTTCATTAGAAGCATAATATGAAAATGCATTCTCAAATTCAACAACCCTACTCAACATTAGGTAGGTGGAATTCCACTTAGTTGGAGCATCTAATCATAAAGATTCTTTGCAATTGAGTTGTTCGTCATCACAATTTTCTTGAAACCTTTTCAACTTCGCAGGAGACTGATGAACATACCTAACTGCATGTCTAACACGTTCAATAGACACAAAACTTTCTTTTAAACCATCATGGACAACAAGATTCATAATGTGCGCCATGCACCTCACATGAAGGTGATCACTGTTCATCAAATTGGTTCCTATTTTTGTCAAATGCTTGGACAATTCTTTCACCATCAAATTATCGGAGCTTGCATTATCTACTGTGACAGTGAAGATTTTATTTATCTCCCACTCACGTAAACACCTACCAATACCATTTTCCATATCTTCACCTTATGGCTAATAATAGGACAAAAGTTAAGTATTTTTTTACACATATTACATTCACTGTCAATCCAATGGCCAGTGATACACATGCAATTGATTCTTTGTATAGAAGTCCAGGTGTCTGTGGTAACACAAATCCTCTATTTTTTTCCCATAAAATATCTCTTTAACTTTTGTTTTTCTTCATTAAAAAGATTAAAACAATCCCTAGTTACATTATTTCAAGAAGGGATTCGAAAATGAGGTTGTAACACTTTCATAAATGCTTTAAAACCTTCTTTCTCAACAAAACTAAAAGGAATCTCATCAACTATCACCATACAACATAAAGCCTTCCTACACTCTTCTTGATTAAATTTCCAAGTCACAACAACTACGTCACCTTGACTACCCCCTGAATAGCTTTAAAGGCTATATCTGATTGTTTTTTATATCAACACTAGAAGGACACTTAGGACAAGTAGACAGATGACAAGAAGAGTAAACATACCATCTCTTGACTTAAAAAAATACTCATGCGAACAGTGGATACATTTTGATTTTGTACTTTCAAAATTAACAATTTTTGCTAAATGATTCCACGCAGCAAACCTTTTTCTCTTTTTTAAGCAATAGTCGATTGAGTCTGAGTTGTTTCAGATTGACTTGCTAGATTTGAATCACCACTTTCACCCATCACCTTATCAGTTTGTGTATCTTCAGCCATGAGTCACTAGAATAAGAAAAATTAATTCAAGAAATTATCAATATCAAAACAGACAACAATTAGCACACTAACACACCATGTTATAGCAATTAAAAAGAGAGCAAATTATCTCAATAAAAAATAGTGACCCATAAAAAAATTCTACTAACGATTCTCGAATTATGAAGCTGGATAAACAATTCAGTTAATTACTTGTAGCTTGCATACTGAAAATAGAGTGAAGACCCAGAAAACACATGCCCTATACAATCAGACTAAAAAAAGGGGACAAACTATAAAAGAATTAGCCTAAGAAAAACACATGCAGTACAATACACTCACAATAATGGGATTTCACTTCACAATTCACATTCTAAACAATTTTCTAATATATTTTTACCAGACCAACAATCCTAACCTTACAACCCTTTATGCTTTCACTTCACTTTTATAGATTTTTCATAAGAAGATGTTACTATCCAAAATTAATTTGAGAAGCACCGAGCTTGAACTTTAAAATAGAAAGCAAAAGAACTTCCTCTGCTCTAGCCTCTACTACACTGCCGCAGTTGTGCTAATACCAAGGAAATATTTACTCCAAATAAGAGAATGAGTCTTTACTTAGTCTTAGGGTTAAGTTTGATAGTTGATGAAATATTTTAAATAAGGAAAAATTTTAATGGGCTTAGCTTTAGGGTTAAATATTGAGGCGGCATATTGTGATTTACAAGGTGACTTTAGCTTTTAGGTGTAGAATTTATATAATATAAATTATAATATGTATTTTATTATTTTATATACCTAGGTGCTAGAAATAAATGTGTTAGTAGTTAACTCCTAACGGGTTAACAATCTATCTAATGTGGAAATTGAGGAATCCGCCCCCACATCAATAAGCCGTTAATTATAAAATTTTAATCCATTCACCAACTGTTTATCTGATAATCCAATACCAATAAGCCAAAAAGCCAATTTTGTGGTTGGCTTATAGGTTTTGGGTTGGTTTTAAAAAACTCTAGTCATCAATGAGTTCCCAAAAATTTTTCCTGAGGATCTACCTGGAGTCCTTCCTGATTGGGATATTGAATTTCGGATAGATATTCTCCCAAATAAGCATCCCATATATATTTCTCCTTACAGAATTGCTCCAGATGAGCTTAAGAAGTTGAAACAATAGCTGAAAGATCTTCCAAATAAAGGTTTCATCTGATCTAGTGTTTCCCCATGGGGTGCTCCTGTCCTTTTCGTGCAAAAGAAAGATGGTGCTCTCAGAATATGTATTGATTATCATTACTTAAACAAGGTCACAATCAAGAATAAGTATATATCCCATCCCTAAAATTGGTGACATGTTCAACCAACTTCAGGGCGTCAGTTGTTTATCTAAGATTGATCTGATATCTAGGTATAATCATCTTAGAGTTAGGGAGTGTAACATTTTGAAAACAACCTTCAGAACTTGGTATGGTCACTACGAATTTGTTGTTATGTATTTTGGGCTAACAAATTTTCCTACAACTTTTATGGACTTGATGAACATGGTATTCAAATAGTAGTTGGATATGTTCGTCAATATTTTTATAGATGACATTCTTGTCTATTATCAGAGTGAGGAGAAGCATGCATATTATTTTAGGGTTATGCTGCAGACTCTCAAAGAGTTGTTTGTTAAGTTCAGCAAGTGTGAGTTTTGATTGAGTTCAGTTGTGTTCCTTAGTCATGTTGTGTTTAGTAGGGGTATTCAAGTAGACTCCTAGAAGATATAGGCAGTGAAGAACTAACCTAGACCTACTTCTCTGTTAGACATTAGTAGCTTTTTTGGCTTGGCTGGTTATTGTAAGAGGTTTGTTGAGCTATTTTCATCTATTGTTGTACCATTGACTAGGCTGACTTAGAAAAAAGTTAAGGTTTAGTAGTCTAAAGCTTATGAGAAGAGTTGTCAGGAGCTGAAGGTTCGTCTTACTTATGCCCCAATTTTGACCCTACCAAAGGGTACAAACAGTTTTATGGTCTACTCTAATGCTTCAAGAGTTGGCCTTGGTTGTGTTTTGATGCAGAATGGTAAGGTCATTATTTATGATTCTAGACAGCTTAAGGTCCTTGAGAAAAACTATCTAATTCATGACCTAGAGTTCGCAGTAGTTGTTTTTGCCTTAAAGATTTGGAGACATTATCTATGTAGGGTTCATGCAGATTTCTTCACCGATCATAAGAGCTTTCAGTATGTGTTAAGTCTTCATCAGATGAGATGGCTAGAGCTTTTTAAGGATTACGATATATATATGATTTACCATTCGAGTAGGGCCAATATCGTAATGTATGCTCTTAACAGGTTGTCCATGGGTAGTGTGGCCTATATTGAGGAGGAGAAGAGAGATTTGGCTAGAGATGTTCATAGGCTTGCTCGCCTAGGATTTGATTTTACAGATTTAGAGCAGGGTGGTGCTATAATTTAGAATGGTTCTGAGTCTATGCTAGTGATGAAAGTTAAGGAGAAGTAGGAAAATAATCCTATCTTATAACAGCTGAAAGATGTTGTCCACCAGTAGAAAGTGAAGGTTTCTCCCAAAGGGGAGTGGTGTATGTGCTTCATTACCAGGGTTGATTATGTGTTTCAGATGTAGATGATTTGAGGTAGAAGATTTTGAGAGAAGCTCACAACTCTCATTATTCTATTCATCCAGGTTCCACCAAGATGTACTATAATTTATGAGAAGTCTATTGGTGGAATGGCAGAATGGCATAAAAAGGGATATTGTAGATTTTGTCACCAAGTGTCCTAATTACCAGTAGGTAAAGGTTGAGCATCAGATACCAGTAGGTATAACTCAGGATATCAGCATTCTTACTTGAAAGTGGGATATAATTAATATGGATTTTGTCACTAGTTTACCTCACACGTGATTAGAACATGATACTATATGGTTGTAGTGGACTGAATGACTAAGTCAGTTCATTTCTTACCAGTTAGGGCTATAGACACAACAAAGGTCTTTGCTAGACTCTACATTTATGAGTTGGTCAAATTGTATGGAGTTTCCTTATCTATCATCTCAGATAGGGTTACTCATTTTACATCTCAGTTCTGGAATCTTTCTAGAAGGGTCTGGGTACCTGAATATATCTCAATACAACATTTCATCCACAGACAGATAATCAGCAGAGTGTGCTATCTAGACTTCAGAGGACATGTTGAGGGCATATGTGATAAACTTCAAAGGTAATTGGGATGATCATTTACCTCTTATAGAGTTTTCTTATAAATAATAGTTTCCATTTTAGCATCTAGATGGCTCTTTTTGAGGCACTTTATGGGCGGAGATGTAGATCTCCTATTGGTTGGTTTGAGGTAGGTGAAGCTACTTTAATAGGGACAGATTTGGTTCATGAGGCAACGAAAAAGGTTCAGCTGGTTAGGGAGAGGTTGAAGACTGCTTAGAGTCATCATAAATCTTATGCATATGTGAGGAGGGAGGTCCTTGAGTTTGCGGTTTATGATTGGGTGTTTTTGAAAGTTTTTCCTTTGAAAGAGTGATGAAATTTTGTAAGAAGGGGAAGCTTAGTCCATGCTATATTGGTCCCTATTGGATTTTGAGGTAGATAGGCAATGTGGCTGATGAGTTTGACTTGCCCATAAAGTTGGTAGTAGTGTATCTAGTGTTCCATGTGTCCCTTTTGGATAAATGCATTGGTGATCCATCACTCGTTATTCCTTTGGAGAGTTTGGCATGAAAGATAAACTTTTTGATGAGGCGGTGCCAGTTGAGGTACTTGATAGACAGATTCACGGGCAGAGAAACATGAAAATTGCTTTAGTGAAAGCATTATGGAGGAATGAGTTTGTTGAGGGAGAAATAGGAAAGTAAAAGCAGAGATGATAGCTAAGTACCCTTTCTATTCCCTCTTAGCATTAAGACAACATGAGCTAACAATATTCCTTCTCTAATTACTCTTCTAAGTTCCATGTCTATGCCTATTTCATGCGATCCCATATGTGCATTCATGCTATATGTATTTCAATTGAGTCCTTACACTAAGCCAACATCAGTTCAGATAATGTTAGTTATTCAGTTTCAGTAATCAGACCGACAAGATATAGTAGTTCCATCTTTTTTTGCTAGCCTTAGTCTTAATTCGAGGATGAATGATCCCAAGAGGAGATATTGTAACACTTCGAATCTTTTCTAGGATTCAATTCAGACTTATTACAGAAAACCAAATGAAAATTTTCAAATCCTAAACAAGTACGGCTCTATGTAAGAGTAGTACTATTGACCATGAGTCGTGGCATGCTATCCCGAGTTGTTTCCTTTTACCAGTCACCATGACTGGTTGTATGAGTTGTGGGATAATGTACGAGTCGTACACTGAATTGTACTGATTAAGATCAGAGAAAACAAAATTTTCTCTTAGGGACCACTAGTCGTGGAATTAAGTCATGGTTCCCATAGCAGAATCTGTCCAAATTAGTCCCTGTGGTGGTTCCCAGAGAACAATCTATCCAAATTAGTCCAGGGACCACAAGTCCAACCATGACTTTTATACCCAATGTATGAGTCGTACTACGATTCGTGGGACAAAGTACAAGTAAATTTTTAAAATGTTTTCTAAGGGGAAAATTAGTTTGTTCCCTATCTATTTAGCCATATACTATGTCGTTTAAGTTTCTTTTAGGGGAGATTAAGATGTAAATAGTTGATTAATCCCTCACTATCATGCTCTCAAATCCTAAACCCAAAAAGAGAGTTCTAAAGCCAAGTCTATTGTTCATCCCTAAGGTTCCATGTTCACGGTCTCTAGTTTATATTTCTGCAATAAGAAGGTATGTGGGGTTCCAGTACGGGTCTCCTTTTGACCTTATTGTAACACCCTAATAATCCAAGCTAAGATTAGAACCATGCTTTAAGTACATGTAGAACCAATATTCATAGTATGAGGAGTGGTTTAGACAGGTATTAAGACCACAAGTAACACCTAACTCATAGCCAAGTTGAACCCTTCCTTACCGATTGATTTCTTATGAAAAAACTTTCTATAGTCAACTTCAAATGAGCATAACTGCAAGATTATAAAGTGTTTTTGAACTCAAGACCCATCAAATGAAAGGTCTTTGAGTCTTCTTTTCAACGCATCTAATTTCTTTTTAATCCAGTTCTGAAGTTAAGCGTTATAATCATTTTAGTAAAGCACTGTCTAGCAGTAAGATAGTACGAACGAAACCACAACCATATGTAGATAGTACGACCGTACTATGCCTTCGTCTGCATGAAACAACCCCAAACACCTGCAAGTTGAAAAATATACCTCCCAACCACAAAAGCATCCCACGATATTAGTTTGAACTCACGATCGTTGGTACGATCTTGGTTTACAAAGTTGTTTCAGCTCTGACTTTTAGTGTCGAACCAAGGTATGATCGTGGGATCATACCATGAGTTGTACCTTGGCCCATCTGATGAAGTCTAGAGAAGTCATAAAACAAGCCAACAACCTATAAGCAGAACCCACGATCGTAGGTAGGTCTCACGATCATGGGATCGTCCGTCCATCGCCTTTCATATCTTTTTCAGTTACATTTTATGAGGGGTATTCCAGTATTATCCCCATATTTAAAACCCTAAAATATGTAGTTTAAGACATCCTAAGGATAAATAATAAGCCTAAATTACCCTAAGTCTTTTATTCTCACAGAATACAATCGATACTTAGCCAATTTACAGAGAAAGAGGTGATTTTCTTCTCTAAAGCAAGAGCTAGGGTTCCTTGATTTTCAAGCTTTAAGTCCAAGTTCTTTTCTTCCATGTATGTTGGATTTCATCATTGGGTTTTATTTCACCCATTGAGTCCCAAAGTTAATTCAAATTCTTAGTTTAATTCATTCTTAAAGCTTAGGGTTTCCATGAAAAGAGTGAATTCCCTTATCCTTTGGTTTCTAGCTTTGACTAGCCATGAATATATATTTTTCCATAATTTCTAGTTTCTTAACATACTCATGACTATGAATTCTCAATATATTGATAAATTCCTGATTTTGGGCTTGAGTTATGAAATTTTCTATTTCGTTCCAATTAAAGCATTGCCATGACTTATTGCATTCTTCAGAGATGGCGGGTTATGAACATCCGATGACTGATGATATCATGCATTGTCAGATTATTACTTATTTCTCCATTTTTTATGATTTAGAATGCTTTCAGATAAATCACTTATCTTACAGTTACGAAACATCAGTATTATTGAGCATTTAAGTATATCAATTTTCTTTTAGTTGGGAGCAGTACTTAGCACCGAGCGGGTGTAGGGATGAAGGATCACCCGTAAGCTAGGCTGAGACCTTTGGTAGAAGTCCCTAAGTTCCAGAACTACGGAGCCACCGTAGGTTCTAAAGGTTCACCCATCATACCAGACTTTACACCTTAGTCCTATTTAGACATCAGTTTAGTGGATCCACGTTAGTCAGTATTTGTACCTTTGGCAAGGTACAGAGTATCCTTCTAGCTGAGGTTATAGGTTGGACCCCAGTTAGCTCAGATTAGGTTATGTTAGTTAATAGTATCTCTTACAGTTCAGACTCAGATAGTCCATGACCTTATATTCAGTTATCCGGTATATTATTATTCAGTTACATGCTTATAACTTGGTTATTGCATTAGTTTACAGATTTTAGTTCCATGTTTAGTCTATCATGTCATCCTCAACATATTCCATTCATTTAGTATAGTGCATATCTCACATGCCTACTACATTCAAAGTACTGACCACATACTTTGTTTGTGCTATATTGTCTTTTAATATAGGTTCAGACATTTAGCATCCCACTCGCAGTTAGCACGATCCCTTACCTATATCAGCAGCAGAGTTTGGTGAGTCCTCATCATCTGAGGACTAGCTTTCAGTATCTTATTTATGTTATTACTTTAGTTTCAGACAGTTAGAGTTAACTGAAGACTTTCCCTAGCAACTCGTCTTATTAGATCCTTTCAGACAGTCAGATAGTAGATTTTCAGCTTTATGGTTTTTGATTAGATGTTTTTCATGTTGACTCAGTATTGAGCGTTATTTGATTTTTATTACATTATTTTAATTTCCAGCTTCCACTTAATACTTATTTAGTTTATTTCAGTATTCATAGTGCTACGACAGGCCATGGGTTAGCCCGGGGTCACTTATGACTCTAAGCACCGTGTTATAACTAGAGGGTAGTCTCGAGTCCTGACAAACTTGGTATCAGAGCATCTGGCTTAAAGTGTCTTAGGGTGTCTGAATGCCACATTAAGTAAATTCTTTATTATGGGTGTGAAGCGCTCCACACTTATGAGTGAGAGGTTGTGGAATATCTTGGGAAAAGTTTTACTTCTTTCATGTTCATATCGTGTGATAGGGTGTGAAATCTACTGAAACCATCTTATTACTCGTTCTCTATGCACTTATAGAAAATACCTCTCATAAGAGCTAATGAAAGGAGAAATATAAACGGAAACGGTAACAAAAATAGGAACCAGCAAGCACCACTAGCTCCAACAGACCCTTTGAATGAGAAAGTCTCTTATACAGAGTTCTGGGCTGCTTTCACGGTGCTAGCTCATGCCATGACCACTCAAGCTAATCAGCAAGTTGTTGCCCCGATCACCTACTGGTAGCACTGCAACAGCTAGAGTCTGAGATTTCACTCGGATTAATCCTCCTGAGTTCCATAGTTTTAAGGCTGAGAAGGATCCGTAAGAGTTTCTTGATGATATCCAGAAGGTTACTAAGATCATGGGTGTCACTCCAGTTGAGAGTGTTGATTTGCCTGCATATCAATTGAAAGGAGTGGCTCACACTTAGTGTAAGAAGTGGAAAGAGGATAAGGGGGCAGATGCAAGACCAGTAGAATGGGATGAGTTTGTTGCTACTTTCCTGGATAAGTTTTTTTACTTGAGTTAAGAAAATCCAAGGTTCAGGAGTTCATAAATCTGAAATAGGGCAACATGAGTGTGATGGAGTATTCTCTTAAGTTGCTCAACTTTCAAAGTATGCTCTGCCAATGGTTGTTCATTCCAGAGCCCATATGAGTTAGGTCATGACAGGTGTTTTCGAGGATGTGGTTAAAGAGTGTAGAACTTCTATATTGGTTAAGGAGATGGACATCTCCAGATTGATGATTCATGCCTAGCAGATTGAAGAGGAAAAGGTCAAAGAGAGGGAAAGGGAGAATAAAAGGTCAAGAACAGGCAATTTTAACTTTTCTCAATAGAGGTCTGATGGTGGTAATCATTCTCAATTCTCTCAGAAGTCTTCAACTCTAGCCCCATCTTCTGCTAGTGCCCCAATTTCCAAGTTCAGACAGGATCATTAGGATAGAGCTCTAGGCTCTAAGTCCTAAGGCAGTTTTACTAGTGGTTGTACTCACTCAGTGTGCAAGAAGTGTGGAAATAACCACCAAGGTGAGTGTATGGCTGACAACGATGATTATTTTGGGTGTGATAAGCCAGGTCATAGATTGAGGGAGTGTCCAATGGCTTCATAAAAAGGCAGGAATGCTCGCCAGCAGAATCAGACCAACTCTTCAGCAGCTCTAGTAGGTTGCCGAACTCAGCAGGATGACTCATCTAGTGCAGTTGGCAGACAGTGTTAGAACAGGTTTTATGCCCTTTAGACTCAACAGAATCATGGGGGTTCTCTTGATGTAGTCACTGGTATATTGTAAGTTTTTCATTGTGATATCTATGCATTGTTTAAGATCCTGGAGCCATACTTTCTTTCATGAATCCTTATATAGCACTAGACTTTAGTATCAGGTTTGAAATCCTCGTAGAACCATTCTCAATCTCTACTCCTATTGGTGATTCAGTTATAGCTCGACCGATATACAAAAATTATCTAGTCATAGTTTCCCAAAATGTCACCTCAGTTGACCTTGTAGAGTTAGACATGACAGATTTTGATGTCATTCTTGGCATTGATTGGCTACTTTCTTTCTATGCCTTAATTGATTAGAAATAGAGTAGTCCAGTTTTAGTTTCCAAATGAGCCAGTCATAGAGTGGAAGGGTAGTACCTTAGTGCCTATAGGTCTATTTGTCTCTTAGCTTAAGGGTAGAAAAATAATTTCCAAAAGGGTGCATTGCATCTATCATCTTATTTGAGTTAAGTATTCAAAGTATGAGACCCCAACTCTTCAGTCAGTTCCAGCGGTAAATGATTTCCCAAAAGCGTTTCCCAAATATCTGCCTTCAGTTCCTCCTGAGTGGGAAATTGACTTCAGAGTAAATCTCCTTCTAGACACCCAACCTATCTTAATTCCACCCTACAAAATGGCTCTATCTAAGCTTAAGGAATTGAAGGAATAGTTGAAAGATATTTTATACAAAGGTTTTATCAGGCTCAACATCTATCCATGGGGTTCTCCAGTTCTCTTTATGTGTAAGAAAGAACGTTCTTTCAAAATATGCATCGATTATCACCAGTTGAACAAAGTCACAATCAAGAATAAGTATCCCATTCCTAGGATTGATGAATTATTTGAACATCTTCAGGGTGCCAACTTTTTTTTCAAAGATAGACCTCAGATCCAGTTATCATCAACTTAGAGTCAAAGAATGTGACATTCTGAAGACAACTTTTAGATCTCGGTATGGTCACTTCAAATTTATTGTTATTTCTTTTAGGATAATGAATGCTCCTACAGCTTTTATGGACTTGATGAACAAGCTGTTCAAGTAGTACTTGGTCATGTTCGTTATCGTCTTTATTGATGACATCCTTATTTATTTTTTGAGTAAGGATGAGCATACAAATAATTTGATAATTGTCTTGCAGACTATCAAATATCGTCAGTTATTCGCTAAGTTCAGCAAGTGTGAATTTTGGTAAAAATCAATAGCATTCCTTGGTTATATCATTTTTGGTAAGGGCATTCAGGTTGATTCTCAAAAGACCGAAGCAGTTAGAAATTGGCCTAGACATCTCTCCATCAGATATCAGGAGTTTTTTGTGCTTATCTAGTTACTATAGATGGTTTTTAGAGGGATTTCCATCTATTACTTCTCCTATGTACAGGTAAAATCAGAAGAAAGTCAAGTTTCAGTAGTCCGATTCTTGTGAGAAGTGTTTTTAGGAGTTGAAGAATCGACTCACCTCTACTCTAGTTTTGACGCTATCAGAGGGTTCAGATGGGTTTATGGTTTATTATGATGCTTCTAGAGTTGTCCTTGGTTGTTTATTGATGCATCATGGCAAGGTTATAACATATGCCTCTAGACAGCTCAAGCCTCATGAGAAGAATTACCCAACTCATGATCTCAAGTTGGCAGCAGTAGTTGTTTCCTTAAAGATTTGGAGGCATTATCTTATGGGGTTCATGTAGATGTGTTCATGTATTATAAGAGCCTTCAGTATGTGTTCATTCAGAAATATCTAAATCTTCATCAGAGGAGGTAAATAGAATAATTGAAGGGCGATGATATGAGTGTCTTGTACCATCTAAGTAAAGCTAATGTTGTAGATAAAAGTCTTAGTAGGATGTCCATGGGGAGTGTTTCTCATGTAGCGGATGAGAAGAAAGAGTTAGTTTGTGAGGTTCACAAGCTTTCTAGATTGGGAGTTCAGTTGGTTGATGCAGCCAAAGGTAAAATCTTGGTTCTGAATCTTCTTTGATAGATGAGGTAAAAGAAAAGTAAGATAGATATCCTATTTTGCTTAAGTTGAAAGAAGCCGTTCAAAGTCAGAAAGTTAAGGTTTTCTCCCAAATGGGAGATGGTTTTCTTCATTATTAGGGCAGGCTTTGTATTCCAGATGTGGATGACTTAAGAGAGTGGATACTGATAAAAGCTCACAGTTCTCGATATTCTATTTACTCAGGAGCCACTAAGATGTACCGCGATCTACGGGAAGTCTATTAGTGGAATGGTATGAAGAAAGATATTGCAAAATTTATGGCTAAATGCCCAAATTAATAGCAAGTTAAGATTGAGCACCAGAGACCTGGTGGTATTATCTAGGATATCAGTATTCCTACTTGAAAGTGGGAAGTGGTGAAAATTGACTTTATTACAGGGTTACCTCATACTTGCCGACAACATGATTCTATTTGGGTTATTGTAGACTGAATGACTATGTCAACCCATTTCTTGCCAGTTAATACTTCAGATTTAACTGAGGATTATTATAGACTCCATCTTAGGGAGTTGGTAAAATTGCATGGAGTCCCTTTGACTATCATCTCAGATAGGGGTACTCAGTTTACCTCTTAGTTCTAGAAGACATTTCAGAAGGGTATTGGTACCCAAGCTCATCTAAGTACTACTTTTCATCTTCATACAAATGGTCAGTCAGAGCGGACCATTCAAACTTTAGAGGACATATTAAGAGCGCGTGTGATCAATTTCAAGGGTAGTTGGGATGATCATTTGCCTTTGATTGAGTTTGCTTATAATAATAACTATTACTCCAGTATTTAGATGGCCCCATTTGAGGTACTTTATAATATAAGGTGTAGATCTCCTATTGGTTGCTCTGAGGTTGGTAAAGCTACCTTAACAGGGCCAGATTCATTTCATGAGGCTATGGAGAAGTTCAGCTGAATAGAGAAAGGCTGAAAACAACTCAGAGTTGTCAGAAGTCCTATGCAGATGTGAGGATGAGGGATCTTGTGTTTGCTATTGGTGATTTGCTGTAATTGAAAGTTTCACCCATGAAAGGGGTGAAGAGATTCGGCATGAAAGGAAAGCTCAGTCCCCACTATGTGGGTCCTTATAAAATTTTGGCTCGTTTTGGCAATGTAGCCTATGAGTTAGATTTGCCTACAGATTTAGCAATAGCTCATCTAATTTTTCATGTGTCTCTATTAAAGAAATGCATTGGTGATCCTGCATTGGTTGTGCCTTTAGATAGTGTGGGTGTGAAAGAAAGTCTCTCTTATGAGGAGGTCCCAGTTGATATCCTTGACCGTCAGATTCGTAAGTTGAGGAATAAGTAGGTTGCTTCAGTAAAAGTTCTTTGGTGAAATCATATAGTTAAGGGAGATACTTGGGAAGCATAGGCTGTAACACCCCGTACCTTCCTGACCCTACTTGGTGACGTTGAACAATGTTTACTTAGGTGTCGAGAGCCATAAGTACGTATTTGTAATGTTATTGATGAGATAATTGATATTGGGCCTCATACATGTGATTAGACCTTCGTAGGAGGTGTCTTGTGACTTTGTGGAGCATTTGTGGGGTTAAAAATGAGTCTTGGAGGATCTCCAAATAAAGGATATTAAAGGTAAGAAGTAAGTTAAAGAATAGAACTTGAAGTATCTAACCGAATCCGCAAAGAAAAGTCGAAGAAACGAAAAAATTTTAAAAAAAATAGGCTGGGGCGCACCCAGGGGCATGCGAGGCCGCTAATTGCCCAAATTTTTTTGGACACAGGCAGCAAGGTGGCGCACCCAAGGGCGTGCCAGGCTTCTTGTGCGCACCTTTCAAATGTTGGAAATTTTTCTAAGTCCCAAGGGTGCCCGGGGGAGTACTGGGCCGTTTTTTGCCACATTTCATCTACAACCACGAGCATATGCATGGAATGATTGAAGTATTATATTAATGTTCCAATTTGGGTAAAATTATTCGTGGATAAATTTGGCATCCAAATGACGTTTTTACCCTTTCGGTCAAAATAAGCCATACATCGCTAGAATCACTTGTTTTTGGGATTGAGGCTACGAGTATGAATCGCGTGAGTGGGAATATTGTCGTAACATGTATGAAATGATTTAAACATGAGAAATTATTGATTTTATTGGGTCAAGCGAATTGGGCTCAAAAAGGGCCCAAAATGAGGCAAAAGACATGGGCCAAAAATGGGTCAAATGACCCATTCTTCCATTGACCTTCTAGACATGGCAATTAATGATATAAAGAGCGGATAAGGATGAATTTAGGGCTTATATAAAGGGCCAAAATCTGATTTTTATTCATTACAAACACACATGCTTTTCTATCCTTTTCTAGACAATTCTAAGAAAACCTCTTTTGCTCTCAAAACTCTAAGTCATCTCTTGGAACAAGATCATCATTTTTAAAGCTTGGGTAAGTGATTATTCTAATGGTTTAACATATTATATGTATGAGATATTATGTAGATCATGTTGTTTAGGCTTGGAAGTGTTGAACATGGCACTTTGTGTTTTTGTAAAAAGATGTGTCATCTACGGAATTTAAACATAAAAGATGACTTGTGGTTTTGGTGAAAGAACATGGTATGGATGAAATATCAACATGTATGGTGTGATTATGATCCTAAACTTGTTATTTTTCTATAAGCGTAAATTATGGAATTTTGGTCGATATGTTGTTGTGAGGTGTATTGAAGTGAATTGGTGGAATCATTGTGATGTCGTGGTGATGGAGAAGTGTAAAGTGTGAACTTGGTGTGACATGCTAGTGGTTTATGATATTTTGGTCAATGTTGGGAATGTTGTGGTATTATTGGTGTGATATTTTCATACATGGTATTGTCGGGGGGAAATGTCATGTTAAGGCAATCATGTAACTCGTTGTCGTTAGATGCCATTGTAAGGTAGTTGGTGGTTAATGCAAATTCCGTTATGTACTTGTATTGTAGAGTGAGACGTAAGGAAGGAGCGGGACTATTATATGCACATTTAAGATTGTGTAATCATATTGAGAATACAAGGTATTTAAGGTTACTCTTTCCATCTTCTTCTGCAGCTCATAGTATTCACATTGATGTTGTGCTAGTTCAATCCGAAATGTCCAAAGGTATCTCATTTCAGGTTGTTATCTATTGTTAAGTCACATATTCCTCATTCATCAGTCGTTGTTGATAATTTGTTACCTAATTATGGACATGGCTCCAAAGTCCCAATAATAGTATGTTCCAAAGCTTCTAATAAGGTAATGATTACGAATGTATCAATCTCTCATAAGTGTATGTATTAATCTCTCATAAGTGAGCGTATCACTCTCTTTAAAGTAAGGAAGTGAATTAAGGCATATATGTGTGTTTCCAATATTATCATGATCCTCAATGTATCAATCTCACACAAGTAAGAGTATCATTCTCTCCCAAGTAAGAAATGAAGAAAGGTGTGTATATATAGTACGTTATTAACCCACCAATAGAGTGGATGTACGTTATTAACCCACCAATAAAGTGGATGTACGTTATTAACCCATCAATAGAGTGGATGTACGTTATTAACCCACCAATAGAGTGGATGTACATTATTAACCCACCAATAGAGTGGATGTATGTTATATTTTTAACCCACCGATAAGGTGGATGAATAATATTTTACAACCTACTAACCAAGTAGATGAATAATAATGATGATGAGCGTAAAAGTAAAGAAAGAATCTCTTGAGTAGAAGAATCTCTTGAATAGAAGAATCTATTGGAGGCAAGTCTCTTGAGTGAAGATATTTCCCTTAAAGGAAAGTAATTATGAAAGATATTATATAAAAGATAAGGAGATGCGTGAATGATCGAAAATGACAATAACAGAAGCAAGGTACATTTTTCCACACATATAAAATGATGGTTTATCCACATTGACTATTCTCTCATATTGTATTCCATTAACATTCTTATGTATGATGCAATTTCTTATGAGCCTTACATACTCAGTACATTCTTCGTACTGACCCCCTCAGGGGCTTACCTTACTTGCTGCAGGCACAGGTGCTAGTAGACCTCCATTGTAGGTTGCGGATCATTTGCAGATTGTTGGTGAGCTCCAGTTGATTCGGGGCTTTCCGAGTTCATATGTACATTTGTCTTGGTTTTGTATATATCTATAGAGCGGGGTGTTGTCCCGACTCTAGGTTGGTTATGGCTATGTATTTGTAGAGGCTTTGTAGACGGATGTGGGAAGACGAATGTAAGAAAAATATGTCCATTTTGACTTGATGGCCTCAACGGCCAAGTTTCATATATAGTATATGTCCCATGATTTCCGCTATTGTCATTGTATATTTGGTGAGTTAAATGAGATAGAATGTTATTATAAAAAGACATGCATACATGCATATGGAGGTTCATGAGCAAGGATTGGTTCTCTCGAGCCATATTGGCTTCGGGTGCCAGTCCAGCCCGGATGGGATTCGGGTCGTGACAAAAGTGGTATCAGAGCAGGTCGTCCTTAGGGTGGCTACAAAGCCTTGTTTGAGTAGATTCTTGCTTATGGATGTGTTGCGCGCCACATTTATAAGTAGGAGGCTACGGGATATTTAGGAGTTGTTTCTTTTCTTCATTTCTAGATCGTGCAATAGAGCCAATGTTGTAAATGAAATCGTATCTGACCATTGAAATTAGTTTTCTTTGTTATAGTAAAAATGCCGATGACAAGAAGGGGAAAAGGAAAAGGTAAGCAGGTAGATACTCCTGCTGGTGAAGGAATGAGTAAATCACCACCTGACCAAGCTAGTCAAGGTGGAGCTAACACTAAAATTGCATCGCGGCCTTCTTCTACTTTTCCAGCTCCGGAAGATCAAAGAGGTAGAGAAGTACCCGCAGAACCACCTATGAATGCTACTGATCAGGATTTGAGAAATGCAGTGCATATGTTGACACAGATAGTTGCAGTACAAACTCAGGGATGAGCTGGTCTAATGACAAACGAGGATGATGCGGCTAGAGTGGCGAGTCGCAGGACACAAGATTTCTTGAAATTAGACCCACCTATATTCACTGGGTCAGACCCGAAAGCAGATCCACAGGACTTCGTGGATCAAATTCAGAGGGCTTTAGAGGTTATGCATGTGACAGGGGTAGAAACAGTAGAACTTGCGGCGTATAGACTGAAAGGTGAAGCGATCTTGTGGTATGAAAACTGGAAAAGATCAAGGGGTATAGACGCACTTCCATCTAGTTGGGAAGAATTTAAAATGGCATTTATTGATCATTACCTCCCATATGAGATCCGGGAGGCACGTGCAGACCAGTTCCTAAATCTACGTCAAGGGACTATGAGTGTCAGAGAATACAGTCTTCAGTTTAATTCCTTGGCGCGGTATGCTCCAAATGTAGTGGCCACAATGGCAGACAGAGTCCATCGATATGTGGACAGATTAGAGCCATATTTAGTAAGAGACTGTACCATTGCTACTTTGAACAAAGATATGGACATAGCCAGAATTCAGGCCTTTGCACAGAAAATGGAGGACCAGAGGCAAAGAAGAAAGACACAGGAATCTGAGAGAGGGCCATCAAAGAGGGCCAGATCTATAGGGAAATCTATGGCGTCCCCAGGAGAATCTAGGCCTCTGATGTTTTCTAGACCGCCTGGACCATCACTCTCCTATTCCACAGCAGGCACACACTCTCAATTTTGAGGGTCTAAAGGTAGTCAATCTAGACTGAGTAATGGAATCCACAGACCACAGGCAATAAGATTTTCTCGTCAGCTATGCCAGTGCTGTGGGAGATTTCATCCAGGTGAATGTTGGTTTGATACGAATGTTTGCTTTTTGTGTAGTAGGCTAGGGCACATAATGAGAGAGTGCCCACTGAGGGCCACGGGTAGTACGACATGACCTACCGGATCAGTCGTTGCATTACCATCGTCAGGTGTACAACCTACTGGTCGTGGCAGAGGTGCTAGAGGAGCAGCCAATTCTGGTAGAACACAAGACCGTACCTATGCCTTTGTGGATCAACAGAATTCACAGGCTTCTCCTAATGTAGACACAGGTACAACATTCATATTTTTACATAAGGTATACACATTAACTGACCCGTATTCCACATTACCATATGTTATTTCATTGCTTGTGGAACAAAAAAAAAAAGGGGAGGAAATTTAAAAGATGTGATGAACAAGGGATTCATAAGCCCTAGTATGTTCCTTTGGGGGCACCAGTGTTAATTGTACGAAGGAAAGACAGTACGTTGAGAATGTGTGTCAACTATCGGTAACTGACTAAGGTGGTAATTAAGAATGAATATTTCCCCCTAGAGTTGATGATTTGTTTGACTAGTTTCGGGTTTAGAAAAACAATAATGAATGAATGATGAAATGAATGACGGTGAAATTAAAAAAAAAATTGAATGATGATGATATACCCAAGACCAGCATTACGAATGCGGTATAGTTGTTATGAATTCTTAGTATGTTAATTGGGTTAGCAGATGCACCTGTAGTTTTTATGGGCTTAATGAATAGGGTGTTCGAGTCATTGTTAGGTGTGGTCAAGATCATGTTTGGAGATGAAATTCAGGATCATAAGAGAGCGTATGCCTTAAGACAATTGCGCCCATATTGTGGGAAGTTATCCCACACGTGATTTTAAGTCAGCAGTCGTGATATGTACTTTAGAATATGGCGCCACTATTTGTATGGAAGTTCGTCTTTTGAAACTTCAGACGAAAGAATTATAGTGTACAATGCGGCAGAGTCTTCATTTGTAATTGAGAGAAGGAAAAGCAATATACAAATTCTATTTTCTGTTAGTTGAAGAAAAAAAAAACATGTATAGTAGCGTTTGACAAAAGTATTTGAGTTTACGCAAAGGGGAGTATTTCATATCAAGGTAGATTTTGTGTACTACATATAGACGAGCTAAGGAAATGTTGGTAAGGCAATATAAAGAAGAAAAAAACATTGTCAAACACTTTGTCCAAATTATCAACAGATAATAGTAGAGCATCAGAAATCTGAAGGTTATATGTCAATATTAGGAGAAGAGAGTTAGAATTTTCCATAAATGATTGAGTATTCTTGGAAGTGCCACCAATGGAAAGGGTAATGAGGTTTGGAAAGAAAGGGAAATTGTCCAAGGATTTGGGCAAATTGCGTATCTATTAGCACTAGTCCAAGAACTCTTCATAGCTCATTCAGTATTTCATATTCGCTGCTTTGATAGTGTATAGGAAATTATCTTGTATTGCTCCCAGTAGAAATATACAAGTTACGAAAGATCTCAAAGTAAAAGCACTAAGCAATAAAGAAGTAGCTTCCGTAAAGGCACTATTGGAGATATTAGAAAGTAGAAGAAATCACAAGGGAGACCAAAGAATAAACTCGTAATTGTTGTACATGGAAGAAAAAGTTCAAAGTGCGGAAACAGAGCAAGAATAAGTAAGCATCTATGAGAGTATATGTATAGAGATGCATTTGTTGTACATGAGACGATTTTGTTAACATTCGAGGATGAATGTTCCTAATGGGGGAAGAATGTAATACCCCGTACCTTCCCAACCCTAATTGTCGATGTTGAACAATATTTACTTAGGTGTCGAGAGCCATAAGTACGTATTTTGTAATGTTATCGATGAGATAATTGATATTAGGCCTCGTACATGTGATTAGACCTTCGTAGGAGGTGTCTTGTGACTTTGTGGAGAATTTGTGGGGTTAAAAATGAGGCTTGGAGGATCTCCAAATAAAGTATATTAAAGGTAAGAAGTAAGTTAAAGAATAGAACTTGAAGTATCTAACCGAATCCGCAAAGAAAAGTCGAAGAAACGAAAAAAATTTAAGAAAATAGGTCGGGGCGCGCCCAGGGGCGTGCGAGGCCGCTAATTGCCCAAATTTGTTTGGGCAAAGGCATCAAGGTGGCGCGCCCAAGGGCGTGCCAGGCTGCTTGTATGCACCTTTCAAATGTTGGAAATTTTTCTAAGTCCCAAGGGTGCCCGGGGGAGTACCGGGCCGCTTTTTGCCACATTTCTTCTACAACCACGAGCATATACATGGAATGATTGAAGTATTATATTGGTGTTCCAATTTGGATAAAATTATTCATGGACGAATTTGGCATCCAAATGATGTTTTTACCCTTTCGGTCAAAATAAGCCATACGTGGCTAGAATCACTTGTTTTTGGGATTGAGGCTACAAGTATGAATTGCGTGAGTGGGAATATTGTTGTAACACGTATGAAATGATTTAAACATGATAAATTATTGATTTTATTGGGTCAAGTGAATTGGGCTTAAAAAGGGCCCAAAATGAGGCAAAAGACATGGGCCAAAAATGGGTCAAATGACCCATTCTTCCATTGACCTTCTAGACATGGCAATTAATGATATAAAGAGTGTATAAGGATGAATTGAGGGCTTATATAAAGGGCCAAAATCTGATTTTTATTCATTACAAACACACATGCTTTTCTATCCTTTTCTAGACAATTCCAAGAAAACCTCTTTTGCTCTAAAAACCTTAAGTCATCTCTTGGAGAAAGATCATCATTTTTAAAGCTTGGGTAAGTGATTATTCTTATGGTTTAATATATTATATGTATGATAGATTATGTATATCATGTTGGTTAAGCTTGAAAGTGTTGAACATGGCACTTTGTGTTTTTGTAAAAAGATGTGTCGTCTATGGAATTTAAACTTAAAAGATGACTTGTGGTTTTGATGAAAGAACATGGTATGGATAAAATATCAACATGTATGGTGTGATTATGATCCTAAACTTGTTATTTTTTTATAAGTGTAAATTATGGGATTTTGGCCGATATGTTATTGTGAGGTGTATTGAAGTGAATTGGTGGAATCATTGTGATGTCGTGGTGATGGAGAAGTGTAAAGCATGAACTTGGTGTGACATGCTAGTGGTTTATGATATTTTGGTCAATGTTGGGAATGTTTTGGTCTTATTGGTGTGATAGTTTCATACATGGTATTGTCGGGGGGAAATTTCATGTTAAGGCAATCATGTAACTCGTTGTCTTTATATGCCATTGTAAGGTAGTTGGTGGTTAATGCAAATTCCGTTATGTACTTGTATTGTAGAGTGAGACGTAAGGAAGGAGCGGGACTATTATATGCACATTTAAGATTGCGTAATCATATTGAGAATACAAGGTATTTAAGGTTACTCTTTCCATCTTCTTCTGCAGCTCATAGTATTCACATTGATGTTGTGCTAGTTCAATCCGAAATGTCCAAAGGTATCTCATTTCAGGTTGTTATCTATTGTTAAGTCACATATTCCTCATTCATCAGTCGTTGTTGATCATTTGTTACCTAATTATGGACATGGCTCCAAAGTCCCAATAATAGTATGTTCCAAAGCTTCTAATAAGGTAATGATTACGAATGTATCAATCTCTCATAAGTGTATGTATTAATCTCTCATAAGTGAGCGTATCACTCTCTTGAAAGTAAGGAAGTGAATTAAGGCATATATGTGTGTTTCCAATATTATCATGATCCTCAATGTATCAATCTCACACAAGTAAGAGTATCATTCTCTCCCAAGTAAGAAATGAAGAAAGGTGTGTATATATAGTACGTTATTAACCCACCAATAGAGTGGATGTACGTTATTAACCCACCAATAGAGTGGATGTACGTTATTAACCCATCAATAGAGTGGATGTACATTATTAACCCACCAATAGAGTGGATGTACATTATTAACCCACCAATAGAGTGGATGTATGTTATATTTTTAACCCACTGATAAGGTGGATGAATAATATTTTACAACCTACTAACCAAGTAGATGAATAATAATGATGATGAGCGTAAAAGCAAAGAAAGAATCTCTTGAGTAGAAGAATCTCTTGAATAGAAGAATCTATTGGAGGCAAGTCTCTTGAGTGAAGATATTTCCCTTAAAGGAAAGTAATTATGAAGGATATTATATAAAAGATAAGGAGATGAGTGAATGATCGAAAATGACAATAACAGAAGCAAGGTACATTTTTTCACACATATAAAATGATGGTTTATCCACATTGACTATTCTCTCATATTGTATTCCATTAACATTCTTATGTATGATGCAATTTCTTATGAGCCTTACATACTCAGTACATTCTTCGTATTGACCCCCTCAGGGGCTTACCTTACTTGCTGCAGGCACAGGTGCTAGTAGACCTCCATTGTAGGTTGCGGATCATTTGCAGATTGTTGGTGAGCTCCAGTTGATTCGGGGCTTTCCGAGTTCATATGTACATTTGTCTTGGTTTTGTATATATCTATAGAGCGGGGTGTTGTCCTGACTCTAGGTTGGTTATGGCTATGTATCTGTAGAGGCTTTGTAGACGGATGTGGGAAGACGAATGTAAGAAAAATATGTCCATTTTGACTTGATGGCCGCAACGGCCAAGTTTCGTATATAGTATATGTCCCATGATTTTCGCTATTGTCATTGCATATTTGGTGAGTTAAACGAGATAGAATGCTATTATGAAAAGACATGCATACATGCATATGGAGGTTCATGATCAAGGATTGGTTCTCTCGGGCCATATCGGCTTCGGGTGTCAGATCGGCCCGGATGGGATTCGGGTCGTGACATAGGCATATATGATGACCAAGTACCCCCATCTTTTCTCTTTGAAAGCAGTTCCAGCCTGAGGTAATAGTTTTCCCCTAATTAATTCTTTTCGCCTCACGTCACCCAGTTATTCTCATGCCATAGCATGCATTAATTAGTTTGGTTTAGCCCCTGTTTCAGTACACACTCAATTATCATGTCAGTATTTATCTCTTAGAAATTCAGTGTTGGGATTGCAGCACTTTCCCTACCTTTTCAGCTTTGTTAATTTTCATTCGGGGATGAATATGAGGGTATTGTAACACCTCAAAAATCCAAGCTAAATTAGAACGATGCTTCAAGTTCATGTAGAATCAAACTTCATGTTTTGGTAGTATGAGAAGTGGTTTAGATAGGTATTAAGGCTACAAGTAACTCCTATCTCATAGCCAAGTTGAAACCTTCCTTACCGATTGATTTCTTGTGAAGAAACTTTCTATAGTCAACTTCAAAGAAGCATAACTCCTAGATTCTAAAGTTGTTTTAAGCTCAAGACCCACTAAATGAAAATTCTTTGAGTA
Organism: Capsicum rhomboideum; assembly: GCA_031232105.1. NCBI lineage: Eukaryota > Viridiplantae > Streptophyta > Magnoliopsida > Solanales > Solanaceae > Capsicum > Capsicum rhomboideum. Next base: position 25,210,984 of record CP124719.1, on the reverse strand, counting down.
TTCTTTCCAATGCATCCAATTTTTTGTTAATCTGGTTCCGAAACTAAGAGTTATGGCCATTTTAGTAAAGCACTATCCAACAGTAAGATAGTACGAACAGAACCATGAACGTAGGTAGATAGTACGACCGTACTATGACTTCGTCTGTATGAAACAACCCCAAACACCTGCGAGTTTATAAATATACCTCCCAACCACGAAAGGATCCCATGATCTTGGTTCGAACCCACGATCATTGGTACGATCTTGGTTCACAAAGTTGTTTTGGCTTGGACTTTCAATGACGAACCAAGGTACGATCGTGGGATCATCCCATGAGTCATCCCTTGGATCGTCTGATGAAATCAAGAGAAGTCACAAAACCAGCCAACAACCTACTAGCACCTCCCACGATCATAGGTAGGTCCCATGATCATGGAATGGCCCATCCGCAGCATTTCACAGCTTTTTTAGTTAAGCTTTATGAGGGGCATTCCAGTATTTTTCCAATATTTAAACCCTAAAATACATCGTTTAAGCTACTCTAAGGGTAAATAATAAGCCTAAATTACCCTAAGTCCCTCAATCTCTCAGAATACAATCGAAACTTAGCCAATTTACAGAGAAAGCGGTGATTTTCTTCTCTCCAAAGCAAGAGCTAGGGATCCTCAATTTCAAGCTTCAATTCCAAGTTATTTACTTCTAGGTATGTGGGATTTTATCATTGGATTTTCTTTCACCATGAGTCCTAAAGTTAATTCAAATTCTTAGTTTAATACATTCTTCAAGCTTAGGATTTTCATGAAAAGTGTGAATTCCCTTATCTTTCGATTTCTAGCTTTGACTAGCCATGAATATATATGTTTCCATAATTTCTAGTTTCTTAACATACTCATGACTATTAATTCTCAGTATATTGATAAATTACTAATTTTGGGATTGAGTTATGAAATTTCCTATTTCGTTCTGATTATAGCATTGCCATGACTAGTTGCATTCTTCAGAGATGGCGGGTTATGAACACCCGATAACTAAGGACATCATACATTGTCAGGTGATAACTCAGTCCTCCTATTTTATGATTTAGAATGCTTTCAGATAAAACACTTATCTTACAGTTATAGAACATCAGTATTATTGAGCATTTAGTATATAAATTTACTTTTTGTTGGGAGTAGTACTTAGCACCAAGGGCGTAGGGATGAAGGATCACCCATAAGATAGGCTGCGACCTTTAGTAGAAGTCCCTAAGTCCCATAACTACGGCGCCACCATAGGTCCTAAAGGTTCACCCATCAGACTAGACTTTACACCTTAGTCTTTTTTAGACATCAGTTTAGTGTATCCACGTCAGACTAAACTTTACACCTTAGTGAATGACCTTGTATTTAGTTAAACAGTATATTATTATTCAGTTACATGCTTATAACTTGGTTATTGCATTAGTTTACAGATTTTAGTTCCATGTTTAGTCTATCATGTCATCCTCAGCATATTCCTTTCATGTAGTATAGTGAATATATCACATGCCTACTACATTCAAAGTACTGACCACATACTTTGTTTGTGCTATATTGTCTTTTAATATAGGTTCAGACATTTAGCATCCCACTAGCAATTAGCACGATCCCTTACCTATATCAGCAGCAGAGTTTGGTGAGTCCTCATCATCTGAGGACTAGCTTTCAGTATCTTATTTATGTTATTACTTTAGTTTCAGACAGTTAGAGTTAACTGAAGACTTTCCCAAGCAACTCGTCTTATTAGATCCTTTCAGACAGTCAGATAGTAGATTTTCAGCTTTATGGCTTTTGATTAGATGTTTTTCATGTTGACTTAGTATTGAGCGTCATTTGATTTTATTACATTATTCAGATTTCCAGCTTCCGCATAATACTTATTCAGCTTATTTCAATATTCATAGTTTTATGCCAAGCCATGAGTTAGCCCAGGTCATTTGTGACTCTAAGCACCGTGTTACTACTAGGCGATAGTCTCGGGTAGTGACAATTATGCCCAAAACTTCAAATTTTTACAATATGGTTTTCATGATTTTGTGATTTAGGGTTCATACTCAATTATGTATATTTCTTAAATTTCAGTTTCCTTCTATTATTATATGGTTGTAGTTCTTTTTAAAGTGATTATGCATGAATTTCCATAAGTATTTCCTAGTCTCAAGATTTGGGCAATGATTTAGCATGGTATGGCAGATTTTAACTTGTTTTAGCATCACCTAGCATGTTTTGAACACATGATCCTAGAATTGAGACAAGACATAATATCCCTCTAAACTTGTCCACTAAATTTACTTTAACTCTTTAGCTCTACGGACAATTATTTACCCCCCCCCCCAATGTTACTGGAAGTGAATAAATAAGACCTAATACTGACATGGCCAAAAAAGAAAAGGAAAAAAATAAAGGTGCGCATTATTTTAAAAAAAGAGTTGGTCCCACTAATATATATATTTTCTAATAAAAAATATAAATAATGAAAAATACACCATCCCCAGCCCCTTTCTTCTTCAAACCTCCCCACCCTCTTAATTCTGCAAACTCCACTCCCTTTTTGTTTCTTCATACCCCTTATCCCGTTCTCCTTCTTCATTAATTTCTCCAAGAAAGAGTATGTATGAAATGCAACAAATTGTGACACCTTTTTCACAGACCCCATTATTGATGATAATAAGAAGAGAAATAACAATATTTTTAATTCTAACAACCAATTCAATTTTTCACAATTAGAACAATTTTCTCAATTTTTTTTAATCTCCAAGGCTAAATATTTTTACTACCCCTTTTTCGCTTTGAAGATGCTCAAAAAATTTCTTGCTGGAATTATTATAATTGTGTTTATTTGAATACAACATCATTTATTGTTTGCTTTTCTTATGGTTGCATCCAACCTACGGATCTATCGGCAGATTTTTTCAGAATTTTGAATTGTCAGTTATGTTAGATGTTTTTTTAGATTTTGGATTATAAATAAGGGAGTTGTTCGTGGAAGGAGAAATGGGTGGGGGTGGGGGGTTGAAGATAGAGAAAATGTAATGACCCTCTTCGTCGTTACATATAAGTCCTTGGTTTAAAACCTCGTGTCCAAAATTCTTCCAGTTTGAAAGTTACAAATTTTGGGCTATGCTAATTTCGAATGAAATCAGAGCAAGGTGTGGTCTAGGGAAATCTGAGAAGGATTTAGGCCAGTTTGGCAGTGTATGATTTGATTTCTAGTTAACTAAGACGATAAGGAACCCATAGGAATTTACGAAACTGGATTTGGCTAAGTAGAACTCCCGAAATTGATCTTAGCATGAATGGCATTGATTGGAATGTCCCGATTTTAAGGTGTGTTGTAAAAAGTGGGATTTTTGGGCAAAGATGAATTTTCTATCCCATCAACGCCGCTATAGCAGCTGGCACGCTGCTATAGCGGAATAATTCCTGCAATAGCTGTGGTCAATGACCGCTATAGCGGTGAAAACTGCAGTTTAATTAATATTTTATCCCAAAATAGTTTATTATTTCAAAACTCGTTTTGGGACAAACAAAGGGCGATTTAGGGCGAAATACACCAGAAATTCTTTTTTGGCCTTGTAAAGTTAAGTAATTCATTCCCATTAACTTGTAGTTGATAATTAAGCCTTAGAATCACTAATTACAAAGTTTGGGGAGGGTGTTAGGACAAATTTTGGTTATTTTCTGGTGCAAGGAGTAAGTTTAAGTAATAAGTTAATGGGTTTTGATTATTAACAGTTAATTTACCCTTTCATTTTGTTAATTCACTAATTTATTCATGGAACTGGTAGTTTTAGGTGAATTACGATAGAAAAGCCCTAGAACGGGAAAGAAATGATCATGAACTTGACCTTAGGAGTTGGGGGAGAGTTATAAGTCCCAACATGATAGGTTATTTCATTAATTATGTGTTATTATGCATGTTCTAGACCACACGCAAGCCGAAATTACACGAAAGGGCAAAACCTCGACTTAGAGGAGTTGGGCAAGCTTGGTTTAAGGTAGGTGATGGTATTGTAGTTTAATCCAACTTGTATTATATGTGCATGTTGACTAATTTGTAGTGTGGCTAGTTAATGCATGTTTTTGGTGTGGTCAATGCAATGATTTTACTTACTTATTGATTTGACCTGCCTTATTTCTAAAATATGGAATGTTTCGGTATTTGGGATGTTCTCACGGGTTATTGGTGAAATAAGGTTGGCAGACACTTATTTCTGGGGTTTAGTACATAGACGGAATTTATCCTCTGCAGGTCATGGCTAGAGGGTGGATGTATTACCCATAGTGTGTATGTACGGGGTTCAGGTGAGTTTGACAGTTCCATGAGTGAACCGCGAAATATATTTATCTATGCTTGATAGTTGCTTAAGTTGTCTTGACTTGTTGACTTGGATTGACTGAACTTGACTGTTGTTTAAAATCCTAAACTGCTATTTGGTGTTATGTGCTAAGTGTATAACTGTTTTGAGCATGGATTAACTTGTTGTACTATTATTTAGTAAAGTGTTCGTATTTTCATTTTGGGTTGGCCAAATGACCCTACCAGTAACACTGTTTTTCTTGTGTGTTGATACTATACTTACGTTTACTTTTGTGAGTGCAGCGCATATTCTAGCGGCTCCTATGCTACCTCACTTGTGAACCCAACGATTGACTTCTGATTTCAGAGTGACCAATTTATCTGGGATACCATGGAATCTCTCATCATCAGCATAGTTCCTTATTCTGAACTTATGTTTTTCATTCAGTTTTTGGGGTTGCATTCCTTTCGTGATATTCTTTAGTAGTTTTGGTATAGATGACTTTCGCATCCTAGGAATGGTTTGTTTAAGTACAATGTTCTGCTTTTAGTTGTACTTATGATTTTATTTAGGTTTATGGCTATTTATTGATGGATTAGTTTAAATTATTTTGTTCTAAGTGTTGATTTGAGTTGGTATTTTGGGGTAGATGGTTCTCCCACCGGGTGAGTAGTGTGGGTGCCACTCACGACGAGTTGGATCGTGACAGAAAAGAAGTGGAGGTTGAAGAAGAAAAGGGGTGGTGGGGATGGTTAAAGAAGAAAGGGGTGGGGTATTTTTTTTTATTTTTATGATGTAATTTACAATTAATGGGGTTAACCTATTTTTAAAATAATTTTAGATGTGGCGATAATGTAGCGTTGATGTGATAATAATTTGGCGTGTGTGTAATGCACTCTCTATTGTGAAACCGGTATTATTTTTTTAAGATAGTATTTATTTACTTCAAATAAGATAAGGGGATAAATAATTATCCGTGAAGTTAAAGGATTAAAGTAAGTTCAATGGACAAGTTTTTGGGGGATTTTATGTCTTTTCTCTCCTAGAATTCAGTATTTTTATTATGACTAATTTCAGTAACTCAAAAATTCAGTAAAGCAGTAATTTGTACTAGTATCATGCTTTATTTTCAAACTATAGCTTATCTATTATGTGCAAATAGTAATATAGTTTTGGAAGGACTCTTTAGCACCAAGTGAACATGGGTTTCAGATAACCCCAGTCCCATACATTGCCATCGTAGCATAAGGGTCTTTCGCTAGTTTAGATTGAAACCTTTAGCTCAATGGGCTTAGTTAGTGGATCCACATCAAACAGGTTCTATACCCTTGACAAGAAATAGGGCACCCTCCCAACTGGAATTGTATGTTGGACTCCATGTCGTTCACATGGTTTATGTCGGTTGTAAGAAAATCTCCTCAGAAATTATTTAAATATGATAAATGTACATGACTCTACAGTTTTAAGACTAGCTATTTTATTTCATGATTTACAGCTACTATTCATGTTCCAGCTTTATGATTGTACATTTTGAGTCATTCTGCTATAAGTTTTGATATGTTTACTACAATTTTGCTTACTGCATTTTTATTCAGTTTAAGACATGATGTCCATATGATTTTAGCATGTTTTACATAGTCAATACATCCTATTGTACTAACCATATACTTTTCTCTTACGCTCTATCTTATCATGATATAGATTCAGGTACCCGTTTTTAGACTCATAGTTAGTTTCGCAACCCAACTTTCAGCACAATAGATTTGATGAGTCCTCATTATCCGGGGACAACTTACAGTTCTAATTCTTTCATTTCACATTATTTCAATTTTTAATTGCTTTGAGTTAGTTGGGGTCCTGTCCCAGTAACTCATCAGTTTTAGTTGAGGCTTTCAGACATAGTCAGATATTTAAGTTATGTTGGGTTTTTCAGATTTTTCATTCAAAAATTTAGTTTATTTTCAGTTTGTCCACTTTAGTTATAATTAATTCTGCTCAGATTTTATGTGTATGATTTTAGTAATATCCCAGTACCAAGGGTTCGCTTGGGATCACTTGTGGTTCTAAGTACTGTGTCTCATCCAGAATATAGACACGGATTGCGACAGTAACATATATAAAAGATAAATTCTTATACAAGAAAATATAAATAACAATAATAAGTATAATAACACATGAGTAGTTTTTTTGGGTAACCTAACGGAATTTTATTACCAAAAGTGGATCTTTACGAAACAGAAAGTTAGAAGTGCAGTCTTGGACATCAGCCCCAAGCTTATACTATGTTACTCATCTCCTTTCTCTATTACAGAAGATACACAACTACTTAGCTCGGGTAATTATTCAAATCAACAATCCTCGATGCTAGTTTCGTCTGCATTAATCCCCTTCTTACCACCTCCTATATGATCAGCCAAATAAGTCTTGTTGCTGGTCTTCTTTGTTGTTGAAAAATTCTCTAATTCTTCTTTGTCCAAATATAGTAAACACAAGCAGCCACAATCATTCTAAATATTCTCACACACGCAGAATTTTCTTTAACCCAATCTATGATGTATTGTAGCCTTGCAGGTTTAACACATCCCTTCTTATGCCCTGCCATTTTAAACAATTTCCTCCATACACCTGCTGAGTAAGAGCATTTAAAAAACAAGTGATCCATTGACTCACCCTCCTCCTTACACTAAGGTCATTCAACTTCAGAGTGATTCCCCATACTATCAAGCTATCACGAGTTAGTAATCTCCTTTGTGCAACAAGTGTTAGCAAGAAAATGCATGGCAGCATCCCCCCATTGTTACATACTAGGTTCTTCCATTGCACTTTGAAAAGATGTCTGTAGACACATGATTTTTAAACCTCCCTAATATTCTTATACTATTTTAACTTTAGATATTTCCTTTTTCAACATATTCTTGTTATTTTGAGTTTTATATTATTTTTAATAGGTTTTTATTTAAAAATTGAAAATTATCAAAAAAAAAAAAACTGTTCATTTTATTTTAGTCTTTTTTATAAGAAAAATACAAAAATCTAAAAATAGTAACCAATTAGATAGTGCCACTTGGCTAAATTTTATTTGTCCAAAATAATATTTTTATTTTTAATTTAATTCTATCTTATTTCTTGCCTACCAAGTTGTGATACGATACAATGCACACATGCCCATGCTAACTAAAATTGCAGCCTTATCGTAATTCACAATTTTAATATCCATTATTTTTACCTTCCATCACAACCACTCATCACACTCTATCCTACATCCTCACCACACCTCATCACTCCCTCTCTAACAACATTCCCACAAACTTAGCAGCAACCAAATACTCCATGACCCTTACAGTTTTACGGCCGAAAATATAATATACACACAATACACACTCTCTGCATCAACACACATACAATTCTCCATTACTGCTCCATCTGCTGCAGACCCATGAATGAATCAACTCCCCTCCTTCAACGATTTCCTCCATTAACAATCAACAACACCAAAAAATATTGAATTCTCCATGCGAGCAGTCCCTTCCACCCATTAACACCACCACACCACCGTCTCCCTCCTCCATTAAAACTAATTTCCAGCAATCATTTTTTCTCTACACAATGAATTTCCATTAGTTGATTTCCTCCGTTAAAACACTCAATTCTAATTACAAAAAGATATACCCTTAACGACTTCTCTGTTTTCCGCCACCACCGGTTGATACTTCCACACCACTAACAGAACATAATTCTATTCACCAACAACAACGCTAAACAACACCTCTCAGACGCCACTTCGCCCATTAACGCCGCCTGAGCTCTGACGACCACCAAACATACCACCACAAAATCAACCACGACCTCCACCATTGTTTTCAGAGAGAGAAAATTACCAACAGACACGCACAACTGATTGACTCCATTAACAATTTCAACCAACACTCACTATTCACAATCACGGGAAAAAGGATTTGGCTTCACGTTTTTTTAAGGAAATATCGAGAAAAGTTGACGGGTTCAATTGATTTTTGACGATTCGTGACGGTCTCTGATTGAGGTTCCATTGGCTCGCAAAGCTCCGACCTCCAGTAAAATTAACTCCTCTTCGATTAATAAATTTAATTCGAAAAGGTCCATTTCTTCTATCTCATTGTCTTCTCATCAATATACTCGTATGTTTATTTGAAGTTGCATGGATCTGTTATCGTTATTTAATTGCGGTTGATTTCATTTGAGATCTGATTTAGTGCTACTTTATGAACAATTTTAATTGGGAGAAATCAATTTGGTGGAGGAATTGAAGAATTGACAAATTTAAATGCATATTGTTTGGTTTTAATACATCGTCATGGTTTATTTGGATTTATTTTCAATTGATAGGAGCATGTTTAAGTCGTCGATTTGGGTAGGCAAACTTTATCGCTCAATAATTGTTTGTGTTTGAATCTTTTGCTCGAATGATTTATTTTATCGCTTTATTCCAAATGTATTTATTCATCGAGGAATTCCCCAAAGTATTATGTATTTGGAAGCAGTTCGAAACAAGGCCCAGGATGTCGAGTAAAGTATAGTTTAGGGTAGTTTAGGTAGCGTAGGTTTATTTTCGCACTTTCTTTTTAAATCGGACTTTATAATAGGACTGGACACTTCTTTTATTTCTATTTGTGTGCTTATGTGTTTTATCTATTTTTGTGAGATTTATTCATTTATAGTGTCTATTTAGCCGATACGAGTCAACGAAGCGACTATGTTAAAACAACGGGATCAAGGATGCCTCACACTTTCCCCTTGGTCAAGAGAATTCCTTAACGGGAATCTTTGTTCGTAGATCAGTATTAAGAGTTAGTTGTTTTGAAAAGAAATATTTTAGGTGACTTGACACATCAAACCAAAGCCAAGTGACAACTCTGAGTTTTAAATGTAATGTCCTTTTCGAAACATCCTTTTTAGTCACTTTCAATATTTTAAAACACTTTTGAACTTGAATAAATCTTTTGGTAAAAAAAAGAGTGTGACAGCTGTGGCCCCGAAGTATTATGTATTAGGAAGCAATTTGAGACAAGGTCCGAGATGTCGGGTAAAGTATATTTTAGGCTAGTTTAGGTAGCGTAGGTTTATTTTTGTACTTTCTTTTTAATTCAAACTGTATAATCGGAGTAGACACTATTTATTTTTATTTGCATGCTTATACGTTTTATCTGTTTTTGTGAAATTTATTCATTTATAGTGTCTGTTTAGCTGATACGAGTCAACGAATCAACCGTGCTAAAACTATGGGATCGAGGAATGCCTCACACCTTCCCCTTGGTCAACGAAATTCCTTAACCGAAATCTCTATTCATAGATTAGTTTTAAGAGTCAGTTGTTTTAAAAAGGAATATTTTAGGTGACTTGGAAAACCGAATCAATATCAAATGGCGACTCTGAGTTTTAAACGTAAGTCCTTTTCAAAACACCTTTTTAGTCACTTTTAATATTTGAAAACCCTTTTGAACTTAAATAAATCTTTTGGTTAAAAAAAAAGGGGGTATGACAGCTTTGGCAACTCTGCTAGGAAATTTCAGAATTGAGCTTCGTATAGTGATTAGTATAAGCTTAGTTGACACTATAGTTGAATAGATACCTTGTTTGTTTTACCGCTTTTCCTCATTGGCTGTCTTTGTGCTATTTGTTTACTGTCTTTCCCTTATTTGTTATCGCTTTATACCTATTATCATATTCATACCTAGAGTCATTCTTTTGAAACAAGTCCAGAGTATGTTGTAAGCGTACACGACCCTTTGTTGAGTCTTCCAAATTTAGGAGGGGTGACATTGGAGCATGGCGTATCGATCACGTGTCGCTTCGAATGGCCTTACCTTGTTACTTAAACCCTAGCCTAGGTCAGCCTTTAGGGCATATTTATCTGCATTATTTTTAGACCTAGTAGGACTTGATTGGTCCTTTGTAGGAGACTCGTCTGAAGACTTCTCTATGTGCTACTTGTTGCATCTTTAAGGGTCATTTGATGGATTGATTTAGAAGTGTGTGTCAAATGTGAGGGAAAGTTGTAGGTGCTAAGGCAAGAGTAGTTTTTAAAAAAAAAAATCAAAAAGATTTTCTTGTTTTGTAGTACTTTATGGCTTTTGTTTTCAACAATGAAAAATTCAAAAAAGATTTTGTCTTTCGTATTCATTTAAAAAAAATTCAAATAAAGTTTTTCTTTATTTCCATTAGCATGCATTTATAACTAGAAAATACAAAAGGATTTTTTAGGAGCTTTATACATTTTTAAATAGAAAAATTCAAAAAAAAAAAAAAAAAATCTTGTCTTTTAGTGTCTTTACGCTTTTCAAAAATATTTCAACTCATTTTCTTCTTATTGTGATTTTTCTTGAGTCTTTGTCTTAGAACGTTTTCAAACTAAAAAAACTCAAAAAGATTTTGTTTTCATTTTTACTCAAGTCGATATCTAATCTTTCATGGTTTTCTTAACTGTCCAATCTAGATGAACTACGCACACCTGATTCTCCTCTTTCAGAGTGAGATACGTAGTCAACCCTTCTTGTGTTCAGTGATCTTTATTCAAAAATCCAAAAAAATATATGCTTTTATCCTTATTCAAAAATACACAAAAAAAATGTTCATTTCTTTTTTAAAAAAAATAAAAATAAAAAATATTCATTATTTCTTCTTCAAAATTTTTAAAAAAGAATTTATCCACTCTTCTTTTAGATTAGTTGTTTCACATGCTTCTTTATTAGAAAAATACAAAAAGATTTTTCCTTTTGTAATTTTAGGTTTAATTTTGTACAAAATTCAAAATAGAAAACCCAAAAAGATTTTCTTAAACTTCTTTTGATAGAAAATTCAAAAAAAAAAAGTCCTTTTGTTCTTCATAGTTTCTTTTTATCTAAAGTTTCAAAAAAAAGAAGGAAAGTTTGGTTGGTTATTTTATATCAAAACTTTACGAACTACGCACACCTGATTCTCCTCTCTCGGGGTGAGATACGTAGGCACCCTTATAGGGTTTGGTGATCTTTCTTAAAAAAAAGTTTTGAAAATGCTCAATCCTGACATATTTGTTGCCTCTATTATGAAGTTAGTTTAAGGTGGTTGATTTGTGGTACACTGGCAAAGCACAACTACTTCACAAGATCCAAAGGAAAGGTATCATTGATCGAACAATTGACTAAACAAAAATCAATATTATCTGAAAAAGTAAGAAGGTTGAAAGAACAATTGACCCATGTATACCAAACTTGGATGACTACCAACCTCCGCATCCACTACCCCAGGGTCATTTTGAGGGTACCCCCACCATACCTATCTCCACTCAAGCTCCATTTTTTTGGACAACAGATCCCCTTTAACCTCCAGGTTTAGCCCATCATATAATCTTCCTACCATTTCAGATACTTTCATTGTACGACCTCCAATGGTACCTCTAAGAAGTACTCCTCTGTTCATACTCAGAGCTTTCACATTCACAAATCCACAATCACTTTCTATACCTAGGATGTCAATGAGACTCGGCCTACATCTTTTGATAGTCACTATTACTCTCAAAAAATGACCTTCTGATTCACTAACCAATATAACCATCACCATCAGTATGGTGACAAAGAATGTAGTAATCCTCTCAATTCTCAAGAAAAGACAATTGAAATTGGTGGAGGTTCCATTAAGTCTAATGTACAAAATGGCTAAGACATTAAAGCTTGGTGATTAAAAAGACAATTCTTTCTTTGAGAAGTATATTGGCAGTTCATTTAGTCATCATTTCTTTATGCAGACTTTGTTTTGTTTTATTGAGTCAAACCCTCCTATCTTTGTTTATTTTATTTGTTTAATAAGTCGTGTCGTAGTTTGTTTTTTGAGTTATTTCAGGGTTGTAATATAGAGTTCATTGTTTGTCATGTTGTCAAACCTTTCTATATTTACTTAATGAAATTCAATTTTCTGTTTTGCCTCATTTTGATCCATTCTACTTAGCTCTTTTTGTATATATTTCTTTTCATTTTAGTTTTAATGACATGATATGCATACAAAAATTTTGGCCAGATCTTAAAATCCTAGCTAGTCATGGAGTGAATACACTGAAGAAGTTGAAAATTTTAAAAAAACATTTGAGAAAAGGATAGAGGACCAAAATATTTTGAACAATAGCAATTTAAAATAGTTCAATAGGCAAAACAAATCTTTTGATATCGAAAGAGGTTAAAGGGGCAAGTTTGATCCAAATGGATATGTGTCATGTGAAGAAGATATTTCCTACATGGAGATTTCTAATGGACAATCATGAAAAAAAAGTGACATACATGTTCATTAATTTAGATGTTATGATTTTCACTTCTGATTTATTGTAAAGTGCAATGCTTGTATTTGACATTTTTAAAAATTAATATGACGAAGGCATTTTATTCTTCTATCCAAACACTGTGTAGTCCTTTGCTAGCCCTTTTGACTGTTAAGTTTGTTTCCTTTATATTCCTCTTTTGGATCATAATAGAGTCAAAAGTAAAAAAAATAAAGTCAAAAAAAGTTCAAAAAAAGTGTCAAGAAAAAAGATAGAGTCAAAAAAAGTTCAAGAAAGAGTTGAAGAAAACAAAAAAAAAGAGCGAATCAAAGTCAGAGTAAAAAAAATCTAAAGAAGCTTTTTGAACTACGTTTGACTTGATTCTTGCATTGACGGGGTTCGGTCCAACCAAGAAAAAATTTAAAAATTCCTAGTAATAGAAACTGGGGAAAAAAAAAACTTTTTATTTTTGCCAAAAGAGTCAATTTCAAAAGTTGTAAGTCTCTAACCCTGTTTTATGTGTTATCTTTGACCCTTCATGCTATTCCTTTCTTTCTAAAGCTATGAAAAAGTCACGTTACTATCCAAAGAAAGACCTTCTAATCAATTTTTAAGAATGACAAGTCAAGTATGCTGTCAGAACTGATTATCATATAAAGAGCAAAGCCATGCCACTTGCATAAGTGAGTCTTATTGGAGAAAATTTTCACCAGCATCATAAAACATCACAAAGTTGAGAGAAAGTGAAAAATGAAAGAGTCTTATTGGTTAAAACCCTCATGAGCATCTTAAGGCTATAGTGCGTGAGAGATAAGAAAAAAATAAATGAGAGAGACTCGTTGGTGAAAACTCTTTGAAGCACCAAAGTTGAGAGAAAGTGAAAAATGAAAGAGTCTTAGTGGTTAAAACCCTCATGAGCATCTTAAGGCGATAGCATGTAAGAGATAAGAAAAAAATAAATGAGAGAGACTCGTTGGTGAAAACTCTTTGAAGCACCACTAGTCGATTGAGGGTTGTAAGTTTAACGAAAAGATCACAACTTAGAAGCCTGACTTCAAAGTCTAAATTCTTGACAAGAATAGAATTCAGATTGATTTGAAAGCTCAGGTCATTTAACCAAAAATGCATGTCATGATCATTAGAGCTGACTACTACATTTCAAGGATTTTTTCTTTCTTTCTTTTCTCGAAAGGGACATTTTTTGTTAATTACTCTTTCTTTTCGTCTCTTTATTCTTTTTCTTTGAGTCAGTCTTTGTCAAAACAAGTAAGAAATGATTTGAAAAGTTGCTACCAGCTTTTCAATCGCATAAAGCATAGTCGAGCTGGCACATCAAATGTGACATGATTCGAGAAGAAAGGATATGTACTATAATTTATTGTGGTTGATAAGTTTGAGAATGAATACAATGTTCAGTATTTGTTGGATGAAGCCAATACAACAAATATTGGAATTCAAAATTTTTAATTAGAGGCTCTCCACTGAGGTTGTCGATGCAACAAGTACAATCTATTCCAGTTGAAGTCAATGTCGAATATGGCAACAACAGAAGTCGTTACACTAAAAGCCAATGCCACAAACCAACCACCATTTTGAAACTCACAATCTTTCTTTCTTTTCCTAAAACAAGGGCAATTTCATTGATATAAAGGCAATTCCAAAGGTTCTATCCTGCAAAAAGGATTATAGTAAAAACTCTCACTCGTCCTCTGTTTCATGCATATATGTTCGTCAATTTTCATTTTCTCCTAGGATGACATTTCCTAGTTTGAAATGATCGTTTTTTAATTTTGTCCTAGGATGACATTTCCTAGTCTAAGACAGTTACTTTTTATTTTCTCCTGCAATGACATTTCCTAGTCTGCGATAGTTGTTTTTTATTTTTCTCCTAGGATGATGTTTTCTAGTCTGAGACAGTTGCTTTTCATTTTCTCCTAGGATGATATTACCTAGTCTGAGACAATCATTTTTTATTTTTCTCCTAGGATGACATTTCCTAGTCTGAGACAATCACTTTTTATTTTCTCCTAGGATGACATTTTCGAGTCTAAGACAGTCATTTTTCATTTTTCTCCTAGGATGACATTTTCTAGTCTGAAACGGTTGCTTTTATTTTCTCTTAGGATGACATTTCCTTGTCTGAGACAATTGTTTTTCATTTTTCTCTTAGGATGACATTTCCTAGTCTGAGACGGTCGCTTTTCATTTCCTCCTAGGATGACATTTCCTAGTCTGAGATGGTTACATTTCATTCTCCTAGGAATAAATATTTCCAAGTAGCAGACAGTCATTTCACATTCGTCTCCTAGGATGACATTTCCTAATAGCAGACAGTTATCTCGCATTCGTCTCCTAGGATGGCATTCCTAGTAGCAGACAGTTATCTTGCATTCGTCTCCTAGGATGAACATTTCTAGTAGCAGACAATTATCTTGCATTCGTCTCCTAGGATGACATTCCCTAGTAGCAGACAGTTATCTTGCATTCTTCTCCTAGGATGAACATTCCTAGTAGTAGACAATCATTTTGTATTTTTCTCCTATGATAAACGCTTCCTAGTCTAAGACTTTCCTTTTCTTTCTCCTGAAATTTTCAGTCTGAGATCTTTATTTTCTTTTTCTCCTAGGATAAACACTTTCTAGTCCGAGTTCTATTTTGAGGTTCACAATTGCTAATAACTCACAAATTTTTTTCAGTGAAAATTGGGACAAAAAATATTGTATGTTTCTTTTGTTTGTGATGTTCTGCAGGTTTTATCCACCAAAAACAGTTTGATTCTCATCTTTTCTAGAACATTAAGTCTTAATGACCGCCAGAGTTAGCATGTAGCGGCGAAGAACTCGGGCATCTATTTCTATCCAGCTAATGATCACAAGAACAAACATCCAAGAATATTCTCAAAGTGTCATTTGAAAGAGTGTCAAAGTGTCACTCAAGTTCAAGTCTCAAATCTCAGCTTCAAGATCAAGGCACTTACTAGAAAGAAAGATGATATCTGAAGCTCAAGACTCAAGTGAAGATTCAAGAGAAGCTTCATAATAGGATCTTGTACTTGCATTTTCTTTTTAAATTTTAGTTTTGCTTTGATGTAATAACAGGAGGAGCAAACCGGAACCTCAACAATACCTCACTCGATTCTCCATCTCAGTATATTTCATTCCCCCTTTCTTACCCTCTTGAATTACACATGACCTAATTTCCTTATAACCCAGGATATGTAGGCTGTCCAAAATCAGGACTCGGTCGCATCTCTTCTTCTTATCTTTTTCCTTTCAAATAATGGTTGGGTCAAAACTTGTTTTGTTGTCTACTTTATTGTCTAAAAACACTTCGTGTTTCCAGTCAAAGAGGGGCAATTGCAGACACATGATTTTTTATCCTCCCTAATATTCTTATATTATTTTAACTTTAGATATTTTCTTTTCAACATATTCTTGTCATTTTGAGTTTTAAATTATTTTTAATGGGTTTTTATTTAAAAATTGAAAATTATCAAAAAAATACTTTCCATTTTATTTAGTCTTTTCTTTATAAGAAAAATACAAAAAATCTAAAAAATAGTAACCAATTAGATAGTGTCACTTCGCTAAATTTTATTCATCCAAAATAATATTTTTATTTTTGATTTAATTTTATCTTATTTCTTGCCTACCAAGTTGTGATATGATACACTACACACATGCCCATGCTAACTAAAATTGAACCCTCATCATAATTCATACTTTTAATATCCATTATTTTACCTTCCATCACAATCACTCATCACACTCTATCCTACATCCTCACCCCACCTTATCACTCCCTCTCTAACAATATTCCCACAAAGTTAGCAGCAATCAAATACTCCAAGTCCCTCATGTTTTGCCGTGAAAATAGAATACATACACACCACACACACTCTACATAAACACACATACAATTCTCCATTACTGCAGACCCATGAACAAATCAACTCCCGACCTTCAATGATTTCCTCCATTAACAATCAACAACATGCAAAAACATTGAATTCTCCATACCAGTTGTCCCTTCCACCCATTACCACCACCACACCACCGTCTCCCTTCTCCATTAAAACCAATTTCCAGCAACTATTTTTCCTCTACACAATGAATTTCCATTAGTTGATTTCCTTCGTTAAAACACCCAATTCCAATTACAAAAAAAAAAAATACCATTAACGACTTCTCTATTTCCCCCCACCACCGGTCGATGCTTGCACACCACTAATAGAACACAATTCTATTCACCAACAACAATGCCAAACAACACCTCTCGGAACCACTTCGACCATTAATGTCGCCTAAGCTCGGACGACCACCAAACATACCACGAAAAATCAACCACGACCTCCACCATTGTTTTCTGACAGAGACAATTACCAACACACACACACGCACAGCTGCTCCATCACACACCCAATTAACGCCATTAACAATTTCAACCAACACTCATTATTCACAATCACGGGAAAAGGAATTTGAGGTTTCATTGGCTCGCAAAGCTCCGGTCTCTAGCAAAATCATCTCCTCTTCGATTAATAAATTTTATTCAAAAAAGGTCCATTTCTTCTATCTCATTGTATTCTCATCAATATACTCGTATGTTTATTTGAAGTTGCTTGGATTTGTTATCTTTATTTGATTGTGGTTGATTTCATTTGACATCTGATTTAGTGCTGCTTTATGAACAATTGAATTTTAATTCGTGGAAATTTATTTGGGGGAGGAATTGAAGAATTGACAAATTTAAATGCACATTGTTTGATTTTGATCCATCATCCTGGTTTATTTGGATTTATTTTTGATTGATGGAAGCATGTTTAGGTCGTCGATTCAGGTAGGCAAACTTTAGGACTCAATAATTGTTTGTGTTTAAACCTTTTGCTTGGATGATTTACTTTTATTCCAAATGTATTTATTCTCCGGGGAATGCCCCGAAGTATTATATATTCGGAAGCAATTCGAGTTAAGGACCGAGATGTCGGATAAATCATAGTTTAGGCTAGTTTAGGTAGCATAAGTTTATTTTTGTATTTTCTTTTTAATTCGAAATGTATAATTGGACTGGACACTATTCTTTTATTTCTATTTGCGTGCTTATGTGTTTTATCTGTTTTGTGAGATTTATTCATTTATAGTGTTTATTTATAGCCGATACGAGTCAAAAAAGTGACCGTGCTAAAATCATGGGATCAAGGAATTCCTCTCACCTCCCCCCCGGTCAACAGAATTCCTTAAGTGAAACCTCTATTCGTAGATCAGTTGTTTTGAAAAGAAATATTTTAGGTGGCATGGCACACCGAACCAATTTCAAGTGACGACTCTGAGTTTTAAACGTAAGCCCTTTTTGAAACATAGTTTTTAGTCACTTTCAAATATTTGAAAACCCTTTTGAACTTAAATAAATCTTTTGGTAAAAAAGAGGGGTGTGACAATGCCTCATATTCTTTGGTATACTACCTTTACCGAGAAGTTGTTCCAGTGCTTCATCTCTTCCATGGTGATTCCAACATCCTCCATGTACTCTTTTGCCTTAAAAATCTTTCGAACAACCCAAGAAGCTTTCTTAGGATTGCTATCCCATATAGGTTGGCATCCCAATAGTACGCATGTATCCATTACATCCATAATCTATTTTTTTCTTGCAAATGCTCCAAAGCAACTTGCATATAGTTTCCTTGTTCAAGGAATGCACATCCAACACATTAACCCCCCCCCCCCCCCCCCCTTAGCTATTCAAGGGCTACACACTGCCTCCCATGCTAGTAGAGCCTTTTTAGATGTCTCTGTCTCCCCTGTCCGTAGATAAGTCCGACGTTTTGCCTCAATTATCTTCAAAATTTTCTTTGGGAGTACAAAGACTTGAGACCAATAAATCTGGATGGCAAATAAAATAGTCTTCACCTACTGTACTCTACCTGAATAAGTCAAAAAATTTGCGGTCCACGACTGCACTCTGTCAACTAATTTATCAACTAGTATTTGTCACTGAGCTATAGATAGATTTTTGGTACTCAGCGGTACTCCCAAATAATGAAATGGGAGTTCTCCCTTCTCTATTTCAAGAGCTTGCCGAATCTTCTGTTGAGTGTCTTGTTTCACCCCACAAAAGTAAATAGAGCTTTTCCTCTTATTTGCTATCAATCCAGAAGCCTTTGAGAATTTATTGAAGCATTCATACAATAAGAGGGAAAATCCAGTGTTCCCTCTACAAAAAAGGAGTAGATCATCTACAAAACCCAATTGCACCAAATGCACTTTCTCACACTTGGGTGCTAGTTAAAGTCAGGCGCAGTTCTCAAAGTTTTTACAGTCTAGCCAAATACTCCATAGCCAATATAAGCAAATAAGGTGACAAGAGGTCGCTTTGTCTTAGTCCTTTCTTTGCTTGGAAAGGCTTAGTAGGAGTCCCATTAATTAGACTTGAGTACGAAACTTTGCAGACACAACTCATGATCCATCCAAGAAACTTTATCAAATTATTTAACTCTTGCAATACCTTCTCTAAATATGACTATTCAATGGAGTCGTATGCCTTCTGCATATGCAACTTTATCATACATTGAGGAGAAATACCTTTCCTACATAGCCCTTGAGAAGCTCATGGCTTAAAATAATATTGTCTGCGATTACTCTTCCAGTACGAAGGTAGCATGGCTATTATCTACCAACCAATCCATTATTCCTTGCATCCTATTAGTTAGGTCTCTTGATATTATCTTTTAGATCACTGTACAACAGGAGGTAGGTCGATACTCCTTGATGGAGGAGGGGTGACTTACCTTTGGTATCAGTATGACAGTGGTAACATTAATGGCTTTATGTATGTTAGAATCTTCAAAAAACTGCATCACGGATTTTGTTATATCCCGACCAACTATTGGCCAAGCTTTCTTGAAAAATTGGGAGTTAAACCCATCACAGCCTGGAGCCTTGTCGTCATCAATCCCACTCAAGCCTCTATATATTTCTTTAGGGGTGACATATTCTATTAACTGCAATAGCTGCTCTCTAGAAAGGATATGCCCTTGCTTGATCACTCTAAGATTTATAGCTGGTATGGAACCTGCTGCAGTACCCAACAAACTTCTAGAAAAGTCTTGTACCTCCTCTGCTATTCCCTGTTCTATACCAATAATATCCCTATTGAGTTAACCAAGCTTCTTATCCTATTTTGACTATATATATTCTCTATGTAAGCATGGAAGTAGGAAATGTTTGAATCTCCTAACTTAAGCCAATTCACTCTTGACTTCTACCTCTATATGCTTTCCTCCACTGTAACCCATTTCTCAAATTCTCTTCTGAGCTTATTCTCTCCTTCAAACAGAGGTGTAGCCATTTGTGAGTCTCTAATTTCTTCCTGTATAAGCTACAACTTTTGTCCCACCATCAGTACTTTTGTTGCTATCCCAAGGAATTCAGTGGAATGGAGTCCTTTCAGTGCACCCCTTTAGATTTTTCCATATTGATGACATCCCATTATAGCTATTGCACCAAGCAGATTCCACAATACTATTAAAGCAGATTCCACAACACTATTAAAGTCCACACGCTCTAAATGATTAAAGAACCTGAAAGGCTTAAGCCTCTTTATATCATCTGAAATTCGCATGCATAAAGGGGAATGATTGGAGAAATTTGGGTCAAGCACAATAACATCTAGATGAGGATATAGTTGTATCTAGTCGGAGTTAACAATGTACATGTCAATCCTGCTAAATACATGCGATGGCCATATCATCTTTACTATTCTACTAGAAAATTGTTCATTCACCCTGTGCTCAACAATAACAATCAGGGATACTTTATTCTCCTACGTAAACTTTTGTTCTTCTCTATATTTATAGGTCTTGTGGAGGAATCTTACATTTAAGGTGACTAATCTCATTAGTAAAGGAATGGTTGGTTACGTCAAGAGTCTCTTGTCCCTCAGCATCACTTGTACTATGTTTCCTTAATTGGACCCAAACTAAATTGTGAACTTATCTCTCTCTTTTCTCGCACTTGAAAGGGGTCTAGGTTTATTAACTTTTGCAGCTTTCTTTCCTGTGACAAGTTTCCACCCTTCATCATCTATGTTGTCCTTATTCTGAGTTGACAACATCACTAGCAGGTTACCTTGAGGTGCAGTGCTTGAAGATCCCACTTCATTATAATCCCTAGACTTCCACTCTATCTAGGTCACCCCTTTCTTTGCTTGTTGTCGCTTGGCATGTTGAGCCTGGTCATATGTCCTTGATGTCTTCCCTGATTGTGGAGGTTCTTTTGGCTTGTAAACATGTCCAAGTTGCAGGCATACTCCACAATATAGGGTTTCCAGTCATAGAGCACTTGTTGTTCAAACAATCTTCCATCAGGATCCTTGATTTTCATCTCACTCGAAAAAGGCCTAGCGTTATTCATTTCCACCAAAATCATGGCATATGAAATACAATCTACCCTTGTTGTGCAATCATCAGCGTGCATTGGCACTCCCAGACTACTACCTATCCTGCTCAACGTTGTAGGCTCCCAGCATTTGAGTGGTAGGTTTGGTAGTTTGATCCATAGTGGTATAGTCTTCAATACCTCATCATGGAAATTAAAATCTACAGTTCATGGTTTCAAGATCATTGGTTTATTGTAGATAGAGTATGGGCCAGAATACAGTACATCGTTCCTCTCCTCCATATTATTGATTTTAATCACAAGACGACATCATTGTGATAGTAAAATCTTGGCTTAGCCACAAAATTCCATTGCCCAGATATGAACCTCTTAATTCCTCCAATAGTCGGGGCCTCCCCAACAACATACAATATGATAGCTAACTTCTATTTCTCTGTGCCTTCGTTAATTTCTGCTTTTTGTAATTCTACTACTCATTCTCCACTTTCAATCACTAGTGCAGTAAATGATAGTGTCATGCTTTTAGAAGCATATTGTTCCCAGCAACTAGATTTGCCCATGATTGCTCGTTTATCTCCTTTCAGCTCCTCCAATTTATTGGTTGGCTCCACTCGGTGTTGGGGGTTTGTGATAACGCTCAAATATACCCTAGAAATGAATGTACGCAGTCATTAGCACTATATTTACCCAACTTAGAGTCGGGGTCGATTCCACAAGGAATAATGTGACTAGCGATCGAGAAAGTACGAAATAGAAGCAACTCACTATAATTCCAACAAAAGATACATAGTTTTGGGGGGTTTTCAATATAAAAACGTAACAATCATAAAACCAATTATAATATAAACAATTTTGATCAATGGATTTCACAAATGATGGGAAACAAAGGAAATGATAATGGAGAATCAATTCTATCAACGACCCATTGTATTTAAATCAAGTACTCATGATTACTCAGGGATTAGCAAATTAGCATTGGAACCTCAAGTATCCGTCACGACTTTCGATTGATTGACGAATATTTCTTGGCTAAATTCTTTCAAATATTAGCCAAGTGTCAACAAAATAGTTCCAATAAATGGCTACACTAGAATTTGACTATGTCTAGCAACAAAATCCATTAGATGGGCCATACGTCCCAAATCATGATAAATTAATCTTTTCCGATATCAATTAGCGCTTTCAAGCATTAATCGAAGTAGATGGACAATTCCCACTCTAATCTCCTCTTTCAAGCTCAACTAGAGTAGAAATCGATAAAGCAAGATATTAATTTAAACAAGTAAAACCAATTTATAAATCAAGAATATTCAATCAATACAAAAGCATGAGATAAAATCAAAATCCAAATTTAAAACATAAACATTGCATATGTCTAACAACAATATTCAAGTATGAATTTATCTACACCTAAATATTCTATTCAAAGCAAGAAAATGAAGAAAGGTTTGAAAATTATCACCACAAACTTTTCAAATCTTCACTCCAAGGGTGTTGGGTCAAGAACCCTGGCCTCCAAGGTTAAGAAATATGCCAAAGATGTGTTTCAAGGAAGCTTGGATTGAGTTTTATGCATTTTAAGATTGAACAATGTGAAATTCCAGCCTTGCCCTTGAACACTACAACGATGAACGCTAAAGCAGTCAATTAGCTGCTAAAGCGGCGTGGTGACTTTGACCTGACCGCTAAAGCGACTTTACTAAGTTTGACCAGACCGCTAAAGCGGTCATGATGGCTGCTAAAGCGGTGTTACTGATCTTTGACTGCACCATTAAAGCGCTCCTCGGGCTGCTTTAGCGGTACCTGAGGGAGGTTTCTGAAATCTGTTTCTAGCTCTTTCTTTTCAGCTCTTTTTCTTCTCATTTCCACTTCTTTCCATCAAAACTCCTTGTAAACAAAAATACATGCAATAATCACCATTCAAAGAATAATTAGCCTTACATTATAGACTAACGACACAAATCATAAAAAAATAGATACAAATAAGTGGCAAAATCGCCACTTATCAACACGCCCAACTTAATGAATTTGCTTGTCCTCAAGCAACACAAAAGAAAAACTTAATGAGGCTATCAATTTAGCTCAAAAACCAAAATCAACACTTTTACTTCACATTTATAAATTAGGCACCATTACAATGATTTTGGTTGGTACTAACAATTAGTCAACAAGCACATGAGTTTTACCCAAGCAACTCCTTCACGTTCAAACACTATTTCAGGAGCACCATGGAATTTCAAGAATGATCAAGTAACAACAACTAATTCTCAGGAAGTGACTCGAAATCACTAGTCAATCAAACATGCTCCCTTGACACATTTTTGGAACTATCAACTTTACCAATCTATCCTAGTTCACATGCCCTCACAAGAAAGAAACTCCCAAAACTCACAATATTTACATCACTTATATAAGGTATAAATGCACAAACACTCACTCTCAACAAAGAATTTTCAATGCAAATAAGTACCATACCGTAGGCTTGTTTTTATTTTCAATCGCCACTAACTCAAAAGCATCAGTTAGAGATCTTGAAGGACTTTTTTCTAGCTTGTAATGTAGGCTTGGGGAAGGGTTGGCTAAAAATTTAGGATAAAAGTGACTGCATCCTCCTTGAACTCTACAAAACACAATACAATCCAAAATTTGATCATTTGCCTCTTCATTTTCATACAATACACAAGCGCCGTTCTATTTCATTCTAGTTCACCCATTTATTGACAACTTTCTCTTTTTCATTTCTTTTGCCAATTTCTTTTCTTTTCTCTTTCTCTTTTCTTTTTCTTTATCTCTCATTTCATTTAACCATTGATTTGTTCTTAAGGCACTCATTTACAAGACCACGGTGCATGATCACCTCTTCCAAGTTCCACCACCCCCAACTTAGTCTTTTAGCCTCAAGTTGGAATTTTTAAGTTCAAGGAGGGTAGGGTTCAAAAGCGGAAAAATTTCAAAAAGGATCAAGGCTTGTAATTTGGTTGCCACAGAAAGGGTAATAGGCTCAAATGGGGTAACTAGTGATTAGATTTGTGCATCGGTAGGATTTTAAGACTAAAAAGATTTTCAAAAATCACAAAGAAGGCCTAAGATCATTTTTCCAACCAAACACAATCTAGATTAGCATTGAAAGACGAATAGGGCAGGTTCTAGATGACACAAGTAAGCATAAGAATTATTCAACAAAAACTCACCATACATGACATGCAAACTATTCAATAAGGATCAATTTCATTTCCTTAACAAGAACAAAAAAAGTCATTTTCCATATTATCACTATCTAATGAGTAAGGAGTCATGAAAAGAGTCAAAGTGTTGTCACAAACATCATTCACTTCCACGCACTAGTTTTTCATAAAAATTTTCAGAGGGGTATGCTCATTTCAATATTTCACAATGCAAGACTAACTCTATTAGTACCAAGTAAGCCACAATCCCACGTTTTGACTCCAACAAGGGCAATCATGCAATGGCTACTCAGACTTTACCATAGCAAGAACAATCATAACCCAATTCAAAAGGCTATAGGTACTCAGACTTCTCTTACACAAATGACACCAACACCCAAAAATGATGATTTTCTCTTTAAAATGTTGTCACTCAATCTATCATTGGGAAAAGATCATACAAAACAACTATCAAAAGAAAAACCACAAGAAGCTAACATGATAAAAAAACAAATCAAAAAATGAAAACAAGAGAAATTACTAATCCAACAAAATCTCAATTAAGCTCAAGCCCGACAAGGGCGCACAACATCCATAACCATAAAAAGTAGGCCCGACAAGGGCACAAGATATTCATACCATAAAGAAAAGCACGGAAAGGGCACAACCTCCAACAACGCCCAGCAAGGGCACACAAAAAGATAATAAGGCCTGACAAGGGCACAAATATATCAAAATAGAACATAAACAGATCAAGGCCAAGAAAGGGCACAACTGTATCAAAATATATCAATATTACAAACCTAAATGAAAATTAAGCTATCCCACCCCAACTAAAAGATGTTGCATCGTCTCCAATGTAAACAAATATGTAACATCCCAAAAATCCAGGCTAAGATTAGAACTATACGTAAAGTACATATAGAACCAAAATTCATATTTTGGTATTGTAGAAAGTAATTTAGACATATATTAAGGCCACAAGTAACTCCTATCTCATAGCCAATTTGAAAATTTTCTTACTGATTGATTTCCTGCAAAGAATCTTTGTATAGTTAATTTCAAATGAACATAACTCCTAGATTCTGAAGTGTTTTTGAGCTTAAGACCCACCAAATGAAAGGTCTTTTAGTATTCTTTCAAATTCATCTAATTTCTCGTTAATACGATTTTAGAGCTAATATTTATTGCTATTTTAGTGAAAGACTATCCTATAGTGAGATACCATGAACCAAGGTACGATCTTGGTGAGATTGTACGATCGTACAATGCTTCCGCCTACATGAAACAACTCCAAAAATATGAAAGTTGACCAATATACCTCCCAACTATAAAAGGATCGCACGATCTTGGTTAGATCCCACGATCTTAGGTATGATCTTGGTTCATAAAGTAGGTTTCGGCTTGGACTTTTAACTACAGAACAAGGAATAATCAAATACTCAGTCCTTCAATTTCATATGTTTTATGATGCTTTTAGATAAAGTGTCACTAACTTAGACTCAGACATCAGAATCAGTGAACTTCAGTATTATCAATTTGGCAGATCCTCAGAGCAATTTTTTGATAAAGTATATTCTAAACAGTATTTTCAGATAACACATACAATAAGACTATTAGTACTTTCATGAGTTAAGAATTAGGATTTAGGTTTAGCCTTATAGAATCATTCCTAAGCTTAGCCCCCATATGTTTCTCTTATGAATTTTACTCCAGCAATCTCAGGTCTCCCATAAACTTACAAGTCACAGTGTTAAAAAATACATGATTTATATATATAATTATGCATTAAAATACATGATTTATATATATAATTATGCATTAAAATACATGATTTATATATATAATTATGCATTCTCATATTATAATCAAGAGCTTCGACTCATAATAGTAAGATATATGACATGCATTACATCTAGATATGTCATCAATGCTCTTGAACACTTTTTCCCAAAAGTAAGTTTCTCTATTAGTATGGTATACGGAATGCCATCAATGATCGTGGATCAGTTTTCTAATAAAATCAAAGTTCACCAGTAGTATGGCAGTCATGTATGGTATCCATGATTATGGACATCATTTTCAAGAGCTATCAGTTATATTTAGTTAGGAGTAATACTTAGCATCGAGTTGGACTAGGTTCCAGTAAAACCCAAGTCCCAAAACTATGTGCCACTGTAGGTATGATATTATGTTTTTCCCCAAATGGGATCATGAGTGATCACGCCAAAATCATAATTTTCTACGCTTGGTAAGGTATTGAACACTCTCCCAACTTGGGTTACAAGTTGGATTCCATGTTGCTCACAAGGTCAATGTCGGTTACAGCAACTCCCATATTTCAGACTCGGATCTTGTATTGACCTTATATTTAGTTTATTCAGTACAGTATTGAACAGTTACATGTTTATTACTGTCAGGACACTCTTACTGCATGCTGCAGAATTTCAGAGTAAGAGTGTCTCATGGTCAAATCTATACCATTTCCTGTTTTTATGAACTCAGATCAGCGGAACAGGTTGCTCAGGCCATGTTATAATTTCCTCAGTCGGACATACCACCTAGATCATGCCCATGATTCCTTTCCCCTAGAGACAACTAAAATTTCTAACAAGGAACGTTGAAAGAACAAAGTCCCTTTCTCAGCGACTATCAAAAATTTCATACCAGTATCCATTGATTTATAGTTCATACTTCAGTTGAGTCCTACACTCTCAGTATG
Source organism: Capsicum rhomboideum (assembly GCA_031232105.1). Classification (NCBI taxonomy): domain Eukaryota; kingdom Viridiplantae; phylum Streptophyta; class Magnoliopsida; order Solanales; family Solanaceae; genus Capsicum; species Capsicum rhomboideum. Next base: position 25,184,142 of record CP124719.1, on the reverse strand, counting down.
GATCAGTCTGTATAACCAGTGGTTCAGTTTAGAGATCAGGCGGATAATACTAGTGACTTCCTCTATTTCCATCTAGCCATACTCTCTTAAGTACATATCAGTGCCTATCCCATGTGAGTTCATATGTGCATTTGTGCTATGTGTAAATACGATCGAGTTTTATTCCCAGCCTAATAATAAGTATAAGGTAATAGTTTCCCCTTTATTACTTCTCTCAGCCCATGCCACCCAGTTACTTTCATGTCATATAATATATTAATGAATTCAGTCTAGTCCATAGTTCAATAATAGACTCACTTATCATGTCAGTATTTAGCTCTTAGAACTCAGTGTTGGGATTGTAGCTCTTTCCCTATCCTTTCAGCTTAGTTAGTCATCATTCAAGGATGAGTGACCCCAAGGAGGAGATATTGTAACACCCTAAAATCCAGGATAAGATTAGAATCATTCTTCAAGTACATGTAGAAAAAAACTTAATGTTTTTGTAGCGTGGGAAGAGATTTAGACATGTATTAAGTCCACAAGTAACTCCTAGCTCATAGCCAAGTTGAAACATTTCTTACTGATTGATTTCTTGCGAAGAATCTTTCTATAGTCAACTTCAAACAAAAATAACTCCTAGATTCTGAAGTGTTTTTGATCTCAAGACCCACCAAATAAAAAGTCTGAGTCTTCTTTCAAATGCATCTAATTTCTCATTAATCTGGTTCTTGAGCAAAGGGTTATGACTATTTTAGAAAAGCACAGTCCCGCAGTAAGATACCACAAACCAAGGTACGATCTTGGTGAGATTGTACGACCGTACAATGCCTTCATCTGCATGAAACAGCCCCAAAAACCTGAAAGTTGACAAATATATCTCCTAACCACGAAAGGATCCTACGATCTTGGTTAGATCCCACGATCTTACGTACGATCATGGTTTACAAAGTACGTTTTGGCTTAGACTTTCAACTACGGACCAAGGTACGATTGTAGGAGGTTCCCATGAGTTATACCATGGCTCATCTGTTGAAGTCCATAGAAGCCACAAACCAGCCACCATCCTACGAGCACCACCCACGATCATAGGTGGGTCCCATGATAGTGGGATGGTTCGTACATCTCAATTTTATAGATTTTCAGTTATGCTGTATGAGGGCTTTCCAGTATTTTCCCATTATTTAAACCCCTAAAATAAGTCATTTAAGTTGTCCTAAGGTTAAATAATAAGCATACCCAAAATCAATCGATACTTAGAGCAATTTATAAAGAAAGAGGCAATTTTCTGTTCTCCAAAGCAAAAGCTAGGGTTCCTCAATTTTCAAGCTTCAAGTCCAAGTTCTATACTTTCAGGTATGTGGAATTTCATCAATGGGTTTCCTTTCACCCATTTATTCCCAAAATAAACTCAGTTCCTCAGTTAAATCATAATTTCGAAGTTGGGGTTTTCATTACAATCATGATTCTTCTTGTATTTTAGTTTTACATAACTAGTAGGCTATAAATACATGTTTATCCATGAGATATGGTACTTTAAATTACATAATTCATGAACCTCCATTATATTGATCCTCGCATGATTTTGGACTTGTGTCATATAAATCCATATTCCATTCAGATTATAGAATTGTCATGAGTAGTTGCATTCTTTAGAGATGGCGGGTTATGAGCACCCGATAACTTAGGATTTCATGCATTGATAATTAAATACTTAGTCCTTCAGTTTCATATTTTTTAGGATGCTTTCAGAAAAAATGTCTCTCACTTAGTCTTAGATTTCAGAATCAATGAACTTCAATATTATCAGTTTTGTAGATCCACAGAGTAATTTTTTGATAAAGTATATTTTAAATAATATTTTTGGATAACACATACTATAATACTATTAGCACTTTCATGAGTAAAGAATTAAGATTTAGGTTCAACTTTATAGAGTAATTCCAAAGCTTAGCCCTCATATGTTTCTGTTATGCATTTTACTCCAGCCATCAGGTCTCCCATAAACTTACAAGTCACAGTGTTCAAAAATACATGATTTATATATATAATTATGCATTCTCATATTATAATCAGGAGCTTCGGCTCATAACAGTAAGATACATGACATGCATGCCACTCAGATTTGTCATCAATGCTCTTGAACACTTTTTTCCAAAAGTAAGTTTCCCGATTAGTATGGTATCCAGAATGCCATCAATGATCGTGGCTCAGTTGTATTATAAAAGTAAAGTTCACTAGTAGTATGGCAGTCAGGTATGGCATCCATGATTATGGAAAACATTTTCAAGAGCTATCAGTTATATTCAGTTGGGAGTAATACTTAGCACCGAGTTGGACTAGGTTTCAGCAAAACCCAAGTCCTACTATGTGCCACAGTAGGTATGTTATTATGTTTTCCCCCAAATGGGTTCATGAGTGATCACTCCAAAATCATGGTTCTCTACCCCTGGCAAGGTATTAAACACTCTCCCAACTTAGGTTACAGGTTGGATTCCATGTTGCTCACATGGTCTATGTCTGTGCATATCTCACATGCTCAGTACATTCAAAGTACTAACAATATACTTTTCTTTGTGCTATATTGTCTTACAATATAGGTTCTGACGTTCTACATCCTGCTCGTGGTTAGTACAATTTCCTACCACTTCAGCAGCAGTGATTTGATGATTCCTCATCATTCGGGGACTAGTTATCAATATTTCATTTCATCTTATTTTAGTTTTAGATAGTTAGAGTTAGCTGGGGGCTTGTCCCAACAACTCACCTTATTTAGAGGCATTAAGACAGTCAGGTAGATTACGTTTACAACTTTATAGGTTTGTATTCAGATATTTTCATTTGGGCTTAGTGCATATATCATTCAGATAGCTAGCTTCCATGTCAGTGATTATCAGTTTATGGATGAGGGGAGGAGAGAAAGAACACATGCATGGAGATTCTGTCTGTCAGAGGTTCAAGAATCTATGAAAAGACATCTAAGGCTAAGGTTACAAAATAAAATAAATCCATTACTGAGAGAAGTGGTGATCTCGTCTTGCTTATTGGGAGAGAGGAAGTTTGGTATTATTAGTGTCAAGCCAGGCCATGAGTTAGTTTGGGGTCACTTCTGACTCTAAGCACCGTATTACGACTAAGGGGTAGTCTTGGGTTGTGAGAAAAATAAAGTAGAGAAAGAGGTAGTAGGCTCCCTAAAGATGTATCATGTAGTCCCATCACTCTCGATCTCCTCATCATCAACACCCTCTGTATCATCATCAGCTTCCTCAGACCACTATGCCGGAACATCATCTTCATCGACCGACCACGATGAGGAAAGGGGATCCTTAGGTATTAGGACCTTCCACAACCGTTTCACACCTTTGTACATCTGTGTGAAAAAAAAAATTCTCTCTTATTCTCTCTCATCTTCATCTTAGTGTGGGACTCCATTGATCACTTTAGCCCCAAAAATGATAGTCTTACCTCTAAATCTTGTCAGCAAATTGTTTAGAATGATGGCCTTGAGATTGGCATAGAATTCTCTCACTCATTGCTCATTGTCCTTGCATGGTTTAGCTGCAAAACAAATCCAACCTGAGGTCTCCAACCTTTGATAAAAGTCGGGGAGAGTCTCAGGGACCCAATCAAGTGAAATCCCTCTCTCAGGGAACAACTTCTTTCTAGCCAAGTCGGAGTAGTAGGTGTTCTGACACTTAAGATAGAGGAAGCGAGTTTGATCGTACTGCTTCATCAATCAACCCTTAATTTTGCTTCATCTTTGATTTTGTAAATCTGAAAACATCCCACAAGCATGAACGCATAAGATTAACATGTAAAGTAATGTAATCTGAGTGATGGAAGCTAAGAAATGTGTTAAAACTCCATTTGGGACTCATGCAGCAAGTTACAACTTTTTGAATCCTGCAGAAATTGGTTGCAGGTACCTCTTTAGCGGCCATCGTTCTAATGATCTAAAGCCGCTTTAGTGGACCTCACTTTAGTGAAAAAAGGGCCACTTAAGCAGACCTTTCATCCCCAACGAAACCAAAACAAATTTTTGATGGAAATTACCACAACAATACCCACTACATAGTTTGTAAACCCACAAGACATGATAAATCATCCAAATCATTATCAGTTTATGAAACATCAACCAATCAAACCAAAAAATTCTTACAAACCAAAAATCGAACACTTGGTAGGAAAGAATTTTCTTAGACCATTTGAACAAGTTATGGATACTCAAGACTTCCCGAATTGTTCAAGTCACTAAGATGATAACTACCAATTCCATGTTAATCCCAAATAAGACACGAATTCAAAAATTAATAACCAAGCAAGTATCCTATAATTCTAGAGAAGTCAGTGAGAAGAGAAAGATATATTTACCAATCGAAGAGTGTGAGAGGTTCAAAAATGTACCTGATTTCGTGCAAGAATGAGCGAAATGGAAGAGAATTTTGAAAGCAAATGTAGGAGTAGGAGTAGTTTGAGCCTTTTGGAAAAAAATAAAGTGAAATCTGTTTGCGCTTGTTCCATTTTATTTGGAGGAATTTTGAACGTCGAGTGCCGCTTTAGCAGACACTTGACCGCTTAGGTGGTCTTGACTACTTTTGACCATCCGCTTTAGCGGACAATGGGCCGCTTTAGCAGACAAGACCCAAACTTTGACTTCTGTTGTAGCATACAATGGGCCTCTTTAGCGCCCTTTACCAAAATATAGATTGTCCATTTTAGCGGACGTTTGACCGCTTTAACGGTATCTGAGGTTGTTCTGACCTGAGCAGATTCTGTCATTTTTGGCGATAGGCCCTTCCACTTCTGCGATAAGCCAATGATTTTGGAAATCCAAATCCTTCCAAAAAGTGTTCAAACTTCCATTTTCAAGGTAGTACAACCCCAAATTTCATTCCAATCAAGTTTTTGCATTCAAACTTGTTCAAATTACTTCTAAAACTCTAAATTTTTTTGGATAAGTAAATCTAAAATCCTAAGCTTATCTAAAAATTAAAATTTCAAAAGTAAACCAAAATTTTTGAGAATGATGGGTTGCCTCCCATCAATTGCATGATTTAACATTGCGACACTATGCAAGCAACCTTATAATTTATCTCTCCATTTTGAGGATTTGAACCTTCGGTCTAATTTTAAATCAAAATCTCATTGAGGCACGTGGGGCAAAGGCAAGGAAGCAACAAGACCAACTCTTTCTCGTCATTTGGAAGACTTGAATATTTTACCCAACTTCATATCAAAATTTTGTTTACGCTAGTTAGAGATTCGTGAGAAGATCAATAGGCCACTTACTAGAAACCACATCTTGCACTTCTTGGCCTTCAAGTAAGGGACATCATTTTGTCCTCTTGGGATGACAAACTCCAAAATATAGGGACTTTGTCCCTCATCCCCAAAATTCTCCATTTTCCCGGTTATTTCGATTGTCATCGCATCACCCAAGCTCAACGTCAAAAAATTGTTGGAATGAGGTTTAAGCCTCTCCATTCGAGGTTTGGCCCGAGCTAGGCTTATGTCTCTAGGACTACCCCCTAATCCAATAATCTCGGGATCGGCTCGAGCTAGGCTTATGCCTCTAGAACTACCACCTGTACTCTTGTAACCAACAACTATGCATTACTTCATTTCTTTACTTTTGAGAGATTGACACAATGATAGTCATAACAATATTGGAGCTTTGGAACATAACATTATTGGAACTTTGGAACATGTCCACAATTATGTAACACATGAGTAACATTTGATCAATGAACGAGGAACATGTGACAAACAATGGATGACAACCTGAAATGAAATACCTTAGAAGATTTCGGAATGGAACAAGTATAATGACAATGCGAACACTATGTGCTGCAGAAGGATACGGAAAGAGTAACCTTACATACCTTGTCTTCTCACTATGAATACACAATCCTATATGTGAATACAACAGTCCATCTCCTTCCTTACATTTCACTCTACAACACAAGTACATAACAGAGCTCACGTTAACAATCAACTATCTTACGAGTGCATAAAACGACAATGAGTTACATGTTTGCCTTAAAATGTCATTTCCCCCTTTACAATACCATTCACGGAATTGTCCTACCAATAATACCCCAACATTCCATACATTGACCAAAACATCACAAACCGATAGCATTTCACACCAAGTTCATCCTTTATGCTTCCTTATTAACACAACGTCACAATTACTCCATCAAGTCACCTCAATACACTTCATAACGACATATCGACAACAATCCCACAATTTATACTCATAGAAAAATAACAAATTAAGGAACATAACCACACCATACATGTTGATATTTCATTCACACCATTCACTTTCATCAAAACCTCAAGTCTCCTTTCAAGTTTAAATCACATAGATGACACATCTTTTAACAAAAAGCAAAAGTGTACTACTTACACTTTTAGACATAACCATCATGATATACATACTCTCCCATGCATATAATTTATTAATCCATGAAAGTAGACACTTAATAAGGCTTGCAAAGTGATGATCTTGTCCAAAGAAAATGGCTTAGGGTTTGGAGGATATGAGAAATATCTTTTAGAAAATGTCTAGAAAGGCATGTGTGGTTTTGGAATAAAAATCTGATTTTTACCTTTATATAGCCCCTCAAGTCATCCTTAGCCAATTCTTGGCATTAAATGCCATGTTTACTTGTTCAAATTGGAAGAATGGGTCATTTGCTCTTTGGACCATGCCTTTTGGCTTCATTTTGGGCCTCAAATTGAGCCCATTAATGCATGTTAACTTAGCCCACCAAATTCAATGTATGATCCACCATATATCTCATGTTTAAATAATTCCATAAATGGCACGACAATATTCACTCACGAGATTCATGTTCGTAGCCTCAATCTCAAAAATAAGAAATTCTAGTTACTCATGGCTTAGTTGAACATAATTTGATAAAATACTTGTGACGAAGAATTAACCCCAACTCGAATGCAAAACTCGCTCAACAGTAGTCCTGCTATGATGGAATAAGGATACCATAACCCAAGAGTCCTCTTTATAGACTACTAATCGTAGAAGAAATTTGGCAAAAAGCACCCCGGCACGCTCCCGAGCGCCCTAGGGACTTAGAAAAATTTCAGCTCTGGGAAAGGTGTGCAGAGGCGGCCTGACACTCCCCTGGGCACGCCCCCTTGCTGCCTTTGCCAAAAATATTTCGGCCAAAAGCGGTCCGGCACGCCACCTGGCGTGCCCCATGCTTAATTTTTCACTTCGACTTTTCTTTGCAGATTTGGTTGGATTCTTCAAGTTCCAACCTTTTTGCTTGCCTCTTATCTTAAACCTCATTTTTCACCCCACAAATGCTCCACAAAGTCAGAACACCTCCTACAAAGGTCTAATCACACTTACTAGCACAATATCAAATGTTCCATCAATAACAATACAAAATTCGTACTTATTTCTCTCGAAACTAGGGTAAACATGGTTCAAGGTTGGAAAGTAGGGTCGAAAAGGTACGGGGTGTTACATTCTCCCCCCCTTAGAAACATTCGTCCTCGAATGTTAGTAACATCGTCTCATGTACAACAAATGCATCTCTATATTAGCATATATATATATATACATATACACATAATGCTCATAGATACTTACTTGTTATTGCTCTGATCCCGCATCTTGAACTTTCTCTTCCATTTGAAACAGATGAGGGTACTTGGACTTCATCATTTCCTCGGCTTCCCATGTGATCTCCTCTACTTGTTGATTTTTCCAAAGTACCTTTACGGAAGCTATGTCTTTATTCTTCAACCTCTTTACTTGTCGATCTAGAATAGCAATAGGTATCTCTTTATTAGTGAGATCCTCCGTAACTTGTACATCTTCAATGGGAGCGATACGAGATGGATATCCTATGCACTTTTGAAACATGAAATACTGGATGAATTGTGGAGAGTTCTTGGGGTAGTGCCAATTCATACGAAACTTTCCCTAACCTTCAAAAAATTTCATATGACCCTATATAACGGGGACTCAACTTCCCTTTCTTTCCAAATTGCATTACCCCTTTCATTGGTGACACCTTCAGGAATACCCAATCACCTATGGCGAATTCGAGCCCTCTTCTTCTAACATCAGCATATGACTTGTGTCGACTTTGGGCCGTTTGTAGCCGCTGTTGTATCATCCTAACTTTCTCCATAGCTTGATGAACAAGATCTGGCCCAAGTAAAGTAGTTTCACCCGCTTCAAACCATCCAATCGGTGATCTATACTTTCTTCCGTATAAAGCTTCATAAGGTGACATTTTGATACTTGAATGATAGCTATTGTTGTAGGCAAATTCAATAAGAGGTAAATGATCATCCCAACTGCCCTTAAAATCTAACGTACAAGCTCGTAGCATATATTCAAGTGTTTGGATAGTACGTTATGCTTGTCCATCTGTCTGAGGATGAAAAGTCGTACTCAAATTCACCTGTGTACCCAAACTCTTCTGAAAAGATCTCAAAAAATGTGCAGTAAATTGAGCTCCCCTGTCTAATAAAATGGAGATAGAAATTCCATGTAATCGTACAATCTCTTTGACATACAATCTTGCATAATTTTCAGTTGTATAGGTGGTCCTGACTGGTAGAAAATGCGCTGACTTGGTAAGCCTGTCAACTATTACCCATATAGAATCAAATTTCCGCAGTGTATGAGGCAAACCTGTGATGAAATCCATATTGATCATGTCCCATTTCCAAACTGGAAGATTGATACATTGCATATAACTTCCTGGTTTCTGATGCTCTACCTTGTTGATAATTCGGGCATTGAGCTACAAATTCTGCAATGTTCTTCTTCATCTTTCCCCATCAATACATTTCCTTCAAATCATGGTACATTTTGGTAGCTCCTGGATGAATAGAATATCGTGAATGATGCGCCTCTGTCATAATTCATCTTCTCAGCTCATCTACATAGGGTACACATAATCTACCTTGGCATTGAAGTACTCCTTCTTGCATAAGATCAAATTCCTTTGTCAGACCCTGTTGTACATTTTCTTTCAGATGCAATAAAATAGGATCCGCATACTGTTTCTCCTTTATCTCAGCTATTAAGGAAGATTCTGCTGTATTTTATACAATAACCCCTTCATCCGGAGATTCAAGAAGACGAACCCCCAAGATGGCTAGTTGATGTAGATCCCTGACTATATCTTGCTTATCCCTCAACTGATCATTAGTGCTTCCTATTGCTTTGCGACTTAGTGCATCAGCTACCACATTTACTTTTCCTGGATGATATAAAATATCAATATCAAAGTCTTTTAAGAGCTATAGCCACCTTCATTGCCTCAGATTGAGTTCCTTCTACTTAAAGATATATTACAAACTTTTGTGATCAGTGTAGATATTAACATGAACTCCATACAAATAATGGCGCCATATCTTTAAAGCGAATACCACAGCTGCTAGCTCAAGATCATGTGTGGGATAGTTTCTCTCATGTGGCCATAACTGTCGTGAGGCGTACACTATTACCTTACCATGCTGCATCAATACACATCAGAGTCCAACTCCGGATGCATCACAATATACTGCATACCCTTCTGTGCCTTCCAAAAGTACCAATACCGGTGTCGAAGTCAATTTATCTTTCAGCTCTTGGAAACTTTTCTCACATGCATCATTCTACTAAAATTTGAATGCCTTGTGTGTAAGCTTCGTTAAAGATGTAGCAATGGAAGAAAACCCTTCAATAAATCTTCTATAATAACCGGCTAATCCCAGAAAACTATGAATTTTCGTGGGCGTCATAGGCCTTGGCCAATTTTTCACCGCTTTGATCTTTTGTGTATCCACCTTTATGCCTTCATCTGACATAATGTGACCCAAGAATGCTACGGATTTTAACGAAAATTCACATTTAGAGAACATGACATACAACTTACGATCCCGGAGAATCTGTAACACCTGTCGTAAGTGATTTACGTGGTCCTCTTGTGATTTGGAATAAACCAGAATATTGTCTATAAATACCATCACGAACACATACAGGAATGGCTTAAACACCCTATTCATCAAATCCATGAAAATAGCTGGTGCATTTGTTAGTCCAAACGACATAACTAAAAATTCATAATGGCCATACCGTGTTTGAAAAGCTGTCTTGGGTATATCTTGTTCTCTAACTCTGACTTGATGGTAACCCGATCTCAAGTCAATCTTTGAAAAACATTTGGTACCCTGTAATTGATCAAACAAATCATCAATTATGGGGAGGGGATATTTGTTCTTGATCGTTACCTTATTCAATTGTTGATAGTCAATGCACATTCTCAATGTGCCATCTTTCTTCCGTACAAATAATACTGGTGCACTCCGTAGGGACATACTAGGCCGTATAAACCCCTTGTCTAGCAAATCTTTTAATTGCTCCTTCAATTCTTGCAATTCTGCTGGAGCCATTCTATACGGAGGAATAGAGATAGGCTGAGTGTCTGGTATCACATCAATACCAAACTCTACTTCCCGTTCTAGGGGTAAGCCAGGAAGATCATCAGGAAATACATCGAGGAATTGGTGGTTTCACATCAGTATCTTGCACTCGAACTAAATGACATATATACCCCTTGGCTATCATTTTCTTTGCTTTAAGATAGGAAATAAATTTTCCCTTCGGTGCCCCCATATTACCCTTCCATTCAAGAATATCTTCTTGTGGAAAATGAAAATGTACCTTCTTAGTCCGGTAATCTACCGTGGCATAACAAGAAGCCAACCAATCCATTCCCATTATAACATCAAAATCCACCATGTTCAACTCAATAAGATTGACCAATGTATCATGACCACACACAGTTACCACACAATTACGATATACTCTTTTTGCAACAATGGGCTCACCAACTGGTGTAGATACTTCAAATGACGTAATTAATAATTTCGGCGTTCTTTTAAATTTTGCAGCAATTAATGGAGTAACATATGATAATGTAGAACCTGGATCAATCAATGCATATACACTATGCAAAAATATGGATAATGTACTTGTGACTACGTCAGGAGAAGCCTCCAAATTCTGTCGGTCCACTAGAGCATACGTACGGTTCTGGACTCCACTAGTATTGGTTGCTCCTCTGGCACCTCTACCACAACCAACAGACTGCACACCTCGACCTAAAGAAGGAACCGATGATGATGATGCAACAGCTGATCCTGTAGGTCGTGCTATACCACCCATGCTCCTCTAGGGACACTCTTTCATCATGTGCCCCGACATACCGCACCAAAAGCAAGCATTTGTCCCTAACCGGCATGTACCTGAATGAGTACGCCCGCAGTGCTGACACTGTTGACGAGAAAATCCTGTTGCCTGTGATCCGTGAATTCCACTACTCTACCTAGATTGACCGCTTCTAAACCCTCGAAATTGAGAGTGAATGCCTGCTGTTGAATAGGAGAATGATGGTCTAGGCGGTCTAGGAAACATCCGAGGCCTAGATTCTCCTTGGGACGCCATAGACTGTCCCATAGGTCTAGCCCTCTTTGACTGTCCTCTTTCAGATTCATGTACCCTTCTTCTTTGTCTCTGATCCTCTATTTTCTGTGCGAAGGCCTGTATTCTGGCTATGTCCATATCATTGTTCAAAGAAGCAATGGTACAGTCCCTCACCAAATATGGCTCTAATCTGTCCACATAT